>JAFEMH010000052.1:0-1268226 GCA_022495995.1 Adenophora triphylla var. japonica | reverse complement strand
GCAACCCCTCTTCAAATCTGATACATTTTGGTGCTTCCTGGATGAATAGCAAATCGGGACTTATGGCCATCCTCTAATACACTGCCTTTTGATCTACGGGGAAGAAGGTACGTAAATCCTGCCTTTAAAGGTTAGAATTCCATCCTTGTTTAATGAAAACTCCCGAGTCTTACCATCTTGCAATTTCTCCGATTTTCTTCAACTCATCATCATTAAGCCGAGCTTCTAAAAGATCCCCATATAAAGTAGGAGCAGCTCTAACATTAGCTTGAACAACATATCACCTCTCAATTCGAGATACGAGGACAATAAATGAGCCTTACGGCTAATAGCATCGGCCACCACATTCGCCTTCTGGGATGATAAGAAATGACACAGTCGTAATCCTTCGAAGCTCCAACCAACGCCTGCGTACATTTGTTCGGTTCATACGAGTAAATAAGTACTTGGTCTTATGATCTGTAAATATCTCAAATTTTGCCCCATACAAGTAATGTTTCCAACTTATGACGCAAAAACAATAGTTGCTAACTCCATATAGTGGGTAGGAAAATTCTGCTCACGTGGTGATAACTTCCTTGAAGCATACGCGAATTACCTTCCCATTTTGCATAAGTACACAACCCAATCCCTCTTTAGAAGCATCCTTGAATATAAAAAAGTTCTCATGACCCTCTGGAAGTGTAAGAATAGGAGTGAAGTCAATCTCTTCTTCGGTTCAATAAAGCTAGCTTCACAGTTAGCATACCATATAAATGGTACATCCTTGAGTCAATCGGTCAGCGGAGTTGCAATCCTCGAAAATCCCTCAATAAATCTTCAATAGTACCGCTAAACCAAGGAAACTATGAACCTGACTGTCACTTTAGTAGAAGGTTATTTCCGGTTGACTACGACCTCAATCTTTGCGGGATCCACAGTAATACAGTACTTGATACCACGTGACCCAAGAAAGAAATGCATTCGACCAAAACTCACATTTTGTTGAACTTTGCAAACAAGCATTTCTCACGAAGCACGGATAAAACAATTCTCAAGTGCCTCTGCTTGATCTTCCTGGATTTTGAGTATACCAGGATATCATCAATAAACACAACCACAAAGCTGTCAAGATACGGCTTGAAGATCCTGTTCATCATGTCCATAAAGGCTGCCAGATGCATTGGTCAACCGAAATGTCATAACAAGAAATTCATAATGTCCGTACCTTGTTACGAAAATTTGTTTTAGAAACATCATCTTGTTTGATTTTCAGCGATGGTATCCGCTTTTCAATTCCAACTTGGAATATATAACGGAACCTTGGAGTTGATCAAATAAGTCATCAATGTGAGGAAGAGGATATTTATTCTTAATTGTAGCAGATTCGGTAGTACGTAATCAATACACAATCGCAATGTACCATCCTTCTTCCTAACAAGCAGACCGGCGCTCCCCCAGGTGACACAGCTGGGACGAATAAAACCTACATCTAACATATCCTGCAGTTGAATTTTCAATTCGTTTAACTCAGATGGAGCCATTCTGTAGGGTGCTTTAGAAATTGGTGAAGTACCCGGCAATAAGTCAGTACAAAATTCCACCTCACTATCAGGAGGCATAGAGTACTCAGTTGAGAACACATCACTGAACTCATTCACAACTAGAACACAAGATAAATCGGTAGACTTCTTACCGAGTCTACAGCGTATGCCAAGTAACCCTCGCGCCCTTTTGATAACAACTTTCTAGCCTTTATTGCAGATATAACATGAATGCCACATAAAGATTTATCAGCATCAAATACAAACATAGGCACACCAGATATAGAAAAGGTGACTCGCTTTCTGCGACAGTCCACCAAGGCATGACAAGAACTCAACCAGTCCATGCCTAAAATAACATCAAAATCTTGGATTGGTAACTCTAACAAATCTAAAGGTAACACATGCCCACAAATAATCACCTCACAGTCATGATAGATCAAAGAGGATTCGAGGTGCTCTCCAGTAGAAACCTCTAGCACATAGGGTAATAACTTAGGCAACTTATGCAATGTAAATGCAAAATGAGATGCCACATAAGAATTAGACGATCCAGGGTCGATAAGAAAATGATCCCTGACCCCTGAGACAGGGACAATACCTCTAATAACCGCGGTGGGATCTACCGCGCCTCGATCCAAAGCAAATACTCTACCTTGGACTCTCTCTTTGGGTTTCCCCTCAACATCTCTTTTGACACCACCTTTGGGCTGATCACCTTGTGGTCTACCACCCGTAGCTTGACCCTTTTTAAACTTAGGACAATCTTTTCTGAAATGCCCCATCTCTCCACAACTCATACACTTTCCCTGCTTACTCCAACAACTGTCTTCTGAGTGTCCCACCTTCTTATACCAATTACAAACAGTGCCAAACTTGCTTGATACAGGACGAGTAGAAACTGTGTCTGTTCCTCCCTTAGCCACTCCAGACGTTGAAGATTTAGGCTAACTCTTTCTCTGACCTGAACTCTGGCCTGAGAACTTAGCCTTGCTTGTACTACCCTCAGATTTACCTCGATGTTCCTCGATGCCATTCTCAATTCTGTATGCCATATTAACTGCCGCCTGGTAGTTAGGAAAATCGTGAGTCAACAACTGTTTTCTGAACTCCAACCTGAGTCCCTTGAAAAACCTGTAAACCCTCCTGCTTTCATCTGGTACAAGATGTGGACAATACCTGGCTAGCTCCGTAAATTTTGCAGAATATTGAGCCACTGTCATTACCCCCTGCTCAAACTTCAAGAACTCTACCTCTTTCTTATCTTTAGTGATCGCAGGAATGAAATGCTCCTTGAATTTCCCAACAAAGTTGTCCCAAGTCTGGGGCGTATGATCCCACTCCCAGCTTTCCTTAAGGATTTGCCACCAATGTTCAGCAGGACCCTCTAACTTGAACACTGCACATCTAACATTTTCTTCATCTGTACTCTCCATTGCAACAAAGATCTTAGTCATGGATTCCAACCATGTCTCAGCTATCAATGGATCTAGATCTCCGTTGAAACTTGGTAGAGACAATTTGATAAACTTTTATAATCCCTGTGTTGGCCTTGCCTCAGGTTGCTGCTGTGCTCTACCCTGAGCTGCCATATTCTGGAGGAATACCCAAAACATAGCCATCATCTCAGCATTCTGGTCTCCCCGGCACCACGATTACCAATGTTCCCTGTTCCCTCTTTGGTCACCACTAGTCCCAGCCATTTCAACGATCCCTGCATTAAACACTCGGCGTCAGATATCACACACTCTCCCTTAGACTAGACATCTACCCTTGACTTCTAGCCAAAGCTCTAATACCAACTGTGGGCTCCTCCCAACTCCCGAGACCTATAAACTCGTGTCCCAGGATGGAGAGTCCCAAAATACCTTCCAAAAAAACTTTTCTTACTTTAACTTGAAAAGTAAACAACTCATTTTCAAAACAATTTCAAAATAACCTCTCTACACGGAGGCGATATATAAACCTGTTTGAAACCAAACACAACCTATTTTTTTACAAACTATACAACTGGTAAGGCGTACACAAGCCAACCATAAAAAAAACCAATCCCAAACTGAATTACAACATAACTCAACTGAAACATGTTTATGAAAGTTTTATATACAAAACCTTTCCCCAAAAGAATAACAACCATGACAATCCCAACTCCCCAAGACAACACATACCCCGACAACCAAAAGATGTCCAAACTCCTTCCCCGGCCTCATTGTTCCGGTCTTCCTGTCTCAGCGGGATCTAAAACAATAAAGGGAGAATGGGTGAGATAAAATCTCGCAAGCTATTATGTATGCAACAATATGCCATACAAGATGCAACACATAAACAGGTTGCTCAATAACAAATATGCAACACCAAATAGGTTACTCAATCACATTGGGAAAATAGTAAACACTTTACGTTACCTTTCCCTTTACCTTTCCCATCTGAGTCATATGTCGTACTACAGTGGGAGTTATACTCCTCTCATTTTGTGAACTACTGGTGCATATCCACATCTTATACGACCCCTTACAGAGATCCATATAAGCTACCTCGCTATCTTGTGAATGGTCGTGCCTATCCATTTGAACCCCTCTTCGTGGCCACAGAAGGGAGTGAACGGTGACAAGTACAAGGCAATCCAAACACCTTATGAAATATTTTCTCATAAGTGCTCGTATTCCCTATACCCCCCGAAGATCAACTGCTACAACATATTCAAGCACATAACAAATACTTGAAATTAAGTCTACCCAATGGGACATCAACACATATATATATAACATGGTACTGAAACTCATGTTAAACCAATAGGGGAACGACAGCAACACGTATTTAAACACTATGTGCACAATCAATTAGGAATATGTAAACACTTATGGAACCACGTATATCACATAAGTCCTACACATTCGTTACATAATATGTAAACCAGTAACAGGGTACTACTACTCCTGTCCAAATCAAGTAAATAGTGCACTACACATTTTATGCACTACAAGAACAAATAAACCTATACAGGTCACCACGTAAGGATACAATATCATATAAGTAACCCTACGCGTTCACAATACAACATTCAGCACCTTCTCTTAAGGTTCTAAGTTCAAATACCAAGTTTTACAAACTTTGGTTTAAGTTTCACATTTGCCTCTCAAGCATTTTTAAGACATTATTTAAAGTCTTTCCCCTTATCCAATTGGACCATTTCAAGTTCCATTGTGAAGTACTAAAGTTGTACTAGAATTAAAGTTAAAGAGGGACTAAATCTATACCCTTTTGATTAGGTCGAAAAGCTTGCAAAGTTGCTACCAGGTCACAGTTCTGGGCACGACGCGTGCCTTGTCGCACAACTCGTGCCTCAATCCTGCACGACTGATCCCCTTTCTACAAATCGTGACCCTACAATCATGTTATGTCGCACGACTTGAAAAGGCATGGTCACGACTCGTGCTTCAGGGCACGAGTCGTGCCCAACACCAGAAACCACTTTTCATTGCTGCAACTTCAGCAACAACAACCCAACTACTAGCAATCTTATTCCAGCCACTGCAAGTTGCAAATACTCAGTGTATAAACATATTTTTAACCATTATATACTCCCTCCATAACACATAACACATAAATAACAAGTTTCCAATCCAATTCAATCCATTTTATAACACCCTTTAACATGTTCTTCAACCAGCTTAGTTTCTTTTCATTTCAAACCCCAAGTTAATGATCCAACCTTTACCAAACTGATTCACAACATCATAAGAACATCATTAAACATGTTATGAACAGGTATTGAAAGGAACCATAACAACTTACCAACTTTTACCAAAATAAAAGGAAAAGATACTCGGCTACTCTTGCTCTATTCAACTTCCTTAGCAACAATTCGAAGTTTGAAATAACAACGGATCAACGGAGGAATTTCTAGAATTTTTCACAGATAACTAGGGTATATGGATCTTTCTAGAACGTAAGAACATGGAGGAGAACTGCGAAGTGAAAATGCTTCTTGAAGAAGCTTTGTTAAAGATTTATATCAACAAAATTACAACCAAGCTCCTCCAAGTTTGAAATTCAACAAACAACTACCTTGAACTTAGAATTACACATAAGCTCCTCAACCAATTTATAACACTTTCAATTCCAATTTTCAAGTATTATAAACTTTACTACACAATTTCCCCTTTTTCATCATTTAGACATTATAGGATCAAAATCACTTTAATAACATCTAAATCACATAGTTCATCACAAGTATCAAAATGAACACTTAGTCATTTCAAATAACACAAAGCAAGGATGAGATGCAATGCAAACCTAACCCCACGTGCTTCACGTGTGACCAAAATATGCCTAGGTTTAGGGTCGTGACAGAATGGATGACATGTTGCAGCATAGGAAAGTCGGGGCATGTCCTGAGAGTACAGATTGCAGCAGTCTGTTGCTTGCTGAGACTGCGAGTAGCAAAGAGAGTGCAGAGAATGACCCTGGCTTTGAATAGATGACTAGGCGAAGCCCAGATTTTGAGGAGGTGACCTGGCAAAGCCCCAGTTGGTGATGCAAAGCAATCCCGAAGTAAATCTGATAAGGAGCGAATCCATCATGTAGCAGAGTGAATGCAGAGAATATCCTAGCAAAAATACGGATACGGGAGAGCCTGAGAGAATAGCTTAGAAAAGCCCCAGCATGAAGAGATCCAATGAAGCCTTATTGAAGACAGAATCATCATGTGGCTTAGGAGGCACCCATCTTTCAAACTTTAGTCAATCAGTCATTGGAAAGGACTTGGGAGCAGCGGCATATCTTTCGAAAAGTGGGAATGAATCCCGATTTTGTGTAGCAAACTCGCTTTGAGCTGGACTCTTTTGAGAGAGTATAAACATAGAAAGGTGTGGAAAAATGTATGCCCTGCTGACAGAAAGACAGTGTTTGGCTCTATTTTCCTATGATGTAGAAAAAAAGACTTGTCGAGATATTTGAAAACTTATTTTATTCATGATGATCACAAGACTGCTAAAAAACCCTTTATTGATGTTCGGGTTGTTCAACCACCAATCTTGATATGAACAAATATTATGATTAATCATGAGGAGAAAATCAACTGATATCAAGAATCAAATTTGGTGAATTGTGAAGAGAATCTGTGTATAGGAAAGAGAGGTCATTGATGAGATCGAATTTTTTGGAAAGTATTTATGATTGTGACCGGACCATTTCTGGTTGCCTACATTCCCCTCATTGTGAGGAGCTCAGGTCATCGTAGTTCGGGCTAGTCCCGATTGAAAAGAGAAGGAATGTGAAAATTTGAGATTTTGAGGACCTTTGAGGATTTTGAGGATCTTTTTGAGAATCGGAGAATTGAAAAACATGTCTCCTTGGAGTGTCAATGAAAGACACGGATGCGAAGCCCCAGTGAGGCATCCACGAAAAGTGTTTGTGGAGAAGAAATGAAATATGCTCACATGAAATGTCAATTGAATTGGATTTGCACAATTTCTGATTTGATGGTCTTGAACTCTGGTGGATTAGGTTCCCATTTAAGCAAGCAATGAAGTATTAATCTGATTTAGATCTTGATGATAATAGAATGAAACTGCTATCCGGTAGGAACTGTAGCTGGGTCTCAGGGTTTCGATCGGCCATCAGGTGATTTGGATCTTGTTTGCATCATGACCTCTTAAGGTGAGAGGTCGGTTGGGATTTTTTTATTTTTTTTTTTTTTGTCGACTAAACATCTAAAGATGAGAGGTTGGCTTTCAAGGATGTGTTTGGGATTTCTAGGACGAGGAAATTGTGATTGCATCTTCAAGGTCTCTAAAAATGAGAATCCAGCTTTGGCTTCGCCGAGGTCAAGGGTAATGGGAGCATCCTCTGAAAGTGAGAGGACGGATTGGGATTAATCAAGGTAGTGGGAATATCCTCTAAAAGCGAGAGGATGGCTGGAATTGGTTGGAATGAGTTGGTGAGGGGAAATTCATGTTGCCTCTTTATTATTCAAGAGACTCCCTTTGAGTAGACAGCTAGACCCTTATTTGCTTTTAGAGAATCACTAGGGACGAGGATTTTTCTTTTCTCTCTCTCTCTCTTTTTTTTTTTAAAGAGAAAACTTCTGTTAGCCCCTAGTGTGGATTGCTGCATTCCGCCATTCTTAAACTTGGAGGCGGTCAATTTTCTTGAGAGCCATGGGAGTCTCAAGGATAGTCCCTTTTTCTTTTGGAGATGGCTAAACAGGGTTTCAAAACATGCCGATCTTGAAATGAAGAGATATTGCTTGGTGAGGGTGAGGTAATGGCTTTCATATGGTGGAAGGCTTCAGCTGCAATCCTTACCGGATGATCTAAACGAAATTAAGTCTTCATCGCTTGCTTAAACTTAATTATGAGAAATTAATGCAAATTCATTGAGCAAACGAAATGCTGAGTATGATGAAAGAGATGTGAGCATATGAAATGCGAAATGGGGAATTGATGAGCCTCAACATGAAGGATATCAGTTGATTTTCTCACTCCGATTAATTTAAATATTAATCATTTCAAGAAATTATTGATTGAGCAGTTCGAGTGATCATATAGAATAAAACCATTTCAATTAAGTGTAATGCGGGTGTGCAAGTAATGTCTCAAGTCTAGCAAGAAGAGAAACAAAGACTTTTATTACTGAAAGGACAATAACACATACACGACAGACTCAATACTCCAAAGGGACAATCATTAATGAAATGAAGACAATCTAGACCCTACGAAGACTGATTGACTGTATCAACTTCGGATGGGAGGACCCCTTGGATTCTGCTAACATCATGGAAGAGGATTGGTAACAACGTTGGGGCGAGAAGCCTTTTCAATCTTACCCTCATCGACAAGCTTTTGAATGAGCATCTTCAGAGGGGTGCAGTCATTGGTGGTATGACCAGGATATTGATGGTAGAGGCAAAACTTGCTTGTGTCCAGCTTTGGGTTGGGATGAGTAGGGATGTAATTTACCAATGGCTGAATAAGTCCTCCGCTTACTAAGATTTCAAAAAATTCATCTATAGGCATCCCCACATCATCAAAGTGTTGTTTTTTCTCTCTTTTTTTGAACCAGCTTTGAAGGTGACTCGGGTATTGGCACCACCCTTTGACGAATGGGAGTCATGACGGGAATGGAGGACATTTGATTCCGAAGCGGAGTACTAGCAGTCAAATACAGAGTTGGTCCTGGATACTGACTCTGCATAGACGACGAGTTGAAACCATAAGATGAACCCATCAATGGTTGAGAAAACCCTCCCTGAGGCTAAAGTTTATTAGCAGGAAAATGTAGAAATCCCTTCTGATTGGGCTGATTGTCCAAAAAATGACACCGACTCTTGGGGTACCTGGGAACTTGGAGGCCACAAACCTTGGGATTTTTGCTGAAACTGAGGTTGATAACCACTTGGAAACTGCAATCCAAACTGATTTGGAGGCATAGAAGCATTAGTCATAGGGGAAGATGTCAGATCATAAAAGTTTGGCCGTGGTCCACCGAAACCAACTTGAGAAGTTCCAGCTGTGGTCCACGACTCGTTTGAGTGTGATTGAGCGTATTCTGGACCTGAGTTTGGATGAACTGAGACATTGGAGAAGGAGTCTTGCCTTATGAACTCACATTCATTTCATTCCTCCCCTGCGTTTGCATGCATACGGGAGAAGAAACAAAAGTGAGGGGATGAGGTGTAGAATCATAGGCGGGCTAGAGAAGGAGAGAAACATTCCCGGCTCCTAGATCACTATCATTAGCATCAGTGATTTCCTTATAAGAACCATCTGCACGACGAATCACGGAAATACCTCGGATGCACATTGCTTCCACAAACCTAGCATGCACTTCATCCTCTCTAGCCTTAGTAGCTTGGGCGAGCAATTGAGCCTCACGCTCCCGAACCAAGGCGGCCTCAAGAGAAACTCGCAACTCGTCAATAGACAAATCATTCAAACCGAGCTGATCCAACGGAGGGGAACTTCCATACTGGTTAGCCCACACATTCTCTGCACCAGACATCTCGAATTCTGAATCAGATAAAGACCACTCAGACACTTGAACTGCCTCCGTCTCAGGAATACGGACCAAACGAGTGCCGGGAATAGGAGCACGCACCCAACTTGCCGTGGCTGTAGAGGTAAAGAGGTGTATAAGGTGTAGGAGAGGGAAGAACCTTAAGAAGGTATGGGAGAGGGAAGAAAGGGAAAGGATATGGACTCGTGCAAGCATCTTATTAATGTTCAAGTAGAAAGCAGTGTCTTTTAAGTCCTAGGAACAGTTGAGAAAGGATAAGCCTTTATTCTCGCTATCTAAACCTCGAGGGGAACCTAGGGACACACCATTCAAAATATACCGAATGTATTGATTAAAAATTAATAATAGACAACAATACTTAATAAAACCTAAGCATTTATGGGATGGACAAGCAGTCCAAATTTCTTGAGAAATTTGGGCAGCATGACGGGTATTCCTGAAGGATTTCAAGAAAAAATCCGGCATGACCTCTCGTCGGTGCACGTTGACAATGTGGCATGATCTCTAGTTAGAACATGTCACAAAAGTGACATGTCTATCCATGAAATCATGTTGCATTGGCAACATGCCCACACGTGCTAGGTTTTGGGATAAGTATGAAAGTCTATGATTAATTTTGAAACAATTCATTTTAGTATATTTTTGAAAATGATGTGTCAAAAACCAATCGTTGGGTAAGCTTGAAAAAGTGTGGGTCCACCTATGATGCTCTAGGGGGAAAGGATTGATATTAGACGCTCAAGCATAGGCGACATACATCACCCGTCAATCGCACTAAAAGGGTCTAAATCTAGTGATGTAGTGTGCGGGTGACTATATTCCCTTATTTGCGAAAAATGATTTTTTTATGTCTTTTATTTTTGTTTGGAAAAGGGTGAGAAATGGAAACACACACACATTGCAAATCACAGAGTATAATAATCAAATGAGAATAACTTGATTACTGGGGCTGCCCCCCACAATCACAATCTGGACCAAGAAGATCAAATCCTGCAGAATGATGGATTGGACAGAGTCTGTCGCCCGACATACAGAGCCAGATTCTCAGAACCAAAAAATAGAACAAGCCCCAGTCTTCAAGCAATGCAATCACTCAACACCATGGCATCAAAATACCAGAACAAGAACAAATGCATAGATAACAAGACAATCAATGCAAGCAAAGCATATGTACACATAAGGTCACACAACAAAGAACATGACAAATGAATGAGAAGGATGTTAAATGAGAATGAAAGCTTGACCCTATTTTTGAAAACAAGTTTCAAGTCCCCAGCAGAGTCGCCACTGAATATACCCCGTATGAAAATATAGTTTTGGAAATGGGACGGGAAATATGTAAATAATGAAAGGAGTCGCCACGCCGTTTTATGGAAAACATTGAAAAACCATTTGAAATCAGAGAGAGGGTTCGGGGGTCAGGTTACATGTTGGGAAGAACCGAGAGTTCACCCAACACGCCTCGCGAACGAGTCTTTCAATGAAAACATCCAATATCATTCAAATGTGTGTGCAAATGTGTGAGACAAAAATGTGTTTATGTGCTTTGATTTTATTGATAAACTGAGAAAAATACAACTTGTGAGCCACTTGGTGCGGGGGGCCACATCCCGATTACAAAAACTGAGAACAGATTACAATTGGAAGATAGTTTCTGAAAACTGGCTAATGTTGTCGCGTGACACAGGACATGGACTGGCAAAGTGTGTCGCGTGACACAACAAGCCAGTCTGCAGAGGCTTAACAGAACTTATTTGCAGAACAAACAAAGGACAATCTAGATCGAATTAGACCAAATATACATTTCAGAAATCGCAGAGATCAACAGACAACATTCAAGAGAGTGTGGATATGAGAGATCCACACCCATCTTGATGATCATGCACCATATATCAAAATTGACTTATAAACATACAATAACGTGGAACAATGAACAATCTACAGAATCAGATTTAAACAGAGATATTGCGATTGAAATCCTACACTAATTGCCTCGGATTAAGCATAATTAGCAGATTAAGCAATATAAATTTTGCATGAATGGTAAAGGATGAGAGGGAGAAGGAAGGGGAGAGAGCGTTACCCTTGAAGTCCTCCAATTCTATACCAAGTTAGGTATAAAATTCTTCTAATATCAGCTTCGAAACCAGGATTAGAACTCAAATCAGATCCAGTTTAGAAGCTTCAATATGTGTGTGTGAAGTGTGTGTTGAATTGTGTGTGATTGAGAGAGAATTGGTGTGTGTTTGTGTGTGTTTACTGTGTGTTTACGCCAATTTTGACAGAGTGACAGTAAGGGGTCAAGAGGGGATCCCGAAATGGGGGGAGAAGGCCTCAATTTATAGCTGCATGGGAGTGGCTAACAATGTCGCACGACCTTGCCTTTGTATTTTCCAATGGCACGCTTTATCGCATGACAGAAGGAGCCATAACCGTTTTCTTTCTAGAAACATGCAAGGTGGTAGACTGGAAGGCTCTTTCCAGCGAGGTCCTGCTTGAAATTTTAATTCCTAGCAGGTCCTTCCTCCCTTGGAAAATTTGAAAAAGTTTTCGAATTGCCCCTAAACTTTATGAAAGTTTGAGGAATTGCCAGAAAACTTTAATTAGAAGGCAGGAGCCAGATTTGGATACTTACACTATGACATTGACATCATTATTAGGGAGGGGGTTCTTAACAGTGTTCGGAACCTTTGGTATTTCAATCTTTCTGAGGTCAAATACAGTGTGCTTTCAGATGTAGCAGTCATTAGTGGTGTGACTAATACACTCGTGATACTCGCTTTACTTGTTGCGATCAGTATTGGGACAGATGTTGGGTTTACGTCCTGTGAAGGGTCCCATGATCCCGTTCTTCATGAGTATGAGTACAGGATAAAGTTATGAGAGAATGCAGCAAAGCTCGCACTACTAAAAATCATATTTATTGAGACGGGAAAGGGTCTCATTAAGTTGCCTAAAATAGGATCTAGTACCGTCCCTATTTGAATTAGGACAAAACAGGGACAAATAGGGGTCTCAATAAATGGGTGTCACAAATGTTTTAGAGACGGCAATTATCGTCCCTGACATAAATATTACATGTTAAAACAGGGACCATTAGAAAATGATGTTCCAAATTAGGGACTATTAGAGAATTGATGTCTCAAAAGAGAGAGCATTATAGTATTGTTGTCTCAAATTTGTATAAACAAGGACTATTATTAATTTCTGTCCCAAAGTAAGTGTCTCTGAAAGCCATATTTTTTGTAGTGTCGTCGAACTTACTGTTCTTTTTCCATTTGATTCTTGGCTATGAAGGTTGACCGATATCAACAGAGTTTGTTGAGAAAGCGTTCTCTGGCAGATGAGCTGAGAACTTACTTGCATATAGTTCACATGGCAGAGGAGCCCCCTGATTCTTTTTCTTTGCCAGCCCCAGCAGGAGCTCTGTAACGATATCCGGTCGTAGTTGTTTCTTTAAAACCCTGGGCAGCGAGGTTCTCTTACATCTTGGTACCGGTGTTGACTATTTCCATCGGGTTGGGGTAGTAGCCATGTCCTATTTCATGCCGAAAGTGTGGCCTTAAACAGATAAGCAAGATTTCTTTCTGTTTTTCATTGTTCAGGGGTTCCATGATTTGAGAAATTTTTCCAGTTTCATCACTTGGTAAATTCAGCTGTAGTCTCGTTCTCCTTTTTTTTTATACTCCCTCCGTCCCTAAAAGATTGTCTTGTCGTACATTTTGCAATTATTAGGGAAAAGCTTCACCTTCTTGTGCCTTAATAGATTTGTACTAACATTCATGCCTAAGTTTAGAAATGAGACATACTTTTTGGAACAAGTCAAAATGACAAATGGAACAATCTTTTAGGGACGGAGGGAGTATCATTTATTACATGAATTATATTTATAGTAGCATTAACATAAATTCAGTAACTGTGGGCAGTCGGACTAAACCCGATATGGATACTAATCAAATTGTTTATTCAATTGAACTTAAAGTATGCAAGTAAAGCCCAGCTCATGTCCATCTCATCGAATTCCAAGTACTACCAAAAACAAATTTAGTGAATTCTACGATCCGTTTCTACTTAATTGAGACGCGTACAGAAGAAAAATTGAATACTTCATATTAATTAAATTGTTCGAAAAACAGTGCATGTGTGTATGTTCCTTGTAGCAGCTTCCTCAATTCATTCTGGTTTTAGCGTAATTTATCTTTTTTTTTTTTAATTGTTTTTATTAGTAAAAAAAAAAGTTGGAAAACATAAGTAGTAAACAAACATAGCTTCAAAATCAGGGGTCAAATGACCTATTATTTACTCGAACCCGATCCAGGTTTCGAGAGAATTATCCATCCCGAAAATATAGAAACTTCGTTGCAAGTATTTATAATGCACACAAATTCAGATCGAATTCGGGTCAAAACACTGGCCGACCCTCTTAGATAAACTTGACATAATTTCTTATCATTCCTCTATTTCTTAAAATTTACACATTATCCTACTTATGTATTGGCAAATCTGCTTTATTTTAGGGCTTGATTGGGTTAAAAATCTGGCCTTAAAAATGGACTCCACTTCCGGTCAAATCGGGTCAAGTTTCAACATACTCGGTTAAGCTCTTAGAACTCTCTGAACTCTTAGAGGAGTACGAATAGGGTTTGGGGTCAAGGATAATCTGACCCTAACCCAACTCTTTCCCTCCCTGTTTGTCCCAATCCCTAATTATCCCAATGTGACTTTGTTACTTGATGGAATGGATGAAAAAATATATCCTTAAGAAAAATATTTCTGTATATTACGAGTAAACCTTTAAAGTTAAAAAAAAATTACAAAATTTTAGTTACAAATATAATTGACAATGAATGATTAGATGATGTGTTTGTAAACAATACTAATTATTAATTCAATATTCAATCATTTATTGTTAACTGTGTTGTGTATGTATTTGTAATCAAAATTTTGTAAAATTTCTTTGTAACCCTAGAAATGCTCTTTATGTACACTATTATTTTACGCCCAAATTCACTAACCTTACCTCAGTTCAATTTTAATTTAAAATTCCTGACTACTACATCTAAAAGTAAGGGACCTTCAAAACAACTTACAATACCCTAATTCCTTAGTTACACGCATTCCAATTTCCAACTTCCTATCTAATTTAAGTTCATCGTATACAAGCTCCTAACTCCATAAACTTACACCACCTCTCTCTCTCTCTCTCTCTCTCTCTCTTTCACATATACACTCACTCTCCTACAAGCTCCTAACTCCATAAAATTACACCACCTCTCTCTCTCTCTCTCTCTCTCTCTCTCTCTCTCTCTCTCTCTCTCTCTCTCTCTCTCACACATATACACTCAATCTCCTACGGACCTACACACAAAATTTCAAGCAGACTCTTTTTAAGACAATTCCTCATAAAACACATATACACACATTCACACTCAAAACACACGCGCGCACACACAAAACTATCAAGGCCAACTCTTTATAAGCCAACAGCATTTACCCTTCCCTCTCTCTCCCCTCTATCTCTCTCTACCACTCTTTGAAGAACAAGAAATGATTACGGGAAAAGACATTTACGATGTTCTCGCCGCCATCGTACCCCTATACGTGGCTATGATTCTAGCCTACGGCTCTGTCCGGTGGTGGAAAATCTTCACCCCTGACCAATGCTCCGGCATAAACCGCTTCGTGGCGGTTTTCGCCGTCCCTCTCCTCTCCTTCCACTTCATCTCCTCCAACGACCCTTATGCCATGGACTACAAATTCCTCGCCGCCGATTCCCTCCAAAAAATCGTCATCCTTTCCTCACTCTTCTTATGGCATTCCTTTAGCCGGAACGGCAGTCTTGAGTGGATGATCACGTTGTTCTCACTCTCCACCCTCCCAAACACTCTTGTTATGGGCATCCCTCTCCTTCGGGCAATGTACGGTGACTTCTCCGGTAACCTGATGGTCCAGATCGTCGTCTTGCAGAGTGTCATCTGGTACACTCTCATGCTATTCATGTTCGAATACCGAGGCGCTAAGCTCCTCATTTCCGAGCAGTTTCCAGAAGCTACTCTGGCTCATTGCGTCATTTCACGTGGAGTCTGACGTAGTCTCCCTCAACGGACGTGAGCCTTTAGAGACCAACGCCGAGATTGGAGACGACGGCAAGCTCCACGTGAAAGTGAGGCGGTCATCCGCCTCCTCGAGATCTGTTATATCGTATAACAAATCTCACGTCACGTCAATAACGCCACGTGCCTCTAACTTGACCGGAGTAGAAATCTACTCCGTTCAATCCTCGCGTGAGCCAACCCCTCGTGCATCAAGCTTCAACCAATCGGATTTCTATGCAATGTTTGCAAGCAAGGCGGCCAGTCCTAAACACGGATACACTAATAGTTTTGGAGGAACCGGAGACGTATTCTCGATGCAATCATCCAAGGGGCCCACCCCGAGAACGTCGAATTTCGAAGAGGAGATGTTGAGGTTAGGGAAGAAGAGGGCCGGAGGAGGAGGAAGAAGTATGAGTGGTGAATTATTCAACAACAATGGATCAGGGCTTGTTTGCTCATACCCTCCTCCAAATCCATTATTTACATCAGGGTCTACTAGTGCAGGTGTCCCTAAAAAGAAAGAAAGTGTCCCTAATAATGCTCCTTTGCCACCAAAGGATAGTAATAGCAAAGAACTTCATATGTTTGTTTGGAGCTCAAGTGCTTCTCCTGCATCTGAGGGTAGTCTAAAGCATGTAGTCAATAGAGCTGCTGCTGCAGTCGAACTCGGGGGCGCTGATCCGCCTAAGGTTGTTCTACAACAAGAAGCTGCAGCAAGAGGTACGTATTTAAACGACGACATTTTATTTTCTTAAAAAATAATTTTGGATTCCAGAAAGACTGTAAAATGATGTGCCAGTTGATGTGATTTGTTTATATATTGTATCTAATGAGATTAATATGTTTAATATTGTAGAGTTCGGGAGTCCGATAACGAGAGATGATCAGAAGGAGATTGATATAGATGATGCGAAATTCCAACCATCTCCTTACACGAAAAAGATGGATATGGAAGATGATGGAGATGGTGCAAATAAGAAGCACCAAATGCCTCCTGCAAGTGTCATGACAAGGCTTATTCTTATTATGGTTTGGAGGAAGCTCATTAGAAATCCCAACACTTATTCTAGCCTCTTTGGCCTAATTTGGTCCTTCGTATCTTTCAGGTCAACACTCTTATTTATAATTGTCCCCAAACGTTTGTCACTTTTTATGAAACGATAAATAGATCAGGAAATTAAGTACGAATCTTGACTCTCTTTAATGGCGTTTTTATAGGTTTCACATTAAAATGCCTACAATAGCCAGTGGATCAATATCTATCTTATCCGATGCTGGTCTAGGAATGGCTATGTTCAGTCTAGGTAATTTTTTTGACCAATGTGAATCTTTTTTGAAAAATTAATCTGAATTATAGTCCATAAAAATCAATTTATATATGATCTTAATTTATATGTTCCTACAGGTTTGTTCATGGCATTACAACCAAAGATCATAGCCTGTGGAAAATCAGTGGCAACATTTTCCATGGCAGTGAGGTTCTTAACAGGCCCTGCTGTTATGGCTGCATGCTCCATTGCAATTGGTATTCGTGGACCTCTTTTGCACGTAGCAATTGTTCAGGTAATTACGTACATAAGTTTATCTTTTTTTTAAAAAAGATTTTTTTATTTTATTTTAGCATTCTCATAACGGTTCTCTTTCTATGTAGGCTGCTCTTCCTCAAGGGATTGTTCCGTTCGTGTTTGCAAAAGAGTATAATGTCCACCCTGACATACTTAGCACTGCGTAAGCTTAGTCAAGCTCGAGCTAAATTTGTAAGAAATTTGAGTCGAACATTTTAAACTAACTTCGGTGTGAACTATATATTAAATTGCAGGGTTATTTTCGGAATGCTGATTGCGTTGCCCATAACAATACTCTACTATGTGCTACTTGGGGTGTAATTCTGGGGAAGTAATTCCGATATACAGTACAGCAAACAAGGAAGTCATATGGCAGAGCATACGCGCTTTGAAGAATTCCCTGCAGACAGTCCTGGTGTACTGTATTATCAAAGATGAATCTGAAGGCCGCCTTAAAAATTATGCGTGCTTAGATCTTCACTTGTTACTAGATAGCTAGTTCGATCAAGATGATCATAGATTACATTTTTCTTTCTATATTTATTTTAGTTTTTTGATGTCATATTTATGTGAATTAAGCAGGAAATTATAGAGATCTAGGTCTTATATCAGACAAGGAAAAAGTTAGAATTATTGATGTAGTTTTTACTTCTTATCAAATTCTAATTTAAAGTTTTGATTCTTTAGTTACTTTATCCATCATGAATTATACTCTATCCGTCCAAAAAATAAAAATAAAAATAAAAATATAATAAAGAATCACACTTGTCACTTCCTTTTGTTCCAAGAAAAGATTGGCCAAAGACAAATTTAAATAATTTTAATGCAATTTCATCAAGATACAAATAAGAATATGATTTGCATTATTCCTCTAGCAGTCTTACCGTAACACTATCATGAAGAATAGAAATTTCGTTATTAGACAAAATTGAAGTTCTATGTAGGTTAAAGTAAAAGTCGTTGAACTTGCACGTGTAGGGATCCAACTTTGAGACCATAATAAAGTTTAAGATTTCACATTAAAATCAATTGATGCTAATGAGAGTAACCCAAATTTCTTATATGTTATAAACAAGTCCCGTTTATTTCCGATGTAAGATTACCGTAACAACAATGACTTGTGATGAAGTTTTTGGATATTTCACCAATCTCAATGAGATTTGATCCCATTTTATCATTTATTAATAACACTTAAAAGGGATCAAATTACTTAATTTTTGGACCATTATCATATACTTTACATATCAAGTCAAACAAGACAACTTGATGAGTTCAAAACAGCTTGAAGAGACAATCTTGGGTTAGATTGAATTATAATCTGTATATTAAAGTAAATAAATCTAAAATTGCATGTGGAGGATTCCATCTAGATTGGGAACTGAGCAAAGGAGTTAACTAGCTTCAATGCATTCTTCCAAACCATGCCTTTATTTATAAACTTTCTCTACATTGCAATTTTTAATTTTTTTTTATTTCCTTTTGTCTGTTACTTCTGTAATTTCATTTTTTTTATGGTCCAACCATGTGAGACATATAATTAGGAAATTGTTTAGTACTTGCTAAATTATAGACAAACAACAAGTTTGATCAAATTGGTTTGTCTACATATATATATATATATATATATATATATATATATATATATATATATATATAGAAACTTAAATGAAAATTTCCAAATAGCTGTTGTTTATCATGTTGTTTATCAAGGGCCGAAATTTATAATATCTGAGGTGACACTTATATTCGGTTTGATTTTTCAACATTGCAAAATTTGCTTCATTAACACCGCTATTGCAGAAGGTTGTCGCATAGACCACAAACAAGACGATTGGAACATATTCCAAAAAAGTGCTCCATGTTTCTCGAAATAAATGTTATATTTTTCTTTTTAGTCCGTGTCAAAATAAATATTGTGTTTAAAATAATCTTATCTTAGTTCAATTTTATCATTATATATTCATTCAAAATATTATATATATTGACAAATCAAATACCACCGATATTATAAGATGGAAGAAGTATACAAAATTATGTGGTACGTTTAATAAGCTAAGGGCACGTGAAGCGAGGCTTGTGGGAGTGGTCAAATAATATGAACTCCACCACTGTATATAAACATAAAGAATGTAAAGCCGAAGCACCACCAGCTCATATCCCAAGTACCAAAAACAATTTTAGTCAATTCTAGGCATCATTTTTTATAGTTCATTTCTATTTTTATTTTTTTTTATTAAATAATCAAAATGAAATCATTTTAGAAATGAAGAAGTATTAGCATATTCCCATAGTAATATGCAAATTCAAAGAAAAAATGTCAACTTAATTGTACTTTTGACTACAAATTCATAAAAAAAATTATTATCATAATGAAAATTTAAAAACTGTTATTGATTCGCCATTAATAATACTATCTATTACAATTTTTAGATTTTCATTAGGATAGTCAAATTTTCTATAAGTTTTTAGTCGAAGTACAATTAAGTTGAAATTTTTTTTGACTTTGCATACTATCATGGGACGGAGAAAGTATTGCATTTCATCTTGCATTAATGAGCATCATTTTTTGTACGGAAGTTTAGGAAATTAAAGGAGGTATACTAGACGCAAAATTCCATTTTGAATGTCTCATTTAAAAAGTCACACTCATAAAATAAAAACTTTTTAATATATTTTTATTAATAAGACCCACTTAATATAATCAAAATAACTATCTACTTACTATTCTCTACTTCACATTTTCTTTTTTACCTCACTTTTCATAGTTACAACGGTTACTCCATTATACACTCTCCTTAATTTTTGTTCAACACCAATTTTGTACATTTTCAAATGGGAGGAGTACTCCACGATTCAAAATATATGTCGCTTTTGGATAAATTTTTTGTCCAAATAAATAATTGTCATTAATCAGTGAAAAATATTCAAATTTCTATTTTATTCTTACATTACATTGGAACCTTTTTCACTTTGGTTACTGGTTTACCGTATTAAAAGTAATATAGTGAGAAATGGGAAATATATAAGAGTACAGTTGATAATGTCTATCACTAAGTTGTAATAATAGATTTGTTTATGATAATGATCTTAATTAAAATCTAGTTAATTTAGCCGTTGGTTTTAATGTTTGTTATTGGTGTATCGGTGGGGCAGAATTAATAATGGTTGTCATATTGATATATTCTTTCGTGATATTGTTATGTATTATGGTGGGATATATTTATATACAGGGATCTTAAATACAGGGATCTAATTTGTTCCATCGCTGCCCCTGCCCGTCTCGTGTAAGTCTACACGAGACACATCTCGTGTAAACTCACACGAGACACATCTCGTGTGAATTCACACGAGATATCTCGTGTGAGTTTACACGAGATGTGTCTCGTGTATATTTACACGAGATGTGTGTCGTGTGAGTTCACACGAGACTAATTTCGTATGAATTCACACGAGATGTGTCTCGTGTGAGTTTACACGAGACATATCAATATCATCAGTATTCCAAATCCCCCTCACTCCGACCATCGTCTCCAACTCAGGTAATTACTTTGATTTGTTAATTCACTTCAATCGTTCAATTTTGTTCAATATGATGCGTTTTTTTCTGCTTTTTAAACCCTATTTTGTTCAATTTTGTTTCTGGGTATTTGTTGTTCTCGTGCCTTATGATTTTATCTTCTTCTCTTTCGCCCTCGAAATGAACGCGCCTAGGTCACCGGTAAAATGGCGCAGAAATTGGCCGCCGCGGTGCCAGAGAGAGAGAGAGAGTGAGGGGAAATGAACGCCCTAGGTAAAATGGCGCCGCCGCCGGTGCCAGAGAGAGAGAGAGAGTGTGCGTTTGAATGAAAGGAGGGAGGGGAAATTAGGTATATAAAGGGGCAAATTAGTAATTTCCCGGGATCCCTGTATTTTAAAATCCCTGTATTTAGAATTTGCCATTATGGTGACAACCCTCTCAAAAAGTCACGTGGACAGCGAATACTCTCTTCTTGTTCACATTAATTGTATACATAAACTAATCTTTAATTCAGTCTTTAAAGAAAATAATTGGGAATTTAAGTAGAGGGTCCAACATGTTTAGGCACATAGTGCAAATTTTATAGCCTAATGAAGTATAGGGATGAGGAGTGCTACTTCATTGCAACGTACGACCTTGAACTTGTCGGGCGTTCTTTTTTCTCAGTTGAATGGTTAAAGATAAATTGCGCATATGTAAATATATTCTATTGTTCTCATTCATATATCTTGAGAAAATCTATCTTGCGAAGAGAAGGATGTAACCGAATTCAAATTTTACATTGAATTGGAGCGGGGAGATGCTTGCTGCAATAACGATTATATTTATTTAGGGGGACCTAGACAAGAAGAAGTTTGGAATTTAAGACAAAAGAGGGAGGGAGTTTATAGGTTGGGAAAGCACATGTAAATGGATCTTCCGAGTTAGCTGCAAATCTTTAAAGAAGAAGAAGAAGAGTCTCTTGTCTATAGAAGTGATGTTAAGGTAAGAGCAGACACCGGGCATCAAGTGACAGCCATGGTTCCTCCTCCATGTGGGTCCACATTCACACTCATTTTTGGAACTGGTGCACCATAGAATTTTTTGAATCAGTAGCAACATTTCAAATATTCACATATTCATGTTGCTAGATTAACGACCGATTTTAATTAGGCTCTACGTAGAATCTACATATTGCCAAATTAATTTTAAAATGTATGACCACGATGCTCAAACTGCAGCGCTGTATAGAATTGTGGGCTGCTGCAGCAGTTCTTGGTCTCACCTACACACACAAGAACAATGTTGGAATCAATGTGAGAGTACTTGAGTTATTGTATTGTATTTTCATGAGTTCCAAACCAAACTTTACTTCCCCTAAACTTTTAATGCTCAAACAACCTTCACAACACACACATAGAAATAGAAGAAAGGTATACAGCCAATTCAATCTGTCCGTCTGATAACTCCAATTATCAAAAAGATTTGTTTCAAAAACTGTGGGCCAATGGTATTTATTCCCACCCCCCCTTTTTCTTTTTACCCAAAAAGCAAATTCGGAACCTCGGTCATTTGGGTTCATTAACTTTTTTGACATTTGCATCACATTCGAGATTATATATGATTAGTTGATTACATATATAGAAACAATCATAGGATAATTTTGATCAGAATTATCATAATTTAAAATTGCCCTTTGAATTACATTGATAAATTAAGACGGTATAATCCTGACTTTAAATGCTTGGACTGCACCACGTCCAAACATGTTAGAGACATTATTTAACATCGTAAATTGACAAATTTTACCTATAACATATATTGGGTCACTCCTCTTAACAACAACAGTTGATTTTCAAGTGAAATTTCAGACTTTAATATGATATTACAAGCACCAAAACGTTGTAAACTGATGCAGGAGATTCAATTATTAGATGTAATACGCAAAGAACAAGGCAGCGAAGGAATGGGACAAATTGCAGTTCAGGAGTGCCTCAGCAGCCGAGCAAAGTAAGGGTCCAGCCATGTAGTGAAAGTGGTATGGCCGGGTACATCAAATATTAACAAACAAAGTTGGGACGTACGTACGAAGGCAGCAATTTTGGGTTTGTTTATTAGTTTTAGTTTAAAGTTATTCTTCGTCTCGTCTCGTGATAAAATTACTATTATTGTTTAATTTATTTTAGTACTTAATTAGGGGTATTTTCGTCTTTAGTTTGTTATTTCGTTTTAGGGTTTGTTTTAGGGTTTTGAGATAGTATTTAAACATCTCTTAGGGCTTTGTTAAACTTAGTTTATGATATTTAATTTCAAGAGTTTTCTCTTAATTTCCGGTGGATTCCAGATTATCGCTGGTGGATTCCAGTATATTGTGTTCTAGGGTTCTTCGCTTGAAGGCTCTTGTGATTAGTGCGCTAATCACGAAATCTATCGTGCTTCCGTGCTGCGTCAGTTGGTATCAGAGCAGGCTTAATATGTCTTTTCATCACTGATTTGTTATGGGGGATCAAGTAACAAGAGCAGAATTCAAGAGGCTAACCACAGCCATGGCTGAGTTGACAACATGGATGGATGCGTTGATGTCTGCTCAACAAGGTCACAACGTTCGTGCTAATCGAAATCGTAGGGGTGGAAAAGACAGGGAGATTGAACAGGTTCGACGCCCTAGGAAAGCAATAACCACCGCTATTGCCGCGTTGAACGAAGATTTCAAGGGAGAGAAAATCATTCAACAAGTCAAGGAAAAGGTTGAGGATTTGCCGATTTCTGTAGCCCCTTTGGCTGAGCTAGAAGAGAAAACTGCGGACAAGGAAATTGAGCCGTCTCTAATTGAAGAATCAAAAAGCACTGATGAAGAAGAAGATCTGGTAGAGGAAGACATACCAAGTCCAGCAGTTCCATTGGCTGAAGCGAAGGAAAATATTGAAGACAATAACGTCGAGGAAGAAAAGACGGTAGCTGAGGACAAGAATATTGAGCCCAAGGTGAAGGATGAAGTCCGAATTAATTGGTTTGTTGCAAAATCGAATTTTGTATGGGGCAATATTGTTGTTGATGAAATTTTTATTGTTGATCATGGAAAGATTGAGAAGGACGATCAACGGATAGACGGGATTGATAGTTTTAATTTTTATCCGGACAAAATTGATTTACCTCAAATCTTGCAAAATGGGCGAATTTATTCAAAGTATTTATTTCGATGGAATGGCTCTTTTCAAATATCGGATATGAACTCGGGGTCGAGTTCTTTTGAAGAATGGGTGACTGATGCAGGAGATTCAATTATTAGATGTAATATGCAAAGAACAAGGCAGCGAAGGAATGGGACAAATTGCAGTTCAGGAGTGCCTCGGCCGAGCAAAGCAAGGGTCCAGCCGTGTAGTGAAAGTGGTATGGCCGGGTACATCAAATATTAGACAAAGTTGGGACGTACGAAGGCAGCAATTTTGAGTTTGTTTATTTAGTTTTAGTTTAAAGTTATTCTTCGTCTCGTGATAAAATTACTATCATTGATTAATTTATTTTAGTACTTAATTAGGGGTATTTTAGTCTTTAGTTTGTTATTTCGTTTTAGGGTTTGTTTTAGGGTTTTGAGATAGTATTTAAACATCTCTTAGGGCTTTGTTAAACTTAGTTTACGATATTTAATTTCAAGAGTTTTCTCTTAATTCCTGGTGGATTCCAGATTATCGTTGGTGGATTCCAGTATATTGTGTTCTAGGGTTCTTCGCTTGAAGGCTCTTGTGATTAGTGCGCTAATCACGAAATTTATCGTGCTTCCATGTTGCGTCATCAGATTCGGATCTAAAGTGTTTACGAAGTTAGATTTGCGTAGTGAGTATCATCAGATTCGGATCAGACCTGGGAATGAGTGGAAGACTGCTTTCAAAAGCAAGGATGGTCTTTACAAGCGGCTAGTCATGCCATTCGGGTTGTCTAATGTCCCTAGTACATTCATGAGGTTGATTTAATCAGTATTCGACCTTTTATCGCTCTTTTTGTAGTAGTTTACTTTGATGATATCCTCGATTTATAGTAGAGATAGAATCTAGCATTTGGGAACACCTTAATCAAATGTCAGGTGTTGAAAAGATAATCGCTTGTATATCAATCTTAAGAAGTGTATATTCCGCACCAACAAGTTGCTTTTCCCGGGGTTTTGTTGGGTGAGGACGGGATTCATGTTGATGAGGAGAAGGTGCGAAGGCAATAAGGGATTGGCCGTTCCACAATCACAGAGGCGCGTAGTTTCCACGGCTTGGCTACCTTTTACAGGAGGTTTGTGCGCGATTTCAAAGACTATTACCGCACCTATTACCGAGTGCTCGAAGAAGGGGAAGTTTCAGCTGGGCTTGGAGCAAGATCGAGTTTTGCCTCATCAAGGAGAAGCTTTGCACCGCACCGCTTGCTTCTACCAGATTTTGACAAAATCTTTCAAAGTGGAGTGTGATGCTAGTGGCGTGGGAATCAATGTCGTTCTCTCACAAGAAAAGTGTCCGGTGGCTTTCTTCAGTGAGAAGTTGAGTGAGGCTCGTCAGAAGTGGAGCACTTATGATCAGGAATTCTATGCAGTCTATCGGGCCTTACGACAGTGGGAGCATTATCTAGTTCAAAGGGAGTTTGTCCTGTTTTCTGATCATCTTTCCTTGAAGTTCTTGCATAGTCAGAAGGTGATAAACAAGATGCATGCTCGCTGGGTTAGTTACTTGCAGAAGTTCCCTTTCATTATTCAACACAAGTCGGGAGTTCAGAACAAAGTCGCAGATGCTTTGAGCAGGAGGGCTTCTTTGTTGATCACTTTATCGCAGGAGATTGTGGGTTTCGACTTGCTGAAAGACTTATACGAGGAAGATGCTGACTTTATGGAGATATGGTCGAAGTGTGTGGGCAAGCACCCTAGCGCAGATTTTCATGTCCGAGATGGTTTTCTGTTTAAGGGAGATCGGTTGTGCATTCCTATTTCTTCCCTGCGGGAGAAACTGCTTCATGACTTACACGGTTGGGGCCTTAGTTGACATCTGGGACGAGACAAGACTATCGCGAGTTTGGAGGAACGTTATTTCTGGCCTCATCTGAGGAAGGACGCGAGCTCGATTGTTCGGAGGTGCTATGTTTGTCAGGTTTCTAAAGGTCAGTCTCAAAATACTCAAAATAATGGTCTTTATTTACCTCTACCTGTTCCTGATGATATTTGGCTAGATTTGTCTATGGATTTTGTTTTGGGGTTACCTCGGACACAGCGGGGCGTAGATTCTGTATTCGTTGTGGTGGATCGATTTTCCAAGATGTCCCATTTTATTGCTTGCAAGAAGACGGAGGATGCCTCCAATATTGCGAAGTTATTCTTCAGGGAGATTGTGCGACTACATGGGGTTCCTAAGTCCATTACTTCGGATAGGGACACCAAGTTTCTGAGCCATTTCTGGCTTACTTTGTGGCGCATGTTTGGCACTTCACAGAATAGGAGCTCTACAGCACATCCACAGACGGACGGACATACGGAGGTCACTAACCGGACTTTGGGTAACATGATTAGGAATGTTTGTGGGGACAAGCCGAAACAGTGGGATCTTGCGTTACCACAAGTGGAGTTTGCTTATAACAGTGCAATACATTCGGCGACAGGGAAGTCACCTTTTTCCTTGGTTTATACATCTGTTCCTAGACATGTGGTTGATTTGGTGCCATTACCTAGCGGTCGTGGGGTGAATCAAGCTGCTGAGAATATGGCTAAGGAGGTGCAAGCTGTCAAGGAAGCGGTCAAGGCTAAGCTAGATGCTACGGGGTTGAAGAATAAAGCGGCTGCTGACAAGAAGAAGCGGGTAAAGGTTTTTGCAGTTGGGGATGATGTGATGGTGTTCTTGCGGAAGGAGCGTTTTCCCGTTGGTACTTACAAAAAGTTGCAGCCCCGCAAGTATGGACCTTTCAAAGTAACCCGAAAGATTAATGATAATGCGTATGTGGTGGCCCTTCCCGATAATTTGAACATTTCTAATACATTCAACGTTGTCGATATCTATAAGTATCATGCGGATGGGGTCCTTTATCCAGATGTGAACTCGGGGTCGAGTTCTTTAGAGGTGGGAGAGACTGATACAGGAGACGGTTCTGGAGACGAGGCTTCTGGAGACGAGGCGACCGCCCCATCCATTCCCAGGCGCGCGCCTCAAGCTCTTTCCACGGAGGTATTTTCTTTTGCTGTCGATGCGGCCGCCCCAGCTGAAGTGATGCGGACGCCTCAAGCCAAGACAACCAAGGGCAATGTTTCGGCCTTCCAGGCGGGCGCCTGGCCCAAGTCCAGGCGGGCGCCTCGCGCCATCGTGGGTTTCCTAATTTCAATCAATTCCGTTTCTTTTGCCGAGTATTTTGACATTAAAACTTGGGTATTTTGGTCATTGTTTTATTATTATGTCTTAGGGTTTGAGGAAGTATTTAAACAACTTTTGGATATGTTTAAACGGAGCTTTTGATTAATTGAATTTTGAAGAGTTTCATCTCTTTTTATGGTGAAATCCAGTTCATCGTGTTTGAGAATTCTTCGCTTGAAGAGTTCTTGTGATTAGTGCGTTAATCACGAAATTTATCGTGCTTCCGTGCTGCGTTATAAACCTTGGCAAATGGAACTTATTCCTTGGTCTACGATACTCTTTGCACAGGTCAAAATCATTTAAGATCCTATCAACCTAGCAAAATCTATATTTTAATATTCTATTAATTACGAAAACTCAATAATTAGAATCCTATCTCACATTGATTATATATTTTTCACAACTACCCTTTTTCTCCAGCTGAAAAATCAAACACTATGTCGATAAATGCTAGGGACACTGCAACTTTCTCTCTCTCTCTCTCTTTTTTTTTTTTTTAATTAGATTTTTTTATTTTATTAATGATAGATAAAATGTCACTAAAACTACATCTATTGCCCTATAAATATGTTAATACATGTCTTTAACAGGATTCGAACTCTCTAATTAATACACCTTAATTCAAAGAATAGTTGCACTTATCATTTCTGTATAGTCCAAAAAATTGCATTTCACAAAGAGAAAATAATTTCATTGCAATTTCACAAAGGTACAACAAAAAATATACCTTGCGGGTGAAGAACGGAAAATGAATAATCGCAGAGGGAGCAATAGATGACTTACACTTTCCAGTCTCCAGATAAAGATGCATGCAACTCCTGACAAGCCCGACATTACCACACCGCTTTACATTTGTGATAAAAAGAAAAAGAAAAACTTAAACCTAGTTTAAATTAGACTTTGAACAACTTCACAACAACACTACCCAAGAAAAGAGTGAAGAATAAACAATAATGACGTTAAAAAATAACAGAGTGTTAGACGAATTCTTAGTTACTCGACTATATATGTTAGTGGTACTAGACACATTCCTCTCCATCATGGGTGACTCCGTTTTCATTGCTGAGCTTAGATTTCGGTAAGGAATTAAGGCAGCTTGTTTTGGAGATGTTTTAGTAATAAGACATACCGAGGAGTGCAATGAGTGCCCCACAAATACTGGTTGTTCCTGGATTTGAACCAAAGCAAGAGAAACCTCAACAATAAAAAGATTGAGTTGTCAAGTCAGACAATATTATTGGGATGGAGGGAATAGTTTATAAGGTGATCTGAGTAACTTTAGAAGAAAATGGAGACTCCTTTACGGGACAAATATTTTTCAAAAATGAACTTTGTTCCCACTCCCATTGGAGAATCCAGGATTTTAGTGTTTTTTTTTTTTTTTTGATAGAAAAAGGGGTCAAAAATAAAAACTTTATTGTTTTTAATGCTAAGAAGATACACTTTTCTAATTCTAAAGGTGGTGGAATGTAAACTCTTAAAATGTAAAAGGGGTCACTCACCCAAGAGCCAGAGCACCTGACCACTGAAGCAACAAGGATTATTTTCATCAACAGGGATAATGCTATTACAAGTCACAGCTATAATATATATGGATCAATTTGCATTCAGAATAATACTTATTTGGGGATAACTTAACCCTAAAGGAACGATACAGAAAATGGTTTAACTCAACTTTATATCCGTATAATCTCGGTGGGGAAATAAATTTACAATAATGTGCGGAATTTTCTTCTCATGGAGAGAGACAGAATATCTAAAGTGTTCCCCTTATATGTCAATCTGCGAAGGCATTGTTTAGGGAAGTGGCAATGGACTCTAGAACAAAACCATAATGTTGCACGCTTGAATCTAATGGCAAGCAATTCATGCAAATAATGCCAAATATATCGATTTTACCACTCCAAGCACCCTCATTAATACCGATCATATGCAGTCCAGTCAATCCACAAGATTGATGGTGGATGCCAAACTGAACTAAAAAAGAGTAAATGCTTCTGTAAGCAGCATCTATGACTTACCTAATCCAAATACTTTAAATAATGAAAATGTGTTCATATTATCCTCGAGCAGATTCTAAAGAAATATTGACTCAACTCAGTCTTTCTCGAAGCACCAGAGGTCGGATATTTAAATTCAAACCCAAATAAAGCTTAAAGATTACAATGATCGATGCTATATGTGTGGCGGTATTTTCAAGTGTGTCACGCAGAATTAAGGAAAGATCATCAATATTAGTAACTGGATGTTTAAGAAAAAAGGTCAGAAAAAAAGTCTTTGAAATGATATTTTAAAGATAATCTAAGGACAAATGTTTTATCATACATGATCCCACAATGAAATGCTGAATAAGCTACAAAATTAGACAACAGAGTGGGTGGGTGATTGGAGAGGTTAAATAAGCCAAACTGCATACAGTTACCTTATGGAAAGAAATTCTTTTGCGGAAGAGAGTGAATTCAGCTATAACAATAGCAGGCGTAACAGCAATCTTAGCCATCTGATAAAATCCAACACTAGAAAGATATATTTTGCTTATTTCTTGAGGGTAGTTAAACGAGAAAATGCAAGCAAAGAAGTATAGTTGCATGAGTGACTTACCTATTATACTTCAAGCTTACATTAGCAAGGCCGGTTGATAGGGCCATAACAAAACCAAGACTTAATAACGAAGAAAATTTTGTTGACTTTGTAGAAGGAGGTGCAGGAAGAATGGAGAAAGCTTTCAGGACGGCCATTATTAACCAGCTACATACATAGTGGATAAAAGTGAGGAAGATTGGATAATTGAATCCAACTTTGACGAGCACCTGAAAAATAAGCAAGTTAACATCTAAAAGTTGTAATTATACCCCTTTGTTACATGAAACCGAGGGAATGCAAACTTACCAATTTGTTCATCAAGATGATACTAACTGAAACAAAAAAGTTGAATGTAAGCGCAATAGTGGGTCCCAATAAAGATTGCTGTTGACGCTTAGAACTTCCAAATATCCGGAACTTGCTAAACAGAGAAGCCCGTAGTTCCTCCATCGCCCTTCCTATATTAAAAGAATAGAGCATGGCATATCAGTAATTTGACAGGAGGAGACAATGGCAATGTATTATGTGGTCTGTGTGCACAAAGATTAGGCTTTCTGGTTAAAGATTAATAATCATTGATCACACAATGTGGCTGAATGAAGAACATCTGATTTTGAGATGAATTCATGTACTCCCTCCGTCCCAAAATGAATGTCCATTTGGGCAAAAGTTTTGTCCCAAAATGAATGACCTTTCTTTGGTGGAGTTACATGGTGATCATAATGTTTTAGTTTTACTCTTGCACTAATAATATTATATAGTGAGATCAGATGAAGGGAGGGTATGCATGTATATATGCTACAAAAAGTGGCAACATGTCAAATTCCTTAAATTTTCCTAAATTTCAAAAATGAACATTCAATTTGGGACTGAGGAAGTAATAAAGAGATTATTTACCCTTTCGTATTTTTCATACTCTCTTTTTTCTTCATTTTTTTATGCTTATTATGTGGGCAATGCAAGGGATATGAATCTTTTCTCTATTCACAAATACTGGCCTATACTCGCTCACCACAGGAATCCATGAATGAAAGCACAACATTGTAAATTAAAGCAATTTTTCTTAAATAAAATTAAGAAATTTAAGATTTTAAACATAGTATTCTAAAACTAATCTTAATACGACGGGAATTTATTTGGGGACCCATAAGATATGTCTGAAAACATAGCTCTTTGGGTTGAACATTCTTAAACACAAAGGACTATTTGAGCTGATCAGAATCCATGGAGTATATTCTGTTTTCATGGAGTTATGCTACTACATATAGAGAATATTTTCTAACGTATAACACCTTAAATCATGTTAAATAGATTCTTGCAAAAAACTAATGTTGATGAATCATTTTTCCTTATTCACGACTTCACGTCCTACTCTATTTTCTAATCCCTGCCAACTAACTTGAAAGACACCCCTAGGTCTACAGAGAGCGGATTACTGATTTGTCTTGTGGAACACTACGTAGCTACTAGCTAGCCATGTTTCTGCATTGAGAAATCAGCAAAACCAAACCCAATAGTAAACAATCTGTGAAGCTGGTTCCATAAGTACTTATAAGCACCAGTAAATCACCGATTCACATGATTGAGGGCAGGGTGCAAATAATTGCGTTAGACGAGGATCGGTTCATATAGATTTGAAGAACAAGCAATGGATGAAACTAATCGCAAGTACAAGAAAAACTGCTCCTCCGAGAAGCACCACAAATCAATTCTGAACAACGGAAAGTTGGAAACAAGATTTAGTCACGAAGATACAATATTCCTAAGGAAAAGCTTGAAAAGCCTAGTACCTGCTTGTGTCCGTGGATCATAGCATGCATACCAACCTAGGAGCCCGTCATGTAAAAGAATTGAGCACAAGTACCCTGTAAGAACTTTCTAATCTCTACACCACAATTACCATGGCTAACCAAAATTCAATTCTTTTCCAAATTAAAGCCGACTAGGAGTGTAACGCAATTCTTTTCTGGTCAATCCGATTCAATTACAGGTCATAAAACCAAAACGGTCCACTTTACAAGGGAACCAAATAGAAATACCTTAATAATATCATGAATATACTTCCTCCATCCCGGAACCAGGTTCTTACTTTCCTTTTTGGTCTGTCTCAAAGTAAGGTTCTTAGTTCATTTATTACTTAAAATGGACAATGAGACCCACTTATCAATCTCACAACAAAAACTCCTGACGCACTCTCTCTCTCCTACTTTACTTTTTATAGTCACAACATTTACTTTTTTATTATCTCCTTGTAAAGTCAAATTAGGAACCACAATATAATTGTGGGACGGAGAGAGAAAGTAACTAACCAACCTAACTTTCTTAATTTCTCAGAAAATGGATGTCCTTTGCTGAGTTCTGATCAGTATCATCACCCCTACCCCACCCACACACCCCAAACACACATGACAGTACTCAACTAGACTTCAACAATCAGTCCACATCAATGAAGTCAATTAAAAAACCAGTAAGGAGCAATGCATGAATTCAAAAACCAACAACATAATTAAAACCCAGAATACAAAATTTGATTTTTCAAATGCATTGTCAAAAAAAAAAAAAAATCGAACAAACCCTAATCACTGGCAAATCCAAGAAAAAATTAAATAAATAAAGATTAACTCTTTCACCAGCATCACTATCCTTGGGCTTTCCTAACATCTTTTCTAGTCAAGAAATTAAACATCTTTTTACTCCCACCAAGCATTTCATTCACTCAAACACTTTAAAATTAAATTACCAACAAACTCAATGAACAATCAACATTAAAATACAGCAGCATTTCCCAAATATTAACCAATGAAGGCAAAAACCCAACTCGCCCGGGAGGCCAAAAACAAGAACGCAGTAAATATTAGAGTGAAAGGTGAGAGAGAAAGGGGGAAACAAGTGAAAGAGGGAATATAAAGATTTTCCGAAGAAGAGGAGAGAGATATAAATGGAGTTGTATTTATTCTTTTCTTATGTTATGTTTTCTGTATTTTATTTTCTGTCACTGATTTTTTTTAGGGTCTGTTCAAAAAAAAATTTTTGGGAGAAAAGGGAAGGAAAAAAAAAAGAGGAAATGAGAATGATTTTCTTCCTAGGGTCTAGGGTGTGCTCCCGAGTTTTTTGTAGGGAGGAAAGGAAAGGAAAGGAAAGGAAATGGGAGACTCATTTCCCTTCTCCTCAATCCTCCCAAGTGTGAAAGAAAATGGGAGGAAATAAATGTTCAATGATTTTCTCCCCCTCCCCTCCCTTTCCTTCTTTTTCTCTCCCTAAAAAAATCGGGAGCGGACCCTTAAGGTTAAGGTTAAGGTTAAGGTTAAGGTTAAGGTTAAGGTAAGACACTAACCACCCCCTACATTGAGAAAATTTATTACTTCCTCCGTTTCAAATGATCAAATGAATGTGCAAAAAATTTACAAATTTGCTATTAATCAAAAGCAAATTTAAATTTTTTGAACATGTTTTTAAGACTGAGCAAAAAAAATTTCTCAATCTCTAAATAAATATAAACAAAAAGTGAATCTCCCATAGTTACTGATGACACAGAGAAATGATCCAAATTAGCTTTAGTCAAGCAATAGGTTGATCTCCAGTAGATACGACTTGAAATCACGAACAAACAACTAGTCGGGTTGATCTTCGGCTAATACCCTCCGGCGTGATGATGAGATAACGTGTTATAAGTTTGTAGGAAATTGTATGGAAACGACGTAATCTCAAATAGCTAAGATGACATTACCTTTTTACATTGTATGTTGTCTGGTATTTATAGTGGTGTTATGGTATCATTGTGAATCCCTAAAATCAAGGAGATGTTGTGGACGTAATTGTCTCCCAGAATGTAGGAGGTCGTTACAAATAATGACGTAGACGGACGTACGTGTTGCTAGGTCGAGGTCGCTTGAGTATTCGAAGTTGACCTGATTTTGTGCCTTGTCTTGATAAAATTGTACAAGTAAATGATCGTATGTCGAACGAAGCTAGGTCGGGATCAAGGATGGTCGAACAATGAGCTAGGTCGACTGATCTTTGCCGTTGGGCCTTTCATATTGTACCAATTGGACTGGCCCATTCCATGGTATTGTCTTTGTAACGTCTGAAATATTGGACTTCATTCGTTGGGCCTGGCCCGTCATTTTTATTCCGTTCAGTGGCCCCCAACTTTCTGTGTTGACTTTGTCGACCAGGAAGTTATGAAAAGTTTCATGTAAGCTTACATAGCTCGCTGTTGGATGGTCGACTGAGTAGATGTAGGTTGCTCTCGACTATTGACTTTTGATGGTTGGACACGCTATTTAATGCGCCATAATTTCTGCAATGATGGTACGGTTATGGCGATTGGGCAACTGTTTTTGGGAAACGTGGTGCAGAAATAATTGACATAAAGAACGGTTATGTCCCCCGCCCTTTCCAATTCATGTAAGGAAAAGGATGAATATAAAAGGTAAAGTACTTTTCCTTTTCAAACTTTACAAACCTCAAGTACTCAAGCCCCAACAAGAACAAAAGTAAGACAATTGATTTTCTAGAATAATCAAGCATTCTGCTTCATCGATTAGCTCCATATTTCCCCAAATCACCAAGGTACCCTTCAATTCCTCTGTATTTAGGTTTAATTTCAAGCTTATGTCTGTATTCTGCCATGGCTAGGACCTTTGGCTTTGAGCTAGGTGTTAGGTATGGTTATAACTCCATAAAACTTAGGGTTTACAAAAGGTTAGAAGGTCCATGGGTGGAATTGACGAGGGAGGAGTGTATTACCATCTCAGACAGGTGGAGTTTATTTTATGGTGAGATAGGGTTCCCAGCTGGAGAGAGTATGGGAAATTTGGAGGCGGACGATCTACGGATTGTTCGTTTCCATCTCTTCAACAAATTGATAGACCACCTCATAATTTTTTACATCAAGTCCAGCAAACCTCCCTTTCATAGAGAGAGATTAGCCTTTCCAGGGGAATCTAGGTCGTCCTTAGGTAGTTCGGAATATACTTCTACTAGGTCTGATTCTCATGTTTCTGTGTCTTATGTAGATATGGTAGCTCAACAATCTCCCGTTTCTACCTCGTCGAGCTCCTCAGGCAACATAGTGGACAAATTTTGCTCGACCGTGGTTCCAAGTCATGATGAAAGAAGGTATGTGGCCCCCAAGCCAGCCATTGGGAGGAAGAATGTTGATTCCCTCATCCAAATTCACATAACTTCTTCGAGGTCTCCAGGGATGAATTCCATCTCACCTATTTCACGGAGAGGCAAAGGAGAGCTTAATATTGGATGCATTGGGGTCTGAGCTCCTCTAGGGTAGCCTTATACTACGGTCAGTTTGAGGTTGGGCTAGAACTTCCCCTCGATCCATTCATCTGTGAGTTTTTGGAGTGTATGGCCGTTGTCCCCATGCAGTTGGGCGCCAATACTGTAAGAGTGCTAGTCTGCTTTGCCATGGTGTGCAGGTTCGTTGGGTACAAGCATGTATGCACGTCTTTAGGAGATTCTTTAAGATCGTTCAGAACGATAAAACCTTTGCCATTAGTACCCCGGCCAAAGCTAAGGCCCCAAAGCTATTTACAAACTTGCCCGACAAAGTTTCTGGGTGGAATGCCCATTTGATACTGGTAGAGAGTAGAAAAGGATGGGAGTTGCCCTTGCCTGAGGCTGATACACCACCCATGACAGAGGATGATTACTGGGTCCCAGAGTGGAGTGGGGAGCTCACTCATAGGTTGACGTTGGTGGCTCGGAGGAGCACCATAAGTATTGGGTATGCATATTTTAACCCTCCTATTTTGGATTAGATTTGATTGATACCATAACCTCCTGTCTATTTTAAGGACTTTAGGACCCTATGTAATGAAGCTTAGACTTCAATTTTTTTAGCTAAGTCCATTTTATAGAATAGGTTAAAATTAGGCTTGAAGATTGGCTGAAGACTCATTGGATTTGAGGATTGCAGTTCACGAAGTTTCAAACCACTCTACAGCAACAGCATGTGCTGAACCGCCTTGTGGAATTCCTTGGTTGAAATCTCCTTTGAACACCTACAGTGCAACCACATGTGAACCGCACATGTGCAGTTCATCATCTTGACCGCACTCAGCAACCTCACTGGTGTATCCAACCGCACTTGTCAAAACCGCATGTACATCAAAACCGCATCCAATGATTGAAGACTTGAAGTGAACCACTTTTTACCGTTGGAATCCACGTCAGCAATATCAAAAGTCAACCACTAAATCTTGTCACGTGATTCAATGTCAGAGAAGATCTGCAAGGATCTTGAAAAGGTGACAGGTGTCCTAACTACCTTGATTGCGGTGAGACCGATCGCCTTTATCTCGCAACTGTACCAAAGGACAAAAGTGGATATTGTGGACCAATGGGAAAGCATCAAGTACTGTCCTTGCAACAGCTGTGTCCAACGGCTATATCTTGGATGCTTGGGTATAAATACCCCTAATCTTCACCATTTGAAGATTGCTTGAAAAAATTGAAAGTGTTGTGTTCATAGAAGCTGAAGCTCTGCTCAGAAATTATTCAACCCTTTGAATCTTCATCTTCAAACTTCAAGAAATATTATCCCAGCCCAGAAATCAAGCCTTAATACATCAAGAATCATTGTGCTCTCCATCTCAAAGATTTAAAGAGCATTGATCTTGTTCTCACACACACACCTCACTTGTTTAATCACATAGATTATTCATTTTGAGATACACTGGTTATAGTCTAGGATTCAATCTTCATAGAATAGATTTTAGATTTGAGTATCAATCTTTGTAACTTGTAATCTCTCATACTCAATAGTAAAATCACTCTTGAAAATCCAAGACTAACCATCTTGGTAGTGGACGTAGATCGTTTATCGATTGAACCACTCCAAATATTGTGTTCTTACTTTTCTGCATTTATTTTCTTGTGCTTACTAATTATTTATCTCTATCTCTGTTTGATCTTTATTGTAGTTATCCATTATTGTGAAATTGTGTTTAGAGTTAACATTGTCAAAACCTCACTTGTTTGTAAACTGCACTTACCAAAACCGCTCCATTAAAACCGCTTTACAAACCGCCTCTCCAAAACCGCTTTGTATCTCTATTACTCCGCTGTGCATTTTACATCTCTACTTGCAGTTTATTATCAACTGCAAGCGGTTTTGTAAGCTTAGAGATTTAGTTTTAAAAAGAGGGCAAAAAATTTATAACATCTATTCACCCCCCCCTCTAGCTGTATTTTCACCCTTATTGCCACCTTTGGGACCAACAATAAGCTGGGCCACCCTTGGGTCGAACAAAGACTTCTTCATTCAAGCTGGAATGATGTTAGGAGGAGATGGGGAGGTAGCCCCCTTAGTGTCGATCATCCGTAGCCTTAGATAAATCCAAACTGGGTGATACACGAGAGGGAGAGATTCGAGTCCCAATGCCATTTCTTTAAGAAGAAGCCTGGTCATTGCAGAAACCTGTCTCAGTATTGCAGTTAAGTACTTCTATATTTCTCAATAAATATTCTGTCACTTTGTCTGTATTCTCCCTTTCTAACTGTTTTTCTTTTTTATCGTGCAGTCCTTACTCCCGAGCAAGAAGCAAACATGAATCGCATTGTCGATCTGGGAGATAAGAGAAGAAATAAGAAGGCAAACAGAGCTGCCAATGCCCAAGCCAGCCGTGAGAAGGAGGCTGAAGATAGAAACACCTTGCTCTCCAAGGAAGGAGTGAGGATGGTCCCCTTTGATGGGTCGGGGCCAGTGGATCCAATTGAATATGCCCCCTAAGTGCAAGTCATTGGGGGAGAGGGAAAGGTCGGCACGTCAACCGAGCTAGAGTCGAACTTTGATCCCCGACATGAACCCGTTGGGGGAGACCCCCTCAACATTGTAGACTTGGAGATCGAAGACGTTGATCAAGAAGATGATGAGGATGCCCTTCCTCTCAATCGGTTAAAAAAGAGGCTGCGTGTCGACCTAGGACATGATGGAGCTAGGACTTCTTGAGCAGCGGGCTCTGCCTCAAGCCATCCCCTTCCTCCTCTAGCTCCCTCTACCCGCAGCAGCAAAGAAGTCCAAGCTATGGTGGAGAGGTTGAGTGATGTCCCTCCCCTTTCTGGGATCAATAGCTTAGCCGCCAATATCTCGAGCTGGGATTGGGGCAAGCTGTTGTGAGAAGAGCAGCAGATAGGGACCTGCTAGCACAATTTGCTGAGGAGGGGCTTACTCCGGAGGAGTATCATGATAGGTCTGGCCTCCTTTTTTCCGAGGTAACATTTACTCCCTTTTCTGTTTGGTCGTCATACTTTTGGTTGTTGTAATTCTGATAAGTCTCCTACTAACTCTTCTTCTTGTTATGCAGTCTCTAGCTCTTACTGAGCAGGCTAGGTGCAGTTGGAGAGCGGCCATTGAGAGGGAGAAGATTTCCTCCACCGAGTATTCAAGGAAGGCCAGAGAGGTCGTTGAACTGAGGGAGAAGCTGGTGGACTCTGACTCCCAGCTCTGAGCTGTGTGGGCGGCACACTTCAACGCCGAGCAAGAGCGGGATGCAGCCTTGGTCGATCTACGAGTGGCAAGGGAGCAGATTGCTCCTTTTTTAAGGGCAGGTGGAATCTTTTGCTCCGAGAAAAGCTATGTTGGAGGAAGAGCAGTGGCGGCCAAGCTTGAGAAGACCAGGCTAGAGGGAGAGATTAGTATTTCTTGGCGTATTCTTGTATGTGTTTGCGTAAATTGCAAAAATATTAATGGTGGGTTGGATCCAATATAAAAACAATACCAAATATTCAAAGCTTATCAAATGTATTTGGGAAGGCAAAAACAAAATTTTGTCAATGGTATTTGGGAGGGACAAAATCGTCCCAAATAGTTTTTGGAAGGGCAACCGTAGCCGTGTCAAATGTATTTCGAGAGGCAATCAAACCGTGCCAAATGTATTTGGAACGGCGGAAAAAAGTGTGACAAATGTATTTTGGAAGGGCAGAAAAAATTGTGCCTAAAATATTTGGAAGGGCAATCAAAACCGTGCCAAATACGTATTTGGGACAGGCCACTAAAAACTGTCCTAAATACTCGTAAATAAGACATGCCTGCTCAACCGACACCATTTCCGTATCAAATACTTTTTGGGATGGTTTTGGGTTTTCACAAATGTATTTGGCACCCTTATATTTGGGAGGGAGCAAAAACCGTCCCAAGGCCGTCCCAAAAAGTATTTGGGACGAGTGACGATATTTGGGATGGTTTTTGGCCTTCACAAATACCCCTTTTTCTTGTAGTGGTTATAGTATATGATTTGCTTGATAGTTTAGATTTTAGATTTGAGTTTTGATTATTGTAATCTTGTAATCCTCCTCAATATCTTATATAAAATCTAGTAGTTAGAAAATTCAAGACTAACCATCTTGATAGTGGATGTAGATCATTTACAATTGAAGCACTCCAAATCTTGTGCTCTTTATTTTCTGCATTTTCTTCATTTTTCATAGTTTAAAATAATTTGTTTTATTTGTTTGATCTTAATAGGTTTACCAGATTTGTGAATTGTGTTTAAAGTTAATTCTTGTCAAACCTCATTATCTTACTTCTAAAACACACTATCAAACCTCAATTTGTTACTTTAAAATTCCACTATGCATTTAACAAATCTCACTTGTGATTTTGATAAATTGCAATGGTGATTTTGTAAGCAAGAGATTTTATTTGCAAAAAGGGTTGAAAATTTTGTAACAGCTATTCACCCCCCCTCTAGCTTTTTTTCACCCTTGTTTCCCCTTTGGGATCAACAATTGGTATCATAGCTAACACCTTTATAAAACTATTTTTGTTTTTCAAGCTTAACCGCCTGGGTGCCGATTCGTCATGGCAAACTCAAAAATCATGACAACGATAAAACTAGTGTTATAAGCTTGTTTTTGAAGTCCATGGACCAAATTGCAATTATGGAAAACTAGGGGGTAAACTGGTATTATAAAGTTCAAGGGCTAAATTGCAATTCAATGGAAACGTAGGGACCGAAGTGCAAAAGATGAAAGTTTATGGGCTAAACTGCAGTTAATTGGAAGTAGGAGGGCTACAGCTGGAATTTTAGGCTGGCCGGCCAAGGGCAAGGTCGTGGCCGAGAAAATGGGGCCAAGGCATGAGCCATGAGCAGCTGACCGAGAAAAAAACAAGGCCGTGGCCGGGGAAATGGGGCCAAAGGCCGAGCGACCGCACCATTTGGGCAGAAACTAAGGGCGACCGCGCAAGGATGGCCGAGCGACCACGCCCATGGCCGGCCAAGGCATCTGTGACGAATTTGGTCCGTCACAGAATTAAAAGGCATATTTGCTACAGATTTGTGACGAATTTTCAGCAGAATCCTAATTTGACTAGGAATTGACTCTTTTGGCTGTAAATTAGGAATCCCTCCTCCCTCCTACTATATAAAAGATTCCTAGACAAGTTTTTACATATCTTTTCATATCTCTCATCTCTTATCATCATATATATCTCTTCTTCTCTTGTACATATTAGATTAGGATTTTTATTTATTCAAGAACAAGATTTATTTATTTTAATGGTCTTTTAAGGCTAATTTATTTGATTCTGGGATTGTGGTAAATAATAATTTGATCTTTATGCTATGTTTTTAGTTCTTCCTATCTCTCTCTCATTCTTGTGTGGTAAAGTATTCTTAATTCGTTCTAGGGTTTCAGATTTATGTTAAGATACTTTTGGCCCTAGAATTTATGGGTATCCATTGTTACAGTAACTCGGACATAGATACATTGACCATTATTTTACTACTTAGATCTATTTGAGGACGTAACTGAATTTAATTGGGTTTAGGTTCATATATTCTTTTGATCTTAATGAATTCTTCAATTATATAGGTAACTGGAGTATAATAAAAAGAGAATATTTGAGTTGCAAATCGCACACCAAACCGTTCCAACTCATGATTTTGCAAATGAACCCAAGAATGAGATTGAATTCTATTTACATGATTTAAATAGCATAAAGTGACAATTATTATGATCCCCAATTCATGAATCCCTTGTTTCTTGATTACGTTGCTTGTTTTATTTTGCTTTCTTAGATTAATAATTCAAACAATCAAACCCCTTTTCTTGGTTACTTTGATACACTAATAAAATACACTTGTTCCACTTTAGTCCCTGTAGATTCGACCCTTGCAAGTAAGCATATTACTACATTGATAAACTAGTGCACTTGCTAGGTAATTTTAATAAGAGGGAGATTTTCTCCATCACTCATGTATGAAACCAGACATGCAAACTTGTAAGTGCTCCAATTTGAGTCGTTAGTATTTTCGTTAGAAAACTAACAAAAGCCCTAACATCCCTAACATTTCTAACTTTTCTAACAAAGCAAGGGTGAATTGGGGATTGCTATTTGAAGATAAACAAGGGAAAGAATCTCACAAAAGAAAAAAAATTGTAAAAACCCGAAATAGGCAAGCTGTAAAACAGCACCTGTTGAATTTGAAAATAATATTCCTCTTGTCCAAAGCCTGGAGCAGCATTTAATGAACCAGGCACGCCTTCAACCAGATCCGCGCGGATCAAATTGATTCTCCCAGTGGCCTATAAATTGAACCCTTCTCTCTCAGTTTACACAACAGAATTCACTCACAGAAGCTATACGCTGGCGAAAAATAGAGAGAAAACAGTGGGAATCCTTAGATTACCACCATTTTCTCTTGAGTCTTTCCCAATCTCACTCCAAACACTCTCAAATCACTCTTAAACATACACAAGCTCAAGCTTAAGTCAACCCTAAAAAGGAGGATTAGAGAGAAAACATAGAGGACTTAAGTGTTATCTACTTGTTTTCTTTTTGACCAACTCTATCATCAAACACTAAACATATTCAAATCTTGATACTCCTCAAGTTAAACACAAACACAAAGAAGATTGGTAAACCCTCCTTCTCCTTACCCTAAACTCCTTCATCCATGCATGCATTTCAAACTTCAAAAATGTAGTTTGTTCATCAACTTGTTGTTCATACTTGCTTGACCTAAAAATGTAGTCACCTTGGAATAAATTTCCATGGATGACCATTTAAAAGGTCCAAATTACTTCTTACTCACTTAAAAGTGTTCTTCCTCAAAATCATTCACTCAAAAGTGTTTTCCAAAATCATTTTCATACATAAAATCTTGATTTCAAAGTTAAATCTCCGCTTTCCCAAGTAAATGAAATGCTTAAAGTCCTAATGTACCCTAAGGATGGCTTGATATAGTAGATCACCACTAAAATGTTTAGTGATCACTAATCAAAGCCTAAGGAAATGGGGACAAATCATGGATGCAAGCCCCCTTTAAATCACATTTTTCCTCTTGAGAATGTTGCTGTCCAGTAGCCTTTCTCTAAGACCTTTGTCCATTGTCTAATTTTTTGGACATATAAAAAATTAGAATTTGGTGTTGACTACAAAATACTTTTTGTAGCCAACATCCATAGTATTCCAGACATATTTTTAATTTATTTTTTTCGTGAGTTTAACTCTCTTTTTCAAATTATTTTCTAAAATTCAGTTTAGCAGTCTCTGGAAGTCCAGATTTCACATCTGTGATTTCTAGAAAGTTTTGGTCCATCAAATCATCTCCAATCATAAAAATATTTTGCAGTCATCTTATTTAAGATGTTTTGAACAACTTTCATTCTCTGACTTTCCTCATATTCTGAAGTTTTAAAGCTCTTAAATCCATTTTAAAATCAAGTGTCCACTGCCTTTTTCATTCTGGAAGAATTGATTTCCAACTTCAAGGAGTCTTTTGAGTATCAAAACTCAACCCTAAAATCATACCAAAAATTATGGGACTTGTTTTATGTCTTACAAAGAGTTCCCAATTTTTAGTTTTCTCAGTTCGAATTTATTTTGGCCAAAGGAACACACACACACACACACACAAATGGTTTTTAAGCTTGGAAGACTCGTTTTACGAGGCATTCCGGGTGAACCCTAACGTTCTTCCCGGCGTGTAACGTGACCTCCGAACCCAAATCTCTCATCTCGGGCATTTTTCAAAGTTTTGGCCCTTAAAACAAAAATGGTGTGGCGACTCCGTCTCCGTTTTGATTTTCAAAAAAAAGAAAGGAAAAATCGGGTGGACATTCATCACAAAACTGCATTGATGGTTGCAAATCTCAACATGAAACCGCACTAAGCAAACCGCACTGCAAACCTCATATGTGAGACCGTACTTCATAAACCGCATGATGTACAAACCTCACCAACCTCATCCAATGATTGAAGACTTGAAGAATTATACCACCTTTGATTGATTGATCCACGTCAGCAACGTTGAGTTAACTACGAGTTCAATCAATATGTCTAACGGTCACTCAGAGTTTAAAAGAATTTTAAAAGGTGACAGATGTCCTTCATTCCATAATGTCGTATGAGGTACGTACAACCTTATCAACAACTTCTGAGCAAAAGGTTGGACACGTGGTGCAATCAAATCGTGCCAGCTCTAAACTTGCTACATTTGTCCCAAATGGCTACTTTTTGGTGCATGAGTATAAATACCCCCAATCTTCATCATTTGAATATTTCTTGAGAATATTCATTTAAGAGAGTCCTTTGAATATTTGAAGAAATTTCCAGATTTCCAGAATATTTTAAATCTTTATATTCAAACCTTCATAGCTTCATGATTAAACTTCCAATCCCAGAAATTCAAGCCTTTGTAACACGTCAGATTTATTGAGCTCTAAATCACATAGATCTAAAGAGTCTTGAATCTTGATATCACACACACCTCACTTGCTTAATCAAATAGATTATATCATTTGAGATACACCAGTTATAGTCTAGGATTTGCTTCATAGTTTAGATTTTAGATTTGAGTTTTGATTATTGTAATCTTCTAATCCTCCTCAATATCTAATACAAAATCGAGTAGTTAAAAAATCCAAGACTAACCATCTTAGTAGTGGACATAGATCAATTACGATTGAACCACTCCAAATCTTGTGTTCTTTATTTTCTGCATTTTCTTCATTGTTCATAGTTCAAACTAATTTGTCTTATTTGTTTCATCTTAATAGGTTTACCAGATTTGTGAATTGTGTTTAAAGTTAATCACTGTCAAACCTCATTTTCATACTTCTAAACCGCACTATCAAACCTCACTTTGTTACTTTGAAATTACGTTGTGCATTTTACAAACCTCACTTGCAGTTTTGATACATTGCAAGGGTGGTTTTGTAAGCAAGAGGTTTTATTTGCAAAAAGGGTTGAAAATTTTGTAACAACTATTTACCCCCCTCATATAGCTGTTTTTCACCCTTGTTGCCCCTTTCGGACCAACAGTCTTCCTCGGCCAGTTTTATTTGGTGGTAACTAGAGTAGGCGTCCAATAAGCTAAGAGTTTTAAGTACGAAAATGGAGTCTAGCAGATTGTTAATTCTGGGGAGAGGATAACTATCTTTCGGGCAGTCTTTGTTAAGATCTGTGAAATCTACGCACATACACCACTTCTCTTTTTGTTTTTTGACCATCATGACATTGGCCAGCCAGACATGTTAGGTTGCTTCTCTGATAATTTCACCACTTAAAAAATTTTGTACCTCATCATTGATTACATCCTCCTTGTCGTTAGAAAAAATTCTTCTTGTCTTCTTGATAGGCTTAGCAGACGGGTCGACCTCCAACCTGAGGACGGTCACCTCTTCTTTTATTCCCCTCTTATCCTCGACCCTCTAGGCAAAGACATCTAGGTTAATTTTAAGTAGGGCAATAATATCCTCCCTCTCTTATGGGGAGAGTGGCCCACTATTTTTATTCTTTGCTCCGGGTAGTCGGGGTTGAGTGTTATCTCTTCCAATTGATCCACAGGCTCCATTTCTGGCCCTCTCTGAATTGCAAGGTTTCGATGATAATTTCTCTAAGTCTCCTTCCATCATCACCATTTATATCTAGGTCCTCAATCTCAACCAGTTCGTCCACGTCCTGATCTCCTCGTCTTACGTCCTAGTCGGCCCCCGAGTTCTGGTTGACAACCAGCTGAGGGACTATGTCTGGGATGGGCAAAACTATATCATCATTGTCCGCTTCGTGAATGTCCAGCATCATGTGTTCCTCATCCTCAGCTTCGAAGATCAAATGAAGCCTAGAACTGGTGTTGGTAGTCTTTACAGACTTAGAAATTTTCAGGTTTTCTTCTAGTGTGTCAACCTCCATTTTTCTAGCTGTTTTTCTTGTCTTCATCACATGTTCCAAAAAGTCCTTGGGGGTCATCCTCACACATCCAATTCCCACGGGAGTAGGAAACTTAACTCGCTGGTGGGGGAGGGAGGCGACCATCCAAATTTGCCTTGACTTGTAACGCTTAGGATGACATGATAGTCGCTTGTTAAGTCCATGACCACGAATGTTACTGTGGCCTTAGCTTAGAAGGGGTATTCACCAACTTCAAGTAGCAAGTCAACTGTACCCATAGCATTGACCTTGTGATTGGTGAAGCCTTCTAGTCTGTCAAAGTATGGCTCAAGCATGCTATCCTTTAGATTCATCTTCGGGAAGGTAGAGTAGTATAAAATGTCCCGGGAGGCCCCCGAGTATATGAGGAGTCTCTCTGATTCACAATTATCAATTCTTCCTTTGATCACCAAGGATTGTTCACGGGCTGCTCGACTCCCAGCTAGCTTATTTGGGGAGAAGCTGATGACTTCCTCCTCTTTATGGACCAAGGCGGGGATGTGGTAGACTTTACTTAGCTCATGTATCTGATCCTTCAGTTTCTTGTTAGAGATTGCCTCCTCCCTTATGAAGTGGAGCCTTGCTCTAGGAGGTTTGTCCTTCCTTTCCTCTCTATCTTCGTCATCTCTTTCTCACTTGTTATCTTTTCGCATAACATAGCAATCAAGTTTTCCTTCATCAACCTACCTTTGGATCATCCTTATAAGGGGACGCAATTCTCTGTATCATGTCTGTAGTCCTTGTGGAAGGCATAATATTTAGAGTTGTCCCAGACATGCTTTGACCTATCATTTAGTGGTCGGGGATCTGGTAGGTTTACCAACTGGATGATCTCCGTGATAGGTTTAGAGAGGGGAGTAAAGACCTCGGATTTTTATGTAGCCCGAGTCCTATTCTTTCCCTTGTTGTTGCTTCCGTTGGAGACCTGGTTGGTGCCGGTCAGAGTCGTTTCCGTTTTCTCAGATCTCTTCTTGATTCTCTCTTTAGCCATGGCTATAACATAAACTTATAAGTCAGATTTTGTTTTTGGCTCCCTTGCAGAGAGTTCATATATTAATTGTCTGAATCTCAGACCGGAGTTGAAGCAGACAATCACTTCCCGATCGGTTAGGCTTTCCTCTACTTGGTCGGCCATGGCTCTGAACCGGTTGTAATAACTTAGAGTGGTCTCATTTTTGCCTTGCTCAATGTTGGCATGATCTGTCAATCTCTTTTTCCGCTTCCCAACAGCTGCAAATTGATCTAGAAACCTTCTCCTCATAACTTTTCAGCTATCTATGCTCCCTTTTTTCTTCTCACGGAACCTTGATAGGGCAGATCCGTAGAAGGTTCTAGCGAAAGCCTTGCAGAGAATGTCATCTGTCTTGGTGAGGAGTGCCATAGTGGATTCAAAACTCTGCACGTGATCTCGTGCCTCAGTGGTCCTTCCATACTTTTCAAAGTTAGGGATCTTAAGTGTCGGATTGGGAGGTTGATCAATAATCCGCTGGGAGAAGGGACGAGTGGCACTAGTATATTCCTCCTCGATTTCCTTCTTCCCCATCTTCATCTCATCAATTCTCTTTTTCAAGAGTAGAAGCTTCCTTGCATCTATTCTTGTGCTACAGTGGGAACTGTGATGGGTCCTTTCCTTTTCTCTGTGTCCATTCACCCGACTTTGCTCCTCATGTTGCGGGTGATTTACGTGATCATCTCAATGGCCAGATGGTGCCCTGCCATTTAATGTCCTGGAATGACGAGGAGAGGTTCTGTTCCTCCTAGGAGTTATCTCTTGACGGGGAGGACTCATGTGATGAGGAGGGCTCATAGGACGAGGAGGGTCCTAGGTCGAGGAGCGGGATTTCAATCGGGAGGAATCTTTTGCCTAGCATGACTGAGCCTTTCTCTTGAGTCTGCTGAATTGAACTCCTGGTCTCTTTGATTATTCAATTGGTCCCTCAAGTCTCCTCCATTACGGGCATTCTCGTGTCCAGGAGTCCTATGACGTGGATGGACGTCCTGGACGGGGAGCTGTCTGGATTTACAAGCAGCATCGCGATGTGGAGGATTTTGGCCAGGGGGTTTTCCCTATCCCCATGACTACCACGCCTATCAAAGAGACTTTTCCCCCATGGGAAATTCCATTCCTGGTAGGTCTAATAAATTTAGCTAGAGAGAAAATGATCCGGGTCTAAATCTAGCAAAGCATTTTGTGTTTCATAAATGCATTGCAGAGTGTCCATCTGGCGGTGCAGAAGAGTTCTGCGATCAACCAGTGGGAGAGATGAGCCTGTGCCTCCTTGGGCAGTGTTCCTCCCTGTGCTGACTGGTAGCAGGTCGTTTTCGTCGTCGATGACGGGCGGGGTTTAATGGGATCTCAGTCACAGGCTGCCCACTTGACCGCAAGTTCATAACCAAAGGAAGCAGTCCATCATTCAGAGGTAGAGGAGGCGGCAGTTCGCCTTTGGCCTGCGGAATTGTTGTTTCGGGGTTGCCATGAGTTTCCTCCATAGATGATTATTTGGATCTGGTGTTATGCTAGCGGTGTGTCCTTCTTCCATTAGAACGGAAAGAACGGAACAGAAATTTCGGATATTCAAGGGATAATATGATCTCTTCCCGGCAATGAAACTAAACTGATGATACCAAAAAGGTCATATCAGCCCAAATCTAGTGGCTATGTTGTATCCTGGATGCTTGAATAGCCTGAAAAAGATGAACAAACACGTAAACTAAGCTGGGGCTTCACCGACGAAGCCCTCTGGCGTGAGAGTAAGTATTTGTATTTTAGAGAGCAAATCAATTGACAATAGTTAAGAGTCAAATAATGGCATTACCAGAAAATTGTGATTTATGGCATGTATTTATAGTTGTAGGAGATAGTGTCCTGCCTTGTATAGGAAGTTAGGTGAGATAAGGAGTCGAATTCTACTCAGATCCTAATTCCATGATGTCCTTATTGGAGTAGAATTAGAAGAGCCTCATGTACGTATGTCTAGTAGGACTGCTCCTCGACATTGTGTGTTGGCCGACATAGGGATATGTCGGGTAAAAGAGATGTCTAAGGGTAGGAAAGCCCATTTTCCTTCTCACAATTGTAGCTTTGCTGATGCAGACATAGTGATGGTCGGCTTAAGCATGTATCATGGTCGACATAGCTTAGTTCTCTGGTCGTCCTAGTCGTAGAATTGGTTGCTTATGTCCAGGTCGACATAAGGACTAAGACGAGGAGTAAGTGACGATCATAGGTAGGGAACCCATTCCCTACGTAGTAATATGACTTGTGCATATTTTTCATTGGGCTCAATTCATTGGGCTTTGCCTCTTTTATGTCATATGGTCGTACTCGATTTTTATCGTCCAGACATAATTTAATGTTGAAAAATGTGAAATTTGAAGATAAAATACATAAATCGTTTATTGGAGATATATAATTGTTTTGGTAGAAAAAACAATAGAGTAGAATCTTAACTTTGTTTAGTGTGTGAATTGGACAATAAGGAGGGGACTGTGGAATTCGACTATATGGAACAAAAGCACGAAAAAGAGATAATGACACCACGATTTGTTAACAAGGAAAACCTTGGAGGAGACAACCTCTTTGGAAAAAACCCCGGGAGTTAGGTCTCCAACCTTAAAAGTTTCACTATAATGATCACAAATACAACTTTGGAAGATAATGGAGAGGATTACAAGAGCTTGTGTGTAGAGTGTGTGCGTGTGAGCATTAGTGTGTGTTCCGTCTCCATTTCCCCTTAAATACAAGTATATCAATACGGTTCCTACAATCTCGGGATTTTGGCTTATCCTTTCAACCTCCGTGAGACCAAGTCGCCCTAGCTGTTGAAGGTCTGTTGAACGTGCTGGAAAATATCCCGCATTCCTCTCTTAATTACTGAAAAATAAGAATAAAAATATTAGGAAATATTGAATAAGTAAATATTAAAACAATACTTACAGAGTAATGACATCTTGATATGCAGGATCAACTGAAGATGTCACCATGTTGAAAAATACCCACAATAATTTGTCCCCAAAAACATTTGACTATGCTGACAACTGAAGAGGCAAAATGTTTTTCTCCTAATTAACCGTTCATCTTCTAATTTACTTCAATGCGACGGTTAGGGATACGAGGCGGCTAGAAGAGGAGAGTCTTTATAGGAACTGATAACCGTAATTCTGGATAACCCTTGTTATCATCAAATCTTCTCAAAATTCTCATCCCAATCTGACGTCTCTTACTATATTATGTTGAGAGTAACCCTAAAGAGTGCAGCTTTTATCCCTCTTCTTCTTAATACATAGTTACGAGGTTCTCAAAAGAGTGAGTCAGAATCAATATGCTTATTGAATTGTTGACTCTATAAAATCCATGCTAACATATCTCCTTACATGCAGTGACTCGATCCGGCTTTACGACAAGCGATATTGTGGCCAAATACAAAGGCAAGACGAAAGCGGAAGAAGATATACCAGAGATGGATAAGATTATTTCGAAAAGAAAAAGAGTGGAACAGATCTCCGGCGTGGAGAAACAAGTTTGGAATGAAGAAGTGTTGGAAAATCAGGTAAGAGTTGATTTGATTCGTTGGCACATTGATCCTCTTTTTAATAATGCTTCTTTTTGTTGATTACAGATTGTCTCGATGGCTAAGCTAATGTCCAAAGAAATCAGGACATTGAGGGAAAAATGCGATACCTATGGTATGAGTAGGGTTGAATATGAGAAGGATTTGAAAGAAGCTGCAAATATAATAAGGGAAAGGGGATTGGAAATCAGAGACAAGAATGAAGAGATACTAAAATGGCGGTCTAGGCTTGCAAGTGTTGACATCAGTCATGAAAGGGAGATAGAATTACTTAGGGATGACTTGGTACATGAGACTCGCAAAAGGCAGTCTTTGAAACTAGAATCCAAATGATTGAGGAATATCAGCAGAGAGCATGTGAATTGGAACTTGAATGAAGAGAAAACGGCTTTGCGGCGGATCCATGAGGAAAAAGCGATCGATGATTTCAAGGATCCGGAACAGCCGGTGAGGATATTGACATGGGGTGATTTTGAAGTTTGGAGAAGTTAGTCCCAGAGCAATACCTGCGACGGATGCCACCTGAAAAAGGTAAAATAAATTTGCTCTTGGTCTTTTGATGATGTTACTGGGGTGGAATCCCTTAAAACAATTTTTATTTTCGTTTGGTTATGTAATGGGTCCATAAGGACCAAAGACAATCTTTTTTACGTGTTGGGTTGGTCCAACACTTTTGCACTTTTATTGTTGGTAGCTTGGATATTTTATGGTTACTTTAATCTGGTTAACGTTTAGTAGTTTTCAAGCAAGTCAAGGCTTGTTTCTTTTTGGATTAGATTTTTCTTTGGATGATTCTTTGTTATGCTCATAAGGTGACATGATAGTATGCCAAAACGGTAGGTACTTAAGATGACACGTATATGCCATAAACCGTAGATACTTCAGATGACACGTATATGTCATAACCATAAGAATAATACGTAAGATCAATCATCCAACTGAGTGGGAATGGGTAAGCTATATGAGTTTACCCATATAGGCCCACCCCACACCTCAATTAGAGAGATAACTTGCGCTCCAGGCGAAGGTGTGGTAACCTAATATCTTAAGAAAGAGGTAATTAACTCTTTAAACCTTAGAAGGGATTGTGTACCTTTACTTGAGAAGAGATGGCCAGTCTCTAACGGAGGAGAAAACGTTGTTCTTTGCGCGCATTCGACATGTCCCCATGTAAATATGTCAATACCTCATAAGACGTAAACATGTTAAAACGGACGCCAACTAAGGTTGACGTCTCTCCACAAAGTACGTTAGTGACATCTTAATTTGTAAAGAATTAAAAAGGTGCATAGGAAAAAGAAAGGTTGCAACGAATTAAAAGACGATCCATACCGGAAAGATGAGTTCATGGGGAATTTTGTTTAAACGTAATGCCTTTTAAGATGAATGGCGTTCCAACTTCGCGGTATCATTTGGCCATCCAAGGTTGCCGGGCGATATGCTCCTTTCCGGCTTGTGCATCTATTAGGTAGGGTCCTTCCCATTTTGGGGCGAGCTTGCTCGCATTGGGCTCCTTGGTATTTTGGAATGCCTTTCGTAGGACTAAGTCTCCTACTTGAAACCTTCTAATCCTTACATTTTTGTTGTAAGATCCGGCTACCCTTTGTTGATATCTTTGCCATGCGAACTTTGGCCATGTCCCTCGCCCGTCCACGGTATCTAGGTCATGTATCAAGATGTCTTTATTATGTTCGATGTCAACAAACCGTATCTTGCCGTAGGTACAAGGACTTCGCTGGAATAACCGATTCGGTTCCAAATACAAGTGAATAGGGGTTTGACCAGTAGCATTCTTAGATGTCGTCCCGTCACCCCATAGAACCATTGGTAACTCTTACGCCCATCGTCCTTTCTTCCGGTTTAGTCTCTTTTTTAAGTTGCTTATGATTATTTTGTTGCTAGACTCGCCCGTCCATTGGCTTGAGGGTGAACAGCGAAGATGTCACCATCTTAACACCCCAATATGTCAGAAATCTTGGGTTCTCTTGCTAATGAATTGAGAGTCGTTGTCACAAATTATCTCTGATGGTATTCCAAATCGACTGAATATGTTTCTTTTGATAAAAGATATAACTTCTTTGTCACGGACTTGCACGTATGCCTCAGCTTCTACCCATTTAGAAAAGTAGTCTGTCATAGCCAATAGAAATATTCTTCCACCTGGTGCCCTGGGCAATTTTCCTACTATGTCCATTCCCCAAACCATAAAAGGCCATGGCGACAGGATAGGATGTAGTAGTTCACCGGCCGGTGCAGATGTCCCCATGTCGTTGACAGGAATCACATTTCTTTGCGTAGTCAACGGCGTCTTTTCTCATTGTGGGCCAGAAATAGCCCATTCTAAGAGCCTTAGTATGTAGACTTACGCCCCGTATGATTTCCACAATCTCCTTCGTGCAGCCTCCTTGAGAACCCGATGGGCTCTATCTCGCTTCTAGACATCTTAAGTAGTGACTGCAAACAGATTTTCTAAACAAGAGGTTATCGATAAGTAAATATTTAGAAACTCTTACCCCTGAATGCTCTAGCATTTTTCTCCTCACTGGGATCGTATCATTTAAGAGATACTTGATAATAGGAGCTTTGTCCAAGAAATTGCCGATGGAGAGGAAGGTATGTCGACATCTAGAGCGAACATCTCAAGATGATCAATCGGGATGTCAACATGCACAATTGGGATACTGGATTGTGAAATGCTTTTGAAGGCTGAACCCAAGTTTGCCAGAGCATCTGCTTGAGAATTTTCTTCTCGTGGGATTTGTTCCAAGGAAAATGATTTGAATTTGGCCGAAAGAATTTTTACGATTTCCAAATATGTCGTCATCTTAGCATTTTTTGCTACGTAGGACCCGTTGTAGTGGTTAACAATTAGCAAGGAATCCATGAACACCCGGATATGCTTGACATCTAAGTCCTGGGCTGCAGTTAAACCCGCAATTAGTGCCTCATACTCGCTTCATTGTTGGTAGCCTTGAAACCGCAACGATAGATTGTGGTATTATGTCCCCTTGTGGTGATTTTAGTACAACTCCAAGACCCGTACCTCTCATGTTGGAAGCACCGTGCGTATAGAGAGTCCAAATTTTTAGGATGTCATCATCTTGAAGTTGCTTTGTACTTCCAATTCCACCTCTTGTTGCGGGGTTGGTGAAATCGCCCACAAAATCGCCTAGGGCTTGGGATTTTATTGCGGTTACGGGCTCGTACTTGATGTCGTATGTGCTTAATTGTACATACCATTTCGCCATTCGACCTGACATCTCTGGTTTTCTCATAACAATCTTAATAGGATAGTTAGTGCGTACAATTATAGTATGTGTTTCAAAATAGTGCCTTAATTTAATAGAAGCGATTATCAAAGCTAAAATTAATTTTTGTAAATGAGAATACCTGGTCTCTGCATCTAAGAGTGTCTTACTTATATAGTAGATGGGTTGCTTGATTACCATCTCGTTACGTCACCAAGGCTGCGCTTACGGCGCCTTCGGACCTTGCTAGGTAGACGTAAAGATGTTCTTCCTTCCGAGGTTTGGCCAATAAGGGAGGTGTCGATAGGTAAGTTTTGAGTGCCTGAAAGGCTTCTTCATGTTGGTCCTCCCATTGGAACTTCTTGTTCTTTCTTAAGATGTCGTAGAAAGGTTTGCATCGATCCGAGGATTTTGAAATGAATCGGTGAGTGCAAGAATCTTTCCGTCAATCTTTGGACGTCCTTGACAGATTGAGGTGATGACGGGTTGATAATAGCACGTATACGTTGCAGGGCGGCTTCAATGCCTCTTTTAGTAACCATGTAACCCGAAACTTCCCGGCCTTCATTCCAAAGTTACATTTAGTTGGACTAAGTTTCATATTGAAACAATCCAAGATGTCAAAAGCTTGAGAGAGGTTGCTTATGTGATCCTCGGCTTTCTTGGACTTTACTACCATGTCGTCGATGTATACCTCCATTGTGTCCCCAATCCGATCTTTAAACATTTTGTTGACGAGCCTTTGATACGTTGCACCCGCATTTTTAGTCCAAAAGGCATAGCAATATAACAATAAATACCTGTGGGTGTTATGAAGGCGATGTCCTCTTGGTCAGATGGTTCCATCTGAATTTGTTGAAATCTTGAGGACGCGTCCACGAATGTGAGGAGTTCATGTCCGGAGGTGGCATCAACTAACGAATCTATGTGCGGCAAAGGGAAAGGATCTTTTGGGCATGCTTTATTCAAGTCGGTGAAGTCGACACAAACTCGCCATTTCCCGTTTCTCTTCTCTACCACAACCACGTTTGCTAACCATCTTGGATAATCGACCTCCCGTATCATGTTGGCTTTGAGTAAGCGCTCTACCTCTTCCTTGATGATCCGATTTACGGTTTCGCAAACTTCCTACGTTTTTGGTGCACCGGTTTAAAGCTAGGATCTACGTTAAGTTTGTGAGTGATGACATCTTTGCCGATGCCCGTCATGTCAATCATGCTTCCATGCGAAACTCTTTATTCTTCTTCTTAATAGGTCCACAAGCTTCTCTTCTATATCTGATGGGATGTCAGTGCCAATAAGTACTTTGATGTCCGGGTTGGAAGGGTCTAGCAATACTTCTTTCACATCATCCTCCCTAGCTTCCAGGACTTCACGTACTTTCCTCGGTAATTGCTATGCTTGTTTTGGAGATGTCGACGCCTTCATTGAAGTTTTATAACATTCCTTGGCTACATGTTGATCACTGTAAATCTTAGCGACACCCCAAGGTGTTGGGAACTTCACACACTGATGGTAAGTGGAGGGTACGGCCTTCATTCCATGAATCCACGGTCTTCCAAGAATGACATTGTAAGATGTTGCGCAATCAATTACGCAGAACCGTTCCATGGTGTTGAGGCCCTTTGAGTATATTGGAAGTTTTATCTCCCCCACCGTTTCTTTGACTTCACCACTGAAGCCTACCAAAGTGAAGACTTCTTAACGATCTCCGATTCGGGATGTTCATTTCCTTAAGGGTACCCAACATAATAAGATTGACAGAGCTGCCCCCATCAACCAGGATACGCCGTATTGTACGGTTAGGCGATCCGCAAGGAAATAACTAGACCGTCGTGATGGGGTTCTAGCAGGTTCTCTCGATCGCTTTCATCAAAGGTGATTGGATCATGGCAGGTGTCGACATCCCGGGCCGTCTTTCCGGCTTCTCCTCTTTTGACTCCTTAACATGTCGTTTTGCGGCGAATAGGATGTTCCACATATTTCGAGCCTCCACCGATGAAGTTGATCACCTTTGTTGATGCGGGGAGAAACCGGTCTTTCGGCTTCATGAGGAGCTTCCGCATTTTCGGCCTCTTCTTCTTTACGGATCCCAACGGCTCCTTAAGATGTCCTTTCGAGAGCAAGTAACTCATCTCCTTTCTTAGCGCGATGCAATCTTCGCAACGTGTCCAAAGTCTTCATGGTAAGCGCACCATTTTGATTTGTCACGCCATCCCGTGGCTTTGTCCGTTTTCTTTGGCCATCCGGCTTTGTCCCAGGTTGCCCATTGCACAGAGTACACCTGAAATGTCAACGTAAAAACAATAATCATAAATGTTAGGCACATTATCATTATCTTCATCCTCACCGTCTATTGAATTAATTTTGCTAGTGTCAATTCTCGGATAAGGATTGGAACGGTTGTTCTGCGATGGGACGATTCGGTCTTTACGTCGGGATGGTCATATGTCGACATCTTGGACGATGACTTCGATCTTCGCAGCCTCATCTTCCTCCGGTCTTATGAATCTCAATGCCCCGCTCCCGACTTCTTCCAACCGCTTACAAGGAGTCATCACCAAATCCCGATAGTACGTGAATCATTCTTTAGCCCCATTTTGAATGCTTCGTGGTGTCGACATGTCAAGATTGGGAATTTCTAGAACTTCCTTATTGAACCGGTGGACATAATCCTTTAGAGTTTCATTAGGTGTTGGGTCACATTGTAGAGATCACTTGTCAATCTTTCAAATTGTCATTCGCATAAGAATTGGTTATAGAACATGTTGATGAGCCAAGGGCGTATGAACCAATTGAACCTAGGGGTTGCCTAATCGGCCATTTGAGAGCTGGTCCAGACAAGGTGGATCCAAATCCCTGCATAAGCAAGCCTCCCTAATTGAAGCGGAATATGGATTATGTCCATCTTTTCTTGATAGTGTGCAACATGCTCCTCTCGGGTCCGTGGTGCCGTCGTACAACTTCATAGATGGTACACCGAAACGCTTCGGGATGTCGACATTTGCAATTCTTGGGACAAACCGGGATTGATTGTAATGATTCGCGTCACCGGTTGAATTGGGGAGTTACGCTGGCACGTTCATTATCGGCTCTACGAGATCCCGCATCTGTTTGGCTAGTGGGTTTCTGCAAAAGGGTCACCATAGGAATACGATTGAAATTATTATTATTAAAAAGATTATTTAGCAAACCAGAGTTGTCCGTAGTAGTCGTAATGGTAGTGTTGTCAATGAATGGGATGAACGGGGTGAATCTGCGGAAGATGGCGTCAATGGGGTATCCCCAGGGCGAAGGATGTCGACATCATTAAGGATGTCGGCGGATGAGTTTGAGGAGGACTCGCCCATTGGGATGAATTCATTACGGAATGTAGATCCTCGGTGTTGTCCAAAGTTTAGAACCCTTGCACGCAGTGGAGATATGTTGTCAAGCCGAGACGCGATGAGCCGTTGATCTTTACGCATCTTAATCATGGAATTGGTCGGCACCTTCGAGTTCTTTGTCTTCTTGGTCCAACCTTTGATTCAACTCGGTCAGGATACTCGGATGTCGGCATCTACGTTGGAAGAGGTTGTCCCCTTTTGTGGAGTCTTCGTAGGTTGAGTTGGGCCGAGGTCCGGCCTCGAGGAGGTGGTGGTAACAAGCCGGTTACGCCTGATGTCGTAGCAACAGCGGGACCTTTGCCGGCAGCGGACACATTGGGGGGTGCAGACATAGTGAATTTGACTAGGAAATGATCCAAATAACCGATAAACCACGAGGCCCCTCGGTGGGCGCCAAATTGTTTTGGTAGAAAAAACAATAGAGTAGAATCTTAACTTTGTTTAGTGTGTGGATTGGACAATAAGGAGGGGAGGAATTCGACTATATGGAACAAAAGCACGAAAAAGAGATAATGACACCACGATTTGTTAACGAGGAAAACCTTGGAGGTGACAACCTCTTTGGAAAAAACCCCGGGAGTTAGGTCTCCAACCTTAAAAGTTTCACTATAATGATCACAAATACAACTTTGGAAGATAATGGAGAGGATTACAAGAGCTTGTGTGTAGAGTGTGTGCGTGTGAGCATTAGTGTGTGTTCCGTCTCCATTTCCCCTTAAATACAAGTATATCAATATGGTTCCTACAATCTCGGGATTTTGGCTTATCCTTTCAACCTCCGTGAGACCAAGTCGCCCTAGCTGTTGAAGGTCTGTTGAACGTGCTGGAGAATATCCCGCATTCCTCTCTTAATTACTGAAAAATAAGAATAAGAATATTAGGAAATATTGAATAAGTAAATATTAAAACAATACTTACAGAGTAATGACATCTTGATATGCAAGATCAACTGAAGATGTCACCATGTTGAAAAATACCCACAACAATAATGAAATTAAAATTATTTCTTTTTGTTGTTAATCACATTTTTTGAATTATTAGTTTCACAATAACATATGATTAATTTTGTTATTTTGTCAATAATTGATTTTAGTTTCTTTTCCACTTCATTGTATTTGTGTATTTTAAATTGTCTATTAATCTCCTTAATTAATGTGTTTAATAGAATAAAATATAGTTAATATCTAATGTTGTTAAAAGTTATTCAGAAATTTCAAAAAGCATTAAAAAAAAATCAAAAGTGAAAATCATATTTTTGTTCGCATATATATAGAGTAAATGTAATTGACAATTGAATACTCACTTTTTATAATATTTTAAATTTTTAACCTTCGACAACCTAGATAACTGAACGAAAAAAATTTGAAAATTTTCTAATATCATGAGAGGAGTAAGTTATATATTAGCCTTTTCAACTTCATTTTTATCTCAAATAAAATAAAATTCCATTTTTTTTATTTTTCATCAACGTGAAATAAAATCTTATTAGTATGAAAATCAAATCTCAATCAATGGTAAATAGTGTTAAATGAAGAAATAAATAATAACAACATATGATTAATTGAACTTGATATTTTTTTCTTCCAAAATGGTCCTTTTGGTATTGCAAACGTCACATCAATAAAAGAGCTAAATGAATGGAAGTACAATTAATGTACCATTTATAAGAAGAAATTGCGAATTCAAGAAGGAAAATTTTATTTTTACAATTGTCGAAAATACAAACATCATTCTGTTACTAGGTAATTTTATCATCACAAAATTTGTGATCTCATGTAGTATTTTTTTTTCGTTTATGAACTCATTTAACAATTTTTAATCTTATGTATCGATTTGAGGTTGATACAGATGATGGTGATTACTCTTTGTGTTGCGTGATCTTTGATCGTGAGATTGAAAAGCTAACTGATATCAAAATTGGAGATTTAGCACAAATTTATTATTAGCTTCGGATTTTAACACGTATTGTGTACAAAAAAATGAGGACATAAATGATCAAATTCCTCGACAACTTTGTCAAATTATTGGAAGAAATCATATATTTCAACTTAAATTTAATAAGCAAAGTAGGGGAACCACAAAGGAAAACTTTACAATTACTAGAATTCTTTGTGAGACGGACATTCATGACAACGTGATGAAAAAGATATTCTTATAAAAAAAAATATTGTTAAAATATATAAAATGTAACTTGCATATAATTTTATGTTTTACTTACATGGAAAATAAAAACAAGATGATGAAGATTATATGAAAGTTGGTGCTAAAACACATATTTTATTGGATAAAAAATGTTTAATTTCCATAAAGTATTATCATACCAAAAGTACATTACATTTTTATTAACCCATTTAACAATTATATTACAATTTTGTTAAAATGTAGCCCCGATATTAACACGTTGATGGAACATGGACATTCAAATGATGAGAAAACTCATGTAGATACATCTTTTAAGACTTTGAAGAAAGCTAGACGAGTAATAAAATTTTAATTATTTTTAAAATATGAATGTCGTTAACAATGATGTTATGTTTTTTTATTGGTACTAGAACTAATTTCCATATATCAAAATTTAGATCATTCGGGGCTATTTTTATGACATAGATCCATATAATACATGGAGACAATTCATGAACTAAATAGTGATGTTGATTATCATAATTGTTACAACTTGATCTTATTAATATATTATTGTACTAAATAAATTCAATATGATATGAAATGAAAAAAAAATCTTCAAGATTCAAAATATTTAAAAAGAAAAACATGTAATAAATATAGTTGCATGTAATAAGTCCTATAAGTAAATAAAATATTAGATAATAGGTTATTAAAAAAGTTGAAACATGGGATTCTCAAAAGTCTCATAATTTATTTATATTAATATAACTTAAATATTAATTTATATTAAAATCAAAAGTTATATTTATGATTATTATTATTATTATTTAACTCAAAACGTTCTATAAATATATGTTTATGCAATATTTTCTTAAAAAAGATGAAATATTAGGTGAAACTATGTTTGAATTATCAAAAGTCTTTTCATTATAAATCAAAATATATTAAAATTAAAAACATGCAATAAATATATGCACACCTAATAAATTTGTGATTATCAAAAGTCTCCTAATTTTAAAAATAAGAACATGTAATAACTTATAAAGAAACATAAAACTTAAGTTAAATAAATATTTTAGGATTACCAGAGACTCATAAGATTTAACAATTACAACTTAAATATCAAATAGAAGAGTAAGAAACTCTTCATGCATTATAAAAACTAAAATAACATTACTTAATAATTAGTTCATTTAATAAGTCATAAGAAAGATGGAATTTGAGATTATCAAAAGTCACATAATTTAATAATGTTTGGATTATCAAAAACCTATTCATCATGAATCAAAATAATTTGAACATACAAATATGTAATAAATATATGTGATTCTAATAAGTTAAGAGAAGATGGAGCATTGGGTAACAAAAACTTAATATTATAAAAAGTCTCCTAATTTATAGTAATAATGTAACTTAACTAATATGAATTGAATACGCTAATTGATATGAAACCAAAAATTAGATTTATCATAAATTAACTTTATTTTGTTTATCCAATAGGTACTATAGGGAGATTAATCACTAGGTGAAAAAATATTTGAATTATCAAAAGTCTATGCTTTATGAATAAAATAAAATTAAGAATTAAAACATCAAATAAATATGTGTGCATATAATAAGTCTTTGAAGATGGAACATTAGGTAAAATAAATGGGAGATTATCGAAATTTTCATAATTTTATTTATCAATAAAACTTAATTTAACTAAATTGAATATGATATGAAATCAAAATTAGATTTATCATGAATTAACTTTATTTTGTTTTTACATAGTACATGTTGTAACTCGTAAAGAGTATTGAAACTTAAGTTAAATAAGTTTGAGATTATGTAAAAGACTCATATTTTGATTTAACTAAAAGAACTTAAATAACAAATAATGAAAAAACAAACTCATCATTAATTGAAACAACTAAAAGGACACTATTTAATACTCCCTCCGTCCCGTTCGAAAAGTCACAAAATGGACCTCGCACGCAAATTAAGGAAAGTGATGTAGGAAAGAGAAAAAGTTTAAATGTTGTGAGTATGAAAAATTAAATAGGAGAGAGAATGAGTGGGAGGAATAGTTAGGAGAGAGAATATTGTGAGTGTAAAATAAAGTAGGAGAGAGAATGAGTGGGTGGATTAGTAATAAAAACTTTCCTTTTTTGGGAAAGTGTCTTTTTAAATGGAACGCCCAAAATAGAAATTTGTGGCTTTTCGAGCGGAATGGAGGGAGTAAACATTAGTGCTATCAAGTCTTAAAAGAAGATGAAACTTGAGATTATCAAAAGTCTCATAACTAATTTCATTAATATAGCTTAAGTATTAAGTAAATTTTAAATGATATGAAATTAAAATATAGATTTATCATAACTTTTATTATTTCAATCAAAAATTCCAGTAAGATCATGCATATAAAAGAAGATGAATATTAGGTGAATTAATGGTTAAATTATAAAAAATCTCTGATTTACATCTTATTAATATAAATAACTTGCTTATTACGTAAATTTAATGTGATTTGAAATTAATAGAAAAATTTATTTCTCAATTAAATTAATTCTTTCATTAAGAAGAATGGGTACTAAATATATAAAACTTTAGAGCCAAATAGTTTTAACAATTAATTTTAACTTTTAAAAAGAAACTAAAAGATAACAAATAATTACTTCAATTGACCAAAAACTTATATTTAAATATAAAACCCATTGATACCTAGTCCAATATTATATCCAACGTACCTAGTGGCTCATTGATAAAGTCGAATCCCATAGTTGGATTCCTCACTCCTAACTAAGGCTCCGTTTATTTCGCGTAAAATGACTTGCGAAAAATGATTTTCTGTAAAATATTTTTCGAAAAATAAAATATTTTTTAGAAAATGAGATAAACATATTGTCGGCTGTTTGGTAAGGAAAATATTTTTCGAAAAATATTTTCATGTGTTTAATGAAAATATTTTCGATAAAAATACAATTTGAGATAAGTTGAAACAGATAAGATGGGATAGGGTAGGAGGTAGGGATTAGTAGGGGTGAGATGGGTGGGTGTGGGGTAGGATAGGATGGTGGGGAAAATATAAAGAGTAAGATAATGGTAGACTAGGGTGGTGTAGGTGTGGAATAGGGTGGGTAGCCGAGAGTGAGGGGGGAAGGGTGGGGGTGGGGGTGGTGGTAAGTGGGGTGGGGTGGGGTGGGGTGGGGAGGGGAGTTATTAAAAATAAATTTGAAATAATTAAAATTTTCTTTTGACCCGTGGGGGGGGGGGATTGGGGAGTTGTTAGGGGCAGGGGTGGTAGTGGTAGTGGTGGTGGTGGTGGTGGTGAGTGGGATGGGGGTGGGGGTGGGGGTGGTGAGGGGGAGGGAGAATTGTAAAATTTAATTTTAATAGAAATAATTTTTTTATAAGGGGATGGGGTAGGGGGTGGTTGATGTGGGGTGGGTAACGTAGGAGTGTATGAAAATTTAGGTGTGTGTGTGTGTGTGTGTGTGTGTGAGGATTTTAACATTTTTCGAAAAATGCTTTAATTAGAAAAAATTCTTAAATTATTTTAATTAGAAAAGTGGGAAAAATATTTTTCAAAAAATATTTTTCGATACTTATCAAACACCAAAAAATGGAAAAAATATTTTTCGAAAAACATTTTCCCCAAACAAACGAAACGGAGCCTAATTTATAACAACGTACTCCCTCTGTCCCATGATAATATGCAAAAAGACTCCTTTTGGACGTCCCACAATAATCTGCACTTTTCTAAAATGGAAATGAGACTCACTTCTCTCTACTCACAACACTTTTCAAATTTACTATTCTCTCTACTCATTCTCTCTCCTATTTTACTTTTACACTCACAACACTTCACCTTTATCACCTTTTATCTTAATTCTTACACCGACACAAAAAGTGCATACTCCCTCCGTCCCGGAACATAATTCACAAACACTGTTTGCACTGGTTTTAAGGAGGGAGTATTATATTGAAAGTGTTGTGAGTGTGAAAATAAAATAGGAGAGAGAATGAGTGGAGAGAATAGTAAATTATAATGGTGTTGTGAGTATTAAAATAATGTAGGAGAGAGAATGAGTGGAGGGAATAGTAAAGATTTCTTTCCATTTTAGGTAAGTTTTAAATGTGTGAAGTAAGTTTTGGGACGCCCAAAAGGGAAAGTGTGAAGATTGTTCCGGGACGGAGGGAGTACATTATTGTGGGAGGAGGGAGTATAAAAATATCGAAACGGTCAAAAGTGAGCTAAAAAGTAAAACTACGTGGCAACCAATGATAGGTGCTCCTACCTGTAAGGATACCACATCACAGCAGAGGATAAAACAGATGCCTTGACTCGCCACCCAAAATAAAATCATTTTCATCATCTATTCTTTTCCCCAAATTTATAAATAATTTTAGCATAATTTTACCCCAAAAACCCGAATCTCATTTTCTTCTTCGCCCTGTTCATCGTCATCAACAGCTGAAATTCTCTCCATGCTTGTTGATGACCATTGAATTCCCTGCAAATTCCATTCATCTGGCTCAATAATTTTGCAATCAATCACCACCCTTTTCCGTCCAGATCCTAATTCAAATTTAGGTAAAAGATTATTGCAATTCATCGCCCTGGTTGTTGAATTAGAAACTTGATTGGGTCAATTTCTGATTTTATTTTGATGGGTCGAATAATTTGTGTGTTTTATGGTTTAAATTTTGGTGTAATTCAGGTGGGGTTTTGGGATTGGATTAAATAAATAAAAGAAATGCAGAGCCAGATAGTTTGTGGAGGTTGTAGGAGTATTCTGATGTACCCAAGAGGAGCTTCCAATGTTTGTTGTGCTTTATGTAATACCATTACCACCGTTCCCCCTCCTGGTAAGCTCTTGAATTGCATGCATACAATCTTTATTGTTTTTTGGTAATCAAATAGGAATTAGTAAAAATATATGTTTTTATTGTCTGCTAAGTTTCGATTGATATAGTTTTTTTTTTTTTTTTTTTTTTTTTTTTTTTTTTTTTCTCCCTTAAAAAAAAAGGGGATCAACACATTTCACCGCTCCCCCCTTGATGCACTTCACAGAGGCGCCTAGCTATGCTAGTATGCTAGGAAGGGCAATGTCATTCCCTCTAACCACTGGTGGGGGAATCGAACCCATGACCTCCAGGTTGGAAGCCATGAACTCTAACCATCAGGCTAAGATATTGTCATTGGGGGAGATTTAATATTGGTTTGCTTTTGGAAATATTCGTAATAATAATTTGTCCTTGCTCATTTCGTTAGGCCGAAATCATTGGCTTTTCCTTCTCCGCTCCTGTGGGTAGGGAAGTGTCAAAAGTCTTGCTTGATGGGTGATAACCATAATCATTTTATATTTTTTTAGTCTAAACATTGGATTGGTTTCAAAACAATCTTAGGTGTGAATCTTTATTGAGTTTATGTGCTTTGTTTTGATGGTTGTGATTTTTTTTTTTACCTCTTTCAATCCAAGCATAGATACATTATTTTATACTTTTCAAAGAGAAAAGAGAATTATACATCTGTACTATTTATATCATTTATACTACTTTAGCAGAAATGAATAATCGGGACCCCTTGAGGCTTAACTAGATGAAGTACGAGCTTGGATGGTTGTAACGTTTAAGTGGATGTAGACAAGTATCCAATCATAATATCAGTTTCTGATCCCGGATGAGAGGAAAGAAAATGGATGGTGAGTTTGAGAGGTTAAAAATGGTTGTTACTTGTGCCAGCCTTGTTGTACATCATGCTTGTATGCTCTATACTACTTCCTTTATGAGCAGTGGGTCATAAAATCTATAAAACCTTGCAGGGACAGAAATGGCCCAACTTATTTGTGGAGGTTGCCGTACATTGCTAATGTATGCTCGTGGTGCAACAAGTGTGAGATGCTCCTGTTGTCACACGGTGAATCTTGCTCCAGGTATAATATAAATATACAAGTCTCTCATAAAAATTACGTGAAATATACCTGTGTTTTACGGAATGTTTGGGTTCCAAGTCTTAGAAATTTAACTACCTATAAAGAACGAGAAGGACAAAATTTGAAAATGGAGGTTTGATATCAAAAGTGTTGTTATAAGGGTAAAGAAACAAAAACGTAAAGAGAGGGACAGACGGGAGCATTGTGACCCACGTTGGAGCATTGCTATTAGCTTTTGCGTTAGAGGATGCATTGGTCTTTACTCTTTTGATAAGGTGGCATTTCGTTGAGAGATCTTCCCTTTGAAGATGGTTGACGTAGATTGTCAAAAAGTGTCTTCAGTCTAGGTTTGAATATGTTAAGAGGAGCTGGATTTATGATTTAGTGTGCTTACTTCTTTGCTGAAATCCACAGTATTATGTGCTTTAGTTGAAATGAGGGGTGCAACTAGGGAGAAGATCCATGGGCCGATGATTCCTCAAACTTTCTTATAGTTTAATATACTCCCTATTAAATTACTTCATTAAAGTATAGGAGCATATACACTTTGACCCCCTTACGCATAGAAACTTCTGATTAATTCTCTCCTCGATAACAACCTTCGAGTGTAGTACAAATAAAATCATATCTGCCATAATACTCTGCCATTAAAAATCTTGTGATTACTACGGAGTAGGTTTACTTAGTTGCTTACCACTAATTGTTAGAAAATAATTTTTCTAAACTAAATCAAAGTGTATAAAATTAAAATTACTCTGTACATGTTATTCTTGCCTATATAGTATGATTTTGAATGTATAAATAAACCCTCATATAATAATGTTTATATTGCGTGTGCTACGATGCTCGGACTCTTTGGTTTATCTCACTGGACCCTTGTCAACAACGCTAAAATAGGAGTGTCCGACACGGGTACGGCGGGGTAAACCAAAGAGTCCGAGCATCAGAGTGCGTGTGTGTATGTGTATTATTTTTAGATTATTACCCTCCGTCCCAAAATGTATGACCTTTTCATATTTAAGGGACACTCTTAAAAGGTTGACTTCTAATAGTAAAAATTCATAAGTATTCTTGCTATCCACTTTCAAACTAATAGTTTTGCAAGTATAAAATAAAATATGAAAAAAAAATTCATTTAGGGACACAATTTGGATCAAAAAGGCACTTTCAATTTGAGCACTTCTTTTCATTACACATTAGTTTGTCCCCCACTCCCCTCCCCCACCACCAATATAAGAATCCTGGATCTCCCTGGTTGAAACAAAAAATTTAATCATACTTCCGATACCTGTCATTGAAAAACTCTGTTGTTCTTAAAACTGCACTCTGCAATCTTTTTGAAGTAGTTATATCCGCTTTCCATCAGCATCGTCGTGAATCTGCAGTGATAATCATATGACTGGGTATGTATATTTTAGGTATGTCATGTGTCTCACCAGCTTGCTTTTATGAAGTAACATGCATTAACCATCTGAGAGCAGTAATAGCTTCACTTCTAGTGAAGGTATTAAATTCGCCTTTACAACATCGTTTCCTAGTTCACTTGCAATTGCAATGATACAATATGCCCATTAAGGGTATTTGTGTACATATGCTACTAAAAGTGCATAAAAGCCAAATTCCTCGATTTCCTATAAAATTAAGACGACACTCAATTTGGGAAGGAGTATCGTTATTTAACCCCATTCATTATTTATCACGTGTCAATAATGTTTTTTCCTTTCACCATAGAAAGTGAATGGAAATCTAATATACATTCTTTGGCACTTCTTTTAGATGATTAGAAGGGAGGAGGGAGTTGGGGGGTAGTTTTCTATGTTATGCTTATCATTTAACTGCTTTTTAATGGCTCATTGTCTGGCAATAAAATTGCAGTGGAAACAAACAACCATCCAAATGGCTCATTGTTACGAAAGCCCTAATTTATCCCGACCCCCACAGTTCATGCAGCATTGCAGCTATAGCTTTGCTTGAATAGAGTGTTCAAATCTACAGTTAATTTTTATTGTTTATCGATATATTGTTACTTAATCATTCCGCTATTTTGAATAGTTGCCAGCTAGTTTTTCGGAAATTTAAGTACTGTCTTTCTCTGTGCTTTTGCTTGAAAAGTGTCCAACCAGGTTGCTCATGTCAACTGTGGAAACTGCCGCACAATGCTGATGTATCCCTTTGGTGCTCCATCTGTCAAATGTGCTGTATGCCACTTCATTACCAATGTCAATGTGAGTAAAAGATTATTTTTTTTTATTTTTTTTAGGCAATGTTACTTGTTATTTTGCGTTAGTTTTGATCTATGTTATTTTCGAAACTTGTACCCTAATTTAGCCCTGCTTAAATCCCTTAGGCCCTGGTCATTTGCCCATTCCGAATCCGCTTTTCTGGTCTCACTTACAGTTCTTAATGTCAATGTGAGTAAAAGAAATCTTCTTCTTCTTTTTTTTTTTTTTTTTAACTTCAGAGGCAATGTTAGTTATTATTTTGCGTTTTTCGAAAATTATACCCTATTTTAGCGCTGCTTAAATCCCTTAGGCCCTGATCATTTGCCTTTTCTGAATCCGCTTTTCTGGTCTCACTTACAGTTCTTTGTTTTTAGCCATATTTGCTTTGTTTAAACAAACTATTTGTCCAAGCAATTCACCAAAATCTATTTAGCATGATCCCCAATTAGGGGATCATATCTTCTCACATTCAAATTCTTGCTCCGAAACTGTATATTTTTCAAACTTAAAGTGTGCAATATATCTGAAAAGTTATTTAATTTCCGAAAATAGAATAAGGTAATAATATCAACAGATATTTGTTTCTGAAGAAAGTTTTTTTTCATTTTCAAAATAGAATGAATACAATTACTTTAATCTTGGAGTGAGTTACCCTTGTTCTCTCCTGATATGTGTTGGACAAATTTGAGTTACATAGAACTAGAAGAACCTTTTAATTTAAAAACAAAGAACACTTATCAGCAGCTTATGGAAATAATGGGATCAGCATACTGCCAGAAACGCTTCTTATAAACATAAAGTTCGTACATTTAAGATCTCTGTGGACATTTTGGTGTTGAGTCAGATATCCAATCTTCAATTCTTCTCATATATTCCTCTCTTTTTTTTTTTTCCCATTGTTATATTGCATCAACAAGGATATGGATAGTTATCTGAATGAAAAAGATTGGTGCTCTATTCTATTCAAGTGATAAAGGAATTAAAGGTCATCTAATACCCACTGGATATTAGAGGGAATTCGACCACTGCTTCTCGCAACAAAAGAATATTCTCTCCACTTTGAATAACTCTTGATTCAGATCATTCGGAGCAGCTACTTGATCCATTTCTGGTCCCTTAGATCTTATAAATTTGACAAAAAATGAGAGCTTTTACGTGAAGATTTAGTTACTTCAACTCTAGATTTCCTTAAATAGGTAAGAAGCTGGCGGGATTGACTGGAAATGATGTGAATGATGATAGTATTAAGAAAAGATCTGAACCAAGGAGAATGAGTCTTCTAAATAACTTCATACCTTCCTAAATAGCACCATTTTCCGTTTCTCATTTGATTTTTAAGTGGGCCATGCTTTACTTGTCTGAGGGGAGTTCAGTGATAGTTTTTCTCCAACTTTGGGAAGCTTTCTGTTGCTTTATGATTATTCAATGAGCGTGAGAAGCCATCTTTTTATGACATAATTAGGTTCTAAGTGAATTCTCGTCTGCAGATGTATTCAAAATAGATGTTTTTTAATTGTTTATCGTTCTTTTTTTCTTGCAGATGGGTAATGGAAGGGTCCCAATCCCAGCTAACCGGCCCAATGGAGCACCTGGATTAATGCCCTCTACTTCAACAGTGAGTTTCTTGATTTTTCTAAAGTGTCCCTCGTCTTGCAGGAACAGATATGCATGGCTTGTGTCATAATTACACCTCTCAATTAACCTGTTTAACATTCAATGCAGCCATTTCCCCATTCTCATACCCAAACAGTTGTCGTTGAGAATCCCATGTCTGTTGATGAGAGCGGAAAATTGGTATATCCCCCTCTCTCTCTCTCTCTCTCTCTCTCTTTCTTGTGTACTCTTTCAAGTGTGGTTAGGAGGATGATAATTACTGACATGATGTTGCTCTTATAGGTGAGCAATGTTGTTGTTGGCGTGACGACGGAAAAGAAAGCTGTGCAACGAAATTAGAAAACTGATCCGGCCAGGGTATAGCTTGGGGGGAGAGAAACATGCATCTATAAATCTTCTTTGAACTGAAGTAATTGGAAAATGTGGAATATGAAGATAAAATATGTATATTATGATGATGATGGGATTGGTAATTAATGACATTATATTATAAACAAATTCAAGGGTTTGGTGTTATGAGAGGGATAGTTTTGTGTAGAAAATAGGAAAGCTATTTTTTATTTTTTTTTCTATTTTCTTTCTTTTAGGACAAGAATATTTGTTTGGTTTTGGAATTATTTATAAGTATATGCATAACATGGAATAATTGTGTGTTATTTTTAGCGAATGAGCAAAAATTAAAAATTTTGGGAGTATATAATATAAGCATGCTTTATTTTTACAATTCCAATGTGATGAGATGTTGGTCATTCTAACAAAATGAATATGCTGCCATTCCATTTTAAAAGGAATAAAGTATTTTGTATCAACTTCATTCGATTTGAATATTCATTTTGAAAAGAAGAAAGGGTAGGATGCGTACAAGAATTTTCAAATATCCTCCTAATTTTTCACCAAATTCATCTTACCTCATGTTTAAACGTGGCTCATTCAGAAATGTTTGTTGGATGTAGGTGCCTGAGTGGGACAAGAGTTACGTGAAATACCATAATTTCATTTGAGGATATAAAGTGAAATTTGATGTACATTTCAGGAGATACACATACTCCAACTTGGCAAGTAAAAGATGTCTGACGACCGACAGCGTATAAGATAACCAAGAGCTAGGGTAAATTTATACTGCAAACACAAAAAGAGGCCAAGTCTCGGAGAATTCCCTTTTATCAATCTGGAACGAATAAAATTCAACCTCACAACAATTTTACGGATATAATATAAACAACAAATTATGTCAAGTATCCTACTTAACATGCTAATCCATCCGTCACTTTTACAATATTGTACAGCATTGATTGGTTTTCTTTGCCTGCTTGTAGAACATCTGTTTCACAAACCAATATTGTATCAGCATACAAACTTGGCTCTGACAAAATAAAACTTTCTCCATACTAATTTTATGTTTATTTATTTATCCAAATGAAATTCTAAAACCTGTTATGGATACAACATTAAATGTTCTACCAATCACAATTTGTAGATTTTCATTAGGATAAATATATAACATAAAATTATTGGTTAAAGTTCAATCAAAGTTATCTAAAAAAAAGTGGGACTACGGGATGGAGGGAGTATATGTTTGTTATGGATGAAAGTCGTGCAAATGGGAGGTCCACGTTTTTTATGTTTTACTGTGGATACAACATTCATGTGCACATACCTGTGAAGCTGCACTGAGATCTGAACTTTTTTCAACTAAACTGTCCAGTTTTACACCTCGTTCCAGGACACTGTCAATAGTCTTGTGCTGTAGGCAAAATAAAATTTATACATCAGTACAAGAAAACTGGCAAGCAACATTGCTCAAGTATAATTGTATTGCGCAACCACGATATTGATGCATATTGGAACCTATAAGATTGCATGAATATATTACCCCCACAATATGAATGGACAAAAGTCACATTTAGAGATATAGTAGTAGAATTGTAACATTCATTTGTATATACTCCATCCGCCTCATAATAAATGTCGCATTTGACTTGTCAGCATTTTTAAGAGATGTGGTTTATTTGTTTGTACATTGCTTGTACAGTGCTAGAATTGAACTTCAATACTTTCCTATTAGAAACGCGACATTTGTTTTCAGACATACCAAAACGGAAAGTTCAACATTTATTATGGGACAAAGGGAGTAACTTGTAGTGTATAGCATCAGAATCAGCATGTTTAAATTAATAATGATCGTTGATATCGAGATAAGTATTGTTCAAACTCCCAGGTAGCTTGGCTTGTCTTCCAATTCTGACGCTAGCATTGTCATTCTTCTCTTCCCATTCTTTTTTACCAAATCCATCTCTAAGAATATCTCTGTATCTCACTTCTCCTTCCGGTCCGGCTGTCATCACCAAACTAATTCTCTTCAGCTCCCCGCACCCCAAACCAAAAGGAAAAGCTATATGTTCCTTTAGGCATAACGTATATCCCTCTTATAAAAAAAAAAAAAGGCATAATGTATATCCCATCAGCCACAATATATTAGCAGTAATGCTGCACTGCACCACAAGATGTGAACTGCATCCTACTGTTGACTTTTATATAATGAGACATACAGAACTATTCTAAAATTATGCCTGTAAGAAACGACAACAGGGTGTTAACCAATAGCCCAATGTCAATGGTTCCAGGAATTATTATAAAATAAGTAAAAGTAAACCGACTAATAATCACTACATCTATATTAATCGAGTGGGAATAAAATCTCAGAATAATATTGTCTATCCAGAAATCAAACAGAAAATTGATCAATGTTGTAGCATTAATGATGCAGTGAATTATATATACAAAAGCAGTAAATGAATAGCTAAAAGACACTGCAGTAATAGGAGAAGTTTGGAGTAAAAACTCACAAGGATAATTTTAGTTTCATCCAGTTCCCTCTGTATTTTCAACAGCTTGTCTGCTTGTGCTGGATCCTGATGAAGGTGAACATCAAGAATAGATAGATCCATTATATTTAGTTTGAGTTTTAAGATGTAATCGCAGTCATTTAAATTTCAATGCATAGTTTCTGTACATTTAATGAGTTTGCATAATACCTGAAATTTGGACAAGGCTTCATTTAAATAGGGCCATGTCTGAGTGCTATCTTCTTTCACAGCTCTCCAAGAATCACCAAAATTTTTCTGGTACTCATCCATCACCTACAAAAAATTAAATGAACTGTGCATGTCATTATCATGTTTGAAAAAATAATGGAGTCCTTAGCTTGACTCTTTCTCATTGTACCTTCTCTGCTACATTCAAACTATTTGAGTTCTAATCTTCGGAAATAAATGGTTCACTAACAGGCCTGGAAGGTTTTCTTTCTTGGGAATTTTGCATTTGTGATTTTCTCAGCTAGTTAGAAGGAAACATAAATTTCCAATAAGAGTTACAATTGACGTGCCCATGTACATGCTTATATGATGCTTGCTCTTGTACTCACACTAATAAACTAACGTTACTCTTCCTCTTCGTCCCTTCCTAGTTGAGGGAGGAAAGAAAACTGCTTGTGCCTTCCTAGTTGAGGGAGGAAAGAAAACTGCTTGTGCTAACTCCATCATGTGGTGGGCTTTACAAGATGAGGTGGATGAACCAATGACATCATAGTGTAAGGAAAAGAGGCTTTGACCAATAAGTCCTTTAGCCAAATGAATACTACCTTTAAGTACCAATAAGCCCCTGGACCATTTTGCCCGTGTCAATCTATTTTTCACCGTTGTGTGATTTCACAGTTATGTGATTCCACAATTATAATAAATTGATTTCCCCTAAAAAAATTAAAATGCAATATCTCAAAATCTAGAAATCGAAAAAAATAATCTGAAACCACCGTATTAATCGTACCATCAAAATAAATCAAACAAGTACATTCAAAATATAATCAAATTTTAAAAACAACATTTTATTTTTCATTTGTAAAAAATTGAAAAAATCATTTTTCATTTCTCAATTGATTTCACAGTTGTGTCATTTTTCACTTGTAAAATCATTTCTCAATTGATTTTACAGTTGTATAATTACACAATTATATGATTACACAGTTGTGTGATTTCACAATTGTATGAATATACAGTTGTGTGATTTCACAGTTGTGTTATTTTTCATTTTTCACTTGTAAAATCATTTCTCAATTAATTTCACAGTTGTATGATTACACAATTTTGTGATTTCACAGTTATATGATTACACAGTTTTGTGATTTCACAGTTGTGTCATTTTTCATTTTTCACTTGTAAAATCATTTCTCAATTTATTTCACAGTTCTATGATTACACAGTTGTATAAATACACAGTTTTGTGATTTCACAGTTGTAAAACTAAATAAATTCATCTCTCAATTTTTCACAATTGATACTTAATTTCTCGATTGCCTTGCCTAATGGTAACGATGAAATTGTTGTCAAATAACCTTAGAAATAACATAGTTTGTTTGATTTCACAGTTGTGTCATTTTATATGCCCTTTAAAATTTAGAATTTATTATTGATGGACATTTATTTAGGGATTTAAAATTTGTGACATTTATCTCTCATTTTTCGAGAAAAAAAAAGAAAAATAATAAGAAACGCTAAACCACCTTTAATCCACGAGATCACACACACAATCACACACACCGGTGGTGAGAGATAGAGAGGGACAACAAAATTTCATGTACATTTAAGGTGCACTTCATTTCCATTTCTCTTCCCCGATTTCATTTTTGTTCGTTTCACTGGATCCTTTTCATTTTTCACGCACTCACACACACACACTTCAAAAACATGATGCTCTAATCGGAGCAATCTCACACACTCTCCAATTTGCGAAAAACGGTAAGAATTTCTGAATTCCGATTTGAATTCCCGGCCAATCGTACTTCAATGAGCATTTGATTTCGTTTTTAATTTGAGCTTCTGTTCGATTTCGATTGTTTAATGTTTTGATCTTGTGATTTGGATTGGAATTTTGTGTCCTGGGATTTTCACAAATTTGATTGATAAAATTCAGTTGAATGCGTGTGACTGTATATGATTGATTAGGGGAGGGGCAGTTTGGCTATTTAGAAATATTATAAAGAGGACCAGGAATTTTACGGGGGTTTGATTTCAACCCAAGGATCCTAAGGTAGAAAAGGAAAAGTGATGTTTTTATCGGTAAATGACTAAATTCCGCCCTATCTTTGGGAATTATTGGTAAAAACCCCTAAAGAAAAATAGGGTATCTTAGTATTACTTACCAATAAAAGAAAAGAAAGGATAATCAGAGATTTTTCTTTTACATAGATTGTTTGAAACTCCTTATCCACGATAGTTGATGTGTTGTTCAATAAGAAATTTAAGTCAAGGAAATGTACATGTGAACCTTTTTTGTTTTCATTTGTTTTTCATTGGTTCTATTTTATCTTAGGAAAATTAAGTGCGATAAAAGAAAACATTTTATTTTGGTGGAATATGTTTGATATTTACATAATGCTACTCATTGAAGGGCATGACGTAACATTTTTTTATATCTCATTGAAAATATGCCAGCCAAGTAAGATCGTAGTATATATCAGTGCGACGATTTGGCTACCTGATAGCTAGTTGGTCCTTATTTAACAATAATAATCAAGGAAATCTGGTATTTACCTGGTTAAGCAAGGAAAACGCACTTCGAACTGGATAGTGATCATCCATAAATCCCAAGGCGCAAAGACCATTTCTATTGTACGAATGAACTTTATATTCTGTAACAAAAAACAAACAAAAAGAAATTCGACTTTACAATTTCATAATGCATCTTTACAAAAGAAAAGGTTAACATAGCAGAATTATTTCTGCAGCCACAAGCGCGTAAAATTTTCACATTTCTGGCAAAAAAAAACTGTGGACCCAATTAAAGCTACAAAGAAATATTATTCTCACTTGGAAAGAAGAGAAGGATAATCTCTGTAAAAAACCTAATGAACCATTCTGAATACTAAACCTTGTTATTTCATTGATCAAACTCTTCTCAATGATCCAACAACCTACTATAACACTCAAAATCATTAACTGAAACAAAGTCAAACCATGTCCCTGAATGCTGTCACAAGGAGTTTACTCTCAAGCTCAAGGATGAGAACATGAAAAGAAAATTAAGGCCCATCCGCATCACCAGGAGCACTCATTCTTAAAGCAGCAAATTGTAAAACATAGCTTCTAACCAGGGAAGATCGGATAATTAGTTAATAGACCATATATGCCTATAAAACACAAATAAAAAAGAAATCGTCTTTCGCATAAAGTACTATCGTAAATCTCTACTTAGTTCTAAGATAATTTATCTAAACCATGATCAGCTATAATAACTAATCTTCATAAAACCATTAGTTTTTACCCCAAATTGAGTTCAAATTTTCCAAATCAAATCCAGATCCAACTTCTAGAGATACCACAAGCAATTTGCAAACTATATATCGGCATAACAGATATATAAAACAAAAAAACATAATAATTCAGAAAAAAAAAAAAACAAGAAAAGGGGGGAAAATAAAAGAAAAAAGAACGAGAGAAGAAAATTGTACCGCACCTTCGTGTTCGACGGATTGACGTTGGCCGGGCGGAGTGCGTTTGGCGACGGTGCGGCCAACGAAGACTATGAATTCCTTAACACTGGACCTCTGAAAATATCCAAAATGGCTGACGTCCGTCGCGTTAGCCAAAAGCACTGGATCGGAACCGTCGGGAAGGCATTTCAGAACAAGCAACGCCGTGATCTTCATCTTCTTTCTCAAACCCTAACACTCTTCTTCACCGATTTTTTTGGTTCGATCGATTCCGTGTATATATATCTACAGTATGTATGTATGTATATATAATCTGTTTCTCTCTTTAGAATAACACGCAATAATGAAAAGTTAACTTAGCATAAGACCAACGCAGCCCACAGGGGGAGATTTGTGTCATATTCTAAAAATACTATTCAATGAATTTTTTTAACATAGCAGAAGTCTCCCTTCTTCTTTTGTTTTATACATTTGGCCTACCTATATTTACTCTTGCATTTTGAGTTAAATTGAAAATGTGAAGGAGTCCAAAATTTAACCTATGTTAGGCACGTGACTAATTTCGTTAGGTTCTTGACAATTTATTGGACAAAATGATGATATTGAAAAATATGAAAATGTTTAGTGAGGACAATCAAAATAGAGAATTTGACTTGGTAGGTTTTTTTGAGTTTTCTTTTTTTCCTGCCTCAAAGTTCCAAAGTTCTTACCTAAGTCACTATCCAGAAATTCTTAAGTAGTTGTATAGTCACTTATATGTAAATATAATAATACAATATTATAGAAATAATATATGAAGAAAATTCTCAAGTATTATGATTTTTTTTAGAACTTCTCAAACACTCTTTAAAAAAAAAAAAAAACATCGAGGACATTAGAAAATGACATACTATTGTTGATGGAGAAAATGATATACTATACTTGATTGACCAAAATATTATTTTTACCTTTTTGCTAAGAGAATTGTTATATAGGCACGTTAAATTTTTGAGTAAATTCGTATAATTAAATCTACTCCCAAAAAATTAAAACAAACCTCTTCCTTTCTTTTTATACTTCTTAACTCATTTGCCTATTAACTCTCACCCACCTATCCACATCCATTAACCATTAACTCTCATCCACTCACTCACACCCACCAACACTTTTTGACTGAATAGAGAGAGAGAAAAAGAGAAATCAGATTTTTGAAATTTTGTTTCATTAAATATTTGTTGTTATAGTTTCAATTTGAGAATTCTTATGGTTTAATTTGTTCAAATCTGTACTTAGGGTGGTTCGGCCGGTAGTGGCCGAATTTCGAGATCTGAACGGCCAGTAGTGGCCGAAAATCCTCAAAATGCCATCCACACCCGACCGAATTTTTTGAATATTTCATCCACTCCTGGCCGAACTTTTAAAATATTTTTAGAATATTTCTTGAACAATTATTCTCATCCGATTATGTTTGTATTATGTTTTTCACAATTATTCTCATCTGAGAACCTTGAAATTGTTCGGCAACTAACTGCTGAAACTCATAATAAGGATAGTTTTTGATTTTTTGTAAAACTCATGTTAAAACAATGTTATATACTTAAATGTTAGGCTAAAATATTTATTTATTTTTACATAAATTACAAAAGTTTGGCTGGTACTGCCGAACCATTCCCAAAAATCGGCCAGTAGCTACCAAATTTTATTAATGGACGATTCTGGGCAAAAAATCATTCAACTCTAATCGAATTTTTGCCATGAAAACAAAATGTTTAATATAACAATTTAGCACATTTATATGGTTAAAAAGTGAAAAATTATCTATGAATGGGTTTAACAATGGATTTTTAAAAAGAAGTATATATGAATGGGTGCATGGATTTAGGGGTATTAGAGTCATTTCACTCGATGTCAATTTTGAAGTTTAAACTTACGGGTTTACTTATCAATTTTATGAGCCTATATAACAATTCTCTTTTGCTGACTCACACTCTAATGAGAGAAAGGAGAGATTGATGTAGATCGTGTTGCGGCTGAACGACTTGGGGATCAAGATGGCATGGTTCGTAACGATTCTGGCGTTACAAAGTCACACAAGCCTGAAGCAAGAGTGCTCGGCCGAGCAGATTCAGTGCCTCGGCCGAGGGATACGAAGGCAGAAGCTTGGGTTTGATAAATGGCTTTGCTCGGTCGAGTCTTGGTAGATGCTCGGTCGAGCCAAGGCAGTTGCTCGGCCGAGCGTGCTCAGTGCCTCGGCCGAGGGGTTCCTGAAGCGGAGTCTGGTGTACGTTCGTGAACTGGTGTTTGTTTGTAAAAGACATGTCTATTGTTTATTGGTGCTGGTTCATATTTGTGTCTCTTCAAAACATTTATAGGTTTATAAATACTTCAATCCGTTTATTGTAAAGAAGATCAAGTTTAATATAATCAAATTATTGCTTTGCAATTATTGTCCCTTTTTCGGTTATTAATCTAAGTTAAAGTTTAACTTTGGGTTGTGTCTTTTTTGATGTTCTTATCTATTCGGTGGATTCCGATTAGTGGCGAACATTTCTTCCAATTCCGTATCCTTTGGTGGATTCCAAGGGTGGTGAGTTGTTATAGGTTTTTGAGATTTCCCCTGAAAGTCTCATTTGAGATTCGTTAAGCGATTCTCTTTAAATTATTCCGCTGCGTATACATCATTTGGTATCAGAAATCGGACGATCTTTGGGGTTCTCCGACGAGAAGATGGCAAACAATGGAGGAAACAACGGTGACATCGCAGCTATTCTAGAACATATGACACAACAAGAACAAGCGGCCAGAGAGCGTAGCGATCGTCAACATGCAGAACTATTGGCTGCATTAGTTCAAATGCGGGTGGGTGGTAATGTCAACCCACAGAATCGGGCAAATCGTCGGGGAAATAATGTCCAACGGGAGGAACCGGTGGGCGACGAAGATTCCGATCAAGAAGAGGAAAACATTGAAGCTCCTCGATACGATCAACGTCCTAAAATTAGGGCGGATATTCCTTCCTTTTCTGGAAATTTGAAAATGAACGAGTTCGTGGATTGGCTTGCAGAGGTGGATAAATTCTTCGACTTGATGTAGGTTGAAGATGATAGAAAGGTGCCTTACGTAGCATATAAACTATGTGACGGAGCATCGGCATGGTGGGAACAATTATGTAAGAAGCGACATCGTAAAAATAAAGCACCTATTCATTCTTGGGCTAGGATGAAGAGGGAATTACGATCTCACTTTTTGCCGGATGATTATGAACAAGTGACATATCAGGCCTTTTTGGACCTAAAACAGGGCGCTCGTTCGGTTGAAGATTATGCCCACGATTTTCATGCCCAATCAGCACGGGCAGATTTGGATGAATCAGAATCACAAGAAGTTGCAAGATTCATTAGTGGTCTAAGAGTCGACATTAAGACTCAGGTGGAATTATTTGCTAACCGATCTGTGAGTGAAGTTATTACTCGTGCGAAGAAGGTCGAGAGGCAACAGTCATACAAGAATTTTTCTACAACACCTTCTTCAAGTTCTAAGAATCAAGAAACTGAGTCTAGTACGGTGACGGGTTCGGAGAATGCACAAGTTGTGGAAACATGTCAAAATGAAGGGCAGCAGTTGGCCCCCACCGATGTTCAGAATCCCCCGGTTAGACATAACACCAACATGACTAATCGTGGTCAACAAAATCAGAACCCTTAAGCTAAAGTTTTTAGTGATAAGTGTTTTCGATGTTTACAACAGGGGCACATGGCTAGTCAATGCCCTATGAGATAAGGAGTCAACATGGTAGACCGAGATAACGGAGTTGATGGTGAAGACGGTGTTATAGATCTTAATGCAGAGATGGACTTACAAAATGACCATGAGTCTCTTATGGTACTGTAAGTACGCCAATCCAATTCGCAACCTTTTAGATGCATTTTAATATAATAAAATTGCATTTAGGGGCATTTTGGTAAATTCCCGGCCTATCCCGAGACTTCCGGAAACGTTCCATGAGTTTCATTGAAGGAAGTACCTTTTGGTACATTATTCGTACCCGAAAGGACCCCTTGGGAATAAAACCTGTTGGACCTTTTGGGTATTTTCTCGAAATGTTCCAGAAACTGGTTTTTGGCGCCAAAAGCGGTTGAGCCACCTTGTGTCACGCGACAGCTTGAGGCATAAAAAGTGGACGCGTAAGGTCGTGCGACACATTAAGGCAGCCAACTGCAGCCTATAAATAAGACCCTCCCCCTCTCATAAATGGATCCGAATTTTAGCCTACTGTTACTCTACAGAATTTGCAGCGTAACGAACCTCTCTAAACACAAACCTCTCTCTCTCCTACCTTCAACCTACCCAATTCCTCCCTTCTAAACCCAATTCTCAAGCTACACCAATTGAGCCCCTTGCATCAGTCCTTCCAGATCAGAAGTGATGAATTGAAGGGTTCTATATCATCGGATATAGAATTCGTGGAAGCAACAAGGGTAACGATTCCCTAAACCCAATCTCTCTCTCTCTTGCTTAATTTCTATTAATTCTAGCATTTAATTTTGTTTGGATTCAGTAATCATATCCTAGCTATCTGAATTACTGAATCCCAATCGCAATCTCTCTGTTTAATCTGAATAATTCGTGCAATTGAGCTTATATTGTTGATTATTTGATTGGATTTGGTGTTTGAACCCCAAGGGGGTGTGGATCTACCCATATCCACACTCCCTGGGTTGATTTAGTTTCGTTTCTGTATTTCGTTCGTAATCTAGTTAAATGATTAGATCTGTATAGCTTTCTGTTGATTCTGTGTTCTTATTGTTCGGTTTACGCAGATGGCTCATATGTGTCACGCGACACCTTTGTCTCCAAATGATCCTGTGTCACGCGACACATGTGGTCACTGGTGCGATGTGTCATGCGACATACATGACCCATCTGCAGAGACCCATTTTCCTTTGTAATCTGTTTTTAGATTGTTTGTATCAGGGATGTGGCCTCCCTAAATAATGGGCTCACAATATGTAATTCTCGTTCCATAATTAATAAGATGCATTTAATCACACTTCGTTTATTATCAATATTTGCACACACTTTGGATTTACTTGGATGTTTTGATTGAAAGACTCGTCTACGGATGAGGCGTGTTGGGTGAACTCTCGGTTCTTCCCAACACGTAACCTGACCTCCGAACTCATGTTTTCTCTCTAAATAAAGGTTTTCAATGTTTCCTCTTAAAACGGCGTGGCGACTCCTTTTTTTCATTTAAACCGGGAAACCCAAAATTTTCCGGGCGAGCGCACATTCAGTGGCGACTCTGCTGGGGAATGAAACACTTGAAAACCTGTTTTTCAAGTGTTGAGTGGGTCAAGCTTTTATTTAGTCAAACATCCAATACATCCATTTTGTGTGCATTATTTGATAATCATTTGTGATTCATACATCTTGTTGATTATGGAACTTGTGAGCCCTTTATGCTTGTGGTCACTTTTTGTGCATTAGTCTTCTTTTGTGTTGCTCTTGCTATGGTAAAACAGGGGCTGATTTGATGATTGAAGAGCTGCTGGTTCAGTGACCATCCAGGTCGTGCGACACCTTTTGTCTCTGGTTGTCCTGTGTCACGCGACAAAGGGTGGCCACTGAACAGAACATCAGAAGACTGGTTTGAGGGCAGTCCCTTGGATCAAGCGTGACTCAATTGATTGTTGTTCCCTGTTTATCCTGTGTGAGGGTGTGTGTTGTTTTCTTTTTTAAAAATAAAAAAAAATCATTTTCATAAATAAAGGAACATAGCCATCCCGCACACTACACCACGTAGATCTAGAACCCTCGGGTGCGATTGACGGCATCGCGGACGGCCATAAAATTCGCCTACGCTTGAGCGCCTAATGTCAAACCCATACCCCTAGTGCATTATAGGTGGCGCCACACTTTTAAACTTCACCCAAAACGGTTGGTTTTGACACGACATTTTCAAATACACTAAAAAGAATTGCTTCAAAATTTTTAAAAGGCTTTCGTACCTCCCCCAAACCCTAGCACGTGTGGGCATGTTGCCATCGCAACATGGTTTCACGAGAGGACATGTCGTTCCCACGGCATATTCTAACGAGAGATCATGTCGCTTTGTCAACGTGCACCGACGAGAGGTCATGCCAGATTTTTCCTTGAAATTCTTCAGGAATACCCGTTATGCTGCCCAAATTTCTTCAGAAATTGGGGCTGCTCGTCCGTCCCATAAATGCTTCAGTTTTGTTTAGGTACTGTCGCCTATTATTAATTTTGAAACAACGCATTTGGTGTATTTGTGGATGATGTGTCATAGGTTCCCCAGATCTAGATTGCGTGAAATAAAGGATTAGCCTTTCCCAACCGGCTCTAGGACTTAAAAGACACCGATTTCTACTTGAAGATTAATAAAGTGTTGCACGAGTCCGTCTCCTTTCCCGTTCTTCCCTCTCTCGTACCTCCTCAAGATTCTCTACCCTCCGTCTATACACGCTCTCACCTCTTCACCTTTGCAAGGCTACGGCAAGTTGGGTGTGCGCTCTCATTCCCGGCGCTCATTTGTCCATATTCCCGAGGCGGAAGCAGTATAAGTGCCCGAGCAGTTGTCCATCTGATGCGGAATCCAAAATGCTCGGTGCAGAGAAGACCATGGCCCACGAATCTGGAAATTCATATCCCATGGGTCAGCAACAGAGTGTAAAAGGTGTGTCCATCAAAGAGTAGCGAGCTACACTTGAAGATATTTTTCCTCGCAAGCGGGAGGCCCGGTTGTTTGCTCAGTTTGCTAAAGATAAGGAGGACGACCTATAAATGACAAAGAGATCGAGAAGGGTCCTCACCGCACCGATGGCAACGATGCTCAATGTTGAAGAAGTCAATCAGTCCTCGTAGGGTCTAGAATGTCCACTGTCGGACATGAGTCTGTCGAGTCCAAGTTGGACCAATTTTGCTTTGCAGTGATAAAAATCTTTGTTTCTCTTCTTGCTAGACTCGAGACATTACTAGTACACCTGCGTTACACTTAATTGAAATGGTCTTATTCCAAATGATCACTTGTGCTGCTCATCGACCAACGCTTTGAAATGGCTAATGTTTTAATTTGATCGGAGCGAGAAAATCGACTGATATCCCCATCTTGCGTCCCATATGCTCACACTTCTTTCATAATCTTGTTCGATGAATTTGCACGGATCTTCCGCGAAGTAAGCTTAAGCCAGCAATGAAGACTCAATCTCGTTCGGATCATCCGGTAGGGACTGCGGTTGAAACCTCTCACCCTTAGGAAAACCATCACCTTACCCTCACTAAACAATACCCCTTCGGTTCAAGATCGGCACGTTTTGAAACCCGTTTAACCATTTCAAGAAGAAGAGGGACTATCCTTGAGGCTCCCGTGATGCAAAAGAAGATCGACCGTCTCCAAGCTCAAGAACTGCGGAAGGCAATGATCCATCCTGGGGACTAGCCGAAATCCTCCTCTCAAAAAAAAAAAAAAAAAAAAAAAAAGAGAAAAGAAAAGAAAGAGAGCCTAGTCCCTAGTGATCCTCCCAAAAGTGAAAGTCAAAGGATCCGGTCGTTACTCAAGAGGAGTCTCAGAGTGAATAAAGAGACAGCACGGATGTCCCTCACCACTACCTCAACCAATTCCCGCCGTCCTCTCGATTTTAGAGGACATTCCCCATCCCATTACCCTTACCTTTGCCTTGACCAAAGCCAAGATTGACCTCTCATTCTTAGAGGCATTGAAAATGAAATCATGGATTCCCCCACCATAGAAATCCCAAACACATACCCAAGAGCCAACCTCTCATTTTTAGAGGTACAGCCAGCAAAAAGCCTAGCCGACCTCTCATTTTAAGAGGTCATGATACCCTAAATCACCCGAAGACCGATCGAAATCCCGAAGCCCAGCCGCAGTTACTACCGGATAGCAGTTTCATTCCAATATCGTCGAGATCTAAAACAAATTATTGCTTAAAGCGGAGCCAAGTCCATCCCGGCTCAAAAGATTATCAAGTGAAGATTGTGCAAATTCCGTCCGTTCATTCGACGTTGCATGTGAGCATATTTCGTTTCTACTCCGCAAACACTTGCCGTGGACGTCCCACTGGGGCTTCGCATCTGTGTCTCCCATCGACACTCTAAGAGGACATATTTTTCAATTCTTAAAATCTTCAAAGGTCCTCACATCCCCGAACTTCATCGTTCATTCTCTTCATTCGGGATAAGCCGAACTACGGCGACCTGAGCTCCTCCTATGGAGGGGAACGTAGGCAACCTTAATTGGTCCGGTCGAAATCACAAACAAATCTCAGAAAATCTGGTCTCCTCAAGGACCATGCCCATACACCTTCCATCCTTCCGAATTTGATCTCGATATCAGTGGGCTTTCTCCTCAGGATTGATATAAAATATTTGCTCATATCAGCTTTGGCGGTTGACTAACCCGAACATCAATAAAGGGTTTTAAGCAGCTTTGTGATCATCACGAATAAGACAGGTTTTCAAGTGTCTCGAAAAGTCTTCTATTTCTACATCATAGGAAGATAGAGCTAAACACCGTTTCGGTCAGCAGGGGCTTCCATACACTTTCCACACCTTGTGATGCTTATACTCTCTCAAAAGAGTCAAACCAAAAGCGAGAGTGTCATACACAGAACTCGGGATTCATTTCCCACCCTCGAAGGATGTGCCCCTGCACGTAAACACTTCCGAGTCTTGTCCAGCACCGATTATGCGGTTTGAAATGATGAATTGCCTCAATGGCCACAAGATGACTCTGCTGCGATGAAGCCGCATGGATTTGCCCTCAACCGGGGCTTTGGTTAAGGTGTCCCTCCGGCTCTCCTCACCGCATTCTCCAAGATTGCTCTTCATTATCAACTGGGGCTGCGCAAGCCAGGATTATCCTCTGCACCTCCTCTGCTTCTTGCTGTCTCAGACACGCGATACACTCTGGACCTGCTGCAATCTGTACTCTCGGGAGCGTCCCCGACTTGCCTAGCTGCGCCATATCATTTTCCACCTCACGGGAGAGGACCCCTACTATACATACCTGTCCGAAACAATCCCAAAACTTCATGAATAAACCTGGCAAAACTGACCTTTAACCCAATAATCGCATTTGCTTTCCCAGAACAGACAGACTCGTGCAAACAAGCTAACATAAATTAATCTTTGCTAACAAGATAAGCTTATTTAGACATAGCACTGGGAGTTGTTGCCTTACCCTCGCAGGTACAATAATCAATTGAGTCTCAAGACTGGCCCTCAGACCAAATTGAGAAAGAAAGAAACAGAAAAGGGCAAAGTCCCCAGTTTCCCAAGCAAAGCCCAGGACATGAAAGAAAGAACAACAAGAGAGCAGGAAAGAAGTAGCGTGAGCCCTCCGGAAGCTACACTTATCCCCAGCAGAGCAGAAACAACAATGGTAGTCTAAGACCTTCCGACAGCTGCGAGTGAGCACAATACAGGTATGAACGCATATTTTTTTCAAGCGTCTAGTCATCATATCATGTCGTTTTTAAAGTTGGTTCGAGACACCATAGTTCTCACATTATTTTCAAAATTGGTTCGAGACACCATAGTTCTCACAAAATTGGTCCGAGACACCATAGTTCTCACAACATTTTCAAATTGGTTCGAGACACCATAGTTCTCACATTATTTTCAAAATTGGTTCGAGACACCATAGTTCTCACAAAATTGGTTCGAGACACCATAGTTCTCACAAAATTGGTTCGAGACACCATAGTTCTCACAATATTTTCAAAATTGGTCCGAGATACCATAGATCTCACAACATTTTCAAAATTGGTCCGAGACACCATAGATCTCACAACATTTTCAAAATTGGTCCGAGACACCATAGATCTCACAACATTTTCAAAAGTGGTCCGAGACACCATAGATCTCACAACATTTTCAAAATTGGTCCGAGACACCATAGATCTCACAACATTTTCAAAAATCGGTTCGAGACACCATAGTTCTCACTTCTTCGGTTCGAGACACCATAGATCTCACAACATTTTCAAAATTGGTCCGAGACACCATAGATCTCACAACATTTTCAAAAGTGGTCCGAGACACGATAGATCTCACAACATTTTCAAAATTGGTCCGAGACACCATAGATCTCACAACATTTTCAAAATTGGTCCGAGACACCATAGATCTCACAACATTTTCAAAAGTGGTCCGAGACACCATAGATCTCACAACATTTTCAAAATTGGTCCGAGACACCATAGATCTCACAACATTTTCAAAAATCGGTTCGAGACACCATAGTTCTCACTTCTTCGGTTCGAGACACCATAGATCTCACAACATTTTCAAAAGTGGTCCGAGACACCATAGATCTCACAACATTTTCAAAATTGGTCCGAGACACCATAGATCTCACAACATTTTCAAAATTGGTCCGAGACACCATAGATCTCACAACATTTTCAAAAGTGGTCCGAGACACCATAGATCTCACAACATTTTCAAAAATCGGTTCGAGACACCATAGTTCTCACTTCTTCGGTTCGAGACACCATAGATCTCACAACATTTTCAAAAGTGGTTCGAGACACCATAGATCTCACAACATTTTCAAAATTGGTCCGAGACACCATAGATCTCACAACATTTTCAAAATTGGTCCGAGACACCATAGATCTCACAACATTTTCAAAAGTGGTCCGAGACACCATAGATCTCACAACATTTTCAAAATTGGTTCGAGACACCATAGATCTCACAACATTTTCAAAATTGGTCCGAGACACCATAGATCTCATGACATTTTCAAAATTGGTTCGAGACACCATAGATCTCACAACATTTTCAAAATTGGTCCGAGACACCATAGATCTCACAATATTTTCAAAATTGGTCCGAGACACCATAGATCTCACAACATTTTCAAAATTGGTTCGAGACACCATAGATCTCACAACATTTTCAAAAGTGGTTCGAGACACCATATATCTCACAACATTTTCAAAATTGGTTCGAGACACCATAGATCTCACAACATTTTCAAAATTGGTCCGAGACACCATAGATCTCACAACATTTTCAAAATTGGTTCGAGACACCATAGATCTCACAACATTTTCAAAAGTGGTTCGAGACACCATAGATCTCACAACATTTTCAAAATTGGTCCGAGACACCATAGATCTCACAACATTTTCAAAATTGGTCCGAGACACCATAGATCTCACAACATTTTCAATAAGTGGTTCGAGACACCATAGATCTCACAACATTTTCAAAAGTGGTTCGAGACACCATAGATCTCACAACATTTTCAAAATTGGTCTGAGACACCATAGATCTCACAATATTTTCAAAATTGGTTTGAGACACCATAGTTCTCACTTCTTCGGTTTGTCGTTTTCCCCTCCAGTCTTGTGTTCCGAACTACGATTTGGCTTGATTCCCTTGTTCAAGGGATACGTAGGAATCCTTTCTCAGAAAGGTCCAGCCATCTTTTCCCCTTCTCACCCTTCTAGCCCTTCACCTTAACCCTAGCCGCTCATTGAGATTGGGTCTTATTTTATCGACAACCCCACTTTTTCCAAAAGTGACGTTGCCGAGGGGCTCTGTAAGTACGCCAATCCAATTCGCAACCTTTTAGATGCATTTTAATATAATAAAATTGCATTTAGGGGCGTTTTGGTAAACTCCCGGCCTATCCCGAGACTTCCGAAAACGTTCCATGAGTTTCCCGCGAAGGAAGTACCTTTTGGTACATTATTCATGCCAAAGGACCCATTGGGAATAAAACCTGTTGGACCTTTTGGGTATTTTCCCGAATGTTCCGAGCGGTTTGGCGCCAAGCGGTTGAGCCACCTTGTGTCACGCGACACTTGAGGCATAAAAAGTGGACGCGTAAGGTCGTGCGACACATTAAGGCACCCAAGCGCAACCTATAAATAAGACCCTCCCTCTCATAAATGGATCCGAATTTTAGCCTACTGTTACTCTGCAGAATTTGCAGCGTAACGAACCTCTCTAAACACAAACCTCTCTCTCTCCTACCTTCAACCTACCCAATTCCTCCCTTCTAAATCCAATTCTCAAGCTACACTAATTGAGCCCCTTGCATCGGTCCTTCCGCATCGAAGTGAAGAATTGAAGGGTTCTATATCTGACTGGATATAAAATTCGTGGAAGCAACAAGGGTAACGATTCCCTAAACCCAATCTCTCTCTCTCTCTTGCTTAATTTCTATTAATTCTAGCATTTAATTTTGTTTGGATTCAGTAATCAGATCCTAGCTATCTGGATTACTGAATCCCAATCGCAATCTCTCTGTTTAATCTGAATAATTCGTGCAATTGAGCTTATATTGTTGATTATTTGATTGGATTTGGTGTTTGAACCCCAAGGGGGTGTGGATCTACCCATATCCACACTCCCTGGGTTGATTTAGTTTCGTTTCTGTATTTCGTTCGTAATCTAGTTAAATGATTAGATCTGTATAGCGTTCGTTGATTACGTGTTCTTATTGTTCGGTTTACGCGAGATGGCTCATATGTGTCATGCGACACCTTTGTCTCCAAGTGATCTGTGTCACGCGCGACACATGTAGTCGCTTGGTGCGATGTGTCATGCGACATACATGACCCATCTGCAGAGACCCTTTTTCCTTTGTAATCTGTTTTTAGATTGTTTGTATCAGGGATGTGGCCTCCCTAAATAATGGGCTCACAATATGTAATTCTCGTTCCATAATTAATAAGATGCATTTAATCACACTTCGTTTATTATCAATATTTGCACACACTTTGGATTTACTTGGATGTTTTGATTGAAAGACTCGTCTACGGACGAGGCGTGTTGGGTGAACTCTCGGTTCTTCCCAACACGTAACCTGACCTCCGAACTCATGTTTTCTCTCTAAATAAAGGTTTTCAATGTTTCCTCTTAAAACGGCGTGGCGACTCCTTTTTTTCATTTAAACCGGGAAACCCAAAATTTTCCGGGCGAGCGCACATTCAGGTACGACGACTTTTGTTGACAACCCCTTGTGAAGATGACGATCCGAAACATCCCCACATCTTTCAAACTAAAGGGAAGGTCATTGATAGTGATACTACGGTTTTTATGGTTCGTGAGTTTGTCCTCCATCCGGATCACGAGCCCTTGAAATTTTTGAATCGAAAGGCAATCCTTAATCACATGCATGCACATTGGGGTTCTAATTTACGGCAGTTTGATTTTGTCAATCCACATCACAAGGGACAGTCCAAATTGCGGGATTATATACCCCTGGAGGTTCCGGGCTATTGTCTTACTACTGCGCATACGGAGTCAATTGCAAAGTATTGGGGACATGCTGATAAGCGACATCTTTTGATACTCATCACAGTGGGTTACTTGATGATAGTCCTTTTGTTCTATGAGCGATTCTTTCTGGTTGTTTTCTACCCAGATAGACTTCTTTATGATGACATGGATTCGGGGACGAATCCTTTTCAAGAGGGGCCGTATGATGTAGATCGTGTTGCGGCTGAACGACTTGGGGATCAAGATGGCATGGTTCGTAACGATTCTGGCATTACAAAGTCACACAAGCCTGAAGCAAGAGTGCTCGGCCGAGCAGATTCAGTGCCTCGGCCGAGGGATACGAAGGCAGAAGCTTGGATTTGATAAATGGATTTGCTCGGTCGAGTCTTGGTAGATGCTCGGTCGAGCCAAGGCAGTTGCTCGGCCGAGCGTGCTCAGTGCCTCGGCCGAGGGGTTCCTGAAGGGTGCTGGTGTCTGTTCATGAACTGGTGTTTGTTTGTAAAAGACATGTCTGTTGTTTATTGGTGCTGGTTCATATTTGTGTCTCTTCAAAACATTTATAGGTTTATAAATACTTCAATCCGTTTATTGTAAAGAAGATTAAGTTTAATATAATCAAATTATTGCTTTGCAATTATTGTCCCTTTTTCGGTTATTAATCTAAGTTAAAGTTTAACTTTGGGTTGTGTCTTTTTTGATGTTCTTATCTATTCGGTGGATTCCGATTAGTGGCGAACATTTCTTCCAATTCCGTATCCTTTGGTGGATTCCAAGGGTGGTGAGTTGTTATAGGTTTTTGAGATTTCCCTTGAAAGTCTCATTTGAGATTCGTTAAGCGATTCTCTTTAAATTATTCCGCTGCGTATACATCAGAGATCCATTTGGTCGAACTCTCAAGGTATGCTCACGAGTTTTAAAAACGAGAGAAAGGAAAGGAAATTAGAGTAAATTTAATATATTTTCCTTTATATAGTTGCTATCGAGTTTTTTAGGAAGAAAGTGAAAAGAAAAGGAAGGAAATTTAAAAAAAAAAATCTCTATCACACAATTCTCTCAAAAGTGGGAGGAATTGCAAGGAAAGAAAATCTTATAAAACAATTTTTTTTTGTTAAATCTCCTTTACTCCTCAAGTATAACTCTTTCTCTTTCTTTTATTAAAGATACAAATATAATTTAATTTCTTTTCCTTCATTTTTCTTCTAAAATTAGAAGCACTGATGAGCTTGTACCTTTTAGACCTCTCGATATGGCACAAAGGCCAAAGTATAACGTGACATATCCAAAATCGCGATCATAAAGATCATCAACAAGATGATCGTGATGTCCAATACCGCGTCAACTATGTTGACCTCGGCCTTATAACAGACTCCCGATTTTACCATTAGATTCCCGGTTAAAGTCAAAGCTAGTGAGACAAATATCCGTACCTACGCTGACACCAAGAGCCGGCTTGTCCCCATCACATTTAATGGTGGCTCAGGTACCTACTATTCGCGTAATGCGCCACACCAACTATCGCATGCTTCCTCTGTCCTTATCCAATCAAAGACATCCGTTTGCAGTAAATCTCACTTTATTGTACGAGTTCACCAGACGCGGACACATGTCCTAGGTGAAAATACAAAGATATCCTACAGGGCTGACATCATCAACAACTCTCTCTTACTATAAATATAATCACTTATCCCCATGGACAAAGTGAGTGAAAAATCACCATTGTAAGCCACATTATCTAAACCATAGCACACAACTCACTAATACATTTCAAGTCTTATTCTCAGTTATTAAACCTTCAGAGATCTTAATCTCACACCCGAGGGCCTAAGCTGGATTAAACTCCGGATTGGTCTCTAACGGTGATTCTTATCTTTGTTGTGTTATCGGTGCAATCATCATATACAAGCCATATATCCATATTCTGTGATACCCCAAAAGTTGTGGTGTTATCAGTGGTTCCGATGCCGGGAAGCGCTTAGTTTTTCTCGTGTAATCTTATGTCTTTATTTTCGAAACAAACACCTCTCCAAACAGTTACATCCAAAAAACAACTTTTAGCTTTTCTCCTTTGAAAATGACTAGCACTCCTCTTCAAAAATGCTGGTTTTCTTACTCCTCCGGGTAATAATCAAGCCTATCCCTCTCAACTAAATTCTGTCAGACCATGCACCTCAGCCTTTAATAGGTTGGGTGGTCGTTCTGTCAGCCAATGATCTCTTACTCCTTCTCAAATAGACCTTAGGGAGAAGCTTGAGGCTGCCCGTAAAGAAAAAGCCCCCCAAAATCCAAGTCCAAAAAACCCAACCTCCCCTATCACTCCTGAGTTAATACTCAAGAGAAACCAAGCTCTGGCTGAGAGGGATAGGCTCGTGGCTGAGGCCATGGCCATAAATGATGCCCAGATCGAGATTGTTGAGTTGGAGGCCAATGGTGGTGTCCCCCTAGAAGAAGGCTCCCAAAGGTTCTCCCAAAGAGTCCCCACAAAATCCCTAGTCAGTCAAGCTAGGGGGAAGAAAAGGTTAGAACCAACCCTTGCTGACCGTGGTCACGAGGAGGAATAGGATGAGGAGATAGGAGATAGGAGAGAGAGCAGAATCTACTACTCTCCCCGAGAAATACAAAGCATAACCCACGGCTAAAGCCAAGGGGAAGGCCGTGATTTCTCCCTCCAAAAAGCCAAAAATGGATAGTATGAACCTGGATTTTATCCAGTTCATGCACAAAATGTGGGAAACCAACCAGCAAGGCTCCACGAAATGTGGTCACACCATGAATGCCTTTGCGCACAATATTGTCAAAGCGCCAAATCCAAATATGGAAATCTCCTCAAATATAGACATTGATGGATCCACCAATGCAAAGTGCCATATGGGGAGGTTTGAGGGACAGATGGCCCTTTTCTAGCGAGTTTGCATGTAATAAGGAATGCGATCTAGCTTTTGAAAAAGTTAAGAAATACCTCGGGCAACTCCCTCTCCTCAGCAGCCCATTACCCGGGGAAGACACTACTAGAAACCGGGTCTTTAGCGACGGAATTATCAACGGCGGAATTATTCTGTCACTATATAGCAGTGGAATCGAAGCTATAGCGACGGAATAAATTAGGTACCGACTTTACCGACGGAATTTCATTCCGTCGGTATATTCCGCCACTAAAAACGAATATTCGTTCCAATACCGCCACTAATGTATGTTTGACTGGTTTCGACTTTACCGGCGGAATATTCCGTCGCTAATTCCTTTCTCAGCGGTGGAATTATTCTGTCGGTGTTAATTTATTTTTTATTTTTTTTAATTTATCAGCGGTGGAATTATTCCGTCGGTGTTAATTTATTTATTTATTTATTTTTTTATCAGCGGCGAAATTAGTCTGTCGGAGATAAATTATTTTTTTTATTTATCAGCGGCGGAATTATTTCATCGGAGGTAAATTAATTTTTTTTAATTATTATTTTTTAGTTTATCAGCTGCGAAATTATTCCGTCGGTGATAACTTAATTTTTTTTAATTTATCAGCGGTGAAATTATTCCGTCGGTGGTAATTTATTTTTTTTTTTAATTTATCAGCGGCAGATTTATTCCGTCGGTTGTAATTTTTTTTTTTGGATAAATAAAAATATTTGAGATGTTAGTTAGTAGTGAATTGTTTTACAAAAAGTTATATTAAAAAAAGTTAAGAATTTTCAAAGAAATGAAAGTATATAATAGAAAAAAGAGAGACGGACAATAGCATTTACTTTTAAATTTTTTTTTAATTTTTTTTTGAATAAATAAAACTATTTGAGATGTTAGTTAGTAGTGAAATATTTTACAAAAAGTTACATAAAAAAGTTAAGAATTTTTAAAGAAATGAAAGTATATAATAGAAAAAGAGAGACGGATAATAGCATTTACTTTTTTAATTTTTTTGGATAAATAAAACTATTTGAGATGTTAGTTAGTAGTGAAATTTTTTACAAAAGGTTACATAAAAAAAAGTTAATAATTTTTAAAGAAATGAAAGTATATAATAGAAAAAAGAGAGACGGATAATATCATTTACTTTTTTAATTTTAAAAAATTTTTTTGGATAAATAAAACTATTTGAGATGTTAGTTAGTAGTGAATTTTTTTACAAAAATTTATATAAAAAAAGTTAAGAATTTTTAAAGAAATGAAAGTATATAATAGAAAAAAAGAGGGACGGATAATAGCATTTACTTTTTTAATTTTTTTTGATAAATAAAACTATTTGAGATGTTAGTTAGTAGTGAATTTTTTAAAAATAAGTTATATAAAAAAAGTTAAGAATTTTTAGGGTATAGGGTATGGGTTTTAGGGTATAGGTTCAGGTTTAGGGTATATGTATATGAGTTATGATTTAGAGTATATGATTTGTGTTAAGAATTTTTTTTTAATTTTTTTTGGATAAATAAAACTATTTGAGATGTTAATTAGTAGTGAAATTTTCTACAATAACTTATATAAAAAAGTTAAGAATTTTTTAAAGAAATGAAAGTATGAAATAGAAAAAAGAGAGACGGACAATAGCATTTACTTTTTAATTTTTTTAAATTTTTTAATTTTTTTAGATAAATAAAACTATTTGAGATGTTAGTTAGTAGTGAATTTTTTTACAATAAGTTATATAAAAAAAAGTTAAGAATTTTTAGGGTATATGGTATGAGTTTTAGGGTATAGGTTAAGGTTTAGGATATATGTATATGGGTTATGATTTAGAGTATATGGTATGTGTATATGATACGGAGTATATGATTTAGGGTATAAAATATGGGTGTCTGGTGTATGGGGTATATGATATAGAATATGAGTTATGTTTTAGGGTGTAGTCCGTCCCTCTTTTCTTCTATATAATTTCATTTGTTTAATTTTTTTCTATCTTTTTTTATATACCTTTTTGTAAAAAAACCACTGATGGATGTGTATTTACCCATTCAAATGATGCACTTTTAGGCTTTCTTTGTGTTTGATTCCCGAATTTTATGTATATTTGATATGGGTTGTGAGTGTTTTGATAGTTCAGGGACAGAAGTGCAACAATGCTGAAAACGGAGGATTTGTACCCACTTTGGAAGTTCAAGGGCCAAGTTGTAATTTATTGGAAATTCAGGGACCAAACTGAAAATACAGAAATTTGGGAGGAAATTTGATTTATAAAAATTCGTGGGTTAAAGTTAAAAATAAAATCTCAAAGAGCGAAGTGCAAAAGAATTCATTATTGCGATCAAAATGCGACGAGAAAATCGCGAGACGAAACGAATACTAAATGTTACAAAGGATTGATGGTTGCTGGCCAAGGAAAGGGGCCAGGGCCGGGACAAGGTTGCTGAAGTGGCCGGCCAGTTGTGGCATTTTGGGGCCAAGGTTGGGCTGCTGGGCCAATGCAAGGGTGGCCGCGTTTAAGCCTGGATTATCAAGCCAAAGTCACTGTGCACTAGGGCGGCCGCGCTAACAGCTTGGGCGGTCGCGCTCAAGAGATCAATTACACACAAAAGTTGCTGCCAACAAGGGCGGCCGCGCTAACAGCTTGGGCGGCCGCGCTCCGACGTCTCCAGCTACAGAATTCGTACCTTATTGAAGGGGTGTTCTAGTCTTTTCTCAAATTGTTGACCACATAATTACCCTATGTATAAATAATGTGCAGCCACGTTAGTTTTGAAAAGGAACGACTTCATTATTGTTTTTTCCTTTACCAATTCAATTGAAGAGAAGAATTATTCTGAATTCCAGGTTTTTATCATTGTAAATTATGAGTAGCTAATTCATTAGATTTGTAGATTGGTTGGATCTTTATCCGAATTTCTATGCAATAGTATTTTAATTCTTTCTATTTGATTCCTTCTAGTTCAATAATAGATCTTAATTTCTTGTTCTTAGATTTGAGATGTATGTTAATATACGAACTCGTCTTTGAATAATTGGGTATCGAATTCGCCATTAATTTGGAATTTTGATCCACAGACTGCTATTGATTGAATAACTTGTTCTGTGCCGTAATAGATGCGGATCAACGTTAGGTTTTGTTATTCTTTCATGCTTAATGTATTCTTCGAGTATTGTGGTGCCGTAATAGAAACTACAATATTAAGAGAGTATTTAGGATTGTAATCCGGCCACCTAACCGTGTCGATCCTAGCTAAAGTGAATGAACCCTAGAAGTTGAGTTGATGTTTTATAAGTAAAATTCTGCATAGAATGATGGTAAAGTGAAATCCAATCTACGAATCTCTGCTCATAATTTGTTTTCTCGTTTAGTTAGTTTTTGTTATTTGTTTTATGCTTTTAGTTCTAAATCAAATCTATAAACTTTAGTTACAAAATTCACTGCTTTCACTTTATTTGTTTATCAACGAGTCTCTGTGGATTCGACCCCTGCATTTGCATACTGCTACACCGGTAGTGAGTACACTTGCTCGGTTTTTTATTACAAGAGGGAGTTTTCCTCCATCAAGTTTTTGGCGCCGTTGGTAGGGACTTGTTGCAAGTAAACAAGTAGGTTAGGTAGTGAATGCAAGGTCGTCGTTCTTTGAAGCCTACATTGGTGCCATTGAACGACAACATAAACAGACTTAATAAAGCTAAAGACACTAAGCTTCTTGAGGAAGCATTTGAGGGCGATCCCCTCTTTAATCCCCTTTTCTCGGATTCGGACACCGAATCAGAACCCTCCACCACCGAGGTAGAGGAAGAGAAAGTCGAGATGGCAGAACCATCGCCACAAACTATGAATGATTTCCTGAGACCTAGGGTAGACACATCTACCTCTTGCATAGTGCTGTCCGATGCAGCCAAAAATTTAGAGGTCAAAGGACAATACTTTGCCATGTTGCCAAGCTTTCACGGATTGCCTGGTGAGGATGCACTCACGTTCCTTAAAGAATATATTATTGTTGTTGCTCAATTTTTGTTAAGACAAGGAGTGACTGAGGAGCAAATTAGACTGAAGTGTTTTCCTTACACTCTTAAGGGAGTGGCTAAAACATGGTTGATGATGCTTGCACCGAGCAGCATTAGTACTTGGGTAGATTTGCAAGATGTGTTCCTTAAAAGATATTACCCACATCATCTGTTGGCTGGTTTTAGACAGAAATTGATGACATTTTCCCAAGATGTGGGGGAGCCCTTTCATGAGGCATGGGAAAGATTTAATACAATGTTAATGCAATGTCCCCAACACAATTTCACACTACCCTCACTGAACCAAGCCTTTTATGATGGCTTGAATGAAAATAGGCAATCAATAGTTGACAATGCTGCTGGAGGCTCGATAGGAGCCAAGACCCCGGAAGAAACTAAAGCTTTATTTGAGATGTTGAGTGCTAACTCTCAACAAAAGAGTTCGAGGGGTAAAACAAGGGGGGGGTACTTGAATTGAATGCTAGTGATAATATTTCAAAGCAGATTGCACTTTTAAATAATAAATTGGATAAATTGACTGTTTGTGGCACTTCTGCTGGTGCCAATGTTATTACTGATTATTGTACAAATTGTGGTTTATCATCTCATGTGACTAATATGTGTCCAAGTGCAGCAAATTTCTCTTATCATCCTGAACACGCACATGCTTTCAACGGATATGGACAAAGGCCACCACCCCAAGGCAACCAATATAGCAATTACAATCCTTGGGGTGGCCATCAGAATCAGCAAGTAAAGCCTCTTCATGCGCCACCACCTGGACAACATGGTAGTGCACCTTGGGAGCTGGCAGTTCAGCAGCTAAGGATGGAGATGCAACAATGTAATAGAAATACAGAAGCTACGTTTGAAAAGGTGGGCACACAAGTAGAACAACTTGTGAAGTTTGCCCAAGAGTTGATGAAGGAGAAAAACCCACCTGAGCAAGCAAAGTCAATCACAACAGTTTGGGATGAAAGTGAGGAAATTGAGGAGGTATTTCTATCTTCTCTTGATAATAATGATTGTTGTGATAAAAATAATGATGTTAATGAGGTTGAAAAGGTTAAAGATGTTCAAAAAGACCCCGGGTGTTTCACTATCCCAATTTCTTTAGGGGGTAAAAATTTTAAAGGTTTGTTGGATCTTGGGGCAAGTGTCAATGTGATGCCCCTTCACGTTTTTAGAAGTTTGGGGGTATGTGAGTTGAAACCACCCAAGAGAGACTTGCAATTAGCGGATCTCTCAATCAAAAGACCCTTAGGGGTTATTGAAGGGGTGTTGGTTAAAATTGATAAAATCATTATCCCCATTGACTTTTATGTGATGTGTATGGAGGGATCAAGTGAGGAACAACTGAAAACTCCCATTCTGCTTGGGAGGCCATTTATGTTTGACACTAAGGCCACTATTGATGTGTGTCAAGGGGTGGTGTCCTTGAGAGGTATGGGGGAGGAATGTAAGTTTTGTATGCTTAAAAATGATAAGAAACCCTCCCCCAAAGATGGTTTTGTAGGAGCCATAACCGATTTTCCAATTTTTAAAGATGATGTGAATGGATGTGAGAAAAGTGGGGATAATGCGGACGTGTGCCTCTTGGCTAGTAACATTAAAGCCGACCAATACTCTAGGAGTAACGGGTCGTATCACTCCCCACACGACTCCCATAAAGAGTCGAATCCATCACATTTACCACAAGGGCCTTCAAAATCGAGAGTTAGTGAGGAGAGTTATAGTGATTTATCTGATTCTATATTTTTAAATATTTTTGTGCATGATAACTCTCTTGATCTTGGTTGTGAGAATGGTGTTCTGCAGGTTGCAGAAAAGGTTGAGTTTGGGGGTGGAAACCCCAATAAAAAGAAAAGAAAGAGGGGTAAGCACAAGCGTAAAGTTTCAAAAATAAATGTGGCTTCACCCCTACTTGTTGACAATGGAGAGCTGATTTGGAAAGAGAAGGGCTTTGTGCCCATGAGGAAAGGAGATGGTCCAAAGGCCGCAAAGCTAAGGCCAAGTAAGATTGGGACCATAGTCGGGCTAACGACTTTAACCAAATGCGCTGCTTGGGAGGCAACCCAATGAGGTATGTTTTATTTTTGGTCTTAATTATTGTTTAGTAGTGTCTTGCCATCCGTTAAGCCCAAGGCACGCTTTTGTTCTCTGTGCTCTGAGGACATAGCATGTTTTGAGTTTGGGGGTGAGCAACTCTCCGAGTTTGTGGGTTTATAGGAGAGTGTATATAGTGTCACCCTCTAAAAAAAATAGAAAAATTTAAAAATTTTGTTCTTTTCGTAGTTGGGATGTTGGCCAAAGTCTGTGATGATTAGAGTGTACTTTAAATTTAAAATCACATGTGCTACTATGAGTGTGGTGATTGGGATTGCATGGGAACATTTAAATCATGATCGCACCACCTCTCACTTCCGTATAATATTCTTGGTCAATGTCATCAACTTAGGTGCCTTTTATGGGATCACTTTGTGTATTCTCGGGGTTCCTAGAACATGTTTGCATGATTGTCAATAACACGTCAATAGGTTACTTGATATATATGGCTATTCTTTGAATCCCTTTTTGTGAGCCTTAAACTTTCGAGTCACTAAATAAAATTTTTCCGCTAGAACCCCGTTTGAGCTTGAAAAAGAATGGAATCTCTCACAAAGTGGGAGGTTATCTTAGACCACCATTCACCTTCGTTTGTACCCTCGTTACCCCACCTTTTTAACTTATACACTATTTTATCACCTTTTCAAGAAAGTGAAACTAGGGAAAGAATGGGGATATTTTGGGGGATGTTTTAAAACTCAACGGGTTGAGTGGAAAGTGGTCACGAAAATAAAGAAGTGGGTCATGTTAGGTAATGAAAAGAGGGGCTTGAGCAAAATATTAAATGCACATTCTTTGTGATATATGTGTGTAAAAAAAAAAAAGAAGCCTTGCCTCTCTAATGTTAAAGTGGAAATTTTGTTTCAAGGTGACCAAAGAAAGTAATGGAATGTGCTCAACCCCATGTCAATGTATGAAAAAAGTTTTAGTTTGTGGGTTGTCACATTGGGAAGTAATAAGGGTGAGTGGAGAAATCATCATCAAAGTGAGGATGTATTGTTAAAAGAAGACTTTCTAGTTTCACTTTCTTATGTTCGTATGTCCTTACCTTCATTTGTAACCATGAACCTAGCCCTCGCGAATTGTCGCACTTAACTTTGAGCCATATTATTCTTTCAATATCGAGTAACCGGGTTGACAATCGTGTAAATATGCATATGAGTGTCCTTTTTGGTTTGTACTGTCTATGACATATTGATTTAGAGCATCGCTTAGTGAATCCATAAACAATCTTAGGTTATCGGCAGTGACCTCCCATAATTCATTCATCATTCAGGCCGCGGTGGAAAATTGTGAGTTTTATGCTTCAATGTGATTGTAATCCCATTACTGTGGTGGCACTTGTTGATTATGTGTGTTGGTAAGGATCTGAGACTTGTATGGCCAATGACTCATCTGTGATAGAACATCCCAAAAATAATTATTTTGTTTTTATATTTTATTATTAGTATTTAGAGTAGCTTTATTTTACTTCTTTTAGTTTTGTTTTACTCGGGACGAGCAAAAGGTTAGTTTGTGGGTGTTTGATGGATGTGTATTTACCCATCCAAATGATGCACTTTTAGGCTTTCTTTGTGTTTGATTCCCGAGTTTTATGTATATTTGATATGGGTTGTGAGTGTTTTGATAGTTCAGGGACTGAAGTGCAACAATGCTGAAAACGGAGGATTTGTACCCACTTTGGAAGTTCAAGGGCCAAGTTGTAATTTATTGGAAATTCAGGGACCAAACTGAAAATATGGAAATTTGGGAGGAAATTTGATTTATAAAAATTCGTGGGTTAAAGTTAAAAATAAAATCTCAAAGAGCGAAGTGCAAAAGAATTCATTATAGCGATCAAAGTGCGACGAGAAAATCGCGAGACGAAACGAATACTAAATGTTACAAAGGATTGATGGTTGCTGGCCAAGGAAAGGGGCCATGGCCAGGACAAGGTTGCTGAAGTGGCCGGCCAGTTGTGGCATTTTGGGGCCAAGGTTGGGCTGCTGGGCCAATGCAAGGGTGGCCGCGTTTAAGCCTGGATTATCAAGCCAAAGTCACTATGCACTAGGGCGGCCGCGCTAACAGCTTGGGCGGCCGCGCTAACAGCTTGGGCGGCTGCGCTCAAGAGATCAATTACACACAAAAGTTGCTGCCAACAAGGGCAGCCGCGCTAACAGCTTGGGCGGCCGCGCTCCGACGTCTCCAGCTACAAAATTTGTACCTTATTGAAGGGGTGTTCTAGTCTTTTCTCAAATTGTTGACCACAGAATTACCCTATGTATAAATAATGTGCAGCCACGTTAGTTTTGAAAAGGAACGACTTCATTATTGTTTTTTTCTTTACCAATTCAATTGAAGAGAAGAATTATTCTGAATTTCAGGTTTTTATCATTGTAAATTATGAGTAGCTAATTCATTAGATTTGTAGATTGGTTGGATCTTTATCCGGATTTTTATGCAATAGTATTTTAATTCTTTCTATTTGATTCCTTCTAGTTCAATAATAGATCTTAATTTCTTGTTCTTAGATTTGAGATGTATGTTAATATACGAACTCGTCTTTGAATAATTGGGTATCAAATTCGCCATTAATTTGGAATTTTGATCCATAGACTGCTATTGATTGAATAACTTGTTCTGTGCCGTAATAGAAGCGGATCAACGTTAGGTTTTGTTATTCTTTCGTGCTTAATGTATTCTTCGAGTATTGTGGTGCCGTAACAGAAACTACAATATTAAGAGAGTATTTAGGATTGTAATCCGGCCACCTAACCGTGTCGATCCTAGCTAAAGTGAATGAACCCTAGAAGTAGAGTTGATGGTTTATAAGTAAAATTCTGCATAGAATGATGGTAAAGTGAAATCCAATCTACGAATCTCTGCTCATAATCTGTTTTCTCGTTTAGTTAGTTTTTGTTATTTGTTTTATGCTTTTAGTTCTAAATCAAATCTATAAACTTTGGTTACAAAATTCACTGCTTTCACTTTATTTGTTTATCAACGAGTCTCTGTGGATTCGACCCCTGCATTTGCATACTGCTACACCGGTAGTGAGTACACCTGCTCGGTTTTTATTACAAGAGGGAGTTTTCCTCCATCAACCACTAATTAACAAAGTTCAAAATATTATTTCCTAGTCAATAAAAAATAAAATAAAATTTTAAAAAAAATTAAATATAGGATAATCCGTCCCTCTTTTCTTCTATATACTTTCATTTATTTAGGGTTTAGGGTTTGGGGTGTAAGTATATGATTTAGGGTTTGGGGTATAAGTATATGAGATTTGGGATGTAGTAATGAGCATTGTTAATATTTCATTTAAATTATTAAATTACTATTATCAATTAATTATATTTTTAGGGTTTGGGGTATAAGTAGACATGTCCAAAATCTAACCGGAACCGGCTAACCGAAGGTTAATAACCGTAACCGTAACCGGCTATAACCGTCAACCGCCTTAACCGTAACCACCTTAACCGAAACCGGCGATTACACGGTTCGGTTAAGGTTTTCAAAAACCGGCAACCGGCGGTTATAACCGGCGGTTATAACCGTTTAACTAACCGGCGGTTATAACCGCCTAACTAACCGCCTAACCGTTGTTTTGAAATTTGAATTAATCCCCCCCCCCCAAATAATGGCACATATTTAAAACCAGGCTAGGCTAGCCTAGTTACAAATATGTGCCATTATGTAGAAAAAAATTAAAATAAAAATAAACGAGGTAGCCGTATACCATTTTCACAAGATCGAGAGACATAAAACCCTAAAAATCATAAATAATGTCACATATTTGTAACTCAATTTCCATTTGAATTTTGAGGAAAGTCATAGAGATGAAAAACACTTTAAATGTCATTTATAATATATAAAAAAATTAAAAAAAAAATAAACGAGGTAGCCGTATACCATTTTCACAAGATCGGGACACATTCCTTAAAACCCTAAATAATGGCACATATTTGTAACTCAATTTTTATTTGGATTTTGAGGAAAGTCATAAGATGAAAAACACTTTAAATGTCATTTAGAATGTAAAAAGAAATTAAAAAAAAATAAATGAGGTAGCCGTATACCATTTTCACAAGATCGGGACACAAAACCCTTAAAACCCTAAATAATGGCACATATTTGTAACTCAATTTCCATTTGGATTTTGAGGAAAGTCATAGAGATGAAAAACACTTTAAATGTCATTTAAAAAGTAGAAAAAAATTTAAAAAAATAAACGAGATAGCCGTATACCATTTTCACAAGATCGGGACACATAAAACCCTAAAAACCCTAAATAATGACACATATTTGTAACTCAATTTCCATTTGGATTTTGAGGAAAGTCATAGAGATGAAAAACACTTTAAATGTCATTTAGAATGTAGAAAAAAATTAAAAAAATAAATAAACGAGATAGCCGTATACCATTTTCACAAGATCAGGACACATTCTTTAAAATCCTAAATAATGGCACATATTTGTAACTCAATTTCCATTTGGATTTTGAGGAAAGTCATAAAGATGAAAAACACTTTAAATGTCATTTAGAATGTAGAAAAAAATTAAAAAAATAAATAAACGAGGTAGCCGTATACCATTTTCACAAGATCGGGACACATTTCTTAAAATCCTAAATAATGGTACATATTTGTAACTCAATTTCCATTTGGATTTTGAGGAAAGTCATAAAATGATCTAAAATGGTCTTCTATATACTTTCGTTTATTTATTTAATTGATAAAATTTAAGGGTACCGTCCTTTTTTCTTTTATATACTTTCGTTTATTTTTTAAAAAGTTAAGTTTTATTTCTTTCAAAATTCATAACTTTTTTTATATATCTTTTTGTAAAAATGTATATAGTAAACAAAAGTCTAAAATGGTCTTCTTTATCCAAAGAAAAATAAAAATAAAATAAAAAGTTAAATTTTTTATAGAACTAGTTAAAAATCTGTTAAAAAGTTAACTATTTTCTTCAAAAAAAATGTTAAAAACTGTTTTTTAAAATAAATATTTCTCAAATAGCTTTGCTTAACAAAAAAAAAAAAACTGTTAAAAAATCTGTTAAACACATTTTCCGTTAAATTTTCATTTATTTAAAAATTCTTAACTTTTTTTTTATAACTTTTTCCAAAAAAAATCATTAATAAGTAACATCTCAAATAGTATTCTTTATTCAAAAAAAAAAAGGTATACAGTACAAAAGTTAACCAAAACAGTTAACTATTCCGTTAAAAAAGGACCAAACTGAAAAAAAAGGCACATTTATAACCGTGTAACCGTGTATAACCGTGTAACCGTGTATAACCGTTAACCGTATAACCGTAACCGTTAGTACACGGTTAACGGTTAGGTTACGGTTAGAACTTAACGAAATTTTTAACCGCCGGTTATAACCGTTAACCGGCGGTTATAACCGTATGGCCACCTCTGGGTATAAGTATATGATTTAAGGTATAGGGGTTAGGGTATGAGATATACTCTCTCCGTCCCATAAGTCTTAAGAAAACTTTTCATTTTGGGCATCCCATAAGTCTTAAGAATTCCCAAAATGGAAACCTTAAATCACTATTCTCTCCACTCATTCTCTCTCCTACATTATTTTAATACTCACAACACATTATAATTTACTATTCCCTCCACTCATTCTCTCTCCTATTTAATTTTTCACACTCACAACACTTCTTCCACTCATTCTCTCTCCTAATACTATAATAATATTCCTTAATTCCCGTGCAATTTCACTTTTTCTTAAGCCCATTGGGACGGAAGGAGTATAGGGTTTAGGGTTTAATTTATGATTTATTTATTTTTTAAAAATAATATTTATTGACTTATATTTATTTTTTTTGAAAGTAATTTGTTATATTTTATTTTAAATAATTTTTATGTTTTATATAAATAAAAAAACTGATATTAAAGCCAAAAACTTATAAAAAACGCGTTTTTTGTTAACTTAACAAAAAAAACGTGTTTTACGGTCTTCAGTTAACACACACACAACACACCTCTCTCTCTCTATCCGGAATTACGTTCTCTCTCTCCTCTCTCTCTCTATACGCAGGAGTCTCTACACGCAGCAAACAGAGCCCCCATCGTCCTCACCAATCGTCCTCACCACCAGATCTCTCTCCGGCGACCCAAGTCCCTGAATCTCCCTCACCGGTGACCCAATCCCCTTCTCATCACCTCGCTTCCATCTCTCTCTATCACAATCGACGCCGCCCCCCAACTCCGAGCTCCCTGTTTGGCGACATGTTGAAATCTGATTGTTGGGGAGCCATTAATGGTGAACTAAAGTTGTTATTTAGGGCTACAAATGAGAAATTTGATTTTGGAGTTCTTCAGATAGCGATTGATTGATCGGAAAATTACGCAAGAGCTATTTGGTGGAGCTGTGGATTTCTTCAAATTCACCTCAATTATTATCTGATTTTGGCTTTGTTTAGATGCCAGTGCATTAGTTTTTAAGTGCCAGATTATATGTTGTTGAATACCAGTTTATAAGTATTTGAGTACCAGTTTGAGAATTTGATGCATTGGTGGACTGGGTAATTAGATGCCAGTGTATATGTTTTGGAGTGCCAGTCCATGTATTTTGGAGTGCCAGTTAGTGTATAATAGAGTGCCAGTAAGTGTGTAACTGAGTGTCAATGTATTTTTTGAATGCCAGTTCATGTAATTTTGAATGCCAGTCCATTTTTTTTTAATGCCAGTTCATGTTTTTTTGAATATCAGCAAAAATAATTATCAGTGTTTTTGAGTGCCAGTATATGCATTTTTGAGTGCCAGTAAATGTGTTTTCAAATGCCAGTCCATGTATTTTTGAATGCGAGTGCTTGTATTTTTGAGAGTCAGCAAAAATATTAGTGTAAACAAAGTGCCAGTGTTAGTGTAACAGAGTGCCAGTGTGAAGAGTGCCAGTTCATGTATATAAAAGTGCCCGTGTAAAAAGTGTCAGTGTCAGTTTAACAAAGTGCCGCACCGGTTACACCGGCACTTTGTTAAACCGCATCGGCACTTTTTCTAACACGGGCATTTATCATGGTTGCCAGTAATTACAAAAATGCCACCGTTTATTTTGAACATGGTTGCCAGTAATTACAAAATTGCCACCATTTATTTTGAACAGCTTTTGGAAAACACGTTTTTCCTTATCTTAAGAAAAAACTAGTTTTTTATAAGACCAACTCGATATTAAATAGCATAATAAACTAAAGAATAATTAAAAGTTAAACTGATATATATATATATATATATATATATATATATATATATATATATATATATATATATATATATATATATATATAGATATAGGTACAAAAAATATTATAATTAACATTTTTGATTTTTTTATTTACTGCATTATCAGCGGCGGAATATTCCGTCAGTGATATTAGAATTTTAAATAAATAAGAATAATACAGCGGCGGAATACCATTTCCGTCGGTGAACAAAAATGCCAAGTCATCAATCCACATGAAACCTCAATAACCAGCGGCGAAATTATTTCGTCGGTGATTTATCAGCGGCGGAATTTTTCGTCGCTGTTTATTTCTACCGACGGAATAATTCCGCTGCTGGGTTTAAGTATAAATTCGTAAGGAAAACCTTTACGATCTCTCATCTCTCTCTCTCTCTTCCCTCAGCCTCTCCTCAGTCTCTCTCTCTCTTCCCTCGTCCTCATCGCCGTCCACCCTCTCCACCGCCACAAAGCTGCCGCCACCGTCCTCACTCACGCACACACCGGCCGGACACACTCTCTCTCTATCTTTTCGGTAAGTGTAATCTCTATCTCTTTCTGAATCCGTCTCTCTCTAATTTGTTTGTATTGAATCTGATGTTATAAATCTTTATGTGTGATGTTGTTTATGGATGGGTGTGAGAATCTGGAAATCCTTTCAATTTTGTAAGTAAAAATTGGAAACTGAAGCTCAAGAATCAGTTTGAGATCGATTATTAGCACTGGAAATAAATTTGTAAATTCCAATAGATGTGATATTTAAGTTTCAAATAACAATTAACTTGATGTTACTGTAATTTATGAGGACTCTTTGCCTGTATTGGAATATTTAAGTGCCAATGTCTTTGGCAGATGATGTTTGCTCAATAACGAACACATTTGGGTGAAGTTACCGGAGAGATAGCATGATCGTAATCAGTACAGTTTTAGCTGATATAATATTTAGTTCTAGAGGCTACAGATATAATTTTTGTCTCGAGTAGTAAAGCATGTAATGGTGTAGATTTTTATCCATTCTTCTATCCAACTATAATAGATGAACACAAATCTTGTGAAATCAGAACTTTGACGTGATCTTTTGCGAACTTCCTCACTGTTAATTTGGACTTCTTTGCTTGTATAACTGCTCAAATATAACATTGTCTCGAGCAGTAAAGCATGTAATTGTAGACACCCCATTCTGAACCTATCGTGGCAGAGTTATACCACTCTAAATCTCGCCTTTGATTTTAGAGTAGAAATTCACCATTTCATCATGTTTCGTTAAGTTTTGACTAACGGGCGTTAGTTTGGACTAAACTGCATACGAGATAACAATGGGAGGACTAATTTGTCCTTTGTGAGTCTTGTCCCGCAAGGGACATGGCGTGTCTCGCGCGAGACTAACCTTCTGCAAGATGTGCAGAATCACCTCACTTGTCGATTTCAACCTCTTTTCTTGATAACTCTTCTCTATTCCGGGTTTCTACTGATCTTAGAGTTCTGGAACCTTCCTTGGGAGGAATCCCAATCCACTTGAGTCTCCTAATCTTGGTGACCAAGTAATCCAAACCCTATAAATACTAGATGACTTTCAGTATTTCAGAGGACATGAAAGGACGGTCAGACAAATAATTTTACTGGTTTCTCTCCTTGAAAGATTCCAGTAAATCACTCATACACAAACACCTAAATTCGTTTATCAACCTTGTTGATCAACGAACGTCGAGATTCAAGTCTAGGATCGAGGCGAAACTTTGTCCAAATCACTTCTTGACCAAAAGGTAATCTTCCTTTCCTTTTTTACTTGTTCTAATTGATTGTTAGAGTGGTATAAATACATCGAATCTAGGATCGGCCTAGAGCCTCTCCAAATCATGGAGACGGTCTGGAAGCAATCGATCCCACATTCCGTTTAATCTAATTAAATTGATGCTTTTCTTTGTTTCTTTTAAAAAGAGTTATTTATTTGAAAACCTCCCTTAAGCAAGATCGATCTTCGGATTGGGTGGATGCGGTGCTCCTTGACCTTCCAAATCTATCACTTAAGCCCCGAACCCAAATCTTTTTAAATGGTTTTTCTATATTTCCATAATAATATAGGTGGCGACTCAAACAAAATAAAATGAAAAGGAGATTCCGCAATTGCTACAGTTTGGCGACTCTGCTGGGGAACTTTTAAAAATTAAAGTGTCTTAGACTTGCGTCAATTAAGGGGGATTTTAAAAAAATCGTTTTCTTATTCAGTTTCAGGCTAGTCCCGCACGAGACAACCCTTTGTCCCGCGCGAGACAAAGCCTTTGTAAATCGTTTTGTTTTCTGGTTTTCCTTGTTCATTTTGAGATCCGAGATAAGATTCGAACATGCAAGGGGGATCCCAGATTACAGTATTTGCAGAGTTCTTTCATCTCAAGGCCTCCCTTGAGATGTAGGACTCAAAATTGTGTTTTATTTAAGTATTGCTCCTTATTTAAAATGCGTGAGATTGGTTTTGATTAAAGTCCGGTCCATGGAGGATTCGGGAGTTGTAATTTAAATTAATTTATTCTCTCTCTCTCTCTCTCTCTCTCTCTCCTTTATGTGAAACTACGACGGTCTGAGTCTTTCTAATTTGGGAGAAACGTAGGCAACCACTTGATGTGGCCATTTTTGTTTTCAAAAAAAAAAACTCTCTATTTTTTCTATCACCTAGAGTTGACTCTCACACACGCGCACTCATAATTATAACTGTCATTGCACTACATACCCTGATAAACCCGAGACCCACACTAAGGACGGATGACGGTAATCACCTAATCGTCGGTCTCTCCGAAGTTGGATCATCCCACCTCGCGTCTTCAATCCACCTAGATTGTCATATCGCTAGGAGCCTAGCCTTCAGCCCTGCATAGCCTCATGCATCATATAGATTATTTATCTAAGAACACTCCGTGACCGGTCGGTTTTGACTCGGTGATCTTTCTATGTCTTTGACCAAAATAAAGCTAATGTAAAATTGACCATAAAGAAGGATTCGAAAAAGTCTCTTCGGAAAAGAAAAGTCCCCTCGGAATGACCCTTTCGGAATCGTCCCTTCAAAAAAGAAGCATGGTCCCTTTAAAAAGAAAAATCCTTCAAGTCAATTTTACATGGCTCTATTTTAAAAAGAATAGACTGATTACTTAGTCATTAGGTTTGGATAAAGACCTTAGAAACCCCTTAAAACGGATTATCCGTTTCGACCAAAATTTAGGGTTAATAAAAATCGACTTCCAGTGTGATTGTCTCGCGCGGGACAAAGCTTCTGTTTGCTGTGCTGAGCCTGAACCCTTTAAGCCTTCTTCCGATCCGTTGGGGCTAAATTTGATCTTGACACAAGTTCTGTACTTCTCTGCCAGTTTTCCGAAGCTACATCAGCCTCAAGACTCTCCCAACACAATGTCCGGTTTCGGGTGACAAAACCATGTCTGAAAATAATCACAAACTGCTAGAAGTAGCCAATGGCTGCTTAGAGGAGTAAGCATCCCAAATCCATACCCTCGTGGAGGAAATCCAAGAGCTTAGGGCGGCACTAGACACAAAAGAAAAGAAAAAGAAAAATGATTTTTCCTCCGAAGAAGAAGAATCATATACCAAGAAGACTAAGAACCATCGCCAAAGCAAAAGCAAGAAAAAGAAGTATGAGCCTAGCTCATCATCTTCCTCCTCTGACAATTAGAGTTATGCTTCCAAGAAAGAAAGCAAGGGGGAAAGCAAGAACGAACCCCTTACCATGGTAATGCTAGAAAAGAAACTCGCATCCCTCGATGTGAGCAAGGGAGCCTTGCTCTCTATTGACTATGACAATCTTCGTCAATCCATGTCAAAGCTTCCTAGAAAATACAAAACACCCGACATTGAAAAATTCAATGGCACTACTTGTCCAAAAACCTATTTGGAAACCTACTCTTGGGCCATGCTGCCTATGGGTGTTGATGATAACCTCCTAGCTCAATGCTTTCCGCAAACTCTTGATGGTGCTGCTAGAGATTGGTACATGACCCTTCCACTCTCCACAAGGCTTGATTGGCCACTTGCCAGTCATGCCTTCCAAAAGCAATTTGAGGATAACTCTACTTATCGCACTACTAGAAGGGACCTCGAACAAACCAAGCAACTCTCGAATGAATCATTTACAGACTTCATTAAAAGTGGAGGACCAAACTGACCGAAATCGTTGATAAGCCAAGCCTAGATGAACAAATTCACATCCTCATTCAATGTCTTCGAGAAGAGTATCAAGAAAAACTCGCGGGTAACTATTTCTCTAGCTTTGCCGAACTCCACAAATCTAGTATACGAGTAGATGACCTCATCAAACAGAAGAAAGAAGCCAAGAAAGAAAGTGGGTACAGCTACAACAAGAGCTCCTCCTCCTCTTCTAACTCCAAAGATGTTTCCGTCAATGCTATAGTCTTCAATCATCCTGGAAATGGTAAGTACTCCGCAGTACCTCCACCACAATAGAAGAAAAAGGATAGACACTATGACAAACTTGAAGGGATCACTCAAGAAGAACTTATCAATGTGCTTGTCAAGAATGGAAAGATAAAACTAAGAGAAGGTGGCCCACCAAAGAAAGAACTTCCGGCTAATCATGCTCATCAAATCTTCTACAAGTTTCACAACACCACTGGCCATGACACCAACTCATGCTTCCACTTGAAGGATGTGATCCAAGATCTGTTTGATGCTAGAGAAATAGGGCTTCCCAATGTTGTCACCAATCCTCTACCAAACAATGATGTCAATCTATTAGAGATAGGAAGTAGCTCCGAGGATCCTACTCGTCTAGTCACAATTGTGGACGAGAGCCCTCTTGAATTTAATAAATCTTCTTTCTGCTACATGATGTCTTGGGATGAAATCATAGAACAAAAGGGAAAAGGATCTAAAGAAGTTAATCTACTCACACAATCCGGTCGAGTGATTATCAACAAAGACCCAAGAGAAGAAAATCCTCCTAAACAGACAAAGGCTTCATCGTCAAATGAACCCGACGATCCTCTCTTAGCCCAGCTAAAGAAGACACAAGCAAACATTTCCGTTTGGGACCTTATAGGAGCATCCCATAAGCATCGCGAGATGTTGAAGAAAGCTTTGGCTCAAATTTCCATTTCCTCAGAAGCTACACCTGAAGATCTTACTCAAATAATTGGCCACGTACAATTTGGCAATATCATCACCTTCACTGATCTGGACCTCCCGTCATATGGGAACAATCATCACGAGTAGAGCCGTCAATACGGGAAAATGGGACGGGACAGGACGGCATTATATTGTCCCGCGACTAATGTGGGACGGGATGGGACAAATTTTCGCGGGACTAAAATATTCTGTCCCGTCCCAAATCTATTGCGAGACGCGGGACAATGTGGGACCCATTGAATAGGCGGGATTAGGCGTTGACAAGGCGGGATGCCTCAAAGGCTGGCCAATCCCAAGGCCACGGCCGAGCCAAGGCATGGCCAACTCGTTATGGACTGGTGTAGGGGTGGTGCATGTTTTTATATGATGCTTCAGATTGCCACCCTACATGCATCTACAGACATGGATGCCAAATGCCAACAGTAAGATGCATGCACACATGCATATTTGATCTAAGTCGTTACAGAAGGAACAAAAGGTGATATACATTGTGACCCCTGAGCTACAGTAAAGTTGTAGAAAATAGCAATTCTCTTTTTTTTTCTTCTACCCTGTACTTATGTAGCTATAAGTCCAACACTAAAAACCAATTAAACAAATTTATAGATAAATAAGTAACAATGATACTACAGCATCAGAATAGCCAATGCCCATCATTCTTAGAGCTGTCAATATGGGACGGGACGGGATGGGACGGGACGGCACTATGTTGTCCCGCGACTAATACGGGACGGGATGAATTTTTTGCGGGCCTAAAATTTTCCGTCCCATCCCGTCCCATTTGTATGACGGGACGGGACGTCCCGACGGGACCATCCCGAATTGACGGCTCTAATCACGAGGCCCTGTACATAACTGCTAAGGTTAATGGATACCGAATACCATGCATTTTGGTTGACAATGGGTCTGCAATTAATGTCCTTCCAAAGAAAGCCTTATCATCATTGGGTCTCACCCTCAAGGACCTCAAACAATCAGGGCACACTGTACGAGGTTATGATTGCACTGCTAGAACTGCTTTGGGCTCAGTTACAATACCTATAGAAATGGGACAAGTCACCATGAATGTTGAATTCCAAGTAATCAACATCCCAGCATCCTTCAATTTACTGCTTGGTCGCCCTTGGCTGCATGACATAGGGGGTGTACCTTCATCTCTACACCAATGCATCAAATTCAAACACAACGACACGATAGTCACAATACATGGGGAAATGGTTACCGCCAGTCCTATCCTTGAAGTACAACATAGCACTTTCGACTACTTGTTCAGTGGTTTCGAAATTGAGAAGGATAACACCATTAACGTCATCCAGACTTGCAACGAAAATGACTACTCCAAAGCACTTTGGTTTTTTGGAAACCTTTCTGTTTTGAGAATAATGCAAGCAAAAGGGTACTTTCCTGGTTAGGACTTGGCAAATACCTGCAAGGGATAACAGAGTCACCGCTTGTTCCCCCACTGCACATGAAACATGGCCTAGGATATATCCTTACCATTCATGATGAAAGTGAAGAAGAAGAGAGTACCCTTACTCAGATCAAGTGGGAGGGAACTGCATACAAAGGCCACAACCTCGAACCATACCAGAAGACGCTCAATGGCTATTTCGTTCGAGAAAGGGAAGACATCCCATACTTCATCTATCCATAACCATGGACTGACGATGAAGGAAAGCGCCATCCAGGCTTCGAAATTTTCAACGATTGCGACGCTTCTTCGGATGAAACAGAAACCATCCCACTAATCCTTAAAGATTTGTGGGGTACGAAAGCTGAAGTGTCCGACGAATGGGACTTTGTGTTGGGAGAAGACATGCTGCGAGAATTTGAGAATCTATGCTGACTAGAAGACAGCCAGATCCATGCAATATCCAAGGGGGACGCTCCAACTATTGATTACACGAAGTTAATCTAGAAATGTGATGAGCCAATTCTAAACTGGCACATCACCGGGGGACCAGTTGTTGATGAAGATTTCATGATCAAAGAGCTTGGTTGTACTCCCCATCCCCGCAGGAAGACAGGCCCTGTAACTTTCACTTTAAAGTCAGGCTCCGCCTTTGATGAACTCACTCAAGAGGAAATTGAGGCAGTGGCAGAGCATGTATTCCCCTACTTCCTTAATGAAAACTTTGATCTTTCCGAGTACCCTGATATTGCTAACATTGTGAATGATGAATTAACTAATAATAATAAATATAATGAACTAGTTAATAATGAATCATATGATGAGATAGATCAAGAAAACGAATAAATCTTAAAAGAATTAGCAAAGCAAGTAGGTCGTTGTGGAAAGAATAGCCCGGTTGACAATGAGAAAATGCAAACGGTTAACCTTGGGACGACAGAAGACCCCAGAGAAACCAAGATCGGCAGCTTCTTCAAGGGGGAAGACAGAGAAATCCTAACGCAGCTCCTCAGAGAATATGTCAACGTCTTCGCTTGGTCCTACAAAGATATGCCAGGGTTAAATCAGTCGATTGTAGAACATAAAATACCGATGCTACCTATTACCAAACCAGTCAAACAGAAACTATGCAAGATTAAGCCCGAATGGTCGATGCAGGTGACAGAAGAGATAATGAGCTCTTGAATGTAGGATTTATTAAGGTGATCGAATACCCGTAGTGGCTAGCCAATACAGTGCAGGTGGCCAAAGCAAATGGGAAGATACAAGTCTGTTTTGACTTCAGAGACCTGAACAAGGCATCCCCTAAAGATGACTTTCCATTGCCAAACTTAGACATGTTGGTCGATACTTCCGCAACTTATGAAGTTCGCTCATTCGTGGATGGTTTCGCAAGATACAACCAAATTATCATGGCTGAAGAAGACCAACACAAACATCATTCACCACACCTTGGGGAACGTTTTGTTACACTGTCATGCCGTTTGGTCTAAAGAATGCAGGGGCTACTTATCATAGGGCAGTCACAACGCTATTCCATGATATGATCCACAAAGAAATAGAGGTATACGTGGACGACATGATTATCCACTCCAGAGGGACAGATGGTCAACACTTCATTGATCTCAAAAAATTCTTCAATAGACTGAGGCAACACAAGATGAGACTCAACCTCGCAAAATGCTCATTTGGGGTGGTTAAAGGAAAAGTCTTGGGATACATGGTCACCGAACGTGGCATTGAAGCAGACCCAGCCAAGATAAAGGCTATCATAGACATGCCACTGCCTAGAACACAGAAAGAGGTGAAAGGTTTCATGGGCAGACTCCAATACATCAGTCGATTTATCAATCAACTGACTACAATGTGCGATCCTATACTTAATCTACTTAAGAAAAATGCACCACAAGAATGGACCGAAGAATGTCAAGAAGCATTCGAGGAAGTTAAGTAGTTCCACCGCACAAAGAGAAACCCTTGAAACTTTACCTCACGGTTACTGACAATGCACTAGGGGCTATGCTTGCTCAAGAACAACCAGCATCCCACACAGAGAATGCAATTTACTTTGTCAGCCGTCGATTCCAGGGCAGTGAAATCAACTACTCTCCACTCGATAAGTCTTATGCTGCGCTCGTCTGGGTAATACAGAGGTTAAAACATATATGAAAGCCTTTCCAGTTCGTCTCATCACACGAATGGATCCACTGAAGTACATCCTTGACAAATCCGATTTGTCTTCGCGCCTGGCCAAATGGTATTTCATGCTCGCGAGATATGATATCACTTACGTCACTCAAAAATCCGTCAGGGGGAGTGTATTCGCAGATCAGTTAGCCGAATTTCCTTGCGACGAAGTGAAGGGGAAAGACCCGCGATTCCTTGATGAAGACATCATGAGTATAGAGGACGAAAATAAGTGGCAACTATTTTGCGATGGCGCAGCTAATAAGAAAGGTTATGGCATCGGAATGCTATTGGTAGATCCCGACGACATCTATACTCTGCTACAATATGCCTCGACTTTGATGCCACTAATAACACTGCCGAATACGAAGCTTGTATAGCGAGACTCGAAGCAGCCTTAGAACGCAATGTGACTGAACTCGAGGTATTTGTGGATTCTCAGTTGATTATCAATCATACACTGAAGAAGTGGAGGATCCAAGATCTGACTCTTCAAAGATACAATGCACACCTCCAAGAGTTGGTGTAACAATTCCAAAATGTCTCGTTCCACTACCTTCCCAGAGAAAAAAACCGATTTGCAGATGCTTTGGCTACGCTTGCTTCCTTGGTCAAAATTCCTGCAGGGAAAGCAGTAAAACCCTTCAAAGTAACTCGGCGAGCAACTCCTACCTACTACGCCGTCATAGACCTCCATGACTGCAAGGATGACTGGTCATCCAAATGCGCCACCATCGATAATTCCGATAGGAAACCATGGTACTATGACATTTGGCATTTCATCCTAGATGGAACCTTCCCACCTGAGGCCGATAAGAAAAATCAGGTTGCCTTAAAAAGATTAGTAGCTAATTATGTCATCATTGCTGATGGCTTGTTCAAAAAGTACTCCAAGAGGAACCTCCTCTGCACCACCGAAGAAGAGGCCTGAGAGATAATGGACCATGTTCATCAAGGAGTATGCAAAACCCACATGAGCAGAAACATGCTTGCCAAGAAGATCATCAGACAAGGATACTTTTGGTTAACCATGGAAGTAGACTACACCAACATGGTCAAGAAATGCCATAAGTGATAGGTTCACGCTAACCTCTAGCAGGCACCGCCTTCCTTACTGTACCCTATGACATCCCCTTGGCCCTTCTCTACATGGGGCATAGATGTGATTGGAAAGATTACACCCACAGGAGCCAACGGGCACAGTTTCGTTCTAGTAGCCATCGACTATTTCATTAAATGGACCGAGGCCGCCTCCTACAAAGTCTTGAATGCCAGAAAAGTAGCAGAGTTTAACAAGCACAACATCATTTACCGATATGGGGTGCCAGGTTAACCATGGAAGTAGACTACACCAACATGGTCAAGAAATGCCATAAGTGACAAGTTCACGCTAACCTTCAGCATGCACCGCCTTCCTTACTGTACCCTATGACATCCCCTTGGCCCTTTCTCTACATGGGGCATAGATGTGATTGGAAAGGTTACACCCGAAGGAACCAACGGGCACAGTTTCGTTCTAGTAGCCATCGACTATTTCACTAAATGGATCGAGGCCGCCTCCTACAAAGTCTTGAATGCCAGAAAAGTAGCGGAGTTTAACAAGCACAACATCATTTGCCGATATGGGGTGCCACAAGAGATGATATCTGATAATGGCTCCCACTTCGAGAAAGAAACCGACCGTCTTTTGACAGAATATAAAATCCAAAGGCACAAGTCATCTCCTTACAGGCCTCAAACGAATGGAGTAGTTGAAGCCGCAAATAAAACGATCGAAACCATCATCAGAAAAATGGCGGTCATTGGAAAGGATTGGCCCGACAATCTACCCTTCACACTTTTGGGATACCGCACCTCGGTCCGAACAGCCACCGGTGAAACTCCATACGCCCTCACATACCGAATGGAAGCCGTTCTACCTATAGAGCTAGAGATACCTTCACTAAGGGTTCTCCTAGAAAACCAAGTGAACGAAGTTGACTGGTTGGAAAATAGATACGAAGAGCTAACTCTGCTAGACAAAAGGAGACTGAGAGCAGCCGAGCACACTCAAGCCTACCAAAGGAGAATGGCAAGAGCTTTCAATAAAAAGGTCAAAACGAGGAACATAAGAGTAGGCGGCCTAGTTCTCCGTGAACACCGCCCTGGACCTTTTAACCCTTTAGGCAAGTGGGGACCAAGATGCATAGGACCCTACATCGTAAAGAAGATAATCTCTGGGGGAGCCCTTCAGGTGGTGGACTTAGACGGAGATCAACTACCAAAGCCGGTCAACATGGAAAAGCTCAAGAAGTACTTCGCGTGACTTGGCCTATTGAAAAAAATCGCTCGCTAGGTTGAAAATCCCAAAAAGGGACGGCCTAGGCAAAAATTAGAGCTCACACAAGAAAAGAAGTCTGCTAGATTGAAAACCTGAAAAGGCGGTCTAGGCAAAAGCCAGGGTGTGCATTAAAAAAAAGGGCCTTGTCTCGTGCGAGACTACAACTCTATCAAAAATCAGATTTTTGTTCAATTTCTCTCAAAAATGAACTACGTCGACCTGAGCCTTTTATTTAATTGATGTAAAAGAGGAACGTAGGCAGCCAGTCTAATCAAATAATAAAACAAATCTTGTCCTTGTATTAATTGAATGCATTTGTTGATAACAAAAGAAAAATTCTAACGACAACGACAAATTTGCTAAGCTAAGAATCTTGAAAAAAAAAATACTAATAACTAAACTATTGATCTATCAAAGCAATCTCTTGGTTCTCTCTAGGATCTAGCCTTTCATTGACTTTGTAGGCTGGCGGACATGATCGCTACCATCATCTCAATCTCTTTTGCACTTCAGACCCTTCAAGGAAGAACATCCATCATTCAAGGCGAGTGAAAACAAATTTTGCAAGCCTCTTGAAGACATTGGGCTTATCCAAAGCTTGCGTCTTTTCGGGGAGACCGTTACCTTTTCTCTCATACCAATCTCCATCAAAAAAATCTTGGGTTGGATCAGTTCTTACATTAGCAGGATCCGATTGAGCCTCGCTCCTTCTTAAAATGCTGCTCTCCACAAAAAAAATCTCCTAACAATGGACGTCGTATCTCATCAATATTCTCCGAACTTTGGTGACCACTATGGAAGAACCAATCCAAGTACTTATCTGATAAAAAAACACTTGCATCAAAGCTTCGAAGGTTTGTCCAACGATCTCGACTGGTCCCTTCACCCCAAGCTTGAGCCAACACCCTTGCAAACTCCGGACCAATATAGGACACTTCACGAGAGGCTCCTTAAAAATATAAGTATCATGTTGTTGACCGAATTAACGGAGCACCCTCTTGGGGAAATAGAAAGAGGAATCTCGCAAGCCCGAAAGCACAACCCTGTCAAAACCCCTGGTATTGGCGACATACTTGTTCAATCTCCAAAAAGGTGGACACCAAATAATATCCATGGTAGTGGCCTTTGCAATAAATCGAGCCCACTCATCCTCCGAAAGACCCTTGATCAAAAGCTTCCTCATGTGATACATAAAAGGGGAATACTCCAACGGAGGGGCTACCAACTTGAGATGTTATCTAAGCCAAATAGTTAACAAAAGAGGACTCCCTTGAGTCATAAAACCGGTCCTATGCAGCTCATCAAGACCGTGAAGGGTCTCACCCAATACTAAAGGAAGGATGTCCCTAGAACGTCCCCTAGCTTGAAAAACAACTTCCATCAATTGGGAGTCGACCAAGCCACCCGTGCATGTGAACAATATATCTCCAAAAAGAGATAGGGCCAAGAAATTTCGTTTGTAAATATGGAAAGCCTCATCATCCGAATCTCCACCAAAGCATTCGGGAAAAGAAGAATAATCTACCCACCTACGGTGAACCAGCTCATAACAGACATCAAGGGGAATTCCTAATAATTCGTTCAAAGCTTTTGAATGATTCCTATCATACCTAGGAACCGCAATCTCACTAGTCAAAGGCATATCCAAGATAATGGCAAATTCCTCTACGGTGGGTACCATCTCATTAAGGGAAAAATTAAAGAGATGAAGAGAAGGATCCCAAAATCGAGCAACTCCCTGCAGAAGATTCCCATCCAGCTGGAGGTTCTTCAAAGTAAAGAGGATTTTGAATCCAAATTCTTCAATAAACCAATTGCGAGACCGATTATGAAACGATCTCACAAAAATCCTTGATGCTTGCTTAAAAGTTTGAACTGCTTCGGGTGGCAAAGAAAAATCGTCAACAATCATGGACGTTGGAGCGTTTTCCTTGGAAGCCATGAATTAAAGGGTTGAGGAAGAAGGCAAGAATTTGGTCCTAACAGAATATCTCTAGAGTTTGAGAGGCTTGAATGAAGTATTTGACCGGACTACATGTGTTTATAAAGGGAAAATCTGACAGAATCTTGTTCGAAAAGGAAGAGAACTCTGGCCTAGAAAGCGTGTATCGCGCGAGACAAGGTGTCTCGCGCGAGACAAGGTGTCTCGCGTGAGACAAGCCTTCTGTAAATTCTGCAGAATCTCTGCACAAATAAGCAATCTAGCCCCGACTTGCCGAAACAAGTCTCGAAACCTGCAAACATATCCCTCATAAACAGTGTATATGCCAAAATCATACCCAAAGCTTGACCAGAATTGGCCATTCCTTTCTCGTGGATATCACCACGGAAGTCGAGAAAGTTGAAACTAATTAGAAATACATTAGTGAATAAAGAAAATACTTGTTGTTGTTCATTTTACTTTCTAACAGGTACAGAAAAGAAAGAAAAGATGTTTGGGCCAACCCGGCCAATATATACAAGTTCTGGAAGAATCTCAAATAAATGGGGGAGTAGGGGAGACCTATTCTAACATATCTCCCGAGCCGCCAGCGCCGCCATCATTATCTCAATCGAGGCTACCGTCCCTCCTCGATCTCTTGGCTCCGCAAGTAGGGGTCACCGTAGAGGCAATCGTCGATGCCGCCGAAGCTGCCTTATAGAACAGCTTCTTAGAGAGGTCCGACACCAAGGCCATCAATCCGGCCATCCTGCTCGCCCCACGGTCGTAATCCACCGCGAACATAATGATCTGTTAACAAAAAGGAGATGCTCAGAAGGAATTGGACATATACACATATATGGACGATACAAGAAAAATGTAAGCAGAAAAATATACCGAAGAGGCATTGGGAGGGCGACAATAACCGTCAGGAATCTGATCCGTGGTCGGGATGGAGCCCATCACCTGCATACCTCCCATCATGTACGAGTAGCTCGGAGGACCATAATCCGGCACGAAGGGCACAAGACATGCGTACTGGGAAGAAGAGCCTGGGGCTGACGAGCTGTAATCGGAAACAGAAGTGGAAGCACGTGCACGTGGCTGCCTGTCACCCACCACAAGGGGACCCATCAGATGAGGCAGGAAATCCTCATACGAAGCCCCTCGGACCACACAATCCTCTGCCTCATACCCATTCACATAGTTGGCATATGTCGAGGCAGAAATAGGAAAAGTGGGGTGCATCTCCCTGGGAGGATCCTCCGGCACTCTTCGAACGAGTGAACCCCGGACATGCTGAGGGAAGACTCTCTCACCTAAGTACATGGTATCCCCCTCAAGCAATACCAAGATCCTCTATGTGTCGGTGACGGCCCACGTGCCATGAACCTCATTCTCCAACAAGGTCCACGGATACAAACCATGCTGCTCAAAACTGAAGCTATTCAGCAAGATCTGTGCCTCTTCAACAGTGAGAGTCCAATCTTACCCCTCCTCCTCCTCATCCACAATGCGGTTGGAGTGGCTCCATCTCCTGATATCAGGAAACTGAGGCTCACGCTCACTCAGCTCGAACTTATGCAGCAAAAAGATAGCATATCCCCATATTTGTACAAGAAAACGGAGCAGATTTCAGTGCAGAGCATAGATAAAATGTACAGATAAATGACAAGGCAGAATCAGAAAATATACCTCCCAAGCATAAGAATACCCATGCATGGTATCCTTGGTATGCCTACATGCCTCATCCATGGCTTGATAGCAGAAAGCTAGACCGGCTGAGCCCCAATCATATGTGCTCACCAAATCAAGATCCTCCAAGATCCCCAAAAGAGCTATGCGAACGGTATTGGCAAAGATAGTCTCTGACAAGATGTACCAGAGAGCACCCCTAACAACTCGATCTGTGACCGCATTGGCTTTATCAGCATAGGCCTCGATCTGGCCACGAAGAGGCGCCAGCTCAGCAGTAAATCCCTTGACCTTGCTAGGGATAAAGCCAATCAACTGCCTTTATTTGGTTGGGCCCACCGGCTTATAACCCCCAGTCACCGGAAGAGGAGCACCGGCACACTCCAACCCAGTAATGGCCGAAAAGTCAATCGGGGTCATAGTCGCTTCCCCGAAGTGCAGATGAACTGAGTGGGTAGTATTTGAATGTACGCTCGCTAAAAATTTATTTAATGAGAGTCGCCACGCCATTTTAAAGGAAACTTTGAAAGCCTTTTTAAAAAGAGAAAATGGGTTCGGGGGTCAGATTACGTGTTGGGAAGAACTGAGAGTTCACCCAACACGCCTCGTAAACGAGTCTTTCAATATTCAACATTCGAAATCATTCATAAGTGTGTGCAAATTGTGTGAGACATAATATGTGATGAAATGCATATTAATGCTTTGTTATTGATCAACTGAGAGAGTTACAACTTGTGAGTCATTTATACAGGAGACCACAACCTGATTACAACGAGGATAGACAGATTACAACTGAAAATACCAGCTGCAGATTGGCTAGATCCGTCGCATGACTCAGGATCTGCAGTGGCTAGATCCGTCGCATGACGAGACGTGCCATGTTCAGAGGTTTACAGAGCTTACTCACAGAATGCACCTAAGTCGAATTACACCAGGGATTCAATTCAAGGAACACATATATCAATAATCAATCATTCAAGAGGGTGTGGATATGGGATGATCCGCCCTCTCTTGATGAACATGCACGATTATATCAAAATTAAATTATGAGCATGCAATAATATGGAACAAGGAACTATCCACATAAACAGAGATTTAAACAGAGAGATTGCTGTCAGACATCATTAGCAGCTTGTGCATGATGGATCATGTAGATTGCATGGAGAAGGAAAATGGAAAGAGATAGAGAGAAGGGGAGAGAGATCGGTACCCTTGTAGTCCACAATCCTTATACCAAGTTAGGTATAAGGACCTTCAATTCAGCTACAGGAATGACATTCGAAATCTCAGATTAGAAGTGCTAGACTTGGATCTTCAAATGTGTGTGTGAAGTGTTTATGAAGGAGAGGTGGAATGGTGTGTGAGAGGGTGAATTGAGAGAGGATTAGTGTGTGTTTGAGGAGAGAGAAGGGTTTTTGGGGAGATTTTGGTAGAGTGACAGTAGGGAGGCTGAAAAGGGATCTCGAAATGAGAGGGGAAGGGTCCAATTTATAGGCTGCATGGAATGGCAACTTGTGTCGCACGACATAACAAGGATAACTGCCTTCCTTCTAGAAACCTGCAAGGTGGCAAATTCTGGAATGATCGACATGGCTTATTGTGTCGCACGACAGAAGGATACATAACCGTTTTCCTTCTAGAAACATGCAAGGTGTCGAATTCTGGACCCTTCCTGGATAATTCCTTATAGGTCCAAACAAGATTAATACCCCAAAGGTCATTCTACATGGAAAAAAGACCGAGAGGTACTTCCTCTGCAAGAAACTTATAAAAAGTTCTCAAAAGCCTCGGAATGGACCGGAAATTTACCAAAATGTTCCCTAGTGTACTTTTATTGAGTAAAAGACACTTTTATTGGGTCGCGAGTTGGATTGGGGTACTCACAGAGCCCCTCGCCAATGTCACTTATGGAAGAAGTGAGGTTGTCGATAAGAAGGATCCCAAGCCTAATGAGCGGCTGGTGGGAAAGATAGACCAGAGTGGTCAAATTGCCGGACCTGCTGGGGATATGGCAGATGAAGGAAAATGATTGATGTGGTTGGATGGCTGGACCTTTTTGGGAAATGATTCCTACGTATTTCGAAGGAGTGAGAACTTGCGGTGCCTCAAACCGAAGAAAGACCGAATCGGTCAAATGGCTGGACCTTTGGAGAAAGGATTCCTATGTATCCCTAGGAGGGAATCAAGTCGGATTGTAGTTCGAACGAGTGAGAACTTGCGGTGCCTCAAACCGAAGAAAGACCGAAGCGGTCAAATGGCTAGACCTTTGGAGAAAGGATTCCTACATATCCCTAGGAGGGAATCAAGCCGGATTGTAGTTTGAAAAAGTGAGAACGTATGGTGCCTCAAACCGAAGAAAGACCAAAAATGGTCAAATGGCTGGACCTCTCGAGAAAGGATTCCTACGTAAGGGGGGTCACCCAAGATTTGACTGGAGGGGGAGTCACCCGAGACTTTGTTTTTGAGAGATATATAGGATAATGCTAGGGGCAAAATGGTAGAGATATGTTTTCATACCTGTGTTGTGCTTACCTGTAGATGTCGGAAGGGCTGAGGATACGATTGATGAGGATGATTTTCTATCTGACACAGGCATTTGATGATGATTCGCCGTCCAACACGGGATATTGATGATGATTCTCCATCCAACACGGGATTTTGATGATGATTCGCCGTCCAACACGGGATATTGATGACGAGAGGCTTATGAGCACTATTGCTTGGAGATTGAGGCAGCTGAAACTCTTTCAAATGATGTTGATGAATCCGAAGATGATAAAGGCAGAAAATGCCACCAGCAGGATTTGAACTCTTTGTCCAGATTTTGATTTGAGGAGCAACTCCTATGATCAGATTATGATCATTTGATTATTATACCCTGTGGGGGGGGGGAAACACAACACTCTAGGCACTTTGCATTAATTTGAACTCAATTATTGTTAATTTTATGCATTATTAATCTTGATGCACGAGTCCATCTCGGCTGGGGATTAAAATGGAGTGAGGATTTTGCATGACTCGACGAGCTTATATGTATGATGGATTATATATGGGATGAATGTATATATGTATAATGATGTATGGTTTGCGAACCCTCTCCCACATATTTGAGAAGTGTATGGGTGATGATGATATGGCGCAGCCTAGGCAAGTCGGGGTGTACCCTGAGAGTGCAGATTGCCACAGGTTGATTGTTGCTGATAAGAACAAAGTGTGTCGCGCGCCCGAGATGGCAAGTAGTAGAGGAAGTGCAGAGAATGCCCTGGATTTGAAGAGATGACTAGGCGAAACCTAGATTTTGAGGAGGTGACTTGGTGAAGCCTCAGTTTGAAGAGTTGATACATGAGAACCTGAGAGAACCGCTTAGCAAAGCCCCAGCTTAAAAAGATCCAATGCAGCCCTATTGCAGACAGAATCATCATGTGGCCAAGGAGGCACCCATCTATCAAACTTTAGTCAATCAGTCATTGGAAAAGACTCGGGAATATATACGTGCAGGGGCACATCTTTCGAAAAGTGGGAACAACTCCTGATTTTGTGTAACACACTCGCTTTGGGTTTGACTCTTTTGAGAGAGTATAAGCACAACAAGGTGTGGAAAAGTGTATGGAAGCCCCTGCTGACAGAAAGACAATGTTTGGCTCTATATTCCTAGAATGTAGAAGAGGAAGACTTGTCGAGACATTTGAAAACTTGTCTTATTCATGATGATCACAAGACTGCTTAAAACCCTTTATTGATGTTCGGGTTATTCAACCACTAAGCTTGATATGAACAAATATTTTGATTAATCACAAGGAGAAAACCAACTGATATCAAGAATCAAATTTGGAAAGATGTGAAGAGGATTTGTGTATAGGGACGGCCCTTAATGAGACTAGATTTTCTGAGATGTGAATGTATTTGTGACCGGGCCATTTCTGGTTGCCTACGTTCCCCTCATTGTGAGGAGCTCAGGTCGTCGTAGTTCGGGCTTATCCCGATTGAAAAGAGAAGGAATGTGAAAATCCAAGATTTTGAGGACCTTTGAGGTTTTTCTGAGAATCGGAGCATTGAAGAACATGTCTCCTTGGAGTGTCACCGAAGAACACAGATGCGAAGCCCCAGTGAGGCATCCACGGAAAGTGTTTGTGGAGAAGTAATGAAATATGCCCACATGAAATGTCAAATGAATTGAATTTGAATTTGCATAATCTCTGATTGATGGTCTCAAACCAAGATGGATTGGGTTCCAACTTAAGCAAGCGATGAAGCATTAATTTGATTTAGATCTTGAAGATATTAGAATGAAACTGCTATCCGGTAGGAACTGTAGCTGGGTTTCAAGGCTTCGATCGGCCATCGGGTAATTTGGATCTTTGTTCGCATCATGACCTCTTAAAATGAGAGGTCGGCTAGGCCTTTTGCTGACTGAAACTCAAAAGATGAGAGGTTGGCTTTCAAGGATGTGTTTAGGATCTCTATGGCGAGGAGATTGATTGCCTCTACGAATGAGAGGTCAATTTTTTAACTTTGGCCAAAGGCAAGGGTAATGGTAATGGAAATATCCTCTAAAAATGAAAGAATGGTTTGGGATTGGTTTTGTGGATGCTGGTGAGAGGAAGTCCAAGATATCGAGAACTTTTTGTGAACTTGCTAGGATTCGAGCTCCTTTTGAACACTGGAGAGTCTCTTGAGAAGTCGAGGACTTTTGGAGATTTGGGAGGATTCAACATCCTTTTGAGAATTGAAAGGCCTCTTGAGAAATTGAGGACTTTTACTGAAATTGTGAGGATTTAAAATCCTTCTTTTGAGAATTTGGAAGGCCTCTTGAGGAGTTGAGGATTATATCTGTCCTTCCTTCATGACTTGAGTGTTTTGTGCACCGCCGATTCTCGAAGCTAACTTCTTGGCCTTGCTTGGACTTCTCTCAACAAGGAGCAATGATGATGGCTAAACAAGGTTTCAAAACATGCCGATCTTGAAATGAAAGGATATTGTTTAGTGAGGGTGAGGTAATGGCTTCCCTAGGGTGAAAGGCTTCAATCACAATCCCTACCGGATGACCTAAACAAAATTAAGTCGTCATTGCTTGCTTAAACTTATTTGCGAAAGATTCATGCAAATTCATTGAGTAACAGAACGCTGAGTATGATGAAAGATGTGAGCATATGAAATGCGAGATGGGGAATTGATGAGCCCCAATTTGAGAAGGATATCAGTTGATTTTCTCACTTCGATTAATTTAAATATTAATCATTTCAAAGACTTATTGATTGAACAACACAATTGATCATATGGAATAAAACCATTTCAATTAAGTGTAATGTGGGTGTGCAAGTGATGTCTCGAGTCTAGAAAGAAGAGAAACAAAGACTTTTATTACTGAAATAAAACAGACCCAACAGACTCAAACCCAAAAGGGACATTCATTAATGGAAAGAACGACAGTCTAGACCCTACGAAGACTGATTGACTATATCATCTTCAATTCAGGATGGGAGGACCCTTGGCTTCTGCTGATATCACGGAAGAGGATTGGTGACAACATTGGGGCGAGCCTTCTCAACCTTTCCCTCATCGACAAGCTTTTGGATGAGCACCCTCAGAGGGGTGCAATCATTGGTGATATGGCCGGGATATTGATGGTATCGGCAGTACTTGCTTGCATCCAGATTGGGATTGAGTTTAACAGGGTTGTAATTATTGAGGAGCTTGACCATCCCAGTCTTAACCAAACCATTAAACGCCTCCTCAGTAGTCATGCCAAGATCATCATACTTCATATTTTGACGAGGCTGAAATCTCCCGCTGCTTTGACCAGTGCTTCCTCCCTGAAGGTTGTTGACACTATTGTCTTTCGAGACTAGGGAAACTGGATTGACCATCCTATAACGATAACCACTACCATTATCGGCCTTGACATCTGGAGTAAGATTGAAGAGTTGATTCTCACTACGAGCTCCCATACCTACCATCTCCCTTAAATCGGGGTACCAACCATTTCCAATAGCTTCACGAAGAACCGGCTTCACACATGAGAGAAAGATGTCCTTTTGATCCTGCAAAGGGATTGGCTCAGAAAGCTCATTAAGCTTAGCATTCCATCTCTTGAAGAAATCAACGATCGACTACTCACTCTTCTGGATCGTGCCAACCAGGTCGTCTCTAGTTGTGCGCCACTCGAGGTTTCCATGGTACTTTTCAAGAAAAGCCTCGGTGATCTGACTCCAAGTAGATCGAGCTTCAGACTTTAGGGTTAGAAACCATGTCAAGGCGGGACCCTTGAGTGTGAGATGAAAGTGTTGAGCCATAAACTCGAGTGTACAACTCATCGCTCCCATAGTCATCACATATGTGTCAACATGAGTTTTTGGACATGTCATCCCATCAAACTCCATCTTAGGCATTTTGAACTTGTGGGGGAGAGGTTTTACTTGTCCCGGGTCAACCACTTTAAGTCCACTTGATCCTACAGTCAGTTTGTCAATTTGCTGCTGCATTTGTTTCAACAACAAAGCCACTTCTAGAGTCATCCCGGGAAGCTGAGGAATACTGGGCAACACAGTCGAGGAAGGCACAGAGCTGGCCAACGGGAAGGGAGAGTTCCCAAAAGCATGCGCTGTAGTTGGAGGAAAACCAAAGGTATTTGGTACATTCAAGCTGCTATCAAACGGGCCGACCGAGCTAGGAAGCTGAGCATTCTATACTGAAGGACCTCGAAATGAAGTACTAGCGGTCATATACGGAACTGAACCAAGACCAAGAGATGCACCTATCATAGGTTGAGAAAATCCACCCTGAAACTGGGATTGATTAAACTGAGGCTATAGAAAACCTTTACGATTAAACTGGCTGCCAGAGAATTGATACTGAGAACTATCCTGTACTCTAGGACCTTGGAATTGACCATATTGAAAGTTGCCTTGCTGCTGAGAGCTTGGAACCCAAAAACCTGGAGAGCTTTGTTGAAACTGCGGTTGATGACCACTTGAAAACTACAATCCAAAATGGGTTGGAGGCCTAGAAGCATTAGGCATAGGGGAAGATGTCAAGTCAAAGAAGCTTGGCTGTGATCCACCAAAACCACCCTGATAGTTCAACGGTAGCCCCTGATTCTGAGTCTGATGAACAGGAAGAGGTGTAGCATTATAAGTAGGCTGAAAAGGGAGAGAAACATTCTCGGCCCCTAAATCGGTATCATAAGCCTCAGTGATTTCTTCATAAGAACCATCTTCACGATGGATGACAGCAATCCCTCGGACACACATTACTTCGGCAAACCTAGCATGCGCTTCATCCTCTCTAGCCTTAGCAGCTTGGGCAAGCAATTGAGCCTCACGCTCACGGACCAAGGCGGCCTCAAGAGCAACTCTCAATTACTCCGCGGACAAATCCTTCAAACTCAGCTGACCCGAAGCAGATGAACCTCCAGACTGGCTAACCAACACATCCTCTGCACCAGACATCTCAGATTCTGAATCAGATGAAAACTCCGCAGAAACTGCAACTGCCTCAGAGATACGAATCAAACGAGAACTTGGAATCGAAGCACGCACCCAACTTGCCGTAACTGCAGAGGTGGATAGGGGTCGATAAGGTGATAGAGGAAAGAACCTTGAGAAGGTATGGGAGAGGGAAGAATATGAAAGGAGATGGACTCATGCAGACATCTTATTTATGTTCAAGTAGAAAAATAGTGTCTTTTAAGTCCTAGGAACAGTTGGAAAAGGATAAACCTTCTTTTTCGCATTCTAAACCTCGGGGGGAACCTAGGGACACACCATTAAAAATACACCAAATGTATTGATTAAAAATTAATAATAGGCAATAATACCTAAATAAAACCCAAGCATTTATGGGACGGACGAGCAATCCCAATTTCTGGGGAAATTTAGGCAGCATGACGGGTATTCCGGAAGGAATTCAAGGAAAAAATCCGGCATGACCTCTTGTCGGTGCACGTTGACAAAGCGACATGATCTCTCGTTAGAACATGTCGTGAAAGCGACATGTCCATACGTGAAACCATGTTACGTTGGTAACATGCCCATACGTGCTAGGTTTTGGGATAGGTATGAAAGTCCATTATTAATTTTGAAACAATTCATTTTAGTATATTTTGAAAACGTTGTGTCAAAAACCAACTGTTGGGTAAGCTGAAAAAGTGTGGTTCCACCTATGATGCGCTAGGGGGAAAGGATTGATATTAAGCGCTCAAGCGTAGGCGACATACATCACCGTCCGTGATGCCGTCAATCACACCAAATGGTTCTAGATCTAGTGATGTAGTGTGTGGATGACTAGGTTCCTTTATTTGCGAAAAAGATTTTTTATTATCATTTTTTTTATTTTTTATTTGAGAAGGGGTGATGAACGGAAAAATAACACACACACACACACCAAAACCCACAGAGTAAAATAATCAAAATGATCATAATCTTTGATCATGGGATAGCCCCACAATCACAATCTGCAACAAAATCCAAAACCTGCAAAGTGGCCAATGCTGTCGCGTGACACTGGACACCAATGGCTTTCTATGTCGCACGACATACAGAGGCAAATTTCCAGGACAAAAAAAAAAAAACAAAACTAACCCCAGCCTCCAAGCAAATGCAAAGGCTCAACATCAAGCCCCAGCACAACAACAGAAGCAAGCAGACATAATCCCAAGGAAACAAAGCAAGCAAAGCATTTAAGCACATAGAATATAACACAACAAAACACACAACAAATGAATGATATGGATGTTAAATGTGAACGAAAGCTTGACCCACTTTTGAAAACAAGTTTCCAATTCCCCAGCAGAGTCGCCACTGAATGTACACTCGCTAAAAATTTATTTAATGAGAGTCGCCACGCCGTTTTAAAGGAAACTTTGAAAACCTTTTTAAAAGAGAAAATGGGTTCGGGGGTCAGATTACGTGTTGGGAAGAACCGAGATTTCACCCAACACGCCTCGTAAATGAGTCTTTCAATATTCAACATCCGAAATCATTTATAAGTGTGTGCAAATTGTGTGAGACATAATATGTGATGTAATGCATATTAATGCTTTGTTATTGATCAACTGAGAGAGTTACAACTTGTGAGTCATTTATACAGGAGACCACAACCTGATTACAACGAGGATAGACAGATTACAACTGAAAATACCAGCTGCAGATTGGCTAGATCCGTCTCACGACTCAGGATCTGCAAAGGCTAGATCCGTCGCACGACGAGATGTGCCATCTGCAGAGGTTTACAGAGCTTACTCACAGAATGCACCTAAGTCGAATTACACCAGGGATTCAATTCAAGGAAAACATATATCAATAATCAATCATTCAAGAGGGTGTGGATATGGGATGATCCGCCCTCTCTTTATGACCATGCACGATTATATCAAAATTAAATTATGAGCATGCAATAATATGAAACAAGGAACTATCCGCATAAACAGAGATTTAAACAGAGAGATTGCGATCAGACATCATTAGCAGCTTGTGCATGATGGATCATGTAGATTGCATGGAGAAGGAAAATGGAGAGAGATAGAGAGAAGGGGAGAGAGATCGTTACCCTTGTAGTCCACAATCCTTATACCAAGTTAGGTATAAGGACCTTCAATTAAGCTGGAGGAATGACATTCGAAATCTCAGATTAGAAGTGCTGGACTTGGATCTTCAAATGTGTGTGTGAAGTGTTTATGAAGGAGAGGTGGAATGGTGTGTGAGAGGGTGAATTGAGAGAGGATTAGTATGTGTTTGAGGAGAGAGAAGGGTTTCTGGGGAGATTTTGGCAGAGTGACAGTAGGGAGGCTGAAAAGGGATCTCGAAATGAGAGGGGAAGGGTCCAATTTATAGGTTGCATAGAATGGCAACTTGTGTCGCACGACATAACGAGGATAACTGCCTTCCTTCTAGAAACCTGCAAGGTGGCAAATTCTAGAATGATCGACATGGCTTATTGTGTCGCACGACAGAAGGATTCATAACCGTTTTCCTTCTAGAAACATGCAAGGTGTCGAATTCTGGACCCTTCCTGGATAATTCCTTATAGGTCCAAACAAGATTAATACCCCAAAGGTCATTCTACATGGAAAAAAGACCGAGAGGTACTTCCTCTGCAAGAAACTTATAAAAAGTTCTCAAAAGCCTCGGAATGGACCGGAAATTTACCAAAATGTTCCCTAGTGTACTTTTATTGAGTAAAAGACACTTTTATTGGGTCGCGAGTTGGATTGGGGTACTCACAGTATCCCACCATCTCTCCCGAATAGCTTGGAGAACTTGAGGAGTCCGCCTCATCCCACGAATATTATCAATAAAAGTGTGAAGCCCCGTCTGCTCCACCCTAGCTTGGACCCCGTCTAAAGCTTTGACTTTATCCCACAGAGTTTTGGCAAACTTCGCGCTACCACGACAATTCTTAGTTGGTTTGTACGGCTGCAACGCAAAGGAAGACAAAGAAACAGTGTCAGAGATCATCCATGGCAAAAATTCTAAGAAAACAGAAGAAGATTTTCATTGGGGCATTTCATCGAACTCTTGGCATGCATACTAGAAAATCATGCTAAAACTTGCATTTGGCTACCCAAATCAATCCCTCCTACAATCCGAAACGTGTAGGGCACTCGTATATTCACAAATACAACATCAACATTCAACAAAAGCATGGGAATCAAAGCATACATCAACAATGAACCTAGTTCTTGACAAAGGAAGAAAATATCCAATTTTGATGAAATCAATGGATTCAAACCAAGAAATGGATGCAATACAATCATGAATTGAGTTTGAGAAAGAGATTCTTACCAAGCCGTCGCGAATGGCATGTGAGATATGTCTATGGCGATCAAAAGTGAGATCGTCATGAGGATAATCCTTCCCAAGCAAATAACTATCAAATGTTGAGTTCCTCCTTTCTTGAGCCATCGATTATGGAATTGGGGAGAGATGAGAAGTTGATTAGGAAGAGAAATCAACAAAGAAACCAAAGAAATTTCAGAGGAAAAGACCCTAGGCTCAAACTTGAAGAGAGAGTTTGAAAATGGGAATGTTTGAAATAAACAAGCTGCTGGTGGTTTTAATGCCTCGACAGACCTTGTCTCACGCGAAACAAGCTGTCCCGCGCGAGACAAACCCACCGGACAGAGACAAAATTGCCCCTGTGTGAATGTGGTGCCCAAGATTGCAGCTTTTTCCCATTTTTTGAAATATTGTTTTATATGGTTGGAACCGCTTTCTCGTGTAAGGGGATCACCGCCTCACATCAGTTTGAAGACATCCGGTTTAAATTGAAAAATGGAGTCGCCACGCTATTTTGATTTCCTCAAAACTTTGAAAAAAAGGATTTGGGTCCGGAGGTTAAGTTACCCCTTGGGAAGAACGGATCGTCGTTCACCCAAGGAGCCTTGCCGAAGCAAGTCTTCCAAGATCCGATTTTCATGCTTGCCTTTGTGTTTTCGTGTGTGGGATGTGTTTTTTAAAAGGGAGGGAATGTGCCAAGGTATCTTCCAAACATATAAACCATGAGTTGGTTATCGCTCGGGATTCCTTGGATTTTGATGTGTTAGGGACTTTAATCCCGTTCTCATCTTGGACTTATGATCAACATTATGAGACCTTGGGTCACATGTGATCGAAATAGGGACACCTTTTTTATAGTCCAAGGATGAGACTCTTTAGAAAGGAAGGACCTTTGCCCATCAATCCTACATCTTGAGACGATTTGAGCTTTGTCGGGACATTTATGCTAGTCTCAAGTGATGATCGGAGATGTGGGGCTCAAGTTCATCCTTTTCTAAAGGAAAATCCGGATATGGCATCTTTATGCGGAGGAAATGATGTAAAGATAGGACCTTTACACCATTACACTCCAAGAGATGCTCCAAGTACCAAAGGGGACTAGGGGAGGGGTATAAAGATTGGATCTTTATACTCATCCTATGCCTTTTTGTGCTTTATGAAGGTCACTAGGCAATCCTTGGAGAGTGATCCAACCATGAGGGACATGGGGAATGCATTTTAAAGTAAAGATGACATTTTTATGCTAACATATGTAATGAACATGATGCAAGCTAAGACTAGGAATGTAAAGGAAGGACCTTTATGGCTTTCCTATGTCCTTTATGAACCTTTTAGGTGGACAATCCTTGGAAGCAAGGTCTATGGAAAGGGGGAATGACATTCATGAGTAAAGATGGCATTTTTAATGAAAAGATGACATTTTTATGGAAAAAGATGACATTTTTATATGTAAAGGATGCTATTTTCACATCACCATGTGAGAGATCCACCCTAGAACAAGACATTTGAGGTCTTATTGTTCATCCTTGGGATGGATCTTCCATGGATCCCATGTGATAGGGGAATGGGGATATTATGATCTACATCACTAAAGATTCAATTTTTATAACCATAGATCAAATATCAAGCAAGGATATGGCAATATAAACAACAAAGATCAATATAGCAAGTATGACAAGTATATTTTAAAAGGAAGAGGAGGAGAGGTTACCAATGGTGGTGTTCCTCTATCTCCTTGAAGATTGCCTAAGGAAGGATCAACTTTGGAGGGGTTTTGGAGAGGAGGGAGTTGATTTTGGGAGCTCTCAGCTTTCTGGAATTTCGTGATGGTATTTTGGCAGAGTAACAGTGCCTAAAACTCCTCTTTAAAATGAATAGAGGAGGCCTCTATTTATAGGCAGTCTGGTGATGGCTAATGAAGCCGTGCGGCTGTAACCCCCAGCTAATGAAGCCGTGCGGTCTTATCCATTAGTGACTCAGCTTATTTCTAAAACCATGCAAGGTGGCATTCTAGAAGGTATTTTCCAGTGAAGGACTACGTGGAATTTTAATTCCTAGCAAGTCCTTTGCCCCTCGGAAGGTTTGGAAAAGTTCCCAAATTGCCCCTGAACTTTAGGAAAGTCCAGGGAATTGCCGGGAAACTTAACCGGAAGGCATGACCCAGATTTGGGTACTTACAGAAGCCCCTCGGCAATGTCACTTGCAGGGCGAGTAGGGTTGTCGATAAAAAAGGATCCAATCTGGCGAATGCCGAGACGGATTGGGTGACCAAGGTGGTCGAGTGGCTGAACCTTTGGAAGGCTACCTATGTATCTCGGAGGAATCAAGCCAGATCGTAGTTCGGGAAAGATCCGCTGGGGAAAGGGGTGTCATATGTGACAAATTGGCTGAACCTAAAGTAGGCTACCTATGTATCCCAGAGGAATCAAGCTAGGTCGTAGTTCGGGAAAAGATCCGCTGGGGAATGGCGAAGAGAAACTGGTCCCTTGCATAGGAAAATGGAAGGAAAGTGACCTAGGAAGTCAAATGACTGATCCTACTGGGGATATGCTAGATGAAGGAAGTGATCGATGTGGTCGGATATCTAGACCTCTATGAGGGGCTACTTCACCACTGAAGAGTGATGAATGAAAAGGGCGACCATTGTGGTTGGATGGCTGGACCTTTATGAAAGGCTGCCTCACCACTGAGGAGTGATGAAGGAAAAGGGTGACCAATGTGGTCGGATGGCTGGACCTTTATGAAAGGCTACCTACGTATCCCGGAGGAATCAAGCCTTGGTCGTAGTTCAAGTCTCACTAGATAGTTAAGAACAGTGTCTAGGATCCTTGAGATTTTGACGATTAATGGAGGAGTCACCTGATTGACAATTAATGGAGGTTGTCACCTGATTGACAATTAATGGAGGTTGTCACCTGAGGAAACTAAAGCTTACGTCGCTATCGAGTAGATAGAGGTAGCTAAAGTTGGAAAAACTTGAGCGTACTTCACTACCTATGAGATAGAGGTAGCTAAAGTTGGAAAACTTGAGCATACTTAACTATCTATGAGATAGAGGTAGCTAAAGTTGGAAAACTTGAGCGTACTTCACTATCTATGAGATAGAGGTAGCTAAAGTTTGAAAACTTGAGCATACTTCACTATCTATGAGATAGAGGTAGCTAAAGTTGGAAAACTTGAGCGTACTTCACTATCTATGCGATAGAGGTAGCTAAAGTTTGGAGAACTTGAGCGTACTTCACCATCTATGAGATAGAGGTAGCTTAAGTTGGAAAACTTGAGCGTACTTCACTATCTATGAGATAGAGGTAGCTAAAGTTTGGAGAACTTGAGCGTACTTCACTATCTATGAGATAGAGGTAGCTTAAGTTGGAGAACTTGAGCGTACTTCACTATCTATGAGATAGAGGTAGCTAAAGCTTGGAGAACTTGAGTGTACTTCACTATCTATGAGATAGAGGTAGCTATAGTTTGGAGAACTTGAGCGTACTTCACTATCTATGAGATAGAGGTAGCTATAGTTTGGAGAACTTGAGCGTACTTCACTATCTATGGGATGGAGGTAGCTTAAGTTGGAAAACTTGAGCGTACTTCACTATCTATGAGATAGAGGTAGCTATAGTTTGGAGAACTTGAGCGTACTTCACCATCTATGAGATAGAGGTAGCTTAAGTTGGAAAACTTGACAATTCAGAGGCTGTCACCTAATGTTATTCCGTTATAACGTAAGTAACGGAGGCGAATCGGGAGGAAAGTTTATGCTTCTTGGAGATAATGGATATCCTTTGGGAACAGTGTTATTCTGGTTAAGAAATAACGGGAGTTATATGCCTAAGTGGAAAATCCAGGGGCACAAGTGTAATTTCAGCTCAGAGCAAATGAGGCCGCCCGGCATGAGGTGGAGGAAAAATAGGCCGTACGGCTTTGAATTCAATTTCACCAGATTATTTAAACTGAATTGAAATGGGCATTGGGCACCATTGCCGCCTGCTTGCTGCCGAGGAAGAGAGAGAGAGGAGAGAGAGAATTTTCAAAAATCCTTTAATTCCTTTGCTTCTACTGATCAAGATGGATCCGGAAGGAAACATGGTGCCTAGGCAAGCACGAAGAACCTTATCCGAAGCCGCGAGGAGGAGGAGGAGGAGGGAGCTCGTTCGAACGGAGCGAAAGTATGACTTCAACACGCCTCCGTCTGAGCTTTATCCCGGTAGGGGGGAGCACAAATCTACGAAGCCTCAATCTATTGGGGTAAGCATTCTTGATTTGCTTGATTTCGTCAATTTTGATTGATTTAGGGCTTGACCCAATTTTTAGGAATTTTTTTTCGAATTTTCCTATGGTTTTGTTGATGATTTTGGAATTTTGATGATTAACCTATGAGGCTAAGGATATAAATGAACATGCATGCGCAACTTATTTGAAAAATAATGAGAATGACTCATTTTTTGAAAATAAAGTAAGAAAATAATGTCTAAAATGTGACGGAGCCTTTTGCATGTGCTAGAACTAGGTCAATTCTTGATCATGGATGAGAAAACGAGATTTTGGACGATGAAAAGGATTCATGCATGCCATTTTGAAAAAATCAATGCTTATGTGCAAAGAAATTTCGTGAAAATTGGAAATTTGTACTTGAGAGAGCAATGTGCTCGGGATGACGTGCTTCAAATGATGAAGGACACGTTTTCTAGGCAAATGATGCTAGAAATCTTTTATGAATGCTTTTCTTTGAAAATATGTGCACTTTTGAATATATGCATGCTTTTGAAATGAGATGAAGGACTGACACGTTTTTGTTATGTTTTCCTACAGGAGAACAAGTCGAGGGGACCTTCTGAGGTTGCTGTGAAGTTGTGGGACAGGATGCCCAACTTTGAGAAAGATGGGGTGAACCCCAAGCAGCTGGTGATGGCTACCGGCCTTGATTTGTTCATTGATGCTATTGGTAGAAGTATCCATGTGACCTCTAAGAGCAAGGGGCTGGTCCAGGTCCTCTCAGAGTTCTAGTGGGACACCACCCATAGCTTTCATCTTAGCTGGGGAAAGATCACAGTGATGCCAGCCGACTTCACTGCTATCACTGGCTTGCAGTTTACTGGGAGGCCTGTGACCTGGAGAGATCATATCACGGCAGAGGAGTTTAGAGCTTTGGTTGGGTTTGACCTCCGTCCTAAGGGGCTCGGGATGGAGACGAGGAATGTGGAAGTGGTGGTCATGGAGTGCATGCAGGGATTTACCGCCAATGAGGTGACTGCCCACCAGCTCGCGACAGCTTTCTTGTGGTTGATGCTGTCAGTCACCATATTTGCCAACTCTGGGACACTGGCTATGCTGTGCCTGCTTGACTCTTTGGAGAGCCTGGATGAGGTTGGGGCGGTCTCTTGGGCTGAGGACGGATTGGCTGAGCTTTACTTTTCTCTGGATATGTACAGCCGGAACAAGGCTGCTTCTATGGATTGCTTCTCTTTTGCTCTTGAGGTAGTCTCTCCTTCTTTTCTCTCTTTTACCTTTCTGTCTTGATATTTTTAAAAGAGAAATGACCTTTTATTTTGAACATGCAGGTCTGGTTTTGTGAGGTGATCAGGTTCTTTCCTTGGAACCAGCAGAGTGATCCGGAGATCTTCCCAGCCATGATTTGCTGGAGGGGAGAGCTAGGGACAAGTTCACCGGGAAGACCCGGATCACTTTTGACTATAAGATGGTGAGACCGGTCATCAATGGGGATGGTCATGATGGAGTGGATTTTTACCCTTGGGGGAGGTACCCGAAGGTTTTGCTGGGGGATGCCTTGGAGGCGACTAGGCAGAGGAGGTGGTTGACGGGGCTGACTTGTGATGTCATTTACTTGGGGGACCGCTTTTCTAGGCAACATGGCCATGTCCCTCCTTTGGATGCCATCACTCCTCACGATCCTCCACCGCGTATGCTGCAGCCCAGGGACTGGTCAGAGGATGAGATAGCAAGGTATCAGGTTGGCATGGCGACCGAGGAGTATTTTGACTTGGCTACCCCATATGCCACCTTCGTGGAGCAGCGGTTGAGGACGCCGCAGAAGCTAGTGAAGCTGGCCGTCACTCAGGGGTACGGGGAAGCTGAGCCGACTGACCCGCCTATGCCTCCTGCTCATCTCTCCTACGTGGTCAGCGGGGTACCGAGGAGGTTCATTATACCTGTTCCTGACATGAGGGAGCCCTGGTATACTTTGCCGCCTGACAGCACTATAAGAATCTCTAGGGTCGCTTCCCTTTTTGGATTTCTTTGCTTTCTGCGATTTTGAACTCTTCTTGAGATTTTCTGAGTTTTCTTCTCTTTTCTCGCAGGTTCCTGCTCGTTCCTACGATGGCTTGGTACGGCAGAACAGGGGCTGGAAGGATGTGTGCCGGTCCCTTCTGAGGAAGTTGGCTTGTGCTTCCCGGGCTGGGGCAAATGTGCAGGAGCCCGTGCGCAAAAGGAGGCACGTGGGGAGCACAACCTCTACCTCATCGGCCTCAGAGTATGCGACCTCCTTTACCAGCGCTATGCCTCGGGGACAGGGGCCCAACACAAGCATTCTGGAGCAGCTGGCGGAGTACGAGCACGTGAATGTCAACCTATCGGACGTGAGTGATTGTGAAGACTTGATGAAGGATCCTAGCTTCTACGAGATAAGCAGCGACGACGAGGAGTCGGAGGCTTAGGATTCCTTAGGATTGATCTAGGAGGAAGGAAACAAACAATGAACAACTTTATGCACATTTTATTTGTTTTTCATTTTATTTGGGCGCCAAGGAGGCGAAAACAATGTATTGGTATTTTATTTGCTTTTTCTATTCATGCTTTATGAATTTGCATATTACTTGAGCCTCGGGGCTACTTTTTTACTTGGAAATGGGGCTGAAACTGGGCCAAAATGGTTTGTGATGATATATGACTGCATGGGTGATGTTTGGACATGTTTTTATGCAGGTTTCATTGAGAAAGTGGGGTGAGAACTCCACTTGGGCAGCAGCAAGAGCTGCTGCAGATTTTTTCTGCAGAAGGCAAAAGAAGCCGTCCGGCCAGGTCCTGGGGCAAATGAAGCCGTGCGGCCAGAAGTCTTGTCTGAACTGGTTTTTTTCCAAATAAAATCAAGGCTTGGCCTTTTCATTTCATTTTCACCCTATACTTGTCCCAACTGATCCCAGAGCATATTTTTGACCAAAAGACATCAACTTTGATCACTTGCCATGGAGAAACCCGTCAGATTGCAAAAGGGGAAAAGGGATCGTTTTCTGTCCGATCTTCAATCTTGGATGAGACGCAACTTCCAATCCAACAAGGGGCTGTTCGATACCACCTTCAAGATCAAATCTTTATGGCATTTGAAGGATCTCCCACCCGATTGGGACCTTTTGAGAGCCGCGGCGAGGTTTTGGGACGTCCGAAGACATGTTTACTGCTTCTCCTATAATGAGCTTGTCCCAACCTATGAAGACTTCCGAGCATTGATTGGGGGTCCGGAAATTGAGGTCGTATCGATTCCTCTGACCGAAGACGTGCCGGTGGCGGTAAAGCTGGCATCTTTTCTGCAAATCTCTTTGAAAGAGGCCGAGGGGATGATGGTAGCCCCTGATAGGATTGACCTCTCTGATATCCCAAGCAGGTTTGGGTCTCTGGATACTGCTATGACCCCGGTGGCTATGGATGCCTTTATCCTCTGCGTGTTCTCATCTTTGTTCACTGCTGAGTCCGTGGGGGTCTGCCATGGTGGTCTTTTGGACATGGTTAGAGACTGCAGGGCTGGGAAGGATATTGTTTCGCTGGTTTTGGGCGAGACTCTGCATGGTATTGACAGGATGGCTAGGGGAGACCATTTCATGAGGTCTGGGAGTCCGGCTGTGTTGACTTTGTGGTTGCAGGAAAGGCTTGGGGCTTTGCCGGGGGCTTCGCCTACTCAGTGCCCTTGGGTGATTTCTCAGAGGGGTGCACCTAGACAACAGGACCAGGGTAGTTGGGAGCTGATGATGGCGAGGTTGTCCACCTCAGACATTCACTGGTGGGTACCTCATTGGAGGTTGCAGACCCGGAGGACATTTCAGGAGTCCTATGTAGTGAGGGTTCCAGGGCTTTCTTGGTCATCTTTCTACATCCCTTGCTTAGTCTCCAGGCAGTTTGGGACATTGCAGGAGCCTCTGGATGATTGGAAGGACATCCGTACCATGGAGGTAGTGCCTTTGGACATGAGGGATCCGACCAACTTCTCATTTTTCTCGAGGGCTTGGACATAAGCTGCTTTCCCTCCCAGGGCCATTCTCAAGAGCAGGAAGAGTACCATCTTGACCATGGCCTACTTGGACTGGTACGAGAAGGAGATGGGAGCGACTCAGGTCATTTTGGGAGAGAGACGTCAGGCTTTATTGGGGGCTGACTGTGACTCGAGCAGGACTCTGAGGGAAGCTGAGGCTAAGGCTAGTCACCATAACCAGTCAGGTGACCTTATCAGGGATATGGAGGCTCGATATGAGAGGCTTTCGGAAGTTGCTCCCTTGACTGAGGCTCAGAGGGAGGAAGTACGGACTCGTGCCCGGGTAGAGAAGGCACTTATTGACACGGGTTTGATGGAGGCTCCAGTGAGGATACCTGAAGTTGGGATGAGGGAGACCGACATCTTAGAGAAGAAGAGGAAGAACACTCGACGGGGTCGAGGTAAAGGGAAGAAGACCAAAGAAGACTCAGTGAATGACAACTGATAGGTCTTTTCTTAGGATTCCCTTATTGCCATTTGCAAACACAGTAGTTTATTAGGCCTTTTATTGTATTTTAGATCTTTGTAGCAGGTTAGCAGAGTCAAGGGTAGACCGTGCTTGAACTCATCAAGGAGTTTTTAACTTGTAATTAACAAAGATATTATCTTAGAAATTTATAAGACACCTTAGAAATTTATAAGACACATTTCATGGAAACTTCATTGTCTTATTTATTGTTTAGACCGAACCATTGCTGGCTGCCTACGTTCCCCTTTTACAAGAAAGACTAAGGGGCTCAGGTCTTCGTAGTTCATTCTGGTGAACTATCGGGATTTTTGTTTTTTGTCTCTTTTTTTTATATATGTGCAGCCCTGTCTTTTGCCTTGACCGCCCTTTTTGGATTTTCAGCCTAGCTGAGCATTACTCTTTTTGCACTAAATTTTTTTTTTTTATATGTGCAACCCTGTCTTTTGCCTAGACCGCCCTTTTTTGGGATTTTCAGCCTAGCTGGGTATTACTCTTTTTGCACTAGGTATATATTTTTTTTCTCTTTTTTTTTATATTATTTTTTTTAGACATAGTACCTGCGGAGCTTATCGCCGTTGACTGGGTGGACAAATGGATTGCCGTCCAAGTCTGCAAGCTTCATTGCTCCTCCCGATAGTATCTTATGCACCACATACGGGCCGATCCAAACGGGTTCCCACTTTCCCAGGGGGTTGTATCTGGTGGGGGGTTTCACTTTCAGCACTAGGACACCCTCTTTGATGTCCCTGGCCTTGAATTTTTTGTCGAATGCCCTGGCCATTCGCCTCTGGTAGGCTCGGTTGTGCTCCATGGCTTTTAGTCTTCTCTCATCAAGCAGGGCCAACTCGTCGTGCTGGCTACGCAGCCACTCTACTTCGTTGACACTGTTTTCCAGGAGGACCCTTAGTGACGGGATTTCCAACTCCACGGGCAACACTGCTTCCATCCCGTAAGTTAGGGCAAAGGGAGTTTCTCTCGTAGCTGTTCTAACAGACGTTCTATAGCCCCAGAGTGCCAGGTGCAGCTTCTCAGGCCAGTCACGACCACAGGTGGCCATTTTCCGGATAATCCGCTCGAGCGTCTTATTGGCAGCTTCTACAGCTCCATTGGTCTGAGGTCTGTACGGGGATGACTTGTGGCGAGTGATTCTGAATTCTGACAGCAATCTACCGCAGTCTCCTTCAAAGTGCGACCCGTTATCTGAAATAACCTCATTGGGCACCCCATATCTGCACATAATATTTTCTTTGATGAACTGGGCCACTTTTCTAGAAGTGAGGACCTTATAGGACTTGGCCTCTACCCACTTGGTGAAGTAGTCGACTGCCACTAACACAAATTCATGCCCATTGCTTCCTGTCGGGGCTATCTTCCCTATCACGTCAATACCCCAAGTTGCAAATGGCCAAGGAGTCGTCATGCAGTACAGGTCATGAGGCGGAAGATGATTGAGGTTGGCAAACCGTTGGCATTTATCGCACGCTCGGACATGCTGAACACAGACTGTTTCCATGGAAATCCAATAGTAACCTATTCTGAGGATTACTTGCATCAATGCTCTGGCATTCATATGAGGACCGCAGGGACCATTATGGACTTCGGTCATTAACTCTCTGGCCCTTTCTTGGGTGACACATAGGAGGAGTGGTCCTTGGTACCGTTTCTTGTACATGTCGCCCCCCAGAATGACATAATGGGAGGCCAACCGTTTCAGGGCTTGCAGGCTCTTGGCTTTAATGCCTTCCCTTGGTCTACCTTAATTCTTCATTTTTGAAAGCTGATTCCCCATCCTTGAGGAACTGGTAAATCTGATTGTACCAGGGTTCCTTGACAGGCTCGGGTCCCAAGTCTATTTCACAATAGAAAGTCGGGGCTTCTCTTCTATCCACTCTGAATGGTTTTATGGACTTTCCCTCGGGGATCTCTACCAATGAGGCTAGAGTAACTAAGGCATCTGCGAATCTGTTTTTATCCCTCGGCAGGTAATGGAAAGTCACTTCTCTGAACTGCTCAGTCAACTCTTCCATGTAGGCATGATACCTCTGAAGGTTAGGGTCCACAGTCTTCCACTTGGTGGAGACCTGGTTGATGATCAGGGTTGAGTCTCCATAAACCTCGAGCTCCTTGACATTCCTTTCTAAGGCAGCCTCCAAACCAGCAATGCAAGCTTCATACTCGGCGACATTGTTCGTGGCAGGGAAGTTCAATTTGATGGCTATCGGCGTGTGCTCATCTTTCGGATCGACCAGTAGCATCCCTACGCCGTTTCCTCTCTTGTTAGCAGCTCCGTCAAAGAATAACTGCCATCAATACTCAAGCTCAACTACGAAGATCCCTTCATCTGGGAATTGGGGTTTAGGCCCGCGGTCCTCATTACTAGGGAAGTTTGCCAGATGGTCTGACAACGCTTGACCCTTGATGGCCTTTCTCGTTATATAGTTGATGTCATACTCAGCTAAGAAGAATGACCACTTTGCTAGGCACATCGAGAGGGAAGGCTTGTCAAAGATATACTTGATGGGGTCCATTTTCGAGACCAAGTTCACAGAGTGGGCTTGCATGTAATGCTTCAGCTTACCGACTACCCAGACTAGTCCTGCACAAGTCTTTTCACACGCTGAGTAATTGAGCTCACTTCCCTGCAGCTTTCAGCTGACAAAGTAAATGGCATTTTCTACCTGAGAGTCCTTCTTCTCCTGAGCAAGCATAGCCCCAACTGTCGTATCAGTGACAGTGAGTTAGAGCAGAAGAGGTTTCTGTCTATGAGGGGGACATAGCACCGGAGGATGTACTAAGTACGAATTTATTTGGTCAAAGGCATCTTGGCTTTCCTCGGTCCATTTCGTGTCTATATTCTTCTTCATGATCTTGAAGATGGGCTCGCACATGGTAGTCAGCTGGTTGACAAACGGTTGATGTACTGTAGTTTGCCCATAAAGCTTTCGAATTCTGTCTGGGTTCGAGGTGGCCTCATGTCCATAATGGCCTTGATCTTTCGAGGATCGACTTCAATACCTCGTTCCGTGACCATATACCCAAGCACTTTTCCCCTTGTCACTCCAAAGGTGCATTTGGCCGGGTTCAGTCTCATGGAATGCTGTCTCAACCTCTCAAAGAACTTTTGCAGGTCGACAAAGTGCTGTCCATCCTCACCTTTGGAATGGATTATCATGTCATCGACATAGACCTCAATCTCCTTGTGGATCATGTCGTGAAAGAGTGCAGTTGCTGCCCTCTGATACGTAGCCCCGGCATTCTTAAGCCCAAATGGCATAACAGTATAGCAGTACGTTCCCCACGGTGTGGTGAAGGCTGTCTTTTCTTGGTCCTCCTCGGCCATCTTGATCTGGTTGTAGCCAGCAAAGCCATCAACGAAGGATTTGACTTCGTAGTTAGCAGTGGCATCCACCAGAATGTCTATGTTTGGCAAGGGATAATTGTCTTTGGGGCTGGCCTTGTTCAGATCTCGGAAATCTACACAGCAGCGCACCTTCCCATTGGCCTTAGTCACAGTCACGATGTTGGATAGCCATGTCGGATATTTGATGACCCGGATGAATCCTACCCGCAGTAGCTTCTCAATCTCTTCTTTGACCTGTAGAGACCACTCTGGCTTGATCTTTCTCAGTTTCTGCTTTACTGGCTTGGCATCTGGTGCTAGAGGGATTCTGTGCTCCACAATCGAACTGTCTAGCCCCGGCATGTCCCTGTATGACCATGCAAACACGTTCATGTATTCTCTGAGCAGATTGACCAGTCTGTCCCGTTCAACCCCCTGGAAGAATTTCCCAATCTGTGTCTCTTTAGGTTCCTCGACAGTACCCAAGTTAACACTTGTCAAAACCTCCTCGGCAGCTTGGGCCCGGTTTTCCTCTTTATCTGTAACATGCTTAAAGATTTCTTTAATGTATTGTTCGTTTAGTGTGTTTGCATCTTGTTCAAATGATTCATTATTAACTGTTGTTAAGTTATTAGTTAATTTATCATTTGTTAAGTTAGCAATAAGGGGATACTCAGAAAGATCTGTCATTTCATTCAAAGCGAAAGGAAAGATGGCATTGGCTACATATTCACATAATCCTCAGGCGTGAGGCGTGAGGCCTTCGGATGACTCAAAGGACTGGAATTTAAAGACTCCTGACTCGAGGGTATGGACAACAGGGTATTTGACATGACTAGGCTGAGAGGGACGGGGTACCAATCCAAGCTCCGTGATCATTTGTTGTCGGCTGGCTATCGGCCCTGAGAATGTCTCCCAATTCCTTAAAGGCATCTCTGACTTAGTCACCAAAGTGCGGGGATCAAAAGGTTCTTCACCACCGTCTCCAATTACAACAACTATCTCATCATCTGAGCTGAAGTCGATCAAATCAGGGATCTGCCCTTCTTCATCAAACAGCTTCCGCAAGCCCAACTCACTGTCTCCACTACTGGCAGCTTCTACCTGGCTGATCTTTGGAAGAGCTAACTCGAAGGCGGAGAAATTCATTACCCCTGATGGGAAGAGTGCTGACTCTTTGAAGCGGTCTGGGTTTCCTTTGAAGGCATACTTGTTCTGAACAGTAGTGGTAGCCCCAGGAATGTCCGGCAAGTCAAGAAACATTCTTGAACGAGATTTCTTTGGTTTTCCCGAACTTTCTCAAGGTTTTCCAGAAGATTTTTTCTCAAGGAGATCTGACTATCACTTTCATCGTACTGAGTCCTACCTTTTGTGAAGTACTGGGCCAGGGACAAGCTGTAAGGACAAAGACGGATCCCTTCACTTCGTTTTTCCTAAACCATTCCTTTAGCTTTTCTGTCAGAATTCGGTTTGTATCCCAAGCCATGTCGGGTGGTATGTTCCTTCACATCAATGACAGTATTGCGACCCTGAAGTCTTTTACCTAGTCCAAGCCCCGGAAGATAACCCATTTTTCTCATCATTCGCATGGCAGGAGGTATTTTGTCAGAGGTAACAGTGAGGTTGGTGCAACACACTTACGCTTTGGAGGAAGTTACAGAGAATCCGGTCAAGGCAAACCCTTCATCGCCATGCTTGATCTCCAGTATCGGGATACCTCCTGTGCTGGTTCCTTCCACGGTGACACTGTCTCCATAGATAGTAGTAATAGTCCCATCACTTGACTAGAATTTGACGCATTGGTTCAAAGTAGAGGCTACCCCATTTATCTGGTGGATCCAAGGTCATCCCAGCAAAGCGGTAAATGAGATGGGAATGTCAATCACTTGGAAGTCTACATCCATGGCCTTTTTCCCGAACCACAACTTGAGAGTAGCAATTCTTAGAACTGACCGAGCAGTGGAATCATAGGCCTTAATGGTTTGACTGGAAGGCTTCAAATCTGTGGGCTTCAAATCCAACAAATCCATCATTTTTACTGGCAGGACGTTCATTGCAGACCCTCCGTCAACTAATACCCTTGGTAATCGGCGTTCTTCCAACTGGACTGTGATGTAAAGGGGTTCGTTATGACTAGCCCCATATTTTGGCAGGTCCAAGTCAGTGAAGGTAATTATATTTCCATAGTGGATGTTTCCAATCATCTGGACGACCTCATTTGGGGTGACATCTATGGGCACCATGGTCTTGGCCAAACTTTCTTCTAGCTTCAGTTTGTGAGGGTATGAGGAGTTTAAAAGGGACCACAGGGAGATATTGGCTTGAGTACACTTCAACTGAGTCAGCACCGGGTCCTCTTTTTCAGAGTCTGGCTTTTCTGTTTCTGGCCTGTAAGGTCTTTTGTCTGTCTTTGGCTCGGAGACGGCATTTCTTTTATCACCCTTAAGCTGCTCCACACTCATCTGTCCAGATCGAGTCATCACATAGACATTAGACTTCTCAGAGTCATCAGTCCTACCGGAGGATTCCTTCAGCTCTTTAAAGTTAGAGGCGGGCTTTTGCTGGCATATGGCCAACTCTGCTAATTAATCTGATTAACAGCACTACCAGAGGCATAGGCAGCTTCCCGAATCTGATCCCGTGTCACCGGCTTTCAGCCTTTTACGGTCGACTTCCCATTGGCTTAGCAACTGGCTGATTTCAGTTTCATCTTCCTCGCTCAAGGCCTTGACAGTTTCATTCAAGCTTTTCAGAGTCAACATGCAACAGGAATTATCATTCCCAGGGCTTGGAGGTTTGCTAATGGCTTCCTTGCCTGGACATAGCAACTTTTTCAACAGAGCGGGATCACATTCCTGTGAATATGGTGCCCAAATTTTTGTTGGATTCACGCGAGTTTGAAGACATCCGGTTTAATTTGAAAAACGGAGTCGCCACGCCATTTTGATTACCTCAAAACTTTGAAAAAAAGGTTTTTACTTGGGTTCGGAGGTTAAGTTACCCCTTGGGAAGAACGTTTGGCGTTCACCCAAAGTGCCTTGCCGGAGCAAGTCTCCCAAGATTTCATTAATTGGGCTTGCTTGCGTGCTTTCTTCTGTGCATGTGTTTGAAAATAAGGGGGGGGGGGAATGTCCCAAGTTGTCTTCCGGACTTACAAACCATTTGTTGGTTGTCGCTCGGGATTCCTTGGAATTTTATGTATTCAGGATTATGATCCCGTCCTCATCTTATGACTTGTGATCATCGCATTTTAACCTCGGGACCCTCGGGACTTGCGTGATCGAGAGAATGACTCTCTTTTGGTCAAAGATGAGGTTCTTTAGAAAAGGAGGGTCCTTAGCCCATCAATCCTACGCTTTAAGACGGTCGAGCTCGTATAGATGCTTCATACTCTTTCTTAAGCGATAATCGGAGATATAGGGTTCAAGGTGTCCCTTTCTAAAGAGATATGGAACCTTTAATGGAAGGAACGATGTAAAGATAGGATCTTTTACACCGGTCCATTCCTAGGTTGTTAATGGGGGAATGGGGGAAGTGTGTGTAAAAATGAATCTTTAATGAAAAGATGACATTTTTGGTTTGCAAATGATGCACTTAGTTTAAAGAAATAATCTTTATTGCAAATGATGCATAAAGATTTGATTTTTATGCAAATGATGCATTTTTGTTGAAGAAATAGTATTTAATGCACAAATGATGCATGAAAATGGCAAAGGATGATTTTTTAATGCAAAGTATGCATTTTGAGTATGAAAATGAGTTTTTGAATGCAAAGAGTGCATCTTTTATGTGAAAAGGGGTTTTTTGAGTGCAAAGGATGCACCATTAAAGCAAAGATGTCATTTTGGTGAAAAGATATCCTTTTAATGCAAATGATGCTGCTCTGTATGCAAGTGTTTTAGTTTTAAATGCAGATTGATGCATTAAAAGAAGGCAAACATCAGATTACAGCTGAAAGGATGAGGAATATGCAAACTGGCTACTTATGTCGCGTGACATAGGCTGCCTATGTCGCGTGACATAACTAGCCACTTTGCAGAGCTTCAGCAACTGAGATCTACAGAGGTAACAAGGCCTTAAAATAGCCAAGTTACTTCACCAATAGGTCTCAGGGAGCTAGTATTTCAGTTATGAACACTTCAAGAAGGTGTGGATATGAGGGATCCACACTCATCTCGAGTGTTCATGCACAAACAATGTCAAAATGGTTTGATTATGTGAAATGATGTGTAACACAATTATGGATCTACAAGAGCTGAGACTAAAAATAGATATGCAAAGATTAGATCTCGGTTATTACATCACATTTGAGGTCATTTATGTGGATTAAACTATATATGTTCAAAAGAGGGAGAAATAGGGAGGAAGGGAGCGTTACCCTTGAAGATCCACAACTCCTATATCAAGTTAGATATAGGAGCCTTCTAGCATCCTCCTCCGGAGCGATGTCCGGCCTTGAATCCGTGAGAACCTTGGGTTCTTGATGTGTATAGGAAATGTGTGTGTGTGGGAAGTGTGTGTGTGATTGATTTGAGAGGATTAGTGTGATTTGGGGGGTATGTGAGGAGAGAGGAGTCTTACGGGCGTATTCCCTATAGAGGGGGCGAGGGGTGGAAGAGGTGTGTGTAAAATGAGAGGTGAAGGCCTCTATTTATAGAGGCACTGCATGGGCTTGTTATGTCGCACGACATGATAAGCCATAACCGTTTTCCTTCTAGAAACATGCAAGGTGGCATGGTTCTAGAACTCTCTACTGGTTATGTCGCACGACATAAGTAGCCACATGCGATTCCTTCTAGAAACATGCAAGGTGGCGAGGTTTCTAGAAGGTTTCATGGCCTATTATGTCGCACGACATAAGTAGCCACATACTGGATCCTTCTAGAAACATGCAAGGTGGCGAGTCTTCTAGAAGGGAATTCCTCATGAAATAAAAACGTGTTTCTTTGGCTCCAAGCAGTCTCTTATCCCCTTAGGTGATTTGAAACAGTTCCGGAATTGTTCCGGAACTCTAGGAAAGTCCGGGGAATTACCGGAAAACTTGCCGGAATTGCCGGGAAACTTAACCGGAAGGCATGAGCCAGATTTGGGTACTTACGAAGCCCTCGGCAACGTCACTTGCGGGCGAGTGGGGTTGTCGATAGAAAAGGATCCAATCGGCGAATGCCGAGACGGATTGGGTGACCAAGTTGGTCGAGTGGCATTTGGACCTTTTATAAAAGGCTACCTACGTATCCAGTGGGGAATCAAGCCATAATCGTAGTTCGGAATCCACTGGGGAAAGGGGGCGTCATATGTGACAAGTTGGGCGAACCTACGGGAGGCTACCTACGTAACCGGAGGAATCAAGCCGGAGGTCGTAGTTCGAGCATCACTAGATAGGTTAAGAACGATGTCTAGGATCCTTGAGATTTTGACAATTAATGGAGGTTGTCACCTGACATTATTTCATTCTAACGGAAGCTAAAGCTTAGGGTACTATCTCTTTTATGACGGAGATAGAGGAAGCTAAAGCCTGGAAAAACTTGCTTGGAAAAACTTGAGCGTACTTCTCAATCTCTTTCGAATTAGAGATATGGGTACCTTAAGTTTGGAAAACTTGAGTATACTTCTCAATCTCTTTCGAATCAGAGATATGGGTACCTTAAGTTTGGAAAACTTGAGTATACTTCTCAATCTCTTTCGAATCAGAGATATGGGTATCTGAAGTTTGAAAAACTTGAGTATACGTCTCAATCTCTTTCGAATCAGAGATATGGGTATCTGAAGTTTGAAAAACTTGAGTATACGTCTCAATCTCTTTCGAATCAGAGATATGGGTAACTAAAGATAGAAAAACTTGAGCATACGTCTCAATCTCTTTCGAATCAGAGATATGGGTAGCTAAAGTTTGAAAAACTTGAGTATACGTCTCAATCTCTTTCGAATCAGAGATATGGGTAACTAAAGATAGAAAACTTGAGCATACGTCTCAATCTCTTTCGAATCAGAGATATGGGTAGCTAAAGTTTGAAAAACTTGAGCATACGTCTCAATCTCTTTCGAATCAGAGATATGGGTAGCTAAAGCTAGATGACATTGTTTCTTTATGACGGAAATAACAGAGACTAAAGAAGTAAGAAGGACTCGATGATTTTTGTAAAGAAAGTAGGACGTATCCTGATAATTTTTTGTAAAAGAAGTGAATTAAAAATGCCAAAGGCAAATAAAATGAGCCACGGGGGTAAATTTGTAAAATAAGCCTTGGGGGCACTTTGGAGGGAAAATTTGATCGAAAAATGATTGGAAATGCCGGGGGCACAAGGGGTAAACAGGACCTATGAGGGATAAAATCGTAAAATTGAGCCTTCGGGGCAAAATTGTAAAAACAAGCCACAGAGGCTTAGTATGTCGCACGACATAAGAGGCCAGTGAACAGATTTCTTTAAAATTCGCACGATCGCCATTTGAAATTTAATTAGACTTGAAATTGAGAGGGAGGCGACAGTGAGAAGAGAGAGAGCGAACATCAGAGAGGGAGATTCGAGGGAAATCGAGAGAAATCCAAACACTTTTTAGTCCGATTCAATTGAAGAATGCCTCCTAGGCTCTATCCCACCAAAAGGGCTTCTCAACATGCCAACTTAGCAAATCGACGGAAAGGGGTGCAAAGGAATCAAAGGCCATTTCTTCCGGAAGCTCAAAGGGGAGAGTTCTACCCACAGCTCGATGAGCATACCTCGGATGTCAGGAAGAAGAATGAGGTAAGAAACCTAGGGTTGCTTGAATTTTTTTTTTTTTTTAATTTGGGCGAAATTGATTCGAACTGAATGCCTTCAGACTGTGCTATGAATTAAATCATAAACTGGCATGAAATCATAGATTGATCTGAGAAATGTGAAGCTAAATGCATGCTATACATTGCTAAATTTTGACCTATTTTCATGATTTCAAGGAATAGCATGAAATATTCATACTTTTGCCATGTTTTCTTGCAGAAATTACGCACCCGTGGCTCTCCAGAGGCGATTGGCAGGCTATGGCAGAGCTTGCCGGGTAGCCAGGAGCATATAGACTCGCCTAAGGGCATGATTTATGCTGTTGGGCTAGGGCGATTCTTCGAGATGGCGAAGGCCATTGGAGACACTCAGAGGAGTGTGGATTTGGTGAGGGCTTTCAGAGAATATTGGTGGGAGACCACACATTCGTTTCACTTCTCTTGGGGTGAGACGACGGTCACTCCGCTGGATTTTGCGATCATCACGGGGCGCCCTTTACAGATGATCCGCTATACCTAGAGGAGCCTGCACAGGGAGCTGAGCCCCAGCCGATTGCTGATGCTGATTTTATGGGCTTACTTGGCTTCGTTCCCCATAACAAGAAGGGGAATGGATATGAGTTAGGCGAGCTGCATGGCTTGATTGAGGGGCAGAGCAGGGACTACATTGTGGTAGATGATCCCGTTGAGAGCCGGCTGAGAGCCGAGAGATTAGCGAGGGCTTTCTTATGGGTGGGCTTTTCCGACATGCTGTTCATTAACAGCGCATCTACTGCCTTGGTTTCACTATTGGAGCTTTTGAGAGCCTGGGATACTGTCGGGAATCTGTCCTGGGGGGAGGCAGGCTTAGCTGAGATGTATTTGGCCCTAGATGACGTCAGCCGAGGGAAGGCGAAGTACTTCACCTGCTTTCATCTGGCTTTCGAGGTATTCTCTCACCTTGATCTCTTTTCTTTTGCGCATTTCATTATATCCCTTGTTTTCCCTGTTTTGACTTCTTCTTCTCCTTTTCAGGCTTGGGCCTTCGAGTACTTTGGCTGTTATGAGTGGCAGATACAGGATGAGTTTCCTGCCACCACTTTTCCTGCTCTTCGTCGGTGGACAAAGAATGCCAGGAAACAGACCCGGACACCGGAGGGTTCGAGGTGCAGGATCACGGCCTCGTATCATGATACGCTGACATGCCTGAGAGGGATTCCACGCAGGCCGAGCTTGTTCCCTTGGACCGGCCGTTACGATGACTGGATTTGGATCATGCTGCGCACTTGACAGAGTGTCGCAAGCTGCTAGTGGGCTTGTCCGGAGACGCCTTGTATCTAGGAGAGAGAGTGTATAGACAGCATGGGCCGAATAGGCACGCTCGGATCCACGATGATCCTCCGCCTAGGATGTGGCCGCCTCGCCGCTGGGCGAATGTAGATGCTCGATTGTAGGCATGGCAAAGACATCTCTACACACGGGAGGGGACTATACTTTGTACGTGGCTAGACATCTTCATCCCCACTGCACCGGGGTTGGTTATGGTGCTCAGAGTGCGGGACCCTCGGCGCTACGTGGCTAGACCTCCCTTGTCCCCGACTTTCATTGATTATCAGGGTGGCGGTCGCATGAGGCGAGCCCATATTGATATGTCACAGACTCACCCTCATCTGGTGCTCCCGCGAGGTTCTAGATCTGTAAGTATTACTCCTTACGTCTTTTGGATTGATTGCATCTCTTCCCGTTATCAAGAACCGCATTCGACGCTTTTTATGTCCGCTTGTAATGTTTCGGCTCGAGCTGCTTACAGACATTTGACCAGGGCTTATACCGGCGCTGTGGGCATGATTGGCAAGCTCCAGAAAGGTATGAGCTTCTGGAAGGATCAGTTCCGGTCACAGGGTTCGATTGATATCTCCCCACCTGGTCAGCCGAGAAGGAAGAAAAGCCGTTCGATGACGCGGGCACCGCCGAGGGCATTAGCGGGGGTAGTAGTGGACCGAGGCCTCGGACAAAGAGGCCAAATGTGCCTCTTCACAGACCTATTGAGATTGATGATGATGATGAGGATGAGGATGAGGATGGTGGAGCTGAGACGGCCACAGATTACGAGCTTGACTCAGTCGTCATCACGGAGCTTGACGACTACTATCGCACGGGGACCATAGCTTACGAGGCACCTTCGGACGATCCTGACGATGGGCCAGAGGAGGCTGAGGATGACGACGAGGATGGAGAGGACGATGGAGATGACTCAGAGTAGCCCCCCTTCCCCCTAGACATTTATGACTTTTTGGCTATTGTACCCTTTTAGGAAAAACATGTCATTTATTTTTGCTATGCACATCTTTTGGACTTGGCCTATTTCATTTTGTACGTACATTGTTAGCCTTTTGTTGCACGCACTTATGAAATGACAATGGTATGGTATTTGGCTTGAATATGAATGATTTGAATGGATTTTTTTTGGCTTGAATATGAATGCAATGGGTGTACGTGGAGTAAAGGACCCTTCCCCTATGCATTTGAGAAGTGTATGAATGGTATTTGCAGCTTTTGACATGTCGGGGATTGCCCTGGGGAAAACAGGATGCTGCTGATGTCTGATGTCTGATGTGGCTTGTTATGTCGCACGACATGGCTTGTTATGTCGCGCGACATAGTAAGCCTGAACTGTGCTTTTCATTGCCTTTGGAACTGGAATGGAACTGCAGTCACAGGTTGGAATTGGGGGATCAAAGAGATCACCTACCTGGCCTCCTTGGGACAATGGCAAAGAGATATTCGGTCCCTTCCTATAAGGATGGAAACGGGGTGACCTAGGAGGTCAAACAACCAATCCTTCATAGGAATGTTCCAAATCAAAAGGGGTGACCAATATGGTCATAAAATTGGACTTTTATGAAAAGCTTACGCACCATTGGAGAATGGAGAAGGGAAAAGGTGACCAATGTGGTCGGATGGCTGAACCTTTATGAAAGGCTACCTACGTATCCCGGAGGAATCAAGCCTTGATCGTAGTTCAAGCTTTACCTAGACAGTTAGGAACGATGTCTAGGATTTTTCGACGTTTTGACAATTAGGAAACTGTCGCCTGGTGTTATCTCGTTATAACGGAAGTAACGAAGGCGCTTTTGGGAGAAAACGTTATCATTAGCAATTGGCACGTTACTTGAGCCTAGGGATGATTTTCTCTTGGAAACATGGTAGGACTGGTCCGGATGTACATATGGAATGTATTTTGGAATTGTTTAAGACGGGTTTCAAACGAGTGGGGTCGTATCCCTTGGGTGCGGATCGAATCATTGTTGTTGCCGAGATGTTGTCTACGTGGACCGGAATTCCCTCTTGGCCGAGAGGACTCGGGTTTAAACCTCGAGTCTCGATGAATGTTCCTTTCTCACACTCGGCATTTGAAGCCGATGCCGATGTGCTTTTACAACCAAAGCGTATGTTGAAGTGACCAAACTTCTCTTCTAGGGATGGATGTGACTTATCTGAGCCCCTGGCCCGAGGAAAAACTTTCGCAAAGCCCCATGTCTTACTAAAGCAAGGAAAGATCCTTTCATTTGGCAAAGCCCGGTTGAATGAACCGAGTAGGCGAAGTGACTTGGCGAAGCCCCGCCTCCGGTGACCTAGCAAAAATCCCAATATGATTGATACATGCGAAAGTGATCCCGAGGTTGATCCGACCAAAATCGAATTTATCTTGGGACCTAGTGAAGAACCCGATGCGAACCCCAAAAATGGCTAAAGAAGCCCCGGCTTAAAGGAACGCTTTGACAAAGTCCCAACCTTGGAGAGTTTCGAGGCACCTAATGCGAATTGTAGCGAAGAGGGAAAACCTATCCTTTTTCTTTTTTTTTTTTAATTTTATTTAGTCAATCAGTCAACCTTAAGAAGATGTGGACGAAGAGAATTTCAGAAATTTATACATGCAGGGGCATATTTTTTCGAAAAGTGGGAATAGATCCCGATTTTTGTGTTATTTTGACGGCCTTATTCAATGTAGGCGCAAAAACTCGCTTTGGGTTTGACTCTTTTGAGAGAGTATAAGCGTAGAAGGGTTTGTAAAAGTGTATGGAAGCCCTCACGACGTAAAATCGAGTGTTTAGCACTATTTTTCCTAAGATGTAGAAAGAGAAGACTTGTCAAGACATCTGAAAACTTGTTTTATTTACAATGATCACAAGATTGCTTAAAACCCTTTATTGATGTTCGGGTTATTCAACCACTAATCTCGATATGAAAAAACATTCTTATTAGTCATGAGGAGAAAGTCAACCAATGTCGCGGATCAAGGTTGGCTGGGTGTGAAAGAAAGGTTTTGTGTATAGGAAGGTCTTTGATGAGACTGGGTTTTCTGGGATTTGACTGTGTTTATGGGAAAGGTCATTTGATGAGACCGGGTTTTCGGAAATTTGGATATGTTTATGACCGGACCATTGCTGGTTGCCTACGTTCCCCTCATTGTGAGGAGCTCAGGTCGCCGTAGTTCGGCCTTGGCCGGACTGTTTTGGGAAATGGGATTTGTGGTTCCTTTAGTGAAAAGGCTAGGATGAGATGATGAGGCGTGGGCCTCGGGATGATTCCTTGACCAAGTCATTCTTGGACGGCTGCTTCTGATTGCTTCTTCTTTCATATGGGGAGAAAGGATTTGCACGTGCCTAAATGCTTCTGTCTTTACTTCGACCGTCCCATTGTTATCGACAACTTTTATTTTCTGAGCTTTGGTCTTGCCTGTCCGTCAAGCTTTTGATTGGTGACGCTGGGTCCTTGGCCTCATTTTCTTTTATTTTTATGTGCAACCCTGTTTTTTTGCCTAGACCGCCTTTTGGGATTTTCGCCTAGCCGGGTATTACTCTTTTGCACTAAGATTTTTCCTTTTCTTTTTTTTTTTTATATATGTGCAACCCCGTTTTTGTCTAGACGCCCTTTTTTGGGATATTCAAATTTAGCCGGGTATTACTCTTTTTGCACTACATTTTTTTTTCTTTTTTATTTTTTTTATTTTCTGAAGCACATGAGGACCAAGGCGAGCCCCTGCTTGAACATTCTTGATACCCTTGAGGTCTAAGCCAAGCTCCTAGGTTGTTGCCGACACGGGGTCAATCTTTTGAAGCTGAGTGGCCTTTTGTTGTCCCTTGATGATGCCGCCGTCGTTGACTTGGTCAAGGTGATGGGGAGGACATGGTTTGGGAAAGTGTATGGCTTTGATGAAGGCCTTTTGCGGGGTGAGGAAAGTGTATGGCTTGATGACATTAGTTGACTTTCTTACACTGATTAATCAAAATGTTAATTATTTCGAGAGATTATTTGCTGAGCAATGCAAGTGATCATATAAAATAAAACCATTTCATTAAATGTAATGTAGGTGTGCAAATAATGTCTTAAGTCTAGCAAGAAAAGAAGAAGACTTTTTTTTTATAGAAAATTGAAGATTCAATACAATGTCCGTAGAGGACTTAATTGAAAGAGAAAAGTACTAGAACCTACGAAGGTTGACTGAGAGACTATTTTTCTTTTTTTTTTTTTTTTTTTTTTTTTTTTTTTTAAGGATAGGTAAACCCTAGTCTAGCTACTCTTCGCCGGTTGGACCGCCAGGGAGCTTGAGCTTTCCTTTGTAGATCGCCCACCGAATTTCTTTCTTCGTATCCACACACTTGTCCGTCACATGACCATAATGCTTGTGGTACTCACGTAACTTGGCCCCGTCAACTCTACTTGGGTTTCTTGGCTTATAATTCTCGAGAGGTGTGAGAAGGCCTCGTTTCACCAAATCGTTGAAAACTTTGCTCATGGGCATCCCAACATCATCAGGCTGATGTTTCTGACTTTGCTCTTCTTGAATTGACCTCCTACCATAACTTTCTGTTTTTGGCCCATGGAGGTTCTCGAGCTTCCCATTTTCTATCAACTTCTGGATCTCATGCCTCAAATAGGTGCAATCATCGGTGTTGTGCCCAGTGGTATTGATGGAAAAGACGGTGCTTGGACTCATCCAACCGAATACCGGGGTTCCCGGGGCTTCCAATTCTCCGGTGGCTTTATCGCCTTTTCTTTCATCGCTCTTCCGTAATCTTGCTTAAGGGCATATCCGTATTGCGGAGTTTTCGGGAGACATTGTTGTTCGGAGTTCCATTGTCCAGCTTGGTTCCATTGTTGGATTTGGTCAAGGAGGCTACGACACTCTTTCCTTTGTGAGGAACGGAGTGCCGTCATGGAGTACGGTTCTTTGTTTGGTGCTGGTGGCATTGGATCATGCTTGGTGGAGTCATTTCCTTGCTTGGTTCGATGTCTGGGGTCAAGGGAGTATTGATACTCATCATGAAGTCAAACTTCTCTTGTATTTGTTTCACTTGTTCCATCAATATTGCCACATGGGGTCAACGGGGACTCTCGAAAGTTATTGGAAATCGCAACAGGACTTTTATCGGCGGAGGGAAACACAAGAGCAACCGACGGCTGAATTCATTAAGTCCGGTAGGTGACAACTGGAGACTTGAATCATCCTTTGGCAACTCATGATCGCACTCGGTGGGTGTAGGGGCTTTAACATAGCCACATAACTCAAATTGATTATGCGAAGCCGGAGCGTAAACCGGCGTGTATTGCGAAACCGAGGAACAGTGAGGTGAAGCCCAATCCGTTACGAGGAGCCGAGGGCGATGGAGCCCGGATGAGCCGGGATGTTGGAAAGGACCGAGGAGGAGTGGTCCTTGGCAAGGGATCGTATGTGGATGGAGGAAGGTATTGGTTATAGGCAGGGGGGTCTTGGTCATAGGATGAAGGACCGAAATCACCGTTTCCAAAGTCTCATCTTCGACTACCACCAGAGAACCGTTCGACTCAACCGTGACTCGAACTCCATGACGACGGAGTGCGTCAATGAGCATGGCTTCTTTGTTCTCGATGAACCTTATGGGCGCTTTCCAAAGCCAGGACTAACTCTTCCTTCCTAACCATCTCGATTTCCCGCACCCTCACTATTTTACGTCAAATCCGCCATTCCCGACTCTCTCGAGCCGATGAACCTGTCCGAACCTAAGGTTTTCTGAAAAGCCGCTGACCCAGTATTCTAGCCCACTTGTTTCTCGCTGCGGGAAAGGGACAGGCAAGGTTTAGGCTCGGGGATAGGTAAGGTAGGTAAGATTTAGACTTGGAGGTAAGTGTTTAGGCTAAAGGCTCAAGTAACATGCACATTATCGCTTTAACTTTTGCTCGAAACACATTTTCTCCTAATCCTAATTGATCGGAAAAGATGAGACCTTGAAAGGTCAAGATTGAAAATTAGAGATCGGACCGAGGAGGTCTCGATTGAGGATTTGACCATGAAAGGTCGGGATGGGAAAATCGGAGATCGGACCGAGGAGGTCTCGATTAGGGATTTGACCATGAAAGGTCGAGATAGAAAATCGGAAATCGGACCGAGGAGGTCTCGATTAGGGTTTGACCATGAAAGGTCGGAATAGAAAATCAGAAATCGAACCGAGGAGATCTCGATTAGGGATTTGACCATGAAAGGTCGGAATAGAAAATCGGAGATCGGACCGAGGAGGTCTCGATTAGAGATTTGACCATGAAAGGTCGAGATAGAAAATCGGAAATCGGACCGAGGAGGTCTTGATTAGGATTTGACCATGAAAGGTCGAGATAGGAAAAATCGGAAATCGGACCGAGGAGGTCTCGATTAGGATTTGACCATGAAAGGTCGAGATAGAAAAATGCAATTATGATTACATTAATTGTTCAAGTTTACTTAAAACAATGTCTTTTATTTATTTCTATTTGGTTGGAAAAGGGGGTTTGCCCTTCTTTTCGCAACTACTCTAAATCCCGGATCGGTGGGTTCCGTCACTACGTCTATAAGCCCCTCGTATTTCACCTGTATTTCGACCTCCAGGGTGGATAGCCCCGGGCGAGGGTCCTATAGGGCATGCGGATCCCACCGACCGAGAGTAAAGAACGCTCCTAACGGGTCTAGCGGGTCATAGGAACTTTTAACGCACGAGCGATGCGGATTATAGTCAAGGCAATACCGGGAAAGTCTCGTCTTTCTGCCTTGATAGGATTTTGGCAGAATTTCGCTTGAGCGAATGACGTTTGACTGTCGGTAATGTCCGAGAATATAATAGGCATGGGTCGGGCGGCAAAAGCCGGATGACACAGTGTCACATTGAACTTCGTTGCATACGCCGGGCGTGAGTTAGAATCGAAGTCAATGCCGGGTCAAGATCTTGCCAATTTTTCCTTGTCGGAATTTTAGCAGAGCTTCGCTTGAGCGAAAGACCTTTTGATTTGTTGGCAAAGACTCGGTCTTGACTCTTACGCATTCCGTGCAGGTCAAAGTCAATAGTCAATGTCGGAGTTGAGATCTCGCCAATTTTTCCTTGTTGGAATTTTGGCAGAGTTCTTCTTCCGTTATGAACAAAGGCTTGACCTTTACGAGGGTATGCAACTGGGCTATATGACACGGACTAGACCAAAAACCAACCAAAAGTCACGGTTTTTTGAAACGTGTGACACGGACTGTGCATTGGTCGACACTGGCTGCCATGGGGAGGTTGGGATGATTCCGTGCGCGCCCGGGAGCATCGTAAGGTCGTCCGTGATCGCACTTGGGAACCACCCTCGGGTTTGAAGGACGTGCGTGCAAAGTGTACAGGATATATCAGGTGCGCGTAGTGTGCGGTCTCCTAAAAATGTTCCTTTTGAGTTAAAACAGAGATTTTCATAATGTGTTTTAAAGGAATGATTTCCGGGACGGGGGAAAATGCAACACATAAGCACGTAAATTTTCTGGGAGCCCCATTCAGTCATGGAGCTGAGTAGCCCCAAGCTGCTAGGACTGCCAGATTAACCATGATTTTTCCTGGTGGAATTGCCACTGAGGTCGCCCGGTCAGAATCCAAGGAGGATTGAGCCGTACGACTGCATGGATCAATTTTCCAGGTTCCACTCCTTTTGCTATTTTTCGGGTTGTTTCCCGTTTCAAAGTATGCACAAATTCCAAGATGCAAATGATGCAATGCATGGTAAAGAAAGCAAGCACGATTAATGAAATCGGCGATGGGAGTCTAACCCGCTCAAAAGGGAAAAGCTTTCTTTTATTTTTTCAAAATTGTTTTTTTTTCGAAAAGGGATACTGGTACGTGGATTGTTAAACCACCGGTTATCCCAACTCCCACGTCAGGGAGTGTACAGGAAGGGTAAGTGGTTTCCACCTATATACCGAGTATCGATTTTTTTTTTGTTTTGAAAATAAAAGCTTTTCTCCTTTGGGATTTCCCCAGCAGAGTCGCCAAACTGTGAATGTGGTGCCCAAATTTTTGTTGGATTCACGCGAGTTTGAAGACATCCGGTTTAATTTGAAAAACGGAGTCGCCACGCCATTTTGATTACCTCAAAACTTTGAAAAAAAGGTTTTTACTTGGGTTCGGAGGTTAAGTTACCCCTTGGGAAGAACGTTTGGCGTTCACCCAAAGTGCCTTGCCGGAGCAAGTCTCCCAAGATTTCATTAATTGTGCTTGCTTGCGTGCTTTCTTGTGTGCATGTGTTTGAAAATAAGGGGGGGAATGTCCCAAGTTGTCTTCCGGACGTACAAACCATTTGTTGGTTGTCGCTCGGGATTCCTTGGAATTTTATGTATTCGGGATTATGATCCCGTCCTCATCTTATGACTTGTGATCATCGCATTTTAACCTCGGGACCCTCGGGACTTGCGTGATCGAGAGAATGACTCTCTTTTGGTCAAAGATGAGGTTCTTTAGAAAAGGAGGGTCCTTAGCCCATCAATCCTACGCTTTAAGACGGTCGATCTCGTATAGATGCTTCATACTCTTTCTTAAGCGATAATCGGAGATATAGGGTTCAAGGTGTCCCTTTCTAAAGAGATATGGAACCTTTAATGGAAGGAACGATGTAAAGATAGGATCTTTTACACCGGTCAATTCCTAGGTTGTTAATGGGGGAATGGGGGAAGTGTGTGTAAAAATGAATCTTTAATGAAAAGATGACATTTTTGGTTTGCAAATGATGCACTTAGTTTAAAGAAATAATCTTTATTGCAAATGATGCATAAAGATTTGATTTTTATGCAAATGATGCATTTTTGTTGAAGAAATAGTATTTAATGCACAAATGATGCATGAAAATGGCAAAGGATGATTTTTTAATGCAAAGTATGCATTTTGAGTATGAAAATGAGTTTTTGAATGCAAAGAGTGCATCTTTTATGTGAAAAGGGGTTTTTTGAGTGCAAAGGATGCACCATTAAAGCAAAGATGTCATTTTGGTGAAAAAGATATCCTTTTAATGCAAATGATGCTGCTCTGTATGCAAGTGTTTTAGTTTTAAATGCAGATTGATGCATTAAAAGAAGGCAAACATCAGATTACAGCTGAAAGGATGAGGAATATGCAAACTGGCTACTTATGTCGCGTGACATAGGCTGCCTATGTCGCGTGACATAACTAGCCACTTTGCAGAGCTTCGGAATCGAGATCTACAGAGGTAACAAGGCCTTAAAATAGCCAAGTTACTTCACCAATAGGTCTCAGGGAGCTAGTATTTCAGTTATGAACACTTCAAGAAGGTGTGGATATGAGGGATCCACACTCATCTCGAGTGTTCATGCAAAAACAATGTCAAAATGGTTTGATTATGTGAAATGATGTGTAAAACAATGATGGATCTATAAGATCTGAGACTAAAAATAGATATGCAAAGATTAGATCTCAGTTATTACATCACATTTGAGGTCATTTATGTGGATTAAACTATATATGTTCAAAAGAGGGAGAAATAGGGAGGAAGGGAGCGTTACCCTTGAAGATCCACAACTCCTATATCAAGTTAGATATAGGAGCCTTCTAGCATCCTCCTCCGGAGCTGATGTCGGCCTTGAATCCGTGAGAACCTTGGGTTCTTGATGTGTATAGGAAGTGTGTGTGTGTGGGAAGTGTGTGTGTGATTGATTTGAGAGGATTAGTGTGATTTGGGGGGTATGTGAGGAGAGAGGAGTCTTCTGGGCGTATTCCCTATAGAGGGGGACTGAGGGGTGGAAGAGGTGTGTGTAAAATGAGAGGTGAAGGCCTCTATTTATAGGCTGCCTGCATGGGCTTGTTATGTCGCACGACATGATAAGCCATAACCGTTTTCCTTCTAGAAACATGCAAGGTGGCATGGTTCTATAACTCTCTCTGGCTGGTTATGTCGCACGACATAAGTAGCCACATGCAGTTCCTTCTAGAAACATGCAAGGTGGCAGGTTTCTAGAAGGTTTCATGGCCTATTATGTCGCACGACATAAGTAGCCACATCTGGATCCTTCTAGAAACATGCAAGGTGGCAGTCTTCTAGAAGGGAATTCCTCATGAAATAAAAACGTGTTTCTTTGGCTCCAAGCAGTCTCTTATCCCCTTAGGTGATTTGAAACAGTTCCGGAATTGTTCCGGAACTCTAGGAAAGTCCGGGGAATTATCGGAAAACTTGCCGGAATTGCCGGGAAACTTAACCGGAAGGCATGAGCCAGATTTGGGTACTTACAATTCCTCATCACTGTCAAACATATCCCTTCTCTCTCTAGGGGTCAACCTTCTGACGGCATCCTTGACGTTGGCCAAACACTTCCTGAAGTGGGAGATCCCATCATCGATAAGGATTTCTGCAGGGTCAAATCTCATGGCAGGTTCCTGTTCTTTACTTGCGAGAAGGTTTTCTGGGCTTTTTGGCTTCTGGGCTAACCACTCTTCCACCGTTCCTTCCGGCATTTCAAATGTGTCTTCCTCAGTCTCACTACAGTAACTCTCGTGGGAATTCTCATCTTGACTCTGATGACCAATGAGGGCAAAAGCAGATCGGGACACTTGGCGCCGTATAAGGGGTATTCTAGACTCTTCCCCTGACTTAGGGATTATCAAGAAAATATCACTGTCGTCAAAAGATAGGAAGGGGACCGGTGTCGCTTCAAACTTTAAGACTCTTTCCAGAGCTTCCATACATTCTTCTTCGGACAAAGTCTCAGGGGTGACCCTCAACACCACAATGGAGTCTACTCTTCCCGATGGGGGTTTAGCCTCAATAACGCTTACGTGTTCTAGATCGGCAGGTGGAGCCCACTTCCCTCTTTCAGCTAAAGCTTCGATCAAGTTTCTCCATTCACCGACCAAGTCTTTGTAAAGAGTGTTGAATTCTAGGATGTGAAATTCATACCCTGCCTCATCTGAGCTTGCATCCATTTTCTCTTCCGAACCCTTGCAAAGGCGACAAACACACTTTGAAGTGATACAGTCCCCCATTCCAGGTCTATGATTTTCTACCCTATCTTATCCTCCGGGTTTCACTTCCATTGGCTCCATGTTCATTCCTTCTACTGAACTGTCATCATCACTGTAAATCCATCCGTTCCTATTCTTATTTCCGACGGACTTTTCGCTGTCACTGTCTGGGAGGTAGGCAAATTCATAGGCATTGACGAAGTTGGAAAAGTCAGGCTGATACTGGGATTCCGGGATAAGGAAACTTGGTTCATGCTGAGGAGGGGGAGTGAGTCCCATAGGATAATGCAAAGGCTGAGTGACCAGGATAGCTGTGGCATTTGCTCTCTGTTGGTAGGGGACAAAGCTGGGTCTTATCTGAGGAGGCGAGGGCGTCAGAACCCTGAGGGCCTGGGATGTTGGAAAGGACTGAAAAGGGGTAGTCCTTGGTAAGGGATCATATGTGGATGGAGGAGGGCATTGGTTATAGGCTGGGGGAGCTGAGATGGCTGCTTCTGGAGTCTCATCTTCTACCATAACCAGGGAACCGGTGGACTCAACCAATATCTGAACCCCATGCGATGGAGCGCATCAATGAGCATGGCTTGCTGTTCCTTATGGACCTTACGACTGTTTTCCAAGGATAATGCTAGCTCTTCTTCCCTAATCATCTGATTACCCAAACCACTGCTGTTTTCTGTCAAATCTGCCATTCTGACTCTCTGGACTAACAAAACTGAGAACTCCGGCGAGCTATCTGAGAATTCTGCGCTAACAAGCCGCTGACCCGGTATTCTCACCCACTTCTTTCTCGCTGCGGGAAAGGGATAGGAGAGGTTTAGACTCTGGGATAGGTGTTTAGGCTGAAGGCTCAAGCAATATGCAAGTTAAGAATCTTTCAATTTACTTAAAACAGTGTCTTTTATTAATTTCTATTTGGTTGGAAAAGGGGTTGCCCTTCTTTTTCGCAACTACTCTAGATCCTGGATCAGTGGGTTCCATCACTACGTCTATAAGCCCCTCGTATTCCACCTGTATTTCGACCTCCCAGGGTGGATAGCCTCGGGCGAGGGTCCTATAGGGCACGCGGATCCCACCGACCGAGAGAAAAGAACGCTCCTAATGGGTCTAGCGGGTCATAGGAACTTTTAACGCGCGAGCGATGCAGATTATAGTCAAGGCAATGCCGGGAAAGTCTCGTCTTTCAGCCTTAACGGAATTTCGGCAGAATTTCGCTTGCGCGATTGACGTTTTGACTTTTTGGCATTGTCCAAGAAGATAATAGGCATGGGTCGGGCTGTAAAAGCCGGATGACACAGTGTCACATTGAACTCAGTTGCATACGTCGCGTGAGTCAAAATCAAAGTCAATGCCGAGCCAAGATCTTACCAATTTTTCCTTGTCAGAATTTCAGCAGAGCTTCGCTTGCGCAAAAGATCTTTGGATTTTTGGCACGGACTCGGGCTCGACTCTAACGTATCCCGTGCTGGTCAAAGTCAAAGTCAACGCCGGAGTCAAGATTCTGCCAATTTTCCTTGGCGGAATTTCGGCAGAGTTTCGCTTGCGCGAAGGATCCTGACTTCCGTCATGGGCTAAGGTTTGACCTTTACGGGGGTATGCAACTGGGCTATATGACACGGACTAGACCAAAAACCAACCAAAAAGTCACGGTTTTGAAATGTGTGACACGGACTGTGCATTGGTCGACACTGGCTGCCATGGGGAGTTTGGGGTGATTCCGTGCGCACCCGGGAGCATCGTAATACTGTCCGTGACTGCAACTGAACAACCACCCCGGGTTGAAGGGACGTGCGTGCAAAGTGTACAGGATATATAAGGTACGCGTAGTGTGCGGCCTCCTAAAAATGTTTCTTTTTGAGTTAAAACATAAATTTTCAGGAATGTGTTTTAAAGGAATGATTTTCGGGATGGGGGAAATGCAGCAAGTAAGCACGTAAATTTTCTCGGGAGCACAGTCGGCCTTGGGCCCGAATAGCCCCAAGCTGCCAAAGCTGCCAGATTAATCTCAGATTTTGTCCTGGTGGAATTGCCAATGAAGCCGCCCGGCTAGGATTCAAGGAGAATCAAGTCGTACGGCTGCATCAATCAATTTTCCACGTTCCATTTCCTTTCATCTGCAGGTTGTTTCCCCGGCTGTAAGTACGCCAATCCAAATTCGCGACCTTTTCAGATGCATTTTAAGTGATAAAATTGCATTTAGGGGCGTTTTGGTAAATTCCCGATCCGTTCCGAGACTTCCGGAAACATTTCATATGTTTCTCGCGAAGGAAGTACTTTTTGGTACTTTGCTCGGACAAAAGGACCTAAAAGGAATAAACCAGTTTGGACCTCTTGGGAATTAGCCCGGAATGTTCCAGAAGCAGGTTTTGGCGCCAGAAACGGTTATGGACGTGGCCCGTCGTGCGACAGCTTGAAGCATGGAATTTGGAGACGTTTGGTCGTGCGACAAAGTAAAACCCATTCCCAATTTACGTATAAAAACCAATTCCCATTCATTTATAAAGGGACCTCACACATTTCTCTCACACACACATTCAGATATTCTCTCCTTCTCTCTCTACCCGCTCTCTCTCTCTATACGCTGATACCCAAACCTCCATTGCCGTCCCTCAAGCTCCTCAATCAACCGGCAACCTCCTCCAACCAATTCGCCGGCCAACCTCCAAACAACGCCCAAACCCAAATTAACCTTCCTCAGATACTTTCTCTCTCTAACATCTCCCTAAACGCAAACCAGTCATCGTCTCCCTCAACCCATTCACCGGCCAAAGCAATCGGTCTTCTCCGGCCAAACCCTCTCAACCTCCATCGCCGATCTCTATTCCTCTCCACCCAAAGAAACCAATCCTTCCTCTCCAAAACCGAATCGCCAACGACCCATTCCTTCCCTCAATCCTCACGGTTGAGATCTCCATAACCAAATCCCTCAACACCAAGCCCTCTCCCTTTAACCGGCGACCTTCTTCCCCAACGAATCCCTCTCAACCAAAACCTAATCCCGTTGATTGCTACCACTTCACGAACCAAATCCGTCAACGCCAACAACAACAGCCTTCATCGTTATTTCCTATCCCCAAAACCAATTGCTCCTCCCCTGTTCCGGAATCCAATTCGGATACATACATACACACGTACTGGGAACCGCACAGACGCTTGGAGTTCCATTTGCCGTTTTCGATCTGAGTTTGCAAGCTCGTTCCGTCCGTGAAGCGAATTGAAGAATTCGATACCTAACTTGGTATCGAATTTGTGGACTACGAGGGTAACGATTTCCTCACCTCTATCTCTTATTTACGTTTTATTTGCCTCATTGCAATTTATTTTCCGGACTTGATAATTAGACTCCGACTGTCTTCAATTATCAAGCCCCAACTGCCGATCTCTCTGTTTAACTGTTTAGCTTGGTTTGATTGATATTCATTATGTGATTGGAATTCTATTTGTCGTTTGATTGTCAAGGGAGTGTGGATCTCCCCATACCCACACTCCTTTGGTCAATCTATTGGTGATTCATGTTATTCTGATTTGTATTGTTATATTGGTTTGATCTGAGTTGTTTGAGTTGGTTCTTTGGTGGATCTGATTGCAAATTGTGAGATCTCTGCAGAGAGACATGTAGTGTCACGCGACACAACGGGCTATCCGTCCTGTGTAGCGCGACATAACTAGTCGCTCTACAGAGGTCACCTTTCAGTTGTATTTTCTGTTTATCCTCGATGTAAAGTGGGATGTAGCCTCCCAGGGTCAATGGCTTACACTTTGTATTTCCCCCTTGTTGAGCAATAAAACAAAGCACTGATTTGCATTTTAATACATATCTTGTCATACACACTTTGCACACATGTTTGGATGATTTGATTGTTGAACATTGAAAGACTCGTCTACGGACGAGGCGTGTTGGGTGAACTCTCGGTTCTTCCCAACACGTAACTTGACCCCCGGACCCATTTTCTCTTACAAAAAGGTTTTCAATGTTTCCTCTAAAACGGCGTGGCGACTCCTTTATTTTAATTTTCGGCGAGCGCACATTCAGGGTTCTGGCAATGGGACTCCTTCTGTCACGCGACAAAGCGTACCTTTGATATCCTGTGTCACGCGACAGAAGGTGCCACTCTGCAGGATTTGATTTCATTGTGCAGGTTGTGGTTGTGGGCAATCCCCATTAGGGATGGCCAAATCGGATCGGAACCGGACCGGAACCGGAAAACCGGACCGGAACCGGCCCGGAAAAGCCCGAAACCGCCATGAACCGGGGAGAAAACCGGAACCGGTTTGGAGGCGGGCCGGTTAAGGTTCACCAAATTGGTGAACCGGACCGGAAAAAGCCCGGAACCGGACGAAAATTTGTTGTTTTTCAATAGAACCGGCCCGGAACCGGACCAAAACCGTGAGAAAACCGGAACCGGATAACCGGAACCGTGAGAAAAGCGGGCCGGTTAAGGTTCACCTCCTCGCCGAACCGGAACCGGCGGTTCAAGGCCCGGAACCGGAACCGGACCGGATTTGGTCATCCCTAATCCCCATGATCAATTTTTGGATCCTTGATTATTGTATCTCTGTGTGAGTGTGTGTGTGTGTTATTTTCTTTTATCACCCCTTTTCATAAAAAAAAAATAATAAATAATAAATAATAATAAATCATTTTCATAAATAAGGGAAGATAGTCATCCGCACACTACATCACGTAGATCTAGAACCCTCGGGTGCGATTGACGGCATCGCGGACGGCCATGAAATTCGCCTACGCTTGAGCGCCTGAAATCAAACCTATCCCCCTAGTGCGATATAGGTGGCGCCACACATTTAAACCTCACCCAAAACGGTTGGTTTTCGACACGCCATTTTTCAAATACACTAAAATGAGTTGTTTCAAAAATTTTAATAAGCTTTCGTACATTTCCCAAAACCTAGCACTTGTGGGCATGTTGCCAACGCAACATGGTTTCACGAAAGGACATGTCTGTAAGTGCTCCAATTTGAGTTTGTTAGTATTTTCGTTAGAAAATTAACGAAAGTTTTAACATTCCTAACATTTCCTAACATTCCTAACTTTTCTAACAAAGCAAGGGCAAAGTGGGCATTGCCATTTAAAGTTAAACCAAGAAAAGAATCTCAAAAAGCAAAAGAAATTGGAAAAATCCGAATTGGGCAAGTTAAAAAACACAAACTGCTGGAATTTTCTGAAAATATTCCTCCTGTCCAAAAGCCAGCACTGTAGCAGATGAACAGTGCACGCTACCAACCCTATCCGCGCGGACATCTATGTATCTCACAGTGGTCTATAAATTGAACCCTCCTCTCTCAGTCTACACAACACAAATCACTCACAGCAACTGTATTCTGGCGAAAAATAGGGAGAAAACAGTGGGAATTCACTAGAATTGCCACTATTTTCTCTTCAATCTTTCCCAAACCCCACTCACTCAAAATACTTTCAAAACACTCTCATACATACTCTCATACATACACCAATCCAAGCTCAAATCACCCCTTAGGAGGAGGATTAGAGAGAAAACATAGAGGACTTAAGTGTTATCTACTTGTTTTCTCTTTGACCAACTCTATCATCAAACCCTAAACACATTCAAGCCTTGAATCCACCCAAACACAAATCCAAACACCAAATCTTGATACTCCTCAAGTCAAACACCAAATCTTGATACTCCTCAAGTCAAATTCCAAGCCTAGGAAGATAGGGTGTCACCATTGGTAAAGCCCTCCTTCTCTAAACCCTAAAACTCCCTTTTAACTTCTTGTTCATCTTGTTCTCCTTACTTTGATTTAGTTTATGTCTAGTTTAACTTAAGTCTTGACCTAAGATGGTCATTTTGAAGTTCATCTTCATGAATGACCATCTCAAATGGTCCACATTTTAAATCTCTAGTTGATTCTTCTATTTAATTTCATCTCTACAAAATTCCCCTTCCCAAGCAAATGAAGTGCTTAGTCCTAATGTACCCCAAGGATGGTTTGATATAGTTGATTCACCACTAAAATGTCAAGTGATCACTAATCAAAACCTAGGGAAATGGGGACAAGCATGGATGCAAAACCCCCTTTAAAATCATGTTTTCCTTCTTGAGAAGTTGCTGTCCAGTAGCAATTTTCTAAGACCCCAGTCCATGGTCTAATTTTTTGGACACAGATAAACTTGGAATTTGGTGTTGACTACAAAAAACTTTTTGTAGCCAACATCCAGAGATTTCCAGAAATATTTTTACTTTATTTTTTTTGTGAGTAAAACTCCCTTTTTCAAATTTTCCTTTAAAGGTCAGTTCATCAGTCTCTGGAAATCCAGATTTCACATCAGAGATTTCCAGAAGGTTTTGGTCCCTCAAATCATCTCCAAAATGAAAAGTTATTTTACAGAAACCTTATTTAAGGTGTTTTGAACATTTTTCATTCTCGGACTTTTCCCAGATTCTGGAGTTTTCAAGCCCTAAAGTCCATTTCAAAATTAAGTGTCCACTGCCTTTTTCATTCTGGCAGAAATGGTTTCCAACTTCCAAAAATCTTTTGAGTACCAAAATTCAGCCCAGAAATCACACTAAAAATCATGGGATCTGTCCAAAGTCTAATAAAGAATTCCCAATTTTTACTTTCCTCATTTTCAACTTATTTTGGCCAAAGTAACACACACACACACACACAAACAAATGATTTTGAATGTTTGGAAGACTCGTTTTACGAGGCATTTCGAGTGCACACTAACGTCCTTCCCGGCGTGTAACATGACCTCCGAACCCAAATCTCTAATCTCGGGCATTTTTCAAAGTTTTGGCCCTTAAAACAAAAATGGCGTGGCGACTCCGTTCTTTTTCCGGGTTTTATTTGGTTTTTTCAAAGAAACGCAAAAAATCGAATTCTTTCCCGCGAAATGGCGACACATCATCACAGTGGCGACTGCGCTGGGGAATAAGTAAGCTTTTTCTAAAAAAAAAATGATATTTGGTATATTGGTGGAAACCATTAAACTTCCCGTTATCGCCTCCTAACACGAGTCGGGGATAAATTGTGGTTTAACAATCCCACGTACCGGTATCATTGTTTTCAAAAAAAAAAAAGAAAAAGCTTTTGAGGGTCAAGCTTCCGTCCCGGCGTTAAAAATCATTTGTTGTGTGTGTTGATTTTTGCACATTTTCGTGTTGTTTTGGCCGCCTCGGAAAAGTCAAAATTTTGACTGTCGGAATCATGTCCCTAACTGTTGGAATTTTTGTGTTTATGTGCTTATGTGTGCATTTACTTTCAAAAAAAAAATTTCAAAAAAAAAGAATTTAAAAAAAAAAGGAGTTTCAAAAAAAAAAAAAAATTTCAAAAAAAAAAATCATGCATCATTCTTTTTAAGACACATGAAAAATTTCTATTTTACTCAGAAAAAGAAGATAGACTGCTTGCACACTACGCGCACGTGACCGTACACTGCACACTACGTCCCTAACTCGGGGAAATCCTTGTCGCGGCCCGTTTGGTCTTATTACGCCTCTCGGTGCAAGCACAGGACTACCCAAACATCCCATGGAGCCTCGTGTCGACCATGCACTTGTCCGTGACACACTTTGTCCGAGACCCGGTTGGTTTTTAGTCCGGTCCGTGTCATGCCCCGTCTCGTGTATAGACCTTTCCTTTCAAGCCTTTGTCGGCACACCGACTCGATATCTTTCGGGACCCTAATCGGCCGAAGCTCGCCGGTTTTTCGCCGCACTTTGACCAAGATATTGACCGGCGCCTTGACTTCGGCTCGACCGGCACAAATTATACACCGACTCCCAAAGCATGACACCGAGTCATCAAGGATTAATGTTATTCCATGCCTAATTACGGCCTAATTGACGACAAGTCAAGATCAATCGTGGACATTTATCGCCCAAATCATGCCGACTTTTTGTCGAGCTCCTGACATGATCTTGACTTTGACGTCGCCTTTGTCCGTAATTTGCATCGAATGCTCGTTAAGACTCGATTACCCGCGACTTTTAGGATCGTTTTTCTTCGGTCGGTGGGACCCGCTTGCCCTATAGGACCCTCGCCCGGGCCGTCCCACCCCGGGAGGTCGAAATACAGGTGGAATACGAGGGGCTTATAGACGCAGTGATGGGGCCCACTGATCCAGGATCCAGAGTAGTTTGCGAAAAAGAAGAGCAATCTTTTTTTCAACCGATTAGGTTAATAAAACATGTTTTAAGTAAACCAGAACAAATAATTGCATGTTGCATGAGCCCAAAGCCCAAACACCTACCCACCTTCAATTCCCAAACATCTGAACCCTCGTGTCTTTCCCCCCGCAGCTCCGCACAAAGCTTGGTTTCGGGCACCGGGTCACCGTTTGATCAGTTGGGAAGAGTCAAGCGCATCGTCAGCTTCACCGTTTGTTCCAACTTCGGATTTCAGAATGTCTGTATCAGCCGGTAACGATGGGGACAACGTCACTCCGCCTCCCGGGACTCCTCAAACAGAACAGCAGTGGAATCAGTTAGCCGAACGGATGAGAGTGCGACAGGAAGCACAGCTGAACAGCCTTATGGAGGCTATCAAAAGCCATGGATTGGCCGCCAGTCTCAACCCAGATGGCACCTTCACTGTGGAAGAAGAGGAAGACCCCAATCCCGCTCTTGGCCAACCCGACTACTCCAGGATGCCACCACCGGCTTCCCACGGTACTACCACCGAGCCCATGCTCCTCGACCTCCGGGGTCGCCGGCTCCCCAACCGCACTCACCGGATCCATGCGGCTGACGGGACGAGCCGGTTCGCGGTACCTCGGTGGGGACAAAGTCGATGCACGAATGTCTTCTCATGGTTGGGGGTGCCTCGGAATGCCACAAAGCAAATGGGGATCCCACCTCGCCTTGGAACCGATCAATCCGGACCTTCACAAAGCAACGGTTTGGAATGCCGCTACGATGCAGTTCTGGGCAATGACAGAGCCCCTCCTCAAAATGATGCTAACTCAGCTGCTCCTCACACAGCTTTCACAAATCCATGTATCACTCAGGGTTCGATGGGTTACCAAGCCCCCATCCCAGTTTCATCAGAATCACCAGGACCACAGTATCCTCTCGGTTATGCATCCTCGCCACAACCAGCCATGCAATTCAACAACCAGGGACAGCAGCCCGCACTTAAGCCTACTTATGGGCCTCACTCCGGAAATCCAAGCCATCTGGCTACCTCAGATCTGCCTCCATCTTCTCTGCCGATTGGAAGCCAACAGCAAGTCACTGGGTTCTATCCCTTTGCCCAAGCTCCTACCTACACTCCCCAGGGTAATTTGGGCCAAGGACAGGTTTTCACCTATGCTCCGGGATATGGTATTCCTTCCACCAATGCACCACCAACGGCTAGTCCTCTTCCTGGCTCAAATATCGGCTCAAGCATTCCCGCTCCATCTTTGGATCCCCAATTGGCTTGGTTTATGGAGCAACACAAGGAAATGAAAGCGCAGATCGCTGAATTGACGGTCAAAAGGAACACTGCTCTTCGGCCTACAGATCCCGACTCAATTGTACCCCTGCCTCACAAGTTCGTGATGCCCAATCTCGAACTGTTTGATGGAAGTGCGTGCCCTAAAACTCACTTGGACACCTATACTTTGGCAATGAAAGCCAAGGGATGCACAAACCAAGAATTGGGCCGACTACTTCAGCCTCTCTTTGAAGTCGTGGGCTTTGAAATGGTTTTTCCGATTGGCACCTGAAGCTAGGGCTACTTGGGAACAGATTACCCGTACTTTCGAGATAAGTATAAAGCCAACTTGGAATGGGAAACAAACAGAGTTGACTGCAGACAACGGTGCAGCGCCCGATGAGAATATTGGGGATTTCTATAAAAGGTGGAACCCGAAGCTTAGTGAAATGGCCATTCCTCCTCCGACGAGGAGCGCTTAGACATCTTCCGCTCATGCTTGAAGCCGCATTTGAGAGCTTCCCTCGCCACTTCCCTACGCCGACTTGCGTGCAATGGTTAATTCCGGGGCTAAGTTTGAAAAGGCTTACAATCGCAGCCTCGACTGCACCTCGCCTACGTATATCGGGCTCCTCCCTCCAACATCGCTCTCTCTCGCTAAAGGCAAAGAGACGATCAGCTACGCGGGACAGGACTGTAACAATGCCACTTCCTTTGTTCCCAGGAAACCTGATGCATCCAGATCTCGGCTCCAAGACTTGAGAAACTTTGGGATGCCTTTGAGTGATATCTTCAGAGGTTTGGTAAAAGAAGGTTTGCTCCGGCCTTTAGATAATTATCAGCCCAGAAACCCCAATGCTCCTCTGGATACCTCCAAGCATTGTGCCTTTCATCAGTACCATGGGCACCTGACAGATGATTGCGTCCCCTTGAAAAAGGCAATCCAAGGGTTGATTGAGCAAGGGAGGTTAGAAGTGCCTGAAGGGCCCAACACCATCAAAAACCCGTTCCCTGGAAATAACAACATGGGTATCAACATGGTCGAGTTTGGTGATTCAAGCCTTGTGGGCACAATGGAATTTGACTCGCCCCTTTGTGAGGTTAATGAACCAGTCATCGCAGGCAATGAAAATGGTCGGATTGAGCAGGAAGTTGACAAAGAAGTCCTGATGGGAAGACCTGCAACAGCTCCCGACTTCAGCGTCGAAGAATAGATGCATGATCCAACAGCAAAGAGCAGCTAGACTAGGGGCTACCTATCTCTAAGATAGTCTTTTAGTCAACCTTCGTAGGTTCTAGTACTTTTCTTTCACCTAAGTCCGTCTTGGACACTTGTCGGTTTTGTCCACCTCGAATGTTGTGGAAAGAAGCTTAACTATCATTTAAAATTTTAATATATATAAGTCTTTTCTTCTTTTCTTGCTAGACTCGAGACATCACTTGCACACCCATGTTACACTTAATTGAAATGGTTTTATCCTAGATGATCACTTGTGCTGCTCAATCACTAATTCTTTGAAATAGTTAATATTTAAATTAATCGAAGTGAGAAAATCAATTGATATCCTTCTCAAATTGGGGCTTACCAACTCCCCATCTTGCATCTCATATGCTCACATCTCTTTCCTCATCATCATCATCTCGCTGCTCGATGAATTCGCACGAATCTTTTAAAGCTTAAGCAAGCAATGAAGCCTTAACCTCGTTTAGGTCATCCGGTAGGGATTGCGGTTGAAGCCTTTCACCCATAGGAAAGCCATTACCTTACCCTCACCAAACAATATCCTTTCATTTCAAGATCGGCATGTTTTGAAACCCTTTTTAGCCATCACCTTCGCTCCTTGCTGAGAGAAGTCCAAGCAATGCCAAGAAGTTAGCTTCGAGAGTCAGGGACGCATAAAATACTCGAGTCGTGAAGGAAGGACAAAGATAATCCTCAACTTCTCAGGAGGCCTTCCAAGTTATCAAAAGAAGGATTTTAAAATCCTCACAATCTCGGATATAATTCCAAACTCCTCAGGAAGCTTTCCAAGTCAAAAAAAAAAAAAGAAAAGAAAAAAGAGCTCAAGCAAAAGAAGCTTCAAAAAAAAAAGAAGGACTGTCGATCCTCACAATTCAGTAAAAGTCCCCGACTCCTCAAGAAGCTCTCCAATGATAAAAAAAAGGGGAGCCTGAATTCTCGAAGATTCGCAAAAGTTCCCGATAGCTTGGACTCCCTCTCACCATTTCCTTAACCAATCCCAAGCCATCCTCTCGCTTTTAGAGGACATCCCCGTTGCCATTATCCTCGCCTTTGGCCAAAATCAAAATTTGACCTCTCATTCTTAGAGGCAATCAATCTTCCCCGCCATAGATTTCCCAAACACATCCCTACAAGCCAACCTCTCATTTTTAGAGGTTCAGTCAGCAAAAGGCCCAGCCGACCTCTCACTTTAAGAGGTCATAACTTCCAAAATTACCCGATGGCCGATCGAAGCCCGGAAACCCAGCTGCAATTCCTATCGGATAGCAATTTCATCATAATACCTTTAAGATCTAAATCAAATTAACGCTTCATTGCTTGCTTAAATTGGAATCTAATCCATTTTGGCTCAAAATTACCAATCAAAGATTGTGCAAATTCAAAATTGATTCATGTGAGCATAATTCATTTCTACTCCACAAACACTTGTCGTGGATGTCCCACTGGGGCTTCGCATCCGTGTCTTTCATGGACACTCTAAGGGGATATGTTATTCAATCCTCCAAATCCTCAAAATCCCCAAAGGTCCTCAGATCCTCGAATTTCCACATTCATTCTCTTTTCAATCGGGTTAAGCCCGAACTACGGCGACCTGAGCTCTTCATAATGGAGGGAACGTAGGCAACCAGAAATGGTCCGGTCGAAATCACAAACAAATCTCAAAAAAAAAAATCGGTCTCATCAAGGATCGTCCATATACACTTTCCGCCCTTCCGAGCTCGATTCTCGATATCAGTTGGTTTTCTCCTTGTGATTAATCAAAATATTTGTTCATATCAGATTTAAGGGTTGAATAACCCGAACATTAACAAAGGGTTTTAAGCAGCCTTGTGATCATCATGAATAAGACAAGTTTTCAAGTGTCTCGACAAGTCTTCTCTCTCTCCATCATAGGGAAATAGAGCCAAACACTGTCTTTCTGTCAGCAGGGGCTTCCATACACTTTTCCACACCTTGTGATGCTTATACTCTCTCAAAAGAGTCAAACCTAAAGCAAGTGTGATTCATTCCCACTTTTCGAAAAATGTGCCCCTGCACACAAACGTTTCTGAGTCTTGTCCAGTGACTAGTTGACTAAGATTTGAAAAGATGGGTGCCTCCTCGGCCACATGATGACTCTGGCTCGCAATGGACTCAAGCTCAATTTCTTCACACCTGGGGCTTGCTAAGCGGTTCTCCTGTGTTCTCTGTACGGCCTCTTCAAGCTGGAACTTCTATAGTCATCTTTGGGTCCACATTGGTTACTTCACTACGAGATAGATTCGCCAAGTCACTTCTTCAAAATATGGACTTTGCCTACTCAGGATCCGGGGACTTTGTCAAGCTGGTCTTTTGGACCTGAATTTTATCAAGTCGCAAGAAAGAATTTCAGCTTCAGAACTTGGTACATAGCAGCTTCCCGTAGTATCGGAATTTGAGATCTGGGTTTCTCCCGGCATTAGCAATTTCATCAAATCATTCCCCGAACAAGGTTTCGGCCAAAGTCACAGCTCACCCAAATGAAAGAAGCTTCACTCATATCGACGTGCCCTAGGGCTGTCAAGATCGCCCAAATGACCAAGAATGAGAGGGAAAATTTCAACCAAGACCCGGGATCCGAATCCATTCTCATCAAAATTGAGGTCCATGTGATACTGTTAACAAAACCTCATCAACAACCGCTGTTTAAACCGCGATCGAGGGCTTTCACCCCCCCACTTGCTCAAAATATGTTCCAAACAGTCTCCAGACACATACATCCCCTCTCATCACCAAGCAGGGCTCATGTAGCATGCACAAAACTTGAATCAATAGGAACAATCCTAAGTGATTGAAGATCATAAATTCCCTGCCAAAAGCTTAGGCTAAGTGCATCTTCGAAAGCAAGTAAATGCATCATCTCGCAAACATATGCAATGATACTCTCATAATCATTTTTGGTTCCATGCATGCATCTGTCATCATGAATGCCATATATGCATCTTCCTCTTCACTAACGAATGCAGGAATTCGGCAAGGATGATCTTCACCAAAAGTCGACCTCCAACATCCACAAACATATGAAGACCGCCTCCAGTGTCTACAAATCGGTCAGAGACGCCAAGTTCTCAAATACAGTTCGGTCAGAGACGCCAAGTTCTCAAATACAAATCGGTCAGAGACGCCAAGTTCTCAAATACAGTTCGGTCAGAGACGCCAAGCTCTCAAATGCAGTTCGGTCAGAGATGCCAAGTTCTCAAATACAGTTCGGTTAGAGACGCCAAGTTCTCAAATACAGTTCGGTCAGAGACGCCAAGCTCTCAAATACAGTTCGGTCAGAGACGCCAAGTTCTCAAATACAGTTCGGTCAGAGACGCCAAGTTCTCAAATACAGTTCGGTCAGAGACGCCAAGTTCTCAAATACAGTACGGTCAGGGACACCAAGTTCTCAAATGAAAATTGGTCAGAGACACCAAGTTCTCAAAAGCAAGAAGTCCCAATGTGAAGACAAGCTCAACAACTTCTACAAGGTTGACGATCACCAGCAAGATGCAGACTCAACCAAACTCCCCCCTTCAGGTCAAAATGCCTCCAAAGACAGCAAATCGTCAGCAGAAACCGCAACCCAACAACTCTTCATCAACATCAGCCGTAGCCTCAGTCCTTCCGGCAGCTACAGGTAAGCACAACACAGGTATGAAAGCATATCTTAGTCAACTACTTTTCTAAAGAACATTATCATAAAATCTTAGGGTGACTTCCCAAAAATAGTCAAGTCTTAGGGCGACTTCCCAAAAATAGTCAAATCTTAGGGCGACTTCCCAAAAAACAGTCAAACCTCGGGTGACTCCCAAATACCGTCAAACCATCAAAGACCATCCCCAGCAGTTTCCGAACTACGTCCAGGCTTGATTCCCACTCGGGATATGTAGGTAGCCTACCTTAGGTCCAGCCGCTTGACCAACACGGTCACCCTTTTCCCCGATGATCCTCGTAAGCTCAAATCTTCCCCAGCAAGAACGCCCTCAAACAATCTCCCTCAGGTACAAAACCTCGACTTAGGATCATACTCCTGAACTGAGTCCCCATTTAGGTTCATACTCCTGAACTGAAACCCCGACTTAGGATCATACTCCTGAACTGAGTCCCCATTTAGGTTCATACTCCTGAACTGAAACCCCGACTTAGGATCATACTCCTGAACTAGGTCCCCATTTAGGTTCACACTCCTGAACTGAAACCTCGACTTAGGATCATACTCCTGAACTGAGTCCCATTTAGGTTCATACTCCTGAACTGAAACCTCGACTTAGAATCATACTCCTGAACTAAGTCCCCATTTAGGTTCATACTCCTGAACTAAACCTCGACTTAGAATCATACTCCTGAACTAAGTCCCCATTTATGTTCATGCTCCTGAACTAAACCTCGACTTAGAATCATACCCCTGAACTAAGTCCCCATTTAGGTTCATACTCCTGAACTAAACTCCAACAAAGGCTAACAAAATCCCCAGCAAAGTTAACGGAATCCCGTTTCTTTTCCCATTATCATCCATGTCCTCGGCAGCAAACATAAGACCGATCCCTTCAAATGAAGTCCACCAATAGACCATCTATCCCAAACCATCAAAGGGAAATCATTTCAAATCAAGGTTCGAGGCACCGAAGACGCCATCTCCAAGGTTCGAGGCACCTAAGACGCCATCATTAAGGCTTGAGGCACCTAAAACGCTATCACACACAACACGAGGAAAGCGATAAATCGCAATCATCCCCTAATTCGACAAACCGAAGTCAAATCATAGGGTGACTTCCCAAAAATAGTCAGATCCTAGGGCGACTTCCCAAAAATAGTCAGATCTCAGGGCGACTTCCCAAAAATAGTCAAATCTTAGGGTGACTTCCCAAAAATAGTCAGATCATGGGGCGACTTCCCAAAAATAGTCAGATCATAGGGTGACTTCCAAAAATAGTCAGATCATAGGGCGACTTCCCAAAAATAGTCAGATCTCAGGGCGACTTCCCAAAAATAGTCAAATCTTAGGGTGACTTCCCAAAAATAGTCAGATCTTAGGGTGACTTCCCAAAAATAGTCAAATCTTAGGGCGACTTCCCAAAAATAGTCAGATCATAGGGCGACTTCCCAAAAATAGTCAGATCATAGGGCGACTTCCAAAAAATAGTCAGATCTCAGGGCGACTTCCCAAAAATAGTCAAATTTTAGAGTCAAAGACCCGAACTACGACTGGCTTGATTCCTCTTAAGGATACGTAGGTAGCCTATCATTAGGTTCAGCCATCAGACCGAAAATGGTCATTCCTATCCCCAGCAGAGCGGATATACAATTTCAGCCACCAGACCGAAAATGGTCATTCCTATCCCCAGCAGAGCGGATAGCCCTCAGACCGAAAATGGTCGTTCATATCCCCGGCAGAGCGGATATACAATTTCAGCCATCAGACCGAAAATGGTCATTCCTATCCCCAGCAGAGCGGATAGCCCTCAGACCAAAAATGGTCATCCCTATCCCCGGCAGAGCGGATAGCCCTCCGACCGAAAATGGTCACTCTTATCCCCAGCAGAGTTTCTCTCCAGCAACCGACTGCAGAACTCGCTCATCAGGTTCGAGGCACCTAAAGCGCCATCATCTCCAGGGTCAAAGACCCGAACTACGACCGGCTTGATTCCCATTCGGGATACGTAGGTAGCCTATTAAATAGGTTCAGCCACTCGATCACTTGATCATCCTGTCAAATATGGAGCCTTACTCTTATCGACGACCCCGCTTCCTTCGAAAGCACCGTCGCCGAGGGGCTACTGTAAGTGCTCCAATTTGAGTTTGTTAGTATTTTCGTTAGAAAATTAACGAAAGTTTTAACATTCCTAACATTTCCTAACATTCCTAACTTTTCTAACAAAGCAAGGGCAAAGTGGGCATTGCCATTTAAAGTTAAACCAAGAAAAGAATCTCAAAAAGCAAAAGAAATTGGAAAAATCCGAATTGGGCAAGTTGAAAAACACAAACTGCTGGAATTTTCTGAAAATATTCCTCCTGTCCTAAAGCCAGCACTGTAGCAGATGAACAGTGCACGCTACCAACCCTATCCGCGCGGACATCTATGTATCTCACAGTGGTCTATAAATTGAACCCTCCTCTCTCAGTCTACACAACACAAATCACTCACAGCAACTGTATTCTGGCGAAAAATAGGGAGAAAATAGTGGGAATTCACTAGAATTGCCACTATTTTCTCTTCAATCATTCCCAAACCCCACTCACTCAAAATACTTTCAAAACACTCTCATACATACTCTCATACATACACCAATCCAAGCTCAAATCACCCCTTAGGAGGAGGATTAGAGAGAAAATATAGAGGACTTAAGTGTTATCTACTTGTTTTCTCTTTGACCAACTCTATCATCAAACCCTAAACACATTCAAGCCTTGAATCCACCCAAACACAAATCCAAACACCAAATCTTGATACTCCTCAAGTCAAACACCAAATCTTGATACTCCTCAAGTCAAATTCCAAGCCTAGGAAGATAGGGTGTCACCATTGGTAAAGCCCTCCTTCTCTAAACCCTAAAACTCCCTTTTAACTTCTTGTTCATCTTGTTCTCCTTACTTTGATTTACTTTATGTCTAGTTTAACTTAAGTCTTGACCTAAGATGGTCATTTTGAAGTTCATCTTCATGAATGACCATCTCAAATGGTCCACATTTTAAATCTCTAGTTGATTCTTCTATTTAATTTCATCTCTACAAAATTCCCCTTCCCAAGCAAATGAAGTGCTTAGTCCTAATGTACCCCAAGGATGGTTTGATATAGTTGATTCACCACTAAAATGTTAAGTGATCACTAATCAAAACCTAGGGAAATGGGGACAAGCATGGATGCAAAACCCCCTTTAAAATCATGTTTTCCTTCTTGAGAAGTTGCTGTCCAGTAGCAATTTTCTAAGACCCCAGTCCATGGTCTAATTTTTTGGACACAGATAAACTTGGAATTTGGTGTTGACTACAAAACACTTTTTGTAGACAACATCCAGATATTTCCAGAAATATTTTTACTTTATTTTTTTTGTGAATAAAACTCCCTCTTTCAAATTTTCCTTTAAAGGTCAGTTCATCAGTCTCTGGAAATCCAGATTTCACATCTGAGATTTCCAGAAGGTTTTTGTCCCTCAAATCATCTCCAAAATGAAAAGTTATTTTACATAAACCTTATTTAAGGTGTTTTGAACATTTTTCATTCTCGGACTTTTCCCAGATTCTGGAGTTTTCAAGCCCTAAAGTCCATTTCAAAATTAAGTGTCCACTGCCTTTTTCATTCTGGCAGAAATGGTTTCCAACTTCCAAAAATATTTTGAGTACCAAAATTCAGCCCAAAAATCACAGAAAAAATCATGGGATCTGTCCAAAGTCTAATAAAGAATTCCCAATTTTTACTTTCCTCAGTTTCAACTTATTTTGGCCAAAGTAACACACACACACACACACACAAACAAATGATTTTGAATGTTTGGAAGACTCGTTTTACGAGGCATTTCGGGTGCACACTAACGTCCTTCCCGGCGTGTAACATGACCTCCGAACCCAAATCTCTAATCTCGGGCATTTTTCAAAGTTTTGGCCCTTAAAACAAAAATGGCGTGGCGACTCCGTTCTTTTTCCGGGTTTTATTTGGTTTTTTCAAAGAAACGCAAAAAATCGAATTCTTTCCCGCGAAATGGCGACACATCATCACAATGTCGTTCCCACGGCATGTTCTAACGAGAGATCATGTCGCTTTGTCAACGTGCACCGACGAGAGGTCATGCCGGATTTTTCCTTGAAATTCTTCAGGAATACCCGTTATGCTGCCCAAATTTCTCCAGAAATTGGGGCTGCTCGTTCGCCCCATAAATGCTTTGGTTTGGCTTAGGTATTATCGCCTATTATTAATTTTGAACCAATACGTTTGGTGTATTTTTGGATGATGTGTCCTTAGGTTCCCCCGATGTCTAAATTGCTTGAAATAAAGGATTAGCGCGATATAACTAGTCGCTCTGCAGAGGTCACCTTTCAGTTGTATGTTTTGTTTATCCTCGATGTAAAGTGGGATGTAGCCTCCCAGGGTCAATGGCTTACACTTTGTATTTCCCCCTTGTTGAGCAATAAAACAAAGCACTGATTTGCATTTTAATACATATCTTGTCATACACACTTTGCACACATGTTTGGATGATTTGATTGTTGAACATTGAAACACTCGTCTACGGACGAGGCGTGTTGGGTGAACTCTCGGTTCTTCCCAACACGTAACTTGACCCCCAGACCCATTTTCTCTTACAAAAAGGTTTTCAATGTTTCCTCTAAAATGGCGTGGCGACTCCTTTATTTTAATTTTCGGCGAGCGCACATTCACCGGCCTTTTTGGCATCTTTTCAGCTTCCAGCAAGCTTTCCGGTTCAGTTTTCGGAATATGCACAATTCCCAAGAACCAATAATGCATGCAATGCAATGCAAGAAAAAGAAGGCAAGCATGAGAATCGGATCCGCGGCGGAAGGCTAACCCACTCAAAAAAAGCTTTTCTTTTTTTTTCGAAAAGAGATACCGGTACGTGGCTTTGTTAGACCATATTTTATCTCAAACTCGTGTTAGGAGGCGATAACGGGAAGCTTAATGGTTTCCACCTATATACCGAGTATCATTTTTTTTATTTTAAAAATGAAAGCTTTTTTTTTTGTTTTCTTCCCCACCAGAGTCGCCAAACTGTGAATGTGGTGCCCAAGATTGCGGCTTTTTCCCATTTTTTGAAATATTGTTTTATATGGTTGGAACCGCTTTCTCGTGTAAGGGGATCACCGCCTCACATCAATTTGAAGACATCCGGTTTAAATTGAAAAACGGAGTCGCCACGCCATTTTTATTTCCTCAAAACTTTGAAAAAAAGGATTTGGGTCTGGAGGTTAAGTTATCCCTTGGGAAGAACGGATCGTCGTTCACCCAAGGAGCCTTGCCGAAGCAAGTCTTTCAAGATCCAATTTTCATGCTTGCCTTTGTGTTTTCGTGTGTGGGATGTGTTTTTGAGAAGGGAGGGAATGTGCCAAGGTATCTTCCGGACGTATAAACCATGAGTTGATTTTCGCTCGGGATTCCTTGGATTTTGATGTGTTAGGGACTTTGATCCCGTTCTCATCTAGGACTTATGATCAACATTATGAGACCTTGGGTCACATGTGATCGAAATAGGGACACCATTTTTATAGTCCAATGATGAGACTCTTTAGAAAGGAAGGACCTTTGCCCATCAATCCTACAATTTGAGCTTTGTCGGGACATTTATGCTCGTCTCAAGTAATGATCGGAGATGTGGGGCTCAAGATCATCCTTTTCTAAAGGAAAATCCGTCTATGGCATCTTTATGTGGAGGAAATGATGTAAAGATAGGACCTTTACACCATTACGCTCCAAGAGATGCTCCAAGTACCAAATCTTCACAAATCCAACAGGATGCAAAGGACCGTACAGGTAAACCTTTGTTTTCTAACATCTTTCCCCGCAGGTTCGGAGCCAAAACAGGCAAATCTTCAGACAGACAGGTATATTCAGAATTGGGTCATGATTTGATTCCTCAGTATGAGTTTGCCTTTTCAAAAGAAAAAAAATCTCTTCGATTTTCAAAATGATTTCCAAAATACCTAAAGCAGTTTTTTGTGTTTTGGAGTCGATTTTGGTCTGATTCTCCAATAGAGATACGTAGGAAGCCGTGCGGCTTGACCATCTCGATGTTCAGAATGATGTCTTTTCTATCGACAACATGACTTCTTCCATAAGAATTGTCGTCGAGGGGATCTGTAGACACCCCATTCTGAACATATCATGGCATATTTATACCACTCTAAGTCTCACCTTTGGTTTTAGAGTAGAAATCCACAATTTCGTCATGTTTCGTTAAGTTTTGACTAACGGGCATTAGTTTAGACTAAACTGCATACGAGATAACAAGGGGAGGACTAATCTGTCCTTTGTGAGCCTTGTCCTGCGTGGGACATGGCGTGTCTCACGCGAGACTAACCTTCTGCAAGATGTGCAGAATCACTTCCCTTGTCGATTTCAACCTCTTTTCTTGATATCTCTTCTCTAATCTGGGTCTCTACTGATCTTAGAGGTTTGGAACCTTCCTTGGGAGGAATACCAATCCACTTGAGTCTCCTAATCTTGGTGACCAAGTAATCCAAACCCTATAAATACTAGATGACTTTCAGTATTTCAGAGGACACGAAAGGACGGTAAGACAGCCAATTTTACTGGTTTCTCTCCTTGAAAGATTCCTGTAAATCACTCATACACAAACACCTAAATTCTTTTATCAACCTTGTTGATCAACGAACATCGAGATTCAAGTCTAGGATCGAGGCGAAACTCTGTCCAAATCACTTCTTGACCAAAAGGTAATCTTCCTTTCCTTTTTTACTTGTTCTAATTGATTGTTAGAGTGGTATAAATACATCGAATCTAGTATCGACCTAGAGCCTCTCCAAATCATGGAGACGGTCTCGAAGCAATCGATCCCACATTCCGTTTAATCTAATTAAATGGATGCTTTTCTTTACTTCTTTTTAAAAGAGTTATTTATTTGAAAACCTCCCTTAAGCAAGACCGATCTTCGGATTGGGTGGATGCGGTGCTCCTTGAGCTTCCAAATCCATCACTTAAGCCTCGAACCCAAATATTTTAAAATGGTTTTTCTATATTTCCATAATAATATAGGCGGCTACTCAAACAAAATAAAATGAAAATGAGGAAGAAATTCCGCAATCGCTACAGTAATGGTGTAGATCTCTCTCTAATTTGCTTGTACTTGTTCGAGCTAAAACCAGTATGTAATTATTATTTTTAGTGTATTTAGATATGAGAAATTCTAGTAGAGCGGGCAGGAAGACACGCCTGTTATATACAGCTATTACTGGGATGCAATCGTCCCGATCTGATACCGGTACTACCGGTGATGGTGATGACGACCCTACTCATAGTGGTACCATCTCCTCCTCTGGGGCTGATACTACTATGAGTACCACTCATATCGATTTCGAGGGGAGGGCATTGTTTTGGTAGAAAAAACAATAGTGTTGAATCTTAACTTTGACAAGTGTGTGGATTAAACAACAAGGAGGGGACTGTGGAATTCGACTAAATGGAACAAAGACATGAAAAGAAAGAATGACACCACGATTTGTTAACGAGGAAAACCTTAGAGGTGATAACCTCTTTGGAAAAATCCCGGGAGTTAGGTCTCCAACCTTAAAAGTTTCACTATAATAATTGAGTTACAACTGTGGAAGATGATGGAGAGGATTACAAGAGAGATGTGCGTAGAGTGTGTGAGCATGAGAGTGCATGTGTATGAGAGTGTGTATGTTTTTCCGTCTCCATCTCCCCTTAAATATAAGTAAGTTTGAATGGGTAAAAGTTGTTCCTACAATCTCGGGAATAATCTTATCCTCTTCAACGTCCATGAGACCAAGTCATCCTTGCCGTTGAAGATGTGTTGAACGTGCTAGAAAAATATCTCGTATTCTTCTCTCTTATTCACTGGAAAATAATAATAAAGATATTAGGAAAAATCAAATAAGTAAATATTAAAACGATACTTACAGTGGAGTAACATCTTGACATGCAGGAGCAACTGAAGATGTCACCATGCTGAAAAATACCCACAACAATTTGTCCCCAAAAACATTTGGCTATCTTGCCAACTGAAGAGGCAAATGTTTTTTTCCCAATAAATGCTCAACTGCCAGCTTGCATGATGGGACGGGTATTGTGAAACGTGGAGAGAATGGACGGTTGGGGAGTAATGCTTAGGAAAAAGTGGTTTTTTGGAAATAGAGTTCTTTTTTAATTTAAATAACCGCTTGGAAGGCTTAATAAGCTTCTCAAACCTTCCTTTTCATCCACCTTTGCTACGGCGTTGTTCTTCTTCAAGGTAAAAATTTCTCCGTTTCTTATTTTCATCCATTGTTTACTTCTCTCTTTTGTCTGTCAACCATGGGTAGAACTAGGTGGAGTTCGTCCAAAACTAAGAGTGCCCCATCCCCACAAGGTCCCACAGAGATTAGTCTTACCGATTTTGTGAGTGAAAATCTCCTTGCGAAACCGGATGAGGAGACTTGTTTGTTTAGTGATACCCAAATAGAATCACTAAAACAACAATGTTACTTCCCAAAAGGTGCGATTTTTCACCCTTTTACGTAAATCTTAGGTCGACTTTGTTTCTGCCAAATGGATCTGCTTTCATGAGTATCCCTTTCTTCTAGGGTTTAGTTATCCCTTCCCATCGTTGGTTTCTGAGTTCTTTCAAAAGACCCAACTTGCCTATACTCAACTGATGCCCATGGCTTGGAGAGTTTTTGCTTTTATTATCAAAGTGAACAGGGAGAATGGGTTAAACCTAGGGCTTCATGAGATAGCCTATTCGTACGATCTCCAACCTTTCGGTTCAAAAAGATATCTTTTTAAGAAAAGGTCAGGTAGGAACTCCTTAATGAGCACCACATCTTCTAGTGATAGGGGATGGAAAAATAGGTTTTTCTTTGTTGATAGGGCATCCATTGGAGAAGGGAATGAGATATCAAGCAAGTGGAACAAGGGAGGTACTTGAATTCCTAACTTTGTGTCTTTTTGTTCTTGAAACAAACTGAAATCGTAATTGTTCTTACCTCTTTTCAGATATTGACTGGGGAGAACTACTTCCACCGGCTGAGGACACCTTGGCCAAAATTGACGAATTTTTCAAGCTTCCTTTGGACAAGAGATCTCCTAGGGGACTACTGGAATCACCTCTGGTTGTTCCGGAAGATCAAAAAGCGTCAACTTCCGTCATTATGTCTACAGGTAAGCATGTTGTCTTTTTACTATAGTTTATCAATCTGATGCACTACACTTCCTGACAATATTCATATGTCAATGCAGTCTCCAAACCAGTCGTTTCAGGATCGGATTTTGATCTTGATGACATTGAAGCCATGTTTGATGAGTCCGCTCTTAAGATTGATATGAAACCTCCGCCTGTTCCTAAGAAGATCCCTATTTTAGACGAGAGCGCGAGGATTGGCTCCAGGGTGAGAAAGAGGAAGGCTATTCAAGAGGAGGTGATCGATGTTGGAGATATTTTTGAAGGAATGCCAGTGGGAGAATTAAAAAAGAAATTTATGAGTTTTGCAGCAGGGGTAAGATGATACTAACTGGGTTTTAACTGTTTCAAAAGTTTTTATAACACCTTTTGATGTCAAGCTATTATTTTACAGGCTGTAGGGTATTTGGAAGATCGGGTAAAAGAAATGGAGATGCTGAAGAAGAAGTCTAAAGCTGATATTGCTTTGCTTAAGAAGGAGAAGATAATGTTAGAGAGCAAGGTGAAAGGACATGAAAAGACCTTGGAGCAACAAGTTAAGTCATTGGAAGAGCAGGAGCAGACGGTGAAGGATTTATTGAACAATTTGGCAAAAAGTGAGGAGGATCATCTTAAGGAGATTGCAGAAGTGAAAATTCTTGCAAATTGGCTGCTGCTAAAATCGTTTCCCAATGTAAGATCAAGATGATGAAGGAGTTCCAGGAAGGGAAGGCCGATAATTGGGATATCAACAAGGAATATGCCTACTTCTCCAAGCTGACAGGTGAGCCAATAGATGAGGGTGAAGTGTCATCAAGCCCATATGAAGCGATTGTAAAGGATGCAGCAGAACTTGGAGAAGTTACCCCCAAAGCAACACCTGCGGCGGATGCCACCTGAAAAAGGTAAAATAACTTTGTTCTGTTTTTTTTATGGTATTACTGGGGTGGAATCCCTAAAGACAATTTTAATTTTTATTTGGTTATGTAATAGGTCCATAAGGACCGAAGACAATTTCTTTTATGTGTTGGGTTGGTCCAACACTTTTGCGTTTTAACTTTGGCAGTTTGGATGTTCTTATGGTAACTTTAATTTAGTTATGGTTTAGTAATTTTCAAGCATGTCAAGGCTTGTTTTCTTTTGGATGAATTTTTTCTTTGGATGGTCATTTGTTATGCTCGTAAGGTGACATGTTAGTATGTCAAAGCGGTAGATACTTAAGATGACACGTACATGTCATAACCATAAGAATAAAACATGAGATCAATCATTTAACTGAGTGGGAATGGGTAAGCTATATGAGTTTACCCATATAGGCCCACCCACACCTCAATTAAAGAGATAACTTGCGCTCCAGGCGAAGGTGTGGTAACCTAACATCTTAAGAAAGAGGTAATTAACTCTTTAAACCTTAGAAGGGATTATGTACCTTTACTTGAGAAGAGATGGCCAGTCTCTGACGGAGGAGAATTCGTTGTTCTTCTGACTTTGCGTACTTTCGATATGTCCTCATTTCCGTATGTCAACACCTCATAGGACAAAGACATGTTAAAAATGGACGTCAACTATCTTGACGCCTCTCCACAAGTTGTGTTAGCGACATCTTGATTTGTAATGAAGTAAGAAAATAGTAAATAGGAAAATGGAAGGTTACAAATAAATAAAGGATTGTCCATACCTGGGATGAGATGAGTTTAAGGGGTGCATTGTTTAGATGTAATACCTTTTAAGGTGAATGGCGTTCCAACTTCGTGGTATCATTTGGCCATCCAAGGTTGATAGACGATATGCTCCTTTCCCGGCCTGAGCATCTATTAGGTAGGGTCCTTCCCACTTTGGGGAGATCTTGCCTGCATTGAGCTCCTTTGTATTTTGGAATGCCTTTCTTAGGACTAAATCTCCTACTTGGAACCTTCTAACCCTTACATTTTTGTTGTAAGATCTGGCTACCCTTTGTTGATATGCTGCCATCCGAACTTTGGCCATGTCCCTTAGTTCGTCTACGGTATCCAAGTCATATGTCAAGATGTATTTATTATGTTCAGATGTCAACAAACTGTATCTGGCCGTAGGTACAAGTACTTCTGCTGGAATAGCTGATTCTGTCCCAAATACAAGTGAATAGGGAGTTTGACCAGTAGCGTTCTTAGATGTCGTCCTGTCAGCCCATAGAACCATTGGCAACTCTTCTGCCCATCGTCCTTTCTTCTGGTTCTCTCTTTTTTAAGTTGCTTATGATTATTTTGTTGCTAGATTCTGCCTGTCCATTGGCTTGAGGGTGAACAGGTGAAGATGTCAGCATCTTGACTCCCCAAGAAGATGTCAAGAAATCTTGGGTTTTCTTACTAATGAATTGGGAGCCGTTATCACAAATTATCTCTGAAGGTATCCCAAATCGGCTGAATATATTTCTTTTGATGAAAGAGATTACTTCTCTGTCACGAACTTGTACGTACGCCTTAGCTTCTACCCATTTAGAGAAATAGTCTGTCATAGCTAATAGAAATACTCTTCCTCACGGTGCCACAGGTAATTTTTCTACTATGTCCATTCCCCAAACCATAAATGGCCATTGCGACAGGATAGGATGCAATAGTTCAGCTGGCTGGTGCAGGATGTCCCCATGTCGTTGACAGGAGTCACATTTCTTTGCATAGTCTGCGGCGTCTCTTCTCATTGTGGGCCAAAAATAGCCCATCCTCAGAGCCTTGGTATGCAGACTTCTACCCCGGTATGATTTCCACACTTGTCCTTCATGCGGTTCCTTGAGAACTGATGGGCTCGATGCCTTCTAGACATCTTAAGTAGTGACTGCAACAGATTTTCTAAACAAAAGGTTATCAATAAGTAAATACTTAGATACTCTTACCACTGAAGGCTCTAGCATTTTTCTCCTCTGGGATCGTATCATCTAAGAGATACTTGATAATAGGAGTTGTCCAAGAAGTTCTTCTTTGGAGGGGAAGGTACGTCGACATCTAGAACGAACAGGCTCAAGATGATCAATTCTTTGGGATGTCAATATGCACAATTGGGATACTTGTTCGTGAAATGCTTTTGAAGGATGAACCTAAGTTTGCGAGCATACGCTTGAGAATTTTCCTCTCGTGGAATCTGTTCCAAAGTAAATGTTTTGAATTTGGCCGCCAGAATTTTTACAATTTCCAAATATGTCGTCATCTTTGCATTTTTTGCTATGTAGGATCCGTTGTAATGGTTAACAATTAGCAAAGAATCCATAAACACCCGGATATTCTTGACATCCAGGTCTGGGCATTGTTAAACCCGCAATTAATGCCTCATATTACGCTTCATTATTAGTGGCCTTGAAGCTACTGGTGATGGATTGTGGTATTATGTCCCCTTGTGGCGATTTTAGTACAACACCAAGACCTGTACCTCTCATGTTAGAAGCACCATACGTGTAGAGAGTCCGGATCTTCAGGATGTCATCATCTTGAAGTTCTTGAACCTCCAATTCCACCTCTTGTTGCATGGTTGGACTAAAGTCGGCCACAAAATCAGCTAGAGCTTGAGATTTTATTCTTTGTTACGGGCTCATATTTAATGTCGTATGTGCTTAATTGTACAGACCACTTCGCCATTCGACCTGACATCTCTGGTTTTCTCATAACATTCTTAATAGAATAGTTAGTGCGTACAATTATAGTATGTGTTTCAAAATAGTGCCTTAATTTAATAGAAGCAGTTATCAAAGCTAAAATTAACTTCTGTAAATGAGAATACCTGGTCTCTGCATCTAAAAGTGTCTTACTTATATAGTAGACGGGTTGCTGACTACCATCTCGTTCTGCTACCAAGACTGCATTAATAGCGCCTTCTGATACTACCAGATAGATGTAAAGATGTTCCTCCTCCTGAGGCTTGGCCAATAATGGAGGTGTCGACAGGTAAGTTTTGAGCTCCTGAAAGGCTTCTTCATGTTGGTTCTCCCACTGGAACTTCTTGTTCTTCCTTAGGATGTCATAGAAAGGTTTGCATCGATCCGAGGATTTTGAAATGAACCTGGTGAGTGCAGCAATCTTTCCTGTCAATCTTTGGACGTCCTTGGCAGATTGAGGTGACGACAGGTTAATAATAGCACGTATCTGTTCTGGGGCAGCTTCAATGCCTCTTTTAGTAACCATGTAGCCCAAAAACTTCCCTGCCTTCATTCCAAAGTTGCATTTAGCTGGATTAAGTTTCATATTGAAACAATCCAAGATGTCAAAGGCTTGAGATAAGTTGTTTATGTGATCTTTGGCTTTCTTGGATTTTACTACCATGTCGTCAATATATACTTCCATTGTGTCCCCAATCTGATCTTTGATTATTTTGTTGACGAGCCTCTGATATGTTGCACCTGCATTTTTTAGTCCAAAAGGCATAGCAATATAACAATAAATACTGTTGGCGTTATGAAGGCGGTGTCCTCCTGGTCGAGATGGTTCCATCTGGATTTCTTGGAATCCACGAAGATGCATCCATGAAGGTGAGGAGCTCATGTCCGGATGTGGCATCAACTAACGAATCTATGTGAGGCAGAGGGAAAGGATCTTTTGGACAGGCTTTATTTAAGTCGGTGAAGTCAACACAGACTCGCCATTTCCCATTCTTCTTCTCAACTACAACCACGTTTGCTAACCATCTTGGATAATCTATCTCTCGGATCATGTTGGCTTTGAGTAAGCGCTCTACCTCTTCCTTGATGATCTAGTTTCTTGTTTCTGCAAATTTTCTTCGTTTACGGTGCCTTTGGTTTAAAACTAGGATCGATGTTAAGTTTGTGAGTGATGACATCTTTCTTGATGCCGGTCATGTCATCATGTCTCCAAGCAAAACTCTTTACTCTGCTTTTTAATAAGTCCACAAGCTTCTCTTCTATATCGATGGGATGTCACTTTGCCAATAAGTACCTTGATGTCCGGGTTGGAAGGGTCTAGCAATACTTCTTTCACATCGTTCTCCCTAGCTTCCCGGGACTTTACGTACTTTCCTCTGTAATTGCTATGCTTGTTTTGGAGATGTCGACGCCTTCATTGAAGTTTTATAACATTCCTTGGCCACTGGCGATCACTTTGTATATTTTGGCGACACCCCAAGGTGTTGGGAACTTCACACACTGATGGTAAGTGGAGGGGACAACCTTCATCCCATGAATCCATGGTCTTCCAAGAATGACATTGTAGGATGTTGCACAATCAATTACACAGAACCGCTCCATGGTGTTGAGGCCCTTTGAGTATATTGGAAGCTTTATTTCCCCTACCGTTTCTTTGACTTCACCTCTGAAGCCTACCAATGCGAGGATTTCTTGATGATCTCCGATTACAGGATGTTCATTTCCTTGAGGGTGCTCAACATAATGAGATTGACAGAGCTACCCCCATCAACCAGGATACGCCGGATTGTACAATTGGCGATGCAAGGAGATAACTAGGCCGTCGTGATGGGGTTCCGGCCAAGTTATCTCGATCACTCTCATCAAAGGTGATTGGATCATGGTAGGGTGTCGACATTCTTGGTTGTCTTTACGGCCTCTCCTCTTTTGACTCCTTAGCATGTCGTTTTGCGGCGAGAATAGGATGTGCCACATATTTACGAGCCTCCACTAATGAAATTGATCACCTTTGTTGATCTTTGGGGGAGAAGCTGGTCTCTCGACTTCATGAGGAGCTTCCGCACTTTCGGCCTTCTTCTTTACGGATCCCGGCAACTCCTTAAGATGTCCCTTCGAGAGCAAGTGGCGATCTCCTTTCTTAGTGCGATGCAATCTTGTAACATGCCCAAAGTCTTCATGGTAAGCACACCATTTTGATTTGTCACGCCATCCCGTAGGCTTATCCATCTTCTTTGGCCATACGGCTTTGTCCCCTAGGTTGCCCATTGCCTGAGTACACTGAAATGTCAACGAGAAAAACAATAATCAGAAATGTTAGGCACATTATCACTATCTTCATCCTCACCGTCTATTGAATTAATTTTTCTAGTATCAATTCTTGGGTAAGGATTGGAACGGTTGTTCCTGTGATGGGATGATTCAGTCTTTCTGTCAGGGTGGTCATAAGTCGACAATTTGGACGAGGACTTTGATCTTCGCGGCTCATCTTCCTCCAATCTTATGAATCTCAATGCCCTGCTCCTGACTTCTTCCAACCGCTTACAAGGAGTCATCACCAAATCTTGATAATACTGTGAATCTTTCTTGAGTCCCATTTTGAATGCTTACGTAGTGTTGACATGTCAAGATTAGGAATTTCCAGCACTTCCTTATTGAACCGGTGAACATAATCTTTCAGAGTTTCATTAGGCTGTTGGGTCACATTGTAGAGGTCACTTGTCAGCTTCTCAAATTGTCGACTGCACGAGAATTGGTTATAGAACATGTTGATAAGCTGGGTGTATGAACCAATTGAACCTAGGGGCTGCCTAATCAGCCATTTGAGAGCTGGTCCAACCAAGGTCGATCCAAATCCTCTGCATAAGTAAGCCTCCCGAAATTGAAGCGGAATATGGATTATGTCCATCTTCTCCTGATAGTGAGCAACATGCTCCTCCGGGTGCAATGGTGCCGTCATACAACTTCATAGATGGAACGTTGAAATGCTTCGGGATGTCGACATTTGCAATTCTTTGGGACAACCCGAGATTGATTGTAGCGGTTTGAGTCACTTTGGTTGGATTGGAGGAGTTATGCGGGCACGTTCATTATCGGCTCACGAGATCTGCATCTGTTTGGCTAGTGGGTTTCTGCAAAGGGTCGGCCATAGGAATACGATTGAAATTATTATTATTTAATAGATTATTCAGCAAACCAGAGTTATCCGTGGTAGTTGTGACAGTGGTGTTGTCAATGAATGGAATGAACGGGGTGAATCCTGCTGAAGGTGGCGTCATTAGGGTGTCCCCGGGTAAGGATGTCAGCTGAGGAGTTTGAGGTGGACTATTCATTGGAATAAATTCATTCTGGAGCGTAGATCCTTCGGTGTTGTCGAAGTTGAGGTTCCTTGCACGCAATGGTGAGACATTTTCAAGCCGCGAAGCGATGAGCTGTTGATCCCTCTGCATCTTGATCATGGAATTGGCCAACACCTTGGAATTGCTATCTTGTTGATCCAACCTCTGATTCAACTTGGTTAGGATAGTCCGAATGTCAGCATCTACATTGGAAGAAGTCGCTTCCTTTTGTGGAGTCTTTGTAGGTTGAGTTTGCTGAGGTCCGGTCTGAGGAGGTGGCGGCAACAAGATGGTTCTACCTCCTGATGTTGGAGTGGCGGCGGTACCCTTGCCGGCGGCGGACACATTGGGAGGTGCAGACATGATGAATTCGCTCAGGAAATGATCCAAATAACCGATAAACCACGAGGCCCCTCGGTGGGCGCCAAATTGTTTTGGTAGAAAAAACAATAGTGTTGAATCTTAACTTTGACAAGTGTGTGGATTAAACAACAAGGAGGGGACTGTGGAATTCGACTAAATGGAACAAAGACATGAAAAGAAAGAATGACACCACGATTTGTTAACGAGGAAAACCTTAGAGGTGATAACCTCTTTGGAAAAAACCCCGGGAGTTAGGTCTCCAACCTTAAAAGTTTCACTATAATAATTGAGTTACAACTGTGGAAGATGATGGAGAGGATTACAAGAGAGATGTGCGTAGAGTGTGTGAGCATGAGAGTGCGTGTGTATGAGAGTGTGTATGTTTTTCCGTCTCCATCTCCCCTTAAATATAAGTAAGTTTGAATGGGTAAAAGTTGTTCCTACAATCTCGGGAATAATCTTATCCTCTTCAACGTCCGTGAGACCAAGTCATCCTTGCCGTTGAAGATGTGTTGAACGTGCTAGAAAAATATCCCGTATTCTTCTCTCTTATTCACTGGAAAATAATAATAAAGATATTAGGAAAAATCAAATAAGTAAATATTAAAACGATACTTACAGTGGAGTAACATCTTGACATGCAGGAGCAACTGAAGATGTCACCATGCTGAAAAATACCCACAACAGGCATATCTCCAGATATCGCCACATTATGCACAGTAAGTAACTCTTCATTAATTTGATATAAGTTGGTTCCTTTTTTTTTATATATAATTCATTATTTAAGTTAAAATGTTATTGTATAAATATACTTGGTAGGTTTGTAGGTGCATACCCTACACCCGGGACAAAGATTGGGGCATATTGGCGGTCTCGGGTCATGCACGAGTTTTGGCCCAACTGGAAATCATTGCCACAAGAGGAGAAGGAGTATGCTTGAGAGGCGTTTAAGGTTATGTGTTAATGGTTTTTATTTAAAACCTAAATGTTAGTTTGTTATTAAAATGTTATAATTTTTTTTATGTTGTAGTTGAAATTTACATGGGCTGAGGATATCGACGAGGATCAGGTTAAATATATTTTCATGCAGCAGTGTATGAAGTTATTTGATAACATATTTATCTATCATTAATTAGTTTAATAAACAATTAAAATTTACTCTTTTAATTTTATAATGTTATCATTATCAGTTATGAGATATTCATATTTTTAATATGTACCACGAAGTCTCGATTCTATACCCAGCGGCTGGAGAAGGGATTGGTGCCCGTGACACCGACTTGGATGACCGAGGAGGTGTTTCATAGATTTTGCGAACATTGGTCGTCAGAAGGGGCGTTAACGATCGCTCAAAAGGCTCGGGTAAATAGAGTGAGCTCCTCGGGGTCGGCGACAAGGCATACGATGGGGACGATCAACGTCGACGAGCATTATGTGCTTATGGTATGTATGTTAGTTTAAATTTAGTGAAATCCATGGTTTTCGTTTATGTATGTATGTTAGTAAATGTAGTGTATGCATGCTTTGAAATCAGTTTATGTACGTATGTTAACTGGGGAGCCATGTTGATGATATGAAATCCATGATTTTAGTTTAATTGACTTTGAAACCAAACAAGACAGTTTAAGGATGCTTTTAACACCATTTAAGAAACTTCACCATGTAGTCAAACAGTAGATTAACTAAACGTGTACACTCAACTATATATACCTATGTCAAAATAATAATCTCGCTTATTTTATTAATAGGAAAGGGAACATGGCTCCGATATCGGTTTTTTTGATGTGTTTGTTAGCACACATGTTAAAACTCCTACATCCGCCGATCAACCTCCGCAGTGGGTTGATGATCGATCTGCATTGGCCTTTGTAAGTAAACTATCATTAAAAGACTTGCTTTTAAATATGTAAATTTATTTATGTATATTGTGTATATTCATGATTATATTTGTTTGTTTTATTTTGACAGAATACATATCATGCCGCCGTTACTCCTGAAGGTACTCCTCCCGGCCAGCCCATTCCATTCGTGCCTGAAGTTTGGCAAGTGGTCACCTCAGATGGACATCTAAAGAGAGGAGACCGAGTGTTAGGAATGGGGGATCACGGGCTGCAATGCCCATCGTCGTCGACCGTCCGTCGCTCGAATGTGATCAGGCCCGATCCTCAATATGTTTAGAGGATCTCCTCTCTGGAGGCAAGCTTGGCTGAGGAGAGATGTTTGACTGCGCAGTATCGGGAGGAGACAGAGGCAAGGTTGGCTGAGGAGAGACGCTTGGCTGCGCAGTATGGGAGGATACAGAGCGTCGATTTGAGTTGATGATGGCCCAGATGCAGAGTATGCAGCATCATGGGTATTCCCACACGCACTCGAGTACCGGCTCCCCTTCTGACTCTATTGCTAGGAGTCTTTTCCAGTCTTCCCGCCCCCTCCCCCGATGTGATTTTGTGAACCCCCGATTTTGTACTATTTGAATTTGTAATAACATTTAGTATTTAATTTGTTGTAATAAAGTTTAGGTAATTTCTAAGGTTTTTAGATTTATAGTTTTAGTTGATATCAATTGTTATATCAGGTACAAAAACAGGTAAAAAAAATATTATAATTGACATTTTTGATTTTTTTTTATTTATTGTATTATCAGCGGCGGAAATTTCCGCCACTGGGTTATTTTATTTTAATTAAAATTCTAAATAGAGCGAAGGAATATTCCGCCGCTGAAATTATAAATTTAATTAAATTAAATGTCCTCAGCGACGGAAATATCCGCTGCTAAAATTATAAATTTAATTAAATTAAATGTCCTTAGCGACGAAAATATCCGCCGCTGAAATTATAGATTTAATTAAATTTAATGTCCTCAGCGACGGAAATATCCGCCGCTGATATAATTTTATTTTAATTAAAATTTTATTTCACCGGCGGAATATTCCGTCGCTGTATTTAGAATTTTAATTAAAATAAAATTATATCAGCGGCGGAAATTTCCGTCGCTGAAATTATAATTTTAATTAAATTAAATGACCTCAGTGACGAAAATTTCCGCCGGTGGACACTAGAGGAATACTATTTCCGTCGGTGTACACCGGCGAAAATTGGTCTGCCGGTCCGCTGCGACGCGCTGTCAGTGGCGGACCACCGACAGAATAATTCCGCAGCTGGGTATGCTGCAGCGACGGAAATGCTACTTTAGTGGCGGAATATTCTGCCGCTAAAACATGTTTTTCTGGTAGTGAGAGCTTTTTCTGTTTTTAGCGGCCACTGACCTGGCGTAGCCGTTGTTCTTTTAAGGGGTCGAAAATAACTTCCAAAAATCAGTGTACTATGTATCGAAGGCGATATACGCCGTAGAAAGTCGCTATCTTAATATAGAGAAGTTAGCTTATGCCTTGCTTGTAGCTGCTAAAAAATTACGATCTTATTTTTCTGCACACCCCATAATTGTATTCACAGAAGCGCCCTTGAAAAAGATTTTACATAAACCAGAGTCTTCAGGGAGGATGTTAGCATGGTATATAGAACTCACTGAGTTCCAGATTACCTACTCCCCTAGAAGGACCATCAAAGTGCATGCCTTAGCAGATTTTGTGGCAGAAACATCATTCAAGCTTGCGGACAGGGAACTAGGAAAGAGAAAAAAGGTAGAACCCCTAGAAACCCAAGAAAGTTCGAAGTCAGAGACAGATCCACCCAAAGAGCGAACACAAGAAATATGGACTCTATTCGTTGATGGATCTGCGAGCAAGCTATTAAGTGGCGCGGGCATACTCCTGATCGCACCTTGCGAGGAAAAATTCAAAAGAACCTTGAGATTCAAGTTTGAAGCATCAAACAATCAGGCTGAATACGAAGCAATCATAGAGGGCATGTAATTAGCCAGAGACATGGGGTTACCAAGTATTGAAATAAATAGTGATTCTCAGCTTATAGTAAATCATATAAATGGGGAATATGACAAGAATAACCTAGTATTAGCCAAGTACTGCGGTCTAGCAAAATCCCTTCTCAAGAGGTTCAAATACTGTGAGCTGAACCAAATAATGAGAGAAGGTAATACAGAAGCAGACCTCCTCTCCAGAATCACCGAGCAAGAAATTAAAGATCTAGATGTGGACGGCCAAATCGAATTCATAGAAACACCTGCCATAGATCGAATTCAGATTAACAACATTGAGGATCAAGAAACGGACTGGGTAGATGAAATCTGAGATTATATCGAGAAAGAGACCATACCCGAGGATCAAACAAAGGCTAGACTCATCAAAAAAGTATCCGCAAAACACACGGTCATAGACGGAGTGCTATATTGGCGATCATTCACCAAACGTCTACTCAAATGTGTGAAAACGCACATGGTCACCAATTTACTCTATAATGTTCATGAAGGAGTCTGTGGAGGTCATCCAGGAGCCCACACACTCTCGAACAAGATTAAATTTCAAGGGTTTTATTGGCCAACCATGAGGAAGGACGCAGAGGAGTGTGTAAGAAAATGTGACAAATGCCTGCGGTTTGCGGACATCCCTAGACTTCCATCAACAGAGAAACGTTGGTCATACCATCGTGGCCGTTTGATACATGGGGCATTGATTTAATAGAGCCGTTCCCAACCGCTAGAGGAGGCATCATGTACGTAGTAGTGGCCGTTGATTATTTCACAAAGTGGACAGAGGACAAAGCCTTGGCCACTAATTCCGAGGAAAATGTCATCAATTTCATTCACGATCACATCTGGTGTCGATTTGGGATACCAAGAGTAATAGTCTCAGACAATGGGACTCAGTTTGCAGCAAAATTTACGGCTGAATGCGAAAGAATAAAAGTCCAACACCACCAGTCCGCAGTAGCCTATCCTCAAGGAAATGGTCAAGCTGAGGCCGTGAATAAATTAGTCCTAACTGCCCTAAAGAAAAATTTAGAAGGACGAGGAGTACGCTGGTTGGAAGAGCTCTAGATCGCATTATGGGTAGTCCTCATTACTACAAGAAACTCAACAGGAAAAAATCCTTTCTCGCTCACTTATGGGTCAGAGGCCGTAGCTACAGTAGAAGTAGCCCTCCCCTCTTATAGAGTCACTTACTTCAATGAAAGGCGAAATGAGGACACAAGAAGGTGCGATCTAGACGACCTCGAAGAAAAAAGGATGTGGGCAAGAGAAAAGATGGTTAACTACAAACAGAAAGCGAAAAGGCATCATGACAAAAGAGTTAACAAAAGAGGATTTTCAGTTGGAGATTGGGTATTACGAAATATTGAGGTCCAGGGGACCCAACCCGATTTTCACAAGCTCTCCACGAAATGGGAAGTTTCGTATTAAGTCACCCAAGTTATCAAAGAAGGGACCTACAAACTGCGGACAAAAAAAGGAAAAGATCTAAAAAATGCTTGTAATAGCGATCTCCTTAGAAAATACTATTTTGATCTTTTTTATACTAAAGTATTGTAAAAATGATGATAGAGGTAATAAAGGTATCAAAAAATGAGGACTTAGGAATACTTTTTGTATCTCAGAAGAAACGCGATGGTGATATCCTCACTACTAAAGCAACAAAGTGAATGCCCACAAAAAAAAAAGCGGATGCCAGCACGGTCACAACCTGCTGATGCGCGGTGATCTATTTGATCGCAGACCGCATGCCCACAAGGATGCAAGCAATCAGATACGCCCTGATGATGCGCGGTGATCTCATTGATCGCACGCCCATATGTACAAAGGCCAAAATTTAGCCCGTACTCGATCGCCACAAGACTCATGGAGTCCAAACACGTGAACCATCAAAATGGATATGGAAGCCAGCACGACCCAAAATCCTGCTAATGCGCGATGGCCTCATTGGCCGCTAACCGCATGCTCGTATGTAAAAAGGCAAAAAATTGAGCCCTTACCAGTGCTACTAGACTCCAAAGAGTCCAAAAAATGTGCAACTGCCAAACGCGAATACGAAAGCCAACACCAACTATGCCTGCTGAATGCGCGGACTAGCCTCACGGCCATATTCTGCATGCCCATATGAAAGCAGCTTACCTTGGCTCTTTCGAAATACGCCACGGACTCAAGAGTCAAGACCGCGTAAATCACTAAGGTGAATGGACGAGAGTGATGTACAGTAAGAGCACACAAATACAGACCGAGGTAAAACCTCAAAGTCTAAAAATGCCACAATTAACTGTGATCATAGTGAAAAAAGTTAACTTTCATGATAAAACTTGAAGGGTTTTTTAACAAAAAGTTACTAACTCATAAACATGGCCTACAAACTAATAGAGAAATTACACTACACACAACCAAACATTGAGTATAAAGAAATTATTCACAAGTCACATATGCTCAAATAGGAAAAGCAAGAATACAAATTTATCAAAGTTTTTTATAAACGAAGTTCAGCATGATAAAAACTCATAAGCTAAAAGACAAAGAATGAAGTAAATAAGCAAGATTTTTCATAAATAGATAAAGAAAATTACAAAATCCTAACATCTATTACATAAAGCAAAAAAGAAAATCCTACTTCTAAGCAGTTGATGGAGCAGGCTCCTAGGTTGGTATGACCTATGGGGTTGGAGTAGGAGTTGGAAGAGGATCAGTTCAAGCGGAGTCAGAGGCAGGAGCAGGTGTTGACCGCGATAGAAATAGCTTGCTGACCGCAGGCCCATTAGGAAATAGCCGAGCAGCAGCGGCTTCCAATGATAGCTTTTCCACACCCCACCTTAGCATATCTAGCTCATCTATAAGGCTGGGGGCAGTGACCGCGGCAACAGTAGGCAAGGTTAATGCTAACGCTCCATCCAAATTATCGATGTCCTCTTGAGCCAGAGGTACCAATGCATGCCCGGGCTGACATTCCAAATCAGTGGCGATCAAAGAGCAAATAATGGCCAGTTGTTCCAAAGAAAATTTTCTAGTAGCAACAAAGTTCCTTAGTTGCGTCTTGTTAGCAGCATCAAACTGTGAAAAGAACTCCGCCAAGATTTTGTCTTTATTCTCTTGGGAGTTTCTGAACTATTCAACAGCTTCCTTACGAGCAGCGGCAAGCTAGGTATCCTTCTCAAGCTGGAACTGCTTCAGGGGAAACAGCTCTTCAGATAATTGTCCATTTGAGCCTCCAAGTCCAAAACTTGCTTCTTGGAGGCCTCCAGCCTGCCCGCATACTCCTCCACCCTCTTCTCCAGCTGCTCCTTGTGACCGTAATACTCATCCCTCAGACCCTTGGCTCGCTCTAGAGATTTGAGCGCCTCATCATGTTTCTCATAGAAGTGCTTGAGGTCACTCTTTTTCTCCTTCAGAGACGCAGGCAAGGCTTTATTCTCCTCCAGCGCCTTCCCCAAGGCTTTGTTCTTATCCGTTAGGGAGGTAGCCTGCTCATCCATTATTTCACGCAGCCTCGTGGCATCATTGGCCATTTGAAAAAGAAGAAAAGCTCGGTCAGCAGGCAGCGATCTAAAAAAGATAGAAAAATAAAAGGAAAGGAGTAAGGAATTACCTTCGTGGCCATCAAGCCTATGTTTCCCGCCAAGGCAGAGGCATTCAGTTTGGCCCCAACATTCTCGTAGAAGTCAGGGGAGTAGAGCCTGTTCAAGAGACCAAGCCCCACCACATAATTGTGTCCCATACGAGAATATAGGTCCACTCCTTGGACTGGGGGCTGTAGCGATGCGCGGATTTCTCTTGTTTTTCACATCTTTTTGAGTCGCCACCTATATTATTTGTTTGGAAATATAGAAAAACCATTTGAAAAGAGATTTTGGGTTCGGGGCTTAGGTTATGGAATGGGAAGGTCAAGGAGCACCCATTCCACCCAATCCGGGGATCGGTCTTGCTAAAAGAGAGGTTTTCAAAGAAAAAAAAGACGTTTTAAATAATAAGTAAACAAAGATCCATTTAACGAGGTTAAACAGAATATAGGATCGATTGCTTCGAGACCATCCCCATGACTTGGGGAGGCTCTAGGCCGATCCTAGATTCGATGTATTATACCACTCTAACAATCAATTAGAAAGGGAGAGGAAGATTATCTCGTGTGAAGAGACTCGGACAGAGTTTCGACCCAAGTTTAGAGTCAAATCTTGATGCGGACAGAGCTTCGCCTCTGTCCTTGATTCGAGCTTTGATGTTTGTTTATCAACAAGGTTGACAAACAAATTTTAGGTGATTTTATGGATGATTTACAGGAATCTTTCAGGGAGAGAAACCAGTAAATGTGAGGGTTTTTACTTGAAAAGTCTGGGATCCAAAATACTGAAAGTCTTAAAGTATTTATAGGTGTTGAAGATGTGTTGGTGGAGAGATAAAACACCTTGGGAAGGTTCCAGAACCCAAATTTCATTGGATGGCCGGATTGATAAAGTTTTATCCCGAAAGAGGTTGAAATCGACGAGGAGACTGGCTTCTGCAGGTCTGCAGAAACTCCTTGTATCGCGCGAGACAAGCTACTCCGTGCGAGATAAGGTCGTCAGTGGACAATTCTATCCTCCCCTCGTTATCTCGTATGCAGTTTAGTTCAAACTAACGGTCGCTAGTCAAAACTTAACGAAATATGACGAAATGGTGGATTTTTACTTCTTGACTCAAGACGAGACTTAGAGTGGTATCAATCTGCTCCGAGGGGTTCAGAATGGGGTATCTACAGAGCCCCTCATTGACAAGTCTTATGGAAGAAGTCATGTCAACGATAGAAAAGACATCATTCTGAACATCGGGATGGTCGGCCCGCACGGCTTCCTACGTATCTCTATCGGAGAATCAGACCATAACGTAGTTTGACTCCAAAATACGAAAAGGCTGCTTTAGGTATTTTGAAAATCGAGGAGATTTTGCTTTTGAAAGGTAAATTTATACTGAGGATTCAAATCAAGACCCAATTCTGAAAACACCTGCCTGAAGATTTGCCTATCTGAGCTCCGAACCTGTGGGGAAATATGTTAGAAAATAAAGGCTTACCTGCCAGGTCCTTTGAGTCTTGTTGGTTTTGGTGACGATTCGCCTGTCTGGGCTCCAAATCGGGCTTTTTGTTGGGGATGACGATTGGGCGTTGATTTGGGCTTTTGGTTTGACGATTCACCTGTCTGGGCTCTGAATCAGGCTTTTGTGATGACGATTCACCTGTCTGGGCTCTGAATCGGGCTTTTCTTTCGACGATTCACCTGTCTGGGCTCTGAATCGTGCTTTTCTGTTGACGATTCACCTGTCTGGGCTCTGAATCGGGCTTTTGATTTTGATGATTCACCTGTCTGGGCTCTGAACCATGCTTTTGATTTGACGATCCACCTGTCTGGGCTCTGAATCGTGTGGGATGAATTGATCTCTGGATCAATCATTTTCGGGTGACTGGTGCCGTATTGGGCGATTGTGCGGGTGTCACGTTCGGCTCGTTCCGTGACTTGCGGTCCCAATTTTTCCATGTTTCCTTGCTAGTTCATCACTTCCAAGGGTAAATGTGTCAAAATTTTAAATTTTGACGTTGCGTAGACGCTTATTGTCGAGGAAAATTTCGTACATTTCCAGGGGGTTTATCTCGCGCGAGATAGCCTGTATCGTGCGATACATCGACTGTCGAGGCAATATAACAGCAGCTGCTGTTTATTTTAAAAACACCCATTTTCAAATTTTCTCTCCAAGCTTGAGCCAAGGCATTTTTTCCCTGGGATTTTTGGAGCTTTGCTTGTCGATTCCTTCTTTCAATCAACATTCAATCCCTTCTTCTTCCATCATCAATGGCTCAAGAGAGAAAGAACCCAACCTTCGGTAGTCATTTGCTCGGGAAGGACTATCCAAGGGACGACCTCACTTTTGATCGGAATATGCACATTTCCTATGCCATTCGCGAGGGTTTGGTAAGGTTTTCTTTCTCCGTTCTTGTTTCATGCATTGCATTGCATTCATTGTCTTTTGAATTCCCTAATTTCATCAAATTGGCAATTTCTCTCTTTTGCCTTAGAACTTGGTTCTATTGTTGAAGCATGCTCTGTTTTTGTTGATTGTTGGTGTTGCATTGTGCATATATGACTTCCCTACATATCATGGATTGTAGGAGGGATCAACTTAGGTAGTTGAATGCATCTTTGGGCATGGCTTTCTAGTGTGCACGCCAAGTGTTCGATGAAATGCCTCAATGAAAATTTTCTTTTATTTCTTTGAATTTTTGCCATGGGATGATCTCTAATGTTGCTCCCTTGCTTTTCCTCTGTTTCGCAGTCGTATAGGCCAACTAAGAACTGTCGTGGGAGTCCAAAGTTTGCCAAGGCTTTGTGGGACAAAGTCAAGGACTTGAATGGAGTTCGGGCTAGGATGGCTCAAACGGGGCTCCTTACCTTTGTTGATAATATCCAGGGAATGAGGTGAACTCCCCAGGTCCTTCAGGTGATCAGGGAGGGGTGGTGGGACACTACCCACACGGTCCACCTTCGCTTCGAGGAAGCTACTATGACCCCACTAGATTTTCTTGCTATCACCGGGTTGGAGTTCACCGGCGTTCCCCTCCCGAAGACTGTGGGTTACAAGCCTGCGAGTCAAGCTGTATGGAGGCAGTTGATTGGTTTTGCCCCTAACAAGGTTAAGGGGTTTGCTGCTGAGTTGTCACCCCTCCGTGCTCAGCTCGAGGCTTACGCGAATAAGCCAAATCCGAACACAGATCGGTTGGTTAGGGGTGCTCTCTGATATATTCTGTGAGAGACCATCTTTGCTAACCATTCTTCTACGGCTCGCCTTGCTCTCTTGGGTTTGTTGGTTGATCTAGATGCGGTGAGGACATATGATTGGGGCTCAGCTGGGCTGGCCTTCTGCTATCACGCTATGGATGAGGCGTGTAGGCATACCAAGGATACTCTGTCTGGGTATTCTTATGCTTGGGAGGTATGCTTTTGATTCTGTCTTTGTCCTTTGTCTGTACCTTTTATCTACGTTTTGTACTGAATTTGTTCTTTCTTGTACAGATACGGGGGTATGTCATCTTTGAACTGTACAAGTTTGAGCTGGATAGCTGGGACCCTCTATTTTCGGACATCAGGAGGTGGAGCCATCCCAACCGGACCATGGATGAGGAGGAGGGAGATCAGGACTGGACCCTGACATTGCGGAGGCGCGGGCCATGCTGGATACCTTTGAGTTTGAGCGGCTGGGCATGTATCCGTGGACCTTGGTGGAACGAGAGGTTCACCGGGCCTGGGATGCTATTGCGATGCAGATGATCTTGGTATCTATGGAGGGGGATACCATCTATCTGGGCAAGCGAGTCTTCCCTCAGCATGGCTGGGGTTCACTGCCATATAGGGTGCCAGAGGATCCGCCGAGGGCGATGTACCCCACCCACTTCATTCCTGACGATGATTATGCCGATCTTGTGAATGGTTGCGCGGCGGCTGATTGCATTGTCCGGGGAACTTCATATGAGGCATTCTTGCCTCGACTGATGGGTCCCCTCTTGGTAGGTGATAGGCGGTCACTTGCTCAAGCTTTTACTTCTGCCTCAGCCTCAGGTTCGTCAGCCCCAAGCTCTTCTTCACAGTATGCAGGTCCTGTGCCTTTTGCGCTGAATTATGGTCCAATGAGCTATACGTATATGATAGGAAGCATGCCGATGGTGGGCCATATTGCGGTCCCAGATCAGATTCCTGAGAGTTATCGCCTCCCTTCCGGTGTCTCTTCGGTACATTTCTGTTCATACTATTTCCCACAATCGTCCATATATGTGTATATGTCCGATCCTTTCTGAGGGTTTTCTCTTTGTGATCAGGTTATCATGTCCGCGGCTGATTATAACCGTGGGGCGAGCAGGATGGCCGGCTTGATGGCCCTGGTATCTGACCTGTCTGAGCGGCTATTTCACAAGGCGGCCTTGGCGGCGTCGACTATTGCTTCTTCAGTGACCCCAACCTACGGAGCCAAGCGGTCAAGGAGGGATCGTAGCCCCAACGGTGGTGAAGGCGGAGGTATCGACGGCTCGGGCGACTTGATGGCGTGATCCCCCCTTTCTCCCTATTCATTTCTTGGGAACTTGTAAATATTGGCCGTGTGGGCCCAGACAACTTTTCTTCTTTTGTACCTGTTAGCACGTAGGTAGCACAAAAACAAGATTTTCTTAATTCCTAATCCTAGGTCTAGTTAATTAATTTTTTAGCTTTCTCGACTTCCGTGATGGAAATGAAATGACCATTCGGGTCACAGTTTTGAGCTTGGTTTTGGTGCCTGTACTGCATGTTAGGAACTGTTGGTGCAGGTTTTCGAGACTTGCTTCGTCAAGTCGGGGCTAGATTGCTTGTTTGTGTAGGAATGCTGCTGAATTTGCCGAAGAGATGTATCGCGCGGGACAAGGTATCTCGTGCGAGACACGATACTCAGGCGAAATTCTTTTCCTTCTTCGAACGGGATTCTGTCAGTTCTCCCTATATATAAACACCCTGTAGTCCGGCCAGATAACTCATTCTAGCCCTTCAAACTCTAGAGATATTCTGTTAGGGTCGAATTCTTGTCTTCTTTTCCAACCCTGTGATCCATGGCTTCCAAGGAGATCGTCCCAACGTCCATGATTGTTGATGATTTTTCTCTGCCGTCTGACGTAGTCGAAGCATTTAAGCAAGCATCAAGAGACTTTGTGAGGTCATTTCGCAATCGATCTCGCAATAAGTTTATAGCAGAATTCGGATTCAGAATCATTTTCACCTTGAAGAACCTCCAATCGGATTGGAATCTTTTGCAGGGTGCTGCTCAATTTTGTGATCCTTCTGTTCATCTCTTTAATTTTTCTCTTAATGAGATGGTGCCTACTGTTGAGGAATTTGCCACTATCTTGGATATGCCGTTGACTGGTGAGATTGCTGTTCTTAAATACAATAGGAATCATTCAGAGGCTTTGAATGAATTGCTAGGGATCCCCCTTGATACTTGCTATGAGCTGGTTCACCGCAGGTGGGTAGATTGCTCTTCTTTTCCTGAACGCTTTAGCGGAGATTCAGATGACGAGGCCTTCCATGTTTACAAACGGAACTTTCTGGCCCTTTCTCTTTTCAAAGATGTTTTGTTCACGTGCAGGGAGGGATTGGTTGACTCCCAATTGGTGGAAATCGTTCTGCAGGCTAGGAAACGTTCTAGGAACATTATCCCGCTAATCTTGGGTGAAACCCTGCATGGTCTTGATGAGTTGCATAAGACCGGTGCCATGACTCAAGGGAGTCCTCTTTTGTTGACTATTTGGCTTAGGGAACATCTCAAGTTGGTAGATCCTCCGTTGGAGTATTCCCCATTCACATACCATATGAGGAAGTTGCTGATCAAGGATCTCTCGGTGGATGAGTGGGCCAAGTTGATTGTAAAGACCCCCACTGCAGATATCATTTGGTGTCCACCTTATTGGAGATTGAACAAGTATGTTGCCAATACCAAGGGTTTTGACAGGGTTGTTCTCCCGGGTTTGCGAGATTCCTCCTTTTATTTTCCCAAGCGGGTGCTCCGTCAGTTTGGCCAGCAGTAGGACACTTATCTTTTCGAAGGAGCCTCTCGTGAAGTGTCTTATATCGGTGTAGAGTTTGCGAAGGTGCTAGCTCAAGCATGGGGTGAAGGAACTAATCGAGATCGCTGGTCGAATCTTCGGACTTTTGATGCGAGCGTCTTCTTATCTGACAAGTATTTGGATTGGTTCCTTCATACCGGTCACCCTAGTGTGGAGAAGATTGATGATCTGCGGCTTTCACTGTTAGGTGATTCCTTTGTAGCTAGCAGTATTTTGCGAAGGAGCGAGGCCCAGTCTGATCCTGCTAATGTAGGAACTAATCAAACCCAGGATTTTCTTGATGGGGATTGGTATGAGAGGTGAGGCAAGGGTATTTCCGGAAAGATGCAAGCTTTAGATAGGCCCAATGTCTTCAAGAGGCTTTCGAAGTCCGTTTTCACTCGCCTCGAGGGATGTTCTGCTTCAAAGGGCCCGAAGCGCAAGAGAGATCGCGATGACGGGGGTGATCATGTCCGCCGGCCTACCAAGTCAATGAAAGGCTAGATTCTAAAGAGTACCAAGAGATTGCTTTGATAGATCAATAATTTTATTATATTTCTTCTTTTTTTCAAGACGGTTAGCTTAGCAAATTAGTCGTTGTGGTTAGGATTTCCCTTTTGTTATTAATAAAATACATTTGATTAATAAAAGGACAACGTTTGATTTATTTATTTGATTAGACCGAACCCGAAAGCTGCCTACGTTCCTCTTTTACAGCAATTAAATAAGAGGCTCAGGTCTAACGTAGTTCAATTTTGAGAGAAAAGGGACAAAATACGACTTCAGGCCGAGGGGTAGTCTCGCGCGGGACAAGGCCTCCTTCTTTTTTTTATTTTTTATGCACACCCTTTCTTTTGCCTAGACCGCCCCTTCGGGTTTTCAATCTAGCGGGCTTCTTTTCTTGTGCAAGCTCTAATTTTTGCCTAGGCCGTCCCTTTCGGGATTTTTAACCTAGCGAGCATTTTTTTCTTTTAAAGAGGCCAAGTCACGCGAAGTATTTCTTGAGCTTGTCCATGTTGGTAGCCGGTAGGCGATCTCCGTCTAAGTCCACCAGCTGAAGGGCTCCCTCAGAGAATATCTTCTTCATGATGTAGGGTCCTATCCATCTTGGTCCCCACTTGCCTAGAGGGTTGAAAGGTCCAGGACGATGTTCGCGGAGAACTAGGTCGCCTACTATGATATTTCATGTCTTGACATTTTTGTTGAAAGCTCTTGCCATTCTTCTTTGGTAAGCTCGAGTGTGCTCGGCTGCTTTCAGCCTCCTTTCGTCTAGCAAGGCTAACTCTTCGTATCTGCTTTCTAGCCAGTCGACTTCATTCACTTGGTTTTCTAGGAGAACCCGTAGTGATGGTATTTCCAATTCTATTGGTAGGACAGCCTCCATTCCGAATGTGAGGGCGTAGGGAGTCCCCCTGTAGCTGTTCGGACTGAAGTGCGGTATCCCCAAAGTGCGAAGGGTAGCTTGTCGGGCCAGTCTTTCCCAGTGACTGCCATTTTTCTGATGATGGTTTCGATTGTTTTGTTTGCGGCTTCAACTGCTCCATTCGTCTGAGGCCTGTAAGGAGATGACTTATGCCTTATGATTTTGTACTCTGTTAAGAGACGATCGGTTTCTTTCTCGAAGTGAGAGCCATTATCAGATATCATCTCTTGCGGGACCCCGTATCGGCAGATGATGTTGTGCTTGATGAATTCTGCTACCTTTCTGGCATTCAAAACTTTGTAGGAGGCGGCCTCGATCCATTTAGTGAAATAGTCGATGGCTACTAAGACGAAACAGTGTCCATTGGCTCCTGCGGGCGTGACCTTTCCAATCACATCTATGCCCCATGTTGAGAACGGCCAAGGAGACGTCATAGGGTACAACAAGGAAGGCGGTGCGTGCTGAAGGTTGGCGTGTATCTGACACTTATGGCACTTCTTGACCATGATGGTACAGTCGGCTTCCATGTTTAACCAAAAGTACCCTTGTCTGATGATCTTTTTGGCGAGCATGTTTTCGCTCATGTGGGTTCCACATACACCTTGATGAACATGGTCCATTATTTCTTGGGCCTCTTCTTCGGTGGCACAAAGGAGGTTTCCTTGGGAGTATTTTTTGAATAGACGGCCAGCAATGATGACGTAATTAGCTGCCAGCCTTTTAAAGGCGATCTGAGTCTTTTGGTCGATCTCAGGCGGAATGGTCCCATCTAGGATGAAATGCCAAATGTCATGGTACCACGATTTCTTTTCGGAGTCCTCAATGGTGGCACATTCGGATGACCACTTGTCTTTGCAGTCATGGAGATCTATAACGGCACAGAAGGCAGGAGTTGCGCGATAAGTTATTTTGAAGGGTTTGACTGCCTTTCCTGCAGGGATTTCAACCAAGGAAGCAAGTGTAGCCAATGCGTCTGCAAACCGGTTGTTGTCTCTAGGAAGATAGTGGAACGAGATATCCTGAAATTGTTGCACCAACTCTTGGAGGTGGGCATTGTATCTTTGAAGGGTTGGATCTTGGATCATCCACTTCTTCAGTGTCTGATTGATGATCAACTAGGAGTCCCCAAATACCTCGAGTTCGACTATGTTGCGCTCTAGGGCTGCTTCGAGCCCCGCTATGCAAGCTTCATATTCCGCGGTATTGTTGGTGGCGTCAAAGTCAAGACGTATTGCTAGTGGAGTATAGATGTCGTCGGGATCTACTAACAACATTCCGATGCCGAAACCTTTCTTATTGGCTGCGCCATCAAAAAATAATTGCCACTTATTTTCGTCTTCTATACTCATGATGTCTTCATCAGGGAATCGCGGGTCTTCTCCCTTCACTTCGTCGTCGCAAGGAAATTCGGCCAACTGATCTGCGAATACACTGCCCTTGACGGATTTCTGAGTGATGTAAGTGATATCAAATCCCGTGAGCATGAAATACCATTTAGCCAGTCGCGAAGACAAATTTGATTTGTCTAGGATGTACTTCAAAGGATCCATTCTTGCGATGAGACGAACCGGGAAGGCTTCCATGTAGTGCTTTAGTCTCTGTGATACCCAGACAAGAGCAGCGCAAGATTTGTCGAGTGGAGAGTAGTTGATTTCACTGCCTTGGAATCTGCGGCTGACAAAGTAGATCGCATTCTCTATGTGTGAAGCATGCTGTTATTGAGTGAGCATAGCCCCTAGCGCGTTGTCAGTAATCGTGAGGTATAGCTTTAAGGGCTTTTCCTTGTGCGGTGGAACCAGGATGGGTGGGGAAGTTAAGTAGTGCTTAACTTCCTCGAATGCTTCTTGACATTCCTCGGTCCATTCTTGAGGTGCGTTTTTCTTAAGTAGATTAAAGATAGGATCGCACATTATAGTCAGTTGATTGATGAATCGACTGATGTATTGGAGTCTACCCATGAATCCCTTTATTTCTTTCTGTGTTCTGGGTGGAGGCATGTCTATGATGGCCTTAATCTTGGCGGGGTCTGCTTCTATGCCACGCTCGATGACCATGTACCCTAAGACTTTTCCTTTGACCACTCCAAATGAGCACTTTGCAGGGTTGAGCCTCATCTTGTGCTATCTCAGTAGATTGAAGAATTTTCTGAGATCTCTGAAGTGCTGACCATCGGTCCCTTTTGAGTGGATAATCATGTCGTCCACATATACCTCTATTTCCTTGTGGATCATGTCATGGAATAATGTCGTGACTGCCCTTTGGTAAGTAGCCCCAGCGTTTTTGAGACCAAACGGCATGACCGTATAACAGAACGTCCCCCAAGGTGTGGTGAATGCCATTTTGTGTTGGTCTTCCTCTGCCATAAGGATTTGGTTATACCCTGTGAAGCCGTCGACGAATGAGCGGACTTCGTATGCTGCGGTAGCATCGACCAACATGTCTATGTTTGGTAGCGGAAAGTCATCTTTAGGGGATGCCTTGTTCAAGTCTCTGAAATCGACACAGACTCGTATTTTCCCGTTCGACTTGGCTACTTGTACCGTGTTTGCCAGCCATTTCGGATACTCAATCACTTTGATAAACCCTACGTTCAAGAGTTTCATGATCTCTTCTTTCACTTGCATTGACCATTCGGGCTTGATTCTGCGCAGTTTCTGTTTGACAGGCTTGGCGTTGGGTGGCAACGGTATTTTGTGTTCTACAATCGACTGATTTAACCCAGGCATATCTTTGTAGGACCAAGCAAAGAGGTTGACATATTCTCTGAGGAGCTGTGTTAAGGTTTCCCTGTCTTCCCCCTTAAAGAAGTTGCCGATCTTTGTTTCTCTGGGGTCTTCTGTTGTCCCGAGATTAACCGTTTGCATTTCTTCATTGTCAACGGGGCCATTCTTTCCACAACGACCTACTTGCTTTGCTAATTCTTTTAAAATTTGTTCGTTTTCTTGGTCTATCTCATCGTATGATTCATTATTAACTTGATAGTTATATTGATTATTATTAGTTAATTCATCATTTACGATGTTAGCAATCTCAGGGTACTCGAAAAGATCAAAGTTTTCATTAAGGAAGTAAGGGAATACATGTTCGGCCACCGCCTCGATTTCCTCTTGAGTGAGTTCATCAGAGGTGGAGCCTGACTCTAAAGTGAAAGTTACAGGGCCTATCTTCCTGTAGGGATGGGGAGTACAACCAAGCTCTTTGATCATGAAGTCTTCATCAACAACTGGTCCTCCGGTGACGTGCCAGTTTAGAATTGGCTCATCACATTTCTGTATTAGCTTTGTGTAATCAATAGTTGGAGCGTCCCCCTTGGAGATTGCATGGATCTGGCTGTCTTCTAACCGGCACAGGTCTTCAAACTGTCGCAGCATGTCTTCTCCCAACACAAAGTCCCATTTGCTGGTCATTTCTGCCTTCGTGCCCCACAAATCTTTAGGGATTAGTGGGACGGGTTCTGTTTCATCTGGTGAAGCATCGCAGTCGCTGAAAATTTCAAAGCCTGGTTGGCGTTTCCCTTTATCGTCAGTCCATGGTTCTGAAAAGATAAAGTATGGGATGCTTTCCCCTTCCCGAACGAAGTAGCCATTGAGCATCTTTCGATATGGTTCGAGGTTGCAGTTTTTGACCTTTAGGTCATTATAGCCTTTGTACGCGGTTCCTTCCCACTTGACTTGAATGAAGTTCCACTCTTCTTCGTCATTTTAATCATGGATGGAAATGATGTATCCAAGGCCATGCTTCGTGTGTGGTGGGGGAGCCGGTGGTGGTTCCGTTATCCCTTGCAAGTGTTTTCCAAGTCCCAAGCCAGGAAAGTACCCTTTTACTTGCATCATTCTCCAAACAGGAAGGTTTCCGGAAAACTGAAGTGCTTTGGAGTAATCATTTTCGTTGCAAGTTTCAATGACATTCACAGTGCTTTCTTTCTCAATCTCGAAGCCACTTAACAAGTAATCAGAAGTGTTGTGTTGTACTTCGAGAATAGGGCTAACAGTAACCATTTCTTCGTGTATGGTGACTATTGTGTCGTTGTGTCTGAATTTGATGCATTGGTGTAGGGAGGAAGGTACACCCCCTATGTCGTGTAGCCAACGACGGCCAAGAAGTAAGTTGAAGGACGCTGGAATGTCAATGACTTGGAATTCGATGCTCATTGTGACTTGCCCCATTTCTATAGGTATCACGACTGAACCCAAAGCAGTTCTAGCAGTACAATCGTAGCCTCGTACAGTGTGCCCTGATGGCTTAAGGTCTTTGTGGGTGAGACCTAATGATGATAAGGCTTTCTTTGGAAGGACGTTGATTGCAGAACCATTGTCGACCAAAATGCATGGCATTCGGTATCCATTCACCTTAGCAGTTATGTATAGGGCCTCATGATGATTGTTCCCATAGAATGGGAGGTCCAAGTGAGTAAAAGTGATGACGTTGCCAAATTGTACTTGACCGATCATTTGAGTAAGATCTTCGAGTGTAGCTTCTGAGGAAATGGTCATTTGAGCCAAGGCCTTCTTCAACATTTCACGATGCTTGTGGGATGCTCCTATGAGATCCCAAACTGAGATGTTTGCTTGTGTCTTCTTTAGCTGGGCTAAGAGAGGATCGTCGGGCTCATTTGATGATGGAGCTTTTGCTTGTTTAGGGGGATTTTCGTCCCTTGGATCTTTGTTGATAATCACTCGACCGGATCGTGTGAGGAGATTGACTGCTTTAGACCTTTTTTCTTTTTGTTCTAAGATTTCATCCCAAGACATCATGTAACAGAAAGAAGATTTATTAAATTCAAAAGGGCTCTCGTCCACAGTTGTGGCTAGACGAGTAGGATCCTAGAAGCTACTTTCTACTTCTATCAAATTGACTTCATTATTTGGTAAAGGATTAGTAACAACATTAGGAAGTCCTATCTCTTTATCATCGAACAAATCTTGGATGACGTCTTTCAAGTGGAAACATGAGTTGGTGTCATGGCCAGTGAAGGTGTGGTACTTGCAGAAGAGATGATGAGCATGATTAGCAAGAAGATCTTTCTTTGGAGGTCCACCTTCTCTTGGTTTGATTTTTCCATTCTTGACAAGCACCTCGAGAAGTTCTTCTTGAGTTATCCCTTCAAGTTTGTCGTAATGCCTATCCCTTTTCTTCTTTTGTGGTGGAGGTACCGCAGAGTACTTACCATTTTCGGGATGATTGAAGACTATAGCATTGACAGAAGTGTCCTTAGGGTTGGAAGAGGAAGAGGAACTTTTGTTGTAACGGAACCCGCTTTCTTTCTTGGCTTCCCTTTTTTGCTTGATGAGGTCATCTAACCGTATGCCGAATTTGTGGAGTTCGGCGAAGCTAGGAAAGTAGTTGCCTGCAAGTTTGTCTTGATATTCTTCCCGAAGACATTGTATGAGGATGTGAATTTGTTCATCTAGGCTTGGCCTATCAACGATTTCAGTCAGTTTGGTCCTCCATCTTTTGACGAAGTCTGTGAAGGATTCGTTCGGAAGCTGCTTGGTTTGTTCAAGGTCCCTTCTAGTAGTGCGGTAAGTGGAGTTGTCCTCATATTGCTTTTGGAAAGTACGACTAGCGAGTGGCCAATCAAGTCTTGTAGAGAGTGGAAGAGTCATGTACCAATCTCTAGCGGCACCATCGAGAGTTTGTGGAAAGCATTGAGCTAGTAGGTTGTCGTCAACTCCCATATGTAGCATGGCCCAAGAATAGGTCTCCAAATGTGATTTGGGACAGGTAGTGCCATTAAATTTTGCAATGTCGGGTGTTTTGTATTTTCTAGGAAGTTTGGACATGGATTGATGAAGGGTGTCATAGTCAATAGAGAGCGAGGCTCCCTTACTCACATCGAGGGATGCAAGTTTCTTTTCTAACATTGCCATGGTGAGGGGTTCATTCTTGCTTTCTCCTTTGCTCTCTATCTTGGATGTGTAACTCTCGTTGTCACAGGAGGAAGATGACGAGCTAGGCTCATACTTTTTTTTCTTGCTTTTGCTTTGGCGACGACCCTTGGCCTTTTTGGTGTATGATTCTTCTTCTTCGGAGGAAGAATCATTTTTCTTCTTCTTTTCTTTATTGGCTAGTGCCGCCCTAAGCTCTTGGATTTCTTCCACAAGAGTGTGGATTTGGGTAGCTTGCACCTCTAAGAGATCATTGGCTTCTTCCAGAAGTTTGTGGTTGTTTTCGGACAAAGTTTCGTCACCCGTAATTTCGTCGATGCCGGACATTGTGTTGGGATTCTTGAGGTTGAGTAGCTTCGGAAAACTGACAGAAGAGACGCAGAGATGGTGTCAGGATCAAATCTAGCCCCAACGAGTCGGAAGCAGGCTTAAACGGTTCAGGCTCAAACACAGCAAACAGAGGCATTGTCCCGCGCGAGACAAGCAGTCACGCACGAGACAATCACACGGAAAGTCAATTTTTATTAAACCTAATTTTTTTTTGTCGGAACGGAGAATCCATTTAGAGGGGTTTCTAAGGTCTTTATAAGAACCTAATGACTAAGTAATCAGTCTCATTTTTGTAAAACAAAGCCATGTAAGATTGTTTGAAGGATTTTTTTTTAAAGGGACTTCCGAAAGGGTCATTCCGAAGGGGCGTTTTCTTTTTTCGAAGGGACTATTCCGAAGGGACTATTCCGAGTCCTTCTTTATAGTCAATTTTACATGGCTTTATTTTGGTCAAAAATAAGAAAAGATCACCGAGTCAAACCGACCGGTCACGGAGTGATCCTAAAAAGACAATCTATATGATATGTGGCGATGCAGGACTGGAAGGCTAGGCTCCCCGCGATATGACAATCTAGATGGATTGAATACGCGGAGTGGGATGATCCAACTTCGGATAGACCGGCGACTAGGTAGTTACCGTCATCCGTCCTTAGTGTGGGTCCCGGGTTAATCGGGGTATGTAGTGCAATGACAGATATAATATGAGTGCGCGTGTGTGATAGTCAATCTAGGTGATAGAAAAAATAGAGATTTTTTTTTTGAAAATTAAAAGAAAAACAGATAATGGCCGCACCAAGTGGTTGCCTACGTTTCTCCCAAATTCGGAAGACTCAGGCCGTCGTAGTTTCAATTAATGAGAGAGAGAGAGAGAGAGATAAATAATTTAATTACAACTCCCGAATCCCCAATGGACCGGACTTTAATTTACAAAACCCAATCACACGCAATTTATAAATAATAATCAATTATTTAAACTAAATACGGATTCGAGTTCTACACCTTAAGGGAGGCCTTAAGATGAAGGAACTCTGCAGATAATGAAATCTGGGATCCCCCTTGCGTGTTCGACTCTCATCTTGGACTTTGAGACGAACAGGGAAAACCAGAAGACACGCTGATTGCCGAAGCGTTATCTCGCGCTTGACAGGTTGTCTCGTGTGAGATAAGCTTGGTCTGAATAAAAAAAATGATTTTTTTTGAAAACCTCTTTTTATTGACGTAAGTTTAAGCCTCTTTATATTTACAGTCCCCAGCAGAGTCGCCACTGTAGCGATGCGTGGATTTCTCTTGTTTTTCACATCTTTTTGAGTCGCCACCTATATTATTTGTTTGGAACTATAGAAAAACCATTTGAAAAGAGATTTTGGGTTCGGGGCTTAGGTTATGGAATGGGAAGGTCAAGGAGTACCCATTCCACCCAATCTGGAGATCGGTCTTGCTAAAAGAGAGGTTTTCAAAGAAAAAAAAGACGTTTTAAATAATAAGTAAACAAAGATCCATTTAACGAGGTTAAACGGAATATAGAATTGATTGCTTCGAGACCATCCCCATGACTTGGGGAGGCTCTAGGCCGATACTAGATTCGATGTATTTTACCACTCTAACAATTAATTAGAAAGGGAGAGGAAGATTACCTCGTGTGAAGAGACTCGGACTGAGTTTCGACCCAAGTTTAGAGTCAAATCTTGATGCGGACAGAGCTTAGCCTCAGTCCTTGATTCGAGCTTCGATGTTTGTTTATCAACAAGGTTGACAAACAAACTTTAGGTGATTTTAGGGATGATTTATAGGAATCTTTCAGGGAGAGAAAACAGTAAATGTGGGGGTTTTGACTTGAAAAGTCTGGGATCCAAAATACTGAAAGTCTTCAAGTATTTATAGGTGTTGGATGTTGGGTTTTATGGGTCCATGCGCAGCGGAATTAAGCATCAAATTAACACAAAACCCAAGCCCTAAGATCCGTTCTATACGATTAAATTTAATTCCTATGAGATAGAATTTACCAACCTTAATTGCTTTCCGGTCTTGAGCTATCGAACAATTTATTGGTGTGATTTTGAATCACAATCTTCAATCTTCAAGAACCTTTCAATCTTCAGATTGGAACTCTAGGCCTTGATCGTCAAACGAGCGAAGACCCTCTATTGTTGTATCCACACGTAAGAATGAACCAAGAACAGTTCTTGTGAATTGCTAGATTCTTAAACCTATGGAAGAATATTGAGAAACCTTTTTGGTGATTTTCTTTCTTGAAAAATCGGCTCAATTTCGGTTGTTTACAGACTCATATTTATACTACTTTAGTATTTAGAGTTTGTGCCCTAATCAAATTAGGAAACAAGTGTAAACCGCCTCTGTGGCTTGTTATGTCGCGTGACAAAGGTTGCCATATGGCTAGGTATGTCGCGTGACAAAGGTTGCCATATGCAGGAACTCTTAATCATTCTTCCTTTTGTTTAACCAATTCATTCTAGTTGTGTGTGACCCAATAGGATTATATTATGTTGGCAATGAGTTCGATCATATCGACTCTCATAAGACATAAGCGGACTCTAGCAAGCCATTATGTCTACCCAAATAATATAACGTAAGAGTTCACGTTTCCAATGGTACACTTCCATTTCTCCCTTTGTCTCACGATGTTATATTGAACACAAGTCATGGTCCACGTCAACTTGTATCTGTTCAATGCTTTCTCGATTCTTGAGTATAATGATATTCCAATCGCATTGGGGTGTGGCCACACACTTTCCATCATTATCACTCATCGAGGGGCCCAAGCAAAACATCTCTCTTTTGAGGGACAAATTCCATCTTGGCTTATCATCCTTCCCATCATGAATCCGATCATGCCAAAGATAGCATTTATAAATATCGTGTTAAGATATCGTTTGACTAAAATCAAACATAACTTTTATCATATGTAAGGTCATGATAATCTCAGGTCTAGGGACTAAATAAAGTGACCATATGAGATTTAATTATGACATTTGACCATGACATAAATCTCATACGGGTCAAGTCCAGTCACTTGTTCTCTAACAAGTACCCATAATTTCAATGTGCATCTCTATGCATATAATCATCATATGATTATCCATTGACAATTATACTAATTACTCTCTTAATAATCAGGGACGGAGATTATTACAATAAATATGCAAACTATATAATAATCAAATAATAAACATAAATGATAAAGATGATACATAACGGTTCTCAGTTAAACATAACTAAAGCCTAGGGCATTACACCAACAGTCTCCCACTTGCACTAGGCTCCATTTATGTATCGAATACTCATGGATCTAACATGAACATCATGCTTCTGCCTGTGCGAGGGTCTTTGTTAGTGAATCCCTTATGTCATCATCGGTTGATACTTTGTATATCTTAACGTCTTCTCATTCTTTATGAATTCCTCGAAGAACGTCTAAGTGAGTGTTTGGATCGTTGTTGTGACCTTGGTTCCATTGTTTGCACAAGTGGCACCACTATTGTCATAACAAAAGTTTCACCAATTAGTGATACTTGGAACATTTCCAAAACACTAATGAACTTTTGATCCAAACTGCCTCTTTTAGCCACATCATATGTTGCTAAAATTCGGCCTTAGTAGTAGAATTGGCTACAATTTCTGCTTGGAACTCTTCCAATCAAAACTGCACCTCTAATAAGCATAAACACAAATCCTAATTGCGATTTTAAAATAACTTTGTCAGTTTGGAAGCTAGTCATCTATGTAACTTCTTACAACAAGATTATCTTCCAACCTTTCAAATCCCAAGAATGTATCCTTAGTTCTTCTTAAGTACTTAAAGATCATCTTGACTGCCATCCAATGGTTCACATCAGGATCAGATTGGTATCGACTCATCATGCTCAGAGCATATGAGATTCCGGGTCTAGTATAAATCATGGCATACATGACAGATCCAAATGCCGAAGCATATGGAACTTCATTCATTTCCCTTTTGCTCATCAGTTGTCATAAGACAATGAATATTGCTAAGAGAAATACCATGACCCATTGACAAGCTACTCTTCTTAGACTTTTCTAAGAACCTTGTCAATGTAAACACTTTGACTCAAACCAATTTATCCTTCTAGATCCATCTCTATAGATCTTGATGCCAAGGATGTAAGGGCTTCACCCATATCTTTCATTGAGAAAACTTTCCTTGACCAAGACTTGACAGTCTTAAGTGTCAGAACTTGTTTTTTCAATGAGTAAGATATCATTGTAATAAAACAATAGATATAATACTTCGCTCCCACTGAATTTCATGCATACACAAGATTCATCTTTGTTCTTTGATGAAGTCAAACTCTTTGACCAATTCATCAAAACGAAGATTCCAATTCCTTGAAGCTTGCTTCAACCCATCTCATGGATCTTTGCAACATGCATACTCTATTAGAGTTTCTTGGATCGACAAATTATTCGGGTTGTGTACTATACACATCCTTAATAATCTTTCCATTTAAAGAAAGTCGTTTGACATCCATTTGTCATATCACATAGTCACAATATGTGATAATGACAATTGAAACTCTAACAGACTTCGACATTGTAACTGGCGAAAAAGGTTTCAACATAGTCAATACTATGAATTTGCCTAAATCCCTTTGTTACAATCCTTAGTCATGAAAGTATACATCTTCACATCCATGTCGGTCTTGAAGACCTACTTGCCCCTTTAGTTTTTACACCTTCAGGTAGCCCAATCAAGTTCCAAACTTGATCATCGAACATGGATTGTAATTCGGACTTCATGGTTCCTAACCATTTATCCAAATTAGGAGTGGACATCGCCTCAAGATAGGAAGTAGGATCGTCATTCTCAATGACTTCCATCTTATTACTTTCCGAAATGAGAAATCAATATTTCTTGGTTCGGATTGTAACCTATCCGATCTACGATGGACTTGTGCATCTTGAACCGGTTCCACAACTCCTTTGTGAACTTGGCTCCGTCTCTACTCTTGGATCCATGTCATTTTCAGGTTCTTGAAATCTCTTCAAGATTAATTTTACTCCCACTAGATTCTTTATTGAGAAACTATTTCTCAAGAAACAAATCGTATAGAGCAACAAACATTTTGTTCTCTTTGTGGTTGTAAGATTAATTTTCGAAAATAACTTTGTCAAATTTGGTGCTAACTTATAAGAGACCAGTCTCTTTACATAAGATTCGCAACCCCAAATCTTCATGAAAGACAAACTAAGTTTTCTTCCATGCCACATCTCATGTGGGGCCTTAGGAACCGATTTAGTAAGGACTCAATTCAGTGTAACCGCATTATTTCTAATGCATATCATCAAAAGGAATTAGGAAAGTCAACTTGACACATCATCGAATGAACCATGTCTAACAAGGTTCAATTCCTCCTCTCAGACACACCATACAATGTGGTGTTCTGGTGGAGTCATCTTTGAAACGATTTCATAGTTTTGAGATGATTGTCAAACTCTTGGCTCAAATATTCACCACCTCAATCTAATCGAAGTACTTAAATAGTTTTGCCAAGTTGTTTTTGTACTTCATCTTGAAATGTTCGAAACATTTCAAACGATTCACCTTTGGACTTCATCAGATAGACATAGTCATATCTAGATAAGTCTTTTAGTGAAATGTGATGAAATACTGAAGTCTTCCCCTAGCAATGCTACTTAATGGTCCACATACATCTCATGTATAATGACCGATAAGTCACTAGCCCTCCCACTACTTTTAGTGTAGGATGGTTTGGTCAATACTCCCAATAAGTAAGATCCACATTCCCCAAATGATTCATGGTCATATGAGTCTAAAAGTCCGTATTAATGGAGTTTAGATATGTGTTTCTTATTTATTTGACCAAGCCGGCAATGCCATATGAACGCGTTGTTCATATTGTTAGGTTCAGAATTCCCATTTATATTTTAGATATCTTCAATATTATTTTGTATCTTAACATCAAGGATATGAAGACCATTCAATGACATATGCAATACAATAAGACATACCATTAAATAAATATAAAACTTCTTATTGAAAATAAGAAAATTATATCCTTCATCATCCATTTAAGAAACGGAAATAATACTCCTACTCAAATCCGGAACGTAGTCATACTTGTTCAAAACAAGTACTACTTCACAAGGTAAAGTGACTTCATAAGTCCCTATGGCTAATGTAGCAACCCTTGCTCCATTCTTATGCATAGGTTTAACTTACCTTCTTTGAGTAGCTTTCTATTATTTGTTTCTTGCACATTTAAACAAATGTGGGATCCAATCCGGTATCATATACCCAAGAACAAGAAGTCGAAAGGAAAATATCTATCATATAGATACTTGAAGTAGTAGCAATCATATTGCCCTTCTTCACCTTTTAGGCCTTCCTAATAAGCCTTGCAACTTTGCTTCCAATGACAATCTTATTGCAATGATAGCAAAATGCATCATTTTGAGACACTTTGGGTTTAGCCTCTTCGGCTATGACAACATTTGTCCTAGGTTTAGCAACTTTTGCTTTACCTTCTTTTCCTTCCTTTATGAACCCTTTTATTGTGTCAACCATTAACACAATTTGTGGATTGCTCCTTCTTTCATCATATGAATTAAGAGCCTTCACCACAACATACTCCCTCCGTCCCACCCGAATTTGGACAAAGTTACTTTACACGGAGATTAAGAAATAACAATAAGATAATAAAAATGTGTGGTAGAAAATGAAGAGAGAGAATGAGTGGAGTTAATAGTGGTTGGTTGAATAAATTGTATGGTGGAGAATGAGTGGAGTTAATGAGTGAGTGGGGTATGCCCATTTTTTTATTATTATAAACTTTCCTTTTTGGGTTGTCCAAATTCGGATGGGACGCCCAAAAAGGAAATTTGTCCAAATTCGGGTGGGACGGAGGGAGTATATCTTTTGCCTAGCTTGCACTTGGAATATTTCCCTTTTTGCGTTATGCTAGAACAAAAGAATAGTTATCATGTGCTCAAGGTTCTTCATAAGAGCCTTTAAACATGGTGACAAATACAAGGCAAGCAATATTGTCAGAATCATCAATATGTTTCTAATGTTGCTTCCTTATTTGCCCTTTGCAACATTTGCAATGGGTTCAGTAGGAACGGATTCGTCAAGAACGTACACATTATGTATTGTTCCTTTCGAACTTTGTCCTTCATAAGGACGAATCGCAATTATCATTATGTAATGCTATTATTACAACAAAATATACAAATTATATGATCACATATCAATATTAACACATTTATTATTTAAGAGCAAATAATGTATTTTACAAATACTCCCACTAAATCATACACCTTCCAATGCAAATAAGCATAATATGCATTTAATGGGCTAAGATCCAACTTTAATTTAATTTCAAGTACGCTATGGCGCACCGCTCAAGATTAAACTAATTAGGTAGAAAACATCAATCATATCGTATATGACTCTTAAATCTTTTATGAGATTTATTTAAGACATCATATGTCTAAGCATATTTTAATCTCATCTTATGCCTTGGGTCCAAAACCATTTTGATAACCCAATTAAGTTCATCCACTTTAAACGTATAGGAACCACCATTTTCTCATCTTGCTCGCAAACGGAATAGAATCAAAGCACCTTGCTATGGCAATCCCACCCAAAACTATCAGTGTGGTCTCAAGTGTTTTAATCATGGATTGGCATAAAGAACTTAAAACTTAAATGAAGGTTATTTAAAGTAGATTATGAGCATATAAACAAAGATAATCATAACTGTGCACCAGGTAAGTTCCCAAGAAATTAGGTGAGCCACAAGGACTGCTTAAGTACCAAATTTTCCTTCGACAGAACTCTCCTAGTCATGCACAATTATAATATCAGTTTGAATGCAACATAATCAATACTTTGTATACTGATTTGTTTCTCTTAAACAATCAGACTCATAAACTGATTTGTTTCTCATAAACAATCAGATTCCTTCAAATTTTGCGTAAACTGACTTGTTTCTCATAAACAATCAGAAAACCAAAATTTAATGTTTCAACTAAACATTTAGGAAATTATGAATCAATGTTTCAACTAAACATCTAATAAAATTCTTAACACTTAAGAACAAATAATTCATGCATCGCAACAATTAATAAAAACACATTTAAATTAATTAAGCATGCATCATAAACAATGAATTAATCTAGCATAGCCCTATAAACAATCAAAATTCTATCGCATACGAAAACATGCAATAAGCATATAAACGATTTATATCTTGATTCTAGCATGTTAATTCAAACTTAACCATACGAACGGGGCTCTGATACCACTGTTGGGTTTTATGGGTCCATGCGCAGCGGAATTAAGCATCAAATTAACACAAAACCTAAGCCCTAAGATCCGTTCTATACGATTAAATTGAATTCCTATGAGATAGAATTTACCAACCTTAATTACTTTCCGGTCTTGAGCTATTGAACAATTTATTGGTGTGATTTTGAATCACAATCTTCAATCTTCAAGAACCTTTCAATCTTCAGATTGGAACTCTAGGCCTTGATCGTCAAAGAGCGAAGACCCTCTATTGTTGTATCCACACGTAAAAATGAACCAAGAACAGTTCTTGTGAATTGCTAGATTCTTAAACCTATGGAAGAATATTGAGAAACCTTTTTGGTGATTTTCTTTCTTGAAAAATTGGCTCAATTTTGGCTGTTTACAGACTCATATTTATACTACTTTAGTATTTAGAGTTTGTGCCCTAATCAAATTAGGAAACAAGTTTAAACCGCCTCTGTGGCTTGTTATGTCGCGTGACAAAGGTTGCCATATGGCTAGGTATGTCGCGTGACAAAGGTTGCCATATGCAGGAACTCTCAATCATTCTTCCTTTGGTTTAACCAATTCATTCTAGTTGTGTGTGACCCAATAGGATTATATTATGTTGACAATGAGTTTGATCATATCGACTCTCATAAGACATAAGCGGACTCTAGCAAGCCATTATATCTACCCAAATAATATAACGTAAGAGTTCACGTTTCCAATGGTACACTTTCATTTATCCCTTTGTCTCACGATGTTATATTGAACACAAGTCATGGTCCACGTCAACTTGTATCTGTTCAATGCTTTCTCAATTCTTGAGTATAATGATATTCCAATCGCATTAGGGTGTGGCCACAAACTTTCCATCATTATCACTCATCGAGGGGCCCAAGCAAAACATCTCTCTTTTGAGGGACAAATTCCATCTTGACTTATCATCCTTCCCATCATGAATCCGATCATGCCAAAGATAGCCTTTATAAATATCGTGTTAAGATATCGTTTGACTAAAATCAAACATGACTTTCATCATATGTAAGGTCATGATAATCTCAGGTCTAGGGACTAAATGAAGTGACCATATGAGATTTAATTATGACATTTGACCATGACATAAATCTCATACGGGTCAAGTCCAGTCACTTGTTCTCTAACAAGTACCCATAATTTCAATGTGCATCTCTATGCATATAATCATCATATGATTATCCATTTATAATTATGCTAATTATTCTCTTAATAATCAGGGACGGAGATTATTACAATAAATATGCAAACTATATAATAATCAAATAATAAACATAAACGATAAAGATGATACATAACGGTTCTCAGTTAAACATAACTAAAGCCTAGGGCATTACACCAACATTGAAGATGTGTTGGTGGAGAGATAAAACACCTTGGGAAGGTTCCAGAACCCAAATTTCATTGGATGGCCGGATTGATAACGTTTTATCCCGAAAGAGGTTGAAATCGACGAGGAGACTGGCTTCTCCAGGTCTGCAGAAACTCCTTGTATCGCGCGAGACACGCCACTCCGCGCGAGATAAGGCCATCAGTGGGCAATTCTGTCCTCCCCTCGTTATCTCATATGCAGTTTAGTCCAAACTAATGGTTGTTAGTCAAAACATAACGAAACATGACGAAATGGTGGATTTCTACTTCTTGACTCAAGGCGAGACTTAGAGTGGTATCAATCTGCTCCGATGGGTTCAGAATGGGGTGTCTATAGGGGCACCTCTCAAATCTTGTTTCTCAAGATCCACGCAGCTTCACGGGTCTCAACGTTAGAAATGTTGTAAGCGTTGGCGCAGATTGACCCCGTTCTAGCCGCTGGGCTAGGGGTGGAGATGGTAACCACACCAGGCCACTGGACCTTCTGTTGTTTATCCTTCCTAGTGCCTTCAACATCTGCGACAAACCACTTCCTTGATCGGTCAGGTTGAGCAGTAGAGATGTTGCGGTTAGGAATAGGACTGTGGTCACGGCTAGACTACGGCCTAAGAGGCAACTCCTTGGTTTTGGCACCCCGCGGACACCGGAAAGAAGACTCCTGGAGGTCTTGTCCACCACGGGTAGTGTTACCCCAGGAGCAGTGGTCTTTTTTAAGGCCTCCTACCTTTCCTTATTCTTTTTTGCTAATTGGCGTGCTCTGGCTGCCTTCAGTTTAACTTGTGATAGTCTGGGGCCATTGTTGGATCTGTTGGGTCTGCGTCAAAGAAAAAAAGGAAGAAGTAATTAGACCGCAGTTCAAAGAAAAATTCAAAAGCAGAAAAATCAAGTATGAAAGCAATTCATAAGGGCAAAAAATAGAGACCGATCCAAGTTGGAGGCTCGCAGACCGCGCCCATCATGCACGTCCCACACTTGGACTCGAAGTATAAAAGCTCGTGGACTCTCCAGTCCGAATCATAGAGTAGGGGCTCAATAGCAACCCTAGGGGCATACTAGCAACCTTCCCTTGGAGGTGCCACCCCTGCAAAAATCAGCAACGGTTCGCTGTCTATAATCGTACTCACGTAAAAAAATGGGTTGACTTCTCTCGGCCACGAATTGGGCTAAGTTTTTGGCAATGGCAATTTGAAAGCACTCAGATTCAGACGGGCTGGGATAAGAGCTGGCGGATACCCTATTAAGAGCAGCGCCCTCCGATCTTGGAAAGCTCCACCCAAACATACTCTCTATCACCAAAATATTCTTTTGGTTCCATTGGTCGAATTTGTTGGAAGAGGGAGAAAAGGTGCTGGCAGAATTATTCTTGGTTTTTAGGCCGAGATTGCCATTGGTTATTTGGTTTGAGTAAATGACATAAAGCCTAAAAAGGGAAGGTTTATAGCTAAGAACCCTACACACCACAATGAAAGAGACCAGAGCTCGGACAGTGTTTGGGGTTAGGTGCATAGGGAGGCATCTATTGAAGTCCAAGAATTGGACAATAAAAGGGTCTAGGGAAGCCTAAATCCATTTTCGAACTGGACCCCGTAAAAAATATAGGCTTTATTGTCCCCGCAGACATTGGCCACAGTCTCTGGCCGCAACTTTTCTTTATAATCCACCTCCTGCAGCTCACGAACATAAAAGGAGTTCGGATCAATGCCAAAGGTTGTATACAACTCCATCCCCAAGTCCAAGCAAGGCCCTCCTTTCTTCTTATTCTTCTGGCCGCGACCAGTAGTAGAGGCACCAGCATGGCTCTGGCCGCGAGCAGCGGCAATCTCCTCCGGTCCTTCAGCAAAGGCTTTGACTATCTCAATTGCCCGTTGTGACGTGCTCACCGCCATGCGGTCCAAAGTTCTGCGGTCATCAACCTCCGTCTCCGAGCTATCAGAGCCAAGGAGATCAGAAGTTGATTCTGATTATTACTCCACCACATCCATATCGGTGGGTTCATCATCGCTATTCCCCAAGTTCACCACCGTTCTAGGTTGGGCCTCTATCTGGGGGACAGGAGCAACTCCGGTCAAAGGTTCTGCCTCCAAGGGCAAGTTCAAGTCCTCCGCGGGCACACTAGTGGCATCAGGGGCCACAGATACTTCATTCTGATCCATCAGGTCTATTTTCTCCCAGTCAGTTATCACTCTGGCGGTAGGATCTACGCGGGCCCTCCTCACCAACTCAACAGCTCGGTCTACGCGGTCACGCTCACGATAAAACCTGTTCAAAACCCCATCACAAAATTTCTCAGATGATTATGGTCACCCAAAACCAACATATCGCCAGACAAGTAGATTATTTTCTTGGCCTCCCACAACTGGGGTGAGACCCAATTTTCCCAGTCATACCTACCTGATTGAGAAGCCTGAAGGGATAACCTAACTGTGAATGTGAGCCCAAAATCGCGGATTGTGAACCGTGCTTTGATTATAGGGTCACCGCTTCACCTCAGTTGAAGACATCCGGTTTATTGAAAAATGGAGTCACCACGCCATTTTGATTTCCTCAAAACTTTGAAAAAAAGGAATAGGGTCCGGAGGTTAAGTTACTCCTTGGGAAGAACGTTTGGCATTCACCCAAGGAGCCTTGCCAAAGGCAAGTCTTCCTAGATCCGATTTTTGTGCTTACGTTTGTGCTCTCGTGTGTGTGTGTGTGATTTGAAAAGGAGATGGAATGTGCCAAGTTATCTTCCGGATGTATAAACCATTTGAGTTGGTTATCGCTCGGGATTCCTTGGATTTGATGTGTTCGGATTTTGATCCCGTGCTCATCTTGGACTTATGATCATCATTAAGTGACCTTTTTCACCCTCCCGTTGGGATAATTAACCATATTAGGCTTGAAAGCCTTGGTGTATTTTAAACCAACGTTCTTTGGGACAAGGTCTTTATGTGATCGAGATAGAGGGACACCTTTTTTTATAGTCCAAGGATGAGACTCTTTAGAAAGGAAGAGCCTTTTCCCATCAATCCTACATCTTGAGACGATTCAAGCTTAGTAGGGACATTTATGCTCGTCTCAAGTGATGATCGGAGATGTAGGGGCCAAGGTTCATCCGCTTCTAAAGGGACTTCGACTATGGCATCTTTAGTGGAGGGAACGATGTAAAGATGAGACCTTTACACCGATCCACCCCACGGGATGCTTCAAGTACCAAAGGGACTAAGGGGAGGGGTATAAAGATTGGATCTTTATACTCGTCCTGTGTCTTTCTTGCCTTAAGAAGGTCACTAGACAATCCTTGGAGAGTGATCCAACCATGAGGGACATGGAGAAGTTGCATTGGAAAGTAAAGATTGCATTTTTATGAAAATAAGTGTAATGAACACTATGAGAACTAAGGCTATGAATGTAAAGGGAAGACCTTTGAGGCTTTCCTATGTCCTTCAAGAACCTTAAAAGGTGGACAATCCTTGGAAGCAAGGTCAAGGGAAGGGGATGACATTATAATAGTAAAGATGACATTTTTAATAGTAAAGATGACATTTTTATATAGTAAAAGGGAGATATTTCACATCATCATGTGATGAATCCTCCCTAGAACAAGCCACTTGTGGGCCCTTGTTCATCCTTGGGATGGATTCTTCATGAATCATATGTGCTAGGGGAAAGGGGGGACATGATATCTACATGACAAAGATTGGATTTTTATGACAATATATCATATTTAATGACAAGAAATAGCAAAGCAAATAGAAAATGAACAATATGACAATATAATAAGGATATTTCAAGGAAAAAGGAAGGAGAGATTACCAATGGTGGTTTTCTCTATCTCCCTTGGGGTTTTCCTATTGTAGGAGTGGTTTTAGATGGGTTTTATGAAGGAGGGAGGTGATTTTGGAGAGTTTTGGTTTCTGGAATTTCGAATATTCAATTTGGCAGAGTAACAGTGCTCAAAATTCTCTTTTAAAATGAATAGAGGATGCCTCTATTTATCGGCTGATTTGTGCTTCCTAATGAAGCCGTGCGGCATTAACCTCTGGCTAATGAAGCCGTGCGGCATTATCCTTTGGTGACTCAGCCTGCTTCTAGATCCATGCAAGGTGGAGCCTAGAAACTCCTTTCCAGCTAGGGACTGCTTAGAATTTTAATTCCTAGCAAGTCCTTTCCCCCTTGGAAGGTTTGGGAAAGTTCCAGAATTTCCCCTGAACTTTAGAAAAGTTCAGGGAATTGTCGGGAAACTTAACCGTAAGGCATGAGCCAGATTTGGGTACTTACAGAAGCCCCTCGGCAACGTCACTTGCAGGGCAAGTGGGGTTGTCAATAAAAAGGATCCAATCTGGCGAACTGCCGAGACGGATTGGGTGACTAAGGCGGTCGAGTAGCTGAACCTTTGGAAGGCTACCTACGTATCCCGGGGGAATCAAGCCATGATCGTAGTTCAGGAAATCCACTGGGAAAAGGGGTGTCATATGTGATGAATTGGCTGAACCTAAACTAGGTTACCTACGTATCCCGGGAGAATCAAGCCATGATCGTAGTTCAGAAAATCCACTGGGGAAAGGGGTGTCATATGTGACAAATTGGCTGAACCTAAAGTAGGCTACCTACGCATCCCGGGGGAATCAAGCCATGATCGTAGTTCAAAAAAATTCACTGGGGAATGGCGAAGAGAAACTGGTCCCTTGCTATGAAGATGGAAATGAGGTGACCTAGGAGGTCAAATGCCTGATCCTACTAAGAATATGCCAAATGAAGGGAGTGACCAATGTGGTCAGATATCTGGACCTTTATGAAAGGCTACTTCACCACTGAGGAGTGATGAAGAAAAAGGGTGACCAATGTGGTCTGATGGCTGGACCTTTATGAAAATTTTACGCACCATTGAGGAACGGTGAATAAAAGGGGTGACCAATGTGGTCGGATGGCTGGACCTTTATGAAGGGCTACATGAAGGGCTACTTCACCAATGAGGAGTGATGAAGGAAAAGGGTGACCAATGTGGTCGGATGGCTGGACCTTTATGAAAGGCTACCTACGTATCCCGGAGGAATCAAGCCTTGGTCGTAGTTCAAGTCTCACTAGATAGTTAGGAACATGTCTAGGATCCTTGAGATTTTGACGATTAATGGAGGAGTCACCTTATTTGACAATTAATGGAGGTTGTCACCTTATTTGACAATTAATGGAGGTTGTCACCTTAATTTGACAATTAATGGAGGTTGTCACCTTACTTGACAATTAATGGAGGTTGTCACCTTATTTGATTTGACAATTAATGGAGGTTGTCACCTTATTTGATTTGACAATTAATGGAGGTTGTCACCTTAATTTGACAATTAATGGAGGTTGTCACCTTATTTGACAATTAATGGAGGTTGTCACCTTATTTTGACAATTAATGGAGGTTGTCACCTTACGTTATTCCATTATAACGGAAGTAACGGAGACATTTTGAGAGAAAACGTTATTCTATTTTAGAGATAACGGAGATTTTTTTTTGGGAAACCACGTTACTTCGTTGGGAGATAACGGGAATTATTTGCCTAATTGGAAAGTCCAGGGGCAAAAGTATAAATTCATCTCAGCGCGAATGAAGCCGCCCGACGTGAGATGGGAAAAAAGAAGTCGTACTGCTTTAAGCCTGATTTCACCAGATTGATTTAAATAGAATTAGAACGGGCAGTGGCGCCATTGCTTGTTGTTTCTGTTGTGGAGAGAGGAGAGAAAAGAGAGAGATACTTCAAAATTTCTTCAAATCCCTAGCTTCTATTGCTCAAGATGGATCAAGAGGGGAACATCTTTCCTAGACAAGCGCGTAGAACCTTGTCACAAGTCGCGAGGATGAGGCGGAGGGAATTCGTTCGGACCGAGCAAAAATACGACTTTACTACATCTCCTTCCGAGTTCTATCCCGGGAAGAGGGAGCACAAATCGATGAAACCTCAATCGATTGGGGTAAGGACTCTTGATTTGATTGATTTCGTCTATTTTGGTTGAATTTTGATTGATTTAGGGCTTGACCCGATTTTTTGGATTTTTTTGAATTTTTCTTGTGATTTTATTGACACTTTTAGGAATTTGATAATTAACCTATGAGGCTATGGACATAAATAAACATGCATGTGCAATTTATTTAAAAAAAATATGAGAATGACTCATTTTTTGAAAATAAAGTAAGAAAAATAATGTCTAAAGTGTGACGGAGTTCTTGCATGTGCTAGAACTAGGTCAATTTATGATCATGGATGGGAAAACAAGATTTTGGACGATGAAAAGGATTCATGCATGCCATCTTGAAAAATTAAAGCTTATGTGCAAAGAATTTTGTGAAAATTGGACTTTTCTGTTTGGGAGAGCAATGTGCTCGGGATGACGTGTTTCAAATGATGAAAGACACGTGTTCTAGGCAAATGATGCTAGAAATCTATGATAAATGCTTTTCTTTGACAATATGTGCACCTTTTTGTGAATATATGCATGCTTTTGGGATAAAAATGAAGGACTAACAGGCTTTTGTTGTGTTTTCCTACAGGAGAGCAAGTCGAGGGGACCCGCGGAGGTGGCGGTGAAGTTGTGGGACAGGATGCCCAACTTCGAAAAGGATGGCATGAATCCTAAGCAGCTGGTGATAGCGACTGGGCTTCATTGTTTCATTGAGGCTATCAGTAGAGGATTCATGTGACCTCTAAGAGTAAGGGGTTGGTCCAGGCCCTTTCGGAGTTTTGGTGGGACACCACTCACAGCTTTCATCTTAGTTGGGGAGAGATCACGGTGACTCCTGCCGATTTCACTGCTATTACTGGCTTGAGATTCACTGGTAGGCCTGTGACCTGGAGGGATCACATTTCTGGGGCCGATTTCAGAGCTTTGGTAGGCTTTGACCTCCGTTCTAAGGGGCTTGGGATGGAGACGAGGTTCGTTGAGGTGGAGGTTCTGAGGTGCATGGCGGAGTTTGCTGCCAACGAGCTGACTGCCCACCAGCTCGCGAGAGCTTTCTTGTGGTTGATGCTGTCTGTCACCATTTTTGTGAACTCTGGGACATTGGCGATGCTTTGCCTGCTTGATTCTTTGGAGGACCTGGATGAGGTTGTGGAGGTCTCTAGGGGTGAGGCTGGATTGGCCGAGCTCTACTTTTCTCTGGATTTGTACAGCCGGAATAAGGCTGCGTCTATGGATTTTTTTTCTTTTGCTCTTGAGGTACTCTCACTTTTCTTTTCTCTCTTTCACTTTTCTGTCTTGAGATTTTTATGAGAGAAATGACCTTTTTGTTTTGAACATGCAGGTCTGGTTCTGTGAGGTGATTGGGTTCTTTCCGTGGAACCAACAGAGTGATCCGACGATCTTCCCGGCCATGATTCGCTGGAGGGGAGAGGCTAGGGATAAGTTCACCGGGAAGACCCGAATTACTTTCGACTATAAGATGGTGAGACCCATCGTCAACAGGGACGGTCATGAGGGAGTGGACTTCTATCCTTGGGGGAGGTATCCAGAGGCTTTGATAGGGGATGCCTTAGTGGTGACCAGGCAGAGGAAATGGCTGACAGGGTTGACCTGTGATATCATTTATCTGGGGGACCGCTTCTCCAGGAAGCTGTAAGTGCTCCAATTTGAGCTTGTTAGTATTTTCGTTAGAAAATTAACGAAAGTTTTAACATTCCTAACATTTCCTAACAATCCTAACTTTTCTAACCAAGCAAGGGCAAAGTGGGCATTGTTATTTAAGGTTAAACCTCAAAAAGAATCTTAAAAAGCAAAAACAAAGGAAGAAAACCAAAAATAGAAGTGGCTGGAACATAAACTGGCTGTTTAATTTGATTTTTCAAAAGATTATTCTTCCTGTCCAAAGCCTGGAGCTGCATTTAATGAACAGTGCACGCTACCAACCTTATCCGCGCGAATACCTTTGTCATTTCAGGAGGGCTATAAATTGAGCCCTCCAGTCACAAAAATAAGGAGCCACAACACAATTTGCACTGAACCTCTGGCGAATATAGAGAGAAAACGGTGAGAATTCACTTGAATTGTCACCATTTTCTCTTGAATCTTTCCCAACTCACACTCACTCTCAAATTCAAACCCTAAACACATGCAAGCCTTGAAACCATTCAAACACAAACTCAAGGAAGATAGGTATAACCTCTCTTCTTACCCTAAATCTCTCATCCATGCATGCATCTTCAAACTACAAAATGTAGTTCATTCTTCTTCTTGTCTTAAGATCCAAGAAGATCACCATGGAAGTCCATCTCCATGGATGATCTTCTACAAGGATCAACATTTTCTTTAATGTGTTCTTGTTTTCTTGCAAATGCATTTTCAAAACCCTAAAAACCATTTTCAAGCATCAAATCTCATTTTCAAAGGATAAAATTCCCCTTCCCAAGCAAATGAAGTGCTTAGTCCTAATGTACCCCAAGGATGGTTTGGTATAGTTGATTCACCACTAAAATGTCAAGTGATCACTAACCAAAACCTAGGGAAATGGGGACAAGCATGGATGCAAAACCCCCCTTAAAATCATATTTTCTTTCTTGAGAAGTTGCTGTCCAGTAGCAATTTCCTCAGACCTCAGTCCATGGTCTAATTTTTTGGACACAGATAAATGTGGAATTTGGTGTTTACTACAGAACACTTTTTGTATCCAACATCCAGATCTTTCCATAAATATTTTTACTTTATTTTTTGGGTGATTAAAACTCCTCTTTTCAAATTTTCTTTCAGAGGCTAGTTCATCAGCTTCTGGGAATCCAGATCTCATATTTGAGGTTTCAAGAAGGTTTTGACCCCCCAAATCTTCTCCAAAATGGAAAATTCCTTCGCACAAATCTTATATAAGGTATCTGGAACAACTTTAATTCTCTGAGTTTATCCATATTATGAAGTTTTAAGACCCTTGAATCCATTTCAAAATCAAAGGTCCACTGCCTTTTTCATTCCGGCAGAAGTGGCTCTCAACTTCAAAAGGTCTTTTGAGTACCAAATCTCAATCCAAAAATCTTCCAAAAAATCATGGGATCAGTTTAAAGTCTTAAAAAGATATCCCAATTTTTACTTTTCTGAGTTTCAAATTATTTTGGCCAAAACACACACACACACACACACACACACAAATGATTTTCAGCTTGGAAGACTCGTTTTACGAGGCATTTCGGGTGCACACTAACGTCCTTCCCGGCGTGTAACATGACCTCCGAACCCAAATTTCTGATCTCGGGCTTTTTTCAAAGTTTTGGCCCTTAAAACAAAAATGGCGTGGCGACTCCGTTCTTTTTCCCGGGTTTTATTTGGTTTTTTTTCAAAGAAACGCGAAAAATCGAATTTTTTCCCGCGAAATGGCGACACATCATCACAGTGGCGACTCCGCTGGGGACTAAGCTTTTTTTTAAAAAAAATGGTATTTGGTATATTGGTGGAAACCATTAAACTTCCCGTTACCGCCTCCTAACACGAGTCGGGGATAAATTGTGGTCTAACAATCCCACGTACCGGTATCACCGTTTTCAAAAAAAAAAGCTTTTGAGGGTCAAGCTTCCGTCCCGGCTTTGAAAATCATTTTTGTGTGTGTGTTGATTTTTGCACAGTTTTCGTGTTATTTTGGCCGCCTCGGAGAAAGTCAAAATTTTGACTGTCGGAATAATGTCCCTAACTGTCGGAATTTCCGTGCTTACGTGCTTATGTGTTCATTAAATTTCAAAAAAAAAAGATTTCAAAAAAAAAAAATTCAAAAAAAAAGAAAATTTTCAAAAAAAAAATCATGCATCATATTTTTAAGACACATAAAAAAATTTCTATTTTACTCAGAAAGAGAAGATAGACTGCTTGCACACTACGCGCACGTGACCGTACACTGCACACTACGTCCCTAACCCGGGGAAATCCTTGTCGCGGTCCGTTTGGTCTTATTACGCCTCTCGGATGAGCACAGGACTACCCAAACATCCCATGGAGCCTCGTGTCGATCATGCACTTGTCTGTGACACACTTTGTCCGAGACCCGGTTGGTTTTTAGTCTGGTCTGTGTCATGCCCTGTCTGTGTATAGACCTTTCCTTTCAAGCCTTTGTCGGCATACCGACTCAATATCTTTCGGGGACTCTAATCAGTCGAAGTTCTGCCGGTTTTCCGCCGCAGACTTTGACCAAGATATTGACCAGGCGCCTTGACTTCGGCTCGGCTGGCACAAATTATACACGACTCCGCATTGACACTGAGTCATCAAGGATTAATGATTATTCCATGCCTAATTACGGCTTAGCCGACGACAAGTCAAGATCGGTGTGGACGCTTATCGGTCAAATCATGCCGAGCTTTTCGTCGAGCCCCGGACACGATCTTGACTTTTGAGGTCGGCTTTGTCCGTAATTTACATCGAATGCTCGTTAAGACTCGATTACCCGCCGACTTTTAGGATCGTTTTCTTTCGGTCGGTGGGACCCGCTTGCCCTATAGGACCCTCGCAGGGCCGTCCACCCTGGGAGGTCGAAATACGGTGGAATACGAGGGGCTTATAGACGTAGTGACGGGGCCCGCGATCCAGGATCCGAGTAGTTTGCGAAAAAGAAGAGCAATATTTTCCAACCGATTAGGTTAATAAAGCATGTTTTAAGTAAACGTGAACAAATAAGCGCATGTTGCATGAGCCTAAAGCCCAAACACCTACCCTCCTTTCATTCCCAGGACATACTGAACCTTCGTGTCCTTTCCCCGCGGCTCCGCACAAAGCTTGGTTTCGGGCACCGGGTCATCGTTTGATTAGTTGGGAAGAGTCAGCGCGTCATCGGCTTCGCCGTTTATTCCGACTCCGGGTTTGAGAATGTACGCATCGGCCGGTAATGATGGGGATAACGTCACTCCGTCCTCCAAAATCCCTCAGACAGACCGGTATTGGATCCAGTTGGTAGAAGAGATGAGACTTCGACATGAGGCTCAAATTAGCGACCTTACGGGGTTGTCGCAAGTCATGGTTTGACTATCGAGTCTCAATTCCGATGGCACTTTTACCGCAAAGAAGGAAGAGGGTTCTCCTCCTCTTCTTAATCGTCCGGATACATCGAGATGCTACCCCAAGATTCCTATGTTTCCACCGCGGGACCCTGCCCGTCGACTTACAGGGCAGCGGCCCCCAACGGCGGTCGGGGACGAAAGAGTTCGGTATCTTGTCGGTTGTCCCCTCTCTAAGTGATGATCCCGCAAGTATCGGCTGAGTGATGAAAATCGAGGAACGATTGAAGAAATATGGTCAGCCATCAAAGCCACGGAAGAACGCCGGAAACGGACGGCGGGCTGGATTGAAGAGGCCACACGCCACTTCGGGACCTTAACAATATCCCAGCGGCGGGGCTACCACGAAGGACAAACATATGCCCGTTCCCGGGACCTCAATATCTCTCATTATCCGGCGGAGTCCAATCACTCGCTACCGAGATGAGCCCGGCGAGATCCCCGGACCGGTTCCACCCAAAGTCATTCCGGCACCGCTCGACTGAGGTCCCAAATCCGCCACCTGTAGTAGAACACATTTGGTGGGATATTTGTGGCTTGTCCCGATTGCCTTGAAAGGGATTATCGGGGTTTGGATACACGAGGACCGTCCTCCTAAGAAAAAGAAAATTTCCTTCCCGGCAAAAATTGAAGGAGAGATTCGAGGCGGTGATAACGGTGTGGGAACGCTCGGGGAGCCATGCAGGGGATTTGATTATTATGTACTCTACTCCGGTCGGTCTTCCCAAGCAAACGGGGGTAAAAGAGCAGAAAAGCCTTGCCAACGACGGAATTGAGACCTTCGGATGCAGTGCTGCGATCAGAAGTCCAGCCCCCTCGGGGTCAGCGAAGGTTCGGTTTGTCCGGCTCAGTATACACCGAAGAAAAACCGACGCCGATCTGGCGCTCCCACTCAATCAACATGTTGGTTGGAGATGGCAACCGCCACAAAGGCATCGGTATAACCCGGGGGCTTCGGCAAAGGCTCTACCTCGCAAGAAAAAGCACGAAGTGGCGGCTTGATGACTCTCTATCCCGAGACAAGGACCAAATCTATGATCCCCGCCTATATGGTAGCATGATCACCTTCTGCGACGAAGATTTGCCAAGAGATGTCTCTCAACACAATGAAGCTTTGTACATCACTATTCGGCTCAACACCATATCACTCCACAGGGTATTAGTGGACAATGGATCATCGGTAAACGTCCTTCCCCTCGGCATGATGAGGGCCCTCCGCATAAATGAAAGGCGTATGATCCCATCTACCCGGTTTGTCAAGGCCTACGACGGTTCGTCTCGTCCCATGCAGGGACGGTAACTCTGGAACTTCTGGTTTGAAACCCAAATGGTGCCAACGAAATTCCATGTAATGGACGTCCCATCCGAATTCACGGCTCTATTGGGACGCCCTTGGTTACATCACATGAAAGCCATAGCTTCCACCCTCCACCAATGCGTCAAATTCATCAGCGGCGGGGAGACCTTGAAGTCATAAGGGGTGACAATTTCCTCATAGGGAGCAGAAGAGCGAAACAATAGCCAAGAATGCCCGCGACCAGCACGGGGCTACATCCTTCAAGAGGCAAGTCTCGCCGGCATCCTTTGGAATCGGCGATGCCAACTATGTCAACACACTCAAGCGAAGCGAGACTCAGAAGAAGTCGATTCATCAAATCCAATTGTCATTTCCAACATTTGGAGGCATGTTGGAAGGAAACATTGAACGCCGCCATGATACGGGCACACAAAGCCCGGTTCCTAATCACGGCTTCGTCACCATTCTTCAAACCCACTCTCGACCACCGCCAAGCCAGGAAATTTTCATGATAAAGATCGACAAGCATCGTCATACTCAACTCGAATCTATGAACGTCGTGTGGGACGTCCTCCTTCTTGAACTACACCAAGCCTTTCCGCTCGAGTATGGGACATGAGATTTTTCTAGCGGCACACCGAGGCGCAATACGTCCTTACATACGGATTGAGCGGTCGAGATTGTGACGAGATAGAAATCCCGAGAATTAAGGAAGATCCCTACATCCACATGCTCGGTTTTCGGACGCCAAACACAATTGATTACGGTTCGAGACAAAGAGATGACGGCAACGGCGAGGAAGGAGGACGAAACGAGACGGCCCCAGTCATGAGGCCTCGACGGCAATGCCGCTAAAGAATTGGGAAACTCTCTCGGGCCCGTCCGCAACCAAAGAAGAAATGATCACCAAACTTGGATTGGTTCCCCGTCCCTTTGTGTCAACCTTTGTAAAGTCCTACGAGTCTCTCATTGTTGAGTTTGAGTCTTCCGAATCGTCAGATGGCCTCACGCACGAAGACCACGAAATTGTAGCCAATCTTTGTATTCCCTCTTATTCTCAATGAAATGACGAACCTTTACGAGTATCCCTTAATTGCCACTTTAACTAATGATGAATTAACTAATAATCTAAAAACAGTTAATAACGATTCACTAGATGAAGAAGCGAGACACATTAAATGAACAATATATCAAAGAAATCTTTAAGCGGGTTGTCAGGAAAGAGGAAAATCGAGCCCCAGCTGCCGAAGAGATTTTGACGAGTGTGAATTTGGGAGCTGGAAGAGCCTAAAGAGACGCAGATTGGTAGTTTCTTCGAAGGGGCTGAAAGGGACGCCCTAATTGAGCTGCTAAAAGAATTCGTGGATGTGTTCGCATGGTCCTATAAAGATATGCCGAGGCCTTGATCCTTCCATAGTTGAACACCGAATACCGCTCGACCCGGAAGTCAAGCCGGTAAAGCGAAGCTAAGAAGAATTAAGCCCGAATGGTCCCTACAAGTGAAAGAAGAGATAGAAAAGATGCTCGGGCGGGGTTCATCGGGGGTCATTGAATACCTACATGGCTTTCCAACATAGTAACGGTGACCAAGGCCAACGGAAAGATCCGGTCTTTGCGTAGACTTGAGAGACTTGAACAAAGCCGAGTCAAAAGACGACTTCCCTGCCAAACATCGACATTTTGGTAGATTCCACGGCCAACCATGAAGTTAAATCCTTCGTCGACGGTTTTGCCGGTTACAACCAAATCAAAATGGCGAGAAGAGGATCAAGCCAAAACGGCCTTCACAACCCCTTGGGGCACCTGCGCTACACGGTCATGCCGTTCGGACTAAAGAATCTTTGGGGCTACGTACCGGAGGGCGGCTACGGCTCTGTTCCATGACATGATCCACAAAGAAATTGAGGTCTATGTGGACGACATGATAATACACTCCGAGAGGATCGAGATGGCGGCACTTTGTTGATACGAGAAAATTCTTCGGCCGCCTCAGAGACCACGGCATGAGGCTGAATCCGGCCAAGTGCACCTTCGGTGTAAGACGAGGTAAGGTGCTAGGATATATGGTGACGAAGGGGAATCGAAGTAGATCCCCGAGAAAATCAAGGCGATAGTTGAAATGAAGCCACCAGGACAACTGACGAAGTAAAATCCTTCATGGGAAGGCTGCAATACATAAGCCGCTTTGTAAATCGGTGACCTCGATCTGCGAGCCGATCTTCAAGTTGATGAAGAAAAATGCCTACACAGAATGGACCCCGGAATGTCGGCTTGCCTTTGAACGAGATCAAGGCATACCTTGTGAATCCCCGATTCTACGCCCACCACATCGGCAAAAGCCGCTCTTGCTATATCTAAGCTGTCGCGGATACGGCAATTGGGGCTATGCTAGCTCAAGAAGAAAGATTCTAAGATCGAAACGCCATCTATTTCGTAGCGAGAAAGCTCCAAGGAAGCGAACTCAATTACTGCGCTTGCGAGAAGACTTGCGCGAGGTTTAGTGCAGGTAGTGGGAAAGTTGAAACACTACATGCGGTCTCACCCAATACATCTTGTCTCAAGGATAGACCCCATCAAATATACGTTCGACAAGCCTTCCATCTCCATGAGGTTGGCAAAATGGTCGTTCTTTTTGGCCGAATATGACATCACTTATGTTTCAAGGAAATGTAAAAGGACGCATAATGGCGAGAACATTTGGCCGATTTCCCAAGTGATGAGTCAGGGACTGAACCTCAATTTCCCGATGATGGAATCTTCGCTCTAGAAGGAGAAAATCGCTGGCAACTCTTCTTCGACGGGCGTCAAACAAAAGGGAACGGAATAGGAATGCTTACGGTCGATCCTGCGACGAACACACCCCCATAGCGGTAAGGTTGAACTTCGAAGTCACCAACAACGGCTGCTTGAATATGAAGCTTGCATAGCCGGGTTGGAAGCCGCCCTTGAAAGAAATATCAAGGAATTGGAGGTGTATGGTGACTCTGCCCTCATCATCAATCGGGTCTCTAACAAATGGAAGACCGTGGACCCGGGTCTGCGAAATATCACACTTACATGGAAGAGCTAGCAACTCAATTCAAAGAGATCGGCTTTCATTACTTGCCCGGGGATCGCAGCAGTTGCGAGATGCTGCGCAACGCTAGCCTCCTCGTTGAAATACAGAAGGAAGTCCGTCAAACCATTCGAGTCGGTAGAAGAGAAAATCCCGCTTATTGCTTTGAAATCGAAGCGAAGCCGAACCGACCAATGATCCTGGTACACTCGGATCTACCGATTGCACGAAGGATGGCGAGGCCCCTTTCAAAAATGAAGATGGGGAATATAAAGAAGGAATCAAAGCGAAAAGTCTCTCGGCCACAGAAGCGGCTTGCCTCCCATTATGTTCTTTTGGGAAATATGCTATACAAGAAGCGTTATCAAGGCCCCCTCTGCGATGTATCGGCAAACGAGGCTACCGAACTCATGAAAGAAATACACGGTGGTACTGCGGCCCTCACATGAATGCTCGAGCTACGATGCAAATCATGCGAGAATGGGGTACTTTTGGATCTCCATGGAAACCGGCGCATCCGGTTCGTCAAAAGGCTGCGACAAATGCAGGCGATACTCCAACCTTAATCACTTGCCTCCTCACGAGTTATCTTGCATGACAACCCCTTGGCCTTTCGTCACTTGGGGAATCGATGTCATAGGCAAAATCACACCATCGAGCGGCAACGGCCACGAATTCGTCTGGTAGGCGTGGATTATTTCACCAAGTGGGTTGAAGCCAAGTCCTACAAAATCCTCAACTCAAGGAAAGTAGCCCTCTTCATCAAAGAGAACATCATATGCGAGATACGGGTTGCCGGCGAAATCATTTCGAGATAATGGATCCCACTTCGAAGGGAATGCGACAGTGGCTGGCGAGAATTCCGAATAACCCGTCACAAGTCATCTCCTTACGGGCCCCAAACCAACGGAGCCGTCGAAGCGGCAAACAAGACTCTGGAAAATATCATCAGGAAGATGGCTGTTCAAGGCGAGAGATTGGCCCGAGAAGTTACACACTGGCACTCTGGGGCTCTGAGAACATCGGTCAACGGCAAGCCCAGGGAAACACCGTTTGCCCTCACATACGGAATGGAAGCCGTACTCCCAATCGAGTGGAAATACCCTCGCTCAGGTATGCTTTTGGAAAGCCGGATCAACGAGGTCGAATGGCTCCCGAGTCGCCATGATGAATTGGCCTGCTAGATGAACGCCGATTGAAAGCAATGGAACACATCAGAGCCTACCAAGGAAGAATGGCGAGCCTTCGACAAGAAAGTAAAGCATCGGGAGATCCGAGAAGGTGATCTCGTTTTGAAAGAAAAGCCCCGGTCAGTATCAACCCCTTGGCAAATGGGAGCTGTATGGGTCGGGCCATATGTCGTCCGAGAAGATCTTCTCGGAGGAGCCATGCAACTTGCGGACCTCGACGGGAATCCCTTTGTACACCCGGTAAATGGTGACAAGGCTGCGCGAGATACTACGCGTAAAAAAAAAAAAAGAAAAAAAAAAAAAAAAAAGAGTGCTAAAAGAGTAATACCCAACTAGGTTGAAAACCCGAAAAGGGCGGCCTAGGTAAAAAACGGGGTTGCACCAAAAAAAAAAACAAAAAAAAACAAAACAAAAAAAACAACAAAAAAATCGGGTTGAACTACGAAGACTGAGCTCCTCAAAATGAGGGGAACGTAGGCGGCGGAAACGGTTCGGTCTAAAACACAAATAAAAGTCATACTTTGACATCAATACAGCGATCGGACCATGAAAGCGTCTCGAAAAACTACGAAGCAATTCAAATATTCATTGCAAGTTAAAAACTTTTTGATGAGTCTAAGCCCGATTCATTCCTACAGCGGCAACTGCTAAAAGAAATTAAGATACATAATCAAACTAATGTACGCCATGACAAGAAAGGGATACTCGGAAACCTCAGAGTCACTCCAAGCCACTCGTGCTTGGCCTCTCCCCTCTTCTTCCCCCTTCGAGTTTTCTTTTACGAACGGGAAAAATGTCGGTATTCCTCCTACCAAGCTCTGGTATAGGAGCAGGATCTATCAAACCAACCTCTCTCGGGGCCTTAGTAGCCACTAGCGTCATCTCTCATCTCCTGTAGCCTAGGCGGTAGCATAGGAGCCCTCCTCTCCTGTCTCTTGACGTAAGCCTCATAGTCGGTCACGGCGTCTCCGCTCTGTCATGAGGGTTGGCTCTCGCCTCGGCCCTCCTCCTCTCAAAGCAGTCGGGTCCTCCGCACCCACAATGGCCTCACGCCGTCTCAAAATAGCCACTGAGTCTCTCCCGGATGCCTCTCATACCAATCCGGGTACAGTGGTCGGGAACACCGGTCTTGGACGCTTTGAGGATAACCCGAGGAGGAAAGACGTCATACCTCCATGCTCGGGAAAGAAATGGAAACACCGAGGGATCATCCATAGAAGCAGGAGCCACCACCACGGTGGCTATATCATCAAAGTTCTCCAAAGGAACTGCTCCAAGCCAAAGCGTCTCGAGAACCAAAGACGGAATATAGAAGGCTGGGTGAGAAAGCCCGGAAGCATGACCACATGAGACCCGTCTGAAGCACTCTGCGAGCCTCCACCCGCCAACAAGGCGCGACCATCGATATCCTGCGTACGGCGACCAGCCATCCAACGCTCCCATGAGCCACGATCATCGAAATCCACGGCAACCCCCTCTGGCAAATGTCGAAGGCTTGATCATGTCGGGAGATTCCCGAAGAACCCCAAAGCGCTCCATCGGCCACGGGGTCGAGAGGAGCGGGCTGCCCCCGTGCATATACCGTCTTCCGTGCTTGACCTATCAAGAGCATGAAAAGTCTCCCCCGGAATCAAAGGAACGACATCTACGCCGGGCGACGGTGAACGACAACATCCGGCAAAGACCGATGGCAAATCCCAAAGGAATAGACCATGAACAGGGTGCCAAACATACAAAGTGCAAAGGCATCCCAATAGGCATCATCCACCAAGCCTAGGCCCCTAAACCTATCGGGAAGGCCGGAAATATCAAAATGATCGGGACCACGGATCATACTTTGCGCTTCCTCCGGGGAAAGATGAAGGAGGACGCACAATCTGTCAACAAAGAAGCCCCTCCGGGCAAAGGAATCGCTATCTCTTCCACCTCCGGACCTCCAAGCAAGGCCCGAAATTCTTCGACAGTCGGAACAATCTCGTTGAAGGAAAGGCAAAAGACATGACTTCTAGTGTCCCAAAATGAGGAAGAAGCCCTCAAAAGCTCATAATCCGGAATCAATTCCTTGAGAGACCATAAGCACTTCACCTTGTACCTTTCTTCAAAGAAGGACCTCCTCTCATGCATGATCTCCGGGACCAATCCTTGAACTTGTTGAAGAATGACATTTGGGATTCTTGGGGCAATTTTGATGGAGCTTTTCTAAGGTTTTCCATGGTTTTTCTCTCTTTCTCCCGAAAATGGCTGTTGTTTGCTGGAGGTTGAAGAGGATATTTGAATTTGAAATAAAGTGAGACCAGATCTGAAGCAAAATTAAAGGACAATGTCGGATGCGGGACTCCTCCGCGCGGACATGATTGTCATTTATCGAGAAAAATCTGCAACAGTCAAGTTTGCTACACCAAAGAGGAATATTCCGTCCGGTTGCTCGAAACACTGTGCAAAAACCTCCCCAAACTAGTCCATATACCAAACACCCTTGCCAAAAAAAAAACCAAGGCTCATGCAACATTGCATTCATACTGCATTGCATTCATAAAATAAAATCCTAAATTATTACATCCCAAAAAAAAAAAAAAGAGAAAAGAAAAAAAAGAGTGCGCAAAAAAAAAAAACAAACAAACATCAATAAAATCCTAAATTATTACATCCAAAAAAAAAAGAGAAAAAAAAATGTGCATAAAATTTGTACAAATCTCAATCCCAGTCATAAATCTCAAAATCTCGGAAAATCGAGTCTAAAAAAATCGGGGGGTAATCAATCGGAATCCCTAGCGCCCAGACGTGCGTCCTCGGTCCCTCTTGCGACTCGGGCCCGCCTCCTCGGGAGCCACTGAAAATCTCGGGCTCGAGAATCGTCTTCGTCTCCGAGAAAGAGGCTCATCGGGACCAACCGGCACGCTACGATAGGGCAAGCGAGATCTGCGAAAAATCATATCCGAAGGTGAAGGCGTCGGACTCTGGACGTACGAAGACGACCCACCATCTTGCCAAACGTGTCCCTGCCGTGTGGATCCCCGAGAATGACGTGATCCGAAGCGGCACCGCGCGGGGATCAATGAGAGGAGACGAGAGGAGTCTACGAAGAAGTCTACGAATGAATAGGGAAGCCTCCGTCCGACGGGCGCCGGCCGTGGTCGCCTTGCTCTAGCTGAGGAGCCGCAAGCGACCATCCTCTGATGAATCTCTTAGCTCCGATCACTTGCTTCGTTAGCTTCTCGACGACCACCTCAGCTGCACAAAAGCAAAAGCATCGAAACGGTTGAAGCGAGAAATGATGACGGGAAAGAAAAGAAAAAAAAAAGAAAGAGAAGCCATACCTTCATACCGGACGAGGCGGAAAGCTCGTGGAAGCCGCTCGAGTGAGGGATCTGCACCCTCAATCGGACCCCATCCTGGATATATGAAAAATCCGTCCGAGGGTACCGCGGGATCCCAAGCCCCTCTCTATCCAAAACACAGGGCATCCTCGGCCTCCTCAAAACAAATACGGGTGCGGCTCAATCGCCACAAATGCCGAGAAGTCTTGGCCGGCTGTAATCATCCCAGTCACGAATCTGTCACTCGGGTGCATCATATCGGCGGGAGGTTCCACCGGTGTCCTCAAAGGCGAATTCACGCCATCTTTGGCGCGTCACCCTCTCTCCCGGATAATAGGCATCGCGAGTCGGACCTCTCGGAATCCTCCATTGCACGGTCAAATCTCGGCGCCCTTCGGTGCGCCACCTCGAAACGATCCCAAGGATAAAATATCATCCTCTCGTCCGTCTCGGCCTCCGTCGAAGGAAGGCAATCCGCGTACACAGAGTCGTACGCCCCCTGGAGCTTATCTTCTCCGGGCATGCTTGGACCAAGAATGCATGGCCGGATACGCCCGACGTACTCCGCCAGAGTGCCGCCACATCGTGACGTGGAAAAACTCCAACGCCCATACTGCGAAAGGTAAAAATCCAATCAATCCGGTGCAAAAGAAAAGTGTGTGCTCAAAAAAAAGGGGGAAAGCAAAGAGAGCTTATACCTCCGGGGCAAACTCAAAGCGATGCAAGGAGCTCGCGGCCTTCCGGTGTACCTATCGAGAGCAAAGTAAAGCTCTGCCGGCCCGGCCTCTCCCCACGAGACATCTCCGGCCATCTCCATGTCCTCCAAGGACCTCGGCAAGGCAAAGGCTGCCGTCCCCTCGGCATGCCCAAGAGGGTGCTCGAAAAAGCAAACCACAAGAAGGCCACGGCAATCGATCGGCGCCTATCCTCTCCTCCCCGGCCTCATAGCTCACAATGGTCTCCACAATCTTCCCGTAGACCACCGCATACTCCATCCCCATCCCCTTTTTGGGAATAGGGAAAATCCCGAAGAGCACAGTAGATCCGCATCAACTGTGGCCGTCCCGCCACTCAATCTTTGCGTCCGTTGAAGGACAAACCCGTGATCGCGGCATAGTCGGAAGGCGTAACCGTAGCCTCGCCCCGGAAGAAGTGAAACGTGTGGGTCGCATCCCACGATCTTTGCGCTAAAGCGAACATCAGGCCCTTGCTCTTAGGGAACTTGACCAGTCCCCTCAAGCACTCAACAAACTCCCAAAGCCCGGTCTCAACAACAATCTGTCTCGGACTCGGCAAAGCTCCTCGGCCCGCATTCGGAAGCCGGTCCCACAAGTCAACCACAGACTCCACCGATCCTCGAGTCTTCATCTTGTTCAGTTGCTCCGTAACGTAGTTGTTTCCACCCTGCGATAAAAAAAAAAAAGAGAAAATGTCAAAAAAAAATTTGCATTTGCATTTGCACAAAAAAAACAAAGCATACATATGCATCATGAAATTTCAAAGAAAATTCGACAGCATGACAGCATACAATGAGCATAGCCCCATTTTTCTCGCACAAAAAGACAGTTTTCAGCAAATCCCAATGCATTCATCAAAAAAAAAAAAAAGATGCATTCCTACGGAAGTAAAAACTCCGTCCCATTTTCAAAAAAAAAAGGAAGTTCCTATGCATGCACGCATATCATTCATCATCTCAAAAAAAAATCCTACATCTTACGGAAGTAAAAACTCCGTCCCATTTTCAAAAAAAAAGGGAAGTTCCTATGCATGCACGCATATCATTCATCATCTCAAAAAAAAATCCTACATCTTACGGAAGTAAAAACTCCGTCCCATTTTCATAAAATAACATGCATACATAACATGCATTCAATCAACGGGAGGAAAAATCCGTCCCACTTTTCAAAAAAAAAATCAATCAAAAATCATACATTCATATCATCATCTCATGTTGGCAAAATGCCAATTCTTTTCTCAAGCAAAATGCACATTTTGGAACACCAACAAATTCATTGCAACATGCAAAGCATCAAAATCAAGATTCAAAGCCAAGAACATCAATCATTCGAATTTTCAAAAAAAAAAATCACCCAAAATTCAAATCTCAAGCAAAAAAAAAATCAACAAAGGGAATGAAAAGATTCGAAGTATACCGTTCGGAGACTCGGATCAGAAGCCCAATGTTGCCAAGCATCGGGGTAGGGCTCCTCCGCAATCGATTGCGAAAGAGTATAATGCCTCCTCATTCGGACGAGCTCCAATCGTCTCTCCGCCACCGGGCCACGTCCTTGGCCTTGAAAAGCACCTTCCCCGTGTTCCATTGCTTAAAAATCAAAGAAAAACGGAAGAATTTTCAAGTTTTTTGAGCAACAATGGCGGAATTGCTGGTTTCTCTCCCTCTGCTCTCGTAATTCTGAAAAAACTGAATGGGGAAGAGGAAGGGCGTTGGCCCTCATTAATACCCCCTGACTTTCAAGTCCTCTCCGCGCGGATAGGATTGTCAGGGTCAAAATGACCCTTTTGCCCTTTAAAAATCTGGAACTCTGCAGTTCAGTCCCCAACTTGACAAAGTCAACCCCCTTTCAAGGAAATTACCCCCGGCAGTCAAACGTAAGACCGATTTCCCCGAGAAAGATAACGAGATCCCGTATCTTTCATCAAAATCATCCCCCGGCAGTCAAACGTAAGACCGATTTCCCCGAGAAAGATAACGAAATTCCGTATCTTTCATCAAAATCATTCCCCGGCAGTCAAACGTAAGACCGATTTTCCCCGAGAAAGATAACGAGATCCCGTATCTTTCATCAAAATTACCCCGGAGTCAAACGTAAGACCGATTTCCCGAGAAAGATAACGAGATCCCGTATCTTTCATCAAAATCATCAAACGGCGGAGTCAAACGTAAGACCGATTTCCCGAGAAAGATAACGAGATCCCGTATCTTTCATCAAAATTACCCCGGCGAGTCAAACGTAAGACCGATTTCCCGAGAAAGATAACGAGATCCCGTATCTTTCATCAAAAATTACCCCGGCGATCAAACGTAAGACCGATTTCCTCGAGAAAGATAACGAGATCCCGTATCTTTCATCAAAATCATCCCGGCGGTCAAACGTAAGACCGATTTCCCGAGAAAGATAACGAAATCCCGTATCTTTCATCAAAATCATCCCGGCGAGTCAAACGTAAGACCGATTTCCCGAGAAAGATAACGAGATCCCGTATCTTTCATCAAAATTACCCGGCAGTCAAATGTAAGACCGATTTCCCGAGAAAGATAACGAGATCCCGTATCTTTCATCAAAATCATCCCGGCGGTCAAACGTAAGACCGATTTCCCGAGAAAGATAACGAAATCCCATATCTTTCATCAAAATCATCCCCGGCGAGTCAAACGTAAGACCGATTTCCCGAGAAAGATAACGAAATCCCGTATCTTTCATCAAAATCTTCCAGTCAAACGTAAGACCGATTTCCCACCGAATACGTCGATTTTCCCAACAAAGGCTAACAAAATCCCACAAAGTTAACGGAATCCCAAAAGCCAACGGAATCTCAAGTAGTACTCGAACTACGAAAGGGCTTGATTCCCACTAGGGATACGTAGGTAGCTGTCATTAGGTCCAGCCCCTCGACCAAAACGGTCACCCTCTCCTTCGGCAGCAGACAAAGTCCACCGAAAGGGCATTTCACATCAAGGTTCGAGGCACCTAAAAAGCCATCATCATCCAGGTTTGAGGCACCTAAAACGCCATCATCAAGGTCCGAGGCACCTAAAACGCCATCATCAAGGTTCGAGGCACCTAAAACGCCATCTCCAAGGTTCGAGGCACCTAAACGCCATCATCGAGGTTCGAGGCACCTAAGACGCTATCACTAGGAAAGCGATAAATCGCAATCATCCCGAGAGACCGAAAATGGTCATTCCATCCCAGCGGAGCGGATAGCCATCGAGCCAGAAGATGGTCATCTCTTACCCCAGCGAGTTTCTCTCCGGCGTAGGTGCGAGAACTCGCTCATCGGGTTCGAGGCACCTAAAACGCCATCATCTCGAGGGTCAGGCCCGAACTACGGCGGCTTGATTCCCATTCGGGATACGTAGGTAGCCTATTGAATAGGTTCGGCCACCCGATCACTCGATCATCCCGCCAAATATGGAGCCTTACTCTTATCGACGACCCCGCTTCCTTCGAAAGCACCGTCGCCGAGGGCTGCTTGTAAGTGCTCCAATTTGAGCTTGTTAGTATTTTCGTTAGAAAATTAACGAAAGTTTTAACATTCCTAACATTTCCTAACAATCCTAACTTTTCTAACCAAGCAAGGGCAAAGTGGGCATTGTTATTTAAGGTTAAACCTCAAAAAGAATCTTAAAAAGCAAAAACAAAGGAAGAAAACCAAAAATAGAAGTGGCTGGAACATAAATTTTGTTTAATTTGAATTTTCAAAAGATTATTCTTCTGTCCAAAGCACGGGTTTGCATTTAATGAACGGTGCACGCTACCAACCTTGTCCGCGCGGATACCTTTGTCATTTCGGGAGGGCTATAAATTGAGCCCTCCAGTCACAAAAATAAGGAGCCACAACACAATTTGCTTGAACCTCACGGCGAAATATAGAGAGAAAACAGTGAGAATTCACTTGAATTGTCACCATTTTCTCTTGAATCTTTCCCAACTCACACTTACTCTCAAATTCAAACCCTAAACACATTCAAGCCTTGAACCCATTCAAACACAAACTCAAGGAAGATAAGTATAACCTCCCCCTTCTTACCCTAAATCTCTCATCCATGCATGCATCTTCAAACTACAAAATGTAGTTCATTCTTCTTCTTGTCTTAATATCCAAGAAAATTACCATGGAAGTCCATCTCCATGGATGATCTTCTACAAGGATCAACATTTTCTTTAATGTGTTCTTGTTTTCTTGCAAATGCATTTTCAAAACCCTAAAAACCATTTTCAAGCATCAAATCTCATTTTCAAAGGATAAAATTCCCCTTCCCAAGCAAATGAAGTGCTTAGTCCTAATGTACCCCAAGGATGGTTTGGTATAGTTGATTCACCACTAAAATGTCAAGTGATCACTAACCAAAACCTAGGGAAATGGGGACAAGCATGGATGCAAAACCCCCCTTAAAATCATATTTTCTTTCTTGAGAAGTTGCTGTCCAGTAGCAATTTCCTCAGACCTCAGTCCATGGTCTAATTTTTTGGACACAGATAATTGTGGAATTTGGTGTTGACTACAGAACACTTTTTGTAGCCAACATCCAGATCTTTCCATACATATTTTTACTTTATTTTTTGGGTGAGTAAAACTCCTCTTTTCAAATTTTCTTTCAGAGCCTAGTTCATCAGCTTCTGGGAATCCAGATCTCATATCTGAGGTTTCCAGAAGGTTTTGACCCCTCAAATCTTCTCCAAAATGGAAAATTCCTTCGCACAAATCTTATTTAAGGTGTCTGGAACAACTTTCATTCTCTGAGTTTATCCAGATTATGAAGTTTTAAGACCCTTGAATCCATTTCAAAATCAAAGGTCCACTGCATTTTTCATTCCGGCAGAAGTGGCTCTCAACTTCAAAAGGTCTTTTGAGTACCAAATCTCAATCCAAAAATCTTCCAAAAAATCATGGGATCAGTTTAAAGTCTTAAAAAGATATCCCAATTTTTACTTGTCTGAGTTTCAAATTATTTTGGCCAAAACACACACACACACACACAAATGATTTTCAGCTTGGAAGACTCGTTTTACGAGGCATTCCGGGTGCACACTAACGTCCTTCCCGGCGTGTAACATGACCTCCGAACCCAAATTTCTGATCTTGGGCTTTTTTTAAAGTTTTGGCCCTTAAAACAAAAATGGCGTGGCGACTCCGTTCTTTTTCCCGGGTTTTATTTGGTTTTTTTTCAAAGAAACGCGAAAAATCGAATTTTTTCCCGCGAAATTGCGACACATCATCACAGAAGCACGGTCACGTCCCTCCTTTGGGTGCTATTACCCCTCATGACCCTCCTCCGCTCATGCTGCAGCCCAGGCATTGGTCGATGGATGAGATAGAGAGGTATCAGGCTGGATTGGCGGCTGAGGAGTATTTTGACTTTGCTACCCCGTATGCCACCTTTGTGGAGGCGCGGTTGAGGACGCCGTTGAAATTAGTGAAGATAGCCGCCGCTCAGGGGTACGGGGAAGCAGAGCCGACTGATCTGCCTATGCCTCCAGCTCACCTTTCCTATGTGGTGAACGGGGTAGCGAGGAGGCTGATGGTGCCTATTCCAGACACGAGGGAGCTCGAGTATACTCTTCCTGCTGACAGCACTGTAAGTATCTCTAGGGTCCCTTCTCTTTTCGACTTTCTTTATTTTCTGCGATTTTGAGTTGTTTTTTCTGGGATTTTTTGAGTTTTTCTTTTCTTCTCTTGGAGGTTCCTGCTCGCACCTATGATGGCTTGGTACGGCAGAACAGTGGCTGGAAGGAGGTGGTTCGGTCCCTTCTGAGGAAGCTGGCCTGTACTTCAAGGGCAGCGGGAAATGTGCGGGAGCCCGAGTGCAAGAGGAGGCACGTTGGGAGCACGACCTCTACATCCTCGGCCTCAGGGTACCACTCATCGTCCACCAGTGCCGTGCCTCGGGGGCGGGGGCCTAACACGGACATTTTGGAGCAGCTGGCGGAGTATGAGCACGTGGATGTCCACCTGTAAGTACGCCAATCCAATTCGCGATCCCTTTTTAGGTGCATTTTAAATGATAAAATTGCACTAAGGGGCGTTTGGTAAATTCCCGGTCCGTTCCGAGACATCCGGGAACTTTTTATAAGTTTCCCGCGAAGGAAATATGTTTTAGTATTTTTTCCGGACAAAAGGACCTAAAAGGAATTAATCAGTTTGAACCTTTTGGGTATTAACCCGGAATATTTCAGAATCTAGTTTTGGCGCAAGAATCGGTTATTGACTCCTCCAGTCGTGCGACAGCTTAAGGCATGGAAATTGGATACGTTGGGTCGTGCGACCAATTAATCCAATTTCCAATCTACGTATAAATATCAAATGCCTTCATTTTGTCAAAGGGGGGAGTTAACAAGAACACACAGTTAACGCAGCTCACCCACAGATCTCACCTCCTTCTCTCTCCTCTCTCTCTCTCTCTATACGCAGAAGGTGATCTCCGGCCAAGCTCCCTTACCAAATTCCTCTCCGGCCAACACCAATCAATCGGCGACCTCACCCCAAACCAATTCCTTCTCCCTAAAACACCTTCCTCTACCTCAATTTCCTCCTTCCTCAACATAGCCTCTCCCTCTCCGGCCAAAACCAACCTAAGCCCGCTCCCTCCAACCGGCGACCTCAATCTATCCTCACCAATCCTCCCTCTAATCAACCGGAAAACCATCCCCAAGCTCTATCCCACCGCTCTACCTCCTTCAACCTTCCTCATCCCGATCCAAAACCTTCTTCACCAATCTAATTCCAACCCCTAAACCGTTGACCACCACTACTGCTCTCTCCCTCTCTGGCCAGGCTCACCGTTCTCTCTCTCCGGCCAAATCCACAACTGCCTTCATCGTTCTTCTCTATCCCCAGAACCGATCAACCGTTTCCCCTGTTGTTTACAGACCCTAAGCTGATACCAATCCTCAATTGTCGTTCCCCTGTTCTGTTCCGGAAGCCAAGACTGTTCCACGCATTTGAAATTGCCAAGCTACTCAACCTGGGATTTGTGCTCGTTCCGTTCCGAAGCCGATTTGAAGATCCTTAAATCTAACTTGGTTTAAGGAACGTGGACTACGAGGGTAACGACTTCCCTCACCTCTATCTCGCATTTACTATTTATTTGTTTTATTGCAAATTATTCCCCGGACTTGATAATTAGACTCTATCCGTCCCCTATTATCAAGTCCCAACTGCCGATCTCTCTGTTTAATTAGCTTTGCTTGGTATTGTTGATATTAATGATGTGAGTTTGTTGGATTTATTGTTTATTGGCCAAGGGAGTGTGGATCTCCCTATATCCATGTCCCCTTGGTCAATCCATTATGAATTCGTTGGTTTCTGAGTTGTTTTGATATTGTGTTGAGATTTGATTTGCTCTCTGTTGGATCTGTGCTCACATTGTAAGGTTCCTGCAAATGGTCAACTCGTGTCCGCGACACAATTGGACAGTTGGAGTCCTGTGTCACGCGACACAAGTGGCTCTCTGCAGAGACCACATTTCAGTTGTAATCTGTATTCAGTCCTCGATGTAAAGTGGGACGTGGCCTCCCAGAGTCAATGGCTTACAAATTGTATTTCCCCCTGTTGAGCAATAAAACATAGCATTGATTTGCATTTTAATACATATCTTGTCATACACACTTTGCACACACATTTGAATGAATTGGATGTTGAACATTGAAAGACTCGTCTACGGACGAGGCGTGTTGGGTGAACTCTCGGTTCTTCCCAACACGTAACTTGACCCCCGAACCCATTTTCTCTAAACAAAAAGGTTTTCAATGTTTCCTCTAAAAATGGCGTGGCGACTCCTAATATTTTTTCGGCGAGAATTCATTCAGTGGCGACTCCGCTGGGGACTATTGAAACTTGTTTTTCAAAAAGTGGGTCAAACTTTCGTGCTTGTTCAACATTCATTCCATTCATTTGTGTGTGCTTTGTTGTGTGACATTTTATGTGTTTAAATGCATTTTACGTGCTTTGCTTTATTCCTTTTCCCCCTTGTGTCCCATCTTTGTTGTCTGTTTTGTTGGTGCTGGGGCTGAGATATTGCATCGTGCTTGGAGGCTGGGGCTGATTTTGATTGCTGTTCAGATTCTGGGAATGGATCCTTCTATCACGCGACAGGGAATGCCCTGACTATCTTGTGTCACGCGACAGAAGGTGGTCATTCTGCAGGGCTTGATTTCTCTGATACAGGTTGTGATTGTGGGGCAGTCCCCCATGATCAATTATGAATCCTTGATTATTGTACTTTGTGGGGGCGTGTGTGTGTTGTTTTTTCTTTTATCACCCCTTTTCAAAAAAAAAAATAAAAAATAAATAAAAAAAAATCAAAAAAAAAATCATTTTTCATAAATAAAGGAACATAGCCATCCCGCACACTACACCACGTAGATCTAGAACCATCGGGTGCGATTGACGGCATCGCGGACGGCCATAAAATTTGCCTGCACTTGAGCGCCTAATGTCAAACCCATTCCCCTAGTGCGTTATAGGTGGCGCCACACATTTAAACCTCACCCAAAATGGTTGGTTTTGACACGACATTTTCAAATACACTAAAATGAGTTGTTTCAAAATTCTTAATAGACTTTCGTACCTCCCCCAAACCCTAGCACGTGTGGGCATGTTGCCATCGCAACATGGTTTCACGAAAGGACATGTCGTTCCCGCGGCATGTTCTAACGAGAGATCATGTCGCTTTGTCAACGTGCACCGACGAGAGGTCATGCCGGATTTTTCCTTGAAATTCTTCAGGAATACCCGTTATGCTGCCCAAATTTCTCCAGAAATTGGGGCTACTCGTTCGTCCCATAAATGCTTTGGTTTGGTTTAGGTATCATCGCCTATTATTAATTTTGAACCATTACATTGGGTGTATTTGTGGATGATGTGTCCCTAGGTTCCCCCGATAGTCTAGATTGCGTGAAATAAAGGGTTAGCCTTTCCCAACCGTTTGTAGGACTTAAAAGCCACCGATTTTTACTTGAACATTAATAAGTGTTGCACGAGTCCGTCTCCTTTCCCGTTCTTCCCTCTCCCGTACCATCTCAAAATTCTATATCCTTCGCCTTATACACGCTCTCACCTCTTCACCTTTGCAAGGCTACGGCAAGTTGGGTGTGCGCTCTCGTTCCCGGCGCTCATTGGTCCACATTCCCGAGGCGGAAGCAGTTCAAGTGCCCGAGTGATCGTTCATATGACTCAGAATCCAAAATGCTCGGTGCCGAGAAGATTATGGCCCACCAATCTAAAAGTTCATATCCCATGGGTCAGCAGAGTGCAAATGGTGCGTCCATCGAAAAGTTGCGGGCTACCCTCGAAGCTGTTTTTCCTCGCAAGTGGGAGGCTCGGTTGTTTGCTCAGATTGCTAAAGATAAGGAGGGCGAATTATGAAGGACAAAAAAATGGAGAAGGGTCTTCACCACACCGAAGGCAACGATACCCTTCCCCGCGTCCGAAGTTGATGCAGTCAATCAGTCCTCGTAGGGTCTAGAATGTCCACTGTCGGACATGAGTCTGTCGGGTCCAAGTTGGACCAGTTTTTGCTTTGCAAAGATTAAAATCTTTGTTTCTATTCTTGCTAGACTCGAGACATTACTTGCACACCTACGTTACAGTTAATTGAAATGGTCTTATTCCAAATGATCACTTGTGCTGCTCACCGACTAATGCTTTGAAATGACTTATGTTTGAATTGATCGGAGTGAGAAAATCGGCTGATATCCTTCTCAAAGTGGGGCTTGACAACTCCCCATCTTGCATCCCATATGCTCACACCTCTTTCACCATCTCGTTGTTCGATGAATTTGCATGGATCTTTCGCGAAGTAAGCTTAAGCAAGCGAACGAAGACTTGATCTCGTTCGGATCATCCGGTAGGGACTGCGGTTGAAACCTTCACCCATTGGAAGCCATTACCTCACTCTCACCAAATAATATCCCTTAATTTCAAGATCGGCGTATTTGAAACCCGTTTAACCATCTCAAGAAGAAGAGGGACTATCCTTGAGGCTCCCATGATTCAAAAGAAGATCGACCGTCTCCAAGCTCAAGAACGACGGAAAGCAATGATCCATCCTGGGGACTAGCTGAAATGCTCCTCTCAAAGACAAAATTGAAAAGAAAAAGAGAGAGACAAAAATAAAAAAAAGAGAAAAAAAGAAAGAGAGCCTAGTCCCCAGCGATTCTCTCAAAAGCAAAAGTCAAAAGATCCGGTCGTTACTCAAGAGGGGTCTCAGAGTGAATGAAGAGACAACACGGATGTCCCTCACCACTACCTCAACCAATTCCGGCCATCCTCTCGATCTTAGAGGATATTCCCAATACCTTGACCAACTCCAAGCCGTCCTCTTAATTTTAGAGGACATTCCCATTATCCTTACCTTTGCCTTTGACCAAAGCCAAGATTGACCTCTCATTCTTAGAGGCAAATCAATTCTCTTGCCTTAGAAATTCCAAACACATACCCAAGAGCCAACCTCTCATCTTTAGAGGTCCAGTCAGCAAAAAGCCTAACCGACCTCTCGTTTTAAGAGGTCATGATATCCCAAATCACCCGAAGACCGATCGAAATCCTGAGACCCAGTCGCAGTTCCTACCGGATAGCAGTCTCATTCCAATATCGTCGGGATCTAAAACAGATTATTGCTTAAAGCGGAGCCAAGACCATCCCGGCTCAAAGGACCTTCAAGCGAAGATTGTGCAAATTCCATCCGTTCATTCGAAGTTGCATGTGAGCATATTTCTTTCCTCCTCCGCAAACACTTGCCGTGAATGTCCCACTGGGGCTTCACATCCGTGTCTCCCAACGATACTCCAAGAGGACATATTCTTTCAATTCTTAAAATCTTCAAAGGTCCTCCAATCCCTGAATTTCACCGTTCATTCTTTTCATTCGGGATAAGCCCGAACTACGGCGACCTGAGCTCCTCCCAAGGAGGGGAACGTAGGAAACCATAAATGGTCCGATCGAAATCACAAACAGATCTCAAAAAATCCGGTCTCCTCAAAGACCATACCCATACACTGTCCATCCTTTCGAGTTTGATTCTCGATATCAGTGGGTTTTCTCCTCAGGATTGATTGAAATATTTGCTCATATCGGCTTTGGCGGTTGACTAACCCGAACATCAATAAAGGGTTTTAAGCAGCTTTGTGATCATCACGAATAAGACAGGTTTTTAAGTGTCTCGACAAGTCTTCTCTTTCTACATCATAGGAAGATAGAGCTAAACACCGTTTTGGTCAGCAGGGGCTTCCATACACTTTTCCACACCTTGTTGGGCTTATACTCTCCCAAAAGAGTCAAACCCAAAAGCGAGAGTGTCATACACAAATTTGGGATTCATTTCCCACCTTTCGAAAAGATGTGCCCCTGCACGCAAACACTTCCGAGTCTTGTCCAGCGACTGATTGACTGCGGTTTGAAATGATGGGTTGCCTCTTTAGCCACAAGATGACTCTGTCTGCGATGAAGCTGCATGGAATTTCCTCAAGCTGGGGCTTTGGTTAAGGTATCCCTCAGACTCTCCTTACCAGATTCCCTCCAGGTTTGCTTTGCATTATCAACTAGGGCTTCGCCAAGCCAGGATCGTTCTCTGTACATTCTCTACTGCTTGCTGTCTCAGACGCACGATACACTCTGTTCTCACTAGCAACGGACCTGCTGCAATCTGTACTCGCGTGAGTGTCCCTGACTTGCCTAAGATGCGCCGTATCATCCTATAATGGGAGAGGGTACACCTCATTATAAACACTTTCGATCCCTCAATAGAGCAACTGATACAGACATATCTGCTCGTCAAGCCAAACCCTCCCTACTTCATATTCTCCCCAGCTGAGACGGACTTGTGCAACAAAAGATTAATAATACATAAGAAAAGAGTCGAATAAAGTGCAAAGTGCCTATAGTGTTGTGTCTCCTCCCGCAGAGTACAATAATCAGGTGATCGTAATGTGATCGTGAGGACTGCCCCTCGAATCACAATCTTGGACAGGGATTCCAAATCCTGCAGGTGACAGACCCCGCCTTTATAAGGCCCAGAACTACGACCGGCTTGATTCCCTTTTTAAGGGATTCGTAGGAATCCTTTCTCCAAAGGTCCAGCCATCTGATCTCACCAGCATCATCTGAAAGAGCCCCAGTTGCCTCAGCCCCCAAGCAGTGCTTGTCAAAGAAAAAAAGCCCGGCTGCCACAAGAATCCAAGCAATAACGATCACCAGTCCTGACGACTTCAAAGCCTGTGTTGCAAAGACCGTCCTGTGAACAGCCATCCAGCAAGCGTCGACAAGTGGTAGCCTTAGCCCCCAAACAATGCTTGTCAAAGAAAGAAGAGCCCCAGCTGCCCCCAGAATCCAGACAATAATGCTCACCAGCCTTGACGACTTCAAAGCCTATTTTGCAAAGACCGCCCCATGAACAGCCATCCAGCAAGCGTCGACAAGTGGTAGCCTCAGCCCCCAAGCAGTGCTTGTCAAAGGAAAGAGCCCCAGCTGCCCCAGAATCCAGACAATAATGCTCACCAGTCTCGGCGACTTCAAGAGCTTATTTTGCATGATAAACTGAGACAAAGAAGCCGTACCTATGTTAATCTCCCCAGTAGTGCGCAACGAGACCAATGGCCCTAAAGCACCCGAAACCTGCTCCCTAGCAAGCAAAGTTCCCAGACAAGTGATCCCAAATCACCAGAGGAACCTGCTCCCTAGCAAGCAAAGTTCCCAGATCAGTGGCCCCTAAGCACCACCCGGAACCTGCTCCCTAGCAAGCAAAATTCCCGTCCTACCAGATCAGCGACCCCGATACCAAAGCACAAACAAGAGTCCGATCCCTAGCAAGCAAGATCCCCGACTTACCAAGCAAAGCTCAAGACACGTAAGTCAACCGTCAACAGAGACTGCCCCGTACTTAACAGCTACACTTATCCCCAGCAGCAGTAGCATGAGTCCCTTCGACACCCACAAAGATCAGCAATGGCATGAAACCCTTCGGCAATCACAATCGTCAGTAGCAGTAGGATCAAGCCCTCCGGCAGCTATAGGTAAGCACAACACAGGTATGAAAGCATATCTCAGTCGATTATTTTCCTAAAAGCACAGTCAAATCCGTCCATTGGCTATACGTCCTCTCCGCGAGGCAGCCATCCATTCCATTGGCTACACGTCCTCTCCGCGAGGCAGCCACCCATTCCATTGGCTACACGTCCTCTCCGCGAGGAAGCCATCCATTCCATTGGCTACACATCCTCTCCGCGAGGCAGCCATCCATTCCATTGGCTACACGTCCTCTCCGCGAGGCAGCCATCCATTCCATTGGCTACACGTCCTCTCCGCGAGGCAGCCGTCCGGTCCATTGGCTATACTTCCTCTCCCCGATGCAGCCATCCGGTCCATAGGCTATACGTCCTCTCCCCGAGGCAGCCATCCGGTCCATTGGCTATACGTCCTCTTCGCGAGGCAGCCGTCTGCTCCTTTGGCTACACGTCCTCTCCGCGAGGCAGCCGTCTGCTCCTTTGGCTACACGTACTCTCCGCGAGGCAGCCGTCTGCTCCTTTGGCTACATGTCCTCGCTCCGAGGCAGCCATCCATCCCTCTTTGTCACACGTTCCCCCTCTGAACTATGACTTGGCTTGATTCCCTCCCAAGGATACGTAGGAATCCTTTCTCCAAAGGTCCAGCCATCCGATTCCCCAGATCACCGTCTAGCCGTCCACCTTATCCCTTGACCGCTCATTGGGATTGGGTCTTATTTTATCGACAACCCCACTTTTTCCAAAAGTGACATTGCCGAGGGGCTCTGTAAGTATGCCAATCCAATTCGCGATCCCTTTTTAGGTGCATTTTAAATGATAAAATTGCACTAAGGGGCGTTTTGGTAAATTCTCGGTCCGTTCCGAGACTTCCGGGAACTTTTTATAAGTTTCCCGCGAAGGAAATATGTTTTAGTATTTTTTCCGGACAAAAGGACCTAAAAGGAATTAATCAGTTTGAACCTTTTGGGTATTAACCCGGAATGTTTCAGAATCTGGTTTTGGCGCCAGAATCGGTTATTGACTCCTCCAGTCGTGCGACAGCTTAAGGCATGGAAATTGGATGCATTGGGTCGTGCGACCAATTAATCCAATTTCCAATCTACGTACAAATATCAAATGCCTTCATTTTGTCAAAGGGGGGAGTTAACAAGAACACATAGTTAACGCAGCTCACCCACAGATCTCACCTCCTTCTCTCTCCTCTCTCTCTCTCTATACGCAGAAGGTGATCTCCGGCCAAGCTCCCTTACCAAATTCCTCTCTGGCCAACACCAATCAACCGGTGACCTCACCCCAAACCAATTCCTTCTCCCTAAAACACCTTCCTCTACCTCAATTTCCTCCTTCCTCAACATAGCCTCTCCCTCTCCGGCCAAAACCAACCTAAGCCCGCTCCCTCCAACCGGCGACCTCAATCTATCCTCACCAATCCTCCCTCTAATCAACCGGAAAACCATCCCCAAGCTCTATCCCACCGCTCTACCTCCTTCAACCTTCCTCATCCCGATCCAAAACCTTCTTCATCGATCTAATTCCAACCCCTAAACCGTTGACCACCACCACTGCTCTCTCCCTCTCTGTCCAGGCTCACCGTTCTCTCTCTCCGGCCAAATCCACAACTGCCTTCATCATTCTTCTCTATCCCCAGAACCGATCAACCGTTTCCCCTATTGTTTACAGACCCTAAGCTGATACCAATCCTCAATTGCCGTTCCCCTGTTCTGTTCCGAAAGCCAAGACTGTTCCACGCATTTGAAATTGCCAAGCTACTCAACCTGGGATTTGTGCTCGTTCCGTTCCGAAGCCGATTTGAAGATCCTTAAATCTAACTTGGTTTAAGGAACGTGGACTACGAGGGTAACGACTTCCCTCACCTCTATCTCGCATTTACTGTTTATTTGTTTCATTGCAAATTATTCCCCGGACTTGATAATTAGACTCTATCCGTCCCCAATTATCAAGTCCCAACTGCCGATCTCTCTGTTTAATTAGCTTTGCTTGGTATTGTTGATATTAATGATGTGAGTTTGTTGGATTTATTGTTTATTGGCCAAGGGAGTGTGGATCTCCCTATATCCACGTCCCCTTGGTCAATCCATTATGAATTCGTTGGTTTCTGAGTTGTTTTGATATTGTGTTGAGATTTGATTTGCTCTCTGTTGGATCTGTGCTCACATTGTAAGGTTCCTGCAGATGGTCAACTCGTGTCACGCGACACAATTGGACAGTTGGAGTCCTGTGTCACGCGACATAAGTGGCTCTCTGCAGAGACCACATTTCAGTTGTAATCTGTATTCAGTCCTCGATGTAAAGTGGGACGTGGCCTCCCAGAGTCAATGGCTTACAAATTGTATTTGCCCTCGTTGACCAATAAAACATAGCATTGATTTGCATTTTAATACATATCTTGTCATACACACTTTGCACACACATTTGAATGAATTGGATGTTGAACATTGAAAGACTCGTCTACGGACGAGGCGTGTTGGGTGAACTCTCGGTTCTTCTCAACACGTAACTTGACCCCCGAACCCATTTTCTCTAAACAAAAAGGTTTTCAATGTTTCCTCTAAAAATGGCATGGCGACTCCTAATATTTTTTCGGCGAGCGTTCATTCACCACCTATCTGACGTGAGTATTGACGAGGATCTGCTTAGGGACCCTGAGTTCTATGAGCTGAGCAGCGATGATGATGAATCGGAGGCTTAGGATTCCTTAGGGTTGAACTAGGAGAGGAAAAGAGAAACAATGAACAAAACTATGCACACTTTGTTATTTTATTGTTTTATTTGGGTGCCAAGGAGGCAAAAACAATGTAATGATCTTTAATTTGCTTTTCTTATTTATGCTTTATGACTTTGCATATTACTTGAGCCTCGGGACAGCCTTTTTGCTTGGAAATGGGGTGAAAATTGAGCCGAAATGGTTTATAATGATATGTGAATGCATGAATGGTTCTTGTCCCAACTGATCCCAAAGCATATTTTTGACCAAAAATCATCAAGTTCGATCACAGCCAATGGAGAAACCAGTCCGATTGCAAAAGGGGAAAATAGATCGTTTTCTCTCCGATCTTCAATCTTGGATGAGACACAACTTTCAATCTCATAAGGGGCTGTTTGACAACGCCTTCAAGATCAAGTCTTTATGGCATTTGAAGGATCTCCCGCCCGATTGGGACCTTTTGAGAGTAGCAGCGAGGTTTTGGGACGTCCGGAGACACGTTTACTGCTTTTCCTACAATGAACTCGTCCCAACCTTTGAAGACTTCCGGGCATTGATTGGGGGTCCATAAATTGAAGCCATCTCAATTCCTTTGACCGGGGACGTACCGGTGACCGTAAATTTGGCATCTTTTCTGCGAATTTCTTCGAAAGACGCCGAGGGGATGATGATAGCCCCTGTTAGGATCGACATTTCTGATATCCCGAGCAGGTTTGGGTCTCCAGATACGGCTGCGACCACAGTGTCTATGGATGCCTTTATCCTCTGCGTGTTTTCTTTTCTGTTTACTGCCGAGTCTTTTGGGGTCTGCCATAGTGGCCTTTTGGACATGGTCAGAGATTGCAGGGCTGGGAAAGATATTGTCCCACTGATTTTGGGTGAGACTCTGCACGACATTGACAGGATGGCTAGGGGGACCATTCATGAGGTCTGGGAGCCCAGCTGTGCTAACTTTATGGCTGCAGGAGAGGCTTGGGGCTTTCTCTCCCTAGGATTTATCTCCTAGGCGCTTCTGTGCGTGCATGTGTGTGTGTGTGTGTGTGTGTGTGTGTGAGTAGTGAAAAAAAAAGTGAGTGAAAAATCACCATTGTAAGCCACATTATCTAAACCATAACACATAACTTGCTAACACATTCCAAGTTTTATTTTCAGTTATTAAACATTTAGAGATCTTAGTATTACACCCGAGTGCCTGAGCTGTATTAAAATTTGGCTTGTTCTCTAATAGTGATTATTGTATTTGTTGTTTTATAGGTACAATAATTATATTCAAGCCAGATATCTATATTTCGTTACACCCCAAAATTTGTGGCGTTATCAAATACCAGTGTTCTAAAACGCGGCCTAAGCGGCCGCCTAGGCGCCGCATAGGCGCTGGGCGATGACCAAACGCCGCGCCTTTAAGCAAGTCGGCCAAATTAGGCGTAGGCGCCATTAGGCGTTGACTAGGCGTTGACTAGGCGGGATAAACTCCAAGGCCACTGCCGAATGATGCTTGCTACCCCAGCTTCAGCCTCATATATATACCCACAACCACATTTTACTTTCTTCTTATTTCGATGTGGGATAACCTCCAAGGCCACGGCCAAGGCCAAGGCCGGCCAATCCCAAGGCCAAGGCCGAGCCAAGGCAAGGCCGGCCAATCCCAATGCCACGATCGAGCAAGGCAAGGCGTCGAGCCAAGGCAAGGCCATTTACTTTCTTTTTCTTTCGATGTGGGATATCCTCCAAGGCCACAGCTAAGGCCAAGGCCGGCCAATCCCAAGGCCACGGCCGAGCCAAGGCAAGGCCATGGCCGGCCAATCCCAATGCCACTGCAGAGCCAAGGCAAGGCCAAGGCCAAGACCAAGGCCATGACCAAGACTAATTTTTATTATTTTTGACAAATAATTTTTTGGATATATATATAAATTTATAAAATATATTTAAATTTTGTCTAATTTCTCAGCCCCACCTAGGCCTCTAGGCGCTAGGCCCGACTCCACCACCTAGCATCCACCTCGCGCTTTTTAAAACACTATCAAATACTAAAAAATTATTGAATTTCCTCCCCTTTTATACCCACAACCACATTTTACTTTCTTCTTATTTCGATGTGGGATAACCTCCAAGGCCACGGCCAAGGCCAAGGCCGGCCAATCCCAAGGCCAAGGCTGAGCCAAGGCAAGGCCGGCCAATCCCAATGCCACGATCGAGCAAGACAAGGCGTCGAGCCAAGGCAAGGCCATTTACTTTCTTTTTCTTTCGATGTGGGATATCCTCCAAGGCCACAGCTAAGGCCAAGGCCGGCCAATCCCAAGGCCACGGCCGAGCCAAGGCAAGGCCATGGCCGGCCAATCCCAATGCCACTGCAGAGCCAAGGCAAGGCCAAGGTCAAGACCAAGGCCACGACCAAGACTAATTTTTATTATTTTTGACAAATAATTTTTTGGATATATATATAAATTTATAAAATATATTTAAATTTTGTCTAATTTTTCAGCCCCACCTAGGCCTCTAGACGCTAGGCCCGACTCCACCACCTAGCATCCACCTCGCGCTTTTTAAAACACTATCAAATACTAAAAAATTATTGAATTTCCTCCCCCTTCACTTTTTTTCCCTTCCCTTCCCTTCCCTTCCCTTCCCTTCCCTTCTCTCTCTCCTCCCTTTCTAATCTCTACTTTAGAAACTCGGGAGCACACCCTCAGGCCTCAGTCTCATTGCACAACATCAGAACAACAATGGCTCCCAAATCAGAAACCCTAACCCAATCCTCCGACACCGCCATGGATTCCATCGATCCAATCCTCTACATCCTCAACTTCCTCCCTTACAGCTTCCTCCGTCCACCGCGTCTCCGCCTCAAGCTCCCTTCTTTCACTCTCCCCTCCGCCATGACTGTCTTCTCTCTCCTCCTTCTCACCTACTTCATGGTCGTCTCCGGCATCGTCTACGACGTCATTGTCGAGCCTCCCGGCATCGGCTCCACTCAGGATCGCGTCACCGGCGCCGTCCGTCCTGTCGTCTTCCTCCCCGGCCGTGTTAATGGCCAGTACATTATTGAAGGCCTCTCGTCTGGATTCATGTTTGTGCTTGGTGGATTGGGGATTATATTGATGGATCTCGCGCTTGATCGGAACCGCGCCAAAAGCATCAAGATCTCATTTGCCTCTGCTGGTATCTCTTTTGTTGTCATTGCTTATGTCATGAGTATGCTTTTCATTCGCATTAAGATCCCAGCTTATCTACGGTAATTTTCGATGATTAGAATTTGAATTAGTAGGAAATTGCGAGCCTTTTCTTGAAATAGAACAATGTCAGAGTTATTGGATATTGATCACTAGTCAAATTTGGGCCTCTTTTCTTTTTATGTACTTCTAATTACTGTAATCCTTTAGGGGAGAGATGTAGAGTATTAAGGTTTGGACTCGGCTTAGTTGATGACTCTAGACTTCTTTTTGAGCTTTTACTCGGGGAGGGGGGGGGGGCTTTTGAAACTCTGAATGTTTTTTCTTTTGATCAAATAAGAAATTAGAAATGTTTCATATGTATGTGTGTATGCCTATACATTCTGACATTAAGAGAAAGCTGTGAGCTTTGCAGTTGTTGTCATATCACAAACAGTTTTTTTGCTGTAGAAAGACTGATCATGTGCATTCTAATATTAAGTGCAAGTGCTTAAATACATTAATGTTGGAGTCTTGAAGATGGTTTGATACCCTACTAGTTTAAGTTATAAATATGGCTCAATTTGAGTTGGATATCCGCTTGTTTTTTGCCTGTGGAAGATTTCCACCAATTAGGAATCTGCCTACTACAGTTTAACTACTAAAATTTGTTCTATTACTGTTTTTCAGCTATTAGATAGTAGTACATGAGTTTCCTGTGAGCTTAAGGTTGGCAAGGAGGTGGTTGCAGTTTCAGGAAATAACAATGGTAGCAATGAGCAGATCGTTTCCAAGTTAATCTATAAATTATCTTAAACAAAGGCCTAGACCCAAAAAGTGAGATCAGTCATTGTAGAAAGGGAAGGCTGCTGTTGAATATGTCTGTTGGTATAGGAGTGAGCTACCTTGGTTGGATCATCCATCCAACTTGGATGGATCAAGTAGGAATGAATAAATGAAAACCAAGAATAACACTCCTACAATTGAAATGCTGATGCTTTCTGTTGTAGGAAGCTTGTATTTATGAAGATTTTAATGAAGAAAAGGGGGATTTCTGCCACATGGATGAAAAATGACCAGCAGCTGTAGGACTCTTCGGTGATTGCTGGAACTAAGTGGTAGCACGGAACGTAAAATGTTCTATGTGTTAAATTTTAAGCAAATTTATGGATAAGAAGAAAAATCAGAAGTTGCAAATCCACCATTACTACCTGAAAAAGAAGACACTACCAAAAGATAAAACAAGACACAAACAAACAACCATGTTCCTGCCAATTGGAACCAACTCTATGAGAAATGAAAAGTGAAAACTACCATGACCCTGAACTGGTGTTCTGAAGATTCGACATCACCTCTCCTCCTCCTAGTCCTAGATTACAGCTCCCCAAATCAACATCAACCTAAGCATTTCTCTTATCCCCTCTATCCTTCTTACAGTTGATTGATGAACGAAAATGTAGATAAGACGTTTTGTTGGATACAACAGACAAAAGTGCAGAGGTTGGAAAACTGACGATCATTATGAATGGGAATGCTAGAGGCAAAAAACTCGCAAGTATGGGTGTTCTTGGTTTAGTACTGGATAGCCGGATAATGATCTGCTTAGAGCTTGATGTAGAGATTAATGTTATAAACTCAAGTAAATGGGACAAGGCTTAGTTGCATTACATTACAGGAAATTTTGATGGTGCTTAAGGTCTAGTTGGTTTTAGTGGACAGAAGGTAGGTTATCTTGTAAGTTAAATAGTGACTAACATGGTTTAGCCTGATAATGGATTCTGACTGGAATTTGAACAATGGTCTATGTACAGTAATCTTGGTTCTTGAATAATAATAAATTAAATTGATATTTGTGGTATTTCCAGATTGAAGAGAGTGGTGTAAGAGGTTTTTTTTTTCCGTAGGAAAGGATAGGTGATCAATCCTTTCCTACGTAAAAAAGGATTGATCACCAATCCTTTCCTACAAAAAAAAAAATGGTTGTGCTTAGGGAATATGATGGAATAAAGTGGCTCACTAAACTGTATGCACTTCTTTGTTACATAGTTGTTAAAAGCGAAAGACGAGAGGCGGGTGAAAGGTTTCTAGAAAAGGCAATTGGCGAGGCGGTTGAAAGGCGAGCAAGACGGTAAAATAGAACAAATGGAATAGTAAAATAATATATATGTAAAATATATTAAATAAATTTTAAACATGTTAAAAACAATTATTTTGAATTAAATAAATGTCACAATTTCAAATGTAATAGCAACTCTTAACACAATTAAAACAACTCAAAGTGAGAATTCTATGACATAAAAACATATTTTATATTCAAATCAGTAAATAAGTAATCGTTTAAAAGCGTGAAAATATGCGAATTCGAAAATATAATTTAAAATTATAATTCTATACATTGAGATGAACATGAGATATAATAAAAACTTCAAATGACAGAGGAGATCCGAAGTAAAGAGAAAAAACAAAGTAAATTAGTAAACATAATAAAATTTGCAAACCTCCCTTTAAAAAATAGAATAAAGCAAGTTGTAGTATTTTGTCCCACTCTTTTGTCGTTGTTCTAGTTCGTTATTTATAATCGTTCTAATTCGTTATTTATTGCACTTATTTTTTTTTATCGCTCGAGAGAAATTACGGATATCTCTTTCCCATTCACATCATCACAATCTATCTTTACCCCATGTTTTTTCAAAACAACGCATTTTATGTTAAATTATTCTACTAAAATTACAAAATGATCTAGTTTAACCCTACACATATGCCTATTATGCCTTTCGACAAATGTGAACTCTTCGCGCCTCTCGCCATAACCAAGAAAGACCTCGCCCGGCCTAAAAGGTACATGAAATTGTCAATAACTTGTTTACAAGTGTTATAAAAAAGGTTGGTAACACAACTGATAACACTTACGGTAACACATACAATCAGAGTTTAAAAACAATTTGTAAAAACAAGTTTTGCAGCGTAAATAAACATAAGAAACAGTTTTTGATCAAGTTATATAAATAAATATAACTTGGGCGATATCTTCTATTCACAATATAATATAAGTACAAGACCGAATTTTTCCTAACTATATAACAATAAAGTACTATGAACTAATGAGATCAAATACGAAATTCTATCCTATCCACAACACAATCAAGTATAATGACTTTGAAGGTAGAAAATAATTTGTGGGAGAAAGAATCTAATAAAGTCGAGGAGTATTTGATCTTCTGTTATGCAAGTTGTGTGTGATTTCACGACATATTGCTCTTGTCTACACACTTGCCTATTTATATACTTCAAATGCTTGTAGGCTACTCCTTGTAACAGCTTGAAACTGATTAAGATAAGTGGGATGAGTGATTGAACATGTGGTGATAAAGAAATGGTCAACATCTTTAAATATAGCAAGCTTATTTCTTTGAGCCCAAGTCCTAGCTTTGGTCTCTTGTACCCACATACTCTTCTGCGTTTGTACTTTTCTTTGTTCAGCAACTTCAACTTTGAACAAGTTTTTCCATGTGATTCTTTCATTTACACAAGTTATGCATAAATCTCCATTTATGCGTAACTTTCCTTACTTTCCTTGACTCATTCTTCCATGCTTGTAGCTTATCTTCATATTGTTATAAACTGTATTTTATACCAACAACAACATATATTTTGCAGGTATAGTTATACATTAGTACAATATAAAATAATAAAGAAATGTCCAACTATCATTTAGACAGTGTCAGATAACACTGTAAAAGTGCTGTCAGCACTTGTGATAACACCTTCGTCTGCCGGTAACACTACTATACTGCACTTACAAACTCCCCCTTAGTTGTATATTTCTTCACGAACACTAAAGTGCTTGTACTTGCAAAAATTTGTTAGCCAAATAACAATTACAACAAACATCAATAATTAACTTCCCATTAATTAAGGAGCTAACTACAATTGATCAAAACAAAAATAATCATTCAAATCAGAAATTTGATCAAAATCAAATTCTAACTAGTTTTAACTGTTTAATCCAAACTATAAAAAAATTATCCAAAAATAAATCAACACAAAAACAATCAAACATGTCAAGTTTAAACAATTCATAAAAACTTAAACATCAAATTGTTTTAAAATTAACATAAAGGGAATTGTTTTGAGAACGTACCAACCACCAAAAAATGGTTTCAACTGCCCTACCACATCATTCTTCTTCTTCCTCTTCCTCCGTTTCTTCCTCTTCTTACCCAGCTTGGTATCCTTGAGTATCACCAGCCCCCGCACCTTCAGCAGCACTTGCATCAACACTTGTTACAGCTCCCCCTGTTTGTGAAAAAAAGCTGAGAAATGTACTCCAATATATCTGTCTGCACTTGTAGCCAGCCATTAATGTTGCTTTCAACTACATGCATCAACTTGTGAAGAAATTGGAGAACTATAGTCTTTTGAACTATGGTGAAAGTGCTACCAGAAGTGTTAACCACACTTTCAGGAACACTTGCAGATGTTGTACCTGAATTTGGTGCAATGGTTTGGATAGGAACAGAATCTGATCCACTAGCAATTTGAGGTTGTACCCAAGTAAGATCCCAATGCCTATTTCCCTTTTTCAGTTGATAATCAATCGTATAAAATTCTGGCCCAGGAGTAAACACATCCGAAGCCTCAACTGGAAGGGATTGAAATTTGAGGAGATTAAAAATGAGGGAATGATAAGGGAAGTAGGAAGGGTCTTTCTTCTTTGGCCAGGAAGCTAAATATTTGAACACTAATATGCCAAAATTTATCCTTTGCCTTTTACCTAGCTTATATAAAACTCTCGCTTGTTGCATGGTAAGATATTGCTCATATTTGGTATGGAGCCAATTGAATATGCACAACTTGTGCAACACGGAAAAGAGAGAGGTAAGCCTAGAGACATGAAACTTCGCCTTGGGGTCAACTGGCCACTTATCAACCTTATTGTTTGTAAGAAATTTAGCCATAACATTCCTATTTGCACAAAGGCTCTCATCATCTACGTTTGGCAGTTCTAAGGCTTTGTTAATTATGTCAGGAGTAAATATGTACACTCTACCCCTAACAAACACCTTTCCAAATTGAGGAGAGCCCTCATCGTCCAGATTAGTGCTTATGTTGGCATAAAAAATTCTAACAACACTTTCAACAAAAGAATATGCATGGGTATTTGGGACCAAAAAATTTCTATCAGCAAGGAACTCATACACTTCATTCAGTTTTAAATCCTGCACATCTATGTTTTTCTCTTCCAAAAGAGGTTTTTTATTATGGTTCAACTAATATTACATGTTCGATTCCCTATGAAATTATAGGGTTAAATAAGGCTTGGGAAAGGCCTCATCATTGTCATCATCGGTGTGCACAACAAAATCATCACTAGGAGAGTCAGAGTGGAGAGGAGAGTGAGTTGGTACCTCTTGTGATGGATTAGTGACATAAACAGGGGTAGGTGTTACCCTGGGTGTTGCCTGTGGATGGGTAACACTTTCACCATCACTCTGTTTTTCGTTCTTTCTCAACAACTTTACACGGGCAGCAGCTAGGGTTTCACCCTTATCTTTAAGCCACTTCTCGTCTATCCTCTGATTGGTCCTTGTCTGCTCGATAGTCTTCGTATAATACATGTGCCGACGACAAGCTGAGAGAGTCTTCAAAGACATCCACGGGATCAGAGGAGGTGTTGGATTTCCCCTTGTTGTAAGCTACCATCAATCTGCTTGAGGTTATTTTCGGTGGTCCTTTAGTAGCCATTGGGGCTTTTCTCTTCTTTTTCTTCTGTTTGGTGACTAGTACAAATGGTTGGGGAGTAGCCATGGTGGGAACCTTTTGAGACATCAGATCATGTGGTGGTTTGGCAATAACAATGGGCAAACTAGGTGATGCCACAGGTGTTACCCTTGGATAAACTTCCATTGGCGAGTTAACACGTGAGGTAACACCGCGAAATCTCCATTGGAGATGATTCTTGAGGATTTTTGGAAGGAGTTGACATTGTTGAATTTTGGAGATGATGAAGCGGTGGAGAAGGAGGAATTTAGAAAGATTGAGGGGGGAGAGAGAGAGAGAGAGAGAGAGAGAGAGAGAGAGAGAGAGAGAGAGAGAGAGAGAGAGAGAGAGAGAGAGAGAGAGAGAGAGAGAGAATGAGACGTGAGAATAAATCGGAAGATTTAACCAAATTAGGTGGTTGATATTGAACAAAATATGAACTCTAATTGGTACCTAACTCCCTATTTTCTAGCTAAGGACTTCCACATTAAATACACTCCTAATTAAATCATTATCCGGTTGTTACACAATTTTTTTTTAAATTTTTTTAAATGAAAATAAGAGTTAAATTTAAGTTAGGTAAATATCTCCCTTAAATTTTGAATTGGAGATATTATCCAAATTTTTATGGATATTATTTACCTAATTTGATTTATCAAGGCAAAAAGAATTTGTTAGAAACTTTTTGAAATTCAAAAACTAAAATAAAAAAATTTCGAATTTTCAAAAATTAACTAACATAATTCGAAAATAAGAAAATAAAAATAATATGACACATATAAATATGTTATTAGCAATAATGGTAACACTAAAGTTAACACATGTATCAAAATAACCCTTTTGAAAATTTTCTTCATTTTCAAACACTTGAGGCATAACAATCCTCGTTTTCAAGCAATTGAGGCATAACAAACCTCATTTTAAAACACTTTAAACATACCAAGCCTTAAATTTTTATTACTTCATAAAAAAGGAATCATTGTAGTAGCGAGCTCCGTGCCCCAAGTTCTTTTGTATTATAAAAACTTTAGGGATTTGTACCTTTCATATAAGATACACTGCAGTAACGAACTTTATGTTCCTAATACTTAGTACAAACGCAGTAGAAATTATTCCCGTTTGGCAATAGAACATCGTCGCTTCGAACGATGTGGCCCGAGTTACTAAATGAATAATAAAAGTGCTTTTTGCCCTTTATAAAAAAGATTAGTGACTTTGTCACTTTTGAGATTGAATGGTATTTTAACAAAACATGTTAACCTAAGTATTAACCTACTATGAAACATATTTTTTTTAAAAAAAAAATTCAAAGACCAAGAGAGCTTTTCAAATATGAAAATCTCTCATGGTCAAGGGCCTTAGTGAATATGTCAGCAAGTTGATGCTTTGTATCAATATGTTCTACGTTTATTAATCATTTTTCAACTAAGTCCCTAAGTAAATGATGACGGATGTCTCTATGTTTGATGCGAGAGTGTTGAACTGGATTTTTGGAAATATTTATAGCACTTAAGTTATCACAATACATGGTAACACATTGCTCTCTAGAATACAATCATCTAACATATGTTTTAACCAAATAAGCTGTGAACAACAACTCCCTGCTGCTACATATTCAGATTTAGCAGTCGAGAGTGAGACACAATTTTGCTTACGACTTTACCATGACACTAGATTGTTTCCCAAGTAAAAACACCCCCACTAGTACTCTTATGATCATCAATATCCCCTGCCAATCCGAGTCACTAAAGCCTACCAAATTAGTATTAGTATATTTACTATACCAAACACCTAATTCACTCGTTGCAGATACATATTTTATTATCTTTTTAACAGAATTAAGGTGAGAGACTTTAGAATTGGCTTGATAACGTGCACACACACACACTAAACATTAAATCAGGACGACTAGAAGTGAGGTAAAGAAGACTACATATCATGGAACGGTATAAAGTTGGATCAACGTCCTCTCCCACTTGATCCTTTCCAAGCTTGAGAGTTGAACCCATAGGAACTTTTGAACTTTTTGACCCCTCCAACCCGAACTTTTTCACCAAATTTCTTGCATACTTGCTTTGTGATATGAATATCACTTCACTTGATTGTTTCACCTGCAATCCTAAGAAGAAATTTAGCTCACCTATCATGCTTATTTCAAATGTTAAAGTCATAGCATCTACAAAATCTTTCAAACACGTTTGAGATGTAGATCCATAAACTATGTTATTAACATAGATTTGAGCAATCACAAGTTCTTTTTCATGCCTAAGTATAAAAAGAGTTCTATCTGTCTCACCCCTTATAAATCCATATTCAAGAAGAAAACTAGTTAAGCGACCATAGCATGCTCGTGAAGCTTGTTTCAACCCATAAAGAGATTTATCAAGTCTATAAACATGGTGTGGTTTAAATGGATCTTCGAAACCTTTCGGTTGTTCAACAAAGATTTTTTTTCATCAAATATCTATTTAAAAAAGCTGCTTTGACATCCATTTGTTACAAAATGATTTTAAGATAACAAGCTATGGCTAAGAGAAGTCTTATTGACTCAAGTATAGCCACAGATGCGAATATTTCATTATAGACAATACCTTCTACTTGTTTATATCCTTGAGCCACAAAACGAGCTTTATTCCTAACAATATTACCCTTTTCATCCGTTTTATATTTAAAAATCCATTTTGTCCCATTAATATTAGTATTAGGGGGAGGTGGTACTAAAAACCAAACGTTATTTCGAGTAAATTGTTCAAGCTACTCTTGCATGACTTGAATACAATAATTATCTTTCAAATCTTCAACTACATTCTTAGGTTATAGGGAAGAATTAAACGAAACAAGAGTGTTTTACCTTTGTGTATGTGGTGGACATGTACACATACCTTACCATGTCTCGATAACTAATTGGCTCTTTATGTCTTGTTTGAATTCCTTCATTTACTTCTCCTATTCCCTGAGTAGTAGGGTGATTCCTTCTAATTCTAGCAGGAGGATCCCTACTCATCTGCTCACGAGTATCGTAAGCATTTTGTTTATCATTTGTTGTTCTGTGATCAAGTGTTACCAGAGATGCTATCTCATCACCGATAGCATTTTGGTCTGCACCAGTGTTAACATCTTAGTTAGCATTTGTGTTAACATCAGTGTTATCAATTTCTTGGTTTTCCTTTTAAACCTCTTCCTACAGATCTAGGGGTGACTCTTGAACACTTTCACCTGCAATGCTTGAAGGATCATAAAACACAATGTTTAGATATTGTTAGATGGTTTTTAATCTCAGATTATACACCCTATATGCACGACTATTTTGTGCATATCTAAGAAATATTGCTCAATTACTTTTAGAATCAAGTTTTACTAATTAATCCCGGTCATTTAAGATAAAGCACACACACCCAAAAATATGAAAATAGTGGATCTTGGGTTTCCTACCATTTATGATTTCATAGGGTGAAATTGTGGTTCCGATTTTTTCTTTCGACAATTCCATTTTGTTGGGGGTGTTTTAGGTGCTGAAAATTCATGATAAATTTCTTTCTTTCACAAAAAGTGGAGAAATATACATTGTCAAACTTCTTACCATGATCAGACCTAATACGAAAAATAGAGGCACATAACATGTTTTTGATCTTATAGTGTAAGATTTAAAAAATTTCAAAGATTTCTGATTTATCTCTAAAAAAATAAATCCAAGTAAATTTAGAAAAATCATCAACAATGACAAAAATATATATCTTACCTCCAAAACTCTCTACCTCAACTGTACCCATCAAATCCATGTGTATTAGTTGAAAACATTGTGTTGTTTCAAAGTGTTGCTCATTGTATTGGGAAGCACTGTAGGCAACACGAGTTTGTTTGCCTTTAAAACAATCCTCACAAATCACTCTATCTTTAAATTCCAACTTATGAACTCCTCTCACAACATCTAGCTTAAGATTTTTCTCTATATTACGGAAATAAATATGCCACAAAGTGATAATATCAATCTTTGCCGAATGACACACCTTTTTAACTTCAACAAGATAATAATTGTCACTAGATATAGTTACTGAAATCACACAATTGTTAGAAACATCAAATACCTCACAAGTGTTCTTGTTGAATTTCACCTCTAAATTATCATCACAAAGTTGACTAATGCTAATCAAATTAGCAACTATACCATCAACATGCAAGACATTTTTTAAGGTGGGGAAACAAGACACATTAAGTGCCCCCTTCCCAAAGATTGTACTCTTACTTCCACCACCATAAGTAACACTACCCCAATGTATTGATTCATAGTCTTTTAAAAAAGATTTTGTTCCCGTCATATGTCGTGAACACCCACTGTCAAAATACCATGAACCCTCTACATTTATTTTTAAAGCAGTATAAATCACATCACATCTTAGATTAGATTTGAGATTCCATGATTTCTTATTTAAACTTTTGACTTTCTGACAGACAGTGTTATCTGAAGTGATATCTGAAATAGTGGACAACATGTTTTCGACCCAAGGTCCGCTATTTGTTTGAGTTTTACCTATTTTCCAACTTTTCAAAAATTTGGAAGGAAATAGCAAAATGTTAGGTGAAAAATGCTAGCAATCTCTTCCATGACCTTCTTTCACCCATCAAGAATAGGAAGTCTCTTTTGATTAGGATTAGCTGGATCATAAGCCATGACAACTGAACCGAACACTTAGTTTATCAAGTGCACGGCTCTGATACCAATTGAAATTGTCAATGACCCGTTTGCAAGTGTTATAAAAAAGGTTGGTAACACAACTGATAACATTTACGGCAACACACACAACCAGAGTTTCAAAACAATTTGTAAAAACAAGTTTTGCAGCGAAAATAAACACAATAAATAGTTTTTTCTCAAGTTATATAAATAAATATAACTTGAGTGTGCCGATTAGGCGAGATCTTCTATTCACAATATAATTTGATTACAACACCGAATGTTCCCTAACTATATAACAATGAAGTACTAGAAACTAATGAGATCAAATATGAAATTATATCATAGCCACGACACAATCAAGTACAATAACTTTGAAGGTAGAAAAGAATTTGTGGGAGAAAGAATCTAATAGAACCGAGGAGTATTTGATCTTTTCTTGTACAAGTTGTGTGTGATTTCTTGACATATTGCTCTTGTCTACACACTTGCCTATTTATAACATTCAAATGCTTGTAGGCTATTCCTAGTAACAGTTTGAAACTAATTCGGATAATTAGGATGAGTGGTTGAGCATGTGGCGCTAAAAAATGGTCAACATCGTTGAATATAGCAATCGTATTTCTTTGAGCCCAAGTCCTAGCTTTGGTCTCTTGTACCCACGTGCTCTTATCCGTTTTTACTCTTCTTTATTCAGTAACTTCAGCTTTAAACAAGTTTTCCCACGTGATTCTTTCATTTACCCAAGTTATGCATAATTCTTTTATTTACCCAAGTTATGCATAAATCTCTATTTATGTGCAATTTTCCTTGACTCATTTTTTCATACTTGTAGCTTATCTCCATATTGTTTTAAACTGTATTTTAGATCAACAACAAACATATATTTTGTAGATATAGTTATACATTATTACAATATAACATATAAAAGAAATGTCCAACTATCATTTAAACATCGTCGGATAACACTGTAAAAGTAATGTCAGCAATTGTGATAACACATTCGTCTGGTAACACTTATAGGGTGTTACCAGTACTTGTGGTAACACCACTATACTGCACTTACTTACAATACACAACAACTTGTCACAAAACCAAAAGGCGATCGACTAATAAAGGCGACGAAAAGGCGAGGCAGGCGATAGCCTTTCGCAACTATGATTTGTTACGAAGCAACAATTATTTCATGCAATTTTTGATGCAATTCTCATCGTGGTTAATCCAGAAGCAGCCTATGTGTTCTTTAATAAAGGGGTAAGGCTGCGTACATCACTCTCCCTTACCCCACTGTAGGTGAGAATATTTGTGGCAATGGGGTAGGGGTAATATTGTTGTTGGTGTAGGAAAGGATTGGTGATGATGGATAAAAGACTAATTTAGGTGATTTAAGAAGAAGTATCTCGTAAGTCTACCTATTCCTTAAACTAGTTCGATTAGGAAATCCAAAATCCCATGGGACCTTAATAAGCTCTGAGACATTCTATAAGAGCTTCAAACCTAGGTGTGAAGTACTACTTCCTTTATCCCAAAAAATGTTTTGCATTTGACAAACCAAGCTTTTTGATATTGTAATTTTGTTTCTTTATATTTCCTCACAATTGAATTAAACTTATACCCCTTCTCATAATCATAATGATAATCCTATTTGACTATTTAAACATTTTAATAACTTATTTTTATTTACGTCACTATCCTTGATAAAGCTTATTTATTACTCATTTACTATCCTAACAGTCGTTTTCATTGGACACTATTCTCTCTCTCCCTCTTCTTCCTAGTTGGGCAAATATGGAATTATAATGTGCTGCTCTGCTTTCGCGAAAGGGCTGTTTGGGTGACATGAAATACGTGAAGCTTATGTAACATATTGTTTTGGTGAAAAAACAATGGATCAAAATCAAGATCAAATTGTAAGTTAAGAAAGGCACAATGGAGTAAAATCGGTGTAAATATATAACAAAGTTGACACGTTAATGTAACGAGGAAAGTCCTTGAGAAGAAGATCTCGCCGACACAAAACCTCGGGAGGTGATTATGAGCACCTGCCTTCCCGAACGGTAATATTAATATTCAAGAAATTACAAGTGATGGTGGAGCTATGGTGGATTTTAAGAGTATGCGTGAACAGTGTCTATTGTGTGTTTCCAATCCATAGTCCCTTTAAATAAGAAAAAATGACTTAAGGATAACAAAAATAACAAACTATCCTAGAATCTCGGGATGTTTCCAATCCATATTCCCTTTAAATAAGAAAAAATGACTTAAGGATAACAAAAATAACAAAAATAACAAACTATCTTTCGTACAAGCCATGCCCATGATTTGGAGGATTTTCGCTTGTATTTTAAGGGTAAACAGAGAGTTTGGGTTAGACATAGGTTTGAGTGAGGTAGCGTCAGTTTATGAGCTTCAAACTTTTGGCTAGACACGATACCTCATGAAAACAAGGACGGGAAAGAAACCTTTATTTGCCAAGGTGACGGTCAATGATAGAGGTTGAAAGTCAAGATATTTTTTCTTAGAAAAGAATTCTTTGGAGGAGGGTGATACTCTATCAACGAGGTGGAATAGGGAAGGTATCTTCTCTTAAATTTCAAGTTTTCCCTTTTCCCACACTTAACCTAATTTGTAATTTCTTCTTGTCTTTGCAGCTATCAAGTGGGCATAACTTTTTCCTACCTCTACTGACACTAAGGAAAAGGTGAGGAGACTGCTGGAGCTCATCAAAGTAGAAAGATTGTTTAAACCTTTGGAGATCGGAGCAATTTCGGAAGACTTTGAGGTGCCACCGTCTGCAGAGATGTCGACCAGTAAAAGATTTCTTTCATTCTTTCAAAATTTTATTTGAAGTTCTATTGTTCCCAAGTCTATAACTCTAATTCTTTGTTTGACAGTGTCCAAATCTACTGCTGCATTCTCACTAAAAGACCTGCAAGATTTTGTGGGACAATCCCAAGCGGGCCAACAACCAATGGTGCTAAAGAAGGAGATGGAAGCACCTTCAGTTGGGGCGAGATTGAAGAAGAGAAAGAGCGGTCCTAAAGAGGTTGTAAATGTTGGAGCTTTTGAGGAAATGGGTCTGGCGGATATTAAGAAGGAAGCTCTCACCATGGTATCAGTGGTAAGTTTTGATTTTTTCGAAAATAGGTTTTTTGGGAATATTGAACTGATTTCTATATTGACTATCAATTTGCTCTCGCAGGGTTTTGACGCGGCAGAGACTAAAATGAACAGTCTGGAGGAGAGAAATAGGAAGTTGATCCTAGAGACGCTGCAGATGAAGAAGCTGCATAAAGAAGAGAAAGATAAACTGACCAAGAAGGTGGAGGAGTTATCAAATGAAGTTGAAAGCTTGCTGAAGAGGATGTCATCCATCCAAGATACTCAACTGCAAGAGATTGAGGACCTGAGGAAAAGCTTGATGGCTGCTGCTGCCAAAAGCATGGTGGAGATCAAAATTCAAATGATGGAGGAATTCCAGGATGGAAAGCACACAGAATGGGATATTGAGCAGCAACGCTCGATCCTGAAGAAGCTGAATGGTCGATACCGGTATTTGGGCGGATAATATGGAGAATATGGATATAGATTCGAGGATATGGATACAAATTTCGGTTGATTTTCCCCTTGAAGTCTCCACCACTTGATTCTAGGGTCTACCTGTGATTTTCTCTTCCTCGAAATTCTCTTACTTAGCAGGAGAGGTGTCATTCGACTTGAAGGATGATGGAGTGCAGGAGGAAGGTACAACATCTGTGGCAGTAGCCACCCCGTGAAGGTTTTCAAAAAATGGTTCTTTAGTTTAAACTTTTGGTTTGATGACGGGATGCGTCCCGGGAGGTTTTGAAAAAACAATTTTAATGCTTTTGGGTTTGTAACGGTTCATAAGGGCCATAAACAATTTGCTTTTTAAGTGTTGGGTTGGTTCAACACTTTAGGTTTCTAGGGTAAGTAAAAACTTTTCTAGGCTTTGAATATTTTGAAGATATTTTCTGGTAGGGGTAAACTTTTGAAATAGTAATGGAAGGTTAACATGCTAGTTTACTCGGAGATGTCGTCACCTTGCGATGGATGTAAAAATCCTTGCATTTGCTTTGATTGACATGTAAATGTCAAGAACCTTTTGTTCTTAGGTGACATGTATATGTCACAACCAAATTGTAAAAATTCTTAAGGTTAAAACACATTGGTTAAGTGAAAATGGGTAATTCGTATATATTAAACATACGGGCCCATCACACACCTCAATCAAGGTCGACATCGTGCTCTCCATGGGAGGTGTATAAACCTTATTGAGACGAAAGAAAGTAATTTCTTTAAACCTTTGAAGGGATTATGTACTTTTAACTGAGGTGAGATGGCCAGTCTCAAGCGGTTGTCTTCATGAAATGTTTTGAGATAATGACCACTTGCAAAACAATAATAAAGTAAAAGTATTCGACATCTATTCTGATGTCATTTTTTATTTGATAAAAGGAAATAGAAAAAGTACTAGACTTTCGTAAAAATATTTATTTATTTAAAGGAAAGGAAGTAAGGAAATAATTTGCTTCAATAAAAAATATGGTCATACCTGACTTGTTAGTATTAAGATGTCACCTTCTTGGAACGGTGTTGACATCTCAAGGTCGCATGATTTATTTGAATGCTTCATGTTTTTTTGAAAAACAGAAACATATTAGGGGTGGGTGTTAGCTAAGCTAACACCCCTCCGATGCTTAAGTCAGTAAATGTTTGAACAATAAACAAAATTGAAAAACACTTTTATTGAAATAAAACAGTAAAATTCATACCTTAGTCTTATTTGTATTGAAATGTCGTTATTGAAACTTACATAAAGTAGGACTTGAGGTGGATGGCATTCCAGCTCCGGGGAACCGTTGCTCCATCTAAGGTTGTAGTCAATAAGAACACTTTCCTGCCTCAGTATCCACCAAGTATGGTCCTTCCCACTTAGAGGCCAATTTCCCAGCATTGAGCTCTCTTGTATTTTGAAATACTTTGCGTAGGACCAGATCACCAACCTGGAACTTCCTCAATATGACATTCTTGTTGTAGGACTTAGCAATTTTCTGTTGATATGCCGCCATCCTGATCTTGGCTAAATCTCTTAACTCGTCAATGGTATCCAAATCATGACTCAGGTTGGCGTCGTTCTGCTCAGGTGTCAACAATCCATATCTTGCAGTAGGGACGACGACTTCTGTAGGGATGACAGCTTCTGCACCAAATAATAAGGAATATGGGGTCTGACCTGTTGCATTCTTTGGTGTTGTTCTATCTGCCCAAAGGACAAACGGAAGCTCCTCTGCCCATCTTCCCTTCTTTTGATCTAGCCTCTTCTTTAAGTTGTTGATGATAATCTTGTTACTTGATTATGCCTGTCCATTAGCTTGAGGATGTACCGGCGATGATGTAACCATCTTGACTCCCCATCTAGTGAGAAAGTCTTGCGTCTTCTTGCTGATAAACTGGGAACCGTTATCACATATTATTTCAGACGGGATGCCAAATCTGCTGAAGATATTCTTTTTAATGAAGGAAATGACTTCTTTGTCACGAACTTGAACATAAGCTTCAGCTTCAACCCACTTCGAGAAATAATCTGTCATTGCAAGCAAAAACACTTTCCCTCCAGGTGCTTTAGGCAATTTGCCTACTATGTCCATTCCCCATGTCATAAATGGCCAAGGGGAGAGTATAGGATGAAGCAATTCTGCGGGTTGGTGCAGGATGTCGCTATGCCTCTGGCAGGAATCACACTTCTTGGCAAAGTTGGCGGCATCTTGACGCATTGTTGGCCAGTAGTAACCCATTCTTAGAGCTTTTGTATGCAAGCTTCTTCCCCCATAATGATTACCACACAATCCTTCATGCAATTCTTTAAGAACTTCCTTGGCTTTGTCAGCTTCTAGACATCTTAGATATGGTTCTGCAAAAGACTTTTTAAATAGCACATTATCTATTAACACATATCTTGAAATTCTTACCCTGAATGCTCTAGCATTCTTTTCGTCATCGGGGATGGTACCATCTTGAAGATATTTAATTATTGGAGAAGTCCAAGATGTCTCTATCTGATTATCTGAGATGTCGTCATCTATGCAAAAAAGTTCTAATCTTTCCACGGCAGGAATGTTGACATGGATAATTGGAATATTGGTCTGAGATAAGCTTTTGAAAGCTGATCTTAAGATTGGCCAAAGCATCTTCTTGGGAGTTCTCCTCTCGGGGTATTTGTTCAAAGGAAAAGATTTGAAATTTGCTTGCCAAAATTTTCATAATGCCAAAATAAGCTGTCATCTTGGCATTTTTTGCTGCATAGGAACCATTAAAATGATTAACTAATAACAATGAATCACTATATACGTGAATTGCTTTGACGTTCATATCTAGAGCCATGGTTAGGCCCACGATTAAGGCTTCGTATTCTGCTTCATTATTTGTAGCTTTAAAATCGCAACTAATGGCCTAGGGTATGATGTCCCCTTGCGGCGACTTTAGGACAACACCTAGCCCCGTGCCCCTCATATTTGAGGCACCATCCATATACAGAGTCCACTTGCGCAGGATGTCACCATCTTAGAGCTGTTGGACTTCTAGTTCTACTTCTGGTTGCATGCTTGGACTAAAGTCTGTCACAAAATCCGCAAGTGCTTGTGATTTTATTGCTGTTCTAGGTTCATACCTGATGTCATAAGTGCTAAGTTGAACGGACCACTTGGCCATCCTTCCTGACATCTCTGGCTTTCTCAAGACATTCTTTATTGGATAGTTAGTGCGAATACAAATAATATGAGTTTCAAAGTAATGTCTTAATTTGACTGATGCAGTAATTAAAGCTAAAATTAATTTCTCAAGGTGTGAATACCTGATTTCCGCATCAAGAAGTGTTTTACTTACATAATAAATCGACTGTTGGACGCCATCTTGTTCTCGAACCAAGATGGCACTGACTGCAGTTTCAGAGACGGCTAAGTAAGTATACAACGGCTCACCTTCTTGAGGCTTTGATAGTAGAGGAGGTGTTGACAGGTACAACTTTAAATCTTGGAAGGCCTGCTCGTGCTTTTCTGTCCACTCAAATCTACAATTTTTCTTTAGGATGTCGTAGAATGGCTTGCATCTGTCTGAAGATTTTGAGATGAATCGATTCAAGGCTGCCACTTTCCCCGTCAATCTTTGGACATCTTTGACGGACTTAGGCGACGTCAAGTTGATAATAGCTTTTATTTGCTCCGGACTTGCTTCTATTCCTCTTTGCGTCACCATGTAGCCCAAGAATTTGCCGGACTTCATGCCAAAGTTGCACTTCGCCGGATTTAACTTCATGTTGAATTTGTCAAAGATATCAAAGGCCTGAGCAAGATCTCGTACATGATTTTCAGCTTTCTTTGATTTTATCACCATATCATCGATGTACACTTCCATGGTGTCCCCAATCTGTTCTTTGAACATCATATTGACTAGCCTGCAGTACGTAGCTTTTGCATTTCTTAGTCCAAAAGGCATTGCAATATAACAATAAATACCTATGGAGTAATGAAGGCGGTGTCTTCTTGGTCGAGATGGCTCCATCTCGGGATCTCGTTGAAATCCACGAAGATGCGTCCATGAAGGTCAAAACCTCATGCCCAGAAGTGGCATCGACCAAGGTGTCAATGTGTGGCAAGGGGAAAGGATCCTTGGGACATGCTTTGTTCAGGTCCGTAAATTCAACACAAACTCTCCATTTGCCATTCTTCTTCTCTACCACCACTACATTCGCTAACCATCTTGGGTATTCGACATCTCTGATCATCTTAGCTTTGAGCAGTCTGTCTACCTCTTCCTGAATGATTAGATTCCTTTCTTGCGCGAATTTTCATCTCTTCTGGTGAATTGGTTAGAAGGATGGTCAATGTTGAGTATGGGTGATGACATCTTTGCTTATACCTGTCATGTCTTCATGCTTCCAGGTGAAGCTCTTAACTCTGCTTTTCAAGAGGTTGACAAGGTCCTCTTCGATCTCTGCTGGAACGTCCTGACCGATTAGCACCTTGAGATCTGGGTTGGAGGGATCTAAGGATATTTCTTTTTTATCATGCTCCTTCGCCTCCAGAACCTCACGGGCCTTTCTCTGTAGTTGCTATGCCATCTTTGGAGATGTCGACGCCTTCATGGATGTCATATAGCATTCCTTAGCTGATTGCTGATCACTATAAACCTTGACAACTCCCCAGGGTGTCGACATCTTTACGCACTGATGATAGGTGGATGGCACTACTTTCATTCCATGGATCCAGGGTCTGCCCAAGATTACATTGTAACACGTAGCACTATCAATCACGCAAAATCTCTCCATGGAGTTGATGCCTTCAACATAAATTGGAAGCGTGATCTCTCCCACTGTACTTTTGGTTTTTCCACTGAAACCTACAAGAACTGAGGTCCTCTTAACGATGCTTTCTTCAGGGATCTTCATTTTCTTCAGGGCGTCCAGCATAATGAGGTTCACTGAACTGCCTCCATCTACTAGAATACGCCTGACTCTGCAATTAGCGATCTTGAGTGCAATGACCAAGGCGTCATGGTGGGGATCCATAACATTGTCTCTGTCACTTTATTCGAAGGAGATGGCATCTTGGGATGTAAGCTGCGACATCTTTGAAAGTATTTCGGGCTTCTCATCTTTTGCTTGCTTGGCAAATCTCTTAGCTGCAGAATAAGAAGTGCCACAAATATCAGAACCACCACTAATAACATTAACTACCTTAGTTACCGGTGGAGGAGATGGCGGTCTAGCTGGAACGGGTTCTTTGCTCTCCGTCTTGTTCTTCCGGTTGCCAAGAAGCTCTTTAAGATGTCCCTTTAATAGCAGGTAACTAATCTCCTTCCTCAAGGCGATGCAATCTTCGGTAAGATGTCCAAAATCCTCGTGGTAGGCACACCACTTAGATTTATCCTTCCAACCAGACGGCTTGTCGTTCTTCCGAGGCCACCTTGCCTTATCTCCAAGGCTGTTCATTGCACAAAGGATACCTGAATGCTTGGACTGCTACACCTTATCCTCTTCTAGCCTGATGAAACTTAATGCTCGGTTCCGGATATCCTTCATTCTCTTGCATGGGTTCATCACCTAATCTTCGTAATATGGAGAATCTTTCTTCAAGCCCATTTTGAAGGCTTCAGCAGCTGTCGCCATGTCCAGGTTGGGGATTTCTAGGATCTCTTTGTTGAATCTGTTAACATAGTCCTTCAATGCTTCTGCGGGCTACTGGGTGATGCGGTAAAGATCACTAGTAAGCTTCTCGAACTGTCGACTGTAAGAGAATTGATTGTTGAACATGTTGACTAGCTGAGCGAACGACCCAATGGAACCAGGTGGTTGACGAATCAGCCACTTCAATGCTGGTCCTACCAATGTCGAACCGAACCCTCGACACAGACAGGCCTCACGGAACTGTAGCGGGATGCGAACAATCTCCATTTTCTCTTGATAATGGGCGACATGCTCCTCAGGATCTGAGCTTCCGTCATATAACTTCATGGATGGCACGCTAAATCCTTTGGGGATGTCGACATGCGCAATTGTTGGAGTAAAACGAGACTAATTGTAACATGTTGGGGAGACCTGCTGAATAGGCGGGGTGACTCCTGGCACATTCATGATCATGTCTCTTAACTTCTGAAGCTGACTCGCAATGTAAGTACCTGCAAAAGGGTTAGTAGTACGAGCAGTATTATCCAAAGTAAAATTGGTATTGAGATTAGCAAAGGGATTAGCGTGCGGAGGATGTCATGATGGTGCTGTTGGTGAAGATTGGTCCTTCTGGAGAAGTCATCCCGAAGGTGCTGGATGCGAATGGTGTCAACATCGCCATAGAAGTCGTCAGCAATGGAGAAGACGTCAGGATTGGTGACGATGACATCCTTCCAGTTGAGGCTTAGGAATTCACCGAAGGTCTGAGAGCTGTCCCCAATGTTGAAATCAAGGATTCTAGGACGCATAGGGGAGACGGCATCAACTCTTTTAGTAAGCAACTCTTGCTCCCTTTGCACCTTTATCAAAGTTTCAGTTATCAAGGAAGTACTATTCTGTTGGCGATCCAGCTGATTCTTCATCTGAATGAGCATACTCTTGATCTCAGAATCAGGTGTCGAAGGCGTCTGCTTCTTGCCAGCACCCACAGGTGGCGGTGGTGGCAACGACTCATGGCCTCCGGTTGTTGATTAGCCACTGCTGAGGCCCCTGGTAAGGGGAATCACGCTGCTAGGGATAGCAATGGTCTTGCTGGCGGCAGAGGTCATAGGTTGGGTAGACATGATAGATATGTGAGGATTTTAAACCGATTAAAAAACCAATGGCCCCTCGGTGGGCGCCAAATTGTTTTGGTGAAAAAATAATGGATCAAAATCAAGATCAAATTGTAAGTTAAGGAAGGCACAATGGAGTAAAATCGGTGTAAATATATAACAAAGTTGACACGGCAATGTAACGAGGAAAGTCCTTGAGATGAAGATCTCGCCGACACAAAACCTTGGGAGGTGATTATGAGCACCTGCCTTCCCGAACGGTAATATTAATATTCAAGGAATTACAAGTGATGGTGGAGCTATGGTGGATTACAAGAGTATGCGTGAACAGTGTGTATTGTGTGTTTCCAATCCATAGTACCTTTAAATAAAGAAAACATGACTTAAGGATAACAAAAATAACAATCTATCCTAGAATCTCGGGAAGTTTATCTTCAGTTTTTGACTTGATCTCTTAGTCATTTGAGGAGAGTCTTTGAATGGCGTATTCCCACGTCCTTATTTTTCTCCCTGTATAATAGATACATCAATTAATAATAAATAATTAATAATCAAAGTATTTTTACCTCAATCTGCAGGAACAAAGATGATGACATGCTGAACATTCTCAAGACGTCGCAATCCTGAAATTTTACCCACAACACATATTTTTATGCGCACTCCGTTCCAAAATGAATATCCAATTTTGCAGAATTCACATTGCACAGAAATCTAATTCTATTGTTCTCCAATTTCCACAAAATTCCTACTCCATAGATTTTTCAACTCCACAGAAATCTAATTCTACAGTTCAATTTTTTTTAAAACTTTTCTTTTTTAAATTAGACTCCATCAGTTTGGTTTTTGCTGATTTATGAATTTACTTTGTTTTTGTCCAATTGATAGCATGGCATAGGGCATTGAGTGTTACAGTATGCTCAGTGTTTTGGTAAAAAAAAAACAATGGATCAATTTAAAGATCAAAATATGAGATTAGGAGGGCACAATGAAGTAAAAACGGTGTAACTATGAAAAGAAGATGACACGATCATGTAACGAGGAAAGCCCTTAAGACAACTATCTCGCCGGCACAAAACCTCGGAAGGTGTTTATGAGCACCTTCGTCCCAAACGATAGTATTGATCTTTAGTGAGTTACAGATGTTGGAGCTATGGCGGAGTACAAGAATGTATGCGTGAACAGTGTGTGTGTAGTGTTCCGGCCATGAACTCCTTAAATAAATAAATAAAAAACAAGATAACTGAAGATAATCAAGACCTAACAAACTATCCTAAAATCTCGGCATGATCATCTTGATCCTTGACTTGGTCTTCTAACCGCTGAAGTGAGTCCATGAAAAGATATTTCCCACGTTCTATTTTCCTGTATTTAGAGATACAATAAAAATAATTAAATAATGATTTAATTATCTAAGTAATTTTATCTTGACTGTCGGTTGGAAGATGATGACATGCTGAATACTTTTCAAGACGTCGCAATCCTTAATTTTTACCCACAACAATTGTCCCCAAAAATTGTCTTTTAACTGAATTTTAACAGACGGTTTTTCCACAACCTTCCAGAAGCTCGGCGGTTAATTAATCTGATTAGACGTGGCAGTTGTAGAGTTTTAATCCTCCTTAATTAGCGTAATTTACGAGGATCTAGGGTTTTAATCGAGGATTTTTCGCTTTCTTCATCACATTTTCTCTACACTATCTCCATCTTCTACCCTGCTTCACGGCGGTGAAAGCATCCCAAGGTAAATTTCTTCCCTTTTTCTTTCTTTTTCGAACATGGTCAAGTCAAGAAAAAACGCAGCGCCAATAAATCCCTTGAGCTTGAGCAAGGACGGGGTTTTTTCTTGTGAAGGCCTGTTAGCCAAACGTGACGAGGAGGTTTGCATCTTTAACAACGAGCAAATCGAATCCGTCAAGGATCGTAAATGTTTTCCAGATTTCACTGTCTTTAGACCTTTTGATGTCTTTATCAAGGCCGATTTCGTGTCTCCTCATTGGATTTGCTTTTACGATTATCCTTTTGCCCTAGGTTTCTCTTATCCCTTTCCTCTGTTGGTAACTGAGTTCTTCAGAAAAATAAACTTAGCTTTTGTCCAAATAATGCCTATGATCTGGAGGATCTTTTCTTGCGTTCTAAGGGTAAATCGAGAGTTCGGGTTAAACATAGGTTTGAGAGAAGTAGCGTTTGTGTATGAGCTTCAAACCTTTGACTCGACAAGGTATCTTCTTAAAACTAGGTCTGGGATGAAACCGTTGTTTTCAAAAGTGACGGTAAATGATAGGGGTTAGAAATCGAGATACTTCTTTGTTGAGAAGGATTCTTTGGAGGAAGGAGATTTTTTTGGCAACGAGGTGGAATAGGGAAGGTATCCTCTTTTAAACTTCTGTTTTTTCTTTTTCCCGCACTTACTTGAATTTGTAATTTCTTTGTTGCCTTTGCAGCCATTGACTGGGCAAAACTATTTCCTCCTTCTCCCGAAACTGAGGATAAAGTGAGAAGGTTGCTGAAATTTTTAGAAGAAGAAAGATCATTCAGATTATTCGAAGCAAGGGTTGTTTCAGAAGATCTCGAGATACCGACATCCACAGGAAAGTCTACCGGTAAGAATCTATTTGATCATTCAAAAAATTCTTTTTGCATTTTGACTTTGTCTCTAGCCCATAACCTATACTCTCTATTTTCGACAGTATCCAACTCCACAGCTACATTCTCTTTGAAGGACCTTCAAGATTTTGTAGGACAGACCCATGCTAACCAACAATTGGTGATGCCCAAGAAGGAGATGGAGGCACCATCTGTTGGAGCGAGAGTGAAGAAGAGGAAGAGCAGTTTCAAGGAGATAATAAATGTTGAAGAAATGGGTCTAGCGGACATTAAGGAAGCACTCACCAGGGTTTCAGTGGTAAGTTTCTGATTTTCGAGAATAGAGTTTAAAGGAATTTTGAATATATTTCCTAGATTGACCATTTAAACTTGTTTTTGCAGGGTGTTGATGCAGCAGAGATGAAAATGAACAGCCTTGAAGAAAGGAACAGGAAGCTGGTCCTAGATGCGTTACAAGCGAGGAAGCAGAAAGATGTTTTGACCAAGAGGGTAGAGGACTTACAAAATGAGGTTAAAAGTTTGATGAAGGGGATGTCCTCAATTCAAGATACCCAATTGCAGGAGATCGAGGAGGTGAAGAAGAACTTGATGGCTTCAGCCGCCAAGAGCATGATAGCGATCAAAATCGAAATGATGGAAGAGTTCCAGGAAGGAAGGCATACTGGATGGGATGTTGAGCAGCACGCTCACTCTTGAAGGCGCTGAATGGTGAAGGAGATGAAGCAGGAGAAGTGTCATCTGGTGTGAAGGATGATGACATCCTGGAGGAAGTCACTCCAACACCTGAGGCACTAGCCACCCCATGATAGGAAAAAAAAGGTTCTTTTGTTTAGAAAAACTTCGGTTTGATGACGGGCTGCATCCCGAAGACAATGTTTTTAAATATTTGGGTTTGTAATCGGTCCATAAGGGCCAAAGACAATTTGCTTTTTACAAGTGTTGGGTTGGTTCAACACTTCTTAGGTTTCTAGGGAAAAACTCCTTTCTTTGCTTTGCTTGGGTTTGAAAAACTTTTGTTCTTTGGGATAACCTCTTTTGAAAAACGAAAATAAAAAGTTGATATGCTATCCCATTTGGAGACGTTGTCAACTTGCGAATGGATGTATAAATCCTTGAAATTACTTTGATTGACATGTAAATGTCGATAACCTTTTGTTCTTAGGTGGCATGAATATGCCACAACCAAATTGATAAATTCTTAGGGTCAAAACACGTTGACTGAGTGGAGATGGGTAATTCGTATATATTAAACATACGGGCCCATCACACACCTCAATCAAGGTTGACATCGTGCGCTCCAAGCGAGGTGTTTAAACCTTATTGAGATGAAAGAAAGTAATTTCTTTAAACCTTTGAAGGGATTAAGTACCTTTAATGGAGGTGAGATGGCTAGTCTCAAACGGTTGTCTTCATGAGAATTTGTTTGAATTGACGACCTCTTGCAAAATAATAAGATAGTGAAAGATTTCGACATCTATTCTGATGTCATTTTTATTTGATAAAAGGAAATAGAAAAGTACTAGAATTTCACAAAAAAAATTATTTTAAACAAGAAGTAAGGAAATAATTAAATAAGTAATGACGGTACCTGATTAAGATGTTAGCTTCTTGGAATGATATTAACATCTTCACTTGTTGCGTGGTTTATTTGAATGTTTCTTGTTTCCTTGCAAAACAGAAACACATTAGGGGTGGGTGTTAGCTTAGCTAACACCCCTCCGATGCTTAAGTCAGTAAATGTTCAAAAGATAAACAAAATTGAAAAGTACTTTTATTGGAAATAAAACTGTAAAATTCATACCTTGGTTTTATTTGCATTGGAATGTAATTATTGAAACTTACATAAAATAGGACTTAAGGTGAATGGCATTCCAGCTTCGGGGGATCCTTGTTCCATCTAGGGTTGATAGCCAATACGAACCTTTACCCGCTTCAGCATCAACCAAGTATGGTCCTTCCCATTTGGGGGCCATCTTACCAGCATTGGACTCTCTTGTATTTTGAAACACTTTGCGTAGGACTAGATAACCAACTTGGAACTTCCGCAATCTAACATTTTTGTTATAGGACTTAGCAATCTTTTGTTGATACGCCGCTATCCTGATCTTGGCTAAATCTCTTAGTTCGTCAATGGTATCTAGATCATGACTCAGGTTGGCATCGTTCTGCTTAGGTGTCAACATCTTATATCTGGCAGTAGGGACGACGACTTCTGCAGGGATGACCGCTTCTGCACCAAATACTAAGGAATAAGGGGTCTGACCTGTTGCGTTCTTTAGTGTCGTTCTATCTGCCCAAAGGACAAATGGAAGCTCTTCTACCCATCTTCCTTTCTATTGATCTAGCCTCTTCTTTAAGTTGTTGATGATAATCTTGTTACTTGATTCTGCATGCCCATTAGCTTGAGGATGTACTGTGATGATGTCACCATCTTGACTCCCCACCTAGTGAGAAAATCCTGCGTCTTCTTGCTGATAAACTGAGAACCGTTGTCACATATTATTTCAGACGGGATGCCAAATCTGCTGAATATATTCTTCTTAATGAAGGATATGACTTCTTTATCACGAACTTGCACGTAGGATTCAACTTTGACCCACTTCGAGAAATAATCAGTCATTGCTAGCAAAAACACTTTTCCTCCGGGTGCTTTAGGCAATTTTCCTACTATATCCATTCCCCACCTCATAAATGGCCAAGGGGAGAGGATAGGATGAAGCAATTCCGCGGGTTGGTGCAAGATGTCGCTATGCCTCTGGCAGGAATCACATTTCTTGGCAAAGATGGCAGCATCTTGATGCATTGTTGGCCAGTAGTAACCCATTCTTAGAGCTTTCGTATGTAAGCTTCTGCCCCCAGAATGATTACCACATGATCCTTCATGCAATTCTTTTAGAACTTCCATTGCTTTGTCAGCTTCGAGACATCTTAAATATGAACCTGCAAAAGATTTCTTAAACAACACATTATCTATTAACACAAATCTTGAAATTCTTACCCTGAATGCTCTAGCATTCTTTTCATCATCAGGGATGGTGCCATCTTGAAGATATTTAATTATTGGTGCAGTCCAAGATGTCTCTATCTGACTATCTGAGATGTCGTCATCTGTACAGAAAAGTTCTAACCTTTCCACGGCAGGGATGTTGACATGGATAATTGGTATCTTGGTCTGAGATAGGCTTTTGAAAGCTGATCCAAGATTGGCCAATGCATCTGCTTGAGAGTTTTCCTCTCGGGGTATTTGTTCAAAGGAAAAGATTTGAAATTTGCTTGCCAGGATTTTCACAATGCCCAAATAAGCTGTCATTTTGGCATTTTTTACTGCATAGGAACCATTAAAATGATTGACAAGTAACAATGAATCACTATATACCCGAATTGCTTTAATGTTCATATCTAGAGCCACGGTTAGGCCCACGATTAAGGCTTCGTATTCTGCTTCATTATTTGTAGCTTTAAAATCACAACTAATGGTCTGAGGTATGATGTCCCCTTGTGGCGACTTTAGGATAACACCTAGGCCCGTGCCCCTCATATTTGAGGCACCATCTGTGAATAGAGTCCACTTGCCCAGGATGTCCCTATCTTGGAGCTGTTGGACTTCTAGTTCTACTTCCGGTTGCATGCTTGGATTAAAGTCTGCCACAAAGTCTACAAGTGCTTGTGATTTTATTGCTGTTCTAGGCTCATACTTGATGTCATAAGTGCTTAGTTGAACGGACCACTTAGCCATCCTTCCTGACATTTCTGGCTTTCTCATTACACTTTTTATCGGATAATTAGTACGAATAACAATGATATGAGTTTCAAAATAATGTTTTAACTTGATTGAAGCAGTAATTAAAGCTAAGATTAATTTTCAAGGTGTGAATACCTGGTCTCCGCATCGAGCAGTGTTTTACTTGCATAATATATCGATTGTTGGACGCCATCTTGCTCGCAGACCAAGACGGCACTGACTGCAGTTTCAGAGACGGCTAAGTAAACACACAATGACTCACCTTCTTGAGGCTTTGAGAGTAGGGGAGGTTTTGACAGGTACAACTTTAAATCTTGAAAGACTTGTTCATGCTTTTCAGTCCACTCAAATCTAGAATTTTTCTTTAGGATGTCGTAGTATGGCTTGCATCTATCTGAGGATTTTGAGATGAATCGATTCAATGCTGCCACTTTCCCTGTCAATCTTTGAACATCTTTGACGGACTTAGGCGATGCCAGGTTGATGATGGCTTTTATTTGCTCCAGACTTGCCTCTATTCCTATTTGCGTCACCATGTAGCCCAAGAATTTACCGGACTTCATGCCAAAGATGCACTTCGCTGGGTTTAACTTCATGTTGAATTTGTCCAGGATGTCAAAGGCTTGAGTAAGATCTCGTACATGGTCTTCAGCTTTCTTTGACTTTATTACCATATCGTCGATGTAAACTTCCATAGTGTCCCCAATCTGCTCTTTGAACATCATATTGACCAGCCTCTGGTACGTGGCACCTGCATTTCTTAGTCCAAAAGGCATTGCAATATAACAGTAAATACACGTGGGAGTAATGAAGGCGGTGTCCTCTTGGTCGGATGGCTCCATCTGGATCTGCTGAAATATTGAAGATGCGTCCAAGAAAGTCAACACTTCATGCCCAGAAGTGGCATCGACCAAAGTATCAATGTGTGGCAAGGGGAAAGGATCCTTGGGACAAGCTTTGTTTAAGTCTGTGAAATCGACACAAACTCTCCATTTGCCATTCTTCTTCTCTACCACCACCACATTTGCTAACCATCTTAGGTATTCGACTTCTCTGATCATCTTGGCTTTGATCAACCTGTCTACAACTTCCTGAATGATTAGATTCCTTTCTTGTGCGAACTTTCGTCTCTTTTGGTGGATTGGTTTGAAGGATGGGTCAATGTTGAGTTTGTGGGTGATGACATCTTTGCTGATGCCTGTCATGTCTTCATGCTTCCAGGCGAAGCTTTTAATCCTGCTCTTCAAGAGGTTGACAAGATCTTTCTCGATCTCTGCTGGAACGTCTTGACCAATTAGCACCTTGAGATCTGGGTTTGAGGGGTCTAAGAATATTTCTTTCACGTCATGCTCCTTCGCCTCCAGAACCTCACAGGCCTTTCTCTGTAATTGCTATGCCATCTTGGGAGATGTCGACGCCTTCATGGACGTTATATAGCATTCTTTAGCTGATTTCTGATCACTGTAAACCTTAACAACTCCCAGGGTGTCGGCATCTTTACATATTGATGATAGGTGGATGGCACTGCTTTCATTCCATGGATCCAGGGTCTTCCCAAGATTACATTGTAACATGTAGCACTATCAATCACGCAGAATCTCTCCATGGAGTTGATACCTTCAACATAAACTGGAAGTGTGATCTCTCTCACTATGCTTTTGGTTTCTCCACTGAAACCTACGAGAACTGAGGTCCTCTTGACGATGCTTTCTTCAAGGATCTTCATTTCTTTCAGGGCATCTAGCATAATGAGATTCACTGAACTGCCTCCATCTACTAGAATACGTCTGACTCTGCAATTGGCGATCTGTAGCAATGACCAAGGCATCATGGTGAGGATCCATAACATTGTCCTTGTCGCTTTCTTCGAAGGAGATGACATCTTGGGATGTGAGCTGTGACATCTTTGAAAGTCTCTCGGGCTTCTCATCCTTAGCTTGCTTGGCGAATCTTTTAGCTGCAGAATAAGAAGTACCACAAATATCAGAACCACCACTAATAACATTAACTACCTTTGTTAACGGTGGAGGAGATGGCGGTCTGGTCGTAACGGGCTCTTTGTTCTCCGTCTTGTTCTTGCGATTGCCAAGGAGTTCTTTAAGATGTCCCTTAGATAACAGGTAACTAATCTCCTTTCTCAAGGCGATGCAATCTTCGGTAAGATGTCCAAAATCCTCGTGGTAGGCACACCACTTGGATTTGTCCTTCCACCCAGACGGCTTGTCACCCTTTCGAGGCCACCTTGCTTTATATCCAAGATTGCTCATTGCACACAAGATACCTGAAACATCAACAGAGAAACAATAATCAGAAATTTTAGGGGATTCAAAATCATCGTCGTCTCCATCATCTTCCACACAATTGATTTTGTTATGGTCATTTCTGTGGTAAGGTCTGGATCTGCTCTGCCTTTGGTGTGACGACTTCTTTCTGTCAGGATGGTCATATGATGACGCCTTGTCAGGATGCTTGGACTGCTGCACTTTGTCCTCTTCTAGCCTGATGAACCTTAATGCTCGGTTTCGGATATCTTCCATCTTCTTGCATGGATTCATCACCAAATCTTCGTAGTAAGGGGAAACTTTCTTCAAGCCCATTTTGAAGGCTTCTGCAGCTGTCGCCATGTCCAGGTTGGGGATCTCTAGGACTTCTTTGTTAAATCTATTAACATAGTCCTTCAAGGCTTCGGCGGGCTGCTGGGTGATACGGTAAAGATCACTGGTGAGCTTCTCAAACTGTCGGCTGCAAGAGAATTGATTATTGAACAGGTTGACTAGCTGAGCAAACGACCCAATAGAACCAGGAGGTTGACGAATCAGCCACTTCAATGCTGGTCCCACCAACGTCGAACCGAACCCTCGACACAAACAAGCCTCGCGAAACTGGAGTGGGATGCGAACAATCTCCATTTTTTCTTGGTAATGGGCGACGTGCTCCTCAGGATCCGAGCTTCCATCATACAACTTCATGGCTGGCACACTAAATCCTTTAGGGATGTCGACATGCGCAATTACTAGAGTAAAGCGAGACTGATTGTAACATGTTTGGGAAACCTGCTGGATAGGCGGGGTGATGCCTGGCACATTCAGGATCATGTCCCTTAACTCCTGAAGCTGATTCGCAATGTAAGTACCTATAAAAGGGTTAATAGTATGAGCAGTATTATCCAAAGCACAACTAGTATTGAAATTAACAAAAGGATTAGTATTATCTGCAGAGGATGTCATGATGGTGCTATTAGTGAAGACGGGTCCTTCTAAAAGAGTCATCCTATAGGCACTGGTTGCTAAGGGTGTCGACATCGCCACAGAAGTCGTCAGCAAAGGAGAAGACGTCAGGGTTGGTGATGACGACTTCCTTACAGATGAGGCCATCGGAAGGAATTCATTGAAGGTATGAGGCTGTCCCCAATGTTGAAGTCGAGGACTCTAGGACGTATAGGGGAGACATCATCCATTCTTTTGGATAGCAACTCTTGTTCCTTTTTCACCTTAATCAAGCTTTCGGCTATCAAGGAGGTGCTATTCTGCTGGCGATCCAACTAATTCTTCATCTGAATGAGCATACTCTTGACCTTGGAATCAGGAGATGGAAACATCTGCTTCTTGCCAGAATTCAAAGGCGGAGGTGGAGGCAATGAATCTTGGCCTCCGGTTGCTGGCCTGCTACTGGTTTGGGAATTCACGCCGCTAGGGATAGCAATGGTCTTGTTGGCGACGGAAATCATAGGTTGGGTTGACATAGTGGAAATGTGAGGATTTTAAACCGATTAAAAAACCAATGGCCCCTCGGTGGGCGCCAAATTGTTTTGGTAAAAAAAAAATGGATCAATTTAAAGATCAAAATATGAGACTAGGAGGGCACAATGGAGTAAAATCGGTGTAACTATGAAAAGAAGATGACACAATCATGTAACGAGGAAAGCCCTTGAGACAACTATCTCACCGGCACAAAACCTCGAAAGGTGTTTATGAGTACCTTCGTCCCAAACGATAGTATTGATCTTTAGTGAGTTACAGATGTTGGAGCTATGGCGGAGTACAAGAATGTATGCGTGAATAGTGTGTGTGTAGTGTTCCGGCCATGAACTCCTTAAATAAATAAATAAATAACAAGATAACTGAAGATAATCAAGACCTAACAAACTATCCTAAAATCTCGGCATGATCATCTTGATCCTTGACTTGGTCTTCTAACCGTTGAAGTGAGTCCATGAAAATATATTTTCCACGTTCTATTTTCCTGTATTTAGAGATACAATAAAAATAATTAAATAATGATTTAATTATCTAAGTAATTTTACCTTGACTGTTGGTTCGAAGATGATGACATGCTGAATACATTTCAAGACGTCGTAATCCTGAATTTTTACCCACAACACTCAGTATGTTTTAATTGATTTTTCTGCCAATTATGCCTCATCTGTGGTTTAGTTGGTGAGTCACTGATTTAGATGTGTATACGTATACTCCGCCCTTCCCAAACTTTTGGTTACTAAAATTGAATAAGTGTGAATTAAGGAAAAAATAAGTGTTGTAAATATAAAAAGTAAGATAGGAGAGAAAAAAAATGGGGTAGGGATATTTTTGTTGTAAGTGTAACAAGTGATATTTTGAGATAGTGTTTTGGTGAAAAAACAATGAATTGTAATTTAGATCAAAAGAGAATGAGGAAGGTGCAATAGAGTATAATCGGTGCATGGGTAGAGCAAAATTATGGGTAGAGCAAAATTGACACGTTGATGTAACGAGGAAAAGCCCTTGAGACAACTATCTCGCTGGCATAAAACCTCGGGAGGTGTTTATGAGCACCTGCCTCTTGAACGGTTGTATTAATCAATCGACGAGTTACAATAGGTGGTGAGCTACAATAGGTGGTGAGCTATGGCAGAGTACCAGAGAGAATGTGTGTCGTGTGTGTGTGTGTTCATAGCTCTTAAATAAATAAAAAGATTACATATGTAACTAACTTTCCTAAAATTTCGGTCTCCTATCTTCAGCCTTGACCCGATCTTCTATTCTGTTAAGAAGAGTCCACATAACACGTTTTTTCCTTTGTTTATCCTGTAAAAAAGATATTTAATACAAATAATAAAATAATTATTTTACCTTAATTGCAGGAGCCAAGATGTTGACATGCTGGTTAAGTTCATGATGTCGTCATCCGATATTTTACCCATAACAATTGCCCCGAAACTTATCCTTTAAAGAAGATAAAAGGGTAAGTTTCTTATCAATGGTTTAATTCTGACGGTTTACGTTTACGACTTGATGAGACGTGTGAAAGTATTAGAGTCCCTAGGCAATGAATGTACGATTTCTTCGAGGATAGTGGCGGGCGGTTAGGGTTTATTAACCGAGTCCTCTTCTTCTTCTGTCCTCTCCATCTCTTTCTGTTTCAGCGGCTGAGACAATCGAGGTAATCTCTTTCCCTTTCTCTTTCTAATTTCTTTCCATGTGGAAGCCAAAATGGTCGAAATTTAAAAGGGAGGTTGTGTCTAAAAGTTCTTTGAGTCCTAGCAGAGACAGCGAGTTCACATGTGAGGGTTTGATAGTGAATCCTGATGAAGAAGTCTGTGTTTTTAACAATGTGCACATCGAGTCTTTGAGAAGTCACAAATGTTTTTCAGAAATCACCCATTTCCGTCCTTTCGATGTTTATGTCAAAGCTGGTTTTATTTCCCCAAACTGGATCTGCTTTTATGAATACCTTTTGCTCTTGGTTTCTCTTATCCCTTTCCAAAGTTGGTCACTGAATTTTTTCAAAAAAACCAATTTAGCCTTTGTTCAAGCAATGTCTATGGTTTGGCGGATCTTTGCTTGTGTCTTGAGGGTAAATAGGGAATATGGTTTAGAGATAGGTTTGAGTGAGTTGACGTCAGTTTATGATCTTCAAACTTTTGGTTCTACACGGTATCTCTTGAAAACAAGAACTGGGAAAAATATTTGTTTGCGAAGGTGTCTGTAAATGATAGGGTTGGAGAGCAAGATATTTTTTTGTAAAAAAAAGTTCTTTTGCGGGTGGTGATGATTTAACAACAAGATGGAATTGGGAAGGTATCTCTCTTAAATCCCAAGTTAGCATTCTTCTGTCTTGACTGAATCCATAATTTTCCTTCTCTATTTTTACAGCTATCAAGTGGGAAGAGTTATTTCCACCTTCGGTGGACACAGAGGTTAAAGTAAAGAGGTTGCTGGAGTTTTCTGAGGAGAAGAGGTCATTTAAGCCTTTGGAAGTAGGAACAATTCTTGAGAAGGATCAAGAAGTTTTTAAGGTGTTGTCTTTTACGGAGATGTCAACTGGTATAATCGTTTCCTTATTCTTCTTTAGGATTGTATTATCTTGGTAGTCTTGTGCTTATTGTTTTAAATTTTTGGTGTCAGTGTCCAAGTCAGCCGCTGGTTTTTCTCTTAAGGATTTGCAGAATTTCGTTGGAAAAGCTCAATCTAGCAAGCTGCCTATTGCACCTAAAGAGGAAGGTGATACAGGATCTGTGGGTGCTAGACTCAAGAAAAGTAAGAAAGAATTTGTGGAAGTAGGGGTTTTTGAAGAGATGAATGTCGAAGACATCAAGAAGAAGTTTTTTGCGGTGGCATCTGATATTAGTCTAACTTTTCTCTCCTAGTACTTTAGATTTTTCAGTTGATATTGGGTTACTAATAGGTTTTGATTTATAGGATTTTGGAGCAGTGGAGACTCGGATGGTTGCTTTGGAGGAGAAGAATAGGAAGCTTGTGCTAGAGACGCTGCAGCAAAAGAAGCGGCATAGGGAGGATAAGGAGAGTTTAGAGAAGAAGGTTGAAGGTTTGAACAATGAAGTAGAGAGTTTGATGAAGGGGATGTCTTCTATCCAGGATATTCATGTGCAAGAGATTGAGGATCTTAAGAATGGTCTCATGGTGTCTACGGAAAAAAGCATGGTTGAGATCAAGATACAGATGATGGAAGAATTTCTGAATGGCAAGCATGTTGAGTGGGATATTGAGCAACAACATGCCATTCTCAAGGATCTTTCTGGAGAAGGAACAGAGGTAGGGAAAGTGTCATCAGGTTTGAAGAATGAAGACATGAAGGATGGAGAGGTACCACCAGCGGCGATAGCCAACTAGTGAAAATGTTTTTAAGTTTGTTTTTTGAACTGGGTTTTTACGGGCTACGTCCTGGGATGGTTTGTAAAGACAATTTATGGTTTTTGGTTTTTCAGATGTAATGGTCCATAAGGGGCGAAAACAATTTGCTGTTCAAGTGTTGGGTTGGTTCAACACTTAGGTATTTGCAGTAAGAAAGTGTTTGGCAAAGGTGTTTTTGAAAAACTCTTTCTGATATGGTTAGTTTTTTATGGTAATGAAAATGTTTTTTGAAATATTTATAGCACTTAAGTTATCACAATACATGGTAACACATTGCTCTCTAGAATACAATCATCTAACATATGTTTTAACCAAATAAGTTGTGAACAACAACTCCCTGCTGCTACATATTCAGATTTAGCAGTCGAGAGTGAGACACAATTTTTCTTACGAATTTATCATGACACTAGATTGTTTCCCAAGTAAAAACACCCCCACTAGTACTCTTACGGTCATCAATATCCCCTGCCCAATCCGAGTCACTAAAGCCTACCAAATTAGTATTAGTATATTTACTATACCAAACACCTAATTCACTCGTTGTAGATACATATTTTATTATCTTTTTAACAGAATTAAGGTGAGAGACTTTAGAATTGGCTTGATAACGTGCACACACACACGCTAAACATTAAATCAGGACGACTAGAAGTGAGGTAAAGAAGACTACATATCATGGAACGGTATAAAGTTGGATCAACGCCCTTTCCCACTTGATCCTTTCCAAGCTTGAGAGTTGAACCCATAGGAAATTTTGAACTTTTTGACCCCTCCAACCCGAACTTTTTCACCAAATTCCTTGCATACTTGCTTTGTGATATGAATATCACTTCACTTGATTGTTTTACCTGCAATCCTAAGAAGAAACTTAGCTCACCTATCATGCTTATTTGAAATGTTAAAGTCATGGCATCTACAAAATCTTTTAAACACGTTTGAGATGTAGATCCATAGACTATGTTATTAACATAGATTTGAGCAATCATAAGTTCTTTTCCATGCCTAAGTATAAAAAGAGTTCTATCTGTCTCACCCCTTATAAATCCATATTCAAGAAGAAAACTAGTTAAGCGACCATAGCATGCTCGTGAAGCTTGTTTCAACCCATAAAGAGATTTATCAAGTCTATAAACATGGTGTGGTTTAAATGGATCTTCGAAACCTTTCGGTTGTTCAACAAAGATTTTTTTCATCAATATCTATTTAAAAAGGCTGCTTTGACATCCATTTGTTACAAAATGATTTTAAGATAACAAGCTATGGCTAAGAGAAGTCTTATTGACTCAAGTATAGCCACAGGTGCGAATGTTTCATTATAGTCAATACCTTCTACTTGTTTATATCCTTGAGCCACAAAACGAGCTTTATTCCTAACAATATTACCCTTTTCATCCGTTTTATATTTAAAAATCCATTTTGTCCCATTAATATTAGTATTAGGGGGAGGTGGTACTAAAAACCAAATGTTATTTCGAGTAAATTGTTCAAGCTACTCTTGCATGACTTGAATACAATAATTATCTTTCAAATCTTCAACTACATTCTTAGGTTATAGGGAAGAAACGAAACAAGAGTGTTTTACCTTTGTGTATGTGGTGGACATGTACACATACCTTACCATGTCTCGGTAACTAATTGGCTCTTTATGTCTTGTTTGAATTCCTTCATTTACTTCTCCTATTCCCTGAGTAGTAGGGTGATTCCTTCTAATTCTAGCAGGAGGATCCCTACTCATCTGCTCACGAGTATCGTTAGCATTTTGTTTATCATTTGTTGTTCTGTGATCAATTGTTACCAGAGATGCTATCTCATCACCGATAGCACTTTGGTCTGCACCAGTGTTAACATCTTAGTTAGCATTTGTGTTAACATCAGTGTTATCACTTTCTTAGTTTTCCTTTTAAACCTCTTCCTACAGATTTAGGGGTGACTCTTGAACACTTTCACCTGCAATGCTTGAAGGATCATAAAAAACAATGTTTAGATATTGTTAGATGGTTTTTAATCTCAGATTATACACCATATATGCACGACTATTTTGTGCATATCCAAGAAATATTGCTCAATTACTTTTAGAATCAAGTTTTACTAATTAATCCCGGTCATTTAAGATAATGCACACACACCCAAAAATATGAAAATAGTGGATCTTGGGTTTCCTACCATTTATGATTTCATAGGGTGTAATTGTGGTTCCGATTTTTTCTTTCGACAATCCCATTTTGTTGGGGGTGTTTTAGGTGCTGAAAATTCATGATAAATTTCTTTTCTTTCACAAAAAGTGGAGAAATATACATTGTCAAACATCTTACCATGATCAGACCTAATACGAAAAATAGAGGCACATAACATGTTTTTGATCTTATAGTGAAAGATTTAAAAAATTTCAAAGATTTCTGATTTATCTCTAAAAAAATAAATCCAAGTAAATTTAGAAAAATCATCAACAATGACAAAAATATATATCTTACCTCCAAAACTCTCTACCTCAACTGTACCCATCAAATCCATGTGTATTAGTTGAAAACATTGTGTTGTTTCAAAGTGTTGCTCATTGTATTGGGAAGCACTGTGGGCAACACGAGTTTGTTTGCCTTTAAAACAATCCTCACAAATCACTCTATCTTTAAATTCCAACTTATGAACTCCTCTCACAACATCTTGCTTAAGATTTTTCTCTATATTACGGAAATAAATATGCCCCAATTTTTGATGCCACAAAGTGATAATATCAATCTTTGCCGAATGACACACCTTTTTATCTTCAACAAGATAACAATTGTCACTAGATATAGTTACTGAAATCACACAATTGTTAGAAACATCAAATACCTCACAAGTGTTCTTGTTGAATTTCACCTCTAAATTATCATCACAAAGTTGACTAATGCTAATCAAATTAGCAACTATACAATCAACATGCAAGACATTTTTTAAGGTGGGGAAACAAGACACATTAAGTGCCCCCTTCCCAAAGATTGTACTCTTACTTCCACCACCATAAGTAACACTACCCCCATGTATTGATTCATAGTCTTTTAAAAAAGATTTTGTTCCCGTCATATGTCGTGAACACCCACTTTCAAAATACCATGAACCCTCTACATTTGTTTTTAAAGGAGTATAAATCACATCATATCTTAGATTAGATTTGAGATTCCATGATTTCTTATTTGAACTTTTGACTTTCTGACAGACAGTGTTATCTGAAGTGATATCTGAAATAGTGGACAACACTTCTGGTAACACTATAAAACTAGACTGTTTATTTAAAAAAGAGTGACACTTATTTTTAAAATGTCAAGTAGTGTGACAATATTTACACACTTTAGATTTGTCAAAAGAATCAATTAAGTATTTTTTTTATCAAAAACACGTTCCTTTATTAACATGTTTCACTTTCATCACTTGTCAAAGTAGAAGCAATTTTATCTAAAGATTCTTGAAAACAAATACCTGCCTTGAGAGGTTTACTCAAATTGAGGATCTCATCCAGTTTGGAAGATCCCGTGTTAAGTTTCTTGAAGGTTGTCTTGGCAAGATAAAACTTGGCCTTGACTTTGTCCAACATAGAATCCTTCTTGTTAAGTTGGACCTACAGTTTAGTCAAACTTTCTTTCAGCTCATGATTTTCTTTGGCTAAGAATGTCACCTTTTTGTTCTCTTTTTTCCATTCAACAAGAAGTTCTTCATAGAGATTTTTCAACCCATCTATGAGCTCATCCTTAATTAGCTCATCCTCTTATGAGTTTCATGTTTCAAGGTTAGTTGAACCCATGAAACAAACAACATTAGAGAAACTGAAGTTGTTATACCTGCTGAGTGTGATCTCAGGTGTTACCAGAGATTGGGTAACACTTGTGATAGCACTTTCAGTATCTGAGTCAATAAAGTGGACCAACATTGCTGTAAAGTCTGGTTCTTCAAATTGGGCTAGTTCCTCATCTTCATTATCACTGAGAGACACCCACAAGTTCTTTCCCATCTTCCTTAGAGTGTTTGCACTCTCGTTTGCATAGTAACCCCATCCTGAACAAGCATGACATTGAATTGAATCAATGTACTTGGGATCAGACCTTGACTGGTCAGAAGATGCCCTTTTCATTGGGTTAGCCTTCTGAGAAGATGGAAATGACCTCTTTGACATCAAATCATACACCTTGGTTTGTTGCTCCTTTGCCTTTACCTGCGTATTCTCTTTGTTAAATTTTCTAATAATAGAGTTATATTTCTTAACAACTAAAGCAACACTAGCATTTTCATCCAATTGCTCAAAGACCTCTTCTTCCTCATCCTTTTGTATATTTGAGGACTGAATTTTCAAAGCAATATTCTTGCCTTTATTGACTTCACTTTGTTCGGCAAGAGTTAATTCAAAGGTTTTTAAAATACTCATCAAGGTATTGAAATCCATTGTAGTAGAAAGATTGTGAGCTTTTTCAATAGATGAAACTTTTATATTGAAGCGATTAGGAAGGGTTCTAATTGCTTTTGAAACAATTTATTTATTGGTAAAAGGTTCACCCAAAACTTGACATTAATTCGTAATATCAAACAATTTTTCAAAATATGAAGAAATATTTTCATATTCACCCTTCCTCAATCTTTCAAATTTGCTATTGAGTCTTCTAAGCTTAGTTTCACGCACACTACCATCTTATTCACAAAATCTTTGCAAAATATCCCAAGCTTCCTTAGCCGTGGGAGTGTTTTGAATGAGTTTAAAAACATAAATGTCCACCCACTCATAAATGGCATTAAGTGCCTTTTAATTAAAACTAGATAGGTTATTCTCTTCATTGGTACACTCGGATTCATGTTTGATTTGAACATCACTATCCTCATCCGGAGGTAACATTGTAATGAAATACCCATTGATAACAAATTGCCAAGCCCGAATATCAATTGATTTGATATGCGAGCGAAGTCAAATATTACAATAAGCATAATTCGACCCAAGGTCCGCTCTTTGTTTGAGTTTTACCTATTTTCCAACTTTTCAAAAATTTTGAAGGAAATAGCAAAATGTTGGGTGAAAAATGCTAGCAATCTCTTCCATGACCTTCTTTCACCCATCAAGAATAGGAAGTCTCTTTTGGTTAGGATTAGCTGGATCATAAGCCATGACAATTGAACCAAACACTTAGTTTATCAAGTGCACGACTCTGATACCAATTGAAATTGTCAATGACCCATTTGCAAGTGTTATAAAAAAGGTTGGTAACACAACTGATAACATTTACGGCAACACACACAACCAGAGTTTAAAAACAATTTGTAAAAACAAGTTTTGCAGCGGAAATAAACACAATAAATAGTTTTTTCTCAAGTTATATAAATAAATATAACTTGAGTGTGCCGATTAGGCGAGATCTTCTATTCACAATATAATATGATTACAACACCGAATGTTCCCTAACTATATAACAATGAAGTACTAGAAACTAATGAGATCAAATATGAAATTATATCATAGCCACGACACAATCAAGTACAATAACTTTGAAGGTAGAAAAGAATTTGTGGGATAATAATCTAATAGAACCGAGGAGTATTTGATCTTTTCTTGTACAAGTTGTGTGTGATTTCTTGACATATTGCTCTTGTCTACACACTTGCCTATTTATAACATTCAAATGCTTGTAGGCTATTCCTAGTAACAGTTTGAAACTAATTCGGATAATTAGGATGAGTGGTTGAGCATGTGGCGCTAAAAAAATGGTCAACATCGTTGAATATAGCAATCGTATTTCTTTGAGCCCAAGTCCTAGCTTTGGTCTCTTGTACCCACGTGCTCTTATCCATTTGTACTCTTCTTTATTCAGTAACTTCAGCTTTAAACAAGTTTTCCCACGTGATTCTTTCATTTACCCAAGTTATGCATAAATCTCTATTTATGTACAATTTTCCTTGACTCATTTTTTCATACTTGTAGCTTATCTCCATATTGTTTTAAACTGTATTTTAGATCAACAACAAACATATATTTTGTAGATATAGTTATACATTATTACAATATAACATATAAAAGAAATGTCCAACTATCATTTAAACAGCGTCAGATAACACTGTAAAAGTAATGTCAGCAATTGTGATAACACATTCGTCTGGTAACACTTATAGGGTGTTACCAATACTTGTGGTAACACCACTATACCGCACTTACTTACAGTACACAACAACTCGTCACAAAACCAAAAGGCGATCGACTAATAAAGGCGACGAAAAGGCGAGGCAAGCGATAGCCTTTCGCAACTATGATTTGTTACGAAGCATCAATTATTTCATTCAATTTTTGATGCAATTCTCATCGTGGTTAATCCGGAAGCAGCCTCTATGTTCTTTAATAAAGAGGTAAGGCTGCGTACATCACTCCCCCTTACCCCACTGTAGGTGAGAATATTTATGGCAATGGGGTAGGGGTAATATTGTTGTTGGTGTAGGAAAGGATTGGTGATGATGGATAAAAGACTAATTTAGGTGCTTTAAGAAGAAGTATATCGTAAGCCTACCTGTTCCTTAAACTAGTTCGATTAGGAAATCCAAAATCCCATGGGACCTTAATAAGCTCTGAGACATTCTATAAGAGCTTCAAACCTAGATGTGAAGTACTACTTCCTTTATCCCAAAAAATGTTTCGCATTTGACAAACCAAGCTTTTTGATATTGTAATTTTGTTTCTTTATATTTCCTCACAATTGAATTAAACTTATAATCCCTTCTCATAATCATAATGATAATCCTATTTGACTATTTAAACATTTTAATAACTTATTTTTATTTACGTCACTATCCTTGATGAAGCTTATTTATTACTCATTTACTATCCTAACAGTCGTTTTCATTGGACACTATTCTTTCTCTCCCTCTTCTTCCTAGTTGGGCAAATATGGAATTATAATGTGCTACTCTGCTTCCGCGAAAGTGTTGTTTGGGTGACATGAAATACGTGAAGCTTATGTAACATATTGTTTTGGTGAAAAAACAATGGATCAAAATCAAGATCAAATTGTAAATTAAGGAAGGCACAATGGAGTAAAATCGGTGTAAATATATAACAAAGTTGACACGACAATGTAACGAGGTAAGTCCTTGAGAAGAATATCTCGCCGACACAAAACCTCGGGAGGTGATTATGAGCACCTGCCTTCCTGAACGGTAATATTAATATTCAAGGAATTACAAGTGATGGTGGAGCTATGGTGGATTACAAGAGTATGCGTGAACAGTGTGTATTGTGTGTTTCCAATCCATAGTCCCTTTAAATAATGAAAAACCGACTTAAGGATAACAAAAATAACAAACTATCCTAGAATCTCTTATCTTCAGTTTTTGACTTGGTCTCTTAGCCGTTTGAGGAGAGTCTATGAATGGCGTATTCCCACGTCCTTATTTTTCTCCCTGTATAATAGATACAACAATTAATAATAAATAATTAATAATCAAAGTATTTTTACCTCAATCTGCAGGAACGAAGATGATGACATGCTGAACATTCTCAAGACGTCTCAATCCTGAGATTTTACCCACAACAATTGTCCCCAAAATTGTCTTTTTATGAAGATTAAAATACAATTTTCTACACACTTCTAGCACCTGACGGTTAATTAACTTGATAAGATGTGGGTGAGTTGTAGAGTTATAACCCATTGAATATGCGTATTTTTTGAGGATAAGGGAAAGTTAGGGTTTTTTAACTGAGCCCTTCCTTATTTCTTTATCCCATTTTCTTACGCCTTCTCCATCTTCTACCTTGCTCTACGGCGGTTAAAGCTTTCTGAGTTAATTTCTCTTTCCTTTCTCTTTTCCAACTTTCAACATGGTTAAATCCAAGTCAAAAAGTGACATTGCGCAAAAAAATCCCATGAGCTTAGGCAAGGATAGGGATTTCGCTTGTGAAGGCTTAATAGCTAAACCTGATGAGGAAGTCTGTGTCTTCAATAATATCCAAATCGAGTCCCTCAAGGATCGTAAATACTTTCCTGATTCTGCAATCTTTCGGTCTTTTGATGTTTTTGTCAAAGCGAATTTTGTTTCTCCCCACTGGATTTGCTTTTATGACTATCCCTTTGCCCTAGATTTTTCTTTTCCTTTTCCACTGTTGGTGGATGAATTTTTTTCGAAAAACAAAACTATCTTTCGTACAAGCCATGCCCATGATTTGGAGGATTTTCACTTGTATTTTAAGGGTAAACAGAGAGTTTGGGTTGGACATAGGTTTGAGTGAGGTAGCGTCAGTTTATGAGCTTCAAACTTTTGGCTCGTCACGATACCTCATGAAAACAAGGTCTGGAAAGAAACCTTTATTTGCCAAGGTGATGGTCAATGATAGAGGTTGGAAGTCAAGATATTTTTTCGTAGAAAAGAATTCTTTAGAGGAGGGTGATACTCTATCAACGAGGTGGAATAGGGAAGGTATCTTCTCTTAAATTTCAAGTTTTCCCTTTTCCCACACTTAACCGAATTTGTAATTTCTTCTTTTGTCTTTCCAGCTATCAAGTGAGCGGAACTTTTTCCTCCCTCTGCTAACACTGAGGAAAAGGTGAGGAGACTGCTGGAGCTCATCGAAGAAGAAAGATCGTTTAAACCTATGGAGATCGGAGCAATTTCAGAAGACTTTGAGGTGCCACCGTCTGCAGATGTCAACCGGTAAAAGATTTCTTTCATTCTTTCAAAATTTTATTTGAAGTTCTATTGTTCCCAAGTTTATAACTCTAATTCTTTGTTTGATAGTGTCCAAATCTACTGCTGCATTCTCACTAAAAGACCTGCAAGATTTTGTGGGACAATCCCAAGCGGGCCAACAACCAATGGTGTGAAGAAATGGGTCTGGCGGATATTAAGAAGGAAGCTCTCACCATGGTATCAGTGGTAAGTTTTGATTTTTTCGAAAATAGGTTTTTTGGGAATTTTGAATTGATTTCTATATTGACTATCAATTTGCTCTCGCAGGGTTTTGACGCGGCAGAGACTAAAATGAACAGTCTGGAGGAGAGAAATAGGAAGTTGATCCTAGAGACGCTGCAGATGAAGAAGCATCATAAAGAAGAGAAAGATAAACTGACCAAGAAGGTGGAGGATTTATCAAATGAAGTTGAAAGCTTGCTGAAGGGGATGTCATCCATCCAAGATACTCAACTGCAAGAGATTGAGGACCTGAGGAAAAGCTTGATGGCTGCTGCTGCCAAAAGCATGGTGGAGATCAAAATTCAAATGATGGAGGAATTCCAGGATGGAAAGCACACAGAATGGGATATTGAGCAGCAACGCTCGATCCTAAAGAAGCTGAATGGAGAAGTAGCTGAAGCAGGAGAGGTGTCATCCGGCTTGAAGGATGATGGAGTGCAGGAGGAAGGTACAACATCTGCGGCAGTAGCCACCCCGTGAAGGTTTTCAAAAAATGGTTCTTTAGTTTAAACTTTTGGTTTGATGACGGGCTGCGTCCCGGGAGGTTTTGAAAAAACAATTTTAATGCTTTTGGGTTTGTAACGGTCCATAAGGGCCATAAATAATTTGCTTTTTAAGTGTTGGGTTGGTTCAACACTTTAGGTTTCTAGGGTAAGTAAAAACTTTTCTAGGCTTTGAATATTTTGAAGATATTTTCTGGTAGGGGCAAACTTTTGAAATAGTAATGGAAGGTTGACATGCTAGTTTACTCGGAGATGTCGTCACCTTGCGATGGATGTAAAAATCCTTGCATTTTCTTTGATTGACATGTAAATGTCAAGAACCTTTTGTTCTTAGGTGACATGTATATGTCACAACCAAATTGTAAAAATTCTTAAGATCAAAACACATTGGTTGAGTGGAAATGGGTAATTCGTATATATTAAACATACGGGCCCATCACACACCTCAATCAAGGTCTACATCGTGCGCTCCAGGCAAGGTGTATAAACCTTACTGAGACAAAAGAAAGTAATTTCTTTAAACTTTTGAAGGGATTATGTACTTTTAACTGAGGTGAGATGGCCAGTCTCAAGCGGTTGTCTTCATGAAATGTTTTGAGATAATGACCACTTGCAAAACAATAACAAATAAAAGTATTCGACATCTATTCTAATGTCATTTTTTATTTGATAAAAGGAAATAGAAAAAGTACTATACTTTCGTAAAAATATTTATTTATTTGAAGGAAAGGGAGTAAGGAAATAATTTGCTTCAATAAAAAATATGGTCATACCTGACTTGTTAGTATTAAGATGTCACCTTCTTGGAATGGTGTTGACATCTCAAGGTCGCATGATTTATTTGAATGCTTCATGTTTTTTGCAAAACAAAAACATATTAGGGGTGAGTGTTAGCTTAGCTAACACCCCTCCGATGCTTAAGTCAGTAAATGTTTGAACAATAAACAAAATTGAAAAACACTTTTATTGAAATAAAACAGTAAAATTCATACCTTAGTCTTATTTGTATTGAAATGTCGTTATTGAAACTTACATAAAGTAGGACTTGAGGTGGATGGCATTCCAGCTCCAGGGAACCCTTGCTCCATCTAAGGTTGATAGCCAATACGAACCCTTTCCTGCCTCAGTATCCACCAAGTATGGTCCTTCCCTCTTAGGGGCCAATTTCCTAGCAACGAGCTCTCTTGTATTTTAAAATACTTTGCGTAGGACCAGATCACCAACCTGGAACTTCCTCAATATGACATTCTTGTTGTAGGACTTAGCAATTTTCTGTTGATATGCCGCCATCCTGATCTTGGCTAAATCTCTTAATTCGTCAATGGTATCCAAATCATGACTCAGGTTGGCGTCATTCTGCTCAGGTGTCAACAATCCATATCTGGCAGTAGGGACGACGACTTCTGTAGGGATGACAGCTTCTGCACCAAATACTAAGGAATATGGGGCCTGACCTGTTGCATTCTTTGGTGTTGTTCTATCTGCCCAAAGGACAAACGGAAGCTCCTCTGCCCATCTTCCCTTCTTTTGATCTAGCCTCTTCTTTAAGTTGTTGATGATAATCTTGTTACGTGATTCTGCCTGTCCATTAGCTTGAGGATGTACCGGCGATGATGTAACCATCTTGACTCCCCATCTAGTGAGAAAGTCTTGCGTCTTCTTGCTGATAAACTGGGAACCGTTATTACATATTATTTCGGACGGGATGCCAAATCTGCTGAAGATATTCTTTTTAATGAAGGAAATGACTTCTTTGTCATGAACTTGAACATAAGCTTCAGCTTCAACCTACTTCGAGAAATAATCTGTCATTGCAAGCAAAAACACTTTTCCTCCAGGTGCTTTAGGAAATTTACCTACTATGTCCATTCCCCATGTCATAAATGGCCAAGGGGAGAGTACAGGATGAAGCAATTCTGCGGGTTGACGCATTGTTGGCCAGTAGTAACCCATTCTTAGAGCTTTTGTATGCAAGCTTCTGCCCCCAGAATGATTACCACACAATCCTTCATGCAATTCTTTAAGAACTTCCTTGGCTTTGTCAGCTTCTAGACATCTTAGATATGGTCCTGCAAAAGACTTCTTAAATAGCACATTATCTATTAACACATATCGTGAAATTCTTACCCTGAATGCTCTAGCATTCTTTTCGTCGTCGGGGATGGTACCATCTTGAAGATATTTAATTATTGGAGAAGTCCAAGATGTCTCTATCTGATTATCTGAGATGTCGTCATCTATGCAAAAAAGTTCTAATCTTTCCACGGCAGGAATGTTGACAGGGATAATTGGTATATTGGTCTGAGATAAGCTTTTGAAAGCTGATCTAAGATTGGCCAAAGCATCTGCTTGAGAGTTCTCCTCTCGGGGTATTTGTTCAAAGGAAAAGATTTGAAATTTGCTTGCCAAAATTTTCATAATGCCAAAATAAGCTGTCATATTGGCATTTTTTGCTGCATAGGAACCATTAAAATGATTAACTAATAACAATGAATCACTATATACCTGAATTGCTTTGACGTTCATATCTAGAGCCACGGTTAGGCCCACGATTAAGGCTTCGTATTCTGCTTCATTATTTGTAGCTTTAAAATCGCAACTAATGGCCTGGGGTATGATGTCCCCTTGTGGCAACTTTAGGACAACACCTAGCTCTGTGCCCCTCGTATTTGAGGCACCATCCATATACAGAGTCTACTTACACAGGATGTCACCATCTTGGAGCTGTTGGACTTCTAGTTCTACTTCTGGTTGCATGCTTGGACTAAAGTCTGTCACAAAATCCGCAAGTGCTTGTGATTTTATTGCTGTTCTAGGTTCATACCTGATGTCGTAAGTGCTAAGTTGAACGGACCACTTGGCCATCCTTCCTGACATCTCTTGCTTTCTCATGACATTCTTTATTGGATAGTTAGTGCGAATACAAATAATATGAGTTTCAAAGTAATGTCTTAATTTAACTGATGCAGTAACTAAAGCTAAAATTAATTTCTCAAGGTGTGAATACCTGGTTTTCGCATCAAGAAGTGTTTTACTTACATAATAAATCGGCTGTTGGATGCCATCTTGTTCTCGAACCAAGACGGCACTGACTGCAGTTTCAGAGATGGCTAAGTAAGTATACAACGACTCACCTTCTTGAGGCTTTGAGAGTAGATGAGGTGTTGACAGGTACAACTTTAAATCTTGGAAGGCCTGCTCGTGCTTTTTTGTCCACTCAAATCTACATTTTTTCTTTAGGATGTCGTAGAATGGCTTGCATCTGTCTGAATATTTTGAGATGAATCGATTCAAAGTTGCACTTTCCCCGTCAATCTTTGGACATCTTTGACGGACTTAGGCGACGACAGGTTGATAATAGCTTTTATTTGCTCCGGACTTGCTTCTATTCCTCTTCGCGTCACCATGTAGCCCAAGAATTTGCCGGACTTCATGCCAAAGTTGCACTTCGCCGGATTTAACTTCATGTTGAATTTGTCAAAGATATCAAAGGCCTGAGCAAGATCTCGTACATGATTTTCAGCTTTCTTTGATTTTATCACCATATCATCGATGTACACTTCCATGGTGTCCCCAATCTGTTCTTTGAACATCATATTGACTAGCCTCTGGTACGTAGCACCTGCATTTCTTAGTCCAAAAGGCATTGCAATATAACAATAAATACCTATGGAGTAATGAAGGCGGTGTCTTCTTGGTCAGATGGCTCCATCTGGATCTGTTGAAATCCTGAAGATGCGTCCATGAAGGTCAAAACCTCATGCCCAGAAGTGGCATCGACCAAGGTGTCAATGTGTGGCAAGGGGAAAGGATCCTTGGGACATGCTTTGTTCAGCTCCGTAAAATCAACACAAACTCTCCATTTGCCATTCTTCTTCTCTACCACCACTACATTCGCTAACCATCTTGGGTATTCGACCTCTCTGATCATCTTAGCTTTGAGCAGTCTGTCTACCTCTTCCTGAATGATTAGATTCCTTTCTTGCGCGAATTTTTGTCTCTTCTGGTGAATTGGTTTGAAGGATGGTCAATGTTGAGTTTATGGGTGATGACATCTTTGCTTATACCTATCATGTCTTCATGCTTCCTGGCGAAGCTCTTAACTCTGCTTTTCAAGAGGTTGACAAAGTCCTCTTCGATCTCTGCTAGAACGTCTTGACCGATTAGCACCTTGAGATCTGGGTTGGAGGGATCTAAGGATATTTCTTTTATATCATGCTCCTTCGCCTCCAAAACCTCACATGCCTTTCTCTGTAATTTCTATGCCATCTTTGGAGATGTCGACGCCTTCATGGATGTCATATAGCATTCCTTAGCTGATTGCTGATCACTGTAAACCTTGACAACTCCCCAGGGTGTCGGCATCTTTACGCACTGATGATAAGTGGATGGCACTGCTTTCATTCCATGGATCCAGGGTCTGCCCAAGATTACATTGTAACACGTAGCACTATCAATCACGCAAAATCTCTCCATGGAGTTGATGCCTTCAACATAAACTGGAAGCGTGATCTCTCCCACTGTACTTTTGGTTTCTCCACTGAAACCTATAAGAACTGAGGTCCTCTTAACGATGCTTTCTTCAGGGATCTTCATTTCCTTCAGGGCGTCCAGCATAATGAGGTTCACTGAACTGCCTCCATCTACTAGAATACGCCTGACTCTGCAATTAGCGATCTGGAGTGCAATGACCAAGGCGTCATGGTGGGGATCCATAACATTGTCTCTGTCACTTTCTTCGAAGGAGATGACATCTTGGAATGTAAACTGCGACATCTTTGAAAGTCTTTCGGGCTTCTCATCTTTTGCTTGCTTGGCAAATTTCTTAGCTGCAGAATAAGAAGTGCCACAAATATCAGAACCACCACTAATAATATTAACTACCTTAGTTACCGGTGGAGGAGATGGCGGTCTAGATGGAACAGGTTCTTTGCTCTCCGTCTTGTTCTTCCGGTTGCCAAGAAGCTCTTTAAGATGTCCCTTTGATAGCAGGTAACTAATCTCCTTCCTCAAGGCAATGTAATCTTCGGTAAGATGTCCAAAATCCTCGTGGTTGGCACACCACTTGGATTTATCCTTCCAACCAGATGGCTTGTCGTTCTTCCGAGGCCACCTTGCCTTATCTCCAAGGTTGTTCATTGCACAAAGGATACCTGAAACATAACCAGAGAAACAATAGTCAGAAATTTTAGGGGATTTGAAATCATCATCATCTCCTTCATCTTCCACAAAATTGATTTTGCTATGGTCATTTCTATAGTAAGGTCTGGATCTATTCTGCCTCTGGTGAGATGACTCTATCTTCCTCTCAGGGTTGTCATATGCCGACGCCTTGTCGGAATGCTTGGACTGCTGCACCTTATCCTCTTCTAGCCTGATGAATCTTAATGCTCGGTTCCGGATATCCTCCATTCTCTTGCATGGGTACATCACCAAATCTTCGTAATATGGAGAATCTTTCTTCAAGCCCATTTTAAAGGCTTCAACAGCTGTTGCCATGTCCAGGTTGGGGATTTCTAGGACCTCTTTGTTGAATCTGTTAACATAGTCCTTCAATGCTTCTGCGGGCTGCTGGGTGATGCTGTAAAGATCACTAGTAAGCTTCTCGAACTGTCGACTGCAAGAGAATTGATTGTTGAACAGGTTGACTAGCTGAGCGAACGACCCAATGGAACCAGGTGGTTGACGAATCAGCCACTTCAATGCTGATCCTACCAATGTCGAACTGAACCCTCTGTGAATGTGTGCCCAAATTCTAATTTTTTGTTTTTTTTAGATTGGATTCACGCGAGTTTGAAAACATCCGGTTTAATTTGAAAAACGGAGTCGCCACGCCATTTTGATTTCCTCAAAAACTTTGAAAAAAAGGATTTTAGGGTTCGGAGGTTAAGTTACCCCTTGGGAAGAACGGATCGTCGTTCACCCAAGGTGCCTTGCCGTAGCAAGTCTCCCTAGATTCCATTTTTCGTGCTTTCTTGCGTGCTTTCTTGTGTGCATGTATTGAAAAGAGGGGGGGGGAATGTCCCATGTGATCTTCCGGACGTACAAACCATTTAGTTGGTTGTCGCTCGGGATTCCTTGGATTTTTTATGTGTTCGGGATTTTGATCTCGTCCTCATCTTGGACTTATGATCATCGCTATTTGACTTTGGGTCTTGCGTGATCGAGAGAAGGACTCTCTTTTATAGTCCAAAATGAGGTTCTTTAGAAAAGGAGTGTTCTTAGCCCATCAATCCTACGCCTTGAGACGATTGAGCTTATATTGGGGCTATCATGATCGTCTCAAGCGATAATCGGAGATATAGGTTCAAGGTTTATCCCTTTCTAAAGAGATTTTGGCACCTTTAATGGAAGAAACGATGTAAAGATAGGATCTTTACACCGGTCCGTTCCGAAGGTTGCATCAAGTACCAATTGGGGACTAGGGGGATGCATGTTAAAAATGACATTTTTAGTGAAAAGATGACATTTTTGGATGCAAAGGATGCTTTTGATTGCAAATGATGCTTTTTGATGTAAAGAAAGGATTTTTATGCAAAGGATGCATTTTTTTTATAGGAAAATAGCATTTTTAGGCAAAGGATGCATCTTTGATGCAAAGAAATGATCTTTAATTTTTTTATGTGAAAATGAGTTTTAGGGTGCAAAGGATGCAATTTGAATATAAAGATTATATTTTTACATGCAAAGGATGCATAAAGATATCATTTTTATGTAAAAAAGGGACTTTTAGGTGCAAAGGATGCACCTTTAATGCAAAAGATTACATTTTTATGGGCAAAGGATGCTTATTTCATGCCAAGGATGCAAAGGGGGAGGGGGTATGATTTATATGAATAAAGATAGGATCTTTAACAATAAATACCAAGTCCCAAGCAAGATAATAGTAATATATGAATGCAAGGAGCAATTATATCACATAAACAAGCATATTGCAAGGTAAAGGGGTGAGAGGTTACCAATGGTGGTGACCTCTTCTTCTTTGGATTTTGCCTAGTGGATGGACCAACTTGGAAGGCTTCAAGGAGGAGGGAGATGGCTTCTTGGCACTCTTCAACTTCTTGGATTTTCGCAGCAGGGCTTGAACAGAGCTTTTGGTACTAAATGTGGTATGTTGTTGTTGTGTCAAAATGGGTAGAGGAGGGCTCTATTTATAGGCAGTCTGGATAAGGCTAATGAGGCCGTGCGACTTGGAGTCTTCTCCTAATGCAGCCGTGCGGCATTATCTTGTGTGACTCAGCATGTTTCTAGAATCATGCAAGGTGGCACTTCTAGAAGGTTTTCCATATTAAGGAAACGTGCCCTTTTAATTTAAATCAGTCCCTTCATTCCTCGAAAGGTTCGGAACAGTTCTGGAATTGCTCCCGGACTTTAGGAAAGTCCGAGAAATTGCCGGAAAACTTAACCGGGAGGCATGAGCCAGATTTGGGTACTTACAGAAGTCCCTCGGCAATGTCACTTGCAGGGCGAGTGGGGTTATCGATAGAAAAGCATCCGATCTGGCTAATGCCGAGACGGATTAGGTGACCAAGGTGGTCGAGTGGCTGAACCTTCGGAAGGCTACTTACGTATCCCAAGTGGGAATCAAGCCAGGCCGTAGTTCAGAAAAGATCCGCAGGGGAATGGCGGAGAGAAACTGGTCTCTTGCTGGGAAAATAGAAGAGAAAGTGACCTAGGAGGTCAGGCGATTGATCCTACTGGGGATATGCTAGAAGTGACCGATGTGGTCGGATATCTGGACCTCTATGAGGGGCTACTTCACTACCGAGGAGTGATAAATGACAAAGGGGTGACCAATGTGGTCTGATGGCTGGACCTTTATGAAAGGCTGCCTCACCACTGAGGAGCGATGATGGAAAAGGGTGACCACTGCGGTCGGATGGCTGGACCTTTTATGAAAGGCTACCTACGTATCCCGGAGGAATCAAGCCTTGGTCGTAGTTCAAGCATCACTAGATAGTTAGGAACGATGTCTATGATCCTTGAGGTTTTGACAATTAATGGAGGTTGTCACCTGAGGTGATTAAAGCTTATGTCACTATCGAGGAGATAGAGGTAGCTGAAGTTTGGAAAACTTGAGCGTACTTGTCAATCTGTGATAGAGGTAGCTTAAGTTTGGAAAACTTGAGCGTACTTCTCAATCTGTGATAGAGGTAGCTTAAGTTTGGAGAACTTGAGCGTACTTCTCTATTCGTGATATAGGTAGCTTAAGTTTGGAGAACTTGAGAGTACTTCTCTATTCGTGATAGAGGTAGCTTAAGTTTGGAGAACTTGAGCGTACTTCTCAATCTGTGATAGAGGTAGCTTAAGTTTGGAGAACTTGAGAGTACTTCTTAATCTGTGATAGATGTAGCTTAAGTTTGGAGAACTTGAGCGTACTTCTAAATCTGTGATAGAGGTAGCTTAAGTTTAGAGAACTTGAGCGTACTTCTCAATCTGTGATAGAGGTAGCTTAAGTTTAGAGTTCTGACAATTCGGAGGTTGTCACCTAGCGTCATTCCGTTATAACGGAAGCGACTGGGGAGGAAAGTCTATTTGCTTAGGAGATAACAGATATCCTTTGGAAAACGAAGTTATCCTAGTTAAAGGATAACAGGAATTATACATCCAAGTGGGAAGTCCAGGGGCAAAATTGTAATTTCTGCTCAGGGCGAAAGAAGCCGCCCGGCGTGAGACGGGGGCAAAAGAAGCCGCACGGCTATAAGTCTGATTTTTCCAGATTATTTAAAACAGATTTGAACGGGCATTGGGCATTGTTACCGTCCATCTACTGCCGAGGAAGAGAGAGAGGAGGGAGAGAATTTCTTCAAAATCCTTCAATTCCCTTGCTTCTATTGATTAAGATGGATCCGGAGGGGAATCCTATGCCAAGGCAAGCAAGAAGGAACATCTCCGAGGCCGCTCGGAGGAGGAGGAAAGAGCTCGTCCGCACGGAGAGGAAGTATGACTTCCTTACGCCTCCATCGGAGCTCTATCCGGGTAGGAGGGAGCACAAATCGACGAATCCTCAATCGGTTGGGGTAAGCATTCTTAATTTGCTCAATTCCGTCGATTTTGATTGAATTTTGATTGATTCTAGGGCTTGACTCGAGTTTTAGGAATTTCTCGAATTTTCCTAGGATTTTTGATGATGATTTTGGAATATTAATGATTAACCTATGAGGCTAAGAAGATGCATGTGCAATTTTCTTGAGAAATAATGAGAATGACCCATTTTTCGAAAATAAATTGAGAAAATAATTGTCTAAGATGTGACGGAGTCCTTGCATGTGCTAGAACTAGGTCAATTTTTTGATCATGGATGCTAAAACGGGATTTTGGATGATGAAAAGGATTCATGCATGCCATTTTTGAGAAAAAATTAATGCTTATGTGCAAATAATTTTGAAAATTGTGATTTTGTGCTTAGGAGAGCAATGTGCTTGACACGATGCGTTTCAAGTGACGAAAGACACTTTTTTCTACGCATAGGATGCTAGAAAAAATTTATTGAATGCTTTTCTTTTGAAAACATGTGCACTTTTGAATATATGCATGCTTTTGAAATGAGGTGAAGGACTGACACATTTCTTTTGCTGTGCTTGTCTACAGGAGAACAAGTCTAGGGGGCCTTCCGAGATTGCAGTGAGGCTGTGGCAGAGGATGCCTGATTTTGAGAAGGATGGGGTGAACCCCAAGCAGCTTGTGAGGGCTACCGACCTGGATTTATTTATTGAGGCTATCGGCAGAGGTATTTACATTACCTCGAAGAGCAAGGGCTTGATCCAGGCCCTCTCGGAGTTCTGGTGGGACACCACCCACAGCTTTCATCTTAGCTGGGGGGAGCTGACAGTGACACCTGCAGATTTCATTGCTATCACTGGCTTACAGTTCACCGGAAGGCCTGTGACCTGGAGGAACCATATTACGACGGAGGAGTTTAGAGCTTTGGTTGGATTTGAGCTTATTCCTAAGGGTCTCAGGATGGAGACTAGGAATGTGGAGGTGGCATCCCGTAACCGCATGCAGAATTTGTCAAGCACGAGGTGACTGCCTCCCAGCTTGCGAGGGCCTTTGTGTGGTTGATGCTGTCAGTCACCATTTTTGCTAATTCTGGGACGCTGGCTATGACTTACCTTCTTGACTCCTTGGAGGATGTTTATGGGATTGGGACGGTCTCTTGGGGCGAGGCCGGATTGGCAGAGCTTTACTTTTCCCTGGATCTGTACAGCCGGAATAAGGCTGCTTCGATGGATTGCTTCTCTTTTGCTCTCGAGGTAGTCTCACTTTCTTTTCTCTCTTTTACTTTCTGTCTTTGAGACTTTTATGAGAGAAAATGACCCTTTTGATGTTTTGAACATGCAGGTCTGGTTTTGCGAGGTGATCAGGTTCTTTCCGTGGAACCAATAGAGCGATGCTACCATCTTTCCCGCTATGATCCGCTGGAGGGGAGATGCGAGAGATAAGTTCATCGGGAAGACCCGGATCACCTTTGACTACAAGATGGTGAGGCCAGTCATCAACAGGGATGGGCACGACGGAGTGGACTTTTACCCTTGGGGGAGGTATCCAGAGATTTTGCTAGGAGAGGCCGTGGAGGCGACGAGGCAGAGGCGATGGTTGACCGGGCTGACATGTGATGTCATCTATCTGGGGGACCGTTTCTCTAGGCAGCATGGCCATATCCCTCCATTGGATGCCATTACCCCCCATGATCCTCCAGCACGGATGCTGCAGCCCCGGGATTGGTCGGCGGATGACATAGAGAGATATCAGGCAGGTGTAGCAGTTGAGGAGTATTTTGACATGGCTACCCCTTATGCTATCTTTGTGGAGCAGCGACTGAGGACGCCATAGAAGCTAGTGAAGCTGGCTGTCACTCAGGGATATGGGGAGGCCGAGCCTACTGACCCGTCGATGCCTCCTGCTCATCTTTCTTATGTAGTCAATGAGGTACCGAGGAGGTTCAGGATACCTGTCCCCGACACTAGGGAGCCCCAGTATACTCTGCCACCGGACAACACTGTAAGTACACTTTAGGATCTTTTCCCTTTTTTTAGGCTTCTTTGCTTTTTGCAATTTCGAGATTTTCTGAGATTTCCTTTTCTTTTTCTCAGGTTCCAGCTCGCACTTACGACGGCTTGGTCAGGCAGAATAGGGGCTGGAAGGATGTATGCCGATCCCTTTTGAAGAAGCTGGCTTGCGCTTCAAAGGCTGCAGCGAACGTGCAGGAGCCTGTGCGCAAAAGGAGGCACGTAGGGGGTACAACATCCACCTCATCGGCTTCAGAGTACTCCTCTAGCGCCATGCCTCGGGGACGGGGACCCAATGCCGGCATTCTGGAGCATCTGGCTGAATATGAACATGTGAATGTTCATCTTTCTGATGTGAGCGACAGTGAGGATTTGATGAGAGAGGCGAGCCTTTATGAGTTGAGTAGTGATGAGGAGGAATCGGAGGCCTAGGAGGTCTCTAGAATCGATTTAGGAGGAAAAACAAACAATGAACAATTTTATGCACAACTTGTTTATTTTTTGCTTTATTTGGGCGCCGATGGGGCGAAAACAATGTATTAATGTTTTATTTGCTTTTTAAATTTATGCTTTATGAATTTACATATTACTTGAGCCTCGGGGCAGTTTTTTGCTTGGAATTGGGGTTGAAACTGGGCCAAAATGATTTGTGATGACACATAACTGCATGGTTAGTGTTTGGATATGTTTTTGTACAGGTTTTTGTTGGAAAAGTGGGGTGAAAACTCCTTTGGGCAGCAACTTGGTTGCGTGCAGATTTTTTTTTTCACATCGTGCTAATGAAGCCGTGCGGTCGGACTCGAGAGCAAATGAAGCCGTGCGGCTCACAGTTCTGTCTGGACTGGTTATTTTTAGAATAAAATCAAGGCTTGGCCATTTCATTTCATTTTCACTCTAGACTTGTCCCAACTGTTCCCAGAGCACATATTTGACCTAAAGACATCAACTTTGATAATTTTGCAATGGAGAAGCCCGTTAGATTGCAAAGGGGGAAAAGAGACCGCTTTTTGTCCGATGTTCAATCTTGGGTGAGATATAACTTTCAATCTCATAAGGGGCTGTTTGATTCTTCTTTCAAGATCAAATCATTAGGACATTTGAGGAATCTCCCGCCCGATTGGGACCTTTTGAGAGCAGCAGCAAGGTTTTGGGACGTCCGGAGACACGTTTACTGCTTTTCTTACAATGAGATTGTCCCAACCTATGAAGACTTCCGAGCCTTGATTGGGGGTCCAAAAATTGAGGCTATATCGATTCATCTGATCGAAGATGTGCCGGTGGCGACAAAGTTGGCATCTTTTCTGCACATATCTCTGGGAGAGGCTGAGGGGATGATGATAGCTCCAGACAGGATTGACCTTTCGATATCCCAGGCTGGTTCGGGTCTTCGGATATGGCTACGACCACGGTGGCTATGGATGCATTTATCCTCTGCATATTCTCTTCTCTGTTCACCGCTGAGTCCGTGGGGATCTGTCATGGTGGTCTCTTTGACATGGTTAAGGATTGCAGGGCTGGGAAGGACATTGTCCCATTGGTTTTGGGTGAGACCTGCATGGTATTGATAGGATGGCTAGAGGAGACCGTTTTATGAGGTCCGGGAGTCCGGCCGTGTTGACTTTGTGGTCAGGAGAGGCTCGGGGCTTTGCCAGGGGGCTTTGCCGACTCGGTGCCCTTGGGTGATTTCCTGAGGGGTTTACCTCGGCAATGCAGGACGGGGTGACTTGGAGCCGATGATGGCTAGGTTATCCACTTCGGATATTCGCCGGTGGGTACCTCACCGGAGGCTGCAGACTGGAGGACATTTCAGAGTCCTATATAGTGAGGGTTCCGTGGTTACGCGGGTCATCCTTCTACATACCCTGCTTGGTGTCCAGGCAGTTCGGGGCCTTACAGGAGCCGTTGGGTGATTGGGAGGACATTCGTACCATGGAGGTGGTGCCATTAGATATGAGGGATCCTGCCAGCTTCTCATTCTTCTCGAGGGCTTGGACGTATACCGTTTTCTCACCCAGGGCTATCCTCAGGAGCAGGAAGAGTACCATTTTGACTACGGTCTTCTTGGATTGGTACAAGAGGGAGATGGGAGCGACTCAGGTCATATTGGGAGAGAGGTCGCGGCTTTATCGGGGTCGACGGTGACTCGGCAGGACTCTGAGGGAGACTGAAGCTAAGGCGAGTCACCATAACCAGTCGGGTGACCTTATCAAAGATATGGAGGCTCGATATAAGAGGCTTTCTGAAGTCGCTCCCTTGACTGAGGCTCAGAGGGAGGAAGTGCGGACTCGTGCCCGTGTTTAGAGGGCACTTATTGACACCGGTTTGATGGAGGCTCCAGTGAGGATACCGGAGATCGGGATGAGGGAGACCCACATCTTGGAGAAGAAGAGAAAGAAAACTCGATGGGATCGAGGTAAAGGGAAGAAGACCAAAGAAGACTCAGTGAATGACGACTGACAGATCTTTTCTTAGGATTCCCTTATTGCCATTTTTGCAAACACAGTAGTTTATTAGGCATTTTATTGTATTTTAGATCTTTGTAGCAGGTTAGCAGAGTCAAGAGTAGACCGTGCTTGAACTCATCAAGAAGTTTTTAACTTGTAATGAACAAGAGATATTATCTTAGAAATTAATCAAGACACAATTTTATGGAAATTTCAAATGTCTTATTGATTAGGACCCGTTTTATGAAAACTTGAATGCCCTTTATTTATTGTTTAGGACGCATTTCATGGAGACTTAATCGCCCTTTTTATTGTTTAGACCGAACCATAAATGGCTGCCTACGTTCCCCTTTTACAAGAAAGACTAAGGGGCTCAGGTCTTCGTAGTTCATTCTGGTGAACTTTTTTTTTTATGTGCAGCCCTGTTTTTTGCCTAGACCGCCCTTTTTGGGTTTTCAGCCTAGCTGGGCATTACTCTTTTTGCACTAAGATTTTTTTTTTTTATGTGCAACCCTATTTTTTGCCTAGACCGCCCTTTTTGGGTTTTCAGCCTAGCTGGGTATTACTCTTTTTACACTAAGATATTTTTTTTTATATATATATTTTTTTTATTTCTTAGACATAGTACCTTCGGAGCTTATCACCGTTGATTGGGTGGACAAAGGGATTGCCATCCAGGTCTGCAAGTTTCATGGCTCCTCCCGATAGTATCTTCTGCACCACGTACGGGCCGATCCAAACGGGTTCCCATTTTCCTGTGGGGTTGTCTCTGGTAGGGGGCTTCACTTTCAACACTAAGTCACCCTGTTTGATGTCCCTGGCCTTGACCTTTTTGTCAAATGCTCTAGCCATTCGCCTCTGGTAGGCTCGGGTGTGCTCCATGGCTTTTAGCCTTCTTTCATCGAGCAGGGCGAACTCATCATGCCGGCTGCGTAGCCATTCTACTTCGTTGACACCGTTTTCCAGGAGGACCCTTAATGACGGGATTTCCAACTCCACTGGTAACACCGCTTCCATCCCGTAGGTTAGGGCAAAAGGAGTTTCTCCCGTGGCCGTTCGACAGACGCTACTGTAGCCCCGCAGTGCCAGTGCAGCTTTTCGGGCCAATCACGACCACGGGTGGCCATTTTCCTGGATGATCCGTTCGAGCGTCTTATTAGCAGCTGCCACGGCTCCATTAGTCTGAGGTCGGGATGGGGATGTCTTATGGCGAGTGATTCTGAATTCTCGACAAAGAACCTATCGCAGTCTCCTTCAAAGTGCGACCCATTATTAGAAATGATCTCATTGGGCACCCCATATCTACACATTATGTTTTCCTTGATAAACTGGGCCACCTTCTTGGAAGTGAGGACCTTGTAGGACTTGGCCTCTACCCACTTGGTGAAGTAGTCAATGGCTACTAACACAAATTCATGCCCATTGCTTCCTGGCGGGGCTATCTTCCCTATCAAGTCAATACCCCAAGTTGCAAACGGCCAAGGAGTCGTCATGCAGTACAGGTCATGAGGTGGGAGATGGTTGAGGTTGGCAAACAGTTGGCATTTGTCACATGCTCGGACATGCCGGGACACCCTGTCTCCATGGAAATCCAAGAGTAACCCATTCTCGAGGATCACTTGCATCGTGGCTCTAGCATTCATATGAGGACCGCAGGGACCATTGTGGACTTCACCATCAACTCTCCGGCCCTTTCTTGAGTGACGCACAAGAGGAGTGGTCCTTGGTACCGCTTCTTGTACAAAGTTGCCTCCTAGAATGACATAATGGGAGGCCAACCTTTTCGGGCTTGCAAGCTCTTGGCTTTGACACCTTCTTTTGGTCTACCTTCTTTGTCTCCGAAAGCCGACTCTCCATCTTTGAGGAACCGGTAAATTTGATTGTACTGGGTTCCGTGATAGGCTCAGGTCCCAAGTCTACTTCACAACAGAAGGCCGGGGCTTTTCTTCTACCCACTCTGAAGGGTTTTATGGCTTTTCCCTCGGGGATCTCTACCAGTGAGGCTAGAGTAGCTAGGGCATCTGCGAATCTATTCTTATCCCTTGGCAAGTAGTGGAATGTCACTTCTCTGAACTGTCCAGTCAACTCCTCCATATGGGCATGATACCGCTGAAGATTAGGGTCCACAGCCTTCCATTTGTTGGAGACCCGGTTGATGATCGTGGCCGAGTCTCCATAAACTTCGAGCTCCTTGACATTCCTTTCTAAGGCAGCTTCTAAACCAGCAATGCAGGCCTCGTACTCGGCAACATTGTTCGTGGCAGGGAAGTTCAACTTAAGGGCTATGGGCGTGTGCTCATCTTTCTGGTCAACCAGTAGCATCCCTACGCAATTTCCTCTTTTGTTAGAGGCTCCATCAAAGAAAAGCTGCCATCTGTTCTCAGGCTCGACTACAAAGATCCCTTCATCTGGGAATTGGGGTTCAGGCCCACGGTCTTCATTAATGGGAAAATTTGCCAGATGGTCTGACAATGCTTGACCCTTGATGGCTTTTCTGGTCACGTAGTTGATGTCGTATTCAGCTAAGAAGAAGTACCATTTTGCTAGACGCATCGAGAGGGAAGGCTTGTCAAAGATGTACTTGATGGGGTCCATTTTCGAGACCAAGTTCACAGGGTGGGCTTGCATATAATGCTTCAGCTTACCGACTACCTGCACTAGTCCCGCACAAGTCTTTTCACATGCCGAGTAATTGAGCTCACTTCCCCGCAGCCTTCTGGCCGACAAAGTAAATGGCATTTTCTACCCGAGAGTCTTTCTTCTCCCGAGCAAGCATAGCCCCAACCGCCGTATCAAGGATGCGTGAGATAGAGCAGAAGAGGTTTCTGTCTATGTGGGGGGCATAGTACCGGAGGATGTACTAAGTACGCCTTGATCTGGTTAAAGGCATCCTGGCATTCTTCGTTCCATTATGTGTCTACATTCTTCTTCATGAGCTTGAAGATGGGCTCGCATATAGTGGTCAACTGGTTGATGAAACGGGTGATGTACTGCAGTTTGCCCATAAAGCTTTTGACTTCTGTCTGGGTTTGAGGTGGCCTCATGTCCAAAATGGCTTTGATCTTTCGGGGGTCGACTTCGATACCTCGCTCCGTGACCATATACCCAAGTAATTTTCCCCTTGTCACTCCGAAGGTGCATTTAGCAGGGTTTAGTCTCATGGAATGTTGTCTCAGCCTCTCGAAGAACTTTCGCAGGTCAATAAAGTGCTGCCCATCCTCGCCTTTGGAGTGAATTATCGTGTCTTCGACGTAGACCTCAATCTCCTTGTGGATCATGTCATGAAAAAGAGCGGTCACTGCCTTTTGATAAGTAGCCCCGACATTCTTAAGCCCAAATGGCATTACTCTATAGTAGTAAGTTCCCCACGGCATGGTGAAGGCTGTCTTTTCTTGGTCTTCTTCGGCCATCTTGATCTGGTTGTAGCCTGCAAATCCGTCAACGAAGGATTTGACTTCGTAGTTGGCAGTGGCGTCCACCAGGATGTCTATGTTTGGCAAGGGGTAATCGTCTTTGGGGCTGGCCTTGTTCAGATCCCGAAAATCTACACAGCAGCGCACCTTCCCATTGGCCTTGGTTACGGTCACAATATTGGACAACCATGTCGGATATTCGATGAGTCTGATGAATCCTACCCGCAGTAGCTTCTCAATTTCTTCTTTGACCTGCAGAGACCACTCTGGCTTGATTTTCCTCGCTCGCTTCACCGGCTTAGCATCCGGTGCTAGAGGGATTCTCGTGCTCTACTATTGAACCTGTCTAGCCCCGGCATATCCTTGTACGACCATGCAAAGACGTCCATGTATTCTCTCGAGCAGATTAACCGCCGTCCCTTTTAACCCCTAGAAGAAGCTTCCAATCTGTGTCTCTTTAGGTTCCTCGACGCACCCAAGTTAACACTCGTCAAAACCTCTTCGGCAGCTTGGGCCCGGTTTTCCTCTTTTTTTGTAACCTGCTTAAAGATTTCTTTAATGTATTGTTCGTTTAGTGTGTTTGCATCTTGTTCAAATGATTCATTATTAACTGTTGTTAAGTTTTGAGTTAATTTATCATTTGTTAAGTTGGCAATAAGAGGATACTCAGAAAGATCTGTCATTTCATTCAAAGCAAGGGGAAAGATGACATTGATTAAATGTTCATAATCCTCAGGCGTGAGGCCTTCGGACGACTCAGAGGACTGGAATTCAAAGATTCCTGACTCAACTGACTCTTGACCTTACTAACTCTGGACCCTACACTACTTATTGACTCGAAGTGTTTGACGCGGGTTGGACTGGGGTTTACTCTTTCCTGCTGTTGCTCTGGGGAGTAGCAGTCTTGTCAGCATTCTTCAGGAAGTTGGAGACTTTGAACTGATCAAAAACTTGCCGGAAATCATTGGTAGGCCGGTACCTTGGAAAGATGGTGAGAGGAGCTAGAGTAGCTTGATGCAATCTCTCGGCGAGCTCGTCTGTGACAACTGGACTCATTGACTGAAGAGTCTGGCTCATCTTATCAATACACTGCTGATAACTCATTTTCTCTTTACAGATCTTTGATACCACGACCTTGTCAGTATAGCAAACAGGAGGGTTGGCCTAGATAATGCTGATGAAGTCTTCTTCAGAAGGGACCTTGATTCTTCCTTGATTGGCCACGTATTCTATGGGTTTTCTGTATTCTGCTTCCAAATTTGCTAGCTTCTCATTGAACTTCACAATGGCGACAAACTCAGAACTTTCTGCCTCGAGAGGGTCACTGACTATAGGGGTATCAGGCTGGACTGCGTTTTGAATGACGGGTTTCTTGGTAGGTTCCTTGGCATAACTGACGTAGTAGTCAATCTTGCCTGAAGGCTCCCCTAAAGTTCCAACGCTCTTGTCCCCGGCTTCGTATCTTTCTTTTAATTTCTGTTGCATGGACTTCCTCTTCTTCTTCTTTCTTGAAGGAGCGTCTTCGTTAATCCATTCTTGATACTCATATTCCAGACAGTCTTCACAATCATACACATCATACCAGATGTGGGGCCTGGGTTGAACTGGGATGGCCTCTCCGACTACTTGGTCATTACCATTGTTGACTACCACGTTGGCCATTTTGACACTGGAAAGTTGAGACTTGAGGATTCTGGCAAACTTTCTGAGAATTCTGCGCTAACAAGTTGCTGACCCGGTGTTCTCACCCACTTCTTTCTCGCTGCGGGAAAGGGATAGGAGAGGTTTAGACTCGGGGTAGGTGTTTAGGCTGAAGGCTCAAGCAATATGCAAATTAAGAATCTTCGAGTTTACTTAAAACAGTATCTTTTATTAATTTCTATTTGGTTGGAAAAGGGGTTCTGCCCTTCTTTTTCGCAACTACTCTAGATCCTGGATCAGTGGGTTCCATCACTACATCTATAAGCCCCTCGTATTCCACCTGTATTTCGACCTCCCAGGGTGGACAGCCCTGGGCGAGGGTCCTATAGGGCACGCGGATCCCACCGACCGAGAGAGAAGAATGCTCCTAACGGGTCTAACAGGTCATAGGAACTTTTAACGCACGAGCGATGCGAATTATAGTCAAGGCAATACCGGGAAAGTCTCGTCTTTCAGCCTTAACAGAATTTCGGCAGAATTTCGCTTGCGCGATTGACGTTTTGACTTTTCGGTAATATCCGAGAAGATAATAGGCATGGGTCGGGCGGTAAAAGCCGGATGACACAGTGTCACATTGAACTTCGTTGCATACGCCGTGCGTGAGTCAGGATCGAAGTCAATGCCGGGTTAAGATCTTGCCAATTTTTCCTTGTCAGAATTTTGGCAGAGCTTCGCTTGAGCGAAAGATCTTTTGGATTTTTGGCATGGACTTGGTCTCGACTCTTACGCATTCCGTGCGGGTCAAGGTCGAAGTCAACGCCGGAGTCAAGATCTTGCCATTTTTTCCTTTGTTGGAATTTTGGCAGAGCTCCGCTTGTGCGGAAGATCTTTGGACTTTTGGCACAGACCCAGTCTCGACTCTTACGCATTCCGTGCAGGTCAAGGTCAAAGTCAATGTCGGAGTCAAGATTCTACCGATTTTTCCTTGTCGGAATTTCGGCAGAGTTTCGCTTGAGCAAAAGATCTTGACTTCCGTTACGGACTAAGGCTTGACCTTTACGGGGATATGCAACTGGGCTATATGACACGGACTAGACCAAAAACCAACCAAAAGTCACGGTTTTTTGAAACGTGTGACACGGACTGTGCATTGGTCGACACTGGCTGCCATGGGGAGTTTGGGGTGATTCCGTGCGCGCCCGGGAGCATCGTAAGGCTGTCCGTGATCAGAATCAAAACCACCCCGGGTTTAAAGGGACGTGCGTGCAAAGTGTACAGGATATAAAAGGTGCGCGTAGTGTGCGGCCTCCTAAAAATATTCCTTTTTGAGTTAAAACAGAGATTTTAATAAATGTGTTTTAAAGGAATGATTTTTTGGGACGGGGGAAAATGCAACAGTTAAGGCACGTAAATTTTCTGGGAGCCCCAGTCAGTCTTGGAACTGAATAGCCCCAAGCTGCCAAGGCTGCCAGATTAATCTCAATTTTTCCTGGTGGAATTGCCACTGAGGCCGCCCGGTCAGAATCCAAGGAGGATTGAGCCGTACAACTGCATGGATCAATTTTTCAGGTTCCACTCCTTTGCAATTTCAGGTTGCTTCCCGAACATTTTAGGCACCTTTTAGCCTTGAGAAGGCTTCCTGTTCAAAGTATGCACCATTCCCAAGATGCAAATGATGCAATGCAAGGCAAAGAAAGCAAGCACGATAATTGGAATCCGTGACGGGAGTCTAACCGGCTCAAAGGAAAAAAGCTTTTTTATTTTATTTTTGAAAAGAGATACCGGTACGTATGATTGTTAAACCACCGTTTATCCCAAGCCCTGGGTTAGGGATCGATATAGGAAGGTTAAATGGTTTCCACCTATATACCGGGTATCGTTTATTTTGAAAATGAAAGCTTTTCTCCTTTGGGATATTCCCCAGCGGAGTTGCCAAGCTGTGAATGTGTGCCCAAATTCTAATTTTTTGTTTTTTTTAGATTGGATTCACGCGAGTTTGAAAACATCCGGTTTAATTTGAAAAACGGAGTCGCCACGCCATTTTGATTTCCTCAAAAACTTTGAAAAAAAGGATTTTAGGGTTCGGAGGTTAAGTTACCCCTTGGGAAGAACGGATCGTCGTTCACCCAAGGTGCCTTGCCGTAGCAAGTCTCCCTAGATTCCATTTTTCGTGCTTGCTTGCGTGCTTTCTTGTGTGCATGTGTTGAAAAGAGGGGGGGGGGAATGTCCCAAGTGGTCTTCCGGACGTACAAACCATTTAGTTGGTTGTCGCTCGGGATTCCTTGGATTTTTTATGTGTTCGGGATTTTGATCCCGTCCTCATCTTGGACTTATGATCATCGCTATTTGACTTTGGGTCTTGCGTGATCGAGAGAAGGACTCTCTTTTATAGTCCAAAATGAGGTTCTTTAGAAAAGGAGTGTTCTTAGCCCATCAATCCTACGCCTTGAGACGATTGAGCTTATATTGGGGCTATCATGATCGTCTCAAGCGATAATCGGAGATATAGGTTCAAGGTTTATCCCTTTCTAAAGAGATTTTGGCACCTTTATTGGAAGAAACGATGTAAAGATAGGATCTTTACACCGGTCCGTTCCGAAGGTTGCATCAAGTACCAATTGGGGACTAGGGGGATGCATGTTAAAAATGACATTTTTAGTGAAAAGATGACATTTTTGGATGCAAAGGATGCTTTTGATTGCAAATGATGATTTTTGATGTAAAGAAAGGATTTTTATGCAAAGGATGCATTTTTTTTATAGGAAAATAGCATTTTTAGGCAAAGGATGCATCTTTGATGCAAAGAAATGATCTTTAATGCAAAGGATGCATTTTTTTTATGTGAAAATGAGTTTTAGGGTGCAAAGGATGCAATTTGAATATAAAGATTATATTTTTACATGCAAAGGATGCATAAAGATATCATTTTTATGTAAAAAAAGGGACTTTTAGGTGCGAAGGATGCACCTTTAATGCAAAAGATTACATTTTTATGGGCAAAGGATTCTTATTTCATGCCAAGGATGCAAAGGGGAAGGGGGTATGATTTATATGAATAAAGATAGGATCTTTAACAACAAATACCAAGTCCCAAGCAAGATAATAGTAATATATGAATGCAAGGAGCAATTATATCACATAAACAAGCATATTGCAAGGTAAAGGGGTGAGAGGTTACCAATGGTGGTGACCTCTTCTTCTTTGGATTTTGCCTAGTGGATGGACCAACTTGGAAGGCTTCAAGGAGGAGGGAGGTGGCTTCTTGGCACTCTTCAACTTCTTGGATTTTCGCAGCAGGGCTTGAACAGAGCTTTTGGTACTGAATGTGGTATGTTGTTGTTGTGTCAAAATGGGTAGAGGAGGGCTCTATTTATAGGCAGTCTGGATAAGGCTAATGAGGCCGTGCGGCTAGGAGTCTTCTCCTAATGCAGCCGTGCGGCATTATCCTGTGAGACTCAGCATGTTTCTAGAATCATGCAAGGTGGCACTTCTAGAAGGTTTTCCATATTAAGGAAAACGTGCCCTTTTAATTTAAATCAGTCCCTTCATTCCTCGGAAGGTTCGGAACAGTTCCGGAATTGCTCCCGGACTTTAGGAAAGTCCGGGAAATTGCCGGAAAACTTAACCGGGAGGCATGAGCCAGATTTGGGTACTTACACCCTCGACACAGACAGGCCTCATGGAACTAGAGCGGGATGCGAACAATCTCCATTTTCTCTTGATAATGGGTGACATGCTCCTCAGGATCTGAGCTTCCGTCATATAACTTCATGGCTGGCACGCTAAATCCTTTGAGGATGTCGACATGCGCAATTGCTGGAGTAAAGTGAGACTAATTGTAACATGTTGGGGAGACCTGCTGAATAGGCGGGGTGACGCCTGGCACATTCATGATCATGTCTCTTAACTCCTGAAGCTGACTCGCAATGTAAGTACCTGCAAAAGGGTTAGTAGTACGAGCAGTATTATCCAAAGTAAAATTGGTATTGAGATTAGCAAAGAGATTAGCGTTATCTGCGGAGGATGTCATGATGGTGCTGTTGGTGAAGATTGGTCCTTCTGGAGAAGTCATCCCGAAGGTGCTGGATGCGAATGGTGTCGACATCGCCACAGAAGTCATCAGCAATGGAGAAGACGTCAGGATTGGTGACGATGACATCCTTCCAGTTGAGTCCATCGGAAGGAATTCACTGAAGGTCTGAAAGCTGTCCCCAATGTTGAAATCAAGGATTCTAGGACGCATAAGGGAGACGTCATCCACTCTTTTAGTAAGAAACTCTTGCTCCCTTTGCACCTTTATCAAAGTTTCAGTTATCAAGGAAGTACTATTTTGTTGGCGATCCAACTGATTCTTCATCTGAATGAGCATACTCTTGATCTCAGAATCAGGTGTCAGAGGCGTCTGCTTCTTGCCAGCACCCACAGGTGGTGGTGGTGGCAACGACTCATGGCCTCTGGCTGTTGATTTGCCGCTGCTGAGGCCCCTGGTAAGGGGAATCACACTGCTAGGGATAGCAATGGTCTTGCTGGAAGCGGAGGTCATAGGTTGGGTAGACATGATAGATATGTGAGGATTTTAAACCGATTAAAAAACCGATTAAATATATAACAAAGTTGACACGGAAATGTAACGAGGAAAGTCCTTGAGATGAAGATCTCGTCGATACAAAACCTCTGGAGGTGATTATGAGCACCTGCCTTCCCGAACGGTAATATTAATATTCAAGGAATTACAAGTGATGGTGGAGCTATGGTGGATTACAAGAGTATGCGTGAACAGTGTGTATTGTGTGTTTCCAATCCATAGCCCCTTTAAATAAAGAAAAAAATGACTTAAGGATAACAAAAATAACAAACTATCCTAGAATCTCGGGAAGTTTATCTTCAGTTTTTGACTTGATCTCTTAGCCGTTTGAGGAGAGTCTATGAATGGAGTATTCCCACGTCCTTATTTTTCTCCCTGTATAATAGATAAAGCAATTAATAATAAATAATTAATAATCAAAGTATTTTTACCTCAATCTGCAGGAACGAAGATGATGACATGCTGAACATTCTCAAGACGTCGCAATCCTGAAATTTTACCCACAACACATATTTTTATGCGCACTCCGTTCCAAAATGAATATCCAATTTTGCAGAATTCACATTGCACAGAAATCTAATTCTATAGTTCTCCAATTTCCACAAAATTCCTACTCCATAGATTTTTCAACTCCACAGAAATCTAATTCTACAGTTCAATTTTTTTTTAAAAAAATCTTTTTTAAATTAGACTCCATCAGTTTGGTTTTACTGATTTAGGAGTTTACTTTGTGTTTGTTCAATTGATAGCATGGTATAGGGCATTGAGTGTTACAGTATGCTCAGTATGTTTTAATTGATTTTTTTGCCAATTATGCCTCATCTGTGGTTTAGTTGGTGAGTCACTGATTTAGATGTGTATACGTATACTCCTCCCTTCCCAAACATTTGGTTACTAAAATTGAATGAGTGTGAATTAAGGAAAAAATAAGTGTTGTAAATATAAAAAGTAAGATAGGAGAGAAAAAATGGGGTAGGGATATTTTTGTTGTAAGTGTAACAAGTGATATTTTGAGATAGTGTTTTGGTGAAAAAACAATGAATTGTAATTTAGATCAAAAGGGAATGAGGAAGGTGCAATAGAGTATAATCGGTGCATGGGTAGAGCAAAATTGACACGTTGATGTAACGAGGAAAAGCCCTTGAGACAACTATCTCGCCGGCATAAAACCTCGGGAGGTGTTTATGAGCACCTGCCTTCTCGAACGGTTGTATTAATCAATCGACGAGTTACAATAGGTGGTGAGCTATGGCGGCGTACCAGAGAGAATGTGTGTCGTGTGTGTGTGTGTTCATAGCACTTAAATAAATAAAAAGATTACATATGTAACTAACTTTCCTAAAATTTTGGTCTCCTATCTTCAACCTTGACCCGATCTTCTATTCTGTTAAGAAGAGTCCACATAACACGTTTTTTCCTTTGTTTATCCTGTAAAAAAGATATTTAATACAAATAATTAAATAATTATTTTACCTTAATTGCAGGAGCCAAGATGTTGACATGCTGGTTAAGTTCATGATGTCGTCATCCGATATTTTACCCATAACAATTGCCCCGAAACTTATCCTTTAAAGAAGATAAAAGGGTAAGTTTCTTATCAATGCTTTAATTATGACGGTTTACGTTTACGACTTGATGAGACGTGTGAAAGTAGTAGAGTCCCTAGGCAATGAATGAGCGATTTCTTCGAGGATAGTGGGCGGGCGGTTAGGGTTTATTAACCGAGTCCTCTTCTTCTTCTGTCCTCTCCATCTCTTTCTGTTTTAGCAGCTGAGACAATTGAGGTAATCTCTTTCCCTTTCTCTTTCTAATTTCTTTCCATGGGGAAGCCTAAATGGCCGAAATTCAAAAGGGAGGTTGTGTCTAAAAGTTCTTTGAGTCCTAGCAGAGATAGTGAGTTCACATGTGAGGGTTTGATAGTGAATCCAGATGAAGAAGTCTGTATTTTTAACAATGTGCACATCGAGTCTTTGAGAAGTCACAAATGTTTTTCAGAAATCACCCGTTTCCGTCCTTTCGATGTTTCTGTCAAAGCTGATTTTATTTCCCCAAACTGGATCTGCTTTTATGAATACCCTTTTGCTCTTGGTTTCTCTTATCCCTTTCCAATGTTGGTCACTGAATTTTTTCAAAAAAAACCAATTTAGCCTTTGTTCAAGCAATGTCTATGGTTTGGCGGATCTTTGCTTGTGTCTTGAGGGTAAATAGGGAATATGGTTTAGAGATAGGTTTGAGTGAGTTGACGTCAGTTTATGATCTTCAAACTTTTGGTTCTACACGGTATCTCTTGAAAACAAGAACTGGGAAAAAATCTTTGTTTGCGAAGGTGTCTATAAATGATAGGGTTGGAGAGCAAGATATTTTTTTGGTAAAAAAAAGTTCTTTGGCGGGTGGTGATGATTTAACAACAAGATGGAATTGGGAAGGTATCTCTCTTAAATCCCAAGTTAGCATTCTTCTGTCTTTACTGAATCCATAATTTTCTTTCTCTGTTTTTGCAGCTATCAAGTGGGCAGAGTTATTTCCACCTTCGGCGGACACAGAGGTTAAAGTAAAGAGGTTACTGGAGTTTTCTGAGGAGAAGAGGTCATTTAAGCCTTTGAAAGTAGGAACAATTCTTGAGAAGGATCAAGAAGTTTTTAAGGTGTTGTCTTTTGCGGAGATGTCAACTGGTATAATCGTTTCCTTATTCTTCTTTAGGATTGTATTATCTTGGTAGTCTTGTGCTTATTGTTTTAAATTTTTGGTGTCAGTGTCCAAGTCAGCCGCTGGTTTTTCTCTTAAGGATGGTAGAATTTCGTTGGAAAAGATCAATCTAGCAAGCTGCCTGTTGCACCTAAAGAGGAAGGTGATACAGGATCTGTGGGTGCTAGACTCAAGAAAAGGAAGAATGAATTTGTGGAAGTAGGGGTTTTTGAAGAGATGAATGTCGAAGACATCAAGAAGAAGTTTTTTGCGGTGGCATCTGATGTAAGTCTAACTTTTCTCTCCTAGTACTTTAGATTTTTCAGTTTATATTGGGTTACTAATAGGTTTTGATTTATAGGCTTTTGGAGCAGTGGAGACTCGGATGGTTTCTTTGGAGGAGAAGAATAGGAAGCTTGTGCTAGAGACGCTGCAGCAAAAGAAGCGGCATAGGGAGGAGAAGGAGAGTTTAGAGAAGAAGGTTGAAGGTTTGAACAATGAAGTAGAGAGTTTGATGAAGGGGATATCTTCTATCCAGGATGTTCATGTGCAAGAGATTGAGGATTTTAAGAATGCTCTCATGGCGTCTGCGGCAAAAAGCATGGTTGAGATCAAGATACAGATGATGGAAGAATTTCTGAATGGCAAGCATGTTGAGTGGGATATTGAGCAACAGCGTGCCATTCTCAAGGATCTTTCTGGAGAAGGAACAGAGGCAGGGAAAGTGTCATCAGGTTTGAAGAATGAAGACATGAAGGATGGAGAGGTACCACCAGCGGCGATAGCCAACTAGTGAAAATGTTTTTAAGTTTGTTTTTTGAACTGGGTTTTTACGGGCTGCGTCCTGGGATGGTTTGTAAAGACAATTTATGGTTTTTGGTTTTTTAGATGTAATGGTCCATAAGGGACGAAAATAATTTGTTGTTCAAGTGTTGGGTTGGTTCAACACTTAGGTATTTGCAGTAAGAAAGTGTTTGGCTAAGGTGTTTTAGAAAAACTCTTTCTGATATGGTTAATTTTTTTATGGTAATGAAAATGTTTGAAGATGTTGTTGCCTTTTGTTGGATGTAGAAATCCTTGCTCAAGCTTTGTTGACATGTTTAATGCTAAAAACCTTTTGTCTTTAGATGACACGTATATGTCATGACCAATTTGTAAAAATTCTTTGATCAAACACTTTGATTGAGTGGAAATGGGTAATTCGTATATATAAAACATACGGGCCCATCCCACACGCCAACCAAGGATGTGTGAATGTGGTGCCCAAAATCTTTTTTTGTGTTTTAATTTGGATTCACTTAAGTTTGAAAACATCCGGTTTAATTTGAAAAACGGAGTCGCCACGCCATTTTGATTTCCTCAAAACTTTGAAAAAAAGGAGTAAGGGTCCGGAGGTTAAGTTACCCCTTGGGAAGAACGGATCGTCGTTCACCCAAGGTGCCTTGCCGAAGCAAGTCTCCCAAGATTCCATTTTTCGTGCTTGCTTGCGTGCTTTCTTGTGTGCTTGTGTTGAAAAGAGGAGGAAATGTTCCAAGTTGTCTTCCGGACGTATAAACCATTTAGTTGGTTATCGCTCGGGATTCCTTGGATTTTTATGTGTTCGGGACTTTGGTCCCGTCCTCATCTTGGACTTGTGATCATCGCTATTTGACCTTGGGTCTTGCGTGATCGAGATAGGGACACCGTTTTAGAGTCCAAGGATGAGGTTCTTTAGAAAGGAGTATCCTTAGCCCATCAATCCTACATCTTGAGACGATTGAGCTTATGTAGGGACTATTATGCTCGTCTCAAGTGATGATCGGAGATATAGGGTTCAAGGTTTATCCCTTTCTAAAGAGATTGTGGCACCTTTAATGGAAGAAACGATGTAAAGATAGGATCTTTACACCGGTCCGCTCCAAAGGATGCATCAAATACCAAAGGGGACTTAGGGGAAGCATGTTTAGGATAAAAATGACATTTTTAATGAAAAGATGACATTTTAGGTGCAAAGGATGCTATTTGTTTGCAAAGGATGCTTTGTTTGATGTAAAGAAATGATTTTTAATGCAAAGGATGCATCTTTATGTATGAAAAAAGGTTTTAGGTGCAAAGGATGCACCTTTAATGTAAAGGAATCATTTTTAAGTGCAAAGGATGCAACTTTTATGCAAAGATAACATTTTTATGAGCAAAGGATGCATAAAGATATCATTTTTAGGAGCAAAAGATGCTACTTTAATGCAAAGGATGCAAAAGGAGGGGGATATGATTTACATGCTTAAAGATATGACCTTTAATGACAATATACCAAGTCCCAAACAAATATATAGTAATATGCAAAGCAAGGAGCAAATATATCACATATATATATAAGTATAATGCAAGATAAAGGGGATGAGAGGTTACCAATGGTGGTGACCTCTTTCTCTTTGAAGTTTGCCTAAGGAAGGGACCAACTTTTGGAGGTTTTAAGGAGGAGGGAGGTGGTTTTTGGCACTCTCAGCTCTCTATATTTTCGTAGTGGTATTTTGGCAGAGTTTCAGTGCTGAAAACTGTATATCAAAATGGGTAGAGGAGGCCCCTATTTATAGGCAGTCTGGTGACAGCCAATGAAGCCGTGCGGCTTGGAGTCCTGGCCTAATGCAGCCGTGCGGCATTATCCCCAATGACTCAGCACCTTTCTAGAATCATGCAAGGTGGCCTTTCTAGAAGTGTTTTTATATTAAAGGAAAACGTGGTTTTTTAATTCCAAGTAATTCTTTCACCCCTCGGAAGGTTCGGAACAGTTCCCGAATTGCTCCTGAACTTTGGGAAAGTCCGGGGAATTGCCGGGAAATTTAACCGGAAGGCATGAGCCAGATTTGGGTACTTACAGAAGCCCCTTGGCAAAGTCACTTGCAGGGCGAGTGGGGTTATCGATAGAAAAGGATCCGATCTGGCGAATGCCGAGACGGATTGGGTGACCAAGGTGGTCGAGTGGCTGAACCTTTGGAAGGCTACCTACGTATCCCGAATGGGAATCAAGCCATAATCGTAGTTCGGAATCCACTGGGGAGAGGGGTGTCACAGGTGATGAATTGGCTGAACCTAAAGTAGGCTACCTGCGTATCCCGGAGGAATCAAGCCAGGCCGTAGTTCGGAATAAGATCCACTGAGGAATGGCGAAGAGAAACCGGTCTCTTGCTGGGGGAAATAGAAGAGAAAGTGACCTGGGAGGTCAAGCGACTGATCCTACTGGGGATATGCTAGAAGTGACCGATGTGGTCGAATATCTAGACCTTTATGATGGGCTACTTCGCCACTGAGGAGTGATGAAGTAACAGGGTGACCAACGCGGTCAGATGGCTGGACCTTTACGAAAGGCTACCTACGTATCCCGGAGGAATCAAGCCTTGGTCGTAGTTCAAGCATCACTAGATAGCTAGGAACGATGTCTAGGATCCTTGAGGTTTTGACAATTGATGGAGGTTGTCACCTGATTGACAATTAATGGAGGTCGTCACCTGATGAAACTAGAGCTTACGTCACTATCGGGGAGATAGAGGTAGCTAAAGTTTGGAAAACTTGAGCGTACTTCTCAATCTGTGATAGAGGTAGCTAAAGTTTGGAGAACTTGAGCGTACTTCTCAATCTGTGATAGAGGTAGCTAAAGTTTGGAGAACTTGAGCGTACTTCTCAATCTGTGATAGAGATAGCTAAAGTTTAGAGAACTTGAGCGTGCTTCTCAATCTGTGATAGAGGTAGCTAAAGTTTGGAGAACTTGAGCGTACTTCTCAATCTGTGATAGAGGTAGCTAAAGTTTGGAGAACTTGAGCGTACTTCTCAATCTGTGATAGAGGTAGCTAAAGTTTGAAGAACTTGAGCGTACTTCTCAATCTGTGATAGAGGTAGCTTAAGTTTGGGTTTTGACAATTCGGAGGTTGTCACCTAGCGTTATTCCGTTATAACGGAAGTAACGGAGGCGACTTGGGAGAGGAATTAATTCTTCTTGGAGATAACGGATATACTTGGGATCACAATGTTACTCTAGTTAAGAAATAACGGGAGTTGTATGCCCAAGTGGAAAGTCCAAGGGCAAATATGTAATTTCTGCTCAGAGAAAAAGAAGCCGCCCGGCATGAGACGGGGGCAAAAGAGGTCGTACGGCTAGAAGTTTATTTTCACCAGTCTATTTAAAACTGGAGTTGGACAGGCATTGGGCACCATTGCCACCCTTCTCCTGCCGAGGAATAGAGAGAGAGGAGAGAAAGAATTTTCGAAAATCCTTCAATTCCTTTGCTTCTTTTGATTTAGATGGATCCGGAAGGGAATCCGATGCCTAGGCAAGCACGGAGGAACATCTTCGAGGCCGCTCGAAGGAGGAGGAGGGAGCTCATTCGCACGGAGAGGAAGTAAGACTTCAATATGCCTCCATCGAAGCTTTATCCCGGCAGGAGAGAGCACAAATTGACGAAACCTCAATCGGTTGGAGTAAGCATTCTTGATTTGCTCGATTCCGTCAATTTTGATTGAATTTTGATTGATTTTAGGGCTTGACCCGAGTTTTAGGAATTTCTCAAATTTTCCTAGGATTTTTGGTTGATGACTTTGGAATCTTGTTGATTAACCTATGAGGCTAAGAAGATAAACGAACATGCATGTGCAATTTATTTGAAAAATAATGAGAATGACCCATTTTTTTTTCGAAAATAAAGTAAGAAAAATAATTGTCTAAAATGTGACGGAGTTCTTGCATGTGCTAGAACTAGGTCAATTTTTTTGATCATGGATGAGGAAACGGGATTTTTGGACGATGAAAAGGATTCATGCATGCCATTTTTTGAAAAAAAAATTAATGCTTATGTGCAAATAATTTTAAAAATCAGAATTTTGTGCTTAGGAGAGCAATGTGCTTGACATGATGTGTTTCAAATGATGAAAGACACGTTTTCTATGCAAAGGATGCCAGAAATCTTTTATGAATGCTTTTCTTTGAAAATACATGAACTTTTGAATATATGCATGCTTTTGAAATGAGATGAAGGACTGACACACTTTTTGTTGTGTTCTCCTACAGGAGAACAAGTCTAGGGGACCTTCTGAGGTGGCGGTGAAGCTATGGGAGAGGATGCCCGACTTTGAGAAGGATGGGGTGAACCCCAAGCAGCTAGTGAGGGCTACCGACCTTGATTTGTTCATTGAGGCTATTGGCAGAGGCATTCACGTGACCTCGAAGAGCAAGGGCCTGATCCAGACCCTCTCGGAGTTCTGGTGGTACACCACCCATAGCTTTCATCTTAGCTGGGGGGAGCTTACAGTGACGCCCGCAGACTTTACTGCTATCACTGGCTTGCAGTTCACTGGGAGGCCTATGACCTGGAGAGACCATATCACGGCAGAGGAGTTTAGGGCTCTGGTTGGGTTTGACCTCCAGCCTAAGGGGCTGGGGATGGAGACGAGGAATGTTGAGGTGGCAGTCCTGAACTGCATGCAGGGATTTGCCGCCAATGAGGTGACTGCCTACCATCTTGCAAGAGCTTTTCTATGGTTGATGCTGTCAGTCACCATCTTTGCTAATTCTGGGACTTTGGCTATGCTGTGCCTTCTAGACTCCTTGGAGGATGTGGATGAGATTGGGACGGTCTCTTGGGGTGAGGCCGAATTGGCGGAGCTTTACTTCTCCTTGGACATGTACAGCCGGAACAAGGCTGCCTCTATGGACTGCTTTTCCTTTGCGCTTGAGGTATTTTCACCTTCTTTCCTTTCTCTTTTCCTTTCTGTCTTTGAGACTTTATGAGAGAAATGACCCTTCTATGTTTTGAACATGCAGGTCTGGTTTTGCGAGGTGATCAGGTTCTTTTCGTGGAACCAGCAGAGTGATTCTACCATCTTCCCTGCTATGATCCGTTGGAGGGGAGATGCTAGAGACAAGTTCACCGGGAAGACCCGGATCACTTTTGACTACAAGATGGTGAGACCAATCATCAATAGGGATGGGCATGATGGAGTTGACTTCTACCCTTGGGGGAGGTACCCAGAGGTTCTGCTAGGGGATGCCATGGAGGCAACTAGGCAGAGGAGGTGGCTGACGAGCCTGATATGTGATGTCATTTATCTGGGGGACCGCTTTTCCAGGCAGCATGGCCATGTCCCTCCATTGGATACCATTACTCCTCACGATCCTCCAGCGCGGATGCTGCAGCCTAGGGACTGGTCGGCGGATGACATAGCGAGGTATCAGGCAGGCGTGGCAGCTGAGGATTATTTTGATCTAGCTACCCCGTATGCTACCTTTGTGGAGCAGCGGTTGAGGACGCCACAGAAGCTAGTGAAGCTGGTTGTCACTCAGGGGTACGGGGAAGCCGAGCCTACTGACCCACCGATGCCTCCTGCTCATCTCTCTTATGTGGTCAACGGGGTACCGAGGAGGTTCAGGATACCTGTCCCTGACACGAGGGAGCCCCAGTATACTCGCCGCCCGACAAAGACTGTGAGTACACTTTAGGGTCTTTTCCCTTTTTCAGATTTCTTTGCTTTCTGCAATTCCGAGATTTTTCTGAGATTTTCTTCTCTTTTTCTCAGGTTCCAGCTCGTACTTATGACGGCTTGGTCAGGCAGAACAGGGGTTGGAAGGATGTATGCCCGTCCCTCGTGAAGAAGCTGGCTTGTGCTTCAAAGGCTGTAGTGAACGTGCAGGAGCCCGTGCGTAAAAGAAGGCACATCGGGAGCACGGCATCCACCTCCTCAGCCTCAGAGTACTCTTCTAGTGCCATGCCTCAGGGACAGGAACCCAACGCCGGCATCCTGGAGCAGCTAGCTGAATATGAGCATGTGAATGTCCATCTTTCTGATGTGAGTGACAGCGAAGATTTGATGAGGGAGACGAGCTTCTACGAGCTGAGTAGTGACGACGAGGGGTCGGAGGCCTAGGAGGTCTTTAGGGTTGATCTAGGAGGAAGGAAACAAACAATGAACAGTTTTATGCACATTTTGTTTATTTTTTGCTTTATTCGGGCACCGATGGGGCGAAAACAATGTAATACTGTTTTATTTGCTTTTCTAATTTATGCTTTATGAATTTGCATATTACTTGAGCCTTGGGGCAGTTTTTTGCTTGGAATTGGGGCTGAAACTGGGCCAAAATGATTTGTGATGACACATAACTGCATGGTTGGTGTTTGGATATGTGTTTGTACAGGTTTTTGTTGGAAAAGTGGGGTGAAAACTCCCTTTGGGCAGCAACTTGGGTTGCTGCAGATTCTTTTCTGCAGAGAGCAAATGAAGCCGTGCGGTCTTGACCTGGGAGCAAATGAAGCCGTGCGGCTAACAGTTCTGTCTGGACTGGTCTTTTTCAAAATAAAACCAAGGCTTGGCCATTTCATTTCATTTTCACCCTAGACTTGTCCCAACTGATCCCAGAGCATATTTTTGACCTAAAGACATCAACTTTGATCATCTTGCAATGGAGAAACCCGTCAGATCGCAAAAGGGGAAAAGAGACCATTTTCTGTCCGATCTTCAATCTTGGGTGAGACATAACTTTAAATCTCACAAGGGGCTGTTCGATACTACCTTCAAGATCAAATATTTATGGCATTTGAAGGATCTCCCGCCCGATTGGGACCTTTTGAGGGCCGCGGCAAGGTTTTGGGACATCCGTAGACACGTTTACTGCTTTTCTTACAACGAGCTTGTCCCAACCTGTGAAGACTTCCGAGCCTTGATTGGGGGTCCAAAAATTGAGGCTATATCGATTCCTCTAATCGAAGACGTGCCGGTGGCGGCAAAGTTGGCGTCTTTTCTGCAAATATCTCTGGGAGAGGCTGAGGGGATGATGATAGCTCCGGACAGGATTGGCCTTTCTGATATCCCGAGCAGGTTTGGGTCTCCGGATATGGCTACGACCACGGTGGCTATGGATGCCTTTATCCTCTGTGTATTCTCATCTCTGTTCACTGCTGAGTTCGTGGGGATTTGTCATGGTGGCCTCTTGGACATGGTTAGGGATTGCAAGGCTGGGAAGGATATTATCCCACTGGTTTTGAGTGAGACCCTGTACGACATTGACAGGATGGCTAGGGGAGACCATTTCATGAGGTCTGGGAGCCCGACTGTGTTGACTTTATGGCTGCAGGAGAGGCTTGGGGCTTTGCCAGGGGCTTTGCCGACTCAGTGCCCTTGGGTGATTTCTCGGAGGGGTTCGCCTAGGCAGCAGGACCAGGGTGACTGGGAGCTGATGATGGCTAGGTTGTCCACTTCGGATATTCACTGGTGGGTACCTCACTGGAGGTTGCAGACCCGGAGGACATTTCAGGAGTCCTATGTGGTGAGGGTTCCAGGGTTTTCTTGGTCATCCTTCTACATACCCTGCTTGGTATCCAGGCAGTTCGGGGCCTTACAGGAGCCGTTGGGCGATTGGGAGGACATCCGTACCATGGAGGTGGTGCCTTTAGACATGAGGGATCCAGCCAGCTTCTCATTCTTCTCGAGGGCTTGGACATATACTGTTTTTCCACCCAGGGCCATTCTCAAGAGCAGGAAGAGTACCATCTTGACTACGGCCTACTTGGATTGGTATGAGAGGGAGATGGGAGCGACTCAGGTCATTTTGGGAGAGAGACGTCAGGCTTTATTGGGGGCTGACTGCGACTCGAGTAGGACTCTGAGGGAGACTGAAGCTAAGGCGAGTCGCCATAACCAGTCGGGTGACCTTATCAGGGATATGGAGGCTCGATACAAGAGACTATCTGAAGTCGCTCCCTTGACTGAGGCTCAGAGGGAGGAAGTGCGGACTCGTGCCCGTATTGAGAGGGCACTTATTGACACAGGTTTGATGGAGGCTCCAGTGAGGATACCGGAGATCGGGATGAGGGAGACCGACATCATAGAGAAGAAGAGAAAGAACACTCGACGAGGTCGAGGTAAAGGGAAGAAGACCAAAGAAGACTCAGTGAATGACAGCTGATAAATCTTTTCTTAGGATTCCCTTATTGCCATTTTGCAAACACAGTAGTTTATTAGGCATTTTATTGTATTTTAGATCTTTGTAGCAGGTTAGCAGAGTCAAGAGTAGACCGTGCTTGAACTCATCAAGAAGTTTTTAACTTGTATTTAACAAAGATATGATCTTAGAAATTAATCAAGACACATTTCATGGAAATTTCAGATATCTTATTGATTGCTTAGGACCCGTTTCATGAAAACTTGATTGCCCTTTATTATTTATTGTTTAGACCGAACCATATATGGCTGCCTACGTTCCCCTTTTACAAGAAAGACTAAGGGGCTCAGGTCTTCGTAGTTCATTCTGGTGAACTATCGGAATTAGGTCTTTTGGCCTTTTCTCTTCTTTTTTTTATGTGCAACCCTGTTTTTTGCATAGACCGCCCTTTTTAGGGTTTTTCAGCCTAGCTGGGTATTACTCTTTTTGCACTAAGATTTTTTTTCTTCTTTTTTTTTTATGTGCAACCCTGTTTTTTGCCTAGACCGCCCTTTTTGGGTTTTTCAGCCTAACTGGGTATTACTCTTTTTGCACTAAGATTTTTTTCTCTTTTTTTATTTTCTTTTTCTCTCTTTTTTTATATATATATTTTTTTATTTTCAGACATAGTACCTTCGGAGCTTATCGCCGTTGACTAGGTGGACAAAGGGATTGCCGTCCAGGTCTGCAAGCTTCATTGCTCCTCCCGATAGTATCTTCTGCACCACATATGGGCCGATCCAAATGGGTTCCCACTTTCCCAGGGGGTTGTCTCTGGAAGGGGGCTTTACTTTCAGAATCAAGTCACCTTCTTTGATGTCCCTGGCCTTGACCTTTTTGTCAAATGCTCTGGCCATTCGCCTCTGGTAGGCTCGGGTGTGTTCCATGGCCTTAAGCCTTCTTTCGTCGAGCAGGGCCAACTCATCATGCCGGCTACGTAGCCATTCTACTTCGTTGACACTGTTTTCCAGGAGGACCCTTAGTGACGGGATTTCCAACTCCACTGGTAACACTGCTTCCATTCCGTAGGTTAGGGCAAAGGGAGTTTCTCCCGTGGTTGTTCTGACAGACGTTCGGTAGCCCCAGAGCGCCAGGTGCAGCTTTTCAGGTCAATCACGACCACGGGTGGCCATTTTCCGGATGATCCGTTCGAGCGTCTTATTAGCAGCTTCCACGGCTCCGTTAGTTTGAGGTCTGTATGGGGACGACTTGTGACGAGTGATCCTGAATTCTGACAGCAATCTATCGCAGTCCCCTTCAAAGTGTGACCCATTATCTGAAATGACCTCATTGGGCACCCCATATCTGCACATTATGTTTTCTTTGATGAACTGAGCCACCTTTCTGGAAGTGAGGACATTGTAAGACTTGGCCTCTACCCACTTGGTGAAGTAGTCGACTGCCACTAACACGAATTCATGCCCATTACTTCCTGTCGGGGCTATTTTCCCTATCACGTCAATACCCCAAGTTGCGAACGGCCAAGGAGTCGTCATGCAGTACAAGTCATGAGGCGGGAGATGGTTGAGGTTGGCAAACCGTTTGCATTTGTCGCACGCTCGGACATGCTGGACACAGTCTGTCTCCATGGAGATCCAATAGTAACCCATTCTGAGGATCACTTGCATCAGTGCTCTAGCATTCATATGAGGACCGCAGGGACCATTGTGGACTTCGCTCATCAACACTCTAGCCCTTTCTTGGGTGACACACAGGAGGAGTGGTCCCTGGTACCGCTTCTTGTACAGGTCGCCTCCTAAAATGACATAATGGGAGGCCAACCTTTTCAGGGCTTGCAAGCTCTTGGCTTTGATGCCTTCCTTTGGCCTACCTTCTTCGTCTTTGAAAGCTGACTCTCCATCTTTGAGGAACTGGTAAATTTGATTGTACCACGGTTCCTTGATAGGCTCAGGTCCCAAGTCTACTTCACAACAGAAAGCCAGGGCTTCTCTTCTACCCACTCTGAAGGGTTTTATGGATTTTCCCTCGGGGATCTCTACCAGTGAGGCTAGAGTAGCTAGGGCATCTGCGAATCTATTCTTTTCCCTTGGCAGGTAATGGAAAGTCACTTCTCTGAACTGTCCAGTCAACTCCTCCATATAGGCATGATACCGCTGAAGATTAGGGTCCACAGTCTTCCATTTGTTGGAGACCTGGTTGATGATCAGGGCTGAGTCTCCATAAACTTCGAGCTCCTTGACATTTCTTTCTAAGGCAGCTTCTAAACCAGCAATGCAAGCTTCGTACTCGGCGACATTGTTCGTGGCAGGGAAGTTCAACTTGATGGCAATTGGCGTGTGCTCATCTTTTGGGTCAACCAGTAGCATCCCTACGCCATTTCCTCTTTTGTTAGCAGCCCCGTCAAAGAAAAGCTGCCATCGGCTTTCAGGCTCGACTACAAAGATCCCTTCATCTGGGAATTGGGGTTCAGGCCCGCGGTCCTCATTACTGGGGAAGTCTGCCAGATGGTCTGACAATGCTTGACCCTTGATGGCCTTTCTTGTCACATAGTTGATGTCATACTCAGCTAAGAAGAAGGACCACTTTGCTAGACGCATCGAGAGGGAAGGTTTTTCGAAGATATACTTGATGGGGTCCATTTTCAAGACCAAGTTCACAGGGTGGGCTTGCATGTAGTGCTTCAGCTTACCGACTACCCAGACCAGTCCTGCACAAGTCTTTTCACATGCTGAATAATTGAGCTCACTCCCCTGTAGCTTCCGGCTGACAAAGTAAATGGCATTCTCTACCCGTGAGTCTTTCTTTTCTTGAGAAAGCATAGCCCTAACTGCCGTATCAGTGACAGTGAGATAGAGCAGAAGAGGTTTCTGTCTATGTGGGGGGCATAGCACCGGAGGATGTACTAAGTACGCCTTGATTTGGTCAAAGGCATCCTGGCATTCCTCGGTCCATTCCGTGTCTACATTCTTCTTCATGAGTTTGAAGATGGGCTCGCACATAGTGGTCAACTGGTTGACAAAGCGGCTGATGTACTGCAGCTTGCCCATAAAGCTTTTGACTTTTGTCTGAGTTCGAGGTGGCCTCATGTCCATAATGGATTTGATCTTTCGAGGGTCGACTTCGATACCTCGCTCCGTGACCATATACCCGAGCACTTTTCCCCTTGTCACTCTGAAGGTGCATTTGGCAGGGTTTAGTCTCATGGAATGTTGTCTCAGCCTCTCAAAGAACTTTCTCAGGTCAACAAAATGCTATCCATCTTTGCCTTTGGAGTGGATTATCATGTCGTCGACGTAGACCTCAATCTCCTTGTGAATCATGTCATGAAAAAGCGCGGTCGCTGCCCTCTGATAAGTAGCCCCGGCGTTCTTAAGCCCAAATGGCATCACTGTATAGCAGTACGTTCCCCACGGTGTGGTGAAGGCTGTCTTTTCTTGGTCTTCCTCGGCCATCTTGATCTGGTTGTAGCCTGCAAAGCCATCAACGAAGGACTTGACTTCGTAGTTGGCAGTGGAGTCCACCAGGATGTCTATGTTTGGCAAGGGGTAGTCATCTTTGGGGCTGGCCTTGTTCAGTTCCCAGAAATCTACACAGCAGTGCACCTTCCCATTGGCCTTGGTTACGGTCACAATGTTGGACAACCATGTCGGATATTCGATGACTCTGATGAATCCTACCCGCAGTAGCTTCTCTATCTCTTCTTTGACCTGTAGGGACCATTCTGGCTTGATCTTCCTCAGTTTCGCTGCTTGCGGCTTAGCATCCGGTGCTAGAGGGATTCTGTGCTCTACTATTGAACTGTCTAGCCCCGGCATATCCCTGTACGACCATGCAAACACGTCCATGTATTCTCTGAGCAGATTAACCGCCTATCCTGCTCAACCCCGGGAAGAAGTTTCCAACCGTGTCTCTTTAGGTTCCTCGACAGTACCCAAGTTAACACTTGTTAAAACCTCCTCGGCAGCTTGGGCCCTGTTTTCCTCTTTGTCTGTAACCTGCTTAAAGATTTCTTGGATGTATTGTTCATTTAGTGTGTTTGCATCTTGTTCAAATGATTCATTATTAACTTTTGTTAAGTTTTGAGTTAATTTATCATTTGTTAAGTTGGCAATAAGGGGATACTCAGAAACATCTGTCATTTCATTCAAAGCAAGAGGAAAGATGACATTGATTACATATTCATAATCCTCAGGCGTGAGGCCTTCGAATGACTCGGAGGACTGGAATTCAAAGATTCCTGACTCAACTGTATGGATGACAGGGTGTTTGACACGACTGGGTTGAGAAGGACGGGGTACCAATCCAAGCTCCGTGATCATTTGCTGTCGGCTGGCTATCGGCCCTGAGAATGTCTCCCAATTCTTCAACGGCATCTCTGTCTTAGTCACCAAAGTGCGGGGATCGAAAGGCTCTTCACCACCGTTTCCAATTACGGCAACTACCTCATCATCTGAGCTGAAGTCGATCAAATCAGGGATCTGTGCTTCTTCATCAAACAACTTTTGCAAACCCAACTCACTGTCTTCACTACTGGCAGCTTCTATCTGGCTGATCTTCGGAAGAGCTAACTCGAAGGCGGAGAAATCCATTACCCCGGATGAGAAGAGTGCTGACTCTTTGACACTGTCTGGGTTTCCTTTGAAGACATACTCGTTCTGAACGGTAGTGGTAGCCCCAGGAATGTCCGGCAAGTCAAGGAACGTTCTCCGAACAGGATTTGCTGGTTTTCCCCTAACTTTCTCAAGGTTTTCCAGAAGGGTTTTTCTCAAGGAGATCTGGTGATCACTTTCGCCATATTAGGTCCCGCCTTTTGTGAAGTAATGGGTCAGAGACAAGCTGTAGGGATGGATATGGACCCCTTCACTTTGTTTTCCTGGGACTGTGCCTTTAACTTTTCTGTCATCCCGAGAGTTCGGTTTGTATCCCAAGCCATATCTGGTAGTCTGTTCCTTTACATCAATGATAGCATTGCGACCCTGAAGTCTTTTACCCAATCCAAGCCCCGGAAGGTAACCCATTTTTCTCATCATTCGCATGGAAGGGGGGATCTTGTCAGAGGTAGTAGTGAGGTCAGTGTAACACACTTGTGCCTTGGAAGAAGCTACAGAGAATCCAGTCAAGGCAAACCCTTCATCATCATGCTTGATTTCCAATATCGGGATACCTCCAGTGCTGGTTCCTTCTACAGTGACACTGTCTTCGTAAATAGTGGTGATAGTACCATCACTTGACTGAAATTTGACGCATTAGTGCAGAGTAGAGGCTACCCCGTTTATCTGGTGGATCTAAGGTCGTCCCAGCAGAGCGGTAAATGAGATTGGAATGTCAATCACTTGGAAGTCAACATCCATGACCCTTTTCCCGAACCACAACTTGAGAGTAGCAATCTCTAGAACTGATCGTGCAGTGGAGTCATAGGCCTTAATAGTCTGACTAGAAGGCTTCAAATCTGTGGGCTTCAAATCCAATAAGTCCATCATCTTTGCTGGCAGGACATTCATTGCGGACCCTCCATCAACTAGTACCCGTGGTAACCGGCGTTCTTCCAACTGGACTGTGATGTAAAGGGGATCGTTATGACTAGCCCCATACTTTGGCAGGTCCAAGTCAGTAAAGGTAATGATGTTTTCGTAATGGATATTTCCAATCATCTGGACGACTTCATCTGGGGTGACATCTATGGGCACCATGGTCTTGGCCAAACTTTCTTCTAGCTTCATCTTATGAGGGTATGAAGAGGTTAACAGGGACCACAAGGAGATATTGGCCTGAGTACACTTCAATTGAGTCAGCACTGGATCCTCCTTTTCAGAGTCTGGCTTTTCTGCTTCTGGCTTATAAGGTCTTTTGTCTGTTTTCGGCTCGGAGACGGCATTTCTTTTGTCACCCCTAGGCTGCTCAACACTCATCTGTCCAGACCGAGTCATCACATAGTCATCATTCCTACTGGAGAATTCCTTCAGCTCTTTCAAGGTTAGAGGCGGGCTCTTGCTGGCGTATGGCCAACTCTGGTGATTAATCTGATTAACAGCACTACCAGAGGCATAGGCGGCTTCCCGAATCTGATCCCAGGTCACTGGCTTTCTGACTTTTTCTGAGTTCTGACTCCCTAATTGGCTTAGCAACCGGCTGGTTTCAGCTTCACCTTCCTCATTCAAAGCCTTCACAGTTTCATTCAAGCTTTTCAGAGTCAGCATGCAACAGGAATTATCATTCTCAGAGTTTGGAGGTTTGCTAATGGCTTCCTCACCTGGTTCTAACAAATTTTTCAACAGAGCAGGGTCATATTCCTCATCACTGTCTAGCATATCCCTTCTTTTTCTAGGGGTCAGCCTTCTGACGGCATCTTTGACATTGGCCAAGCATTTTCTGAAGTGGGAGATTCCATCATCGAGAAGGATTTTGCAAGGTCAAACCTCAGGTTCCTGTCCTTTACTCTCGGGAGGGTTTTCTGGGCTTTTCGGCTTCTGGGCTAACCATTCTTCCACCGTTCCTTCTGGTATTTCGACTGTGTCTTCCTCAGTATCACTACAGTAACTCCCGCAAGAACTTTCATCTTGACTCTGATGACCAATGAGGGCAAAAGCAGGTCGGGACACTTGGCGCCATATAAGAGGTATCCTGGACTCTTCCTCTGACTTGGGGATCACCAAGAAAACATCACTGTCGTCATAGGATAGGAAGGGGACCGGGGTCGCTTCAAACTTTAAGACTCTTTCTAGAGCTTCCATACACTCTTCTTCGGACAAGGTCTCAGGGGTGACTCTTAGCACTGCAATGGAGTCTACTCTTCCTACTGGGGATTTGGCCTCAATGACGCTTACACGTTCTAGATCGGCGGGTGGAGCCCACTTCCCTCTTTCAGCTAAAGCTTCGATAAAGTTCCTCCATTCACCAACCAAGTCTTTGTAAGGAGTGTTGAATTCTGAGATGTGGAATTCATACCCTGTCTCATATAAGCTCGCATCCATTTTCTCTTCCGAGCCCTTGCAAAGGCTACAGACACACTTTGAAGTGATACCATCTCCCATTCCAGGTCTGTGGTTTTTTATTTCATCTTGCCCTCCGGATTTCACTTCCGTCGACTCCAGGTTCATTCCTTCTACTGAACTGTCATCATCACTGTAAATCCATCCATTCCTATTCTCATTTCCGACTGACTCTTCACTGTCGCTGTCTGGGAGATAGGCAAATTCACAGGCGTTGACAAAGTTGGAAAGGTTAGGCTGGTACTTGAATTCCAGGGTAAAGAAATTTGGATCAGGTTGAGAGGAGGGAACGAGTCCCATGGGGTAATGCAGAGGCTGCGTGACTGGGATAGCTGTGACATTTGCTCTCTGTTGATAGGGAACAAAGCTGGGTCTTATCTGAGGAGGCGAGGGTGTTGGAACCCTGACGGCCTGGGATGCTGGAAAGGACTGAAAAGGGGCATTCCTTGGTAATGGATCATATGTGGATGGAGGAGGGCATTGGTTATAGGCTGGGGGAGCTGAGATGGTTACTTCTGGAGTCTCATCTTCTACTATAACCAGGGAACCGTTCGACCACTATCTGAACCCCATGACGACGGAGCGCATCAATGAGCATGGCTTGCTGTTCCTCATGGACCTTACGACTATTTTCCAAGGCTAAGGCTAGCTCTTCTTCCCGAGTCATCTGGTTACCCAAACCACTGCTGTTTTCCGTCAAATCGGCCATTCTGACTCTCTGGACTGACAAAACTCAGGATTCTGGCGAACTGTCTGAGAAATCTGCGCTAACAAGCCGCTGACCCGGTATTCTCACCCACTTCTTTCTCACTGCGGGAAAGGGATAGGAGAGGTTTAGACTCGGGGTAGGTGTTGAGGCTGAAGGCTCAAACAATATGCAAATTAAGAATCTTCCAGTTTACTTAAAACGGTGTCTTTTATTTATTTCTATTTGGTTGGAAAAGGGGTTCTGCCCTTCTTTTTCGCAACTACTCTAGATCCTGGATCAATGGGTTCCGTCACTACGTCTATAAGCCCCTCGTATTCCACAAGTATTTCGACCTCCCAGGGTGGACAGCCCCGAGCGAGGGTCCTATAGGGCACGCGGATCCCACCGATCGAGAGAGAAGAATGCTCCTAACGGGTCTAGCGGGTCATAGGAACTTTCAACGCACGAGCGATGCAGATTATAGTCAAGGCAATACCGGGAAAGTCTCGTCTTTCAGCCTTAACGGAATTTCGGCAGAGTTTCGCTTGCGCGAATGACGTTTTGACTTTTCGGCAATGTCCGAGAAGATAATAGGCATGGGTCGGGTGGTAAAAGCCGGATGACACAGTGTCACATTGAACTTCGTTGCATACGCTGTGCGTGAGTCAAAGTCAAAGTCAATGCCGGGTCAAGATCTTATCAATTTTTCCTTGTCGGAATTTTGGCAGAGCTCCGCTTGCGCGAAAGATCTTTGGATTTTTGGCACGGACTCGGTCTTGACTCTTACGCATCCCGTGCGGGTCAAGGTCAAAGTCAATGCCGGAGTCAAGATTCTACCATTTTTCCTTGTCGAAATTTCGGCAGAACTCCGCTTGCGCGAAGGACCTTGACTTCCATTACGGACTAAGTGTAAGTACCCAAATCTGGCTCATGCCTTCCGGTTAAGTTTTCCGGCAATTCCGGCAAGTTTCCCGGCAATTCCGGTAAGTCTTCCGGTAATTCCCCGGACTTTCCTAGAGTTCCGGAACAATTCCGGAAATGTTCCAAATCATCTAAGGGAAAAAAGGACTACTTGGAGCCAAAGAAACACGTTTTTCTTTTATATGGAATTCCTTCTAGAAGACTGCCACCTTGCATGTTTCTAGAAGGAACTGCATGTGGCTCCTTATGTCGTGCGACATAACCAGCCAGGGAGAGTTCTAGAATCATGCCACCTTGCATGTTTCAAGAAGAATCCAGAAGTGGCTACTTATGTCGTGCGACATAACCAGCCAGGGAGAGTTCTAGAATCATGCCACCTTTCATGTTTCTAGAAGGAAAACGGTTATGGCTTGTTATGTCGTGCGACATAACAAGCCCATGCAGGCAGCCTATAAATAGAGGCCTTCACCTCTCATTTGGGACACCTTTTCCACCCCTCAGTCCCCCTCTATAGGGAATATGCCCAGGAAACATCCCCTCTCCTCACATACCTCCCAAACCACACTAATCCTCCCAAATCAATCCCACACATACTTCCCACACACACACTTCTCACACATACCAAGAACCAAGGATTCCCACGGAGTCAAGGCTTGAGCTCAGTTCCCGGAAGTTGCTGTTTTGAAGGCCCCTATATCTAACTTGATATAGGGAGTCGTGGTCTTCAAGGGTAACAATTTTCTACCCTTTTTCTCTATCCATTTCCTTTGAATGTGAAATCTTTATGCTAAATGCATTAATAATGTGGTATCCTGATTAAAGTTACATGCTTTAGTGTTATATTGCTTAGATCTATATCCATTTGCATATCATTTCATGTAAAGGCTCCGGCTTGGCATTGTTTTTGCATGAACACTCGAGATGAGTGTGGATCCCTCATATCCACACCCTCTTGAAGTGTTCATTACTGAAATACTAGCTCCCTGAGACCTATTGGTGAAGTAACTTGGCTATTTTAAGGCCTTGTTACCTCTGTAGATCTCAGCTGCTGAAGACTCTGCAAAGTGGCTAGTTATGTCACGCGACATAGGCAGCCTATGTCACGCGACAAACATAGCCAGTTTGCAGAAACTTCCTATTTTCAAGCTGTAATCTGATGTTAACCCCCATCATGCTATAATCTGATGTCTATCTGCAATTTAGATAGTATCTATGTACATAAAATGCCATCTTTTCATTAAAATACCATTTTCATACATAAAATTGCATCCTTTGCATTCAAAATCCCTTTTCACATTAAAGATGCATTCTTTGCACCCAAAAACTCATTTTCATACTTAAAAATGCATACTTTGCATTAAAAAATCATTCTTTGCCATTTTCATGCATCATTTGTACATTAAATGCTATTTTCCAACATAAAAATACATTCTTTGCACAAAAATCATTTCTTTACATAAAAAGCATCCATTTGCAATCAAAAGCATCCTTTGCAAACTTAAAAATGTCATATTTTCACTAAAATGTCATTTTTAGCATGCATTCCCCCATATCTCCATTAGCAACCTCGGAACGGACCGGTGTAAAAGATCCTATCTTTACATCGTTCCTTCCATAAAGGTTTCATAATTTCTTTAGAAAGGGACAACCTTGAACCCTATATCTCCGATTATCACTTAAGATGAGTATGAAGCATCCATGCGAGCTCGACCGTCTTAAAGTGTAGGATTGATGGGCTAAGGACCCTCCTTTTCTAAATAACCTCATCTTTGACTATAAAGGGAGTCGTTCTCTCGATCACGCAAGTCCCAAGGTCCAAAAATGCGATGATCACAAGTCCAAGATGAGGACGGGATCATAATCCCGGATACATAAAATCCAAGAAATCCCGAGCGACAACCAACAAATGGTTTGTACGTCCGGAAGACGACTTGGGACATTCCCTCCCCTTTATTTTCAAACACATGCACACAAGAAAGCACGCAAGCAAGCACGATTAATGGGATCTTGGGAGACTTGCTCCGGCAAGGCACCTTGGGTGAACGACGATCCGTTCTTCCCAAGGGGTAACTTAACCTCCGAACCCATAAAACCTTTTTTTCAAAGTTTTGAGGTAATCAAAATGGCGTGGCGACTCCGTTTTTCAAATTAAACCGGTTGTCTTCAAACTCGCGTGAATTTCCAAAATAAACAAACAAAAAATTTGGGGCACACATTCACAGTTTGGCGACTCCGCTGGGGACTATCCCAAAGGAGAAAAGCTTTATTTTCAAAACAAAAATCGATACTCGGTATATAGGTGGAAACCACTTACCCTTCCTGTACACTCCCTGATGTGGGAGTTGGGATAACCGGTGGTTTAACAATCCCACGTACCAGTATCCCTTTTCGAAAAAAAAAATTTGAAAAAAATAAAAGAAAGCTTTTTCCTTTGAGCGGGTTAGACTCCCGTCGCTGATTTCATTAATCGTGCTTGCTTTCTTTACCTTGCATTGCATCATTTGCATCTTGGAATCTGTGCATACTTTGAACGGGAAACAACCCGAAAAATAGCAAAGGAGTGGAACCTGGAAAATTGATCCATGCAGTCGTACGGCTCAATCCTCCTTTGATTCTGACCGGGTGGCCTCAGTGGCAATTCCACCAAGAAAAATCATGGTTAATTTGGCAGTCCTAGCAGCTTGGGGCTACTCAGCTCCATGACTGACTGGGGCTCCCAGAAAATTTACGTGCTTACGTGTTGCATTTTCCCCGTCCCGAAAATCATTCCTTTAAAACACATTTCATGAAAATCTCTGTTTTAACTCAAAAAGGAACATTTTTAGGAGACCGCACACTACGCGCACCTGATATATCCTGTACACTTTGCACGCACGTCCTTCAAACCCGAGGGTGGTTCCAGCTGCAGTCACGGACAGCCTTACGATGCTCCCGGGCGCGCACAGAATCATACCAACCTCCCCATGGTAGCCAGTGTCGACCAATGCACAGTCCGTGTCACACATTTCAAAAAACCGTGACTTTTGGTTGGTTTTTGGTCTAGTCCGTGTCATATAGCCCAGTTGCATACCCTCGTAAAGGTCAAGCCTTAGTTCATAACGGAAGCCAAGATTTTCGCTCAAGCGGAACTCTGCCAAAATTCCGACAAGGAAAAATTGGCGAGATCTTGACTCCGACATTGACTTTGACCTTGACCTGCACGGAATGCGTAAGAGTCGAGACCGAGTCCTTGCCAAAAATCCAAAGATCTTTCGCTCAAGCGAAGCTCTGCCAAAATTCCGACAAGGAAAATTGGCAAGATCTTGACCCGGCATTGACTTCGATTCTGACTCACGCCCGGCGTATGCAACGAAGTTCAATGTGACACTGTGTCATCCGGCTTTTGCCGCCCGACCCATGCCTATTATTTTCTCGAACATTACCAAAAGTCAAAACGTCATTCGCTCAAGCGAAATTCTGCCAAAATTCTATCAAGGCAGAAAGACGAGACTTTCCCGGTATTGCCTTGACTATAATCCGCATCGCTCGTGCGTTAAAAGGTCCTATGACACGCTAGACCCGTTAGGAGCGTTCTTTACTCTCGGTCGGTGGGATCTGCGTGCCCTATAGGACCCTCGCCCGGGGCTGTCCACCCTGGGAGGTCGAAATACAGGTGGAATATGAGGGGCTTATAGACGTAGTGACGGAACCCACTGATCCAGGATCTAGAGTAGTTGCGAAAAAGAAGGGCAAATCCCCTTTTCCAACCAAATAGAAATAAATAAAAGACATTGTTTTAAGTAAATTTGAACAATTAATGTAATCATAATTGCATTTTCCTATCTCTGAAATCCCTAATCGAGACCTCCTCGGTCCAATTTCCTATTTTCCCATCTCGACCTTTCATGGTCAATCCCTAATCGAGACCTCCCCGGTCCAATTTCCGATCTTCCCATCTCGATCTTTCATGGTCAAATCCCTAATCGAGACCTCCTCGGTCCGATCTCCGATTTTCCCTATCTCGATCTTTCATGGTCAAATCCCTAATCGAGACCTCCTCGGTCCGATCTCCGATTTTCCCTCTCTCGACCTTTCATGGTCAAATCCTTAATCGAGACCTCCTCGGTCCGATCTCTAATTTTCAATCTTGACCTTTCAAGGTCTCATCTTTTCCGATCAATTAGGATTAGGAGAAAATGTGTTTTGAGCAAAACTTAAGCGATAAGTGCATGTTACTTGAGCCTTCAGCCTAAACACTTACCTTCGAGCCTAAACCTTACCTATCCCCGAGTCTAAACTTTGCCTATCCTTTTCCCGCAGCGAGAAAGAAGTGGGCGAGAATACCGGGTCAGCGGCTTTTCAGTGCAAAAAACCTTAGGTTCAGATAGTTCGGCAGAATCGTTAGTTTTGTCAGCTCAGAGAGTCAGAATGGCAGATTTGACAGAAAACAGTGAGGGTGCAGGAAATCAGATGGTTAGGAAGGAAGAGTTAGTCCTGGCTTTGGAAAGCGCCCATAAGGTTCATCAGGAACAGCAAGCCATGCTTATTGACGCACTCCGTCGTCATGGAGTTCAGGTCACAGTTGAGTCGAACGGTTCTCTGGTGGTAGTCGAAGATGAGACTTCAGAAACAGTGATTTCAGTCCCCCCTGTCTACAACCAATACCTCCCTCCATCCGCATACGATCCCCTGCCACGGATCACTCCTCCTCAGTCCTTTCCAACATCCCAGCTCATCAGGGCTCCATCGCCCTCAGCTTCTCAGAACGGATTAGGCTTCACCCCACCTGTTCCTCAATTTCAGCAATACCTGCCAGTCTATACTCCAGCTTCACATAATCAGTTCGAGCTATGTGGCTATGTTCTGAAGCCACTATACCCACCTGAATGCAATCATGAGTTGCCAAAGGATGATTCAAGTTTCCAGCTGTCACCTACCGAACTTAATGAATTCAGCCGTCAGTTTCACCAGTTTGCTACTGTGGTTCCCTCCGCCGATAAAAGTCCTGTTGTGAGTTCCAGTAACTCGAGAGTTCCCGTGGACCCCCATGTGGAAATATTGATGGAGCAAGTGAAACAAATGCAAGAGAAGTTTGACCTCATGATGAGTATCAATACTCCCTTGACCCAAGACGTCGAACCAGGCAAGGAAATGACTCCACCAAGCATAACCCAATGCCACCAATGTCAAACAGCAACCGTACCCGGCTCAGCACCAGTTCCTCACAAAGGAAAGAGTGTCATAGCCTCCTTCAGTCAAATCCAACAATGGAACCAATCGCACAATGGGAATCCAAGTCTTGAGAACAACAATGTCTCCCGAAAACCCTGCTCCCTTCATTTTGACAATGCGGAGAAGCCTTTAAGTAAGATTTTGGAAGAGCTGATGAAAGAAAAGCTGATAAAGCCACTGGAGAATTGGAAGCCCAAGAACCCCAACATTCGGGTGGATGAGTCTAAGCATTGTCTTTTCCATCAATACCCTGGGCACGACACTGATGATTGCACCTATTTGAGGCATGAGATCCAGAAATTGATAGAAAAAGGGAAGCTCGAGAACCTCCGTGGGCCAAAAACAGAAAGTTATGGTAAGAGGTCAATTCAGGGGGTGCAAGGTCAGAAACGTCAGCCTGATGATTTTGGGATGCCCATGAGCAATGTTTTCGATGATTTGGTGAAACGAGGCCTTCTTACACCTCTTGAGAATTATAAGCCAAGAAACCCCAGTAGAGTTGACAGGACCAAGTTCTGCGAGTACCACAAGCATTTTGGTCATGTGACAGACAAGTGTGTGGATCTGAAGAAAGAAATTCAGTGGCTGATCTACGAAGGAAAGCTCAAGTTACCTGGCAGTCCAACCCGCGAAGAGTAGCTAGACTAGGGTTTACCTATCCTCAAGCAAGACTAAGAAATAAATTAGTCTCTCAGTCAACCTTCGTAGGTTCTAGTACTTTTCTCTTTCAATCAAGTCCTCCACGGACATTGTAATTAATCTTTAATTTTCTATAAAAGAGTCTTCTTCTTTTCTTACTAGACTTAAGACATTATTTGCACACCTACATTACATTTAATGAAATGGTTTTATTTTAGATGATCACTTGCATTGCTCAACAAATAATCTCTCGAAATAATTCACGTTCCGGTTAATCAGTGTGAGAAAGTCAACTAATGCCTTCCCCATACACTTTCCTTACCTCATAAAAGCCTTCATCAAGCTATACGCTTCCCAAACCATGTCCTCACCTTCATCTTGACCAAGTCAATGACGGCGGCAACATCAAGGGACAACAAGAGGTCACTCAGCTTCAAAAGATTGACCCCATGTCGACAACAACCTAGGAGCCTGCCTTCGACCTCAAGGATGTCAAGAAAAATTCAAGCAGGGGTTTGCCTTGGCCCTCAAGTGCTTCAGAAAATAAAAAATCTTAGTGCAAAAAGAGTAATGCCCAGCTAGGCTGAAAATCCCAAAAAAGGGCAGTCTAGGCAAAAAACAGGGTTGCACATATAAAAGGAAAAAAAAAAGGGGAGAAAAAAATCTTAGTGCTAAAAGAGTAATGCCCAGCTAGGCTGAAAATCCCAAAAAAGGGCGGTCTAGGCAAAAAACAGGGTTGCACATAAAAATAAAAGAAAAAAAAAGGAAAAAAAAATGAGGCCAAGGACCCAGCACCGCCAATCAAAAGCTTGACAGACGGACAAGATCAAAGCTCAGAGAATGAAAGTTGTCGATAACAATGGGGGCGGTCGAAGCAAAGCCATAAGCATTTCATAAGCCTGTAGGCACGTGCAAATCCTTTCTCCCCCAACGAAAGAGGAAGCAATCGGAAGCAGTCGTCCAAGAATGACTTGGTCAAGGAATCATCCCGAGGCCCACGCCTCATCATCCAGTCTTCTCATCCAAACCTTTTCACTAAAGGAACCACAAATTCCATTTTCCCAAAGCAATTCGGCCAAGGCCGAACTACGGCGACCTGAGCTCTTCACAATGAGGGGAACGTAGGCAACCAGAAATGGTCCGGTCATAAGCATAACCAAAAATCCGGTCTCATCAATGGACTCTCCCATAGATACAGTCAAATCCCAGAAAATCTGGTTTCATAGACACATTCAAATCCTAGAAAACCCGGTCTCATCAATGACCTCCCTATACACAAACCTTTCTTTCGCACCCAACCAACCTTGATCCGCGACATTGGTTGACTTTCTCCTCATAATTAATAAGAATGTTTGTTCATATCGAGATTAATGGTTGAATAACCCGAACATCAACAAAAGGTTTTAAGCAATCTTGTGATCATTGTAAACAAAACAAGTTTTCAGATGTCTTGACAAGTCTTCTCTTTCTACATCTTAGGAAAAATAGTGCTAAACACTGATTTTCTGTCAGCAGGGGCTTCCATACACTTTTTACAAACCCTTCTACGCTTATACTCTCTCAAAAGAGTCAAACCCAAAGCGAGTTTTTGTGCCTACATCGAATAAGGCCATCAAGATGACACAAAATCGAGATCTATTCTCACCTTTCGAAAGATATGCCCCTGCATGTCTAAATTTCTAAGAATCTTTTCTTCTTAAGGTTGACTGATTGACTAAAAAAAAAAATAAAAAAAGATAGGTTTTCCCTCTTCTGCTACAATTCGCATTAGGGCTGCCTTGAAACTCTTCAAGGTTGGGGGGCTTTGCCAAGCCATTCCTTCAGACTGGGGCTTCTTTAGCCATGTTTGGGGTTCGCATCGGGTTCTTCACTAGGTCCCTAGATGGATTCAGTTTTGTTCAAATCAACCTCAGGATCACTTCCGCAGTACCAATCATATTGGGATTTTTGCTAGGTCACCAGACTGGGGCATCACCAAGTCACTTCTTCGAAACCTTAGACTTCGCCTGCTCAGTTCATCCAACCGGAGCTTTGCCAGTGAAAGGATCTTTCATGGGGCTTTGCAGAAAGTTCTCCCTCAGACCGGGGCTCCGATAAGTTGCATCCACCCTCAGAGAAGAGGTTTGGTCACTTTGACCTTTGCTTTAAGTCTTTGGTTGTAAAAGCCTATCGACATCAGCTTCAAATGCCAGAATGTGAGAAAGGAACATTCATCGAGACCCGAGTTTTAAAACCTGGGCCTCCAAGAGGGAATCCTAGTCCACATTGAAAACATCTCAGCAACAACAGCAGTTCAGTCCGCACCCAAGGGATACAACCCCACCTGCTTGAAACCCGTCTTAAACACATTACATATGTACATCCAGACCCAGTATCTACCATTGTTTCCAAGAAAAATCACCCCTAGGCTCAAGTAACGTGCCAATTGTTAATAATACATTTTCTCCCAAAAGCGCCTTCGTTACTTCCGTTATAACAAGATGACACCAGGCGACAGTTTCCTAATTGTCAAAAATCCAACTTTAGCTACCTCTATCACAGATTGAGAAGTATGCTCAAGTATTTCCAGTTATAGTTGCCTCTATCTACTCAATAGTGATGTAAGCTTTAGCTTCCTCAGGTGACAACCTCCATTAATTGTCAAAACCTCAAGAATCCTAGACATCGTTCCTAACTGTCTAGATGAAGCTTGAACTACGATCAAGGCTTGATTCCTCCGGGATACGTAGGTCGCCTTTCATAAAAGGTCCAGCCATCCGACCACTTTGGTCACCTTTTCTCTTTCTCCATTCTCCAATAGTGCATAAGCTTTTCATAAAAGTCCAAGTTTCTGACCACTTTGGTCATCCCTTTTTATTTGGCACATTCTTATGAAGGATTGGTTGTTTGACTTCCTAGGTCACCCCGTTTCCATCCTTATAGGAAGGGACCAAATATCTCTTTGCCATTGTCCCAAGGAGGCCAGGTAGGTGATCTCTTTGATCCTCCAATTCCAACCTGTGTCAGCAAATTCCAGTCCAGTTACAAAGGCAATGAAAAGCACAGTTCAGGCTTACTAAGTCGCGCGACATAACAAGCCAGGTCGCGCGACATAACAAGCCAACATCAGACATCAGACATCAGCAATGTGCTGCTTTCCCCAGGGCAATCCCCGACATGTCAAAGGCTGCAAATGCCAGTCATACACCTCTCAAATGCATAGGGGAGGGTTCATGTACCCCATGTACACCCATGCATTCATCTACTTGGTACATATTCAAGCCAGAAATCCATTTAAGCCATCCATTCAAACCATTCAGTTTAAGCTAGTTACCCTACCATCATTTCATAAATGCATGTGACAAAAGGGATAGCAATGTACATTCAAACCAAAATAGACCAAGTCTAAGAAATGTGCATAAGCAAAAAATAACAAGATGTGTTTTCCCCAAAAGGGGTACAATAGCCAAAAAGTCATAAATGTCTAGGGGGAAGGGGGCTACTCTGAATCATCTCCATCTCCATCACCCTCTCCATCGTCCTCTCCATCTCCATCCTCGTCGTCATCCTCAGCCTCCTCTGGCTCATCATCAGGATCGTCCGAAGGTGCCTCGTAAGCTATGGTCCCCGTGCGGTAATAGTCGTCAAGCTCAGGGATGACAGTAGAGTCAAGCTCATAATCTGTGGCTGTCTCAGCCCCACCATCCTCCTCATCATCATCGTCAATCTCAATGGGTCCGTGAAGAGGCACATTTGGCCTCTTTGTCCGAGGCCTCGGTCCACTAATACCCCCGCTGGTGCCTGCATCATCAGTGCGGCTCTTCTTCTTCCTCGGCTGGCCAGGTGGAGAGATATCGATCGAACCCTGTGATCGGCACTGATTCTTCCAGAAGCTCATGCCTTTCTGGAGCTTGCCAATCATGCCCACAGCGCCAGTATAAGCCCTGGTCAAGTGCCTGTAAGCCTGAGCCGATACCTGTTACAAGCAGACATAATAAGTGTCAAAATGCAGTTCTTGATAACAGGAAGAGATGCAATCAATCCAAAAGACGTAAGGAGTAATACTTACAGATCTAGAACCTCGCGGGAGCACGGATGAGGATGAGTACGCGACATATCAATATGGGCTCGCCTCATGCGACCGCCACCCTGATAATCAATGAAAGTCGGGGGCAAAGGAGGTCTAGCTACGTAGCCAGTCGAGGGTCCCGCGCTCTGAGCACCATAACCAACCCTGGTCTGTGGGGACTGAAGATGCCTGGCCACGTACAAAGTATAGTCCCCCTCCCGTGTGTAGAGATGTGCCGCCAAGCCTACAATCAGAGCATCTACATTCGCCAACTGGCGAGGCAGCCACATCCTAGCTGGTGGATCATCAGGGATCCGAGCATGCCTATTCGGCCCATACTGTCTATACACCTCTCTCCTAAATACAAGGCATCTCCAGACAAACCCACCAGCAGCTTGCGACACTCTGTCAAGTGCGCAGCGTGATCCAAATCCAGGTCATCGTAACGGCCAGTCCAGGGGAACATACTCAGCCTCTGTGGAGTCCCTCTCAAGCACATCAGCGTGTCATGATATGAAGCAGTAATCCTACACCTCGAACCCTCCGGTGTCACAGTACATTTCTGGCATTCTTCGTCCACCACCGGAGAGCAGGAAAAGTGGTGGCAGGAAACTCATCCTTGATCTGCCACTCATAACAGCCAAAATACTCGAAGGCCCAAGCCTGAAAAGAAGAAGAAGAAGTCAAAACAGGGAAAACAAGGGATAGAATGAAATGTGCAAAAGAAAAGAAGTCAAGGTGAGAGAATACCTCGAAAGCCAAGTGACAGCAAGTAAAATACTTTGCCTTCCCTCGGCTGACGTCATCTAGAGCCAAATACATCTCAGCTAAGCCAGCCTCACCCCAGGACAGATTCCCGACAGCATCCCAGGCTCTCAGTAGCTCTAGCAGTGAAATCAAGGCAGTAGATGCGCTGTTGATAAGCAGCATGTCGGAAAAGCCCACCCATACAAAAGCCCTCGCTAATCTCTCGGCTCTCAGCCGGCTCTCAACGGGATCATCAACCACAATGTAGTCCCTACTCTGCCCCTCAATCAAGCCATGTAGCTCACCCAACTCATATCCATTCCCCTTCTTGTTCTGGGGAACGAAGCCAAGCAAACTCATCAAATCCGCATCAGCAATCGGCTGGGGCTCAGCTCCCTGTGCAGGCTCCTCTAGGTAGAGCGGCTCATCCGTAAAGGGCAGTCCTGTGATGATCACAAAATCCAGTGGAGTGACTGTCGTCTCACCCCAAGAGAAGTGAAATGAGTGAGTGGTCTCCCACCAGAACTCTCTGAATGCCCTCACCAGATCCACACTCCTCTGAGTGTCCCCAATGGCCTTTGCCATCTCAAAGAATCGCCCCAGTCCAACGGCATAAATCATGCCCTTGGGCGAGTCTATCTGCTCCTGACTACCTGGCAAGCTCTGCCATAGCCTGCCAATCACCTCTGGAGAGCCACGGGTGCGTAATCTCTGCAAGAAAACATGGCACAAGTATGAACATTTCATGCTATCATGAAAATAGGTCAAAACCTATCATCTAAGAGCATGCATTTTAACATCACACTTCCTAGGTCCATTCATGTTCATAGACCAATACAAATAAAATTCAAATGCAGTCTGGAAAAATCAAATCGATTTCACCCAAATCAGAAATTTTCAAAAAAACCCTGGGTTTCTTACCTCATCCTTCTTCCTGACATTCGAAGTATGCTCATCGAGCTGTGGGTAGAAATCTCCTCTTGGTGCTTCCGGAAGAAATGGCCTTTGATTCCTCTGCACCCCTTTCCGTCGATTGGCTAAATCGGCATGCTGAGGTCCCCTTTTGGTCGGATAGAGCCTAGGAGGCATTTTCCCAATGTAATCGGACTAAAAGTGTTTGGATTTATCTCGATTCCTCTCAAATCTCCCTCTGATGTCGCTCTCTCTTTTCTCACTGTTGCCTCCCTCTCAATTTCAAGTTCAATTGAGTTTCAAAATGACGACTGTGCGAATTTTAAAGAATCTGTTCACCTGGCCTCTTATGTCGTGCGACATACTAAGCCTCTGTGGCCTGTTTTTACAATTTTGCCCCTGAAGGCTCAATTTTACGATTTTATCCCTCATAGGTCTGTTTTACCCCTTGTGCCCCTGGCATTTTCAATCATTTTCAATCAAATTTTCCCTCCAGTACCCCCGAGACCTATTTTACAAATTTACCCCTGTGGCATTCTATTTGCCTTTGGCATTTTTAATTCTATTTACAAAAATTATCAGGGTACGTTCCGTTTCTTTATAAAATTATCAGGGTACATCCCACTTTCTTTACAAAAATCATCGAGTCCTTCTTACTTCTTTAGTCTCCGTTATTTCCGTCATAAAGAAATAACGTCATCTAGCTCCCTCTATCTCTGTCAAAAAGAGATAGCGCCGTAAGCTTTAGTCTCCGTTATTTCCGTCATAAAGAAATAACGTCATCTAGCTTTAGCTCCCTCTATCTCTGTCGAAAAGAGATAGCGCCGTAAGCTTTAGTCTCCGTTATTTCCGACATAAAGAAATAACATCATCTAGCTCCCTCTATCTCTGTCAAAAAGAGATAGCGCCGTAAGCTTTAGTCTCCGTTATTTCCGTCATAAAGAAATAACGTCATCTAGCTTTAGCTCCCTCTATCTCTGTCAAAAAGAGATAGCGCCGTAAGCTTTAGTCTCCGTTATTTCCATCATAAAGAAATAACGTCATCTAGCTCCCTCTATCTCTGTCAAAAAGAAATAGCGCTGTAAGCTTTAGTCTCCGTTATTTCCGTCATAAAGAAATAACGTCATCTCGCTTTAGCTCCCTCTATCTCTGTCAAAAGAGATAGCGCCGTAAGCTTTAGTCTCTGTTATTTCCGTCATAAAGAAATAACGTCATCTAGCTTTATCTCCCTCTATCTCTGTCAAAAAGAGATAGCGCCGTAAGCTTTAGTCTCCGTTATTTCCGTCATAAAGAAATAACGTCATCTAGCTTTAGCTCCCTCTATCTCTGTCAAAAAGAGATAGCGCCGTAAGCTTTAGTCTCCGTTATTTCCGTCATAAAGAAATAACGTCATCTAAGCTCCCTCTATCTCTGTCAAAAAGAGATAGCGCCGTAAGCTTTAGTCTCCGTTATTTCCGTCATAAAGAAATAACGTCATCTAGCTTTAGCTCCCTCTATCTCTGTCAAAAAGAGATAGCGCCGTAAGCTTTAGTCTCCATTATTTCCGTCATAAAGAAATAACGTCATCTAGCTTTAGCTCCCTCTATCTCTAAGAGATAGCGCCGTAAGCTTTAGTCTCCGTTATTTCCGTCATAAAGAAATAACGTCATACAGCTTTAGCTCCTCTATCTCTCGTCAAAAGAGATAGTACCCTAAGCCTTAGCTTAGTTAGAATGAAATAATGTCAGGTGACAACCTCCATTAATTGTCAAAACTTCAAGGATCCTAGACATCGTTCTTAACCTATCTAGTGATGCTCGAACTACGACCTGGCTTGATTCCCCCGGGATACGTAGGTAGCCTCCTGTAGGTTCAGCCAATTTGTCACATATGACGCCCCCTTTCCCCAGTGGATTCTGAACTACGATTATGGCTTGATTCCTCCGGGATACGTAGGTAGCCTTTCATAAAAGGTCCCGCCACTTGACCACTTTGGTCATCGAATCCATCTCGGCATTCGCCAGATTGGATCCTTTTCTATCGACAACCCCACTCGCCCTGCAAGTGACGTTGCCGAGGAGCTTCTGTAAGTACCCAAATCTGGCTCATGCCTTCCGGTTAAGTTTTTCGGCAATTTCGGCAAGTTTCCCGGCAATTCCGGTAATTCCCCGGACTTTCCTAGAGTTCCGGAACAATTCCGGAAATGTTCCAAATCATCTAAGGGAAAAAAGGACTACTTGGAGCCAAAGAAACACGTTTTTCTTTTATATGGAATTCCTTCTAGAAGACTGCCACCTTGCATGTTTCTAGAAGGAACTGCATGTGGCTCCTTATGTCGTGCAACATAACCAGCCAGTGAGAGTTCTAGAATCATGTCACCTTGCATGTTTCTAGAAGAATCCAGAAGTGGCTACTTATGTCGTGCGACATAACCAGCCAGGGAGAGTTCTAGAATCATGCCACCTTGCATGTTTCTAGAAGGAAAACGGTTATGGCTTGTTATGTCGTGCGACATAACAAGCCTATGCAGGCAGCCTATAAATAGAGGCCTTCACCTCTCATTTGGGACACCTTTTCCACCCCTCAGTCCCCCTCTATAGGGAATATGCCCAGGAAACATCCCCTCTCCTCACATACCTCCCAAACCACACTAACCCTCCCAAATCAATCCCACACATACTTCCCACACACACACTTCTCACACATACCAAGAACCAAGGATTCCCACGGAGTCAAGGCTTGAGCTCAGTTCCCGGAAGTTGCTGTTTTGAAGGCCCCTATATCTAACTTGATATAGGGAGTTGTGGTCTTCAAGGGTAAAGATTTTCTACCCTTTTTTTCTATCCATTTCCTTTGAATGTGAAATCTTTATGCTAAATGCATTAATAATGTGGTATCCTGATTAAAGTTACATGCTTTAGTGTTATATTGCTTAGATCTATATCCATTTGCATATCATTTCATGTAAAGGCTCCGGCTTGGCATTGTTTTTTGCATGAACACTCGAGATGAGTGTGGATCCCTCATATCCACACCCTCTTGAAGTGTTCATTACTGAAATACTAGCTCCCTGAGACCTATTGGTGAAGTAACTTGGCTATTTTAAGGCCTTGTTACCTCTGTAGATCTCATTCTTGAAGACTTCTGCAAAGTGGCTAGTTATGTCACGCGACATAGGCGGCCTATGTCACGCGACAAACATAGCCGGTTGCGAAACTTCCTATTTTCAAGCGTAATGTCCGATGTTAACCCCCATCATGCTATAATCTGATGTCTATCTGCAATTTAGATAGTTTCTATGTACATAAAATGCCATCTTTTCATTAAAATACCATTTTCATACATAAAATTGCATCCTTTGCATTCAAAATCCCTTTTCACATTAAAGATGCATTCTTTGCACCCAAAAACTCATTTTCATACTTAAAAATGCATACTTTGCATTAAAAAATCATTCTTTGCCATTTTCATGCATCATTTGTACATTAAATGCTATTTTCCAACATAAAAATATATTCTTTGCACAAAAATCATTTCTTTACATAAAAAGCATCCATTTGCAATCAAAAGCATCCTTTGCAAACTTAAAAATGTCATATTTTCACTAAAATGTCATTTTTAGCATGCATTCCCCCCATATCCCCATTAGCAACCTCGGAACGGACCGGTGTAAAAGATCCTATCTTTACATCGTTCCTTCCATAAAGGTTTCATAATTTCTTTAGAAAGGGACTACCTTGAACCCTATATCTCCGATTATCACTTAAGATGAGTATGAAGAATCCATGCGAGCTCGACCGTCTTAAAGTGTAGGATTGATGGGCTAAGGACCCTCGTTTTCTAAAGAACCTCATCTTTGACTATAAAGGGAGTCGTTCTCTCGATCACGCAAGTCCCAAGGTCCAAAAATGCGATGATCACAAGTCCAAGATGAGGACGGGATCATAATCCCGGATACATAAAATCCAAGAAATCCCGAGCGACAACCAACAAATGGTTTGTACGTCCGGAAGACGACTTGGGACATTCCCTCCCCTTTATTTTCAAACACATGCACACAAGAAAGCACGCAAACAAGCACGATTAATGGGATCTTGGGAGACTTGCTCCGGAAGGCACCTTGGGTGAACGACGATCCGTTCTTCCCAAGGGGTAACTTAACCTCCGAACCCATAAAACCTTTTTTTCAAAGTTTTGAGGTAATCAAAATGGCGTGGCGACTCCGTTTTTCAAATTAAACCGGTTGTCTTCAAACTCGCGTGAATTTCCAAAATAAACAAACAAAAAATTTGGGGCACACATTCACACTAAGGCTTGACCTTTACGGGGATATACAACTGGGCTATATGACACGGACTAAACCAAAAACCAACCAAAAGTCACGGTTTTTTGAAATGTGTGACACGGACTGTGCATTGGTCGACACTGGCTGCCATGGGGAGTTTGGGGTGATTCCGTGCGCGCCCGGGAGCATCCTAAGGCTGTCCGTGACTGCAACTGAACAACCACCCTGGGTTAAAGGGACGTGCGTGCAAAGTGTACAGGATATATAAGGTGCGCGTAGTGTGCGGTCTCCTAAAAAATGTTCCTTTTCGAGTTAAAACAGAGATTTTCAGAAATGTGTTTTAAAAGGAATGATTTTTCGGGACGGGGGAAAAATGCAACAGATAAGGCACGTAAATTTTCTGGAGCCTAGTCAGCTTTGGAACTGAATAGCCCCAAGCTGCCTAAGCTGCCAGATTAACCTCAAATCTATCCTGGTGGAATTGCCAATGAGGCCGCCCGGATGGAATCCGAGGCGGATTAAGCCGTGCGGCTGCATGGATCAATTTTCCAGGTTCCAATCCTTTTCAGTTTCAGGTTGCTCCCCGAACGTTTAGGCACCTTTCAGCTTCAGAAGGCTTCCTGTTCTGTTTACAGAGTATGTACAATTCCCAAGATGCAATATGCAATGCAATGCAAAGAAAGAAAAAGCAAGCCTGACAAATGTAATCCGTGACGGGAGGCTAACCCGCTCAAAGGAAAAAGCTTTCTTTTCTTATTTTTCGAAAAGAGATACCGGTACGTGGGATTGTTAGACCACCGTTTATCCCAAGCCCCGGGTTAGGAAGCGATACAGGAAGGTTAGTGGTTTCCACCTATATACTGGGTATCGTTTTTCTTTTTTTTAAATGAAAGCTTTCTCCTTTGGTTCTGTCCCCAGCAGAGTCGCCAAACTGTGAATGTGGTGCCCAAAATCTTTTTTTGTGTTTTAATTTGGATTCACTTAAGTTTGAAAACATCTGGTTTAATTTGAAAAACGGAGTCGCCACGCCATTTTGATTTCCTCAAAAATTTAAAAAAAAGGAGTAAGAATCCGGAGGTTAAGTTACCCCTTGGGAAGAACGGATCGTCGTTCACCCAAGGTGCCTTGCCGAAGCAAGTCTCCCAAGATTCCATTTTTCGTGCTTGCTTGCGTGCTTTCTTGTGTGCTTGTGTTGAAAAGAGGAGGGAATGTTCCAAGTTGTCTTCCGAACGTATAAACCATTTAGTTGGTTATCGCTCGGGATTCCTTGGATTTTTATGTGTTCGGGACTTTGGTCCCGTCCTCATCTTGGAATTGTGATTATCGCTATTTGACCTTGGGTCTTGCGTGATCGAGATAGGGACACCGTTTTAGAGTCCAAGGATGAGGTTCTTTAGAAAGGAGTATCCTTAGCCCATCAATCCTACATCTTGAGACGATTGAGCTTATGTAGGGACTATTATGCTCGTCTCAAGTGATGAGCGGAGATATAGGGTTCAAGTTTTATCCCTTTCTAAAGAGATTGTGGCACCTTTAATGGAAGAAACGATGTAAAGATAGGATCTTTACACCGGTCCGCTCCAAAGGATGCATCAAATATCAAAGGGGACTTAGGGGAAGCATGTTTAGGATAAAAATGACATTTTTAATGAAAAGATGACATTTTAGGTGCAAAGGATGCTATTTGTTTGAAAAGGATGCTTTGTTTGATGTAAAGAAATGATTTTTAATGCAAAGGATGCATCTTTATGTATGAAAAAAGGTTTTAGGTGCTGTAAGTATGCCAATCCAATTCGCGACCTTTCCAGATGTATTTTAATATGATAAAATTGCATTTAGGGGTGTTTTGGTAAATTCCCGGTCCATCCCGAGACTTCCGAAAACATTTCATAAGTTTCACGTGAAGGAAGTACTTTTTTGTACTTTGCTCAGGCTAAGGGACCTAGAAGGAATAAATCTGTTTTGGACTTTTAAGGAATTATCCAAGAAGGTTCCAGAACCAGATTTGGCGCCAAAAACGGTTATGGTCACCTTGTGTCACGCGACAAGTCGAGGCATGGAAAGTGGTTACGTTACGTCGTGCGACACAAGGCTACCATGGACTGCAGCTATAAATAAGACCCTACCCCTCTTTGTTTTGGATCCGAATTTGAACCTCCCAAAGTCACTCTGCCAAAATTCATCCAGAAACTCTCTCTCTCCTGCTCCCTCACCAAAACTACCCAATTCCCCTACCAATTCCTTCATCTCTCACCTCTCTTCAACCCATTTCCTCTCCTTACTCCCTCACACACTCCAGATCCTCTCATCTAGCTCTCAGTTCGTGCTCAGCTCTCCATTCAGAAGGTTGAATTGAAGACTCCTACACCTAACTTGGTGTAAGAGTTGAGGACTACAAGGGTAACTAGTCTCTCTCTCACCCTCTCTCTCATCTCATTGTTTAATTGTCTTCTCTTCTTCTCCACTTGATAATCAGGCTCCATCTGCCTCAGATTATCAAGTGGCAACTGCAATCTCTCTGTTTAAATAGTTTATGCCTTGAGTCCTATTGCTTGATTATGATGTGATCTACTTAGATTGGCAATTTGGATATCAAGGGAGGGTGGATCTCCCATATCCACACTCCTTTGATCAATTCGTATCTAATTCGTATTGTTCTTATTGGTTTTGATATAATTGTTGTGTATCTGTTGGATCTGCATCTCAGTTTGTGAGGTACCTGCAGATGGTAACACTATGTCACGCGACACATTTGGACATGAGGAGTCCTGTGTCACGCGACATGTCGTGACCATCTGCAGGGACCATTGTTTCAGTTGTAATTCATTCTAGTTGGCTATTTTCATATTCAGCAATATGTTTATGTTGTTTAGTGCCTAGATCTGTTCTTAGTTATAGTTTTATGTTCATATGAAGGTTGTGTGATTTGTCAGTTGTGAGCCTCTGCAAGGTGACCATTGATGTCACGCGACATACTTGGACAAGGGAGTCTTGTGTCACGCGACATAGATGATCCTTTGCAGAGGACCTGAGTCCTTTTGTAATCTGTTCTCATTGATGTAAAGGGATGTGGCCTCCCGGACAATTGGTCTACAAGTTGTAATGATCTTGCCTATTCAATAAAATTCATGTTTATCGCACTTGCATATTATCATTGTTTGCACATTGTTTTGAATTATTTGGATGTCTAGATTAGAAAGACTCGTCTACGGATGAGGCGTGTTGGGTGAACTCTCAGTTCTTCCCAATGCGTAACCTGACCCCCGAACCCGTTCTCTTTTAAAAAGGTTTTTCAAAGTGCACCTCTCAAAGCATGGCGTGGCGACTCCCTTTTTATTTATTTACAATTTCGGGCGAGCGCACATTCAGTGGCGACTCCGCTGGGGACTTGTGTTTTTGAAAACCTATTTTTTTCGAAAACTAAGAGGGTCATACTTTCGCTCGTTTAGACATCCAATCTATTCATTTTAATGTGCATCCTTGATAATCATGTGCGATACATGCATTTTATGAGATCTTACAACTTGTAGGCCTTTTGTATGTTGTTTGTGGTTTATATGTGTTGCTTTACTGGTTGGTTTCATCCCTTGCCAAGGAGAGGCAGGGGCTAATCTCAGTTTTGCAGGGTCTGGTTCAGTGACTCTCTTGGTCGTGCGACAGCCTTGTCCCATGCTGTTCTGTGTCACGCGACAAGAGTAGTCACTAGACAGGTTTCAGGTTCTGGTTTGAGGGCAGTCCCTTGAATCAAGAGAAAGATTGCTCAGCTGACTGTTGTTCCTTTTTTTTTCTTCCCTGAGAGAGTGTGTGTGTGTGTTTTCTTTTCAATAAATAAAATAAATAAATAAAAATATTTGTTTTTTTGTAAATAAAAGAATATAGTCATCCACACACTACATCACATAGTTTTAGAACCCTCAGGTGCGATTGACGGCATCGCGGACGGTGATAATATTCGCCTACGCTTGAGCGCCTAATGTCAAACCCATCCCCCTAGTGCGTTTAGGTGGCACCACACTTAAACCTTACCCATGGTTGGTTTTGATACAACATTTTAACTACACCAAAATGAGTTGTTTTTGAAATTTCCAATAAGTCTTTCTACCTTCCTCAAAACCCCGCACCTTGTGGGCATGTTGCCAACGCAACATGGTTTCACGTGAGGACATGTCACTCCCGTGGCGTGTCCTAAACGAGAGATCATGCCGCATTGTCACCATGCACCGACGAGAGGTCATGCCGGATTTTTCTTGGAAATTCCCCGAGAATACCCGTTATGCTGCCCAAATTTCCCTAGAAATTGAGGCTACTCATCCGTCCCACGTCATGTTAGGTTTTGTTTAGGTATCATCACTTATTATTGTTGGTCCCAAAGGTGGCAACAAGGGTGAAAATACAGCTAGAGGGGGGTGAATAGCTGTTTAAAATTTTTCGCCCTCGATTTAAAACTAATCCTCTATACTTACAAAACCTCTTGCAGTGTATAAGAAACTGCAAGTGGAGTTATAAAATGCACAAAGGAATAATAAAGTTACAAAGCGGTTTTGAGAGAGGCGGTTTGTAAAGCGGTTTAGGTAAAGCGGTTTTGACAAGTGCAGTTTTACAAACAAGTGTAGTTTTGACAATGTTAACTCCAAACACTATTTCACAATAATGGATATCTAAATAAAGATCAAACAGAGAGAAAAGTAGATAATCAGTAAGCACAAGAAATATAAATGCAGAAAGTAAAAACACAATATTTGGAGTGGTTCAATCGATAAACGATCTACGTCCACTACCAAGATGGTTAGTCTTGGATTTTCAAGAGTGATTTTACTATGAGTATGAGAGATTACAAGTTACAAAGATTGATACTCAAAGCTAAAATCTATTCTATGAAGATTGAATCCTAGACTATAACCAGTGTATCTCAAATGATTAATCTATGTGATTAAACAAGTGAGGTGTGTGTGTGTGAGAACAAGATCAAGGCTCTTTAAATTTATGAGATGTAGAGCACAATGATTCTTGAAGTGTTAAGGCTTGATTTCTGGGCTGGGGAATATTTCTTGAAGGTAGAAGATGAATATTCAAAGGACTTATGAATTTCTAGGCAGAGCTTCAACTTCTTATGAACTCACAGTAATTTCTCAAGTTTCAAGTAATCTTCAAATGATGAAAGTTGGGGGTATTTATATCCAAGCATCAGGAATATAGCCATTGGACACAGCTGTTGTAAGGACAGTCCTTGATGCAATCCCATTGGTCCACAGCAACTACTTTTGTCCTTTGGAACTGTTGATGCAGGTAAAGCTGATCAAACCTCAGCTGCAATCAAGGTGGTTAGGACATCTGTCACCTTTTTAAGATCCTTGCAGATCTTGTCTGAAAAGTAGTCACGTGACAAGATATGGTGGTTGACATTTGATATTGCTGACGTGGATTCCAACGATCAAAGGAGTTCACTTCAAGTAGCCAATCATTGGGGCGGTTCTGGTGATGAGCGGTTTGACAAAAAGCGGTTCCACCAGAAGAGGAATTCTTTAAGTGCGGTTTGAGTATGAAACTGCAAGGCAGTTTCATGAAGCGGTTCAAAGGGGTTTGCACTTAGGAGTTCCACAAGCGGTTTCAGACTGAGTTACACCAGGCGGTTCCAGGAGCGGTTCAGCCTAGGCAGTTTTAATGGGGTGGTCTGAAACTCTGAACTGCAATCCTCAGATCCAATGAGTCTTGTGCCAGTCTTCAAGCCTAAATTTAACCTATACTATAAAATGGACTTAGCTAAAAAATTGAATTCTAAGCTTCATTACATAGGGTCCTAAAGTCCTTAAAATAAATAGGAGGTTATGGTATCAATCAAATCTTATACAAAATAGGAGGGTTAAAACATATGCATACCCAACAATCTCCCCCTATTTGATTGATGCCATTACCTACTACAGCAAAAGCAAACATTGTACTTGGTAAAAACATGTCCATAAGAATTAACATGGTAAGTCATGTCCCAAGTCAATGCACACACTAGCTTAAGCTAAAAATTTCTATACTATCTGAAATATTGAAAAACTTACAATTTGAAGAGTATAGAAATGCATTCAGTGCACTTAAAAAATGTCAGTTTAAGTTCAAGTGCAGTTTAAACTGAATGTTTAAACATCAATTCAAAAGAGTGATTTTTAAGTTGAAAAATATTTGAATGAGGTTTAAGGCCTTAAGCGGTTTCATTGTTCTACAAACAAGCAGTTTGATATGAACAAGGTTTTGGAACCATGATGCAATTTCCATTAATTCCCAAAGTGTTTGAAGATGCAGGAATGAAAGAAAATTACAAGGTTACAAAAATAAAGTAAGTTGGACAAAGGAAATACAAGAAAAGTGCGGTCCAACTTACAAAATGCGGTTCAAAAATAATTAAGGAGAAGCGGTTATTGCTGGGGCGGCTTGTTAACTTCATGTTCAGCTCCACTGGTCCCAGCTCTTGATTGGTTAGGCTCAAATGCTTTCCTTAATCTTCTTACTTCTTCAGCAGTCCTTATCAAAGTTGACTCTAGCTTCTTCAAAGCATTGACTGAGTGAGCAGAAGTAGAATTGGTGGCACCAATCGCTTTGGTATTTTCCACAAGATTTTCCTTGATTATGTCAAGCTTCACATTGACAGAGGAATAGATAGAGTTGAAAATGGTGTGGAGTTCCTCTTGAACTAAAGCGATTTGGGCTTGGATTGCTTGTTCCATAGGCTCACGATCCACAGATACCTTCAGGGAGGATTTGAGTTCATTGACTGTTGAGCCTAGTCTGGAGTTGAATCCTTCCCTGAGGTTGTCCAAGCGGTCATTGAACTCATCTTGGATCTCGTTCAGCTTGGCCTTCACTTCTCCAGCAATAGTATCAAGATTGACCTTAGAATCTACTTTGAAACAGTCAATATGAGAAAGCACTTCCTCACGCAAATTACCCAAGGCGGTCTGGACAACTTGAGATAATTGCGGTCTGGATTGAAGGAAATCAAGAAATTTTGAGCTTAAGCTACCCAGATCCTTTTCAAGGGAGGAACAAAGTTTTTCTCCAAGGATATCCAAAGATTTTTTCATCTCCTCAACTGATGCTTTATCTTCTAGGGCTTTGACCATACCCACTTCAAGAGATTTCTGAAAGGCATCAGAAGCGGTTTTGATCAAGGAAGCGGTTTGGTCAGGAGGGGCGGCTGAGGAGGAGGATGGAATTGCTGTAGATCTCTCCCCCTTAATGGCATCAAGCAAAGAAGCTTTAAGGGTTGCCAACTCAAGGGAGTGAGAATCCACCTTGGCTTGTAAGGAGCGGTTGGATTCAAGGAGGGAGGCATTTGAGGCGGTCAAAGATATGACATGGCCTTGGTTTATAACAAGTTGGCCTTGAATCAGATTAAGGGTTTGGAGTATTTGGGAGTATTCAGTGGGAGGAGCGGTTGAGGGTGAAGTGGTTGTGAAGGTAGGAGGCAGTTGGAATTGGTTGGTTTCAGGTGCTTTTTGGGTTTGAGGAGGAATGTTTGGAGGAGGTGAGTTTTGTCTAAGGGGTGAGTTGTGTGGAGTTGGGGATTTTGAAGGGATTTTAGATCTGGAGCGGTTAGGTGTAGGGGAGCGGTTTTTGTTAGGGGAATTGGTTGGGGTTGGATCATCCCTAACAGATTTGGAGGTGGCATGTCCAGCAGAAGGCTTGGACTGCCATTGTTGATAGGCAGAGTGAGTGAGGGTTTGGTTTGAATGTTGTGAGTTTATGGAATGGGAATGTTGGGGTGAGTTATATTGGGATTGGGAGGATAATGGGGAAAGGGATTTTCTGGGGGAAGGTGAAGGGGAATTATGAGGTGATTGATGAGGGGAATTTCTGGGAGGTAAAGGAGAGGGTGAGGGTTGGACAGGCTTGGTTTTTCTGGGGGTTTTCCTTTTGGCCATCATTTTTCTTCTCTTTGGTTTCTCCCCCTGAATTGGTGCGGTTTTGATAGGGGAAGGAGTTATGGATTTGGATTTGGAAGGTGATTTGGAAGGGGATCTGACTGGGGATTGGGCAGGAGAGGTTTGAGAGGTTGGGGGCGGTTGGTTTTCTGGAGGCGGTTCATGGGGTGAGGCGGTTCTAGCTTCAGTAGTTGATTTGCCCTTGGCCTGATACTTCTCAGCTTGCTCCTTGGCCAATCTGTCAATTCTATCCTGAAGAACCTTCATCTGTTCTTCCACAGTTAATCCAGCCATCTCATCTCTAGCCTTCTTGGCTCTAGCCACCAAGTTTGGAATACTTGGGTCTTCTTCCTCTTCTTCATCATCTTCATCCACCAAGTTCATGGCTTTAGGCTGCTTTTCCTTCTTCTTCCTTTTACTAGGACCAGCTCCATCATCAGCTGTAGGCGGTTTGGTAGTTGGAGCGGTTTTGGTCTTCTTTGGTGGCGGTTCTGCTCTGGTTTGGGGCTTCCTGGACCGCTTAGCTCCTTTAGCTTGAGGAGCGGTTGTAGGATCTCTGAGCTCATAGGGTTCCTTCAAGGGATAGCTATCTGCATCATACAGAGACTTGTATAATGCATCTCCATTAGCATACCTGAAGGAATGGCATGCAAGCAATCCAAGAGAATCAGCTGAACAGTCCACCATAAGCTCTGGGTTCTTGGTGACCATATCATCTAGGTGCTCAAAGTCCATCAAAAGAGCGGTTATGATCCTGCATAATGGTCTCCACCTCTGATCTTTACCTTTGACCTTGGACTGATAGGTCTCAACACTGTCTCTAATTTCCATGTAGAGGATTTTAGGCCAATGCAGTTGGATCTCCATAAATATAGCAGAACTATACATCCATTGTTGGGATGTAAAGTTGTTGTGATTTCATGTCTTCCCAAAGATGGATCTCCCAACAAGATGACCTATGAAGTTCATCAGCTCACCAAAATTATTTCTGGGGATCTTCTTGTATCTCCTAGACATGGTGTCTACTTTGGCAGTTTGGAGGGCAGCATTGTCCTGAATAACTTGATCAACCTCTAAAGGAGCTCCACCAACAACAAATCTGAAAAGCCTTCTGATATCTATGTAGTCAATGGATAGCTTCAGGCCTTCAACAATAGCGGTCAGGCAGGCAACTCTTTGTCCTTGATCTAGAATTCTTGACCTTTTCTTGGCGGTTGCAAAGAACTGATCCACAAAAGATGGCACTATGAAGTTTTGCTGTTTGGTGAAGAGCGGTAGGATGCCAGACACTCTCAGCTTTCTCAGCAACTCCCTTCCAAGAGCATCTATCTTTAGTTCAGCCTCATTCACTTCCCAACCTGGTAGGAAGGTAGTTGGATCCTACAAGATAAAATTCCAAGTGTTAGATCCATTTGTGTATTCATAGTTCACAAGCGGTTTGAGCACCAAGCGGTTGAGCAATGGTGCGGTTTGAAAATTTCAAACCCCAAGTGAAACTATGAATACTTAAACAAATAATGAGGATTTGAGAACAACATTACTTAAGTACGTGGCATTGTAATCCAAATTTATCCCACACTGCAAGCGGTGCTTAGAGAGGAAATTCTTGGTTTCCAGCCTATATACTTAGTAAAATCTCAAAAAGAAATGAAGGAAGGAATTTAACCGTAAATGCGGTTTCAAAAGATTTTAACAAGCGGTTCAGCATGCGGTTTAGCTTAGAAAAACAGAAGCGGTTTGAAACAAGAATGTAGAGGCGGTTGGCATGCAAGCGGTTTCAAACTCAAATGAAATCCAAAAATTTTGAAAAAGTTGAAATTTTTTCTAAGTGTTGAAAAACACTATTCAGAATCAAGGCAACCAAAATATATGATTTTTCAAGAAAAATTCATGGGTTTCATGATGAACACGAAGAACATTCATGAACACCAAGAACAGGGATTTACAAAACTTAACCAAAATGGACAAATAGCATGTCAAAATGATCACATTGGGAAGGGGATTAATAATATATCACTAAAATTGCAACCTTTACCCAGAATCATCCATAATCACTAAGAACAAGAAAGTGGGTTTTCGAAGTGTGTAAACTGAAAATCATAAAATCAGTACTCAAATCATGCATTGATCATTAAATAAACTACAGAATGTAAATCTAGGCATGATTACGAGCAAAACCCAACAAATTTCATCAGAAATGGTCAAGAAATAAGAGCACAATCATCAAAAATCAAAACGGGCATACGAAGAGTTTCAAAGTTCATCCATGGCAGTTTAAAGAAATCTGAAGATTAAAGGTTAGAAGTTGAATACCATTTCCAGAATAGGTTTCTTGGGACCCCTAGCAACAGTTGAGGCCCTTTGTCTCTTCGATGTTGTTGCCATTTCAGTTAAAGGTTTAAAAATGGAGGTTTTTGAAGGTTTTAGAGAGAGAAAGTGAGTTGGTAGACAGAGAGAGAGGACGATTGCAGGGAGTTGGCAGTAAAAAGGTTTTAGGTTTCACCAACTTAGGTATATATAGGGTGAAGGGGGCAGGCAGTTGGTTCATAAGGAATGATTGAAATATACCAACTGTTGCACCCTTTCACCTCCTGCACTTCTCTCAATGATGGGTGACATGAGGGTTTTTAATGCTCATGTCCCCTTAGCAATAAATGCTCTTAATTTTGAAATAAACGAGGGAAAACATTTGCAAAAATACCCTTATGTCAAAAATAAGGACAAAAAATAAATAAAAGAATTTGAACAGTTTTTTTTTTATGAAATAAGGATGAGACATAATTAGACAGAATTTACTCTTTGTTGAAACGCGGTTTTGATCCAAGCGGTCTGACTGCATCAAGTGATTTGGAACTGGCGGTTGGATGCAGGCGGTTTTAACAGCTTGCGGTTTTGGGATAGGCGGTTCAACAGAAGCGGTCTCAATCCTTAAGAGTTTCAATCCTATACTCAACAAACAAGTTAGCCAATAAAAAGTATGGAATTTATTTAAGTTCAAGCATACCCATTTCTCCTATGAGGAATGAAAACTTCTTGGAGTCAAGAGCCTTAGTGAGGATATCAGCAATCTGGTTGTCTGTCCCCACGTACTCTAAATGGATATTCCTCTTCTCTACATGGTCTTTGAGGAAATGATACTTGATATCAATGTGCTTGGTCTTGGAATGCATGACAGGGTTGTTGGAGACTGAAATTGTTGAAGTGTTGTCACACATGATAGGGCAATTTCCTTCATGGATTCCATAGTCCACCAACTGCTGCTTCATCTAAAGGATTTGACAAAGAACAACTACCAAAGAAGAATATACTCGGCCTACGTGGTTGAAACTGAGACCCGATGCTTGCTTCTTGCCGGGCCCAAGCAACTAGTCTATTCCCGAGGAAATGACAAGTACCACTAGTGCTTTTCCTGTCAATAGTACAAGCTGCATAATCTGCATCTGAATAATCTACAAGATCGAAGTTCGAATCTTTGGAATATCTAAGTCCAAGGTTAGTGGTTCAAGATAAATAGCGGATTATACGCTTGACTGCAATAAGATGTGCTTCTCTAGGATATGCTTGGTAGCGTGCACATACACAGATAATGAACATGATATCTGGCCTACTAGCAGTTAAATAAAGTAATGAGCCAATCATACCTCGATATAAAGTTTGATCAACTTTCTTACCTTTGAGATCTTTATCTAGCTTATTGCCGGTGGCCATTGGAGTATCATATGCTTTAGCATTTTCTAATCCAAACTTCTTTATTAGCTCCTTGGTATATTTGGCTTGGCTGAGGAAAATACCATCTTCGCATTGCTTGATTTGAAGCCCGAGGAAGAATGTTAATTCTCCCATCATGCTCATCTCAAACTTTCTTTTCATTAGCTTCTCGAAACGCTTACAAAGTAACTCATTAGTAGAACCAAAAATGATATCATCAACATATATTTGGAAGGGGATCTGACTGGGGATTGGGTTGGGGATTGGGCAGGAGAGGTTTGAGAGGTTGGGGGCGGTTGGTTTTCTGGAGGCGGTTCATGGGGTGAGGCGGTTCTAGCTTCAGTAGTTGATTTGCCCTTGGCCTGATACTTCTCAGCTTGCTCCTTGGCCAATCTGTCAATTCTATCCTGAAGAACCTTCATCTGTTCTTCCACGCTTAATCCACCATCTCATCTCTAGCCTTCTTGGCTCTAGCCACCAAGTTTGGAATACTTGGGTCTTCTTCCTCTTCTTCATCATCTTCATCCACCAAGTTCATGGCTTTAGGCTGCTTTTCCTTCTTCTTCCTTTTACTAGGACCAGCTCCATCATCAGCTGTAGGCGGTTTGGTAGTTGGAGCGGTTTTGGTCTTCTTTGGTCGCGGTTCTGCTCTGGTTTGGGGCTTCCTGGACCGCTTAGCTCCTTTAGCTTGAGGAGCGGTTGTAGGATCTCTGAGCTCATAGGGTTCCTTCAAGGGATAGCTATCTGCATCATACAGAGACTTGTATAATGCATCTCCATTAGCATACCTGAAGGAATGGCATGCAAGCAATCCAAGAGAATCGAGGTGAACGGAGTCCACCACCATAAGCTCGGGTTCTTGGTGACCATATCATCTAGGTGCTCAAAGTCCATCAAAAGAGCGGTTATGATCCCGCATAATGGTCTCCACCTCTCGATCTTTACCTTTGACCTTGGACCGATAGGTCTCAACACATCCTCTAATTTCCATGTAGAGGATTTTAGGCCAATGCGGTTGGATCTCCATAAATATAGCGTAACTATACATCCATTGTTGGGATGTAAAGTTGTGGTGATTTCATGTCTTCCCACAGATGGATCTCCCAACAAGATGACCTATGAAGTTCATCAGCTCACCAAAATTATTTCTGGGGATCTTCTTGTATCTCCTAGACATGGTATCTACTTTAGCGGTTTGTAGGGCAGCATTGTCCTGAATAACTTGATCAACCTCTAAAGGAGCTCCACCAACAACAAATCTGAAAAGCCTTCTGATATCTATGTAGTCAATGGATAGCTTCAAGCCTTCAACAACAGTGGTCAGGCAAGCAACCCTTTGTCCTTGATCTAGAATTCTTGACCTTTTCTTGGCGGTTGCAAAGAACTGATCCACAAAAGAGGGCACTATGAAGTTTTGTTGTTTAGTGAAGAGCGGTAGGATGCCAGACACTCTCAGCTTTCTCAGCAACTCCCTTCCAAGAGCATCTATCTTTAGTTCAGCCTCATTCACTTCCCAACCTGGTAGGAAGGTAGTTGGATCCTACAAGATAAAATTCCAAGTGTTAGATCCATTTGTGTATTCATAGTTCACAAGCGGTTTGAGCACCAAGCGGTTGAGCAATGGTGCGGTTTGAAAATTTCAAACCCCAAGTGAAACTATGAATACTTAAACAAATAATGAGGATTTGAGAACAACATTACTTAAGTACGTGGCATTGTAATCCAAATTTATCCCACACTGCAAGCGGTGCTTAGAGAGGAAATTCTTGATTTCCAGCCTATATACTTAGTAAAATCTCAAAAAGAAATGAAGGAAGGAATTTAACCAGAATGCGGTTTCAAAAGATTTTAACAAGCGGTTCAGCATGCGGTTTAGCTTAGAAAAAACAGAAGCGGTTTGAAACAAGAATGTAGAGGCGGTTGGCATGCAAGCGGTTTCAAACTCAAATGAAATCCAAAAATTTTGAAAAAGTTGAAAAATTTTCTAAGTGTTGAAAAACACTATTCAGAATCAAGGCAACCAAAATATATGATTTTTCAAGAAAAATTCATGGGTTTCATGATGAACACGAAGAACATTCATGAACACCAAGAACAGGGATTTACAAAACTTAACCAAAATGGACAAATAGCATGTCAAAATGATCACATTGGGAAGGGGATTAATAATATATTACTAAAATTGCAACCTTTACCCAGAATCATCCATAATCACTAAGAACAAGAAAGTGGGTTTTCGAAGTGTGTAAACTGAAAATCATAAAATCAGTACTCAAATCATGCATTGATCATGAAATAAACTACAGAATGTAAATCTAGGCATGATTACGAGCAAAACCCAATAAATTTCATCAGAAATGGTCAAGAAATAAGAGCACAATCATCAAAAATCAAAACAGGCATACGAAGAGTTTCAAAGTTCATCCATGGCAGTTTAAAGAAATCTGAAGATTAAAGGTTAGAAGTTGAATACCATTTCCAGAATAGGTTTCTTGGGACCCCTAGCAACAGTTGAGGCCCTTTCTCTCTTCGATGTTGTTGCCATTTCAGTTAAAGGTTTAAAAATGGAGGTTTTTGAAGGTTTTAGAGAGAGAAAGTGAGTTGGTAGACAGAGAGAGAGGACGATTGCAGGGAGTTGGCAGTAAAAAGGTTTTAGGTTTCACCAACTTAGGTATATATAGGGTGAAGGGGGCAGGCAGTTGGTTCATAAGGAATGATTGAAATATACCAACTGTTGCACCCTTTCACCTCCTGCACTTCTCTCAATGATGGGTGACATGAGGGTTTTTAATGCTCATGTCCCCTTAGCAATAAATGCTCTTAATTTTGAAATAAACGAGGGAAAACATTTGCAAAAATACCCTTATGTCAAAAATAAGGACAAAAAAATAAATAAAAGAATTTGAGCAGTTTTTTTTTTATGAAATAAGGATGAGACATAATTAGACAGAATTTACTCTTTGTTGAAACGCGGTTTTGATCCAAGCGGTCTGACTGCATCAAGTGATTTGGAACTGGCGGTTGGATGCAGGCGGTTTTAACAGCTTGCGGTTTTGGGATAGGCGGTTCAACAGAAGCGGTCTCAATCCTTAAGAGTTTCAATCCTATACTCAACAAACAAGTTAGCCAATAAAAAGTATGGAATTTATTTAAGTTCAAGCATACCCATTTCTCCTCTGAGGAATGAAAACCTCTTGGAGTCAAGAGCCTTAGTGAGGATATCGGCAATGCAGTTTGTCTGTCCCCACGTACTCTAAATGGATATTCCTCTTCTCTACATGGTCTTTGAGGAAATGATACTTGATATCAATGTGCTTGGTCTTGGAATGCATGACAGGGTTGTTGGAGACTGAAATTGTTGAAGTGTTGTCACACATGATAGGGCAATTTCCTTCATGGATTCCATAGTCCACCAAGCTATTGCTTCATCTAAAGGATTTGTGACAACAACTACCGGCGACAATATACTCGGCCTACGTGGTTGACAGGAGGCGATGCTTGCTTCTTGCTGGCCCAAGCAACTAGTCTATTCCCGAGGAAATGACAAGTACCACTAGTGCTTTTCCTGTCAATAGTACAAGCTGCATAATCTGCATCTGAATAATCTACAAGATCGAAGTTCGAATCTTTGGAATATCTAAGTCCAAGGTTAGTGGTTCCAGATAAATAGCGGATTATACGCTTGACTGCAATAAGATGTGCTTCTCTAGGATATGCTTGGTAGCGTGCACATACACAGATAATGAACATGATATCTGGCCTACTAGCAGTTAAATAAAGTAATGAGCCGATCATACCTCGATATAAAGTTTGATCAACTTTCTTACCTTTGAGATCTTTATCTAGCTTATTGCCGGTGGCCATTGGAGTATCATATGCTTTAGCATTTTCTAATCCAAACTTCTTTATTAGCTCCTTGGTATATTTGGCTTGGCTGAGGAAAATACCATCTTCGCATTGCTTGATTTGAAGCCCGAGGAAGAATGTTAATTCTCCCATCATGCTCATCTCAAACTTTCTTTTCATTAGCTTCTCGAAACGCTTACAAAGTAACTCATTAGTAGAACCAAAAATGATATCATCAACATATATTTGAACAAGTAAAGTATGATCATTGTATTTGGCAATAAAAAGAGTTGTATCAATTTTACCGTGTTTAAATCCCTTTTCTAGTAAAAATTTAGAAAGAGTCTCATACCATGCCCTTGGAGCTTGCTTAAGTCCATACAAAGCTTTCTGGAGTTTGTAGACATGATTGGGAAATTTGGAGTCTTCAAATCCAGGCGATTGTGCAACATACACGGTCTCTTGCAGTTCACCGTTGAGGAAAGCACTCTTCACGTCCATTTGATATAACTTGAAATGCTTGAAAGAGGCGTAGGCTAAGAAGATTTTGATAGCTTCCAATCTTGCAACTGGAGCAAAGGTTTCATCATAATCAATTCCTTCTTCTTGCCTATATCCTTGTGCAACCAACCTTGCTTTATTTCTAGTGATGCTTCCATTCTCATCCATCTTATTCCTAAATACCCACTTAGTTCATATCACTCATTGATCCTGAGGTCTAGGCACTAAAGTCCAGAACTTGCATCTTTCAAACTGGATGAGTTCTTCTTGCATAGCAACGACCCAACTGGAATCTTGGAGTGCTTCATCAATCTTCTTGGGTTCAATTTGAGATATCAAGGAAGTATGCTCGTCATAATTCGATCTCCTTGTTTGAACACCGGAAAATAGATCACCAATCACATTAGAAAGAGGGTGACTGCTGACTTCACGAACCTCCGGGGGTAAGTCTGGTTGGACAGAGGTTTGCTGAAGATCTTCAATTGGGACGTCGTTAGATCCTTCAGCGAAGTCATGGAATGTAAGTTGACGAAGAGGTTCTATAAGCTGGATAGGGGAATTCTCAACTTCATCTTCCCTAGGAGTTGCATCTGGAGTAGGAACTTCAGGTGCGGCTTCAAAAGTGCGGTTTGAGGGAATTTCAGTTGAGGGTGCTGGATTTTGCGGTTGAGGTTCAGGTGCGGTTTGAGAGGGTTTACCTGTTTCATTATGCTCAACAAAATCATCAGCAACATTTGGAGCCAAATGTGGCTCAAGGAGAGAATGCTCATCGAAAGTAACATGGACAGACTCAACTATTTTTAAACTAGTTTTATTGAAAACACGAAAAGCTTTTGAATGTTTAGTATACCCAACAAAAATACCTTCGTCGGCCTTGGCTCCGAATTTACCTCTATTTTCTCTTCTGTTGTAGAGGACAAAACATTTGCAGCCAACGATCTTGAAGAATGCAATGTTGGGGGTTCTTCCTCGCCAAAGCTCATAGGGAGTCTTGTTATAGGTTTTGTTGATGAGGGAGCGGTTCTGAGTGAAGCATGCTGTGTTGATTGCTTCAGCCCAGAAATACTAAGGCAGCTTGGCTTCAGATATCATTGTCTTTCCAGCCTCAATCAACGTCCTATTCTTCCTTTCCACAACCCCATTTTGTTGTGGAACACCAGCAGTTGAGAAATTGTGATCAATTCCATGGTCATCACAATACTAAGCAACACCGTTATTCTTGAATTCTGTTCCATTATCTGATCGAACACTAACGATGTCGTCTTCTTTTTTAGTTTGAAGCCGTCTAAAAAGTGCGATGAGAATATCATAGCAATCATCTTTGGAAATCATCATCTCAACCCACGTATATCTTGAATAATCATCCACCACCACTAAGGTATATCTATTTCCTCCAATGCTGGCAGTGGTTACGGGTCCAAACAAATCTATGTGAAGCATTTGTAAGCATCTTGAAGTTGATGGAGCGGTCTTCTTTGGTGAAAGACGACGCGGGCCCTTACAGGCGGCATGCACTGCATTTCTCTGGATGATGGTCAGCCACTTTAGGTAAACCACGAACGAGGTTTTCCCTACCTATCTTTGCAAGATACTTGAAGTTCAAGTGGCTCAACCTCTTGTACCATAGCCAACTATTTTTGCTCACATTTTTAGCTACAAAACAGAGATTAGTAATACTACATGCAGAATTTAGATCAATAATGTAAATATTACTCTTACGAATCCCTGTGAGTAGGGTGACTCCGGAAATGCTATCTTTGATAAAGCAGTTTGATGACGTAAAGTTGCAAAGCATTCCTTTGTCGCAGAATTGAGAAATTGAAAGGAGGTTGTGCTTGAGTCCTTCAACAAGAGAAACCTTCTCAATGGTTAGGTTTCCTCTCCTTATAACACCATATCCAATGGTCTTTCCTTTATTGTTGTCACCAAAGGTTACAGACGGACCACTTTCTTCAATGACATCTTCTAGTAATGATCTATCTCCAGTCATATGTCTTGAGCAGCCACTGTCAAGATACCATTCATTTTCCTTGGAGTGACCAGCCATTAAGCAGAGGACCTGAAATGTAAACATTAAGAACGAGGTCCCCTTTTATTCCTTGGGTCGTGAAGTTAGCAACCCTTCACGACCCACACCTGTTTGACAGAAGGAGATTTACTCTTCCTGGCATTGGATGTGAATCGCAAAAGGCATTCTGCAGCCTTGTGACCTAAACCATCACACACAGAGCATTTATAAAAGCTACAAGCATCATGAGGTTTTACTAACTCCTTACTCTTCTTAGGAGTTGTATGCGGTTTGGGAGGCACGGTTTCGAGGCTTAACAAAGGGAAGCGCTTTAGTTTGACCAAGTATTTTACGGGAGCGCTCTTATTGCTTTTGAAGGCGGGTCGAGCGGTCGAAGAAGAGGCGCGGTCGGACTTGCGGTTGCCCGGCATCTCTAGTTCCACCAGAAGCGCTTTTAGGGATGCGGCCAACTCCATATGCCATTTCCTCTGAAGCAATACTCTCAGAATCCTTTGGCTTCATCTGAGAGTTCTTCCCATATTGTTTCCCTTTTGGGTAGACATAATTAATTTGTTGTCCTTTACCCTTGCAGCATGCTTCCCCTTAGAAATTTCATTAGTTAGTTTCAAAATTTCCTCATCCTTTTCACTAGAGGATGCACACTTCTCCTCTTCTTCAGATCCAAAACCTAGACCTTCCTTAATTCCAGAGGGAACTTGGGAATCTATGATTTGATCCGAGTAGGATTTTGACTTGAGCCACCCATCAATAATCATTTGACTATCGTTGAGTTGGGTGACCAGGTCATCATTCCGGAGTTGAAGTGCAGCAACCTTAGTTTCAAGGATGCGGTTTTGATCAGCAAGAGGAGTCATACTTCTGATTTGGTCCTTAAGATTTGAAATTTCAGACCTCATCACAGTTTTCTCCGTCTTGTACAGATTAAGTTCATCATGAGCTAAGCTTAAGGCTTTCTTAAGATTAGAGAATTGATGGATCACCATTTCTGCTTCCTTGAACATCCTTTCATGTTCCATGGGAGAAACCTCTTCCACCACCTTTTTCAAAATTTTCTTCTTTGGAATTATTTTTGAAGGTGGAGCATTTGTAGACGAGAAAATGGGACGTGAATACGAACAATTTCCTATCTTAATGCTAGGAGTAAGTTTGATATCATCATCCAATTTATAATTAGGATGTTTATTTGAAACCTCTTTTTCCTCCATATCCTGCAACTCGACTGACTCAGAATCTGATTCATCGGAAGCATCTGCAACTAAGCAGAGATTAACCTCTTCGATTTCTTCGTCACTTCCATCATCAGAATCTGTTTCAATCCAAGTTGCTAATTCCTTGGAATTCTCTTCCTCCTCAGCAACCATTCCCTTGCGACGAGAAAATTTCGCAGGAGAGGTTTTCTTTTTCATGTATTCGTATTGGGCTGTGGACACTCAGATGCAAAGTGACCAGGTTTTCTACAATTGTAGCATACTAGATCACTCTTTTTCTTTGTATCTCCAGCCTTAGAAAATGTTGCAGGAGGTTTGCCTTTTGAAAATGTCTTTGTGAAAGGTTTTGAGGCATTTCTAAATTTTTGAAATCTTTTCACAAACATGGCAAAATCATCATCATCCATCTCGATGAGTGATGAGGTTGATATGGAAGAATCTGCGGTTTGATTGGATGTAGATGGTTTCTCCTCTTGTTCCACTACGGACATAGAAAGCGATTTAGTTTTCCCTTCAACCTCTTCGATATGATTTAATTTAAGTTCATAGACTCTAAGGTTTGCATACAAGTTACTTAACGACCAAGTATTCAAAACTTTTGAGTCTTCTAGAGAGGTAGCCTTATTAACCCATCTAGAACCTAAAGCAGATAGGAAAGTCATATTGATTTCCTTATCGATTAAAGTTTTGCCAAGAGATCTACAAGCATTAACTACCTCAACATAGCGGTCGTAGGTTTGACGCAAGGTTTCATTGGGTTTTCTGTTGAAGTTGTTGTAGGATCTTTCAACAGCATATAATTTGCTTTCCTTGCATTCGTCATCACCTTCGAGGTAGCTCTCGATGGCATCCCACATCTGCTTTGCGGTTTTGAGGTACATCACTTTCTGAAGAGTTGAAACGGGGAGGGTTCCAGAAATGATGTGCCTTGCCTTGCAGTCTAAGGCAACTAATCTCTTCTCTTCATCCGACCACTCCTCTTTTGGCTTTTTGACTTCTAGAGTTTCTGCACTGGTGGTTGCATCAGTGTTGGCCTTCATTGGAATCCATGGGCCATTGACTACACACTCCACTAGTATCTCATCAATTGTTTCCAAGTGAATGAGCATTCTGCACTTCCAGATGTCGAAGTGGTCTTCGTCCAAGATTGGAATGTGTGAATAGTTAACAGTAGTCATTGTCTTTGAATTTGCCATATTGAATCGGCACACAAGCTGTTAAGCTTGAAAAATAGTGGTTTTAAAATGTTTTAGCTCTGATACCACTTGTTGGTCCCAAAGGTGGCAACAAGGGTGAAAATACAGCTAGAGGGGGGGTGAATAGCTGTTTAAAATTTTTTGCCCTCGATTTAAAACTAATCCTCTATACTTACAAAACCTCTTGCAGTGTATAAGAAACTGCAAGTGGAGTTATAAAATGCACAGCGGAATAATAAAGTTACAAAGCGGTTTTGAGAGAGGCGGTTTGTAAAGCGGTTTAGGTCAAGCGGTTTTGACAAGTGCAGTTTTACAAACAAGTGTAGTTTTGACAATGTTAACTCCAAACACTATTTCACAATAATGGATATCTAAATAAAGATAAAAAAGATAGAAAAGTAGATAATCAGTAAGCACAAGAAATATAAATGCAGAAAGTAAGAACACAATATTTGGAGTGGTTCAATCGATAAACGATCTAGGTCCACTACCAAGATGGTTAGTCTTGGATTTTCAAGAGTGATTTTACTATGAGTATGAGAGATTACAAGTTACAAAGATCGATACTCAAAGCTAAAATCTATTCTATGAAGATTGAATCCTAGACTATAACCAGTGTATCTCAAATGATTAATCTATGTGATTAAACAAGTGAGGTGTGTGTGTGAGAACAAGATCAAGGCTCTTTAAATTTATGAGATGTAGAGCACAATGATTCTTGAAATGTTAAGGCTTGATTTCTGGGCTGGGAAATATTTCTTGAAGGTAGAAGATGATGATTCAAAGGACTTATGAATTTCTGGGCAGAGCTTCAACTTCTTATGAACTCACAGTAATTTCTCAAGTTTCAAGCAATCTTCAAATGATGAAGGTTGGGGGTATTTATACCCAAGCATCAGGAATATAGCCGTTGGACACAGCTGTTGTAAGGACAGTCCTTGATGCAATCCCATTGGTCCACATCAACTACTTTTGTCCTTTGGAACTGTTGATGCAGGTAAAGCTGATCAAACCTCAACTGCAATCAAGGTGGTTAGGACATCTGTCACCTTTTTAAGATCCTTGCAGATCTTGTCTTAAAAGTAGTCACGTGACAAGATATGGTGGTTGACATTTGATATTGCTGACGTGGATTCCAACGGTCAAAGGAGTTCACTTCAAGTAGCTAATCATTGGGGCGGTTCTGGTGATGAGCGGTTTGACAAAAAGCAGTTCCACCAGAAGAGGAATTCTTTAAGTGCGGTTTGAGTATGAAACTACAAGGCAGTTGCATGAAGCGGTTCAAAGGGGTTTTCACTTAGGAGTTCCACAAGCGGTTTCAGACTGAGTTACACCAGGCGGTTCCAGGAGCGGTTCAGCCTAAACGATTTTAATGGGGTGGTCTGAAACTCTGAACTGCAATCCTCAGATCCAATGAGTCTTATGCGAGTCTTCAAGCCTAAATTTAACCTATACTATAAAATGGACTTAGCTAAAAAAGTTGAAGTCTAAGCTTCATTACATAGGGTCCTAAAGTCCTTAAAATAAATAGGAGGTTATGGTATCAATCAAATCTTATACAAAATAGGAGGGTTAAAACATATGCATACCCAACAATTATTAATTTCAAATGCAAAACATTTAGTGTAATATGAACGTTGTGTCCCTAGGCTTCCCCAAGGTATAGTTTGCGTAAATAAAGGATTAGCATTTCCCAACCGTTCTTAGGATTTAAACCACCGATTTATACTTAAAGATAAATAAATTGTTTGCGCGAGTCTGTTCTCTTCGTTTCTTCTCCTTCTCCCGTGTCTCCTCTTCTTTCCCTATCTCATAAACCCGTATATATATACCCCTGCAGCTACGGCGAGTTGGAGTCGATCATCTGTACCGGGAGCCCATTTAGTTCGGGTGGTCAAAGAAGTCCTAGCAGTTTCCGAAGCTTTAGTCAGTGCAGAATCAGAAATGGCAGGGAATGGAGATGTGTTCGCCGCTCAATCTGCTGGAGGTTCAGGTCCGATGAGTCAACCAAGCTTGAATGATCTGTCTACAGATGAGTTGAGGATGAATTTGGAAGCCGCTTTGACCCGGGAGCGTGAGGCCCGCCTGTCAGCTCAGAATGCCAAAATTCGAGAAGAAGAAGCTCATAACCGCTTTGTTGAGGCCATGAGGGCCCGGGGAATAGCGATGCTCCGTAGAGAAGATGGTTTCTATGAGGAACTTACTGAAGAGGGAAATAACGAGATTGGATCCGTTTCTCCTATCCAGCCTGCTCCACCTAGTTACAATGCCATGCCTCCTCCCACAAGCTATGTCCCGCGCCCCGAGCAAATGCCATCTCCAGGAGTGATCATGAATGTCCAAGGAAAGTTTCATCCCCCTTCTTCCCAGGCATATAATCAGGTGTCTCAGCAAGGTCTTAGCAAGAATGGTGGTCATCCAGTGAACTTCCTTGATCTCACTTCCTCTCCGGTTCCCAATGCCCGTCTGCGGAGTTCAGTATGGGTCTCAGTTCCAAGCCAGTTATTCCCAACCCCAGTTCAGTGTGTACCCAGACGGTTATCAGAGTGGTCAGTATAATGCACAGCAGAGTGGTCAGTATCGGCTTTCGGGAAATCAGATTTGCCAAGACAGTGTTCCGAGGTATCAGCAGTCTCAACTTCAAGGCAGTTTTCCTCAGCCTGCAGTGTTTTCTACCCTTACTCAGCATCTTTATGGTTCCACTCCTTATTCAGCACCATGTGTCAGTACAGGATTTTCTTCTCTTGGTCAATTCAGAGGTCAGTCAGCGCAGTACAGCTCTCAGAACCTCAGCATGCAGTTTAATGGCTATGATATGTACGGGAATAGAATTCACAGCTCTGTTAGTTTGTTGGACACTAATATTAGTATCCCCAGTACTCTCGGTCTCCCACCAGCTGCTTTGCCCATTGGGCCCAATTCAGATTTCCCCGTACCGTCTTCCACAATAGCTCCCGCTATTCCCCAAATTCTCGGTTTAACCCCAGAAGTGACGGCCTTGTTGAAGCAAATGCAACAGCAGATAGACAAACTGACTGTAGGTTCTAGCGGTCTCAGAGTGATGGATCCAGCCCAAGTAACGCCTTTGCCTCACAAATTCAAGATGCCGAAAATGGACTTCGATGGTACTGCTTGTCCGAAAACGCATGTGGATACTTATGTAATGACTATGGGAGCGATGGGCTGCACGCCCGAATTTATGGCATCCCACTTTCATTTGACTTTGAAAGGACCAGCTCTCACATGGTTTTTGGCCCTGAAACAAGAATGCCGCTCTACTTGGAGCCAGATCACGAAGACCTTTTTGGAGAAGTACAGAGGCAACTTAGAATGGCGCACTACTCGGGATGATTTAGTAGGGACTATCCAGAAGGCTGATGAGTCGATTACGGAGTTTTATAAGCGTTGGAATGCTAAGCTTAATGAGTTATCGGAGCCCATTCCCCTACAGGACCAAAAAGATATCTTCTTGTCGTGTGTGAAGCCAGTACTCAGGGAAGCCATCGGGAAAGGTTGGTATCCGGATTTGCGAGAGATGGTCGGGATGGGAGCTAGAAGTGAAAATAGATTGTTTAACCAAACCCCGAATGTGAATGCTAGTGGAAACAGTGGTAATGGAGGTTTCAGATATCGGATGGCAAACCCAGTCTCAGCCATGGCACCAAAAGGAAGAGAGCCAGTTAAAGATAACATTGTTAACAACCTGCAGAGAGGAGGCAATAACGGTCCTAATGGTGGAAGATTCCAGCCGAGGCAACAGAGACAGTTTGACGATTTGGGGATGACTACAGAGGAGGTCTACAATGGATTTCTTAGGACAGGTATGATAAAGCCATTGGAAAATTACAAGCCTGCTATTCCCAACCCTAACCTTGATACAAGCAAGTACTGTCGATTCCACCAATTCCCAGGACATACCACCAATACGTGCTTCACCCTCAAAAGAATCATTCAAGAGCTTGTAGATGAGAAGAAAATTGTGAAGTCCCCTCATCCTAATGTCGTCAGCAACACGCAGCCTAACAACACCGTGAACCTCATGGATTTTGGCCAGGACTATTTTGTTAATGTAATAGAGTTTGGGAGGTCAATAGATGAAAGTGATAGTGACGGTTGTAATGAGATTGAGAATAATGTAACCCCTTTTTCTGGTGAAATGAAAGATAATTTCTGTTATGTTTTGTATCTTGATGATCTTTATGGTTTGAACAATACTGCTGATTATGACGATTACGAAGAAAATGTGATTGCCAACACTATATCCTCTATGGTTCCTAGAGATTCCCCAATCTCTCTAGAGGAACTAAGAATAGCGGCTAATGTAGAGGCTCCATTGTCCATAAATGAGATAAGGCAGGCGGCCTGGCCTTACAGTACTCGTCCTGTCCCGATTTCACTAGCAGAACTCAAAGAGGCCAGTAAAGATTTTGTGGTTGAGAAAGATCAAGAAGTTAATTTACTGACTCGATCAGGGAGAATGTTGGGAGTAAATGATGCAGATCCATCAGGGAAAGGTAAAGCAGTTGCAAATCCCCAGTCCTCTCAGAACCCTTCCAGATCAACAAGAGATGAAGAAGTTCGGGAAGATCCAATCTTGACACAATTGAAGAGAACCCAAGGCGATATGTCCTTATGGTCTCTACTCACATCCTCCTACCCTCACAAGCGAAATTAGAAGAAACTTTGTCCAAAACAAAAGTATCTGTCAATGCCACCCAGACGAGGCACTGTCGGCTAATTGAGCTACGCGATGCGGGAACATCATCACCTTTACGGATCTTGACCTGCCTGCTTATGGTGGGAAGCATAATGAGTCTCTACACATCACAGTACCCCTGGAAGGACGGCGGATTCCCCATGTTTTGGTAGACAACGGGTCGTCTATGAATGTGCTCCCTGCTAAAATGATGAGTATGCTGGACATTAATGCGCAGAACCTTAAACCATCCAATCAAACCATAAAGGCCTACATTTCCACATCTAGGGCAGTGTTGGGAATAATTTCTCTGAATTTGATGTTTGGGGGTAAAGAGATGATGGTAGATTTCCAAGTTATCGATATTCCGATTACATTCTCAGCGATATTGGGCAGACCATGGATTCATGAAATCGGAGCCGTGGCCTCTACTCTCCACCAATGTCTAAAGTTTGTGAAAGACGGAGTCCTGACGACTATTTATGGTGATAGTGTCACGATTGGGGAAACCAGAACTAAAACCTTGCCAGTGATGGAAATCAAACTCGACCAGGAAAACTTGATGCTTAGTGGTTTTACAATTGAGAAGCCCAAAGGGAAAGTCTGCACCATAGACTTGACGACCTCCTCCGACAAGATCCCTCATGTGCTAAAAATGATGAGAGGCATGAACTATATCCCTGGTCTGGGGCTGGGAAAATGTCAACGGGGACCGTGTCAGCTTGTGGTACCAGAAGCCAAGAGGAATAGGCGAGGCCTAGGGTACGTAATGACAAAGGAAGACAAAGCATACGATAAGACTGAAACGTTCAAAGAAAAGATGACCTCAGCTGCTAGTAAGAGGTACAAGAGGCCTGAGATGCGCCCGTACAGCTGGTCTTTGAACCAACACTTTGTCAAAGAGGATGGAGAAATGTTTGTTTGCCCAGAGCCGAGGTTGAGCCAAATGGAAGAAAAGTTGAAGACGATTCGGAAGTTTGCCAGCAGTCGAAACCCGGTGAAAGAAATGTTTGATAACTTGCCCAAAAGGCCAGGTGTTACTGCCACTTATGAAAACAGCTATCATGTCTAGGGACCCGATTATGTGAACCGGTTTGAGAAGCTTTCTCTGGATGAACCTGTTGTGCACAAGATTCGTGGTGCAGATCCTATAGATATTGAAGGTGATTTGGCAGAATTATTTGAGAATCAGGGGCTGTCTGAACCCGAAGGTGGTGTGTCTACAGAGAAGTTGCCTGCAGAAGGGTTTGTTCTTGTTGAAGATCTCAGAGATTTGATTGACTTTTCCTCTGATAGCGAGGTGATAGCTGTGCTGGAGTTTGAAAAGGGGCCAGTGGCAGAAATGATTAGTTTGAAGATAGTCGCAGAGGAGCCGCTGCAGAACTGGACTTCATTTCAGGGACTGGTTGCAGACAGGGAGACTATGATTGGAAAGCTTGGGCTCAAACCTCGTCCTTGTCCCCCTGAGTCTAAATTTTTTCCCGTGTCCTGAGTCATTCCTCAGAGTCCCTTGTGATTGAATTTGAGTCTTTCGATCGGTCCAATGTCCTCACGACAGAAGACCGTCTTCGAGTTGTAAACACTGTTTTTACTTATGCTTTGAATAAAATGGTCGACCTTTCTGAGTATCCCGTGATTGCCAATCTAACAATTGAATGCTTAAATAAAATGAATCATCAAGATCTAAAAATAATTAAGCCAGATTCAATTGAAGATAATGCAGACTTAATTGATGACCAAATTTTAGAAAATAATTCAAAGCAGGTTCGCAAACAAAAGGAAAGCTGGGGCCAAGCCGCCGATGAGGTATTGACAACAGTGAACCTGGGAACAGCCGAAGAACCCAAAGAAACACAGATTGGCAGTTTCTTCTCTGGAGATGAGCGGGTCGCCCTGGTTGAATTGCTTAAACAATATATGGACGTCTTTGCTTGGTCTTACAAAGATATGCCGGGGGCTGGATACTTCTATCGTAGAGCACCGGATACCCCTGGATCCAGAGATTAAGCCAATAAAGCAGAAGTTGAGGCAGATAAAACCGGAGTGGTCCTTGCAGGTGAAAGAAGAAATTGAGAAACTCCTATGGGTGGGATTTATAAAGGTGATTGAATACCCAACTTGGCTGGCAAACATAGTTATGGTCACAAAAGCGAATGGGAAGGTCCGAGTTTGCGTAGACTTCCGGGATCTTAACAAAGCCAGTCCCAAAGATGACTTCCCTTTGCCCAACATTGATATGCTGGTAGATGCAACGGCGAACTACGAGGTCAAGTCTTTTGTCGACGGTTTTGCGGGTTATAACCAGATTAAGATGGCCGAAGAAGATCAAGACAAGACAGCATTCACCACTCCTTGGGGCACTTATTGTTACACTGTGATGCCGTTCGGGTTGAAGAACACTGGGGCTACCTACCAGAGGGCCGTCACCACCTTGTTTCACGACATGATCCACAAGGAGATTGAAGTGTACGTGGATGATATGATTATTCACTCAAAAGGGTCAGACGGGCAGCACTTCACGGATTTAAGGAAGTTCTTCAACAGACTCCGGGAGCATTCTATGAGGCTAAATCCTACCAAGTGCACTTTTGGGGTTATCCGGGGTAAAGTTTTGGGCTACATGGTCACAGAGAGAGGCATTGAAGTAGATCCCAGGAAAGTCAAAGCGATTGTCGAGATGAAGCCACCCAGAACTGTCTCCGAAGTGAAAGGTTTCATGGGCCGTCTGCAGTACATCAGCAGATTCATCAACTAGCTGACCTCTATATGTGAGCCAATCTTTAAGCTATTGAAGAAGAATCAGGAAGTGGTTTGGAATGAAGAATGTCAGCTAGCTTTCGAGAGAATCAAAGCTTACCTTGTTAATCCTCCTATCCTCTGCCCACCTCACGGAAGCAAGCCTTTACTTCTATACCTGATAGTCAAAGACACAGCTATCGGAGCCATGCTAGCGTAAGAGAAGAAAGACTCCAAGATTGAGAATGCCATATATTTCGTCAGTCAAAAATTCCAAGGTAGTGAGTTGAATTACTCTGCCCTCGAGAAGACATGCACAGCGCTGGTTTGGGTGGTCGAAAAATTGAAGCATTATTTGTTATCCCACACAGTGCACCTGGTCTCCAAGATGGACCCGATGAGATATCTGTTTCAAGGCGATAGAGGCAACATCTCTACCAGATTGGCAAAATGGACTTTCTTCTTAGCTGAGTTCGATATCAAATATGTGATCCGGAAGTCAATCAAGGGGCAAGCTCTGGCAGACCAATTGGCTGATTTCCCCAGTACAGAACCCCGAGGACCGGATCTCCAGTTTCCAGATGAAGGGATTCTTGTTATAGAAAATGGCAATCGATGGCAGTTATTCTTCGACGGCGCAGCAAACAAGAGAGGTAATGGCATCGGGATGGTACTGGTAGACCCGAATGATATGCATACCCCCATTGCTATCAAGCTGAATTTCTCGGTTACCAACAATGCGGCCGAATATGAAGCCTGCATAGCTGGTCTTGAGGTTGCCCTAGAGTGATATGTGGATGAGTTGGAAGTGTTCGGTGATTCCCAATTGATAATCAATCAGGCCGCTAACAGATGGAAAACCTCAGATCCATGTCTCCAGAAGTATCACACTTACATTGCAGAGCTCGTCGGCCAATTCAAGGAAGTGTCATTCCAATTCCTGCCGCGAGATAAGAATAGATTTGCCGATGCCCTAGCTACTTTGGCCTCTTTGGTAGAAATCCCAGAAGGAAAGTCAATCAAACCGTTCAGGGTCGGTAGGCGAGAAAACCCTGCATACTGCTATGAAATAGAGATCGAAACCGTCAATGAGCCATGGTACAGTCAAATTTTCCGATACCTCAAGCATGGTGAAGCATCTTTCCCCGTCGATAAAGAAGGAGACCTAAAGGGTATTCACGCCAAGAGTCTGCAAGCTTTGAAAAGGCTATCGGCTCAGTACGTCATACTTGGCAATGAGTTGTGGAAGAAAAGGGAAGGTTGCCCTCTCCTGCTCTGTATCAGCAAAGAAAAGGCCCAAAAAGTAATGGAAGATGTCCACAATGGCGCCTGCGGACCTCATATGAACGCTCGATCCCTTATGGATAGCATTATCGAGGGGCTACTTACGGATTACTATGGAGCGGTGTATTCAATTTGTGCGAACTCGTGACAAATGCCGGCGATTCTCCAATCGAACCATATCCCTCCTCATAATCTCTACTGTATGAAAACTCCCTGGCCCTTCGCAACATGGGGAATTGAAGTCATTGGGAAGATAACTCCATCTGGAAGCAATGGGCACTCATTCGTATTGGTTGCTGTGGATTACTTCACAAAATGGGTAGAAGCTGCATCTTACAAAGTGTTCACTGCTAAGAAAGTGGCCCGATTCATAAAGGAACATATTTTCTGCCGCTACGGAGCCCCAAATGAGATTATTTCGACAATGGAACCCATTTCGAGGAGAGCGATCGCTGCTTATTAAATACGGGGTCAAACGTCACAAGTCTTCGCCATACGGACCGCGAGATGAATGGTCTTTGTTGAGGTTTGCTAATAAGAATTTGGAGAGAATCATTAAGAAAATGGCCGAACGAGGAAGGGATTGGCCAGAGAAGTTACATCTAACATTATGGGGCTACCGCACGTCAATCCGAACTGCTACCGGTGCAACCCCTTACGCCTTGACTTACGGAAAGGAAGCTGTCATGCCTATTGAGTTAGAAATTCCTTCCCTTAGGGTGTTGCTTGAGAATGAGATAAATGAGATTGATTGGCTCCAAAGTCGATACAACGAGTTGGCACTGTTAGATGAACGCAGATTAAAGGCCATGGAGCACAATCGAGCATATCAGAAAAGAATGGCCCGTGCTTTTGACAAGAAAGTGAAGCCCAGAGACATCAAGGTTGGTGATTTGGTTCTCAAGATGAAGCACACCAAATCAGAGCAGTACATTGGGTAAATGGGCACCTGTTTGGGTTGGACCGTTTCTAGTCAAGAAGATATTCTCCGGAGGAGCAATGCAGCTAGCAGATCTGGATGGTAACCCATTTTTGCACCCCGTCAACGGAGACAAGTTGCGGCGGTATTATGTGTAATTGAGTCTTTCCCCCCTTCTGTAAAAAAAAAAAAAAAGAAATGAAAATAAAGGCGCTACAAAAATTGTCCCAGATGAGACTGAAAACCTCTCAAAAGGCAGTCCATGCAAAAATAAGGGACGCGCCAGGTGCTAAAAGAATATACCCAGCTAGGCTGAAAACCCTAAAAAGGGCGGTCTAGGTAAAAAACAGGGTTGCACCATGTCCCCCTTCTATATTCCCCTTTTTTTAAACACAAAGTGGATTGAGTCGAACTACGAAGACCTGAGCCCCTTAGTTGTCTTACAAAAGGGGAACGTAGGCAACCACTTGTGGTTCGGTCTAAAAATGCTGCAAAGCCTTATGTCTCGCCAAAATGTGTTTTGATTACAGTTCCAAAGTTTTTTCAAAGGTTCATTTCGAGTTAATATTCTTTTTGATGAGTTCAAGCACGGCCTACTTTTTGACTCAAATAACTTGCTGCGAATAAAAGAGAAATAAAATTTCAACATCCATTTTGTTTGCATTAAGGTAATCAAGGGATACTCAAATTCTGTTCAAATAAATCTCTCTCCCAAAGTACAAGCAAAAGAAAGAATAAGGAGTCTTCTATCTCTCAGAAAGGTGTCTAGATGCTCATCTCCGCTCCCGAACTCGTACCTCTGTCTTTCCTCTTCCTTGGTCCCCGGGAGGTCTTTGGCTTAGGAATGTCGAATAAGTCAGTTTGAGCCCGTCCCAACTCAGGAATAATGCGCGCCGGTGGTTCAATCAGACCAGTCTCCCTCAAAGCGGCCACAGCGGCTCTCTCGTCACAAGGCCTCTCTGCGTGCACTCACCTCTGGATCATCCCTCAGAGCAGCCCTCCGTATCTCTCGCCTTCGATAATCCTCAGCAACATCACCGATAACATTATCTGGATTCCCTCAGGCCTCTGTATCTCGAAAAGACCGGCTGGATGGGTATTCTGCTCTTAAGTACTCCCTACGGTGAGCCTCTATCGCCAGCTGCACGGGACCCTATTTCTCCTCATACCAAATCAGATACTCCGTGGTCAAGAATGTAAACCCTCTGGCCTGACGAAGAAGCATCCGTCTGGGGCTCGGTCATGATCATCGGAGTAGCATCAGTCATCAGCCTCTCTCTCAAAGCCCGGATAATCTGCTGAGGGTACCGATACTGCCTGCTTACCAGTGACGGGACACAGAATGAAGACACATGCAACCCGTGCAGTCTGACTACCATCGATCCATCCTGAATGTCTCTCATGGTCTGCAATCCCCACGCCGGAATCCAGAAGTTCAGATCAGCAGTCTCGTATCGTGTCAACCTCACCTGCCAACTATCAGCTGCCACATCCCTCAGTAATCTGCGTTGTCTAGTCACCCAAGGCATTGCTATCTGACCCTCCAGTAATGGCCCAATCAAGCGTAATCTCTCAGAAAGCCACAAAGATAGCAAAGTGGGGCTGCCTGCGCCCATGAAATCAGATCCCCCTGCTAGTCTATCAAGGCCATGGTAAGTCTCAGCTAATAGCAGGGGTACAATGTCCATTTCCCCTTGGCCGGACCGAATTTGATGAAGATCCACACCCCGGTCACTCCTAAGCTGTCTGACAACCTCCAGCAACGCACCTGAGCAGACTCCGACATATCCACAGAAGTAGTAGGCTGACAGGGTAAACAATACATGCATGTCCAGAGAGGTAGAAAGATCAAACAGCACCGGACCGGAAGATCGCAGCCGAGCCATCCGGGTTAAGTCTACAAGCTCACCATTCAGAACCATAGGTGCCACCTGATCTGCGCGAGCACGGGAAATCCGATAGCGCTCTGCAACCGGCCGTCTGTCTCGAGGGAATGCTACGGTTTCCGCCTCACCCCAAACCTTGTCAATGCTCACGAAATCCTCCATGGTTGGCGTCATATCATTGTATGAAAAAGTAAACACATGCCTCTCCGAATCCCAGAAATGCGAAGCTGCTCGGAGCAAGTCCCAATCAACTCTCCAGTTCTTCAGAGGCCAGAGGCACGGCATACCATATCGCTTGTCAATGATCTTCCCATGATGCTTTTGGTGAAATTGTGAAATCCCGATAAAGTCTTGATGAAATTGATGTTCCCGAGAAGCTATTTCCTGGTTATAATGCTCCATGATGATTAAAAGTTCCAACCTTTGTCGGTGAAATTGTCTTTCTACCAATTTAGGGCTACTGGTGTCTTCCTGTTGAAAAAGCAATGTCTGTAAGAGAGGCGAAACTGATTTTAAAAAGGGCCCTGTTACGAGCTTCATCCAGTCGTGCCACACATCTTGACAAACAGACACATAATGTCGGGCGACACATCTGGTCTGCATTAGGAAGCATCAAGGTCTTGCAAGTGGTTTGTCTGTGACATTCTTTAGCTCGCCGTCGCTGCAATACACCTTGTTCCCACACGTCACTGCACGGGAGAAGATTTCCCCACCATATGTACCACTATACACAATTACCCCAAAGCAGTCCCAGAAACTTATGTATAAACCCGGCAAAGCCGACCTGTCAATACAATAAGTCGAACACCTTTCCTCTCTCTCCCGGAATGAACAGACTCATGTAAACAGGCTAACATAGTTTAACTTTTGCTAACAAAATAGCGTAATTAGATTGTACTGTTTCGAGTGTCGCATTTCCCCGCAGGTACAATAGTTAACTGAGCAAACCTCAAATATTGTCCCTCAAAGCAAAGCCGAGATGAAAAAATTCGTGTCTATCTGAATCCCCCCAGCAGGATGCATCAAAATCAATGGCCCCATCGTCAACCGTCAACTGTCAATAAAAGGCCCCGTCACATCAAGCAAAGTTCTATCACAAGCAAGCAAAGCCCTGTCACAAACATGCAAAGCCCCGTCACAACAAGCAAAGCCCCCGTCACAACAAGCAAAATTCCCGTCACATCAGGCAAGGTCCCACATCCCAAAGCCAACAGTCGACAAAAAACCGCCCCACACCCGGCGACCGTCAACAGCAGATAGTAGCATAGGACCCTCCGGCAGCTACATCCATCCCCAGCAGCACAAACCATAGCATCAGTCCCTCCGGCAGCTACAGATTTCAGATGATGGGTGACAACCACACAGTAAAATGATGGGTGACAACCACACAGTCAGATGTTGGGTGACGACCACACAGTCAGATGTTGGGTGACAACCTCACAGTCAGATGATGGGTGACAACCTCACAGTCAGATGATGGGTGACAACCACACAGTCAGATGTTGGGTGACAACCTCACAGTCAGATGTTGGGTGACAACCACACAGTCAGATGTTGGGTGACAACCGCACAGTCAGATGATGGGTTGACAACCACGGTCGGATGATGGTGACAACCACGATCGAGATGTTGGGTGACGACCACGCGATCGAGATGTTGGGTGACAACCTCACAGTCAGATGATGGGTGACAACCGCACAGTCAGATGATGGGTGACAACCACACAGTCAGATGTTGGGTGACAACCTCACAATCAGATGTTGGGTGACAACCTCACAGTCAGATGTTGGGTGACAACCACACAGTCAGATGATGGGTGACAACCACACAGTCAGATGATGGGTGACAACCACACAGTCAGATGTTGGGTGACAACCACACAGTCAGATGATGGGTGACAACCACACAGTCAGATGATGTGTGACAACCACACAGTCAGATGTTGGGTGACAACCACACAGTTAGATATTGGGTGACAACCACACAGTCAGATGATGGGTGACAACCACACAGTCAGATGTTGGGTGACAACCTCACAGTCAGATGATGGGTGACAACCACACAGTCAGATGTTGGGTGACAACAGCACAGACAGATGATTGGGTGACAACCGCACAGTCAGATGATAGGTGATAACCACACAGTCGGATGTTGGGTGATAACCGCACAGTCAGATGTTGGGTGACAACCGCACAGTCAGATATTGGGTGACAACCGCACACTCGTGTCCTTTGTTGGTTTCCCCCTCCAGTCACATGTCCGAACTACGATTTGGCTTGGTTCCCTCCCCAGGATACGTAGGAATCCTTTCTCAAAAAATCCATCCATCCGATTCCCCAGATCACCGTCTAGCCCTCCGCCTTATCCCCCAGCCGCTCATTGGGATTGGGTCTTATTTTATCGACAACCACACTTCTTCCATAAGTGACGTTGTCGAGGGGCTCTGTAAGTACGCCAATCCAATTCGCAACCTTTCCAGATGCATTTTAATATGATAAATTGCATTTAGGGGCGTTTTGGTAAATTCCCGGTCCATTCCGAGACTTCCGGAAACATTTCATAAGTTTCACGTGAAGGAAGTACTTTTTTGTAATTTGCTCAGGCTAAGGGACCTAGAAGGAATAAATCTATTTTGGACTTTTTAGGAATTATCCAAGAAGGTTCCAGAACCAGATTTGGTGCCAAAAATGGTTATGGTCACCTTGTGTCACGTGACAAGTCGAGGCATGGAAAGTGGTTACGTTACGTCGTGCGACACAAGGCTACCATGGACTGCAGCTATAAATAAGACCCTACCCCTCTCAGTTTTGGATCCAAATTTGAACCTCCCAAAGTCACTCTGCCAAAATTCATCCAGAAACTCTCTCTCTCCTGCTCCCTCACCAAAACTACCCAATTCCCCTACCAATTCCTTCATCTCTCACCTCTCTTCAACCCATTTCCTCTCCTTACTCCCTCATACACTCCAGATCCTCTCATCCAGCTCTCAGTTCGTGCTCAGCTCTCCATTCAGAAGGTTGAATTGAAGACTCCTACACCTAACTTGGTGTAAGAGTTGAGGACTACAAGGGTAACTAGTTTCTCTCTCTCTTCCTCTCTCTCATCTCATTGTTTAATTGTCTTCTCTTCTTCTCTACTTGATAATCAGGCTCCATCTGCCTCAGATTATCAAGTGGCAACTGCAATCTCTCTGTTTAAATCGTTTATGCCTTGAGTCCAATTACTTGATTATGATGTGATCTACTTAGATTGGCAATTTGGATATCAAGGGAGGGTGGATCTCCCATATCCATACTCCTTTGATCAATTCGTATCTAATTCGTATTGTTCTTATAGGTTTTGATATAATTGTTGTGTATCTGTTGGATCTGCATCTCAGTTTGTGAGGTACCTGCAGATGGTAACACTATGTCATGCGACACATTTGGACATGAGGAGTCCTGTGTCACGCGACATGTCGTGACCATCTGCAGGGACCATTGTTTCAGTTGTAATTCATTCTAGTTGGCTATTTTCATATTCAGCAATATGTTTATGTTGTTTAGTGCTTAGATCTGTTCTTAGTTATAGTTTTATGTTCATATGAAGGTTGTGTGATTTGTCAGTTGTGAGCCTCTGCAAGGTGACCATTGATGTCACGCGACATACTTGGACAAGGGAGTCTTGTGTCACGCGACATAGATGATCCTTTGCAGAGGACCTGAGTCCTTTTGTAATCTGTTCTCATTGATGTAAAGGGATGTGGCCTCCCGGACAATTGGTCTACGAGTTGTAATGATCTTGCCTATTCAATAAAATTCATGTTTATCGCACTTGCATATTATCATTGTTTGCACATTGTTTTGAATTATTTGGATGTCTAGATTAGAAAGACTCGTCTACGGACGAGGCGTGTTGGGTGAACTCTCAGTTCTTCCCAACGCGTAACCTGACCCCCGAACCCGTTCTCTTTTAAAAAGGTTTTTCAAAGTGCACCTCTCAAAGCATGGCGTGGCGACTCCCTTTTTATTTATTTACAATTTCGGGCGAGCGCACATTCAGGTGCAAAGGATGCACCTTTAATGTAAAGGAATCATTTTTAAGTGCAAAGGATGCAACTTTTATGCAAAGATAACATTTTTATGAGCAAAGGATGCATAAAGATATCATTTTTAAGAGCAAAAGATGCTACTTTAATGCAAGGATGCAAAAGGAGGGGGATATGATTTACATGCTTAAAGATATGACCTTTAATGACAATATACCAAGTCCCAAACAAATATATAGTAATATGCAAAGCAAGGAGCAAATATATCACATATATATATAAGTATAATGCAAGATAAAGGGGATGAGAGGTTACCAATGGTGGTGACCTCTTTCTCTTTGAAGTTTGCCTAAGGAAGGGACCAACTTTTGGAGGAGGGAGGTGGTTTTTTGCACTCTCAGCTCTCTGTATTTTTGTAGTGGTATTTTGGCAGAGTTTCAGTGCTGAAAACTGTATATCAAAATGGGTAGAGGAGGCCTCTATTTATAGGCAGTCTGGTGACAGCCAATGAAGCCGTGCGGCTTGGAGTCCTGGCCTAATGCAGCCGTGCGGCATTATCCCCAATGACTCAGCACATTTCTAGAATCATGCAAGGTGTCCTTTCTAGAAGGGTTTTTATATTAAAGGAAAATGTGGTTTTTTAATTCCAAGTAATTCATTCACCCCTCGGAAGGTTCGGAACAGTTCCCGAATTGCTCCTGAACTTTGGGAAAGTCCGGGGAATTGCTGGGAATTTAACCGGAAGGCATGAGCCAGATTTGGGTACTTATAGGATGACATCTTGCGCTCCAGGTGAGGTGTACAAACCTTAATGAAATGAAAGAAAATAATTTCTTTAAACCTTTTAAGGGATTAAGTACCTTGAACTTAAGATGAGATGGCCAGTCTCAGACGGTTGTCTTCATAAGATCTTGAAGTTCCAAAACGGTAACATCTTGCAAAACGATGACATGGTAAGAGTATTTGACATCTTGACTGATGTCTTCTTTATTAATAAAATAAAAAGTAATAAACTTTATGGAAATATATTTATTTAAAAAGGAAATAAAGAAATATTTATTGAGAAATAAAGGTTGATTCATACCTGACCTATTACCTCCGATGCTTAAGTCAGTAAGAATTCTAAAAATGAACCAAATTGAAATAATTTAATGGAAATATAGCAAGTAAATGCATACCTTATTTTTGAATTGAATTGATATGCTACGACTTACATGAAATATGAATTGAGGTGGATTGCATTCCAACTTCTTGGAACCCTTGTACCATCTAAGGTTGATAACCAATATGCTCCCTTTCCTGCTTCAGCATCTATCAAATACGGACCTTCCCATTTAGGAGCCAATTTCCCAGCATTGAGTTCTCTCGTGTTCTGAAAGACTTTGCGTAGTACTAAATCAACAACTTGGAATTTCCTAAACCTGACTTCTTGTTATAGGATTTAGCAATTCTTTGTTGATATGCTGCCATTCTGACCTTAGCTAGATCCCTTAATTCATCAATGGTATCCAAATCATAGGTTAAGTTGGCATCATTTTGGTCAGATGTCAACAACCCATATCTGGTGGTAGAGACGACGACTTTTGCAGGGATGACGACTTCTGCCCCAAATACCAATGAATATGGAGTCTGGCATGTCGCATTTTTAGGCGATGTTCTATCTGCCCAGAGGACAAGTGGTAATTCCTCTGCCCGTCTTCACTTCTTTTGATCTAGCCTCTTCTTTAAGTTGTTGACGATAATTTTGTTACTTGATTCTGCTTGTCCGTTAGCTTGAGGATGTACTGGTGAAGATGTCACCATCTTTACCCCCTATCTTGTGAGAAAGTCTTGTGCCTTCTTGCTGATGAATTGAGAACCGTTATCACATATTACCTCAGATGGAATACCAACCTGCTGAAGATGTTCTTTTTGATGAAGGAGATAACTTCTTTGTCGCGGACTTGAACGTAAGTTGCGGCTTCAACCCATTTGGAGAAGTAATCTGTCATTGCGAGTAAGAAGACTTCTCCTCCAGGTGCCTTAGGAAATTTACCTACTATATCCATTCCCCAAATCATGAATGGCCAAGGGGAGAGGATAGGATGTAGTAACTCTGCAGGCTGATGCAAGATGTCACCATGCTTCTGGCAGGAATCACATTTCTTGGCGTAGTCGGTAGCATCCTGACGCATTGTTGGCCAGAAGTATCCCATCCTTAGAGCTTTTTTGTACAAGCTTCTGCTCCCGGAATGATTACCACACAATCCTTCATGTAATTCCTTAAGAACTTCCCTTGCTTTATCGGGTTCTAGACATCTTAGGTATGGACCTGTAAAAGATTTCTTAAACAACACATTATCTATTAAAAAATATCTTGAAAACCTTACCCTGAACGCCTTAGCATTCCTCTCTTCCATGGGGATGGTACCATTTTAAAGATATTTAATTATTGGAGAAGTCCAAGATATCTCTGTCTGACCCTCCGGGATGTCGTCGTCTATGTTGAAAAGTTCTAATCTTTCCACAGCCGGGATGTTGACATGAATGATTGGTATGTTGGTTTGAGATAGGCTCTTGAAGGCTGATCCAAGATTAGCTAAGGCATCTGCTTGAGAGTTCTCCTCTCGGGGTACTTGTTCTAAGGAAAAGACTTGGAATTTGCTTGCCAAAATTTTCACGATTCCTAGATATGATGTCATCTTGGCATTCTTTGCTGCATAGGAACCATTGAAATGGTTAACTAACAACAGTGAATAACTATATACCTGGATTGCCTTGATGTTAAGATCTAGAGCCACGGTTAGGCCCACGATCAAGGCCTCATATTCTGCTTCATTGTTTGTAACTTTAAAATCACAACTGATGGCCTGGGGTATGATGTCCCCTTGTTGCGACTTCAGGACAACTCCTAGACCTGTCCCCCTCATGTTTGATGCACTATCTGTATATAGTGTCCACTTAGGTAAGATGACACCATCTTGAAGCTGTTGGACTTCCAATTCTACTTCTGGTTGCAAATTTGGACTGAAGTCTGCCACAAAATCTGCAAGTGCTTGTGATTTTATTGTTGTCCTTGGTTCATACCTGATGTCATAAGTGTTAAGCTGAACGGACCACTTAGCCATCCTTCCTGACATTTCTGGCTTTCTCATAACATTCTTGATTGGATAGTTAGTACGAATATAGATAATATGAGTTTCAAAATAATGCCTTAATTTAATTCAAGCAGTAATTAAAGCTAGAATTAATTTTTCAAGATGTGAATACCTGGTTTCTGCGTCAAGAAGTGTTTTACTTACATAATAAATCGGCTGCTGGACGCCATCTTGTTCTCGGACCAAGACGACACTAACTGCAGCTTCTGACACGGCTAAGTAAGCATATAATGGTTCACCTTCTTGTGGCTTTGTGAGTAGGGGAGGTCTCGACAGGCAGTGTTTCAATTCTTGAAAGGCTTGTTCATGTTGTTCCGTCCACTCAAATCTGTTATTTTTCTTCAGGATGTCGTAGAACGTCTTACATTTGTCTGAGGATTTTGAAATGAACCTATTCAGGGCTGCTACTTTGCCTGTCAATATTTGTACATCTTTAACAGACTGAGGTGACGACAAGTTGATGATGGCTCTGATCTGCTCCGGGCTTGCCTCTATCCCCCTTTGTGTCACCATGTACCCTAAGAACTTACCAGATTTCATGCCAAAGTTGCACTTTGTTGGATTCAATTTCATGTTGAAGGCGTCCAAGATGTCGAAGGCTTGAGTGAGATCTCGTACATGGTCTTCAGCTTACTTTGATTTTATTACCATATCGTCGATGTATACTTCTATGGTGTCCCCAATCTGATTTTTGAACATCATTTTGACTAGTCTTTGGTATGTTGCACCTGCATTTCTTAATCCAAAAGGCATTGCAATATAACAATATATACCTGTAGGAGTTATAAAGGCGGTGTCTTCGTCAGATGGCTCCATCTCGATCTGCTGAAATCCTGAAGATGCATCCATGAATGTCAAGATCTCGTGTCTGGAGGTGGCATCAACTAGGGTGTCGATGTGCGGCAAAGGGAAAGGATCTTTAGGACAAACTTTGTTCAGATCCGTGAAGTCGACGCAAACTCTCCACTTGCCATTTCTTTTTTCAACTATTACTACGTTTGCCAACCATCTTGGATATTCAACTTCCCTGATCATCTTCGCTTTGAGCAACCTGTCCACTTCTTCCTGGATGATCAAATTCCTTTCATGTGCAAACTTTCTTCTTTTCCGGTGTACTGGCTTGAAAGATGTGTCTATGTTGAGCATGTGGGTGATGACATCCTTACTTATACCTATCATATCTTCGTGTTTCCATGCAAAGCTTTTAACTCTGTTCTTTAAAAGGTCGACAAATTCTTCTTCAATTTCTAGTGATACATCTTGACTAATCAGCACCTTGAGATCTGGGTTAGAGGGATCCAAAAATACTTCTTTCACATCATTCTCCCTTGCTTCCAAGACCTCACATGCCTTTCTCTTTAATTGTTATGCCTGCCGCAAGGATGTCGATGCCTTCATAGATGTCATGTAACATTCTTTAGCTGATTGCTGGTTGCTGTAGATTTTGACAACTCCCCAAGGTGTCGGCATCTTCACACACTGATGATAAGTGGATGGTACCGCTTTCATCCCGTAGATCCACGGTCTGCCCAAGATCACATTATAACATGTTGCACTATCTATCACACAAAATCATTCCATGGAGTTGATACCTTCAACGTACACTGAAAGAGTTATTTCTTCCACTGTATCCTTGGTCTCTCCACTAAAACCTACAAGAACTGACGTTCTTCTAACAATACTTGACTCCGGAATCTTCATTTCCTTCAAGGCACCCAGCATAATAAGGTTGACTGAACTGCCCCCATCTACTAGGATACGCCTAACTCTGCAATTGGCGATCTGAAGTGCAATTACCAAGGCATCATGATGTGGATCCATAACATTATCCATGTCGCCTTCTTCAAAGAGACGACGTCTTGAGTTGTAAGCTGCGACATCTTCGTGAGTCTTTCGGGTTTTTCATCCTTTGCTTGCTTGGAAAATCTTTTAGCTGCAGAATAAGAAGTACCACAAATGTCAGATCCACCACTAATAACATTGACTACCTTAGTAACTGGCGGAGGAGATGGTGGTCTTGTTAGAACAGGCTCTTTATTCTCTGTCTTGTTTTTTCGATGGCTGAGAAGTTCTTTGAGATATCCTTTTGACAGCAGATAGCTCAGTTCCTTCCTTAAGGCGATGCAATCTTCGGTGAGATGTCCGAAATCCTCGTGGTAAGCACACCACTTAGATTTATCTTTCCATCCTGATGGTTTGTCATTGTCTCCTGGGTTGTTCATTGCGCAGAGGATACCTGAAACATCAACAGAGAAACAATAGTCAGCAATCTTTGGACATTCGGTATCATCTTCATCTTCCACAAAGTGGATTTTGTTGTGATCGTTTCTGTAATAAGGTCTAGATCTGTTCTGCTTCTAGTGAGATGTCGCTATCTTTCTGTCAGGATTGTCATACGTTGATGCCTTGTCAGAAAGCTTTGCCTGCTGCATTTTATCTTCCTCTAGCCTGATGAATCTTAACACCCTATTCCGGATATCCTCCATCCTCTTGTACGGGTTCATCACCAACTCCTCATAGTATGGAGAATCCTTTTTCAAACCCATTTTGAAGGCTTAAGCGGCTGTTGCCATATCTAGGTTGGGGATTTCTAAGACTTCTTTGTTGAACCTGTTAACATAGTCTTTCAACGCTTTGGTAGGCTGCTGAGTGATACGATAAAGGTCACTGGTGAGTTTCTCGAATTGTCTGCTGCAAGAGAACTGGTTGTTGAACATGTTGACAAGCTGGGCAAACGACCCAATGGATCCAGGTGGTTGACGAATCAACCAATTCAAAGCTGGTCCTACCAATGTTGAACCGAATCCTCTGCACAAACATGCTTCTCGGAATTGGAGAGGTATGCGAACAATTTCCATCTTTTCTTGGTAATGGGCGACATGCTCCTCAGGATCGGTGCTTCCATCATACAGTTTTATGGTTGGTACGCTAAATCCTTTGGGGATGTCGACATGTGCAATAGCCGGTACAAAGCGTGATTGATTGTAGCATGTCGGTGAAACTTGCTGGATGGGGGGAGTGACATCAGGTACGTTCATGAGCATATCCCTCAATTCCTGAAGCTGACTTGCTATGTAGCTACCTGCAAAAGGGTTAATAGTACGAGCAGTATTATCGAAAACATAATTTGTATTAGCAGAGGGATTAGTGTTATCTGCGAAGGATGTCATGACGGTACTATTGGTAAAGGTTTCCCCCTCTGAAGATGTCCTAAAGATATTATGCGCAAAAGGTGGGACATAGGTGTTTCCTTGAGAAGATATCTCGAAGATGTTGGATGCAAATGGTGGCGACATAATCGTAGAAGTCGTCATCAGTGGAGAAGTTGTCGTCATTGGTGATGATGATATCCTTCCATGAGTTGCTGAAGCCATTGGAATGAATTCATTGAAGGTTTGGGAGCTGCCCCCAATATCAAAATTAAGGACCTAGGGCGAATAGGGGAGGCAACATCCACTCTTTCAGTCAACAACTTTTGTTCCTTCTGCATCTTCATCAAGGTGTCAGCTATCAGGGAGGTGTTACTTTGTTGTCTGTCCAGCTGGTTCTTCATCTGAATGAGCATGCTCTTGATCTCAGAATCAGGCGTTGGAGATGACTGCTTCTTACTAGATCCCACGGGCGGCGGTGGCGGCAATGACTCAAAGTTTCCAGCCGTCGACTTACCGTGATTGAAACCCTTAATGGAAACATTCATGCTGCTGGTAGTAACAAGAGTTTTGCCGGCGGCAAAGGTCATGGGTTGAGTAGACATGATGGGCGTACGAGAATTAAACCGATTAAAAAACCAAAGGCCCCTCGGTGGGCGTCAAATTGTTTTGGTGAAAAAACAATGAATTGTAATTTAGATCAAAAGAGAATGAGGAAGGTGCAATGGAGTATAATCGGTGTATGGGTAGAGCAAAATTGACACGTTGATGTAACGAGGAAAAGCCCTTGAGACAACTATCTCGCCGGCATAAAATCTCGGGAGGTGTTTATGAACACCTGCCTTCTCGAACGGTTGTATTAATCAATCAACGAGTTATAATAGGTGGTGAGCTATGGCGGAGTACCAGAGAGAATGTGTGTCGTGTGTGTGTGTTCATAGCTCTTAAATAAATAAAAATATTACATATGTAACTAACTTTCCTAAAATTTCGGTCTTCTATCTTCAGCCTTGACCCGGTCTTCTATTCTGTTGAGAAGAGTCCACATTGCACATTTTTTCGTTATTTATCCTGTAAAAAAGATATTTAATACAAATAATAAAATAATTATTTTACCTTAATTGCAGGAGCCAAGATGTTAACATGCTGGTTAAGTTCATGATGTCATCATTCGAGATTTTACCCATAACATATACTCCCTCCGTCCCAATATTTAGTTCACCATTTTGGTTTCGGCACGTAAATTAAGGGTGAAGAAAATGTTGTGAGTGTAATAGTAAAATAGGAGAGAGAATGAGTGGAGGAAATAGTAAATTTGAAAAGTGTTGTGAGTGTAATAGTGAAATAGGAGAGAGAATGAGTGGAAGAAATAGTAAAATTTTTTTGCCAAAAAAGGAAAGGTGAAACTTTAAATGGGACACCCAAAATGACAAAAGGTGAAGTTATTAATGGGACGGAGGAAGTATATATACTCTCTCCGTCCCACAACAAGTGACACACTTTTCCATTTTGGGCGTCCCACTGATAAGTCACACTTTCTAAAATGGCAAAGAATCTTTACTATTCCCTCCACTAATTCTCTCTCCTACATTATTTTAATACTCACAACACCATTATAATTTACTATTCTCTCCACTCATTCTCTCTCCTACTCAACTATCTACACTCACAACATATCAACCTTTTTCACTTTTTTCTTAATTCTTGTGTGAAACAGTAACTGTGTCACTTGTTATGGGACGGAGGGAGTATATAGTAATCAGGAGTTTGTGACGCTCAGAGAAATAAGTAATAAGACGTTTGGGATGGAGGGAATATGTATTTTCTACTGGACCAATTATGTTTTGGTCACTGATTTATGTGTGTCTTCTCTAGCCAACTTAGACATCTATAATACTACCTCCCTCCGTTACAATACTAGAGACTAATTTCCTTTTTAAGCGATTTAATATAAAAGAAATTTGCTCAAAACATACAATAAAATTTACTTGTTATACTAAAAACAAAAACTCTTTACACACGTTATCTCTCCTATTTTACCTTTTGTACTCGAAACACTTACTTTTTCCTTAACCCATATGCATTCACATTTGAGTAGGTCTGCTGAGAAAAAGCGTTTCTCCATAACTATGGAAAAACGTATTTTTAATAGCCAGAAGCTATGCATTTGATAACCAGAAAAAAAATTCTGGATATCAGACTCAAAGGGTTCTGGATATCCAGAAGCTTTGGAACGGATATCCAGAAGCCTTTGGGCGAATATCCAGAAAAAATAGATTTGAAGCCAAATCCAAGGCAAAGACCAGAAATTGCTTATTGAAGGTTTCTGGATATCCAGAAACCTTCAAATGTATATCCAGAAACCATCAAATGAATATCCAGAAACATTTTGAAAGTTTCTGGATATTCATTTTGAAGGTTTCGAATATCCGTAAACCTTCAAATGTATATCCAGAAACCATCAAATGAATATCCAGAAACATTTTGAAAGTTTCTGGATATCATTTTGAAGGTTTCTGGATATCACTTTCATAAGCTTCTGGATATCCAGAAGCCTTGGCCTGCATTGTCACGCGACAAGTCGGGCCCCGTTTCTCCATAAGTTACGGAGAAACGCGTTTCTCCCCAAATTTTGTGTTCACATTTAGTCTTTTTTATATTGGGACGGAGAGAGTATACCGGAGAGTATGCAATGCACCCCCTTCGTCTCAATCAAAAAGATACAAAATTTTATTTTGAGTGTTCCATTTAAAAAGACACATTTTCAACATAAAATCTTTTTTATTACTTATTTTGTCATGAAACTCACTTGTCATAATTATAATAACTATCCACTTAATATTCCTTACCCCACATTATCTTTTCAAACTCATTTTTAATACTCACAACACTTACTCTATTATAAACGTTCCTTAATTTTTGTATAATACCCATTTTATATTTTTTCTAATGGAACAACTAGTCTTGTTTTTGGCTGGCATAGCCTCTATTTCCCACTTGATCACTCTTCGAAGCACTTTTTTTGTAGTACATTCTAATTCTCAAAGTCAATCCACAAATCTAGGAAGTCAATGATTTTATAGATCTTGAATTTGGTGTTTCAGTTTTATCAAAGCTAAACTTTTGACAGTTCCAGGTAAATATTTTCAAACCACATGTTAAATTGTGGTACATGTTTGACAAAGTGCTGTTCACAACGATTGTATTTCAAACCCTTTTTCAATTTTTCTTCTTGATATTATCATTAATATTTGCTCGGTCCGGAAAAAATAGTTCCAAGGTTATTAATACTCCCTCCTCCCGAAAAGATAGTTCCATGGTTAATGTAGTCAAAATTTGACCATAATTTTATTTTATTAATGCCTAATTATCAATATCCATTTATAAAAGTTGTGATTAATAATATTTTTAATACTGAATCAATAACAATTTTTAAAATTGTATACAAATAATTAAATTTTATAAAATTGTGATCAAATTTTGATTGTTTTAATCATAAAAAGTCAAAAGGGAATATCAATTTATTTATGACCGCGGAGATTTCTTAAGTCGACGGATTTTGTCATTCCCTTATTTGTTTCATCAATATCATGTTTGACTTGTCATCTTTAGTTGTCATCAAACCGAGCTCGTCTGGATAGGGGAATAAAAAATGCTAAATAATTAATATTGTCCTTTCGGAATAAACCTAAGCTTTTGTACCAAATAAAAAGTAATAAATTTAATCCGGTAATGTTCTACACGCTGATAAATCGGGAACTTTTTTTTTTTTTTTTCGTGCTTCACCAATTTGACTTAGGAGTTGGTCTTATAAAAAACTAGTTTTTTCTTAAGATAAGAAAAAACGTGTTTTCAAAATGAACGGTGGCAATTTTGTAATTACTGGCAACCATGTTCAAAATAAACGGTGTCATTTTTGTAATTACTGGCAATCATGATAAATGCCAGTGTTAATATTACAAATGACCAGTGATTTCATACTGGCATTTTATAAACATGAAACTGGCACTTTTTACACGGGCACTTTTAAATACATAAACTGGCATCTCTTCAAAAATATAAGCACTGACATTCAAAAATATATGGACTGACATTTGAAAACACATTTACTGGCACTCAAAAATGCATATACTGGCACTCAAAAACACTTATAATTATTTTTGCTGATATTCAAAAAAACATGAACTGGCATTCAAAAAAACATGGACTGACATTCAAAATTACAAGAACTGGCATTCAAAAAATACATTGACACTCAGTTACACACTTACTGGCACTCTATTATACACTAACTGGCACTCCAAAATGCATGGACTGGCACTTGATTATACACTAACGGGCACTTGATTATACACTAACGGGCACTCAATTTTACACCAACGGGCACTTGATTATACATGAACTGGCACTCTATTATACACTAACGGGCATTTGTTAAATCACAAACTGGCACTCATTAAATCACAACACTGGTACTTATTTTCACCGTCTTCAATTGCAATTGGCCCTCATTTTCACCGTCACTTTCAAACCACCATTAACAACTTCATCTCTCACAGGCAATTCATCCTGCAACCCAAACACACAAAACTTAACAATAGATTATTTACACAGAAACCCAAATCGCAAACCGTGATTTAACAATAGAGCCAATTTCAGTATGCAAATGGGCAATTACATAATTTTCGCTCTTGGGAAGCGAAATACCACTCAGAATTTGCATAATAGGTCACCGTTTACAAAAATGCCGGAGAAGGAGAAGACGGTGATTGCGATTGAAGGAGGTCGCCGGTTGGTTTCTGGGATCGGCGAGAGGATTGGTGTTGCCGGAGAAGGAGAAGACGGTGATTGCAATTGACGAAGAAGACGCAGAATTCCTCTTTGCGTATAGAGAGAGAGAGAGGAGAGAGAGACCTGTGTTAAAACACGTTTTTTGTTAAGTTAACAAAAAACGCGTTTTTTATAAGTTTTTGGCTTTGACTTTTGCTTAGTTTTATTTATCGGGAATATGTTTCTTTTATGTGCTTTAACGATAAAGCAAATGACGTACTATTTTTTTGACTTGCGAATATGATAAAATATATCAAAATAATTCACTAAACTGTCTGCGATTATTTGTTATTAAACAACAATTAATTTATACAATTTTTGACGTAATTTCTTCATGAATTCATTTGAAAAAAGTCTTTCTTTGCGTATATCCGACTCTTTTATTCCACATTAGATTAGACGGAAGGTGGTGCTGAAATAATGTCGTTGTTATACATTACTTATATAGGAAAGTCAGTCTGGTTTGACAAATGTGCACCGCAGATATTTTGAACTTTTCATAAAGAAGTCGGCATTTTCAGCTATATTGCCGTACAGTTTCCAACTAACTAAACACTTTATTAGTGTTACACAAGGGTGTACAATTACAGAAAATATAAAACAATATAATTAACAAAACAGAAAATACAAAAGGAGAAAGTTGTGAAAATCTGCATGAGCCCAATGAAACCACTGTCTCCTTAAGACATATTCGACTCCTCACCGAGTGTGTTGAGATTTCTTGAGTCGCTTGTCTCCCAGGATAGAACGTGCGGACCGGGGGCACTTTGCACCTAAAGTTTCCGGCGAGTTGAATTGTGCTTGAACAGTATCACCTCTTCTAATGTAACGCAACTAGGAGGCCAAAGGATGATGTAACAATATGCAACAAGAGAAAATGAAAGAGGATTTGCAGGAGCAAATGTGTGTTTTTCTGCTGTGTTCTTGTGGTTTTTCCAACTAGTGTTCTTCCAAAATTGTCAACACCATTATATAGCCAAGAATCAAAACAGTCAATTTAGGATTTAATTTTCAGTATTAATCACAATTAAAAACTGAAATTAAACCTATTAAAGCCAAGAATCAAAACAGCCATTTTAGGATTTAATTTTCAGTATTAATCACAATTAAAAACTGAAATTAAACCTATTAAAGCCAAGAATCAAAACAGCCATTTTAGGATTTAATTTTCAGTATTAATCACAATTAAAAACTGAAATTAAACCGAGATTATTAAACTCATTTAATATCCGGATTTATGTTTTGATATTTATGCTTGGCTGTTACAATTTGAAATTCACACAGTCATCAATGCCCAGGAGGTGCTCGGCCGAGCAAGGCGAATGCCTAGGCCGAGCGTGCCATTCCAGAAATGTTGAACCTTCTGTTACTCTATGCTCGGCCAAGTCAACAACCCGCTCGGCCGAGTGCCTCAGAAAAATTCAAAACCAATTTTGATTTACAAAATCAAAATTTATTTGGCCAAATCCTTTGAGCATCTATATTTAATTCATCCAAAACCCATTTTGGACAATTAAATATTTTATTTCACAAACACAAATCAATTAAGTAATTTGACAAAATTACCCTTTAGAAATTAAACCATTAATTTCCTTCAAAACACACCATTTTTCCAACAATCCCCCACATGAAGGAAATTCATGAGGATAGGTGATAAAGTTCGACAGTCGAAAACCTGTATAGGATAGGTAGGGGTTTGCCCTTTGAACCTTCCCTTGTAAAAGCATATTTACTCTACTCGCTAATCAGTAGAAACGATGTCCTTGAACTGCTAGCTTTTTGTGTAGCCGATCATATACTTTACACAGGTATCTCCCTAACACAATTCAGCTCTCATAGTTGTGTCCATTCATGGCCTTGGATCACAATGCCTGGTTCTGTGAGAAGGTCTAAGAATTGAGCCTCACACAATTCTCCTCGAAGCGGCCTCTACTTCTTTTTCACATAGGTGATTCTTTTAAGTAATCCATTTTACTTCACATAAGAATCATTAAATGCCAAAGGCTTAATCTCATTCATCTCGGAATGTCACTTTAAGGAATGAGTATAGGGTTGACCCCCAGAGTGACGCTACAAGTCTATTAACAGTTAGGTTGTCCCTTTGAACCTAGATCTTGGGATCTCCAGTCAACTAGGTTGGGTTTTCCGCTGCGTTTAACTTCTCAAGAGGCTTTAAACCCATTCCCAATGTCAACCTTGCAACTATCTCTTTACTTAACCCTTTGGTTAGCGGATCCGCCAAATTATCTTTTGACCTCACATAGTCAATAGATATGGTGCCAGTTGCAAGTAGTTGTTTAATGGTATTATGTCTTCGACGTATATGTCTAGACTTACCATTATACATATGACTTTGTGCCCTACCAATCGCAGATTGGCTATCGCAATGTACACTAATTGCGGGCACGGGCTTTTCCCATCTTGAAATATCTTCTAGAAATTGGCGTAGCCATTCGGCTTCTTCACCACATTTATCTAGTGCTATAAACTCAGATTCCATGGTTGATCTGGCTATAACAGTCTGCTTAGAAGATTTCCATGATATAGCTGCACCTGCTAATGTGAATAAATATCCACTTGTAGACCTTGAGTCTTTGATATCCGATATCCAATTAGCATCACTATATCCTTCTATCACAGCTGGATGTCTAGTGTAATGTAATCCAAAATCACGAGTATATCTTAAGTACCTTAGTACTCTTACTATACCCTTCCAATGATTTGTTCCAGGATTACTTGTATACCGGCTTAACTTGCTAACCGTATAAGCAATATCGGGCCTAGTACAACTCATCAAGTACATTAGACTTCCAATAACTCTCGAATACTCTAATTGAGACACCGGTTCATCTCTATTCTTTGATAGATGAAGATTCGGGTCGATTGGAGTACTCGCTATTCCATTGCCATCCTTGCTAAATTTCTCAAGAATTTTTTCCACATAATGAGATTGACTTAACACAAGTCTGTTGGATATTCTAGAATTTTTAACGCCAAGGATTACGTCCGCAAGTCCCATATCTTTCATGTCAAATTTCGAATTCAACATGTCTTTCGTGGATTTGATCATCTTATCACAACTCCCTATGATAAGCATGTCGTCTACATAAAGACACAAAATGACATAGCCATTTTTCGTGGTTTTAGTATAGACACATTTGTCACACTCATTTATCTTAAATCCACTTTGCATCATAGCATTATCAAATTTCTGATGCCACTGTTTTGGTACTTGTTTCAAGCCATATAATGACTTTACTAATTTGCACACCTTCTTTTCTTGTCCATGCGCAACAAACCCCTCGGGTTGTTCCATGTAAATCTCCTCTTCTAAATCTCCATTTAGAAAGGCTGTTTTTACATCCATTTGATGTATTTCAAGATTTCTCAATGCGGCAATTGCAAGTACAACTCTTATTGACGTTATTCTCGTAACAGGAGAATACGTGTCAAAATAGTCTAGGCCTTCTTTCTGTCTGTAACCTTTAATTACAAGTCGGGCCTTGTACTTATCAATTGTTCCATCCGCTTTCATTTTTCTTTTGAAAATCTACCTATATCCTAGTGTTTTACTTCCCGGAGGAAGGTCCACTAGTTCCCATGTGTGATTTTGCAAAATGGAATAAATTTCACTTTTAATTGCTTCCTTCCACAAAGGTTCTTCCGAAGAGCTAACGGCTTCTTTGTAACTTTGTGGTTCGCTTTCTACCATATAGGTTAGAAAGTCCGAACCATAGGATTTTTCAATCCTAGCTCTTTTGCTCCGTTGAGGTTCTACCTCTTCTTCTTCTCTTTCATCTTGAACATGTTCGTCTTCTATTGAATCTATTACCCTAGTTGATGAACTTGCCTCATTTCTTGACTTACACGGGAATATATTCTCAAAGAACGATACGTTCACAGATTCCATTATAGTATTTTTGTGTATAGCTTCAATTTTCGACTCATACACAAGAAATCTATAAGCACTACTGTTATGTGCATATCCAATAAATATGCAATCAACAGTTTTTGGTCCAATTTTCACCTTTTTAGGAGGAGGTATGGCTACCTTTGCAAGACACCCCCACACTCTCAAGTGTTTATAACTTGGCATTCTTCCATGCCATAGTTCATAAGGAGTTTTGTCTTGTTTCTTTCGGGGTATTTTGTTTAACACGTAGTTAGCCAACAACACGGCTTCCCCCCACATGTTATCCGGTAATCCCGAACTCAATAACATGGCATTTATCATTTCTTTCAATGTCCCATTTTTTCTTTCGGCAACACCGTTTTGTTGGGTGTATAAGGTGCCGAGGTAATATGTTTAATTCCACTTTGAGCACAAATTGCCTCAAATGGAGATTCATATTCATCACCTTTATCACTTTTTAGCACCTTAATTTTCCGATTTAATTGATTCTCAACTTCATTTTTATATAGAGTAAACTTCTCTATAGCTTCATCTTTACTTTTTAGAAGATACACATAGCAATACTTTATGCTATCATCTACAAAAGTCATGAATTACTTATTGCCGTCCCGTGATTGTGTTGATTTAAAGTCACATAAGTCCGTATGAACCAATTCAAGTGGTTCACTATGTCTTTCAACTGATGGGAATGACTTTCTTGTTAATTTTGCTTCTACACAAATTTCACATTTTTGTTTACAATCAACTTTAAACTTTGGAATAGAATTTGCTTTTGTCAAACGACGTATAGAATCAAACTTAACATGACCAAGTCTACCATGCCACAAATTAGATGACTCAAGCAAGTAAACGGAAGAGATCTTCATTTCATTAGCTTTCGCTTTCACAACCATTACACTTAACTTAAACAGTCCATCATTGACATAACCTTTGCCTACAAACATTCCACTCTTAGACAAAGTGACTACATTGGACTCAAACACAATACGAAAACCATGCTTTATCAAAAGGGATCCGGACACCAAGTTCTTCCGGATGTCGGGCACATAAAGCACGTTGTTGAGAGTCAACTCCTTCCCGGATGTCATCTTCAAAACCACTTTTCCTTCTCCTTTGATCTCGGAGGTGGCTGAATTCTCCATGAATAGCTTCTCGCCATCCTTAGCAACAAAGGTACTAAATATTTCTCTATTGGAGCACACATGTCTAGTAGCGCCGGTGTCAATCCACCATTGATTTGGGTTTGAACCCATCAAATTCACCTCGGAAATCACAGCTGCGAGGTGCATCTCGGACACGTCTCTAGCAATGCCTTCCACCATGTTTGCCTCACGAGCCTTCTTTGGCAACTTGCAAGCATGAGCCTTGTGGCCTTCACCGCCACAATTATAACAAGTTCCTAAGAACTTCTTCTTGGAAACACTACCTTTTGGTCCCAAGTGGGAATTCTTGGAAGTTGTCACAACCTTCCCTTTTCCCTTTCCAAACTTTTTGCCTTTGGAGCTTTCACCATGCTCCACCACATTGGCCTTAGCCACACTAGAAACAAACTTGCTTTCAGCAACTCTATTGTTCTCTTCAATACTCAATCGAAGGATAATTCCTTCCACATCCATTTCCTTTCGCTTATGCTTAAGGTAGTTCTTGAAATCATTCCAAGATGGAGGCAATTTTTCAATGATTGCAGCCACTTGGAAGCTTTCACTTATAACCATACCTTCGGCATGAATCTCGTGCAAGATAGTTTGAAACTCATCCACTTGAGATTTCACAGTCTTGTTGTCCACCATCTTAAAATCAAGGAAACGGGCAACAATGAACTTCTTTGTTCCCGCATCCTCAATCTTATATTTGTGGTCCAACGACCCCCACAATTCTTTTGCAGTTTTCTTCTCATTAAACACGTTATAGAGAGAATCTGAAAGCGAATTGAGGACATAATTTCTGCACAAGTACTCCCCATGCTTCCATGTTTCAACCGCAGTCAAGGTTGTAACATCCTTTTCTCCTTCACTCACCTTTGGCATATCTTCTTTCAGATATCTTGCCAAGTGCAAGGTAGTGAGGTAGAAAAGCATCTTTTGTTGCCAATGCTTAAAGTTGTGGCCAACAAACTTCTCGGGTTTTTTCGCATGAGGGGTCGGGATATGGATTGTATGAGGATTAGTCACAGTCGTAGAGCCACTTCCGTTTCCAGTTTGGGGATTAGTTTGGGGTTCAGTTTGGGGTCCAACTTGGGTCTCCAGGTTGTTGTTGTTCATCGCCATCTGAAACACAACAACCAAGTTAAATTTTCTGGCTTTTCAACTGTAATCGACTCCCTCGATTAGGGTATGTCTTAAGATTGTTACACAAGGGTGTACAATTACAGAAAATATAAAACAATATAATTAACAAAACAGAAAATACAAAAGGAGAAAGTTGTGAAAATCTGCACGAGCCCAATGAAACCACTGTCTCCTTAAGACACACTACCAGAAAAACAGGTTTTAGCGACGGAAATTTCCGTCGCTAAATCCAAATTTCCGTCGCTAAAATTAAACAGCGACGGAATTTTTCCGTCGGCCAGTCCGTCGCTACCCGGCCCGTCGCAGTGCTCCGACGGCTCAATTTCCGTCGGTATATTTTGATTTTACCGACGGAATTAATTCCGTCGCTGATTTGCTGACATCAGCAACGGAAATTTCCGCCGCTGAAATTAATTTAATTTAATTAATTTTTATTTCAGCGACGGAAATTTCCGTCGCTGAAAAAAAATTAATTAAATTAAATTAATTTCAGCGACGGAATATTCCGTCATTTGGAATAAAAAATAAAATAAATTAAATTAATTCAGCGACGGAAATTTCCGTCGCTGAATTAATTTATTTTATTTTAATTTTTATTTCAACGACGGAATATTTCGTCGCGATTTAATTTATTTTAATTTAATTTTTATTTCGACGGAATATTCCGCCCGATTTAATTTATTTTAATTTAATTTTTATTTCACCGACGGAATATTCCGTCGCTAATAATTCAATAAATAAAAAAACAAAAATGTCAAAATTAAATCCTTTTTTTTTCAATATTGAATAATTTTTTATAATGATAAAAATGAAAAACATCAATTATAATATTTTAAAAAAACTAATAAATTAAAAAAATACATCTATAGAAAAATATCAAAATACATCAATTACAAATATCAAGATACGTAAATTAATAATATCAAAATACATCTATTACAATCTTTTAAAAATTAATTACAAATCTTTCAAAGAAAAAAATAAATATCAAATATTTGCAAATATTTGCAAATTACCACTACCACCATCCAAATTTTTTAAAAAAAAAATCAAAAAATGTCAAAACCCACTTCAACTACAACTCTCAAACTTCAAAATTCATCTTCAAAAAATGCACAAAGCCCACTTTCAATTCGAAAGTAAAGGGGGCGGATCGAGGGACGGCGGGTTTGGGGTAATTTTTTGAGAAGAGGGGCGAGGAAGAGGCGGAGATGGATATGGAGAAAGAGGAGGAGATCGATGGAGATGGAGGCTGGGTGTAGGAAAAGTCGGAGATGGAGGTGGAGCTAGGCGGAGACAGAGATGGAGGTGGAGGCGAAAAAGATGGTGAAGAAGAGGGGCGAGGAAGAGGCGGAGATGGAGATGGAGGCGGGGTAGAGGAAGAGGCGGAGGTGGAGATGGAGGTGGAGGCGGAGGCGGAGGCGGAGTCAGAGATGGAGGCGGAGTCAGAGATGGAGAGAAGGCGGGGATGTCGTGGGGAAGGAAGGAAGGGTGGCCGGATCTTTGGGGTGGCCGGATCTTAGGGGTGGCCGGATTAGGTACGTGGAGAGAGAAAGAGAGTGTGAGAGAGAGAAAGTGTGACTGTGTGTGAGTGTGTGTGTTTGTGTGTGTGTGTTGAGTAATAAATGGGAAGATAAAGAGAATTTAAGAATGTGAAATGGTTTGTGAAATGGTTTTGTTTTTGATGAATTTAGACCATTGGATGTTTAAGGTTAATGGTTCAGATTGATTAGGGGATCAATCCACGTGAAAAGTTTGTAAGCCAATTAAAAAAGAGGGTATCATGCTTTTGCAAAACGGATTTGGACCATTGGATGTTTAAGATTAATGGTCCAGATGATTAGGGGATCAATCCATGTGAAAATTTGTAAGCCAATTAAAAAAAAGGGTGTCATGCTTTTGCAAAATGGATTTGGACCATTGGATTTTATTGTTTTTGATATATTTAATGGCTAAGATTTTCCTTGTTTAATGACCATAATAATAGTAATATCAAAAATAATTTAAAATATAAAATAATATTATATAATAATAATAATTAAATAATAATATACCATAATAATAATATACTCCCTCCGTCCACATAGTTACTTCACAGTTACTGTTTGCGCGGAGATTAAGGAAAAATTTTGAAAATAATATTTTAGCCTTTTTAATTAGTGATTTTTAGAGGTGGCCATAAGGTCATAACCGCCGGTTAACGGTTATAACCGGCGGTTAAAAATTTCGTTAAGTCCTAACCGTAACCTAACCGTTAACCATGTACTAACTGTTACGGTTATACGGTTCACGGTTATACACGGTTACACGGTTAAAAATGTGCCCTTTTTTTCCAGTTTGGTCCTTTTTTAACGGAATAGTTAACTGTTTTGGTTAACTTTTGTACTGTATACCCTTTTTTTTTTTTTGAATAAAGAATACTATTTGAAATGTTACTTATTAATGATTTTTTTTGGAAAAAGTTATTAAAAAAAGTTAAGAATTTTTAAATAAATGAAATTTTAACGGAAAATGTGTTTAACAGATTTTTTTAACAGTTTTTTTTTTATTTTATTTTTTTGGTTAAGCAAAGCTATTTGAGAAATAATTATTTTAAAAAACAATTTTTAACATTTTTTTTTGAAGAAAATATATGTCATTATTTAGGGGTTTTAGGGTTTTATGTGTCCCGATCTTGTGAAAATGGTATACAGCTACCTCGATTATTTTTTTTTTAATTTTTTCTACATTCAAAATGACATTTAAAGTGTTTTTCATCTTTATGACTTTCCTCAAAATCCAAATGGAAATTGAGTTACAAATATGTGCCATTATTTAGGGTTTTAAGGAATGTGTCCCGATCTTGTGAAAATGGTATACGGCTACCTCGTTTATTTTTTTTTAATTTTTTTCTACATTATAAATGACATTTAAAGTGTTTTTCATCTTTATGACTTTCCTCAAAATCCAAATGAAAATTGAGTTACAAATATGTGCCATTATTTAGGGTTTTAAGGAATGTATCCCGATCTTGTGAAAATGGTATGCGGGTACCTCGTTCATTTTTTTTTTAATTTTTTTCTACACTCTAAATGACATTTAAAGTGTTTTTCATCTTTATGACTTTCCTCAAAATCCAAATGGAAATTGAGTTACAAATATGTGCCATTATTTAGGGTTTTAGGGAATGTGTCTCGATCTTGTGAAAATGGTATACGGCTACCTCGTTTATTTTTTTTTAATTTTTTTCTACACTCTAAATGACATTTAAAGTGCTTTTCATCTTTATGACTTTCCTCAAAATCCAAATGAAAATTGAGTTACAAGTATGTGCCATTATTTAGGGTTTTAGGGAATGTGTCTCGATCTTGTGAAAATGGTATACGGCTACCTCGTTTATTTTTTTTTATTTTTTTCTACATTCTAAATGACATTTAAAGTGTTTTTCATCTCTAGTGGTTTTTTTTAGAAAAAGTTATAGAAAAAAAGATAGAAAAAAAACTAAACAAATGAAAGTATGTAGAAGAAAAGTCAAAAGAGGGACGGACTACCCTATATTTATTTTTTAATTTTTTTTAAATTTTTTATTGACTAGAAAATAATATTTTAGCCTTTGTTAATTAGTGTTTTTTTTTAGAAAAAGTTATATAAAAAAAAGATAGAAAAAAACTAAACAAATGAAGGCATATAGAAGAAAAGTCAAAAGAGGGACGGACTACCCTATATTTATTTTTTAATTTTTTTTAAATTTTTTATTGACTAGAAAATAATATTTTAGCCTTTGTTAATTAGTGGTTTTTTTTAGAAAAAGTTATATAAAAAAAGATAGAAAAAAACTAAACAAATGAAGGTATATAGAAGAAAAGTCAAAAGAGGGACGGACTACCCTATATTTATTTTTTAATTTTTTTAAATTTTTTATTGACTAGAAAATAATATTTTAGCCTTTGTTAATTAGTGGTTTTTTTTAGAAAAAGTTATATAAAAAAAGATAGAAAAAAACTAAACAAATGAAGGCATATAGAAGAAAAGTCAAAAGAGGGACGGACTACCCTATATTTATTTTTTAATTTTTTTTAAATTTTTTATTGACTAGAAAATAATATTTTAGCCTGTGTTAATTAATGGTTTTTTTTAGAAAAAGTTATATAAAAAGATAGAAAAAAACTAAACAAATGAAGGCATATAGAAGAAAAGTCAAAAGAGGGACGGACTACCCTATATTTATTTTTTAATTTTTTTAAATTTTTTATTAACTAGAAAATAATATTTTAGCCTTTGTTAATTAGTGGTTTTTTTTAGAAAAAGTTATATAAAAAAAGATAGAAAAAACTAAACAAATGAAGGTATATAGAAGAAAAGTCAAAAGAGGGACGGACTACCCTATATTTATTTTTTAATTTTTTTAAATTTTTTATTAACTAGAAAATAATATTTTAGCCTTTGTTAATTAGTGTTTTTTTTAGAAAAAGTTATATAAAAAAGATAGAAAAAAACTAAACAAATGAAGGCATATAGAAGAAAAGTCAAAAGAGGGACGGACTACCCTATATTTATTTTTTAATTTTTTTATATTTTTTATTGACTAGAAAATAATATTTTAGACTTTGTTAATTAGTGGTTTTTTTTAGAAAAAGTTATATAAAAAAAGATGGAAAAAAACTAAACAAATGAAGGTATATAGAAGAAAAGTCAAAAGAGGGACGGACTACCCTATATTTATTTTTTAATTTTTTTTAAATTTTTTATTAACTAGAAAATAATATTTTAGCCTTTGTTAATTAGTGGTTTTTAGAAAAATTTATATAAAAAAAGATAGAAAAACTAAACAAATGAAGGCATATAGAAGAAAAGTCAAAAGAGGGACGGACTACCCTATATTTATTTTTTAATTTTTTTTAAATTTTTTATTGACTAGAAAATAATATTTTAGCCTTTGTTAATTAGTGGTTTTTTTAGAAAAAGTTATATAAAAAAAGATAGAAAAAAACTAAATAAATGAAGGTATATAGAAGAAAAGTCAAAAGAGGGACGGACTACCCTATATTTATTTTTTAATTTTTTTTTAAATTTTTTATTGACTAGAAAATAATATTTTAGCCTTTGTTAATTAGTGGTTTTTTTTAGAAAAAGTTATAGAAAAAAAGATAGAAAAAAACTAAACAAATGAAGGTATATAGAAGAAAAGTCAAAAGAGGGACGGACTACCCTATATTTATTTTTTTATTTTTTTTTAAATTTTTTATTGACTAGAAAATAATATTTTAGCCTTTGTTAATTAGTGTTTTTTTTAGAAAAAGTTATAGAAAAAAAGATAGAAAAAAAACTAAACAAATGAAAGTATATAGAAGAAAAATTAAAAAAAAAATTCAGCGACGGAATAATTCCGTCGCTGGTAAATTAAAAAAAAAATTAAAAATATATAAATTATCAGCGACGGAATTATTCCGTCGCTGATAATCTAATTTTTTTTTTTTAAAAAATAAATTATCAGCGACGGAATAATTCCGTCGCTGTTAACGTAAAAAAATAAAAAATAAATAAATTAGCAGCGACGGAATTATTCCGTCGCTGATATTTTATTTAGCGACGGAATTAAATTCCGCCGCTGAAATTCCGTCCCTAAAACGAATATTCGTCGAATATTCGTTTTTAGCGGCGGAATTTAATTCCGTCGCTAAATTTGGCACCAAATTTATTCCGTCGCTAAAGCATAATTTCCGTCGCTAAATAGCGACGGAATGCTTCCGTCGCTGTTTATTCCGTCGCTAAAACACCAGTTTCTGGTAGTGACATATTCGACTCCTCACCGAGTGTACTTGAGATTTCTTGAGTCGCTTGTCTCCCAGGATAGAACGTGCGGACCGGGGGCACTTTGCACCTAAAGTTCCCGGCGAGTTGAATTATGCTTGAACTGTACCACCACTTCTAATGTAACGCAACTAGGAGGCCAAAGGATGATGTAACAATATGCAACAAGAGAAAATGGAAGAGGATTTGCAGGAGCAAATGTGTGTTTTTCTGCTGTGTTCTTGTGATTTTTTCAACTAGTGTTCTTCCAAAATTGTCAACACCATTATATAGCCAAGAATCAAAACAGCCAATTTAGGATTTAATTTTCAGTATTAATCACAATTAAAAACTGAAATTAAACCTATTAAAGCCAAGAATCAAAACAGCCATTTTAGGATTTAATTTTCAGTATTAATCACAATTAAAAACTGAAATTAAACCTATTAAAGCCAATAATCAAAACAGCCATTTTAGGATTTAATTTTCAGTATTAATCACAATTAAAAACTGAAATTAAACCTATTAAACCGAGATTATTAAACCCATTTAATATCCGGATTTATGTTTTGATATTTATGCTTGGCTGTTACAATTTGAAATTCACACAGTCATCAATGCCCAGGAGGTGCTCGGCCGAGCAAGGCGAATGCCTAGGCCGAGCGTGCCATTCCAGAAATGTTGAACCTTCTGTTACTCTATGCTCGGCCAAGTCAACAACCCGCTCGGCCGAGCGCCTCAGAAAAATTCAAAACCAATTTTGATTTACAAAATCAAAATTTATTTGGCCAAATCCTTTGAGCATCTATATTTAATTCATCCAAAAACCATTTTGGACAATTAAATATTTTATTTCACAAACATAAATCAATTAAGTAATTTGACAAAATTACCCTTTAGAAATTAAACCATTAATTTCCTTCAAAACACATAATTTTTCCAACAATTAGTTCACATTTGATTTTCAATTATAAATTCTAAGCTTTTAGAACTTTAAGTATACTTTTTAACTTTTCGTGTCAAAATAAATATTTTAACTTGTCAACATTTTTATAAAGATGTTTTACTAGTTTGTATATTGCTTTTATAATGATAAAGTTTCACTATGTCTCTATCCTTATTTTCGAAATACGAATTTTATTTTGGAACAAATGAAAAGAAAGTACGACATTTATTATATGAGAGAGGAAGTATAATTTATAACTTTTTTTTTTTTGACAATATGGAATAAACTATCATACCTTAAATATCTTAATTAAATAATGCTCACTAAGACCATCTCCAACAGTTTACTCCAAAATTTACGTCAAAACATCAAAATGGTGCAATTTCAGCACCAAATATCTCACACCATCTCCAACAGCTTACTCCAAATTTTGCACCAAATAAGAATCTTTACAGTATATGCTTGTTATTTCATTTAATTAAAAGGTTTTTTCATTAATCTTATTTAATATTATTTAAATTACATTATATTAAATAGTATGCCATAAAACTTAAATTAGACAATTAATAACTATAAATAAATAAATTTAAAATAAAAATAAAAATTTATTAAAAGAAACATTAAAATAGATAATTTTTGTTTTTTATTTCATCTTCAATATTTTAACATATTTTCAAAATTTTGTAATTTTGTTTTAAAAAATTTAATGGTACAAATTGGATAATTTTATTTAAATAAAAAAAACAAATTCCATATAAATAATAAATATTACTTTATTACTTCCAAATCCAATTCCAATTGAAGACCAGGAGAGAAAGAGAAAGAGGGGATTGCGATGAAAATGGCATCGCCGCCGCTGCCACCACCAACATCAAGACCTCGCCGCCGCTGCCACCACCAACATCAAGGTACTTGTCTCCTTCTCCTTCCCCTTCACCTTCACCTTCCCCTTCCCCTTCCCCTTCCCCTTCCCCTTCCCCTTCCATATCTGAGAAGACGACATATCAACAACAACAAAAAAAAATGAAAAAAGGAAAAAGGGATGGCGCAAGAGAATAGTTTGCGCCATATTTGGCGCATGGAAGAGACCTCGCCAAAATAGAGTTGGATTTGGCGTCGTTGTTGGAGCTCGAATTTACGCCAATTTGGCGATAGCACGGGTGAATAGCGGGCTGTTGGAGATGGTCTAAGAGTTTCTCCAAGAGAACTCTAAAACTTCAAAAACACTTGTATTTGATGTAAAAAAAATTTCCAACGGCTACTTCATCCTCTGCGCCATTTTGACGTCGTCTTCCAATTACGCCAAATTTGGCGCAGCTTTCATGTTGCGCTATCTTTGCTTTTCCCTCTTTTTTTTTCAATTTTAAATATCCTACTATTTCTTTTCAAAAGGAATCATTAAATTTCTAAAAATTGATTTTGGATTAAAATTAAAAAAACAAAAATTCATTTTGGAACGGTGAGAGTAAAACTTAATTGTTGGTTATATTTATTATAATTTTTTAAAAACTATTTAGTTTTCTTTTAATTTTTTTTTAAATTGTATTGTTAATTATAAGTTAAATAAACAGTTATACTTCATCTGCTCCCATATGTGAGTGTGAACTGATTTCCTTTCTCGTCCGTCCCCCACGTGAGCTAGTGTGAACTTTTCAAAATGACAAAATTTTTATTATTTTATAATCAATGTGATTCACTTGTCATACTCACATTTTTACTCTCATTACTCTTAATTTTTAATAGGATTTCGAGTAAATTTCTGTTAATATATTGTCTCCGATATTACTGTTTTATTTCACCCGAACGGAAGGCTTTGCTATTACACATACATGGACAATCTCTAGGCCAAGAACCATATTTTCACAAAAAGATAAATCACACCTAATATCATTACATCAAAGAAAACCAAATTTTAAAAACAACAAAAATAAAATCGAAAAACCCATGATCTACTCCTTTGGCCTTCCATGCACATACAAACCTCAAACAACATTTAACTCACAATATTACATAGAAAGCTTGTATAGTATCCCCCCTTCTACCCAGCAAAGTAATTTTTGGGCGAGAAAAGTCGGCGGGGAGAGAACATTCCCATATACCTCGGCGAAGCAAGACCGTCGATAGTCCGATAACTTGGCATTATATACCCTTCCCTCTCCTCCCTCCCAAGACTATTCCGACCACTGAACGTACCATACTTCTTCAACTTCCCAATCCAGGACTTTTTCTTCGGCGAACCCTTCTGGGTCCCATTCATTCTCTCACTCAAATACTGCTTCACCATCTGTAACCCTAATTCCACCACCTCAACTGGCGGGGACACCAACGGATTCCCCTCGACACTGAGCTTCTGGAGCTTCTTCAGGCACCCTATCGAGTGAGGTAGTGATTTGATCTTGTTGTAACTCACGTCTAACTCGACTAGGGACAAGAGGAGGCCGATAGAGTAAGGTAGGGTTTCTAGGTATTGGAAGTTTTGACTTATGTTTAGGGTTTCGAGATTGATTAGGTTTTCTAGGTCATCGGGGAGGGACCGGAGGCAGTTGAGGCGGGCGTCGAGGGTACGGAGATCGGTGAGGTGGGAGGTGGAGTAAGGGAGATAGTTGAGCTTGTTGGAATTAACCGAGAGTTTCTTTAGGTTAATTAGCTCAAATCCAATGGTGTCTGGTAAGCTGGTCAATTTGTTGAAGTTGGCATTCAGATCTTCTAGTTTCCTGTCATAAATTCATGTTTCAGATGTTTTATTAATCAAATCAAGCAAAGGCATTAACAAAAAGTTAATTCCACTAAAACTGACATTCACCAGAAATAAATTAAAATTTGAATTCAATTCTTATTTAATTTCTGCTCCATTTAAGGTTTTATTTTTCTCAATAATCAATTTTTAAAGTGAGTGTTTAATTTGAAAAAAAAAATATAGAAAACCAAAGATTGTTTAGATACATACATTAATTTTGGAACCAAAAACTGTAAAAGTATCTTTTATAATAAATACTTCCATACCACCCCCCCCCCCCAAATAAATAACTAAAACATAAATACAATTAAAATAAAATATTATTAAAAATAAAATAAAAAATATTTTTCATTTTCGTTTTTCATATGTCCTAAAACAACCATCGAACTTTTAATATATGACAATAATTTTGATGCAGTATTAATAAGTACAAACATGTAAATATCAGTATCTCGCTATATATTACTGTACACAATTTATCTTTTTCCTTCATTTTATTCCTTAAGACTTGATTAAATTTGTAGCTTGTCTAAACTCTAAATTAAACATGAAAGTTTACAGAAGAAAAACCTGCAATTCTCTATGGTTTTAGGGAGAGACTGAAGAAGGTTGCCGGAGATATTCAAAATCTTGAGCTTCGACAAACACCCGATAGAATTAGGAAGAGTTTTCAGCTGATTTGAGTGAACATCCAACTCGACCACATTCAATAATCTCGCTACTAGAGACTCTGGTATTACCTGTCAAGTTGACTAATTAATCAGTATATAATTTTTATTTTGGTATACTAATAAATAATGCTTTATATAATCAAAGAGATCAAATTATAAGAAATAATTGAGAACTTATTTCATTCAATGAATATGCCTTCTACAAAATTGACTATGGCCTTATTCATTTACTTTCTTTGTCACTTAATTATATAGTCAACTATATCAAGCATTTCTACATTCTACAATAACATTTTCCCATTGTGTATTTGAGATATATATATAGAGAGAGAATTTGTGTTTGAATATATGTGGATGTCACGAAGACGGAGAGTTTCTTGCCTTCCTAAAAAAAGTCAACCAAAACTTGATAATATAATCAAATAGATTTCTATGAAAAAAAAATAAATAATCCATGCATGTACCCAGTGGTGAATACATAAATTTTTCGCAAGGGGTCAAAAAATATTATAGTGTAAATTTTACTTAAATTGAAGGGGTCAAAAGCATAATTTTTCGAGATACAAAACCATTTTCTCCATAATTATTGGTGCTAAACTGTCCCATTTCAAAATTTTAGGGGGTCATGTGACACCCATGACTTTGAGGTGGCCTCGCCACAACATGTAACTTCTACAAGTAATTATATGTATAAAAAAAGAAGCTAAAGATCATTAATTACATGCAAAAATGAAGATTCAACATTCATTTCATATAGAAAAGCAAAAAAATAGAGAAAATTGACAAATTAAAAGAAAAAGAAGAAGTACCTGGAGATTGTTGTTAGAGATGTCTAACTTACAAATGATCCCAACATTAAGAGAAGGGTTAGGGAGAACATCTAAAGACATCCCACTCAGATCCACAATTTCAAGCCTTTCTTCTTCCTCTATCGACGAAGACGATCTCGAAAATGATCCAGTCCTATTCTGCATATTATTATTATTATTCCTTCTTCCAGATTGATCCACTCTCATTTGCATCTGTTGCTGTTCATACATCATTTTGTGTGTGTTCAAGTGTGCGTTAGAGAGAGAGAGAGAGAGAGAGAGAGAGAGAGAGAGAGAGAGAGAGAGGGAGGGAGATGTGATGAGTTTGGTATTTTATAAGGAGAGGAAATTATGAGATTACCAAAAAAAAATTGGAGGGGTAGTAAATTATAACCTAGTAGGGAGGACGGTACGGATGAGGACGAGGGTACAAGAGAGAGTACGCAGCATGACGTTTGTGGGATGGTATTAAGTACATTGTCCGTACGTATTTCTTGTATATATGTCCAAATTAATCTACCAACTCCACTTAAATTATAGGAGAATTTCTAAAATATGTTTTGTTTAAGTCAAACAAACAAAAACAAACCCCTGCACCACTTACCCTCCTTAGTTTCAGCTAAATGTACAAGGCTGTCCTTACTCTCCGTTCAAATTTCGTTATTAACCACTTTAACATGCATACTCCCACAGTCCCAATCAACTTAGTATTTTCTCCGAGTCGGTCTGCTGAGTAACGCGTTTCTCCGTTGTGTGTGGAGAAACGGGGCTATGTTTGTCGCGCGATATACTTAGCCAGTTTCTGGATATCCTTTTCAAAGCTTCTGAATATCCAGAAGCTTTAATATGGATATCCAGAAGCTTTGGAAAGGATATCCAGAAACCAAATATTTTTTTCTGGATATCCTTTCCAAAGCTTCTGGATATCCAGAAGCTTGAATATGGATATCCAGAAGCTTTGGAAAGGATATCCAGAAAAAATATTTGGTTTCTGGATATCCTTTCCAAAGCTTCTGCATATCCATATTCAAGCTTCTGGATATCCAGAAGCTTTGGAAAGGATATCCAGTTGTTGTGGCTAAGTATGTCGCGCGAAAAACTAAGCCCCGTTTCTCCATACGCGACGGAGAAACGCGTTTCTCCCCAGATTTTGTGATTTTCTCCACCAAAAAGGGAATTAAGAAAAACTATCTATCTATAGTATAAATGGCAAAGGGGATGAACAGTACAATGAACAGTTTCATCTGCCGAATTTTCCATTTTGCCCTCACTACGTTGTCCCTTTCCCATTTTTCCCTTAAATTTTTTTTTTAAATTAATTTTTTTTTTTAATTAAAAAAAAAAAAACACTTGTCCTTGGACACGGGCTTTTACTAGTTAAAATAAAAGGAGAGAGAATGAGTGCAACATGTGTTGTGAGTATAAAAAATAAAATAGGAAAGAGAATTAGTGGAAGGAATAGTAAGGAATTATTGTTGCTAATATAATAATTGGGTATTTTAAATATAAAAATAATATAAAGTTGTCATTTTAATACGTCCTAAGTAGAGTGAGACGCCCAAAATTGCAAATTGTCCCAAGTCGAATGGGGCGGAACGGCGAAATATGATATATTTGCCCCCGTATGAACATTTAATTAGGGTAAATTTGACCAAAACTAACTTTTCATCAATTTTTTAAAGAAATTATTGAATAGGATGGCTTTATGGTAATTTTGCATATCTACGTAATTTAAATTGGTCAGATAAGCTTGCTTACTATACATAACTAGACTACGTCGTTTTAGCCCTTGAAAGAAAACCCCTCAGAATGATGTCGTTTCATAAAATCCTTTCACTCTCTTCCTTCCTTCCATTCCTCTCTCTGTCTCTCCAAAATTTTCCACCATCACTATAGAGAGAGAGAGAGAGCCAAGCTTTCCATCATCATCCATTATGGCCGATCCAACTCAACTCCAACTCGCTCAAATCCTTGGCTCTGAGCAAGCCCCGTTCGAAACCCTAATCTCCCACCTCATGTTCGCTGCAAACGACCACCGTTCACAAGTCCAATCTCTCTTCAATCTCTGCAAACAAACCCAGCCTGATACCTTTCTCTCAAGCTTGCTCACCTCCTCCACTCTTCCTATCATCCTGAAGCCGGCGCCATATCCGCAATCCTCCTCCGCAAGCTCCTCACTCGTGACGATTCCTATCTTTACCCTTCTCTCTCTCCTTCCAAATACACTACCAGAAACAGGTGTTTTAGCGATGGAATCAACAGCGACGGACTCATTCCGTCTCTAAATAGCGACGGAAATTAAGCTTTAGCGACGAAATTTAATTCCGCCGCTATATTCCGTCGCTAAAACGAATATTCCTCGAATATTCGTTTTATTACCGCCACTATTTTGGCGCTTGATTTACCGACGGAATATTCCGTCGCTACTTCTTTATCAGCGACGGAATTATTCCGCCGGTGAAAATATATGATTTTTTTATTTTTATTTATCAGCGGCGGAAATTTTTCGTCGGTGAAAATCAAATATTTTTTATTTTTTTTTTGAAATATTACACCGACGGAATATTTCCGCCGCTGAATAATTAATTTTTTTTAATTATTCAGCGGCGGAATATTCCGTCGATGATAATCAAATATTTTTTATTTTTTTTGAAATATTACACCGACGAAATATTGCCGCCGCTGAATAATTTTTTTTTTTTTAATTATTCAACGGCGGAATATTCCGTCGGTGATAATCAAATATTTTTTATTTTTATTTTGAAATATTAACCGACGAAATATTTCCGCCGCTGAATAATTAATTTTTTTTAATTTATCAGCGACGGAATATTCTGTCAGTGATTATAAAATTTAATTTTTATAAATTTTTAGAACTAATTAACAAAATAACTAACTGAAAAACATTAAAATATTTAACTGAAACGTTAGAAAATTGACTGGAATTTCAAAAAATTAACTGAAATTTTGAAAAACTAACTGAAAACGTTAGAAAACTAATTGAAAACATTAAAAAACTGACTGAAATTCAAAAAAACTAACTGGAAACGTTAAAAAACTGACTGAAATTTCAAAAAACTAACTGAAAACGTTATATCATATACTATATACCCTATACCCTAACCCCTAACCCCTAAACCCTAAACCCTAACCCCTAAACCTAATTCCCCTAAACCCTAAACCTAATTCCCCTAAACCCTAAACCCTAAGCCCTAACCCCTAACCCCTAAACCCTCCCCTGAACCCTGAACCCTAAACCCTAAACCCTAACCCCTAAACCCTAAACCCTAACCCCTAACCCCTAACCCCTAAACCCTAACCCCTAAACCCTAACCCTTAAATCCTGAACCCTAAACCTTAAACCCTAAACCCTAACCCCTAAATCCTAACCCCTAAATCCTAACCCCTAACCCCTAAACCCTAACCCCTAACCCCTAAACCCTAACCCCTAACCCCTAATTCCTAAACCCTAACCCCTAAACCCTAATTTCTAAACCCTAACCCCTAAACCCTAAACCTAATTCCCCTAAACCCTAACTCCTAAACCCTAAACCCTAAGGGTATAGGGTATAGTGTATAGGGTATAGGGTATAGGGTATAGTGTATAGGGTATAGTGTATATGATATAGTGTATAACAGATATGGTATGTGGCATGTATAGTGGTATAAATATAGCAGAATGTAATAGGGTATGAGTATAAATAGGGTATGAGGTATAGTGTATAGTGTATAGTGGTATAAACAGTATAGGTATAGTGGTAAGTAGTAGGCATAGGGTATGTGGTATAGTGCAGATAGGATATAGTGTATAGTTCGTATATGTGGTATGGTATATAGGGTATAGGGTATGGTCGACTATATAGTCGACCATCAAGTCAACGCTGCTCAATTTCGTCATCAACGAATGCACCAAAAACATCACCAAGAAGCTTTGCGACACCGTCTCTGAGCTGGCCGCCTCCGTCAACCCTGAAAATGGTTGGCTGGAGCTCTTATCGTTTACGTACAATTGTGTAAGTTCAGAAAATTCAAAACGACGTAGTTTAGTTATATATAGTCAGCAAGCTTATCTGGCCAATTGAAATGACGTGGATGTGCAAAATTACCATAAAGCCATCCTATTCAGCAATTTCGTTAAAAATTTGACGAAAAGTTAGTTTCGATCAAATTTATCATAATTAAATGTTTATACGAGAGCATATTTGCAGAAAAATAAGATAAGTGGTATATCTGCATCTAATAGCTAATTACGGGGGCAAATATATCATATTTCCCGACGGAGGGAGTATGCACAATTGTGTAGAAACTGGTGATCCAACGATTATACTCCCTCCACTTTTAATTAAATGTTCAAATTTTATTTATGGAATATTCTAAAAATGTGTATTTTTTTTATATATTTTAATAGCAAAGATCTATAAATATTCTTAAACATTTGGTTTTACGATAATAAAATGAATAGCGAAAAAAAAATCAAGAATAAAACATTTTTTTTATTTTAGACAAAAAAATAAATTAAGTTATTAAAATAAAAAATAAAAAATAAAAAAGAGAAGTGTTAAATCAAAGGTAATTCAACATAATAAGGAGAATGATAATTAGGGTTTTAAAGCTTGGCTATTTTATTGATCTCATTAAATATATATAGTACAACAAAGAGAAACCTATTTCGAAAAGGACTCTATGAAATTAATTAGGCAACAAGTAAATAAACTAGTAACAATAAATAAAAATAACCATAAATAAAAGGAATCGGATCTCCTAATTACATTAGGAGACCCTATCTCATATATCTTAACACGCCCCCCCAAGTTGGAGCATGAGATTCAAAATGAGCGACTTGCTGAGAAGAAAAGCAAACAACTTTTTGCCAATAGCTTCGACAAATATATCCGTCAACTGTGTAGATGTAGCAACAAAGGAAGGAGCAATGAGACCTTCCTTAATTAACTACATCACGAACAAAACGATAATCAACCTCAATATGCTTTGATCTTTCATGAAACACTGGATTTTGAGCAAGATTTATAGCCGATTGACTATCACAGAATAAAGGAATAACCCTTTGGATGACGAACTCCCAAGAGTATGCCTTGACCAGGTGTGCCACTACCAGAAATTGGTGTTTTAGCGACGGAATCAACGGCGACGGACTCATTCCGTCGCTATTTAGCGACGAAAATTAAGCTTTAACAACGGAATGATTTTGGCGTCAAATTTACCGACGGAATTTAATTCCGTCGCTATATTTCGTCGCTAAAACGAATATTCCTCGAATATTCGTTTTATTACCGCCACTATTTTGGCGCAAAATTTACCGACGAAATATTCCGTCGCTATTTCTTTATCAGCGACGGAATTATTCCGCCGGTGAACAGTTAATTTTTTTTTTTTTTTATTTATCAGCGACGAAATTATTCCGTCGGTGAAAATTAAATATTTTTTTTATAATACACCGACGGAATATTTCCGCCGCTGATAAATTAAAAAAAATTAATTTATCAGCGGCGAAAATATTCCGTCGGTGTAAATAAAATATTTTTTATTTTTTTTTAAATAACACACCGACGGAATATTTTCGCCGCTGAATAATTATTTTTTTTTAATTTATCAGCGGCGGAAATATTTCGTCGGTGAAACGTAAATATATTTTATTTTGAAAACATTAAAAACTAACTGAAAACGTTATATCCTATACCAAATACGTTTGTTCTACCCTATACCCTAACCCCTAACCCCTAAACCTTAAACCCTAACCCCTAAACCCTAACCCCTAAACCCTAAACCCTAAACCTTAAACCCTAAACCTTGACCCCTAAACCCTGTCCCCTAAACCCTGAACCCTGAACCCTAAACCCTAAACCCTAAACCAACCCCTAAAACCCGAAAACCAGAGCGTTTTGTGCGGGCAATTTTGGCGATCCACGGTGCGATCAGTGCGTGTTCTCTTCTCCGGTCAAATTCCAGCACCAATGGCCAAACCACCTGACATTGTTGATCATGCGACCTTCCCTACCCTTCCTACTACACATTTACCGAAGGATTCATCACACAACATCCCAATTTCCATCAATTCAAACCTCGTTTGTTCGCAAAAACCAAGTTTCGTGCGAGCTGTGCAAGGTGACCGGAAAAGCTTCAATGGATTCAATGGAGTACTAGGTTATGCTCGCCTACCTCCTAGAAGAAAATCTAAGGTGGATAACAAGACAGCGGTTTTGTTTTCCAAAATCGAATTATCAATTACCAATGAGAAACTTCGAAACTCCATGGTTCTCAAATTCTCAGCAGGTAGGCCTACCTTACTACAAATTCATGAGCATATAAAGCATAATTGGTGTTTGAGTGGTGAATTTGTGGTTAGCCTTATGGATCCTAGACATATTGTTGTTTATATTAGCAATGAGGATGATCTCAAACTTGCTCTCTCAAAAGAATCACATATGATTAACAAATGCATGTATAGGGCATTTAGGTGGACTCCTGAATTTAATCTGAATGTTGAAACTCCTGTAGTAGCTGTGTGGATTAGACTTCCAGGAATTCCATGGCCTTTTTACAATGGGGCAATGTTGGAGTGTATTGGTAATGAAATAGGAAAATTTCTAAGGGTGGATAGTAGGACCTTGGGCCTCACCAATCAACTATATGCATGATTATGTGTTGAAATTGATGTATCCAAGCCTTTAGAAACTGAAATATGGATTGGAGAATCAAAGGATGTTAGATTTTGGCAGAAAATGGTATATGAGGGGAATATAGCATATTGTACAGGCTGTGGTTTGCTTGGTCACTCTGTAGGAATATGCAGGAAGGCAAATTGGAAAAATCAGTCTGACAGAGAAAGAAAAAAGGTGGAGATATAGAAGAATTTGAATGAAAAAAAGCCAATGGAAGAGGATAATGGAAACAGAAATGAGAGCAAGGTGACAAAGTTGTGGGAAAAAGTGGGAAAGAAAGGAGTTGTTGGGGCCTCTACTAGTAATCAACAGGTGGAATTGGAAGGTAAGCAAATGAATTTGCTTGATAAAATTGTTGAGGAAGCCTTAGAGGAAGTAAGACAAAAAGAAAATATTGTGGATGATGTTGCTGATTATATTGCTGATGTACATCAGCAGAATTTGAAAAAACAAGAAATGGAAAATGTGGATTTGGATGGTACATTGAATGGAATCAATTCAAGGCAGAAAGGAAATGAAAATCAGATTTCAGAACAAGATAGTGGAAAAGCAAACAGTTCAAATGGAAGTGAAGACATGGTAAAGAAAGCTAAGCAAACTGATGAGGCTGTTGATGATGTTCTGAGGCAACAACAACAACATAATTCTCTAAAACAATTTATGGAAAATGAGGAAAACAACAGTCCGGGCAGTACTCAATCAGCTTATAGGGTAGCTGAGGAAATTAAGCAGCAACAACATCAGTTTTTAACAGAAAAAGATACAATAGGATTAAGTGAGGAGGAAATAAGGTACAATAGCATTTTGGAAGCTGAAAAAAGTGTGAAAAAACAGAATAAGGAGGAGATCGAATATCTAGGGCCTTGCACTTTGAATATAGAAAATGTTTGCAACTCTAGCAATGATTTTAGTAGTTCATGTAATGGAAAAGAAAAATAGGAAAATAGCAATCCTCCAATTGAAAGGAAGTCAGAAGAGAAGAGCATTGATGTTTCAAAAAAGAGTGAATGCTTAGGGCCATGCAATTTGAACAAGGAAAACTCGTGTCAATCGAGTAATGACTTTGGCAGCCCAACAGAGGAAAGGGAAGAGAAAGAAAACAACAATGATGGCTCATCAAGAGATAGTGATGATGAATATCAACTACATGCTACCAGACAGGCCTTAAAAGAATTGAATAAGAGAGATAAGAAGATGGAAAGAAGTGTTAACTCCAAAGCAAAAATGGGGAGACCACGAGGTATGAACAAATAATTGTCAATGACTTCAATGAATCAGGTCATAATGATAGCTGGTTGTTTGTTTTTTATATGGAAAAAGGTTGTTTAGATAAATGAGGATATGTATTGTTCAATGGAAGCAATGGTTCAATCTGTTTTGTTTGTTTGCTTGGTATTGTGGAAAGCTTCTGGCAATTTGTTTATTGGTGGTTCCATTTTGCTGTTTGAAGAAGCTGTGTATAGGCAGTATATGGTTATGGTTTGTTTTTTGGCTGGAAGATATTGTTTGAAAGCAGTTGGTTTAGCTGCGGTTTGGATAGCTGGTAGTAGGGCTGCAGTTTTGAATAAGTTTGGCCAGAAGCGGTTTTTGTTGGCTGAGGCTTTGAAGGCTATTGGATCTGTCTTGGATAAAGACATTTGGACAGTGGTTTTAATTGTAGTTGGGATAGCAGCGGGTTTGAAATCAGTTGATATGGATATGGTTGTGAATAGATTTGGGAAAATGTGGTTTTTGTTATCTGCGATCTTGGAGGATATTGGTATAACTTCGACAAATATTATTTTGGTTCATAATCATAGAGTAGATAGTTACAGAGATAAGCCTAGATGGTTATGCTATGATATTGTAATAGATAGTTTTGAGGTCCGGCTCCATTTCACTCATGAAGTGATTGGTTGTCCCCCTCGTGTATTCATTTTTGTTTTTTAATAAAATTCTTCCGGGTCCCGTCCTGGTTTAAAAAAAAAAAAACCCTAAACCCTAAGCCTTAAACCCTGACCCCTAAACCCTATCCCTTAAACCCTGAACCCTGAACCCTAAACCCTAACCCCTAAACCCTAACCCCTAAACCCTAACCCCTAAACTCTAAACCCTAAACCCTAAACCCTAAACCCTACACGCAGTAGTACTAGCTCCACCTATGGGGCCGATACTCATACTGCTGTCGATTCTGATGGGAGGATATTTGTCCAGATATCGTCACTTTATGACCAGTAAGTAACTCTTCATTAATTTGATATAAGTTGGTTCCTTTTTGTTTTATATATAATTCATTATTTAAGTTAAAATGTTATTGTATAAATATACTTGGCAGGTTTGTAGGTGGATACCCTACCCCAGGGACTAAGATCGGGCAGTATTGGCAGTCTCGGCTCATGACAGAGTTTTGGCCCAACTGGAAATCATTGCCACCGGGGCAGAAGGAGGATGCGTGGGAGGAGTTTAAGGTAATGTGTTAATGTTTTTTATTTAAAACTTAAATGTTAGTTTGTTATTAAAATGTTATAATTAATAATATTTATACTCTTTTAGTTTTGTAATGTTATCATTATATGTTGTAGGGGAAATATTGTTGGGCGCCGGAAATCGACGAGGCGACGGCTAGATTTGTTTTCGATAAACAGGCTCACAAGCTATTTAAGGATCATATTGGTAACATATTTATCTATCCTTAATTAGTTTAATTAACAATGATACTCTTTTAATTTTATAATGTCATCATTATATGTTTACGAGATATTCATATTTTTTATAGGTAACACGAAGAAACAATGTTATACTAAGCGGCTTGAGGCGAAACAACAGCCCTTGACACCTTCTTGGATGACCGAGGAGGTGTTTCTTCAATTTTGCGAATATTGGGGGTCGGATGCGGCGAAGGCTATGGCCGAACAGGCTAAGGCAAATAGAGCAGGCTCCTCGGGGTCGGCAACGAAGCATACCATGGGGACGATCGCGATCGGCGAGCATCACTACCGCATGGTATGTATGTTAGTTTAAATGTAGTAGTGTATGCATGCTTTTAAATAGGTACGTATGTTAGCTGGGAGCCACGTTGATGCTATGAAATCCATGATTTTAGTGTAAATGTAGTGTATGCATGCTTTTAAATCAGTTTAAATGTTGCATTTATACAATTTCAAAGTAATAATCTCGCTTATTTTATTTCTAGGAAAGGGATCATGGTCCGAATGTCAGTTTTTTGGATGTTTACGCTAGCACACATATTCGGACTCCTACAGCGCCCGATCAACCTCCGCAATGGGTTGACGATCGCTCTGCTAATGCCTTTGTAAGTAAACTATCATTAAATGACTTGATTTTGAATATGTAAATTTATTTATGTACATTACATTGTGTATATGATTATAATTGTTTGTTTTATTTTGACAGAAAGCCGCATATCAAGCCGTTCTTCCCGAAGGAACGCCTCCCGTCCAGCCCGTTCCTCAGGCTCGATGTTTGGGGCCTCTGGCCACCTCTGAGGGACATCCAAAGAGAGGAGACCGAGTGTTAGGGATGGGGGATTACGGGCGGCAATGCCCGTCGACGTCGATCGGCCGTCGGCCAATGTTGTCCTGCCCACGTATCATGATCCGAGGGTCGACACTCTGCAGGCTGAGTTGGCTGAGGAGAGACGCGAGGCTGCAGAGGCTAGGGCACAGCTTGCGGAGGATTTGGCGGCTCAGACGCAGATGCGGGAGGCTTTGGCGGCTCAGGCGCAGATGCAGGAGGCGAATGATCAGTGTCATGCAGAGACTAATAGAAAATTAGCGATGTTGATGGCTCGTATGGACCAGGGTAATTTCCAGTCTCCCCCTAATTCCCCCCGAGTTGATTACGTACTATTTTAGACTTGTTTGTAATAACATTTGTGATATTTGGTACCCACGGGAGCCCCGACCCCCTCCTCCCTTCCTCCCCCCTCCCGAGTTTAAGTACTATTTTAGACTTGTTTGTAATAACATTTGTCATATTTGGTACCCGCGAGAGCCCCGGTCCCCTCCTCCCCCCTCCCGATTTGGTACGTTGATTTTGGTTTTTAGTTTGGTACGCTGATTGGTACTATTTTATAATTGTTTGTAAACATTTGTGATATTTAGTACCCGCGAGAGCCCCGCCCCCCCTCTCCCCCCTCCCCCCCCTCTCCCCTCCCAATTTGGTACGGTGATACTTAGTTTAGTTTGGTACGCTGATATTTGGTTTTTAGTTTTATAGTTTTAGTTTTATAAATTGAATTGTTATATCAGGTACAAAAAAATTTGGTTAATTGATATTTTAATTTTTTTTTAAATTTATTTCATTATCAGCGACGGAAATTTCCGTCGCTGAAATTAATTTATTAATTAACTTTTATTTCAGCGACGGAAATTTCCGCCGCTATATCAATCAATTTTAATTTTAATTTAATTTAATTTTTATTTTCACCGGTGGATATTTTCGTCGCTAAAATAAAAATTAATTAAAATAAATTAATTATAGCGACGGAAATTTCCGTCGCTAAATTAATTTATTTTAATTAATTTTTATTTTCACCGGCGGAAATTTTCGTCGCTGGAATAAAAATTAATTAAATTAAATTAATTTCAGCGGCGGAAATATCCGTCGCTGTAATTAATTTATTTTAATTAATTTTTATTCCAGCGACGAAAATTTCCGCCGCTGAAATTAATTTAATTAATTTTTATTTCACCGGCGGAATATTCCGTCTAGGGGTGGACATGGTTCGGTTCAAACCGCGGTTTGAGACCGAACCGAACCAAACCATGCAGTTTGGTTTGGTTTTTTTCTATAAATGATTTAGCTTGGTTTGAAAATTTAATAAACCGTGTGGTTCAGTTCAGCTCGCAGTCTGAAACCTCAAAACCGAACCAAACCGAACCGAACCAAACCGATTCAGACCGAACCTTTCATTTGACTTTTATTTAATGGTTGAATCTTGAATTTAATGGTTGAATCTTGAATTTTATTTAATGGTTTGATACTTTTATCTTGCTACTAAGACATTTGACTTTTATTTAATGGTTGAATCTTGAATTTGTAATTTTGTATCTTTATTTTAGACAATGTCTTGTAATTTGTTTTGAGATGGTTTCTTTTGTTGTACTTGTTAGAACAATGAACTTTCAGTTTACTAAAACTCATTCCTATTTGGATAGTAGTATTTGTATTTTATGTTTAATATATATAATTGCTAGTTTGATAAAAAAATATGTAAAGAGCAACGCTTTTAGTTGGACAGGTTTGTAGTTCGGATAGCGGTCTAGACCGCAGTTCGGACCACGGTTTGAACCGTTTATGAAACCGTGGTTTGAGACCGAATCGAACCAAACTGAGGTGGTTTGGTTTGAAATTTTCTATGGTTCGATTTGGTTTGAGATTTTCCCAAACCGAGTATAGCGGTTTGGTCTCCAAATTCCTTCCAAACCGAACCGAACCGAACCATGTCCACCCCTAATTCCGTCGCTGAAATGAAAATTTAATTAAATTAAATTGATTTAACGGCGAAATTTCCGTCGCTGGAGTAAAAAAAACACCGGCGGAAATAATTTCGTCGGTAAAATCAAAATATACCGGCGGAATTTGAGCCGTCGGAGATCAGCGGCGGGACAATAGCGGCGGACCACCGACGGAATTTTTCCGTCGGTGTTTAATTTTAGCGACGGAATTTTGGCTTTAGCGATGGAAATTTCCGTCGCTAAAACCTGTTTTTCTGGTAGTGTGCCCTCTTCAGAATATTGTGACATTGTTTTCTGTTTCTTGGTTTTCCATGAAATAGATGAATTACCAAGAAAAACTAACCAACCTGTGAGAGACTTACGAGTGATAGGGTATGCTGCCCAATCTGAATCACATCAACCTGTTAGAGTCAAGTTACTGTCACTTAAGAGTATGCCTTGACCAGGTGTGCCCTTAAGGTAGGAACAACTCGTAAGACAACTTCCAAATGTTTACACGAGGAGCTTGCATAATCTGAGATACTATATGTATTGAATAGGAAAAATATGGACGTGTAACATCAAGATAAATTATACGATCCACAAGAGATCTATATTTTTCTGGATCAGAGAGCTCCTTACATATAGCTAGTCTCAGTTTACGATTTTGGATAATAGGAAAATCTACAGGTTTTTCTCCCAATAATCCAGTTTCAGAAATAATATCTAGAGAGTATACTTTCTTTGACACAAAAATAATTCACAAGTGCTTCTTGCAACTTCAATGCCAAGAAAATATTTAAGAGGCACAAGATCTTTCATTTTAAAACAATCACTCAGATAGGCTATGAACTCAAGTAAAGAAGCGGAATTTTTCTCAGAGATAATGAGATCATCAACATACACAAGCTCGTTCATCTGAACAACACCTTTTGAAGGTGAACAAAGAATAATCAGAATAGGATTGAAGAAATCCATACCCCTTTAAGGCAGCAACGAGCTTTGCGAACTAACATCTTGGAGCTTGTTTTAACCAATAACCTAGAGGTAGCTTCATGTAGATTTCTTCTTCAAGATTTCCATGTAAGAAGGCATTGTGAACGTCCATATGATGAAGTTCCCAATATTTAGAAGCGACAATGGCTAGGATGGCACAAATAGTTACCATGTTCGCAACTGGAGCAAATGTTTCAACATAATAAATTTTCTCCTTTTGATGATTTCTGAAGACCACTAATCGAGACTTTAATCTATTAATACTTCCATCAGAATGATATTTAATGCGATAAACCCACTGCTTACCCAATGCCCTTTTCCCTGGTGGTAGAGGCTCCAGGGTCCAAGTGTCATTATCTTCCAAGGCTATGATTACTTCATGCATGGACTATTTCTACCCTTCGTCCGTCATGGCATCACGAAAGGACTTTGTATCTTTGCCTAAAGTTAGTGCTGCAAGAAAATTTCAGTGTTGTAGAGAAAAATTGTCACATTTCATATAATGTGCTATATGGTAAGGAGTATATGAGAGAAGTTGAGGGCATGGTGTGAAGAGAGATGCACTTTTAGCATCGATCATGTGACCACATAGTCATGAAGACTAATTGAAAGAAGCTTCCCATGCATTTCCCTACCCAGATCAATAGGCCGATTATCAAGATCTGGATCCAAGTTATCATTATCCACGATTGTTATTGGAGATGGAGCGGTAGATGTGCCGACAATTAGCTGAACATCCTTCTATACAACTGGTGTAACATGAGCTAGGGTTTCCAGGTCGTCGATCTCCCAATTCAAGTCAACAATATGCTAAGGAACAATGTTCACCGTTTCAGGTTCTTTAAAAGAAATGTCCTAAAAAATTTAATATCTCTAAAGTCAAAAAAATATTTAGTGTCTAGATCGAAAAATTTCCATCTTTTTTCCTAAATGGATACCTCAAAAGCATACACATTCAACTACGACTAGCAAATATATCACCACCTGCTTTTTTATTGTGAGCGAGACAAAAAGAACCAAAGACCTTGCATCATTCAAAATATGTTGATATTTTCTTTCACCTCTCCCGTTTTGTTGAGGAGTTCCAATATAAGATGTTTGAAAAAAAAATCTTGTGGCAGAAAAGAAATCCAATAAACATCTCAACTCAGTACCATTATCACTTTGCACCATCTTAATGTTTTGATTAAATTGGCGATTTACCATATCAACAAAGAACCTAAACACTTGAAATACTTTATTTTTGTCAACCAATAAATAAATCCAGACTGCACGAGAATAATCATCAATGATAGTGAAGAAACAATGTGTATCACAAGAAGAGGTATGTCTATAAATCTCCACAAATCACAGTGTATTTTTTCAAAAATTCTAGTAGACCTATTGTTACTTAACAAAAATTTGTCTTTATGTTGTTTTGCACGAAATCATACCTCACAAGCATTATTGAGACTACACTTATAATCACTAACAGGGGGAGTAACTTTACTATTCTTTCAAACGGATGTCCCATTCGCTTATGTCAAAGTTCCAAGGTAGATGCTGCTCCATTGACATAAATCTGATGCATTGTATTTGCTCCTTTAAAGCAGTACAGTTCATCTCGTCTAACTCCCACTCCCTCGACTGGTCCTGTATAGCTCATATATGAGAGTTTAAATGGACAATACACAGCATATCATCATTGAATTGGAAAATTGAAATTAAATTGCAACTTAAAGTAGGCACAAAAAGAAAATTCTGAAGAGTTATTTTGTCTGTCAATACCACCGATCCATTTTTCGTAGCAATGACAGAGTCACCATTAGGAAGACCAACTGTACAGTCAATAACATCACTTACGTGATATAATTGAGTCATACTACTAGGGACATGATTAGAGACTAATGTATCAATTATACATACAACATTATCAAACATACCATTCAAGCGATCCTCTGAAATTCCATTATTACCAAAAAGTCCAGCAAGAGCCTTCCATTGTTCAGTTGTAAGATTTGAGAGAGGCTGCACTGTTGGAATTTACTCCTGTAATAGTCGCTCCTACAAAAAAAAAGAGTTGTGCCGACAGTTGTTGAGGCAGTTGCCTGAACATTTGACTGCACATAAGGCCGCACATATCTACTGCTGGTTGCTGCGTTTGCTTGAACTGGACCATTCTTGCCTCATCCAACCCCCTGAGAATCATCCTTGCCTCTCGTACTTCCACCATCAGGTTTTTCACAATCACCCCACCATTCTGGGTAGCCAATGACTTCAAAACATTTGCTTATCTCGTGACCGAACTTCTTGCATTGGCTGTAATTTAAGTGTGATTTATCTTGGCGCACCACTTTTCTACGGCCTTGTCCACCAGATCTAGAGCCAAACCAACGACAACAGGTGATTCGTCATGTAATAGTTTGGCTAGTCGAACACATTCATCCTAAACTACCAATTGATAATATATCTAGAGCAACAATTACACGTGATGATTGACTCATGAAGGTGAAGTTATTCCCAGAAGTCGGTTAATTTTCCAAAATACGTAGAGCCCAACATAGTCTTCGTTTGTTCACATTTAACAATTAATGCTTTGAGTTGTTGAATTGTAGGACCATTCACTAAAGCAAATTGTGACTTTAATATATGTGTCCCACAATTTTTTAGCATCTCGATATTTAGAGAGAGAAGCTTTTACCTCAGGATCTACAATATTTATGAGATAATCATAGTATAATTTGATTTAATTCTGATAAGTATTTCATATAAGTTTAATTATAATATATTATCACTAGTATATATCAACAACAATATTTATGATAATTTATTTTTTTTATAACTATTTATCAATTTTTGAAAAACTATGAATATTTAAAATAAAGGGAGAATGTCTTGTCAGACAGAGTAATATTACATTCTCTCTACCAATTCTTCTTGGATCATCGAAAATCATCAACAAAGGTTCATTTCATTTTGATTTTTTCGGATCTCGTGATTTAAACATTAATCACCGATGATATCAACAATTAATGTTTGAATTACGAGAAATTTCTTACTTTTCATAATAGGTCTAACCCAATATTTTTTAATCATATGCTTGTGCATATCTTCATGTGTAAATTTATGGGTGATTTTTTATACTCGTCTAATGATTTTTCTATCAATTATCGGGAGCCTGTAATTTTTCTTTTTTTTGTCGAGAGCCCATGATTTCTCTACTTTGTCGAGAGCCTTTTTATAATAATTGTATTTCTTCTTGTTGACATCCTTGTTAATACTTGGTTTGAGACTTATTGTCGACTTAAATGCTTCAGTTTATAGTGACCCCAAAGCCAAATTTTTTGTGTGTAGAGATTTTTGAATGCCCGTGCTGGGCAGTATCCAAGTTTTACTTGGAGAAACCTTTGGGTATTCCCAGTCATTGTTTTTCAAGGTATTAGATGGAATTTTAGTTACGAAAATATCTTCATTTGCTCCAGGTGATGTTTAAAGTTGATATCACAATTTTAATTGTCAATCACTTTCACTATATTACGCATGTGAACTATATTGTCATTAAATTGGCGAATTTCTTTTTTGAGAATTGCTCAATTGTATGTAAATGTACACTTTTTGGATTGAGATACCGGTGTTTGTTGATATTCAACTCTTTCACGTTTGAGTTTATTAATGAATAATGAAATTTTCTATGGCTTAGCAAAAGTGAGACGAAACTCACAAGTGTTGGCAACACTAACAACAACACACACCAATTCGAAAACAACAAATAATAGAAATAAATCTAATTGCAGTGGAAGTAAATAAAGACACACAAAAATTATATTTTTATCAAGTTATATAAATATATAACTTGATGGGTGCCTGAAATTACTCGGGATTTCGCGCGGGCGCGAAATGCGGTTGTCTTTCGCGGAAGGTTGATTTCTGAGACCTCGCTTTTCGGGAAGGAGAGGAGTCGCCACGCGGTTTTTGTATTTTGAGCCCAAACGTTGAGAAACGGCTATTGTTTGAAAAAGGTGTCATTTTTATTGGTAGCAAAAACTTAGGAAAAGGCTTTGAAAACGGGGAGTCATTTTTATTGGTAGAAAAAACGAGTAAAAAGCTTTTTCAGTACCAGAGATTGTTAGGTTCGGAGGTCACGTTACGTTTCGGGAAGAGTATATTCAGATCACCCGAAATGCCTCGTATGACGAGTCTTTCTACCTTTCTCGAAATCGTGTGCGTGTGTGTGTGTGTTTGCATTTTGAAATGGGTGCTTGAATGACAAGCTTAATCTTGGTTTGAATGTCAAACGTTGATTAGGTGATTCCTTTTGAAATGGCGAGAGTTTGAATGACAAACGTCGGTTTTGAAGTTTTAGGAAAAGTGGCGCGAATGCGGATTTTAACTGTTTATCTTAAGTGTCAAATGTTGACTTTTAAGAAAAGAGCGTTTGAATGTCAAACGTCGGATTTTGAGTTTGAAGATGAGCGTTTGGATGCCAAATGTCATTTCGCGCATTTTGAAAGAGAGTTCGAATGTCGAACTCCGGTTTTGAATCGGGCATGTCATTGTTAACGATTTTACGGGAAAAACGTATTAAATGATTTTGAATGTCAAAAGTCGGACTTTAAGTTTGAAGATGAGCATTTGGATGCCAAACGTCATTTCGCGCATTTTGAAAGAGAGTTCGAATGTCGAACTCCGGTTTTGAACCAGGCATTACATTGTTAACGATTTTACGGGAAAAACGTATTAAATGATTTTGAATGTCAAAAGTCGGATTTTAAGTTTGAAGATGAGCGTTTGGATTCCAAACATCATTTCGCACATTTTGAAAGAGAGTTCGAATGTCGAACTCCGATTTTGAACTGGGCATTACATTGTTAACGATTTTACGGGAAAAACGTATTAAATGATTTTGCGATCAACGAATCGGGTTGCGACTCGGACTTTGAAAAGTAAATACTATCATGATCCAAACAAATCGGACTTGTAAATGACAGTATTTAAAATGCGGTATCGACGGAATCAAACGATCCGGAATTGTAAAGTACGATCGACGAGCCAAACGACTCGGGATTGTAAAGTACGATCGACGAGCCAAACGACTCGGAATTGTAAAGTTGCGTAAATGTAAATGACGTTCGACGGATCAAACGGTCTGGAATTGGTAAATGACAGGAATTTAAATGACGTTCGACGGATCAAACAATCCGGAATTGTAAATGACATAAAAGTAAACGGAACGGGGTCGAAACGCCATTTTAACCCGAGATTACTTCTCTTACGGGAATAGAAGAGGATCTAGGGGCTAAAACGTATCGGACCCCGTTAGACGGAGGCATCTACATTTCAACAACGTCGTCCGAAATGGTTGTAGCGACTGGCGCATAAACCGAGATGGAATGAGAGTTTTAGAGAGAGAGAGAGAGAGAAGGAGCTACCTATGGCTAGGGTCGGCTCCTTTGGCTCGGGGGGCATATACGGGATACAAAAGAGTGTTTGGAACGGTGTTTTGAGGTGGAGGGGGTCGTATTTGATCGAAATACAGTGTTTTCACGCGAATCGAGGCAAAACGGGGGCTCGGGAAGGGGTGAAACTCAGTTGGGCCGTGGCTTTTGGGAGAAAGGGAGTGATTTTTGTTGTTGTAAATGGCATTGACAGCCTCTGTATTTATAGGTGAATTTTCAGGATCAGTCCGGATGGACTGAGAGTGAAAACCAGGGGGTTTTGTGAAACTTTGGAAATTGGAGGGACTTGCTGGCAATTCTGGATTGTCTGCAATTGAGTTCGGCCGGACTGAGACTGTATACCAGGGGTATTTTTGTCTTTTCACTCTGAATTTGATTGAAAGGTGACTAGAGGGCTGTGGCATGCAAGCCACGTGTCCCATGACTCACCAGGCTCGTGGGAGTTTGTGCCACATTTCCCGCTTTTGTCCGTTTTTAAAATAACAGTCCAGAAAATGTCCGAAACGCCCTCGAAAAGTGTCGCAAAGTGCGTTTTTCAGGGAAAGCCATACTTTTACGTGCGACGACGTGAGTTGAGTATGCTTTGACGTCGGGATGCACGGGGTAGTCCCGGGATGTCTCGTTGGCTTGGCAACGGGGAGCTTAACGGGTTTCGGTTAACCTGGAGCGGGTCAGTTAACGGATTCCGGTTAACTTTCTAACGGATTTTGACGATCCGGATTTGGGTACTTATAGTTAGCCCCTCAGCGACGTCACTTCTGAAGGAGGTGGGGTCATTGAAAAAAGATAAGGATCCAAATCGGGGGATGCCTTACTTTGAAAGAGACCTGGGCGGTCAGCTGGCTGGACTCTTAGTGAAAGGATTCCTACGTATCCCGAGCAGGAATCAAGCCGATCGTAGTTCGTAGGTGTAAGGAGCCGCGCGTGGGGACCTTGACCTGAGCGAGACTGTTGGGAGGCATCTAAACCTGAATGAGACCATTGCGAGGTACCTGGACCTGAATGGAGACTATTGTGAGGCGTCTGAACCTGAATGAGACCATCGCGAGGTACCTGAACCTGAATGGAGACTATTGTGAGGCGTCTGAACCTAGGATTTCTGAAACCTTCAAAGGCGTGTGGCACCTCAGACCAAAGTTGCTGATACTTTCGAGGGCGTGTGGTGCCTCAGACCGGGGTTGCTGATACTTTCGAGGGCGTGTGGCGCCTCAGACCGGAATTGCGAGGATGCGTTTATCCTGAGACGAAGGCGTTCGTGCCTTGAGTACTGGACTCATGATGACTGCCATATTTATCCGCCGGGGATAGGGTGGCAATGATGGGAATGGTTGTGTTAAACGGGCGTTATTAACAACACGGAACGATTGACGTTCTAACGACGGGGTTAGGAACGGGATGTGGTCTCGGGAGAGACTGACACATTGCTGGGGAAAAGCATCCAGAGTTCTGACGGGGTCAGTTAGGAACTGAGGGGGTTTGATTGTCGTTTCTTCTTAGACGGGTGGTCTTAGGATCCTGCTGGGGAGGAATGTTCGGGCTTAGGTGATGGCCAAAGAGGGATTGTTGTGCGGGCTTACCTTGATGGCCGCAGTAGTGGGACGATCGGGCTTACGACTGGCGGCCGTGGAAGTGAACGATGGTGAAAACTGATAGTAATTTTGACGTCGGGAGACGGAATTGTGACTTGAATGTCCGGAGACAGGATGGAGCGTTTGAATGTCAAACATCGATTTGGGACTGGAATGAGTGTTTGAATGTCAAACGTCAACCTGAGATGTCAATGAGCGTTTGAATGTCAAACGTCAACCGGGGATTGAGAATTTAACGTCTGAAGACGAGCGTTAGTGAGAACTTACTGGGAATTTAACGTCTGGAGACGAGCGTTAGGGAGAACTAACGGGGAATTTAACGTCTGGAGACGAACGTTAGTGAAACTAACTGGGAATTTAACGTCTGGAGACGAGCGTTAGTGAAAACTAACTGAGAATTTAACGTCTGGAGATGAGCGTTAGTGAAAACTAACTGGGAATTTAACGTCTGGAGACGAGTGTTAGTGAGAACTAACTGGGAATTTAACGTCTGGAGACGAGCGTTAGTGAAAACTAACTGGGAATTTAATGTCTGGAGACGAGCGTTAGTGAAAACTAATTGGGAATTTAACGTCTGGAGACAAGCGTTAGTGAAAACTAACTGGGAATTTAACGTCTGGAGACGAGCGTTTGTGAAAACTAACTGGGAATGGATCCTCGGGGGATGGGGTGTTAGAAATGTCTAACTTGGGGAAATTTTACACTTTTGGGGGCCAAAAGGGGTAAAATTGAAACTGCAAGAAGTTGAGGGGCCAAATTGGCAAGGAAACTTTCTGGTGCAGAAAGAGTCCGAGCGGACTGAACCTGAAGTTGACCAGGCTCATTCCAGGGCCGAGGTAGAGGCAAAATTTGGTAATTTCTTCCATTTTTCCAGGCGAAAAAGAGAGAAAAGAGAGGAGAGAAACCATTCCAAATTGTGAGGTTTGCTCAAATTTGCAAGGGAAAATCAACATGGAGGGTGATTTGGGACCAATGGCTTGTCATGGAAGGACCGATGACGAAAGAACGCGGTTGGTTCGGACCATTCGAACCACTACTCTTCCATTGAATCCGGCGGAGTTCTACCCGGCTAGGGAGAATCACAAATCCAAAGGAGGGATCGAGAGACAAGTAAACTTCCTTCAAATTCTATTAATTTTAAGAATGTGCATTCTTTAAATGTTAGGAATTTGACTAGAAATGAGTTAGGGATTTTGGTGCCCGAATTGGGGCTTTTGACTTTGCTATGCGCCTTTGTCGAGATTGACTAGAGTGTAGTTCAATTGACACTATGGGTAGATGGCATAAAAATTTAGGGTTGCAAAATTCCATGCCTAGATGCATTTTCCGAATTTAAAGTATGTTTAAATCGGGACGGAGTAAATTTTCGAAATGTTCGAAAGAATTTGAAAGTTCCGATTTCAACGGAGTTTTCGAAGGCTTTGAAAGTTCTGGGTTCGACGGAGTTTTCGAAATGCTTTGAAAGTTCCGGATTCGACGGAGTTTTCGAAATGTTTTGAAAGTTCCGGACTCGACGGAGTTTTTGAAATGTTTTGAAAGTTCCGGGTTCGACGAAGTTTTTGAAATGTTTTGAAAGTTCCGGATTCGACGGAGTTTTCGAGATGTTTTGAAAGTTCCGGATTCGTCGGAGTTTTTGAAATGCTTTGAAAGTTCCGGATTCGACGGAGTTTTCGAAATGCTTTGAAAGTTCCGGATTCGACGGAGTTTTCGAAATGTTTTAAAAGTTCCGGATTCGACGGAGTTTTCGAAATGCTTTGAAATCTTGGACCGTTAATACTCCAACCGGGATGGAAGTATTTTAGGAAGAAATGAGAACTGTATCTGCGTTGCATCATTTTGACATGCGTTCTTGCACTCTGTTGATGTCGCTTCTGTGCTTTAACGTATTCTTGCCTTGTTCACCTGCAGGGGCGAGGGACAGTTGATGTTCACAACCTGAAGAGTCGGGGAGCCTTCGAGGTAGTTCGAGCGCTGTGGGAGATATTCCCGGACGAGGTTCCGGTCGGAGAGAGGAGTCCACGGTAGCTTGTGGTTGACTCCCACGTTTGAAGATTTCCGGGCCATTCTGGGAGGACCTGAGACGGAACAGCTAGTTCTTCCTTATGCGGGTGGCATGGCCACTGTTGAGAAGTTAGTGTCTCTGCTTGGTATCTCGGCTGAAGAAGCATACGGGATGCTGATATTGAACACAGACTATGTCGACATTTCGGGGCTGCCCGATAGATTTGCCGGTGTTGAGGGGAGCGTCTTCGCGTGGGACGCGTTTGCTCTGTGCGCGATTGCTACTTTATTCACGCTTGCATCCCTGGGTGTGTGCCATCACAGTGTACTGGACCTGGTGAGGCAGTGCCGGAACGGAGGAGACATCGTGCCTTTGGTCTTGGGCAAGACGTTCCTGGGCATATGTCGGATGGCGACCGACAGCCGATACATATGGGGAGGGAGTCCCGCTATGCTTACCATGTGGTTGAGGGAGAGGTTGCAGATGATGCCCGTGGTGCCAGTGTCTTGTGATGCCTGGTCCTTTTCTCGGCGTCCTCACGGTGATCAGGGCAATCAGGAGTGACTGGAGCTACGGATGGCCGAGACTCCGCACGCATCACTTGCGATGGTGGGTTCCCACGGAAGCTACATACTTGTCGGACCGCTCGGGGTCTTTTGGTTGTCGAGTGCGGGGTTGTCCCAGACGTCTTTCTACATTCCATCCTTGGTCTTTGCGACGAGTGCGAGTGGAGGCGAGTGCCAATTGACGGAGTTTGAGTTATCTTTGCTACCTTCGAGGTGGGATATCTGGCGATGGAAGATCCTTCGATGCTATTGCTGCTCACGCGGTTGTGGCAATACACATCCTTTCTGCCGGGGTTCTCTTTCACCGGAGAGGGGCATTCTGTCTACGTGATATACGGGCTGGTACGAAGGGTGTATAGGGGAGACACAGATGGCCATCTCGTGGAGATGGAGTGAGCTGTTGGGTGTTGATTACCTGGACAGCTCAACTTTGAGGAGGGCTGAAGCGGGGGCTAACCCTCAGAATCGTACTGGGGATGACATGGCTGACTATGAGGCTAATGCTGATCGGGAGGCCGATCAAAGCACGGTTATGATGGCTCGAAGAGAGGCGGCTCAAGATAGAGTTAGGGAAAGGGCTGCGATGGCAGCTACAGGTTTGACGGAGGCGTCGGGAAGGGTCCCTGAGCCATGTAGAAGGACTACGGGAATATTCCCTGTGAAGGTGAAGAATACTCACCGTGGAAAAGGGAAGGGGAAGAAGGATGAAGGACCAAGTACGGGAGACTAGGTTGACCTTGCTGTCCAGAGTATCCACCCACTGTCATTACAGACACATTAACTGATTAATGTTTTATTATTGTTTTGCTAGGTGTATCGAGTCAAGAGTAGACCGTGCTTGAACTCATCAAAGATTGTTTTAACCGTAATGAATATGTAGGTTAATTGAAAAGAGTTTTTCGAAACACAAGCAATTGATGCTTATTATTTTTTTATTTTTTTTTTGATACCGAACCAATGATGGCTGCCTACGTTCCCCTTTTACAATTGGACTAAGGGGCTTAGGTCACCGTAGTTCGACACTTTAGGTGAATTTGAGAAAAATAAAGACAAAAGAAGTGTGACCCTGTTTTTTACCTGGATCATTAGCGGGAATGTATCCGGTTGGGTATTACTCTTTTAGCACTTTAATTTCTTGCGAGGGGTGGTGTATGGGGAAGGAGAGCTGACTCGTGCTCTTCCTCAAATGAAGTATCTGCGAAGCTTGCTTCCGTTCACGGGGTTAATGAAAGGGTTCCCGTCCAAATTTGCTAACTTCATGGCTCCTCCGGAGAAGATTCTTTGTACCACGAACGGTCCTATCTTGGTAGGCTTCCACTTTCCGAGGGGATTGGTCTGCGTAGGAGGCTTTTCCTTTAGCACCAAGTCACCTTCTCTGATGTCTCGGATCTTGACTTTCTTATCAAATGCTCGGGCCATTCTGCTTTGGTAGGCTCGAGTGTGTTCAATGGCTTTCAATCTACGCTCGTCGAGCAGAGCAAGTTTGTCGTGACGACTCTGTAGCCATTCAACTTCATTGATCCCATTTTCCAAGAGGACTCGGAGGGATGGAATTTCCAATTCCACAGGTAACATTGCTTCCATTCCGTAGGTGAGTGCGAACGGAGTCTCCCCTATGGCGGTTACGGCGATGTTACGTATCCCCGAGAGGGCTAGATGTAGCTTTTCGGACCGGTCCCGACCTGCGGTGGTCATCTTTACGATTATCATTGCGAGAGTCTTGTTTGCTTGCCTCTCTTGCACCATTGGTTTGTGGTACGTAGGGAAGACTTGTGACGTGTGACTACGGGTCGGTCAGTAGCTGGTCACAATCTCCTTCGAAGTGGGTCCCATTATCGGGTATGATCTCGTTGGGCACTCCGTATCGGCACATGGTGTTCTCTTTGATGAACTCGGCCACCTTCTTGGAATTCAGTACCTTGTACGATCTGGCTTCTACCCATTTGGTGAAGTAGTCGACTGCGACTAGAATGAACTCGTGACCATTGCTCCCTGGTGGAGTGATCTTGCCGATGACGTCAATTCCCCATGTGGCGAAAGGCCATGGCGTAGTCATGCAATAGATTTCATGAGAAGGGATGTGATTGAGGTTGGAGAACCGTTGACATTTGTCGCAGCTTCGGAAGAACTGGATGCAGTCTGTTTCCATTGATATCCAATAGTATCCCATACGGAGAATGATGCTGTCAATGCTCGGGCGTTCATGTGCGGACCACAGGTTCCATTGTGAACTTCATTCATTAGCTCGCTGGCTTTTTCTTTGTTTACACACCGAAGGAGTGGCCCTTGGTGGCGCTTCTTGTACAACATACCCCCCAGAATGACGAAATGGGAAGCTAGGCATTTTAATGCCATCATGTTTTTGGCTTTGATCCCTTCTTTGTATTTTCCATCTTCATTTGTGAAGGAAGCTTCTCCATATTGGAGGTGCTTGGTAGATTTGATTGTACCGGGGTTCGTCGATCGTTTCATTTTTTATTTCGATCTCACGGCAATAGGCGGGTGTTTCCCGTTGGCCTATTACGAGGGGTTTTGCTTGATTTCCCATCGGGAATTTCGACAAGAGAGGCGAGGGTAGCCGGGGCATGCGAAGCGGTTCCTATCTCTTGGCAAATAGTGGAAAGAGATGTCCTTGAACTGAGCAATGAGCTCCTCCATGTACGCGTGGTACTTCTGGAGGCCAGAATCTACCGTTTTCCATTTGTTGGATACTTGATTGATGATCAATGTTGAGTCTACGTATACTTCTAGTTCTGAGATATTGTGCTCGAGGGCGGCTTCTTGACCGGCTGCACAGGCATCGTATTCTGCGGCATTGTTGGTTGTTTCAAAATTTAGCTTGATGGCTATAGGAGTGTGCTCGTCCTTGGGATCGACAAAGAGCATTCCAATACCATTTCCCTTCTTGTTGGCTGCCCCATCGAAGAAGAGTTGCCGGCGGTTTCTTATTTTGTCAGTGAAAAGATTCCGTCATCCGGAAAATTGCGGATCGGGACCTTTAGGTTCAGCTGCTTGGGAAGTCTGCAGCTGATCTGCCATTACCGTGCCCTTTGTTGATTTTTGACCATATACTTGATGTCGAACTTCGGCGGGAAGAATGACCACTTGGCTAGTCGCATTGACGGGGATGGCTTGTCAAAGAGATATCGGATGGGGTCCATTTTGGAGACCGGGAGCACCGAATGTATTTGCATGTAGTGTTTCGGTTCCCGACTACCCATACCAAGGCGGTACAAGTTTTCTCTAATCTTGAGTAGTGAGTTCACTTCCTTGAAGCTTTGGGTTACGAAGTAGATTGCATGCTCAACTTTGGAATCTTTCTGTTCTTGTGCCGGCATTGCTCCGATTGACGTGTCCGTTCTTGCATCGAATGCAGGAGTAGTGGCTTGTCTTCATGTGGCGGGCACGAGAATTGGGGGATTCACCAAGTATGTCTTGATTTTTTTGAAAGGCTGTTTGGCACTCGGAGTCCCATTTGATGTAGGCATTCTTCTTCATCGGTTTGAACATTGGCTCGCAGAGAGATGTTAACTGGTTGATGAAGCGGCGATATCTTGAAGTCTTCCCATAAAGCTTTTCACTTGATCGAGTGAGGCGGCTTCATGTCGATGATGGCCTTGATTTTCTTGGGATCGGCTTCGATACCTCTTTCTACGTAACCATGTACCCCGGTACTTTGCCTCGCTTGACGCCGAAGGTGCACTTCGCGAGGTTCAATCTCATGGAGTGTTTTCGAGTCTGTTGAAGAATTTTCTCAGATCTGTCATGTGCATGTCGATCCTCTGGAGTGGATGATCATGTCGTCGACATATACTTCGATTTCCTTGTGAATCATGTCATGGAAGAGGGTTTCGTTGCGGCCGGTAAGTAGCCCCGGCGTTCTTCAGCACCGAACGGCATGACCGTGTAGGCGGTATGTCCCCCACGGAGTGGTGAAAGCGATCTTGGCTTGATCTTCCTCGGACATCTTGATCTGGTTGTATCCGGCGAACCCATCCACGAAGGACTTTACTTTGAAATTTGCCGTGGTGTCGACTAGCATGTCGATGTTAGGCGATGGGAAATCATCTTTAGGGTGGCCTTGTTGAGATCCACAGAAAATCCACGCGGCTTATCGACCTTTCCATTGGCCTTGGTGACCGTCACGATGTTAGAGAGCCAGTTCGGGTACTCAATCACTCTGATGAAACCAACTCAGAGCATTTTCTCAATTTCTTCTTTCACTTGCAAGGACCACTCTGGCTTGATCTTGCGCAGCTTCTGTTTGACAGGCTTGGATTCGGGATCCAGGGGAATTCTGTGCTCCACGATTGAGGGATCGAGTCTGGCATGTCTGGTATGACGAGGCGAACACGTCAACATATTCCGGAGGAGGCTTATCGGGGCTTCTTTTTGCATCGGCGAAGAAAGCGCCACTTGTGTCTCTTTAGGCTCTTGCACTGACCCCAGGTTCACTTTGGTCATAACCTCTTCGGCAGCTTGGGCCCGGTTGTCCTCTTGGTCAACTACACGCTTGAGAACTTCTTTAATGTATTGTTCATTTAATGTGTCTACTTCTTTATCAATTGAATTATTAACGTCTTTTAAGTTGTTTGTTAACTTATCAGTTGTTAAAGTGGCAATGCGAGGATACTCTGAAAGGTCAGAATTTTCATTAAACGAGAACGGATATACATGGTTGGCTACATTATCATAGTCTTCCGGCGAAAGGCCGTTGGACGGCTCGGAAGGCCCGGACTTTTACAAGGCCGACTCGAGAGGGTTTCGAGGCCCGGGTTTAGGGAGATGCGGGTGCAGGCCCATCTTGTCTTCCATTTCTGTTTGGCTTGCCCTTGGTCCGGTGAAAGTTGCCCAGTTCTTCAGTGGCATTGCTGGATGCTTCATGAGGGTTCGGAGATCGAGAGGCTTGGCTTCTGCTGTCCCAATCATGGCGATCAAGCTGTTTTCGGAGCCCAGGTCAATCAGGTTTGGCACCCCATGACTTCTTCAAAAAGAATCTGTAGAGCTGATCCACTGAGAGCGTCTTCTATGAATTCTGGTTCCTTCTGCTTTGGAGTTACTGTCTCGAATTTGGCCTCGGCGGCTGATCCGAACAATCTGTTTCCCGTGAAGAGTATCTTGACTTGCTCTTCCATATCTGGGATAAGCTTGAACGTGTACTCGTGCTGGACTGTGGTGGCAGGTTGTCCAGGTAGAGCTATGATATCGAGGAACGCTCCCCTTATCGGAGTAGCCTTGAGTCCTCTAAAACGCTTGAGGTCCCGTGCTAGCTTTTCCATTCTTTCGGTAGTCTCTGTGCCGACTATCCCTGCTTCTTTCTCATCTTCATCAGTTCCACTGTCGGTCCCCTCAGTTCTGCTGTCAGTTCCGCTGTTGTAAGTACCCAAATCTGGCTCATGCCTTCCGGTTAAGTTTCCCGGCAATTCCCCGTACTTTCCTAAAGTTCAGGAGCAATTCCGGAACTGTTCCGAACCTTCTAAGGGGTGAAAGGATTAATTGGAATTAAAGAAACACGTTTTTCTTAATACCAAAAACCTTCTAGAAAGGCCACCTTGCATGATTCTAGAAACATGCTGAGTCATTAAGGATAATGCCGCACGGCTGCATTAGGAGGGAACTCCTAGCCGCACGACCTCATTCGCTCTATCCAGACTGCCTATAAATAGAGGCCTCCTCTACCCATTTTTGCAAGACAACTTCCAGCACAAAACTCTCCTAAAACACCACTACGAAAATCAGGAAGCTGAGAAGAGCCAAGAGCCACCTCCTCCTCCTTGAAGCCTTCAAGAGTTAGTCCTTTCACTAGGCAAACTCCAAAGAAGAAGAGGTCACCACCATTGGTAACCTCTCACCCTCTTTATCTTGCATTATACCTATTTTATGTGATATACTTGCTCCTTGCATTTACCTATTAATATATATTGCTTGGTATTTGGTACATTGTTGTCAAAGATCATATCTTTGAACATGTAAATCATATCCCCTTCCCCCTTTGCATCCTTTGAAATAATATAGCATCCTTTGCTCATAAAAATTTGATCTTTGTATTAATATAGCATCATTTGCTCATAAAAATGCATCCTTTGCATATAAAAATCATTTCTTTACAATAAAAATGCATCTTTTGCATATAAAAATCATGTCTTTACATTAAAAATGCATCCTTTGCACCTAAAATCCATTTTCATGCATAAAAAATGCATCCTTTGCACTAAAAGTCGTTGCTTTACCTTAAAGTAGCATCCGTTGCTTTCAAAATGTAGTCTTTATGCATCCTTTGCATATTAAACACTATTTTTCCACATAAAGGTGCATCCTTTGCATCAAAGATCACTTCTTTAACATAAATAGCATCCTTTGCACCCAAAAATGTCATCTTTTCATTAAACATGTCATTTTTATCCTAAGCATGCATCCCCCTAGTCCCCAATTGGTACTTGATGCAACCTTTGGAAAGGACCGGTGTAAAGATCCCATCTTTACATCGTTTCTTCCATAAAAGGTGACACAATCTCTTTAGAAAAGGATAAACCTTGAACCCTATATCTCCGATTTTCACTTGAAACGAGCATAGTAGTCCCTAGACAAGCTCAATCGTCTCAAGATGTAGGATTGATGGGCTAAGGACACTCCGTTCTAAAGAACCTCATCTTGACTATAAAACGGTGTCCCTATCTTGATCACGCAAGACCCAAGGTCAAAAAAACGATGATTATAAGTCCAATATGAGGACGGGATCAAAGTCCCGAACACATAAAAATCCAAGGAATCCCGAGCGATAACCAAATAAAATGGTCTATACGTGCGGAAGACGACTTGGAACACCCCCCCCCCTCTTTTCAACACATGCACACAAGAAAGCACACTAAGCAAGGACGAAAAATGGAATCTTGGGAGACTTGCTACGGTAAGGCACTTTGGGTGAACGACGATCCGTTCTTCCCAAGGGGTAACTTAACCTCCGAACCCTAAAAAAAACCTTTTTTTCAAAGTTTTGAGGAAATCAAAATTGCGTGGCGACTCCGTTTTTCAAATTAAACCGGATGTTTTCAAACTCAAGTGAATCCAATTTAAAACACAAAAAAAATTAAATTTGGGCACACATTCACAGTTTGGCGACTCCGCTGGGGACACCCAAAGGAGAAAAGCTTTCATTTTTAAAATAAAAATGATACCCGGTATATAGGTGGAAACCATTAAGTTTCCCTACAACGCCTCCTAAAACGAGTCGGGGATAAGTTATGGTTTAACAATCCCACGTACCGGTATCCCTTTTCAAAAAAAAATAATAAATAATAAAAAGAAAGTTTTTTCCTTTGAGCGGGTTAGACTCCCGTCGCGGATTCCATTAATCGTGCTTGCTTTCTTTGCCTTGCATTGTATCATTTGCATCTTAGGAATTGTGCATACTCTGTAAGCTGAACAGGAAGCCTTCTCAAGGCTAAAAAGGTGCTTAAAATGTTCGGGAAGCAACCTGAAACTGCAAAGGAGTGGAACCTGGAAAATTGATCCATGCAGCCGTACGGCTTAATCCTCCTTGGATTCTGACCGGGAGGCCTCATTGGCAATTCCACCAGGACAAAATTGAGGTTAATCTGGCAGCTTAGGCAGCTTGGGGCTATTTAGTTCCAAAGATGACCAGGCTCCAAAAAATTTACGTGCCTTATCTGTTGCATTTTTCCCCGTCCCGAAAAATCATTCCTTTAAAACACATTTCTGAAAATTTCTGTTTTAACACAAAAAAGGAACATTTTTTAGGAGACCGCACACTACGCGCACCTTATATATCCTGTACACTTTGCACGCACGTCCTTCAAACCCGGGGTGGTTGTTCAGTTGCAGTCACGGACAGCCTTACGATGCTCCCGGGCACGCACGGAATCACCCCAAACTCCCCATGGCAGCCAGTGTCGACCAATGCACAGTCCGTGTCACACGTTTCAAAAAAACCGTGACTTTTGGTTGGTTTTTGGTCTAGTCCGTGTCATATAGCCCAGTTGCATATCCCCGTAAATGGTCGAGCCTTAGTCCATAACGAAAGTCAAGGTCCTCCGCTCAAGCGGAACGCTGCCAAAATTCCGACAAGGAAAAATGGGTAGAATCTTGACTCCGACATTGACTTTGACCCGCACGGAAATGCGTAAGAGTCAAGACCGAGTCCATGCCAAAAATCCAAAGATCTTTCGCTCAAGCGAAGCTCTGCCAAAATTCCAACGAGGAAGAATCGCCAAGATCTTGACCCGGCATTGACTTAAACTTTGACTCACGCACCGCGTATGCAACGAAGTTCAATGTGACACTGTGTCATCCGACTTTTACCGCCCGACCCATGCCTATTATCTTCTCGGACATTGCCGAAAAGTCAAAACGTCATTTGCGCAAGCAAAACTCTGCCGAAATTTCGTTAAGGCTGAAAGACGAGACTTTCCCGGTATTGCCTTGACTATAATCCGCATCGCTCGTGCGTTAAAAGTTCCTATGACCCGCTAGACCCGTTAGGAGCATTCTTCTCTCGGTCGGTGGGATCCGCGTGCCCTATAGGACACTCGCCCGGGGCTGTCCACCCCGGGAGGTCAAAATACAGGTGGAATACGAGGGGCTTATAGACGTAGTGACGGAACCCACTGATCCAGGATCTAGAGTAGTTGCGAAAAAGAAGGGCAAACCCCCTTTTCCAACCAAATAGAAATTAATAAAAGACACTGTTTTAAGTAAACTGGAAGATTCTTAATTTGCATATTGCTTGAGCCTTCAGCCTAAACACCTACCCCGAGTCTAAACCTCTCCTATGCCTTTCCCGCAGCGAGAAAGAAGTGGGTGAGAATACCGGGTCAGTGGCTTGTTAGAGCAGATTTCTCAGACAATTCGCCAGAATCCTCAGTTTTGTCAGTCCAGAGAGTCAGAATTGCCGATTTGACGGAAAACAACAGTGGTTTGGGTAATCAGATGACTCGGGAAGAAGAGTTAGACTTAGCCTTGGAAAACAGTCGTAAGGCCCATGAGGAACAGCAAGCCATGCTCATTGATATGCTCCGTCGTCATGGGGTTCAGATAGTGGTTGAGTCCAACGGTTCCCTGGTTATAGTAGAAGATGAGACTCCAGAAGTAGCCATTTCAGCTCCCCCAGCCTATAACCAATGCCCTCCTCCATCCACATATGATCCCTTACCAAGGACTACCCCTTTTCAGTCCTTTCCAGTACCCCAAGCCGTCAGGGTCCCGAAACCCTCGCCTCCTCAGATGAAACCCAGCTTTGTTCCCGTCCAACAGAGAGCAAACGCCACAGCTATTCCAGTCACGCAGCCTCTGCATTCCCCCATGGTAGACATGTCCAAACGGTTCAGGTTCCGGAACCGCCGGTTCTCGGTTCCCGGTTCTATCCGCCGGTTCCGGTTCCAACGGTTCCACCGGTTCCATCACCATCTAACTTATTTTTTTTTAATCCAAATCTCTTAAGATAGTAAAGACGCTAAGTAATCTATTTTTTTTCACTTGGGGAGCATGTTTTTGGAAAGAATGAGAAGTGGACAAAATTTGGTTAGTATATTATTAAAGATAGAATAAAAATTCTAACAATATTTTTAGAATTTAAAAAAAACACTACACTACAAGTACAAATACTAAATAAATGCTAAATATTACATTTAACTTACATTGAGTTCCGGTTCCCGATTTCGGAACCGCCGGTTCCCGGTTCCGCCGGTTCCTCGATTCCCAATATGGTGGATTCGTATTCGAATCGTTTCAATCCGGTTCCCAGTTACGTTCGGTTCCCGGTTTCGGTGGTTCCCGGTTCTCGCCGGTTCCCGGTTTCGGTTCTACCCGCCGGTTCCGTCGGTTCCCGGTTCTATTTGGACATGTCTACCCCATGGGACTCATTCCCTCCTTTCAGCCTGATCCAAATCTCCTTACCCTTGAATTCCAGTACCAGCCTGACCTTTCTAACTTTGTCAGCACCTGTGAATTTGCCTATCTCCCAAACAGCGACAGTGAAGAGTCAGTAGGAAATGAGAATAGAAATGGATGGATTTACAGTGATGATGACAGTTCAGTAGAAGGAATGAACTTGGAGTCGACGGAAGTGAAACCCAGAGGGCAAGATGAAGTAGAAAACCACAGACCTGAAAGGGGAGATGGAATCACTTCAAAGTGTGTCTGTAGTCTGTGCGAAGGGTCGGGAGAGCAAAAGGATGCGAGTTCAGATGAGGCAGCCTATGAATTATACATCCTAGAATTCAATACTCCTTACAAAGACTTGGTCGGTGAATGGAGTAACTTAATTGAAGCTTTAGCTAAAAGAGGGAAGTGGGCTCCACCCGCCGATCTATAACATGTAAGCGTCATTGAGGCTAAACCCCCATCGGGAAGAGTAGACTCCATTATAGTGCTAAGAGTCACCCCTGAGACCTTGTCCGAAGAAGAGTGTATGGAAGCTCTAGAAAGAGTCTAAAAGTTTGAAACGACCCCGGTTCCCTTTCTATCCTCTGACGACAGTGACGTTTTCTTGGTGATTCCCAAGTCAGAGGAAGAATCCAGAATACCTCTTATATGGCGTCAAGTGTCCCGACCTGCTTTTGCCCTCATTGGTCATCAGAGTCAAGATGAAAGTTCTCACGAGAGTTACTGTAGTGATACTGAGGAAGACACAGTTGAAATATCGGAAGGAACGGTGGAAGAATGGTCAGCCCAGAAACTGAAAAGCACAGAATACTTTCCCGATAGTAAAGAACAGGAACCTGCCATGAGGTTTGACCCTGCCGAAATCCTCCTCGATGATGGAATCTCCCACTTCAGAAAGTGTTTGGCCAATGTCAAAGATGCCGTCAGAAGGTTGACCTCTAGAGAAAGAAGGGATATGCTTGACAGTGATGAGGAATGTGATCCCTCTCTGTTGAAAAGGTTGCTAAGTCCAGGCCAGGAAACCACTAGCAAACCTCCAAGTTCTGGAAATGACAATTCCTGTTGTATGCTGACCTTGAAAAGCTTGAACGACACTGTGAAGGCTTTGAATGAGGAAGGTGAAACCAGCCGGCTGCTAAGCCAACTAGGGAGTCAGAACTCAGAAAAAGTCAGAAAGCCAGTGACCTGGGATCAGATTCGGGAAGCCGCCTATGCCTCTGGTAGTGCAGTTAATCAAATTGATCAGCAAAGTTGGCCATACGCCAGCAAGAGCCCGACTCTAACCTTGAAAGAGTTGAAGGAATCCTTCAGTAGGAATGATAACCCAGAAAAATCTAATGTCTATGTGATGACTCGGTCTGGACAGATGTGTGTTGAGCAGCCTAGGGGTGACAAAAGAAATGCCATCTCTGAGCCGAAAATAGACAAAAGACCTTATAAGTCAGAAGCAGAAAATCCAGACTCTGATAAAGAGGATTCGGTACTGACTCAGTTGAAGTGTACTCAGGCTAATATCTCCTTGTGGTCCCTATTAACCTCTTCATACCCTCATAAGCTGAAGCTAGAAGAAAGTTTGGCCAAGACCATGGTGCCCATAGATGTCACCCCAGATGAGGTCGTCCAGATGATTGGAAGTATCCATTACGGAAACATCATTACCTTCACTGACTTGGACCTGCCAAAGTATAGGGCTAGTCACAACGAACCCCTTTACATCACAGTCCAGTTGGAAGAACGTCGATTGCCACGAGTATTAGTTGATGGAGGGTCTGCAATGAATGTCCTGCCAGCAAAGATGTTGGACTTATTGGATCTGAAGCCCACAGATTTGAAGCCTTCTAGTCAGACTATTAAGGCCTATGACTCCACTGCACGATCAGTTTTGGGGATTGCTACTCTCATGTTGTGGTTCGGGAAAAAGGTCATGGATGTTGATTTCCAAGTGATTGACATTCCAATCTCATTTACCGCTCTGCTGGGACGACCGTGGATCCACCAGATAAATGGGGTAGCCTCTACTTTGCACCAATGCATCAAATTGCATTCAAGTGATGGTACTATCACCACCATTTACGGAGACAGTGTCACGGTGGAAGGAACCAGCACTGGAGGTATCCCAATACTGGAAATTAAGCATGATGATCAAGGGTTTGCTTTAACCGAATTCTCTGTAGCTTCTTCCAAGGCACAAGTGTGTTGTACTGACCTCACTACTAACTCCAATAAAATTCCTCCTGCCATGCGAATGATGAGAAAAATGGGTTACCTTTCGGGGCTTGGATTGGGTAGGAGACTCCAGGGTCGCAATGATATCATTGATATAAAGGAACAGACTACCAGATATGGCTTGGGATACAAACTGAACTCTCGAGATGACAGAAAAGCTAAAGGCACAGTTCCAGGAAAACAAATTGAAGGGGTCCATCTCCATCCCTACAGCTTGTCTCTAACCCATCACTTCACACCAGGTGAGACCCAATACAGTGATCACCAGATCTCCTTGAGAAAAACCCTTCTGGAAAACCTTGAGAAAGTTAGGGGAAAACCAGCAAATCATGTTCGAAGAATGTTCCTTGACTTGCCAGACATTCCTGGGGCTACCACTACCGTTCAGAATGAGTATGTTTTCAAAGGAAACCCGGACAGTGTCAAAGCGTCAGCACTCTTCTCATCCGGGGTAATGTATTTCTCCGCCTTCGAGTTAGCTCTTCCGAAGATCAGCTAGATCCCTGATTTGATCGACTTCAGCTCAGACGATGAGGTAGTTGCCGTAATTGGAGACGGTGGTGAATAACCTTTTGATCCCCGCACTTTGGTAACTAAGACAGAGATGCCGTTGAATAATTGGGAGACGTTCTCAGGACCGATAGCCAGCCGACAGCAAATGATCACGGAGCTTGGATTGGTACCCCGTCCCTCTTAACCCAGACGTGTCAAACACCCTGTTGTCTATACAGTTGAGTCAGGAATCTTTGAATTCCAGTCGTCCGAAGGCCTCACGCCTGAGGATTATGAATATGTAACCAATGTCATCTTTCCTCTTGCTTTGAATGAAATGACAGATCTTTCTGAGTATCCTCTTATTGCCAAATTAACAAATGATAAATTAACTCAAAACTTAACAACAGTTAATAATGAATCATTTGAACAAGATGCAAACACACTAAATGAACAATACATTAAAGAAATCTTTAAGCAGGTTACAGAAAAAGATGAAAACCGGGCCCAAGCTGCCGAGGAGGTTTTGACAAGTGTTAACTTGGGTACTGTCGAAGAACCCAAAGAGACACAGATTGGAAACTTCTTCCAGGGGGTTGAACGGGACAGACTGGTCAATCTGCTCAGAGAATACATGGACTTGTTTGCATGGTCGTACAGGGATATGCCGGGGCTAGACAGTTCGATAGTAGAGCACAGAATCCCTCTAGCACCAGATGCTAAGCCAGTAAAGCAGAAACTGAGAAAAATCAAGCCAGAATGGTCTCTGCAGGTCAAAGAAGAAATTGAGAAGCTACTGCGGGTAGGATTCATCAGAGTCATCGAATACCCGATATGGTAGTCCAAGATTGTGATCGTAACCAAGGCCAATGGGAAGGTGCGCTGCTGTGTAGATTTTCGGGATCTGAACAAGGCCAGCCCAAAGATGACTACCCCTTGCCAAACATAGACATCCTGGTGGACTCCAGTGCCAACTACGAAGTCAAATCCTTCGTTGATGGCTTTGCAGGCTACAACCAGATCAATATGGCCGAGGAGGACCAAGAAAAGACAGCCTTTACCACACCATGGGGAACGTATTGCTATACAGTGATGCCGTTTGGTCTTAAGAACGCTGGGGCTACTTATCAGAGGGCAGCAACCGCGCTTTTTTATGACATGATCCACAAGGAGATTGAGGTCTACGTTGACGACATGATAATCAACTCCAAAGGTGAGGATGATCAGCACTTTGTTGACCTGCGAAAGTTCTTCGAGAGACTGAGAGAACATTCCATGAGACTAAATCCTGCCAAATGCACCTTCGGAGTGACAAGGGGAAAAGTGCTCGGGTATATGGTCACGGAGCGAGGTATCGAAGTCGACCCCCGAAAGATCAAATCCATTATGGACATGAGGCCACATCGAACCCAGACAGAAGTCAAAAGCTTTATGGGCAAGCTGCAGTACATCAGCCGTTTCGTCAATCAGTTGACCACTATGTGCGAGCCCATTTTCAAGCTCATGAAGAAGAATGTAGACACAGAATGGACCGAGGAATGCCAGGATGCCTTTGACCAGATCAAGGCGTACTTAGTACATCCTCCGGTGCTATGCCCCCCACATAGACATAAACCTCTTCTGCTCTATCTCACTGTCATCGATACGGTAGTTGGGGCTATGCTTGCTCAGGAGAAGAAAGACTCTAGAGTAGAAAATGCCATTTACTTTGTCAGCCAGAAGCTACAGGGGAGTGAGCTCAATTACTCAGCATGTGAAAAGACTTGTGCAGGACTAGTCTGGGTAGTCGGTAAGCTAAAGCATTACATGCAAGCCCACCCTGTGAACTTGGTCTCGAAAATGGACCCCATCAAGTACATCTTCGATAAGCCTTCCCTCTCGATGCGTCTAGCAAAGTCGTCCTTCTTCTTAGCAGAGTATGACATCAACTATGTGACCAGAAAGGCCATCAAGGGTCATGCGTTGTCAGACCATCTGGCAAACTTCCCCAGTAATGAGGACCGAGGGCCTGAACCCCTATTCCCAGATGAAGGGATCTTCGTAGTTGAACCTGAGAACCGATGGCAGCTATTCTTTGACGGAGCTGCTAACAAAAGGGGAAATGGCGTAAGGATGCTACTGGTCGATCCGAAAGATGAGCACACGCCCATAGCCCTCAAGTTGAACTTCCCTGCCACGAACAATGTCACCGAGTACGAAGCCTGCATTGCTGGTCTAGAGGCTGCCTTAGAAAGAAATGTCAAGGAGCTCGAAGTTTATGGAGACTCAGCCCTGATCATCAACCAGGTCTCCAACAAATGGAAGACTGTGGACCCTAATCTTCAATGGTATCATGCCTATATGGAGGAATTGACTAGACAGTTCAGAGAAGTGACTTTCCACTACTTTCCAAGAGAAAAGAACAGATTCGAAGACGCCCTAGCTACTCTAGCCTCACTGGTAGAGATCCCCGAGGGAAAAGCCATAAAACCTTCAGAGTGGGTAGAAGAGAAGCCCCAGCTTTCTGTTGTGAAATAGACTTGGGACCCGAGCCTGTCAAGGAACCGTGGTACAGTCAGATTTACCAGTTCCTCAAAAATGGAGAGTCAGATTTCAGAGACGAAGAAGGTAGACCAAAGGAAGGTGTGAAAGCCAAGAGCTTGCAAGCCCTAAAAAGGTTGGCCTCCCATTATGTCATTCTAGGGGGCGACCTGTACAAGAAGCGGTACTAAGGACCACTCCTCTTGTGTGTCACTCAAGAAAGGGCCAGAGAGTTGATGACCGAAGTCCACAATGGTCCCTGCGGTCCTCATATGAATGCTAGAGCCCTGATGCAAGTGATCCTTAGAATGGGTTACTACTGGATTTCTATGGAGACAGACTGTGTCCAGCATGTCCGAGCGTGCGACAAATGCCAGCGGTTTGCCAACCTCAATCATCTCCCGTCTCATGACCTGTACTGTATGACGATGCCTTGGCCATTCGCAACTTGGGGTATTGATGTGGTAGGGAAGATAGCCCCAGCAGGAAGCAATGGGCATGAATTTGTGTTAGTAGCAGTCGACTACTTCACCAAGTGGGTAGAAGCCAAGTCCTACAAGGTCCTCACTTCCAAGGTGGCCCAGTTTGTCAAGGAAAACATAATGTGCAGATACGGGGTTCCCAATGAAATCATTTCTGATAATGGGTCACACTTTGAAGGAGACTGCGGTAGATTGCAGTCAGAATTCAGGATCACTCGCCACAAGTCGTCCCCATACAGACCTCAGACCAATGGAGCTGTGGAAGCTGCTAATAAGACGCTCGAACGGATCATCCGAAAAATGGCCACCCGTGGTCGTGATTGGCCCGAAAAGCTGCACCTCGCGCTCTGGGGCTACAGAACGTCTGTCAGAACATCCACAGGAGAAACTCTTTTTGCCCTAACCTACGGGATGGAAGCAGTGCTACCAGTGGAGTTGGAAATCCCATCATTAAGGGTCCTCCTGGAAAATAGTGTCAATGAAGTCGAGTGGCTACGTAGCCGGCATGATGAGTTGGCCCTGCTCGATGAGAGAGGCTCAAAGCCATGGAGCACACCTGAGCCTACCAGAGGCGAATGGCCAGAGCATTTGACAAAAAGGTCAAGGCCAGGGACATCAAAGAGTGAGTTAGTGTTGAAAGTGAAGCCCCCTACCAGAGACAACCCCCTGGGAAAGTGGGAACCCGTTTGGATCGGCCCGTATGTGGTGTAGAAGATACTATCGGGAGGAGCCATGAAGCTTGCAGACCTGGACGGCAATCCCTTTGTTCATCCAGTCAACGGTGATAAGCTCCGAAGGTACTATGTCTAAAAATAAAAAAAATATATATATAAAAAAATCTTAGTGCAAAAAGAGTAATACCCAGCTAGGCTGAAAACCCTAAAAAGGGCGGTCTAGGCAAAAAATAGGGTTGCACATAAAAAAAGAGAGATAAAAAAAAATCTTTATGCAAAAAGAGTAATGCCCAGCTAGGCTGAAAACCCCAAAAGGGGCAGTCTAGGCAAAAAACAGGGCTGCACATAAAAAAAAATATAATAATAATAAAAAAAAAAGAAAAATTTTTTGACAGTTCACCAGAATGAACTACGAAGATCTGAGCCCCTTAGTCTTTCTTGTAAAAGGGGAACGTAGGCAGCCATATATGGTTCGATCTAAACAATAAATAAAGGGCATTCAAGTTTTCATAAAACGGGTCCTGAGCAATCAATAAGACATCAGAAATTTCCATGAAATTGTGTCTTGATTAATTTGTAAGATAAATATCCTTGTTAATTAAAAACTTTTTGATGAGTTCAAGCACGGTCTACTCTTGACTCTGCTAACCTGCTACAAGAATCTAAAATACAATAAAATGCCTAATAAACTACTGTGTTTGCAAAATGGCAATAAGGGAATCCTAATAAAAGATTTATCAGCTGTCATTCACTGAGTCTTCTTTGGTCTTCTTCCCTTTACCTCGACCCCGTCGAGTGTTCTTTCTCTTCTTCTCTATGATGTCGGTCTCCCTCATCCCGATCTCCGGTATCCTCACTGGAGCCTCCATCAAACCTGGGTCAATAAGTGCCTTCTCAACCCGGGCACGAGTCCGCACTTCCTCCCTCTGAGCCTCAGTCAAAGGAGCGACTTCAGATAGCCTCTTGTATCGAGCCTCCATATCCCTGATAAGGTCGCCCGACTGGTTATGGCGACTTGCCTTAGCTTCAGTCTCCCTCAGAGTCCTACTCAAGTTGCAGTCAGCCCCCAATAAATCCTAGCGTCTCTCTCCCAAAATGACCTGAGTCGCTCCCATCTCCCTCTCATACCAGTCCAAGTATGCCGTGGTCAAGATAGTACTCTTCCTGCTCTTGAGAATGGCCCTGGGTGGAAAAACAGTGTATGTCCAAGCCCTCGAGAAGAATGAGAAGCTGGCTGGATCTCTCATGTCCAAAGGCACCACCTCCATGGTACGGATGTCCTCCCAATCGCCCAACGGCTCCTGTAAGGCCCCGAACTGCCTGGATACCAAGTAGGGTATGTAGAAGGATGACCGACAAAACCCTGGAACCCTCACCACATAGGACTCCTGAAATGTCCTCCGAGTCTGCAACCTCCAGTGAGGTACCCACCAGTGAATATTCGAAGTGGATAACCTGGCCATCATCAGCTCCCAGTCACCTTGGTCTTGCTGCCTAGGCAAACCCCTCCGTGAAATCACCCAAGGGCACTGAGTCGGCAAAGCCCCTGGCAAAGCCCCAAGCCTCTCCTGCAGCCATAAAGTCAACACGGCCGGGCTCCCATACCTCATGAAATGGTCTCCTCTAGCCATCCTATCAATGCCATGAAGGGTCTCACCCAAAACAAATGGGACAATGTCTTTTCCAGCCCTACAATCCCTAACCATGTCCAAGAGGCCACTGTGACAGATCCCTACGGACTCAGCAGTGAACAGAGCCGAGAATACGCAGAGGATAAAGGCATCCATAGCCACCACGGTCGTAGCCATATCCGGGAACCCAAACCTGCCCGGGATATCAGAAAGGTCAATCCTGTCCGGAGCTATCATCATCCCCTCAGCCTCTCCCAGGGAAATCTGTAGAAAAGATGCCAACTTTGCCGCCACTGGCACGTCTTTGATCATAGGAATCGATATAGCTTCAATTTCTGAACCCCCAATCAAAGCTTGGAAGTCTTCATAAGTTCGGACAATCTCATTGTAAGAAAAGCAGTAAACGTGTCTACGGACGTCCCAGAACTTTGCTGCTGCTCTCAAAAGGTCCCAATCGGGTAGGAGATCCCTCAAATGCCTTAAAGACCTAATCTTGAAGGTAGTATCGAACAGCCCCTTGTGAGATTGAAAGTTATATCTCACCCAAGATTGAAGATCGGACAGAAAACTGTCTCTTTTCTCCTTTTGCAATCCGACGGGTTTCTCCATTGCAAGATGATCAAAGTTGATGTCTTTAGGTCAAAAATGTGCTCTGGGAATAGTTGGAACAAGTCTAGGGTGAAAATGAAATGAAATGGCCAAGCCTTGATTTTATTCTGAAAAAGACCAGTCCAGACAAAACTGTAAGCCGCACGGCCTTATTTGCTCTCAGACCCAGACCGCACGGCTTCATTTGCCTGATGTAAAAAGCAATCTGCAGCAACCTAAGTTGCTGCCCAAAGGGAGTTTTCACCCCACTTTTCCAACAAAAACATGTACAAAAGCATACCCAAACACTAACCATGCAGTTATGTGTCATCCCAAATCATTTTGGCCCAGTTTCAGCCCCAATTCCAAGCAAAAAACTGCCCCGAGGCTCAAGTAATATGCAAATTCGTGAAGCATAAATTAGAAAAACAAATAAAACAGTATTACATTGTTTTCGCCCCATCGGTGCCCAAATAAAGCAAAAAATAGACAAATTGTGCATAAAACTGTTCATTGTTTGTTTTTCCTCCTAAATCAACCAATAGGACCTCCTAGGCTTCCGATCCCTCCTCATCACTACTCAGCTCATAGAAGCTCGTCTCCCTCATCAAGTCCTTTGTGTCACTTACATCAGAAAGATGGACAGTCTCATGCTCATATTCAGCTAGCTGCTCCAGGATGCCGGCATTGGGTCCTTGTCTCCGAGGCATGGCACTAGAAGAGTACTCTGAGGCTGAGGAGGTGGATGCCGTGCTCCCGACATGCCTTCTTTTGTGCACGGGCTCCTGCACGTTCACTGCAGCCTTTGAAGCGCAAGCCAGCTTCTTCACAAGGGACCGGCATACATCCTTCCAACCCCTATTCTGCCTGACCAAGCCGTCATAAGTACGAGCTGGAACCTGAGAAAAAGAGAAGAAAATCTCAGAAAAATCTTGGAATTGCAAAAAGCAAAGAAATCTGAAAAGGGAAAAGACCCTAAAGTGTACTCACAGTGCTGTCAGGCGGCAGAGTATACTGGGGCTCCCTCGTGTCGGGGACAGGTATCCTGAACCTCCTCGGTACCCCGTTGACCACGTAAGAGAGATGAGCAGGAGGCATCGGCGGGTCAGAAGGCTCGGCTTCCCCATACCCTTGAGTGACAGCCAGCTTCACTAGCTTCTGTGGCGTCCTCAACCGCTGCTCCACAAAGGTAGCGTATGGGGTAGCCAGATCAAAATACTCCTCAGCTGCCACGCCTGCCTGATACCTCGCTATCTCATCCGCCGGCCAGTCCCTGGGCTGCAGCATCCGTGCTGGAGGATCATGAGGAGTAATGGCATCCAATGGAGGGACATGGCCATGCTGCCTAGAAAATCGGTCCCCCAAATAAATGACATCACATGTCAGGCCTGTCAGCCACCTCCTCTGCCTAGTTGCCTCCACGGCATCCCCTAGCAGGATCTCCGGATACCTTCCCCAAGGGTAAAAGTCAACTCCATCATGCCCATCCTTATTGATAATTGGTCTCACCATCGTGTAATCAAAAGTGATACGGGTCTTCCCGGTGAACTTGTCTCTCGCATCTCCCCTCCAGCGTATCATAGCCGGGAAGATCCTCGGATCACTCTGTTGGCTCCATGGAAAGAACCTGATCACCTCGTAAAACCAGACCTGCATGTTCAAAACATAGAAAGGTCATTTTCTCTCATAAAGTCTCAAAGACAAAAAGGAAAAGAGAAGAAGGTGAGAATACCTCAAGGGCAAAGGAAAAGCAGTCCATGGAGGCAGCCTTATTCCGGCTATACATGTCCAGGGAGAAGTAAAGCTCTGCCAATCCGGCCTCGCCCCAAGAGACCGTCCCAATCCCATCAACATCCTCCAAGGAGTCCAGAAGGCCCAGCATAGCCAAAGTCCCAGAGTTGGCAAAGATAGTGACTGACAGCATTAACCACAGAAAAGCTCTTGCAAGCTAGTGGGCAGTCACCACGTTGGCGGCAAATCCCTGCATGCAGTTCAGGACTGCCACCTCGACATTCCTAGTCTCCATCCCCAGTCCCTTAGGATGAAGGTCAAACCCAACCAGAGCTCTGAATCCCTCAGCTGTGATATGGTCCCTCCAAGTCACAGGCCTCCCGGTGAACTGTAAACCCGTGATAGCAGTAAAATCTGCAGGCGTCACTGTAAGCTCCCCTCAGCTAAGGTGAAAGTTGTGGGTGGTGTCCCACCAGAACTCCGAGAGGGCCTGGATCAAGCCCTTGCTCTTCGAGGTTATGTGAATGCCTCTGCCAATAGCTTCAATGAATAAATCAAGACCTGTAGCCCTCACTAGCTGCTTAGGGTTCACCCCATCCTTCTCAAAATCGGGCATCCTCTCCCATAGCCTCACTGCAATCTCAGAAGGTCCTCTAGACTTGTTCTCCTGTAGACAAGCACAGCAAAAAAATGTGTCAGTCCTTCATCTCATTTCAAAGGCATGCATATATTCAAAAGTGCACATATTTTCAAAAGAAAAGCATTCATAAAAATTTCTAGCATCCTTTGCATAGAAAACATGTCTTTCATCACTTGAAACACATCATGTCAAGCACATTGCTCTCCTAAGCACAAAATCTCAATTTTCAAAATTATCTGCACATAAGCATTAATCTTTTCAAAAATGGCATGCATGAATCATTTTCATCGTCCAAAATCCCGTTTTCTCATCTATGATCCAGAATTGACCTAGTTCTAGCACATGCAAGAACTCCGTCACATTTTAGACAATTATTCTTCTTACTTTATTTTCGAAAAAAAATGGGTCATTCTCATTATTTTTCAAATAAATTGCACATGCATGATTGTTTATCTTCTTAGCCTCATAGGTTAATCATCAAGATTTCAAAATCATCCAAAAATCCTAGGACAATTCGAGAAACTCCTAAAACTCGGGTCAAGCCCTAAAACCAATCAAAATTCAATCAAAATCGACGGAATTGAGCAAATTAAGAATGCTTACCCCAACCGATCGAGGATTCGTCGACTTGTGCTCCCTTTTGCCGGGATAAAGCTCCGATGGAAGTGTAAAGAAGTCATACTTCCTATCCGTACGGACAAGCTCTCTCCTCCTCCTTCGAGCGGCCTCGGAGATGTTCCTCCTTGCTTGTCTGGGCATCGGATTTCCTTCCGGATCCATCTAGATCAAGAAAATCAAGGGAAATTGAAGGATTTTGAAAAAATTCTCTCCCTCCTCTCTCTCTTCCTCGGCACAGAAGGCGGCAACAATGCCCAATGCCCGTTCAAATCTGATTTTAAATAATCTGGAAAAATTAAACTTCTAGCCGTGCGGCCTCTTTTGCCTCCCTCTCATGCAGGGCGGCTTCTTTTTCTCTGAGCAGAAATTACATTTTTGCCCCTGGACTTTCCACTTGGGCATATAATTCCTGTTATCCTTTAACTAGGAAAATGTCGTTTTCCAAAAGATATCCATTATCTCCTAGAAGAATCAATTTCTCTCCCCAGTCGCCTCCATCACTTCCATTATAATGGAATGACGCTAGGTGACAACCTCCGAATTGTTGAAATCCAAACTTTAGCTACCTCTGTCTCACAGACTGAGAAGTACGCTCAAGTTCTCCAAACTTTAGCTACCTCTATCACAGATTGAGAAGTACGCTCAAGTTCTCCAAACTTTAGCTACCTCTATCACAGACTGAGAAGTACGCTCAAGTTCTCCAAACTTAAGCTACCTCTGTCTCACAGACTGAGAAGTACGCTCAAGTTCTCCAAACTTTAGCTACCTCTGTCACAGATTGAGAAGTACGCTCAAGTTCAGATTGAGAAGTACGCTCAAGTTCTCCAAACTTTAGCTACCTCTGTCAGAGACTGAGAAGTACGCTCAAGTTCTCCAAACTTAAGCTACCTCTGTCTCACAGACTGAGAAGTACGCTCAAGTTCTCCAAACTTTAGCTACCTCTGTCACAGACTGAGAAGTACGCTCAAGTTCTCCAAACTTAAGCTACCTCTGTCATAGATTGAGAAGTACGCTCAAGTTCTCTAAACTTTAGCTACCTCTATCACAGATTGAGAAGTACGCTCAAGTTCTCCAAACTTTAGCTACCTCTGTCACAGACTGAGAAGTACGCTCAAGTTATCCAAACTTAAGCTACCTCTGTCTCATAGGCTGAGAAGTACGCTCAAGTTCTCCAAACTTTAGCTACCTCCGTCACAGACTGAGAAGTACGCTCAAGTTCTCCAAACTTAAGCTACCTCTGTCATAGATTGAGAAGTACGCTCAAGTTCTCCAAACTTTAGCTACCTCTATCACAGATTGAGAAGTAAGCTAAGTTCTCCAAACTTTAGCTACCTATATCCACTCGATTGTGACGTAAGCTTTAGTTTCCCCAGGTGACAACCTCCATTAATTGTCAAATCAGGTGACAACCTCCATTAATTGTCAAATCACGTGACAACCTCCATTAATTGTCAAATCAGGTGACAACCTCCATTAATTGTCAAAACCTCAAGGATCCTAGACATCTTTCCTAACTATCTAGTGATGCTTGAACTACGACCAAGGCTTGATTCCTCCGGGATACGTAGGTAGCCTTTCATAAAAGGTCCAGCCATCTGACCACTTGGTCACCTTGTTCCTTCGTCACTCTTCAGTGATGAAGTAACCCCTCATAGAGGTCCAGATATCTGACCACATCGGTCACTTCTAACATATCCCCAGTAGGATTAGTCGCTTGACCTCCCAGGTCACTTTCCATTCTATTTTCCTAGCAAGAGACCAGTTTCTCTTCTCCATTCCTCAGCGGATCTTTTTCTGAACTACGGCCTGGCTTGATTCCTCCGGGATACGTAGGTAGCCTACTTCAGGTTCAGCCAATTCGTCACATATGACGCCCCCTTTCCCCAGTGAATTCCGAACTACGATTATGGCTTGATTCCCACTCGGGATACGTAGGTAGCCTTCCAAAGGTTCAGCCACTCGACCACTTTGGTCACCCAATCCGTCTCGGCATTCGCTAGATCAGATCCTTTTCTATCGACAATCCCACTCGCCCTGCAAGTGACGTTGCCGAGGGGCTTCTGTAAGTACCCAAATCTGGCTCATGCCTTTCGGTTAAGTTTCCCGGCAGTTCCCCGGACTTTCCTAAAGTTCAGGAGAAATTTCGGAACTGTTCCGAACCTTCTAAGGGGTGAAAGGATTAATTAGAATTAAAGAAACACGTTTTTCTTAATACTAAAAACCTTCTAGAAAGGCCACCTTGCATGATTCTAGAAACATGCTGAGTCATTAAGGATAATGCCGCACGACTGCATTAGGAGGGAACTCCTAGCCGCACGACCTCATACGCTCTATCCAGACTGCCTATAAATAGAGGCCTCCTCTACCCATTTTTGAAAGACAACTTCCAGCACAAAACTCTCCTAAAACACCACTACGAAAATCAGGAAGCTGAGAAGAGTCAAGAGCCACCTCCCTCCTCCTTGAAGCCTTCAAGAGTTGGTCCTTTCATTAGGCAAACCCCAAAGAAGAAGAGGTCACCACCATTGGTAACCTCTCACTCTCTTTATCTTGCATTATACCTATTTTATGTGATATACCTGCTCCTTGCATTTACATATTGCTATATATTGCTTGATATTTGGTACATTGTTGTCAAAGATCATATCTTTGAACATGTAAATCATATCCCCTTCCCCCTTTGCATCATTTGCAATAATATAGCATCCTTTGCTCATAAAAATGTGATCTTTGTATTAATATAGCATCATTTGCTCATAAAAATGCATCCTTTGCATATAAAAATCATTTCTTTACAATAAAAATGTATCCTTTGCATATAAAAATCATGTCTTTACATTAAAAATGCATCCTTTGCACCTAAAATCCATTTTCATGCATAAAAAATGCATCCTTTGCACTAAAAGTCGTTGCTTTACCTTAAAGTAGCATCCTTTGCTTTCAAAATGTAGTCTTTATGCATCCTTTGCATATTAAACACTATTTTTCCACATAAAGGTGCATCCTTTGCATCAAAGATCACTTCTTTAACACAAATAGCTTCCTTTGCACCCAAAAATGTCATCTTTTCATTAAACATGTCATTTTTATCCTAAACATGCATCCCCCTAGTCCCCAATTGGTAGTTGATGCAACCTTTGGAAAGGACCGGTGTAAAGATCCCATCTTTATATCGTTTCTTCCATAAAAGGTGCCACAATCTCTTTAGAAAAGGATAAACCTTGAACCCTATATCTCCGATTATCACTTGAGATGAGCATAGTAGTCCCTAGACAAGCTCAATCGTCTCAAGATGTAGGATTGATGGGCTAAGGACACTCCGTTCTAAAGAACCTCATCTTGGACTATAAAACAGTGTCTCTATCTTGATAATGCAAGACCCAAGGTCAAAAAAGCGATGATTATAAGTCCAAGATGAGGACGGGATCAAAGTCCCAAACACATAAAAATCCAAGGAATCCCGAGCAATAACCAAATAAAATGGTCTATACGTGCGGAAGACGACTTGGAACACCCCCCCCTCTTATCAACACATGCACACAAGAAAGCAAACTAAGCAAGCACGAAAAATGGAATCTTGGGAGACTTGCTACGGCAAGGCACTTTGGATGAACAACGATCCGTTCTTCCCAAGGGGTAACTTAACCTCCGAACCCTAAAAAAACCTTTTTTTCAAAGTTTTGAGGAAATCAAAATGGCGTGGCGACTCCGTTTTTCAAATTAAACCGGATGTTTTCAAACTCAAGTGAATCCAATTTAAAACACAAAAAAAATAAATTTGGGCGCACATTCACAGCTGTCGGTCCCCTCAGTTCTTCTATCGGTTCCTTTGTCGGTCCCCTCAGTTCTGCTGTCGGTTCCCTTGGTGGTCCCCTCAGTTCTGATGTTGGTTCCCTTGGTCAAGTAATGAGCGAGGTCGAAACTGTAAGGTCGGAGGTTGGGTGTGCCGTTGGAGGTTCCTCTTTTGCGGGCTGCTGCCTTGGTGTGGGCGAGCCTTTTGTCTTCCCTGATGTCAGCCGGTATTGGCACATAACCAAGCCCCTGGACCGTGGTGTGGTCCTTGACTTCGATGACTTGGTGTTGGCCTTGTAACCTTTTGCCGAGCCCCAGTCCTGGGATGAAGTTTATGAGTTTCATCATCTTCATGGCTGGAGGAATCTTGTCTTGAAACAGTGGAAGGTCCACATTGCATATTTGGATCTTGGAGGTCTCCAGAGTGAATCCAGTTAATGTCATGTCGTCATTGTGATTGATTTCTAACACTGGAATGTCGTTGGTGCTGGTCCCCTCGGTGGTGACGCTGTCGCCGTTGACTGTGGTTAGCTCATTGCCTTACATGAACTTGAGGCACTGGTGAAGGGTGGATGCCACGCCATTGATTTGATGCAGCCAGGGTCGCCCCAGGATGGCTGTAAAAGTGATTGGAATGTCCAACACTTGTAATTCAGTGGGGATCATCCGCTTGCCGAACCAGATATTAAGAGTAGCAACCCCGAGAACTGTATGGGAAGTAGAGTCATAGGCCTTGACAGTGTGGACTGAAGGCTTCAGATCTGTAGGCTTGATGTCAAGCAGGTCCATCATCTTAGCGGGCAAGACATTCATTTCGGAACCTCCATCTACCAACACGCGGGGAAGGCTACGCTCGTCCAACTGGACTGTGATGTAGAGTGGCTCATTGTGATCAGCCCCAAATTTTGGAAGGTCCAAATCTGTGAAGGTGATAATGTTGCCGTAGTGGATGTTTTGGAAGGTCCAAATCTGTGAAGGTGAGGATATGAAGATGTGAGCAGGGACCAAAGGGAAATGTTCACCTGGGTTTGCTTGAGCTGAGTGAGGATTGGGTCCTCTTTTAGGGAACTTACGTCTTCGGCCTGGCCGGGTTGCAGTTCTGGCTCCGTCGACTTTTTGGTGGCCTTAGGTGGTAATGCATGGATTTGACCCAATCGGGTTAGAACGCTGACATCAGGCTTGGTTCCTTCTGAATAGGCCGCTCTGAGCTGAGCCATAGTTAGAAGAGGATTCCTCGTAGCGTAGGGCCATATGTCTTCCCTTAATTCATTGATCGTAGATGTGTTCCCGGGAGCTTCGGCAGCTTTACGGATTCTGTCCCAGGATACCGGCTTCGGTGCCTCTGCGGGGAGGTAGCCTATGGTTTGACGCAGCAGTTCGAATGTCAGTGCACAACAGTGGTTATCAGAACTGAACTGTACGTTGCTGATCCTCCGGGGGAGGTTGGAGAGTTCTTGGTTCAGGTGAACAGTCTCCTTGATCTCTTTACGGTATACCGCGCTCCTTTCCTTCTTGCTGAGCATACTTAGGGCATTCTGGAGTTGGGTTTGGCGATACTCGTGGTTTGCTAATTTTCCTCCACTCTTGGCCTAGATTAACTTTCTTGCAGTAGAGCCTGCTTCGAGATTTAGTGCCTGCGTTTCTTCCCATGTGAGAATAGCCAGTGCTTCCTTGAACTGCGCGCGGCAGTCTAGATAAACCTCCATCGGGGAAAGCTTTCCTTTCCTCTTTATCTGAGTGGCGGGTATGTCGAAAGGTGAGTACACGGCTTCCCAAACATACGCCCATGTGGTGGTTCTTTGTCCCCGGTTGATCGTTTCTGTAAACGAATGTCGCAGTCTGTGGAATCTCCCTGAGCACTTGTTGGAGATGTATTTCTATCTTTCTATTCCTTTTGATTAGACCTTCCTCTCTCAGTTGGCCTTTCAGTTTGAGTGCGGAAATGATCCGTCCCCATCCTCCCAGGACCCTTGGGATTTCGGTTTTGTTGACCTCATGCCTAGCTTGGAAGAGAATGGTTTCATCGTCTTCGTCGTCGCTTTCACAGAGAACTTGCTTTTCTCGGGGAGATAAGCGCTGGTACCCGTTTTGCTGTGCCATTCCATCTCCTAGGTCATCGAGACCGTTGACCACCCTCGTTTGGCAGAGGGGATTGGATGAGAACAGACGGTAGTCGAGGAAGTTTCCGTGAGCAAAACCCCTGAGGTCGAACTGGTCTAGAGTGGCCTCTAGCTTTCTGTCTGAAGCTGCTTGTGACACTTTAAGGGCTTGGTCCCTGTGGGTCCTTTGAGCTTGGTTTTCATCCCAGAGACGGTTCTCTTGAGCGGCTAGTTCCATGAGGGCTTTCCTTGCGAGAGCTAAACATTCTCCGTAGGTGCGCACCGTCTGACTAGTGTCTAGAACTGTGATCACATCCAAATCACCAAATGGTGGAAACACTTGGATTATGTTGACGAAGGAAGTCAGGCTGGGACATTCCATGTGGCCTTCCTTGATCTCGACTACCAAGAAGTTCACCCATATCTGTTTGATTGGACCCACGGGGGTGTTGAATTCTGCGATGTTGATAGTCTCATAATCTCGTTAGATCGCCAAGTCTATCAGAGCTAGCAGTTTGCTGGTGGGATGTCTGAATCCATGGTCGTGAGGACTGGGAGCAGAATCGAACTAGAGCATGTTGATGCTGAGGTGGTCATTTCCCTCGTCGGAAGCTGACTCTGTCTTATGGGGAAGACCTTTACAGATGTTTTCGGGGTGGCTACCGAAAGCGTTCCCGAGGTTGATCTGATTTGTAGCGGGTGAGGAGCTTTGTCTCCTTCGCTGTTGCCTTTGGCCTTGGCGGCGCTTGTGGCTTTAAGCTTGACTGACGGCACGGGCCGGTTGCCACCGGGCCGGTAGCTCGGAAGTGATGATGAGCTCGAGCTCGGTGAGCTGTGGCCTCATTTACCATGAGCAAAGGTCGCCGAGGGTAACTTTGGCGTTGCAAAATCTGATAATAAGGACCGGATCCTTGGTATCATCAGGATATCTGGAATAGATGATGTTGACGAAGTCGTCGTCAGTCACTTGATCAGAGGGGTTCTTCCTCGTGTCAACCAGTTGCTTCCAATTGTCGGATAGCTGCCTGTACTGGACGTTGAGCTTGACAATTTCCATGGTGTTGGAGCCCTTGTCGTAGGTGACCTGATCGGAACGGGTGCCGTCCTCGAAACTGAGCATGTGATTGCAGAGATCTGCCCGCGGATCTGCCGCGTCCTCGACTCCAGAGAGTCCTGATTCGTCGTCGTCTGACAGCTCAACCCAAACGTAAGGACGCCTCGCGTCCTGCTGTGTTGCTGGAGCTTCTAGGAAAACGTCATGCCCTTCGCTGGAGAAGAGGGGTTCAGCGGGCAATTCCTCGTGAAGACATCCCATACGACGTCCATGCATTCAAGATGAGTATGACGGTGCTTGTTGACCTTTATCACGAAAATCTCTTCGCCTGGCGAGGCCAGAGAGTTGTCTTGAAGAATGCTGACAAATCTCCGATTGGAGACAGGGGGTTTATGTGCCCGCATCATGGCAATGCTCAGTGTTTCTTTCTAGTCTACCTCCAAATGTTGTAAACGACAGTTGAACTTGATGTATCGGACTGCTTCAGGGTCTGCCTGCTCGAGTACGTTGACGTAGTTGGCATCTCCGGACTCTAAGGGATTCTGATGAGATATACCCCGATAGTCCCTTGGTTGATTTGAAGGAGGTAGCCCCGGTGCCTGGCTGCGGGAACGCTTGGCTGCTGTCTCGGCTTCGTTTCCTATAAGGAAACTGTCCCCTCTGATGACTCCAAGATCTCCCTGCCAGTTGATGAACTTGACGCACTGATGGAGAGTGGAGGCTATGGCTTTCATGTGATGTAGCCAAGGGCGTCCCAACAGAGCTGTGAATTCGGATGGAATGTCCACCACGTGGAATTTTGCTGGCACCATTTGGGTTTCGAACCAGAGCTCCAAAGTCACCGTCCCCAGGATGGGACGAGACTTGCTGTCGTAGGCCTTGATAGTCCGGGTTGACGGTATCAGGTGGCTTTCGTTGATGCATAAGGCTCGCATCATGCTGAGAGAGAGGACATTAACGGCTGACCCGTTGTCCACCAATACTCCGGGGAGTGATATGGTGTTGAGCTTGAGAGTGATGTACATAGCTTCATTATGCCCCGAGGCATCTCTCGGTAGGTCTTCATCACAGAACGTGATCATACTGCCATACAGTCGAGAATCGTAGATCTGGTCTCTATCCGGGGAAGGAGAGTCATCAAGCCATCCGTTTCCTGTTTTCCTCTTGCGAGGTAAAGCCTTTGCTGGAGCCTCGGGATTGTGTTGAGGCTGTTTGTGGCCATTGCCGCCCCTTGTTAGCACATTGATCGAGTGCGAGTGTCAAGCTTACTTTGATCTTCCCTTTGTCGGTCCGTGCTCTGAAGCTGGACAAATTGAACCTCGGCTGATCCCGCAGGGGGTTAGGTTTCTGACTGGTAGTAAGATTACCAAGATCTGAGTTATTCCGGTATCCCAAGGCCTGAACTCTGGTGTCAGCATGACTTTTCGACTTTCCCACCCCTGTCTTCTCTAAAGCTGCATGGCCTGGAGGAAGGGAGGACTGGCTGGAGTAGAGTACGTAGTAATCGAACCTCCCGGATGGCTCTCCGAGTGTACCCACACTGGTGTCACCAGCATCGTATCTTTCTCTCAATTTTTGTTGAGAGGACTTCTTCTTCTGTTTTCTCGGAGGATTGCTCCTGACCATGTCTTGGGACTCGTACTCCAAGAAGGCAGAGCAATCACAAACATAGTAGCTGATGTGGACATTTGATGGGGACCTGGCTGGAAGAGGCGGAGGCACTGGCTCTGCGGCAATCTTCTTAGGAACCCATTCAATGGTATTCACACTGTTGTTGTTTGGAAAGGGATTTTCGACTGTATTGGGCCCACGGGGATGCTCCAATTTTCCTTCCTCTATCAGGTTCTGGATTTTGTATTGTAACCCCACGCAGTTGTCGGTGGTATGGTCATGATACTGATGGAAGGAGCAGTACTTGCTCTTGTCAGAGTTGACTACGGGATTCTTGGGTTTGTAATTTGCAACGGGTTTAAGGAGACCTTCCTTGATTAACCCTTCCAGCATCTTGCTCAGCGGCATATCCAACTTGTCAAAGTGTACGGCAGGCTGCTTCTGAGTGGAATTATTGCTTTTTGGGACTGGGTTTCTCTTGCCCGACCGCTGTCCCTGATGGATGTAGTTGACAGACGTATCTTTTCGTTTGCCGGGGGCCGGTGCGGGATTGAATGCAGCCGCCGATCGGTATCTGTATGGGCCGTGCAATAACCAACTTTTCCTTGAGGTCCTTCTCAAACCGTGAGCCGACATTGACCATGGCCCGAGATCTGGGAAGAAATGATGACTGATGAGAGTTCTGATGGACGGTCTTAAGCAGGACTTGAAGATCCGCATCTGTTCATCCTTGGAGAGTGGCTCCATGATCTCGGAGAGTTTCCAACTCCATCTCTTGTAGAATTCTCCGACGCTTTCATCCGCTTTCTGCTCAGTGGTGATTAAGTCCTCACGACTCGTTTCCCACTCTAAGTTGGATCGGTACCGCTCTAGGTAGATGTTACTGATCTGATCCCAGGTGTGGCGATCTGCAGGCTTGACCCTCAGAAACCATCGTAACGCTGAACTCTTGAGCGTATGCTGGAAGTGGTCGGCCATTTGCTGGAGGGTTGCTCCTTTCGCTCTCATGTCGAGAATATAGGTGTCGACATGCGTTTGAGGACATTCGGTTCCATCGAATCGGTCTATCTCCGGCATTCTGAACTTGGCAGGGAGAGGCGTGACCATTCCCGGATCTGTGGATTTGAGCGTTTCTTGCTTTGAGCTACTCATGGTGGCTTTCAGGTCTTTCATCTGTTCGACCATCCAGGCTAAGGTAGGGTCCAGTGGTGGACTGTGAGGCTCGGCTCCGGGTGCTACCATGTGAGCGGTAGTGATTGGAGGTGGAAGGCTTGATATATGCGAGTATATGGAGGCCTTTTCTGAACTGTATCGGGGTGTGTCCCCAGTGTTTAGGGATTCGTGTATAGGCAATGGGATGAACCCAGGAGGGTATTGAAGGATATTGGCATCTGTTTGAGATGGTCCAGTGGTTCGCTGGTGGTATTGAGTGATGGGAGTAGCATCGGCCTGGCCATATATGGCAGGGTTGCCCTGAGAGGTGGCAACGTGAAGCCTAGGTCGGCTGTTTCCTTGGTTCGAAGGCATTCTGTAAGTTTGCGGAGGAGGAACCTGGTTGAAGGTTTGAGGAACTGGTTTCGGGGAATCGTCATCCTCGACCAGGACGAAAGTACCATCTGACTGGGGGATAGCTGTTATACCTCGCTCATTCAGAAGCTGTACCACGAAATTCTGCTGATCTTCTTTCTGCCTCTTGTGAACCTCACAAGCCCAGATGGCTTCTTCCAAAGTCATATCTGTTACCGGTGGCTGGGGTCCGTTCCCGTCACGATTTCTCGGTGAGCTAGACATGTCGGATATTCTGACTGAGGGAACTGAGGGAACCGAATAACCGTCCTGACGCCGCCAGTAATCGTGATTACGGCGAGGCGCCGACACGGAATTCGAACCACTTTCGCTCGCCGGCAGGAACGAAAGGCATGGTTTAGGCTTCGGAAAAGGGTATTTGGCTCAAGGTTTCAGGCTTGTGCAATGTGCAGTTACCGATTAATATTTACTTAAAACGCATTTTCTCAGAGTCCTAATCGGTTGGAAAAGAGCGTGTATTCTATTTCGCAACTAACCCTAGAGCTCTAATCAGTGGATCTCGTCACTACGCTTATAAGCCCCTCCTTTCCATTTGTAGATCATCTTTCTCGGGACGGACTATCCCGAGTGAGGTTCTATAAGGCAAGCGAGTTCCACCGATAAAAGAAAGAGTGAACTTAAGGCTAGCTGATCACGCAAACTTCCAACGCATGTGACGCACGGGCCACAGTCGAAGTCAACGTCCTTAAGTTAAGGCGGGGATCGTGCCAAAATTTTGGCATGACCTCTCCTGACTCGCTTGTGCGAGGGGCCTTAGCTTTTAGCGTTGGCTAAGTTGTGGCTGGCACGGTGCATACGATGAGGGTTTGGCGACACGATGTCGCATTGAACCTTCGGGTATATTTTTCGGTAGAGCTCCGCGTCAAAGTCAAGGCTGAAAAGCTCAAGACTTTGGGTCGGGAAAGACCTTCGGTCTCAATCTCTCGAGCTTGACTCGTGGCGGGACCCGGCGTAAAAAACATACACTTAGGCTTTATGACACGAACTAAGCCAAAAATCAACCGGGGTCTTGGACGAAGTGTGACACAAAGAGTGCATGGCTTACACGGGCTAGGATGGGCTATTTTGGACGACCCCGTGCGCCCTCGAAAGGTGTCTGGCAGACCAACCAAGGTGCAACTGAACGGTCATCCCGGGTTACGGGTCGTAGTGTGCAGTGTACCGAGGTAGCAAGTGCACGTGAAGTGCGGTGTATCGAGGCAGCAAGTGCGAGTAGTGTGCGGTGACTAAAATTCTTTTTCTGAGTAAAACAGAGATTTTTCAGAATGTGTCTTAAAGAATTTTGATGCGCAGTTCAAAAGATAGCATGAAAAACAAACATGAATGGGAATGCACAAACATGGTATGATTTTGTTAAAACGACAATGTAATGCCTTTGAAAAAACCGTTCGAGGTTTAAAGTAACACACGCACACGAAAACGAGGAAGGGTAAACGAAAGTTTGACCCACGGAAGTCTTTTTTGAAAACATCGGCAGTTTTGAAAAAAACATTCCTCTCCCCAGCGGAGTCGCCAACTGAAATTACCCGGGATTTCACGCGGACGCCAAACGCGGTTGTATTTCGTGGAGGGTTGGTGTCTGAGACCTCACTTTTTGGGAAGGGAGAGGAGTCGCCACGCGATTTTTGTATTTTGAGCCCAAACGTTGAGAAACGACTATTGTTTGAAAAAGGTGTCATTTTTATTGGTAGCAAAAACTTAGGAAAAGGCTTTGAAAACAGGGGGTCATTTTTATTGGCAGCAAAAACGAGTAAAAAGCTTTTTAGTACCAAAGAGTGTTAGGTTCGGAGGTCACGTTACGTTTCGGGAAGAGTATTACGAGATCACCCGAAATACCTCGTATGACGAGTCTTTCTACCTTTCTCGAAAACGTGTGCGTGTGTGTGTGTGTTTGCATTTTGAAATGGGGGCTTGAATGACAAGCTTAATCTTGGTTTGAATGTCAAACGTTGATTAGGTGATTCTTTTTGGAAAAGGCGAGCGTTTGAATGACAAACGTCGGTTTTGAAGTTTTAGGAAAAGTGGCGTGAATGCTGATTTTAACTGTTTATCTTAAGTGTCAAATGTTGACTTTTAAGAAAAGAGCGTTTGAATGTCAAACGTCCGATTTTGAGTTTGAAGATGAGTGTTTGGATGACAAACGTCATTTCGCGCGTTTTGAAAGAGAGTTCGAAGGTCGAACTCCGATTTTGAACCGGGCATGTCATTGTTAACGATTTTACAGGAAAAACGTATTAAATGATTTTGAGTGTCAAATGGCGGCTTTTAAGTTTGAAGATGAACGTTTGGATGCCAAATGTCATATCGTGCATTTTGAAAGAGAGTTCGAAGGTCGAACTCCGGTTTTGAACCGGGCATTACATTGTTAACGATTTTACGGGAAAAACGTATTAAATGATATGCGATCAACGAATTGGGTTGCGACTCGGACTTTGAAAAGTAAATAATATCACGATCCAAACGGGTCGGACTTTTTAAATGACATTATTTAAAGTGCAGTATCAACGGAATCAAACGATCCGGAATTGTAAAGTACGATCGACGAGCCAAACGGCTCGGAATTGTAACATTGCATGAAAGTAAAGGACGTTCGACGGATCAAACAATCCAGAATTTGTAAATGACAGGAATTTAAATGACAATCGACGGATCAAACGATCCGGAATTGGTAAATGACATAAAAGTAAACGGAACGGGGTCGAAACTTCGTTTTAACCCGAGATTACTTCTCTTACGGGAAGAGAAGAGGATCTAGGGGCTAAAATGTATCGGACCCCGTTAGACAGAGGTGTCTACATTTCAACAGTGTCGTCCGAAACGGTTGTAGCAACTGGCGCGTAAATCGAGATAAAATGAGTGTTTTAGAGAGAGAGGGAACTAACTATGGCTAGGGTCGGCTCCTTTGGCTGGGGGGGCATATACGGGATACGAAAGTGTGTTTGGAACGGTGTTTTGAGGTGGCGGGGGTCATATTTGATCGAAATATGGAGTTTTCACGCAAAACAAGGTAAAACCGAGGCTCGAGGGGAGAGGAACCAGTTAAGGCCCTGGCTTAGGGTGAAAATGGAGTGAGTTTTTGAAATGTGTCAACGCGGGACCATGTCGACTTCTTAACGCATACTAACAAGAGTTATGCCGAAATTTCGCCACCAAGTGACGAGAGGCCATGCCAGATTTTTCAACTCGAAATGAGGAGAGGTCATGCCCAATTCTTCCAGGGTTTTACCAGCAAATTGCGGTCTCGTACAATCAAACGTACTTTTGACCCTCTCTCCTCCCGAGTTTAGATGTTGACTTGGACTTGGTTTTGAAAACCCCGAGTTTGACTTGTTTTGGCTCGTATGCCCATAGGTTCGTTCTCCCTTTCGATTGGTGGGTTCCACGTGCCCTATAGGACCTCTGCCGGGATTGTCCGTCCCGGAGGTGCAATACAGGTGGAATACAGGGGGTCTATAGACGTAGTGATGGAACCCACTAATCCAGGAATAGCGTAGAATGCGAAAAAAAAAGGTTTCCCCCTTTTCCAACCATTCCTAGGATTAATAAAAATCATTTTTATAAAAAAAAACATAAAAAATATATAAAAAAAAGCATATGCATGAGTCCGTCCTCAGCCTATCCTCTCCCCTACCTAAAGCCGTTCTCTCCCCTTTCAGCGAGCAAGTATTGGGTCAGAGTTCCGGGCGGTCGGTTAATCAATTTCTCTCCGGCCAGGGATTCTCTTTCAGCAGTCTTAGAAAAAAAACGTAAAATCATCAGCTTCAACATCCCAGTGTTAAGAATGGCTAATATGGTAGTCAACCATGCTGGTAATCAGATGCCAGGAGGGGCTCCCCCAGCTCAACCCATACCTCACATCTGGTATGATGTATGTGACTGTGAAGATTGTTTGGAAGATGAATATCAGGACTGGATCAACGAAGATGCTCCTTAATGAAAGAAGAAGAAGAGGAAGTCCATGCAACATAAATTGAAGGAGGGATATGAAGCTGGAGACGAGAGCGTGGGAATTTTAGGCGAACCGTCAAGCAAATTTGACTATTACGTCAGTTACCCCAAAAGGCCAACCAAGGAAGTGGTCAGCAAAAACGAAGTCCAGCCCAACCCTCTCATCGTCATTGATCCTCCCAGGATAAAGAGTTCTGAGCCTATCGCCACTGCGAAGTCTGACAAGAAGCCGGCTGATTTGAAAGCAGAACATGAGGCTCCAATGGAATGCAGAGTCAACCAAGGCGGAACCAAGGTATCTCCCGAAGCAAACTTCGTCAACATCATCTAGGTTAACCCTCCTTTTGGCCGCACAGATAAGGTTGTGATCAGTAAAGAGGAACTGACTTATCCGCAGGGTATTGACCAAATTAGCCAGACCCTTCAGCCAATGAGTCCGTCTGTCATGAACGAACTAGCAAAGGGACTGCATCAGGTTTCTCTAACTCCCCGCACCATCTTTTCAGAATACCGGCTTGCCACTGATTTCCGACAAGTTCCCCGTTCGGCCTGAAGTCTCCAGTCTTCTGGAAAACAACAGCAAGAGCAAGCAAAAGTCCAACCCGTGTCAAAAGCTTCGAGTCAAATAAGTAGAGTAGGGTCGAGAGTTAGTAAAGGATTTTTGAATCCCAGTCCTCAGAGTCTTTTGTTATCGAGTTTGAGTCTCTAGATAGGTCTGATACTCTCACGGCTGATGATCATCTCCGTGTCTTTAACTCTGTCTTCCCTTTTGCATTGAATGAAATGGTTGACCTTTCTGCGTATCCCTTAATTGCCACCTTAACAAATGATAAGTTAACTAAGACAAATCTTAATGACTTAAAAGTGGTTAATAATGATTCATTTGAAGAGGACACAGACCTTTTAGATGAAAACTTTTTAAATGATAATATAAAGCAGGTTTTTGACCGAGACGACAATCGGGCCCAAGCTGCCGATGAGGTATTAACTACAGTGAATTTGGGAACTACTGAAGAGCCCAAAGGGACACAGATTGGCAGTTTCTCCACCGGGAGAGAACGGGAAGCCCTCATTGATCTGCTCAAGGAATATGTGGACGTATTTGCCTGGTCCTACAAAGACATGCCCGGGTTGGATACTTCGACTGTTGAGCATCGAATTCCCCTGGATCCGAAAGCCAGGCCAGTCAAACAGAAACATCGTCGGATCAAGCCAGAATGGTCCCTCCAGGTCAAAGAAGAAATAGAGAAGCTGCTCAGAGTGGGTTTCATCAGAGTGGTCGAATACCCCAAGTGGTTGGACAACATAGTAACGGTTACCAAGTCAAATGGCAAAGTCAGGGTTTGCGTGGACTTCAGAGACCTAAACAAGGCTAGCCCGAAGGACGACTTTCCCTTGCCCAATATCGATCTGTTGGTAGACACTACCGCCAGCTACGAAGTCAAATCATTCGTGGATGGTTTTGCGGGTTACAATCAGATTAAAGTTGCCAAAGAAGATCAGGAAAAGACTGCCTTCACCAGCCCTTGGGGAACCTTCTGTTATACGGTTATGCCCTTCGGTCTGAAGAATGCCGGCGCCACTTACCAGCTAGCAGTCACTGCACTTTTCCATGACATGATCCACAAGGAGATCGAGGTCTATGTTGATGATATGATTATTCATTCCAAAGGATCAGATGGTCAACACCTGATCGACCTGAGGAACTTCTTCAACCGGCTGCGGGAGCATGAGATGAGGTTAAACCCAGCAAAGTGCACTTTCGGCGTGGTTCGAGGAAAGGTTCTGAGATACATGGTCACAGAACAAGGAATTGAAGCCGATCCAAGAAAGATCAAAGCCATCATGGAGATGAAGCCACCAACAACAGTCACAGAGGTGAAGGCTTTTATGGGCCGTCTCCAATATATTAGCCAATTCATCCATCAGCTAACCTCTATCTGTGAGCCAATCTTCAAGCTGCTCAGGAAAAATCAGGAGGTTGAATGGAACGAACAATGTCAAATAGCCTTCGAGACGATCAAGGCCTACTTGGTCCATCCCCCAATCTTGTGTCCTCCACATAAGGACAAGCCTTTGTTGCTACATTTGACAGTTACAGATACGGCTGTCAGAGCCATGCTCGCACAAGAAAATCCAGATTCAAAGGTGGAAAATGCCATATACTTCGTCAGCCGAAAGCTTCAGGGCAGCGAATTGAACTACTCAGCTTTAGAAAAAACCTGTGCAGCTTTGGTATGGGTGGTCAGCAAACTGAGACACTACCTCTTAGCGCATACAGTGCACCTAGTGTCAAAGATGGATCCCATCAAGTGCCTATTCGGAAAGGCTTCTCTGTCGTCAAGACTTGCGAAATGGTCATTCTTCCTAGCCGAATTCGATATCAAGTTCGTAACCCGCAAGGCAATCAAAGGCCAAGCTCTGTCGGATCATTTGGCAGATTTCCCAAGCTCAGAAGCACCCGAGGGCGAACCCCAGTTTCCAGATGATGGAATTTTCATGATAGAGGGAATGGACCGTTGGCAGTTGTTCTTCGACGGTGCCGCCAATAAAAGAGGCAATGGTATCGGCATGGTGTTGGTTGATCCAAAGGATGTGCAAACCCCCATCGCTATCAAGTTAAATTTCCCGTCTACTAACAACGCCGCGGAATACGAAGCTTGTATAGCCGGCCTCGAGGCAGCCTTGGAACAAAACGTCGAAAAGCTGGAGGTGTACGGAGACTCTCAGCTAATCATCAATCAGGTATCCAATAAGTGGAGAACGGTGGACCCGTACCTACAAATGTACTATGCTTACATGGAAGATCTGATCGACCAGTACAAGGAGGTCACGTTCCACTACCTACCCCGGGACAAGAACAGGTTCGCGGATGCCCTGGCCACTTTGGCCTCTTTGGTGGAAATTCCAGAGGGAAAATCAGTAAAAACCATTCAGGGTTGGGAGGCGCGAGAACCCCCGCCTACTGTTGCCAGATCGAGCTAGAAAAGGTCGATGACTTGTGGTACAGCCAGATATTTCAGTACCTTAAGCATGGCGAAGCCTCGTTCCCGACGGAAGAGGATGGTAGACTAAAAGAAGGTCTCCATGCCAAAAGTTTACAAGCTTTAAAAAGGTTGTCTGCACAGTACGTTATTCTGGGAAATGACCTTTGGAAGAAAAGGCACTGATGCCCACTTCTACTCCGCATCAGCAAGTCTAAAGCCAGAAAGGTCATGGAAGAAGTCCACGGTGGCGCATGCGGGCCACATATGAACGCCCGAGCCTTGATGTTCAGCATACTCGGGATGGGTTATTATTGGATCTCCATGGAAACTGACTGCATTCAGTTTGTGCAAACCTGCGATAAGTGTCAGCGGTTCTCCAATCTCAACCATATACCTCCCCATGATCTCTACTGCATGAGCACTCCTTGGCCATTCGCAACTTGGGGAATCGACGTTATTGGGAAGATAACTCCTGCCAGTAGTAACGGGCACGAGTTCGTGTTGGTCGCTGTAGATTATTTCACCAAGTGGGTTGAAGCAGCGTCCTACAAAGTCCTTAACTCTAGAAAGGTGGCCCGTTTCATAAAAGAGAACATTCTGTGCCGATATGGAGTTCCAAATGAGATTATCTCAGACAACGGGTCACACTTCGAGGGACACACCGACGAACTGCTCGTAGAATTCAGAATCAAGCGACATAAGTCTTCCCCTTATCGCCCTCAAACCAATGGTGTTGTCGAGGCCGCAAACAAAAATCTAGAAAGGATCATCCGGAAGATGGCTGAAAGGAGCCGGGATTGGCCTGAGAAGCTTCACTTAGCGCTTTGGGGCTACCGTACTTCAGTAAGAACGGCCACCGGTGAAACCCCGTTCGCTTTGACATATGGGATGGATGCCGTTTTGCCCATCGAGTTAGAAATACCCTCTCTACGGGTTCTTCTTGAAAATGAGGTCAACGAAATAGAATGGCTTCAGAGTCGACATGACGAGTTAGCTCTTCTGGACGAGCGATGGCTTAAGGCAATGGAGCACATCCGGCCTTATCAGAAGCGCATGTCTAGGGCCTTTGACAAGAAGGTACATCCCCGCGACATAAAAGTGGGTGATTTGGTCCTAAAAGAAAAGCCGCCGAATCAATTCAGTCCTCTGGGCAAGTGGGCTCCAATCTGGGTAGGCCCGTATCTGGTAAAAGAGATCTTCTCTGGCGGAGCAATGAAGTTGAAAGATTTGGATGGTAATCCCTTCATGCACCCAGTAAACGGCGACAAACTGCGCCGCTATTACGTCTGAATCGAGTCCTCCCCCTCTAAAAAAAAAAAAAAAAAAAAAAAAAAACAAAAGCGTGAAAATAATGTACCCAGACGAGACTGAAAACCTCTCAAAAGGCAGTTCGTGCAAAATAAAGGGCGCGCTCGGTGCTAAAAGAATATACCCAACTAGGCTGAAAACCCAAAAAACGGGCGGTCTAGGTAGAAAATAGGGTTGCACCATTTGTCCCCCTTCTATCTATCCCTTTCTTAAACACAAAGTTAATTGGGTCGAACTACGGAGACCTGAGCCCCTTAGTCCAATCTGTAAAAGGGGAACGTAGGCAGCCGTTCGCGGTTCGGTCTAAAAATCATAAAAATCATCAAATCCTGTCAACAGTTGTATTTGTGATTACCAAAATGTGTCTTGATTAAGCTCTGAAGTAATTTCAACTTTCATCACATTAATACATTCATTGATGAGTTCAAGCACGATTCACTCTCGACTCATTAACATTAGCAAAATAATATCTTTTAAAAGGTACATCTAAATTATCTGTGTCGGCAAATAAGGGATACAAGGATAGGTCACCTAATCCTAGTCGCTCGTTCCCACTCCCGAACTAGCACCCTTCTTCTTCCTCTTCCTCGGTCCACGGGAGGTCTTTTGCTTAGCTATCCCAAATATTTCTGTCTCCCGTCGCCCCAGCTCGGGAATAATGCGAGTCGGTGAGTCAACCAATCCGGCAGCTCTCAGCGCCGCCTGGGCAGCTCTCTCCTCTCTCAGAGCTGTCCTCCAAGCCATAACTTCAGGGTCGTCCTTCATCTTGGCTCTCCTCTCTACAAGTCTCTCAAAATCTACTGCCGGATCATCGGTCACATTGTCGGGGTCAGCCTGTGCCTCAGCATCGCGTAGCTCCAGGCTAGATTGGTCACCTCCTCGGATCCCTCGGCAATATGCCTCAATGGTGTGCTGAACTGGTCCCATCTGCTCCCCGTACCAAATGAGATACAAGGTGGACAGATATGTGATTCCCCGGGTCTTCCGTATCAGCGTATGAGTAGGAAAAGCTGCTCTTGAAAAAGCCCTGGCAAAGAACCTGAGAGTCTGGACATCAGTCATGACAAGAAGAACAGTATCCCGAGCCATCTGCTCTCTGAACCCATCAACAGCCTGCTGTGGGTATCCATACTGCCTCTGAACAAGCAAGGGAATGTTAAATGATGAGAAGCACAATCCCGGCAGCCTCACTATAACAGAGTCATCCTGCCTACTGCTCATGGTCTCAAGTCTCCATCCAGGAACCCAGTACTGGATATCAGTGGTAGTATACCTGGCCAATCGCCTCTGCCAATTCTCCTGTGAAGCCTCCGGAGCCACTCGCCTCTGCTGTGTGACCCAAGGTGCTACAGTCTGCCCAACAGGTAATGGGGAGATGAGCCTCAATCGCTCAAAGAGCCACAATGACAAGAGACTGGGGCTGCCACGTCCCATATGCACCGACCCTCCAGCTAGTCAGTCCATCCCATGATACGTCTCTGCCAGCAGAATGGGAACTATGTCTCTCTCTCTCTGCCCGAGACAGATCTCAGTCAGTGTGGTACCTCGAGAGCCCCGCATCTGTCTAAAAACTCCCAGCAGTAAACCTGAACATACCCCGTCGTACTCACAAAAGCAGTACAGGGAGATCATGATCAGCATAAAAATGTCTATGGCTGTGGATAGGTCAAACAGCTCCGGATGCGATACAGCCAATCGGGCTATCTGGGCCAGGTCAATAAAGGACAGGTCAAGAATCAGATCAGTCACCTGCTCGGGGTGAAATCCCAAGAAATCGGCCAACTGCTCAGCCAAAGGTCACAGATCTCGGGGAAAGACTGCATCTCTAAGCTCAGCTCCCCCAATCAGTGCCCGGAACTCCTCAATGGTGGGTGTAAGTTCATTATACGAGAGGGTAAAGACATGCCTCTCGCAATCCCAGTACCTGGATGCAGCCCGGAGAAGGTTCCAATCAACCGCCCACTCCTTTAATGCCCAGATGCATCTCAACCCATATCGTTGGTCGATGATCCTTCTATTGTTGCTGCGATGATGGCGGGTCAGATTTATGAGATCGGAATGAAATTGACGCTCTTTGGTCTTAGATCTGTCGTCATAATGTTCCATTTTGGGCCAAAGATCAAATCTTGGGGCTAATTTTGAGGTGGAAGGCAAGTTTGACACCTGATGTAACTGCTGGAATAAGTGGTTTACGAGTCTGCCTTTTATAAAGTGTTGGGGCTTGCTGACCAAGAAACCTGTCTCCAGGACTCTCTTTGTTGTGCGACATGAAGGCTCCATGAAGTCCTGTGTCGGACGACATGGAGAGGTCTATCAGGATCACCAGCAGCTGCAACTGCAGCAATCCCAAGCAGCCCAATGCTTGCTCAAAAAACCACCCAAACCTGTCCAAAACACCATAAATTCATGCCTAAACACTCCCCCTCACTCATCAAGCCCACGGGAGAGGATCCGGCACATTCAACACACCCACAGACACATAAATGTCACCCAATGCGTACAAAAACCGCAAAGACACCAAAAGCCACCATTTTGTGCCTTTCTTGGGATGAACTCGTGCATATGAGCTCACAAATACATAAATAAACAAACATTGTATTTGTCAAAGTACAAAAAACAATAAAATACTTGTTTATACAATCAAAAGAACAAAAAGTGCATGCATTTCTCCTCTCTCCCTAAAAAGAGTCAAAGCATGGCAAAAGGGGACCGTCGTGATCACTCCGACTCGGAGTCGTCATCGGAATCATCCTCCTCACCCTCCTCAGAGGTGTCGTCATCCTGGACGCTGCCCACCTCCTCCTCAGAGCCGCTCTGCTCCTGGCCATCATCGCCACCCTCCGGCGCCTCATGGATCTCGCCGTCTGAATCATCATCCTCATACTGGGACCAAGGATGGGGCTCGGCATAATACCCATGCCACTCAGGCACGGTAGTGAAAGGGGGCTGGTAGGGATCATCCTCGCCATCATCACCATCGGGTTGGGGCTGCTGACTAGACCCGCCCGCCTGTGAGCCAGAAGGAGCCAAAGCCGGCCTAGGCCTCTTCTTCGGAGGCACAACGTCACCAGGCTGAGAGCTACACCTACCCTTCCAGTGCTCCGTGCTCCTCTGAAACTGGCTCAGCATCTTCACAGCACCGGTGAGCGCCTTCGCCACCGTCCTGAACGTCTTGGCTGGAACCTGTTCAATGAAAACAGAAAAGGCAGTCATAAGCAATCAATGCATACAGTAAAGCAGTTAAAAGCTTGAACGAATCAGAAAAGAAAAGATAGCTCATAGAAGTAGTCCCGTGGGGAAGCCGCAGATGAGGATGTGTCTCAGACAGGTCAAAAGAAGAACGGCGGATGACACCCCAGCCTCATACTCAAAAAATCGGGGAGGCGCCGGTATCTGCATCCCCGCCGCCCTCCTGGCAGCCATCACCTGAGGAGTCACCAATCGGGTGAAGACGAACTGGGCATAGTCCCCACCATCAAAAAGCTCAGCAGCATCAATACTGGTCCGCAGCCGCTCCAAGTTAGGCAAGGCACGGATATGCCATATCCCCGCAGGAGGATCATGAGGGACGCGGGAGACAGCGCCATAACCATGCTGCCTACAAACTCTCTCCCCCAAATAAAGGGCATCTCCCTCCAGGCCAATCAATAGCCTCCTCGTCCTGGTCACCAGGGCAGCAGCACCAACCACATCCTCGCCATACCTACCATGCCAGGGGAAATGTCTCAACCCAACAGGGGTACCCCTCAAAGCAATCATGATGTCATGGTAGCAGGCCGTCTTACGGGGCTTCACCCCGTCCACCTTCCGGCTCTCCCTCGCTCCAAAAGTCCAACGGCGAATAGCAGGGAACAGATCTGCCGCAATCCTCTCAGGCACAGTCCAGGCGTAACAGCCGAACACCTCATAAGCCCACACCTGAGATCAAAAGACAGAAAGCTTTCAGTGTGCAGCAACAGTAAAAGAATGAAGACAGAAAAGTCAAATGCGGTAGTCAAGTTGCGAAAAAGCAAAGGGCATACCTCCAGCACAGTCTGATAAAAATCCAAAGAGGTCACACTGCCTCTGCTCACCTCATCCAGACCTCTATATACCTGGGCCAAACCAGCCTCTCCCCATGAAAAGGTGGACACCTGGCTCCAATCTCTAAGAGGCTCCAACAGAAGAGTCAATGCCGTCGTAGAGGCATTACAGAATAGGGTGTCAGAAAATCCGGCCCAAACAAAGGCTCTCGCCAACTGCTCAGCAGTAACAGTAGCAGCATCCTCAGCAAAAAGACGGCACTGATGAGTCAAAGCAGAGTGCAAGTCCGCCAGCGGAACCCCATTGCCCTTCAGGCGAAGGGTCAGTCCAGTCAAAGCTCTAATGGCGTCTGGGCTCAGCATGCCGGGGTCCTCAGAAAAGATCGGCCTCTCTGTGAACTGTAGACCGGTAATGGTAGTGAAGTCATATGGAGTGATGGTCGACTCACCCCAAGAAAGATGAAATGTGTGGGTAGAATCCCACCAGTACTGTCTGAAGGCACGCACTAGCTCTACGCTCCTGGCCGTGTCTCCAAAGTCTCCAACAGCTGTGAAAAATGGTCCAAGACCAACAGCGAATACCAGGCCCTAAGGACTGCCCGGCAAGTCAGAGGAGCCAGGAAGAAGACCCCAGATGGTCGCAGTCGCCTCAGGGGACCCCTTGGTCCGTAAAGTCTGCAGGTAAGCACAGCACATGTATCAAAAGCATACTCATCACAATATGTGCATTCATTCATGTGCATTTTCAAAAAAAATCAACACATTCTTTCAAAAGAAGAAAAAACGAAAAAAGAAAAATCTTTCAAAATCATACATTCCATGCCAAGCATGCAATTCCTTTTTGGGTGCGATTTCCCCCAATTTCAATCTCAAACCCTAGAAATCAAATTTCAAAAAGGGTTAATCTTTTAAAAAATACTTACCCCCTTCGGCTCCGTGGTGGAAGTATGAAAGTCGAGGTCCGGGTGGAGGCCATTCCCCTCCGAAAATGTCTTCCGTCTATTCCTTTCGACGAGTCTCCTCCTCTCGGACAAGACTTGTTGCACGTTCCTTCTCGATTCGGCTCGCGGAGGCATTATCAAAATCTTTGATTTGAATCAAATTGAGGGAAGAAATTTCGAATTTTTCTATCCCTTTCTCTCTCTGTTCTCGGTGGCAATGGGTATTGATTTAGGTCTGTCTTACGACCTGCGGTTTTAATTAAAACTGCCTGGGAACCTTCCCATGTCAAACGACAACCATGGTCCAGAAGGGGTGATTTTCCCCTTTTGCCCCTAATTAAGTTCCGTCAGCCTATCTTGGCTTCTCATCATCAAAATTCATCAATTCATTTGGGGTCAATTGCCCATCTCCCTTGGTCAACACAAAAATTGGCCCGGAATGGCCATAAACTACCCGGTCCGGAAAATTGTACAGTTTCCAAACACAAAAATTGGCCCGGAATGGCCATAAACTACCCGATCCGGAAAGACCGTACAAATTTCCCACTCAATACAAATCTTCGGGGTGACTCCCCACCAAAAACAATCAAATTCGCGGGTGACTCCCAAAGAAAAAGTCAAATCCTTGGGGTGACTCCCCACCAAAAACAGTCAAATTCGCGGGTGACTCCCAAAGGAAAAAGTCAAATTCGCGGGTGACTTCCCAAAGAAAACAGTCAAATTCGCGGGTGACTCCCAAAGAAAAAGTCAAATCTTCGGGGTGACTCCCCTTGGAACAGTCAATATCAGGGTATAAACGCCCATCTTCGGGGTGACTCCCCACCAAAAAAGAGTCAAATTTGCGGGTGACTCCCAAAGAAAAAAGTCACATCTTCGGGGTGACTCCCCTTGGAACAGTCAATATCATGGTATAAACGCCCATCTTCGGGGTGACTTCCCACCAAAAACAGTCAAATTCGCGGGTGACTCCCAAAGAAAAAAGTCACATCTTCGGGGTGACTCCCCTTGGAATAGTCAAATCTCGGGTATAAACGCCCATCTTCGGGGTGACTCCCCTTGGAACAGTCAATATCGGGTATAAACACCCACCTTCGGGGTGACTCCCCTTGGAACAGTCAATCTCGGATACAAAGCCCGTAGCCTTTCATTTGGCACGTCCATCTTTAACCAACTACGATTTGGCTTGATTCCCCCACGGGATACGTAGGAATCCTCTTCATAAGAGGTCCAGCCACTTGACCATCTTGGTCACCTCTTTCCCCACCGTTCGTGTCCGAATCGGGATTCTCATTTTTTATCGACGACCCTGCTTCCCGTGGAAGTGACATCGCCGAGGGGCTCTGTGAGTACCCCGACCCGATATCATGTTTTGGGTCCATTTTAATTAATTGTTGGACTCATATAATTGCTAAAGAAGCAAATAGAGACCAATTGCCCATGCAACCCAGCAAACCCATTGGGCTTGCCAAGCATTCGGCCCAATATGGCCAAAAGGAATACGCTGTCATCCGACATGGGACACTAAGGCGGTTTAACTTCCCCTGTCGGACGACAAAGGCCTTCCCATCAGCCTGCCTATAAATACAAGGCATGGCTGATCATTATAAAGGGGCTTGGAGTGAATAGAGGGAGGATACCAGTAATATAGGGAAAACTCTGTCCAAATAGAGTCTCTCTCTATCTCTCATACACACACACTCACCTCCCTCCTCACACACACACACACTTCAAGGTCAAGATCCAAAGAAGCTCCCTTTGTTGGTGTGTAGAAGGGGTGGACACCATACTACTGGTGATCTCACCTTGTGGACTACAATAGGTAGCCACTAAACCCTTCTCCCTCTTTAAATATAGTCTTTAATACATTTATAATACATTGCATGCTTACTTGCTTTAATATTATGTAGAAATTGGGATTTTTGTATGATAAAGGTGGTGGAGAAGTGAATCTTCAATATTCACTTCTCCCCACCTCAGATCTGAACATTTGGTCATCTTAGGATCAATAAAGATTCAATCTTTACGCATTTGCATCGAGTTAGGAGGAGATGCCTACTTCAAAGTGGCCAAAAATATGTGATTCATCACATTTGGTCACTAAAACCATGTGATCCTCCCATAATACTCATATATTACTGTTTTAATACTGCATACAGTTAATAAAGGTGCTTAGTTTTCCTTGAGAAGTAAAGGGGAATCAAACAGACTGAAGGGCACAGAAATGGCCTATCCCTGTCGGACGACACAGGACTCCATGGAGATCCTGTGTCATACGACATGGAGATCCCAGAAGGCTGTAAAGCCATTCTTGGACTTCTGATCTGTCCAGATTACCCCTTTTGTAACTCAAAGCTTACCTAAGCATTTCTGTGGCTCATAAGCCACTATTTGGGTGCCTATGATCTATTTGGGTGCAATTTGTTGGAGGCAGTTTGCCACATGACATGAATAACTTCGGATGTTCCATGTCATGTGACATCCGTATCATACAAAGTCTATCGTGACTTTGTCCACTCCCGTCAATCCCAAACTGGGCTTAGACCTTCAAATAGTGTCTTGAATGAGTCAAATAAATGTCATTCCAGTTCCAGAAATAGCTTGGTCATTGTAAAAGACAATCTGACCAAGAGGTATCATGTCATGCGACACCCTCTTTCTAGGAGGTCCTGTGTCGGACGACATCAAAACACTCTGGGCAGATTGTCTTACCTTCTGCCTTGTTATGACAATCATAATATGTAAAAGGGTGTGGCCCCCTGTCATGGCTCACAAGTTGTACTCAGTCTTGATATTATCAATGAAATGTCAAAATTCGCATGCTTTGCTCATCGACACACCTTGCACACACACTTTGATTGTCCAAAATTGTTCAACGTTGATTGAAAGTCTCGAAAGAGGCGTGTTGGGTGAACTCTCTAGTTCTTCCCAAACACGTAACCAGACTCCCAAACCCAAAATACTCTTAAAATAGGTTTTTCAATGTTTTCCTTTAAAAACGGCGTGGCGACTCCCAAAACCGAAGTTTTCAAAAGCTTATCATTACAATATACCCCCTTTCTTTTCTAAAAAAAAAGGAAAAATGAGGAAAATGATAAATTTCGGGCGAGCGTTCATTCAGTCCCCTCAGTTCTGCTATCGGTTCCCTTGTCGGTCCCCTCAGTTCTGCTATCGGTTCCCTTGTCGGTCCCCTCAGTTCTACTGTCGGTTCCCTTGATGAAGTAATGAGCGAGGTTAAAACTGTAAGGTTGGAGGTTGGGTGTGCCGTCGGAGGTCCCCCTTTTGCGGGCTGCTACCTTGGTGCAGGCGAGCCTTTTGTTCTCTCTGATATAAGCTGGTGTTGGCACATAACCGAGCCCCTTGACCGTGGTGTGGTCCTTGACTTCGATGACTTGGTGTTGGCCTTGTAACCTTTTTCCAAGCCCCAGTCCTGGGATGAAGTTCATGAGTTTCATCATCTTCATGGCGGGAGGAATCTTGTCTTGAAACAGTGGAAGGTCCATGTTGCATATTTGGATCTTGGAGGTCTCCAAAGTGAATCCAGTTAATGCCATGTCGTCATCATGCTTGATCTCTAACACTGGAATGTCGTTGGTGCTGGTCCCCTCGGTGGTGACGCTGTCGCCGTAGACTGTGGTTAGCTCGTTGCCTTGCATGAACTTGATAAACTGATGAAGGGTGGATGCCACGCCATTTATTTGATGCAGCCAGGGTCACCCCAGGATGGCTGTGAAAGTGATAGGAATGTCCAACACTTGGAATTCGGTGGGAATAATCCGCTTGCCGAACCAGATATTTAGAGTAGCAACTCCGAGAACTGTACGCGAAGTGGAGTCTTAGGCCTTGACAGTGTGGACTGAAGGCTTCAGATCTGTAGGCTTGATTTCAAGCAGGTCCATCATCTTGGCAGGCAAGACATTCATTCCGGAACCTCCGTCTACCAACACACGGGGAAGGCAACGCTCGTCCAGCTGGACTATGATGTAAAGCAGTTCATTGTGATCAGCCCCAATTTTTGGCAGGTCCAAATCTGTGAAGGTGATAATGTTGCCGTAGTGGATGTTGCCGATCATCTGAATTACTTCATCTTAGTTGGTAATGCATGGATTTGACCCGATCGGGTCAGGACACTGACATTAGGCTTGGTCCCTTCTGAACAGGTCGCTCTGAGCTGAGCCATAGTCAGAGGAGCTCGAAGCATAGGTCCATATGTCTTCCCTCAATTCGTTGATTGTGGATATATTCCCGGGAGCTTCGGCAGCTTTCCGGATTCTGTCCCAGGATACTGGCTTGGGTGCCTTCGTGGGGAGGTAGTTTATGGATTGCCGCAGCTATTCGAACGTCAGTGTGAAACAGTGGTTGCCAGAACTGAACTGTGCGTTGCTGACCCTCCGGGGGAGGTTAGAGATTTCTTGGTTCATGCGAACTGTCTCTTTGATCTCTTCACGGTATACCGCACTCCTTTCCTTCTTGCTGAGCATGCTCAGGGCATTCTGGAGTTGGGTTTGGCGATATTCATGGTTTGCTAATTTTCCTCCACTCTTAGCCCAGATCAACTTTCTTGCAGTAGAGCATGCGTCGAGAGTTAGCGCCTGCGTTTCTTCCCATGTGAGAATAGCCAGTGCTTCCTTGAACTGTGTGCGGAAATCTAGATAAACTTCCATTGGGGAGAGCTTTCCCTTTTGCTTTATCTGAGTGGCGGGTATGTCGGAAGGTGAGTACACGGCTTCCCAAACATCTGCCCATGTGACAGGTTGCTGTTCTAGTTGATCGTTTCTGTAAACGAATGCCGCAGTCTGTGGAATCTCCCAAACATCTGCCCATGATCCGTCCCCATCCTCCCAGGACCCTTGGGATTCCGGTTTTGTTGACTTCATGCTCGGCTTGGAAGAGAATGGTTTCATCGTCTTCGTCGTCGCTTTCACAGAGAACTTGCTTTTCTCGGGGAGATAAGCGCTGGTACTCTTCATGATGTGTCATTCCATCTCCTAGGATGTCAGGACCGTTGACTGCCCTCCCTAGCCAGAGGGGGTTGGATGAGAAAAGACGGTAGTCCAGGAAGTTGCCGTGAGCAAAACACTTGAGGTCGAATTGGTCTAGAGTGGCCTCTAGCTTTCTGTCTGAAACTGCTTGTGACACTTTAAGGGCTTGGTCCTGTGGGTCTTCTGAGCTTGGTTCTTGTCCCAGAGATGGTTTTCTTGAGTGGCTAGTTCCATGAGGGCTTTCCTTGCGAGAGCTAAACAGTCTCCGTAGGTGCGCGCCGTCTGACTAGTGTCTAGAACTGTGATCACATTCAAATCCCCGAATGGCGAAAACACTTGGATTATATTGACGAAGGAAGTCGGGCTGGGACATTCCATGCGGCCTTCCTTGACCTCGGTTACCAAGAAGTTCGCCCATATCTGCTTGATTGAACCCACTGGGGTGTTGAATTCCGCGATGTTGATAGTCTCATGATCTCGCTGGATCGCCAAGTCTATCAGAGCTAGCAGTTTGCTGGCGGGATGCCTGAATCTGCGGCCGTGACGACTGGGAGCAGGATCGAACTTGAGCATGTTGATGTTGAGGTGATTGTTCCTTTCGTCGAAAGCTGGATCTGTCTTGCGAAGAAGACTCTTACAGATGTTTTCAGGGTAGCTACTGGAAGCGTTCCCGAGGTTGATCTGATTTGTGGCAGGGTGAGGAGCTTTGTCTCCTTTGCTGATGCCCTTGGCCTTGGTGGCACTTGTGGCTGTGAGCTTGACTGACGGCACGGGTGTGATGATGTGCACCAAATTTTTCGAAAGAACTTTGAAATTTTTCGTTTCTTTGAAAACCAATCGAAAAAACCGGAGTCGCCACGCCATTTTTGTTTTAAGGGCCAAAACTTTGAAAAATGCCCGAGATCAGAGATTTGGGTTCGGAGGTCACGTTACACGCCGGGAAGGACGTTAGTGTGCACCCGGAATGCCTCGTAAAACGAGTCTTCCAAGCATTAAAAACCATTTGTGTGTGTGTGTGTGTGTGTGTTTTGCCCAAAATAAGTTGAAACTCAGAAAAGTAAAAATTGAGAAATCTTTATAAGACTTTGGACAGATCCCATGATTTTTAGTGTGATTTTTAGGTTGAGTTTTAGTACTCAAAAGATTTTTGGAAGTTGAAAACCATTTCTGCCAGAATGAAAAAGGCAGTGGACACTTGATTTTGAAATGGACTTTAGGGCTTGAAAACTTCATAATCTGAGAAAACTTAGAGAATGAAAGTTGTTTCAGACACCTTAAATAAGATTTCTGTGAAATAATTTTTCATTTTGGAGAAGATTTGAGACCCAAAACCTTCTGGAAATCTCAGGTATGAGATCTGGACTTCCAGAGACTGGTGATCTGACCTTCAAAAGAAAATTTGAAAAATGGAGTTTTACTCACGCAAAAAATAAAGTAAAAATATGTCTGGAAATCTCTGGATGTTGGCTACAAAAAGTGTTTTGTAGTCAACACCAAATTCCAAGTTTATCTGTGTCCAAAAAATTAGACCATGGACTGGGGTCTTAGAAAATTGCTACTGGACAGCAACTTCTCAAGAAGGAAAACATGATTTTAAAGGTGGTTTGGTATCCATGCTTGTCCCCATTTCCCTAGGTTTTGATTAGTGATCACTTGACATTTTAGTGGTGAATCAACTATATCAAACCATCCTTGGGGTACATTAGGACTAAGCACTTCATTTGCTTGGGAAGGGGAATTTTATCCTTTGAAAATGAGATTTGATGTTTGAAAATGATTTTTAGGGTTTTGAAAATGTGTTTTCTTTGCAAGTAAGTAAGAACACTTTGAAAATATTTTTGATCCTTGTAGAAGATCATCCATGGAGATGAACTTCCATGGTGATCTTCTTGGATCTAAGGCAAGAAGATGAACAAACTACATTTTGGAGTTTGAAAATGGATGCATGAATGAAGGAGTTTAGGGTAAGAAGAAGGAGGGTTTACCAATCTTCTTTGTGTTTTGAGTTTTGGCTTGAATGCAAGAGTGTTTGAGGCTTGAATATGAGAGTGTTTGAGTGAGTGTGATTTTGGGTGAATAGTTGAGAAAAAGGTGACAATTCTAGAGAATTCTCACTGTTTTCTCACTATTTTCGCCAAGGTGCAGTTGCAAATTGTGTTTCTTCTCCCTTATTTCTGAGACTGAAGGCCTCAATTTATAGCCCTCTGGAAATGACAAAACCATCCGCGCGGATGGTTCCTGCAGCGTGCACTGTTCATTAATTGCAGCTGCAGGCTTTGGACACAAGGAATATTTTCAAAAAAATTCAAACTGATTATGTTTTTCAGCTTGCTAATTCGGGTTTTTTCTATTTCTTTTGCCTTTTAAGATTCTTTCTTTGGTTTATCTTTTTTTGGCAATCCCTAATCTACCCTTACTTGGTTAGAAATGTTAGGAATGTTAGGAATTGTTAGGAATGTTATAACTTTCGTTAATTTTCTAACGAAAATACTAACAAGCTCAAATTGGAGCACTTACAGTAGCCCCTCGGCGACGGCGCTTTCGAAGGAAGCGGGGTCGTCGATAAGAGTAAGGCTCCATATTTGACAGGATGATCAAGTGATCGAGTGGCTGAACCTAATGATAGGCTACCTACGTATCCCTAGTGGGAATCAAGCCGGCCGTAGTTCAGGTCTTTGACCCTGGAGATGATGGCGTTTTAGGTGCCTCGAATCTGATGGGCGAGTTCTGCAGTCAGTTGCTGGAAAGAAACTCTGCTGGGGATAAGAGATGACCATTTTCGGTCGGATGGCTGAAATTGTATATCCGCTCTGCTGGGGATAGGAATGACCATTTTCGGTCGGATGGCTGAAATTGTATATCCGCTCTGCTGGGGATAGGAATGACCATTTTCAGTCGGATGGATATTCGCTCTGCTGGGGATAGGAATGACCATTTTCGGTCGGATGGCTATCCGCTCTGCTGGGGATAGGAATGACCATTTTTGGTCGGATGGCTGAACCTAATGATAGGCTACCTACGTATCCTTAAGAGGAATCAAGCCAGTCGTAGTTCAGGTCTTTGACCCTGGAGATGATGGCGTTTTAGGTGCCTCAAACCTTGATGATGGCGTTTTAGGTGCCTCGAACCTTGAAGATGGCGTTTTAGGTGCCTCGAACCTTGATAATGGCATTTTTGGTGCCTCGATGATGGCGTTTTAGGTGCCTCGAACCTTGATTTGAAATGGCCTTTCGGTGGACTTTGTCTGCTACCGAAGGAGAGGGTGACCGTTTTGGTCGAGGGGCTGGACCTAATGATAGGCTACCTACGTATCCCTAGTGGGAATCAAGCCCTTTCGTAGTTTGAGTCTTTGACCCTGGAGATGATGGCATTTTAGGTGCCTCGAACCTTGATGATGGCATTTTAGGTGCCTCGAACCTTAAAGATGGCGTTTTAGGTGCCTCGAACCTTGATGATGGCGTTTTAGGTGCCTCGAACCTCGATGATGGCGTTTTAGGTGCCTCGAACCTTGATATGAAATGGCCTTTCGGTGGACTTTGTCTGCTGCCGAAGGAGAGGGTGACCGTTTTACTTGAGATTCCGTTGGCTTTTGGGATTTCGTTAACTTTGTTGGGGATTTTGTTAGCCTTTGCTGGGGAAAAATCAGATGTATTCGTCGTAGAAATCGGCCTTACGTTTTACTGCCGGGGAATGATTTTGATAAAAGAAACGGGATTATGTTATCTTTCTCGGAGAGATCGGACTTACGTTGTACTGCCGTTGAATGATTGAAATTGATGAAAGATACGGGATTCCGTTAACTTTCTCGGAGAGATCGGACTTACGTTGTACTGCCATTGAATGATTTTGATGAAAGATACGGGATTCCGTTTTTTTCTCGGGGAGATCAGACTTACGTTTGACTGCCGTTGAATGATTTTGATGAAAGATACGGGATTCCGTTTCTTTCTCGGGGAGATCGGTCTTACGTTTGACTGCCGTTGATGATTTTGATGAAAGAAATGGGATTCCGTTATCTTTCTCGGTGAAATCGGACTTACGTTTGACTGCCGTTGCTGATTTTGATGAAAGAAACGGGATTCCGTTATCTTTCTCAGAGAAATCGGACTTACGTTTGACTGACGTTGATGATTTTGATGAAAGAAACGGGATTCCGTTATCTTTCTCGGAGAAATCGGACTTACGTTTGACTGACGTTGATGATTTTGATGAAAGAAACGGGATTCCGTTATCTTTCTCGGTGAAATCGGACTTACGTTTGACTGCCGTTGCTGATTTTGATGAAAGAAACGGGATTCCGTTAACTTTCGCGGAGAAATCGGGCTTACGTTTGACTGCCATTGCTGATTTTGATGAAAGAAACGGGATTCCGTTATCTTTCTCTGAGAAATCGGGCTTACGTTTGACTGCCGTTGCTGATTTTGATGAAAGAAACGGGATTCCGTTAACTTTCTCGGAGAAATCGGACTTACGTTTGACTGCCGTTGCTGATTTTGATGAAAGAAACGGGATTCCGTTAACTTTCTCGGAGAAATCGGACTTACTTTTGACTGCCGTTGAATGATTTTGATGAAAGAAACGGAATTCCGTTAACTTTCTCGGAGAGATCGGACTTACGTTTTACTGCCGTCGAATGATTTTGATGAAAGAAACGGGATTCCGTTAACTTTCTCGGAGAGATCGGTCTTACATTTGACTGTCGTCGAATGATTTTGAAAGGGGGGCTAACTTTGGTTAACTCTGTTAAGTTGAGGACAAAACTGCAGAGTCCTGAAATTTTAAAGGGCAAAAGGGTCTTTTTGACCCTTCAAAACCATCCGCGCGTAGGGGAATGCAATCTGGACAGGTTTTAAATGAGGCGCCGCCCTTCTCCTTCTTCCTCACAATTTCTTTCCAGTTTACGATAGAGAAGAGAGAGAAACCGAGGGGAAGCCATTGTTGGCCAAGAAAAGCTTCGAAAATCTTCCGTTTTCTTTGATTTTTCGAGCAATGGAACACGGGGAAGCTGCTATCCATGGTCAAGGAGGGTTTACCATACATTTTGGAGTTTGAAAATGGATGCATGAATGAAGGAGTTTAGGGTAAGGAGAAGGAGGGTTTACCAATCTTCTTTGTGTTTTGAGTTTTGGCTTGAATGCAAGAGTGTTTGAGGCTTGAATATGAGAGTGTTTGAGTGAGTGTGATTTTGGGTGAATAGTTGAGAAAAAGGTGACAATTCTAGAGAATTCTCACTGTTTTCTCACTATTTTCGCCAAGGTGCAGTTGCAAATTGTGTTTCTTCTCCCTTATTTCTGAGACTGAAGGCCTCAATTTATAGCCCTCTGGAAATGACAAAACCATCCGTGCGGATGGTTCCTGCAGCGTGCACTGTTCATTAATTGCAGCTGCAGGCTTTGGACACAAGCAATATTTTCAAAAAAATTCAAACTGATTATGTTTTTCAGCTTGCTAATTCGGGTTTTTTCTATTTCTTTTGCCTTTTAAGATTCTTTCTTTGGTTTATCTTTTTTTGGCAATCCCTAATCTACCCTTACTTGGTTAGAAATGTTAGGAATGTTAGGAATTGTTAGGAATGTTATAACTTTCGTTAATTTTCTAACGGAAATAATAACAAGCTCAAATTGGAGCACTTACAATGGGCCGGTTGCCACTGGGGCTGGTAGTAGGAAGTGATGATGAGCTCTGAGCTCGATTGGCCAGGGCCTCGTTTACCATGAGCAGGCAGTAGTCGAGGGTAACTTTGGCATTGCAGAATCTGATAATAAGGACCGGATCCTTGGTATCATCGGGATATCTGGAAAAGATAATGTTGACAAAGTCGTCGTCGGTCTCTTGATCAGAGGGGTTCTTTGTCATGTCAACCAGTTGTTTCCATTCGCCGGATAACTGCCTGTACGGGATGTTGAGCTTGACAATTTCCATGGTATTGGAGCCCTTGTCGTAGGTGACATCATCGGAACTGGTGCCGTCCTCGAAACTGAGCATATGTATATAGGGATCTTCTTGCGGATCTGCCGCATCCTCGACTCCGGAGAGTCCTGATTCGTTATCGTCTGATGGCTCAACCCATACATAAGGACGCCTCGCATCCTGCTGCGCTGCTGGAGCTGCTAGAAAAATTATCGTGCCCTTCGCTGGAGAAAAGTGGTTCAGCGGGCAATTCCTCGTGGAGGACATCCCATACGACTGCCATACATTCATCACGAGTGTGACGATGCTTGTTAACCTTTATCACGGATATTTCTTCGCCTGGCGGGGCCAGAGAGTAGGATTGAAGGATGCTGACAAATCTCCGATCGGAGACAGGGGGTTTACGTGCACGCATCATTGCGATGCTCAGGGTTTCTTTCCAGTCTGCTTCCAAGTTTCGGAAATGGCAGTTGAACTTGATGTATCTGACTGCTTCAGGGTCTGCCTACTCGAGGACGTTGATATAGTTAGCATCTCCGGACTCTGAGGGATTCTGATGTGATTTGCCCCGATAGTCCCTTGGTCGACTTGAAGGAGGTAGCCCCGGTGCCTGGCTGCGGGCACGCTTGGTTGTTGTCTCGGCTTCGTTCCCTATGAGGAAACTGTCCCCTCTGATGACTTCAAGATCTCCTTGGCGGTTAATGAACTTGACGCACTGATGGAGAGTGGAAGCTATGGTTTTCATGTGGTGTAGCCAAGGGCGTCCGAACAGAGCTGTGAATTCGGACGGAATTTCCATCACGTGGAATTTTGCTAGCACCATTTGGGTTTCGAACCAGAGCTCCAATGTCACCGTCCCCAGGATGGGATGAGATGTGCTGTCGTAGGCCTTGATAGTCCGGGCAGATGGAATCATGTGGCCTTCATCGATGCATAGGGCTCGCATCATGCTGAGAGGGAGGACGTTAACTGCTGATCAGTTGTCTACCAATACTCCGGGGAGTGATATGGTGTTGAGCCGGAGAGTGATGTACAAAGATTCATTGTGCCCTGAGGCATCTCTCGACAGGTCTTCGTCACAGAAGGTGAGCATACAACCATAAAGTCAGGAATCATCGATCTGGTCTCTATCCGGAGAAGGAGAGCCATCAAGCCATCCGTTTCCTGTCTTCCTCTTGCGAGGTAAAGCCTTTGGTGGTGCCTCGGGATTGTGTTGAGGCTGTTTATGGCGGTTGCCACCCTTGGTTAGCACGTTGATTGAGTGTGAGTGCCATGTTGATTTTGAATTTCCTTTGCCGGCCCGTGCCCTGAAGCTGGGTAAATTGAACCTTGGCTGATCCCGCGGGGGTTAGGCTTCTGACTGGCTGTGAGGTTGTCAAGATTTGAGATATTTCTGTGCCCTGAGGCCTGAACTATGGTATCATCAGGACTTTTCGGCTTTCCCACCCCTGTCTGCTCTAAAGCTGCGTGGCCTGGAGGAAGGGAGGACTGGCTGGAGTAGAGTACGTAGTAATTGAACCTCCCGAATGGCTCTCCGAGTGTACCCACACTGGTGTCTCCAGCTTCATATCTTTCTCTCAGTTTCTGTTGAGAGGGCTTCTTCTTCTGCTTTCTGGGAGAATTACCCTGGATCATGTCTTAGGACACGTACTCAAGGCATTCAGAGCACTCACAAACGTCGTAACTGATGTGGACATTTGATGAGGACCCGACTGGAAGAGGCGGAGGAACTGGCTCTGCGGCAATCTTCTTTGGCACCCATTCAATGGAGTTCACACTGTTGTTGTTCAGAAAAGGGTTTCCGACCGTATTAGGTCCACGGGGACGCTCCAATTTTCCTTCCTCTATCAAATTCTGAATTTCGTACCGTAACCCCACACAATTATCGGTGGTATGGCCATGATACTGATGGAAAGCGCAGTACTTGCTTTTGTCAGCGTTGACTACGGGATTCTTGGGTTTGTAGTTTTCAATGGGTTTGAGTAGGCCTTCCTTGATCAACCCTTCTAGCATCTTACTCAGCGGCATGTCCAACTTGTCGAAGTGTATGGCAGGCTGCTTCGGAGTGGAGTTGTTGCTTTGCGGGGCCCAGGTTTGTTGCCCGATTGCTGTCACGATGGATGTAGTTGACAGACGTATCTTTCCCTTTGACGGGGGCCGGTGCGGGATTGAATGCAACTGCTGATCGGTATCTGTATGGCTGTGCATTAGCCAATTTTTCCTTGAGATCCTTCTCGAACTGTTAGCCGGCATTGACCATGGCCTGGAGATCTGGGAAGAAGTGATGGCTGATGAGAGTTCTGATGGACGGTCTTAAGCAGGACTTGAAGATCCGCATCTGTTCATCCTTGGAGAGTGGCTCCATGATCACGGAGAGTTTCCAACTCCACCTCTTGTAGAATTCTTCGACGCTTTCATCTGCTTTCTGCTCGGTGGTGATTAAGTCCTCACGACTTGTTTCCCACTCTAAGTTGGATCTGTACTGCTCTAGGAAGATGTTAGTGATCTGATCCCAGGTATGGCGGTCTGCAGGCTTGACCCTTAGGAACCACCGTAACGCTGAACTTTTGAGCGTATACTGGAAGTGATTGGCCATTTGCTGGAGGGTTGCTCCTTTAGCTCTCATGCCGAGAACGTAGGTGTCAACATGCTTTTGAGGACATTCGGTTCCATCGAATTGGTCCACCTCCGACATTCTGAACTTGGCAGGGAGAGGCGTGACCATTCCCGGATCTGTGGATCTGAGCATTTCTTGCTTTGAGCTGCTCATGCTGGCTTTCAGGTGTTTCATCTGTTTGACCATCCAGGCAAAGGTTTGGTCCAGTGGTGGACTTTGAGGCTCGGCGCCGGGTGCTACCATGTAAGTGGGAGTGATTGGACGTGGAAGGCTCGACATATGTGGATATATGGGGGCCTTTTCTGGACTGTATCGGGGTTTGTCCCCGATGTTTTGGGATTCGTGTATAGGCAATGGGATGAACCAGGAGGGTATTAAAGTATATTGGCATCTGTTTGAGATGGTCCAGCGGTGCGCTGGTTGTACTGAGTGATGGGAGTAGTACTGGCTTGGCCGTATATGACAGGGTTGTCCTGAGAGGTGGCCACATGAAGCCGAGGTCGGCTGTTTCCTTGGTTCGAAGGAATCCCGTAAGTTGGCGGGGGAGGAACCTGGTTGAAGGTTTGAGGAACTGGTTTCGGGGAATCGTCGTCCTCGACTAGTATGAAAGTACCGTCTGACTGGGGGATAGCTGCTATACTTCGCTCATTCAGAAGTTGTACAACGAAATTCTGCTGATCTTCTTTCTGCCTCTTGTGAACCTCACAAGCCCGGATGGCTTCTTCCAATGTCATATCTGTTACCGGTGGTAGGGGTCCGTCCCTGTCACGATTTCTCGGTGAGCTAGACATGTCGGATATTCTGGCTGAGGGAATTGAGGGAACCGAAGAACTGTCTGATGTTGCCGTAACTGTGACTGCGGCGGCGGCGGCCGGAATCGAACCACTTTACGCTCGTTGCAGGAACAAAAGGTAGGGTTTAGGCCGGAAAAGGGTATTTGGCTCGGGGTTTCGGGCTTGTGCAATGTGCGATTCTCGATTAATGTTTACTTAAAACTCATTTTCTCAGAGTCCTAATCGGTTGGAAAAGATCGTGTCTTCTTTTTCGCAACTAACCTAAAGGCTCTAATCAGTGGATCTCGTCACTACGTTTATAAGCCCCTCGTTTCCATTTGTAGATCATCTTCTCGGGATGGACAATCCCAAGCAAGGGTCCTATAAGTCAAGCGAGTTCCACCGACAAAGGAAAAAGTGAACTTAAGGCTAGCTGATCACGCAAACTTCCAACGTATGTGACGCACGGGCCACAGTCGAAGTCAACGTCCTTAAGTTAAGGCGGGGATCGTGCCAAAATTTCGGCATGACCTCTCCTGACTCGCTTGTGCGATGGGCCTTAGCTTTTGGCGTTGACCATGTTCTGGCTAGCACGGTGCATACTGTGAGGGTTTGGTGACACGGTGTCACATTGAACCTTAGGGTATATTTTTTGGCAGAGCTCCGTGTCAAAGTCAAGGCTAAAAAGCTCAAGACTTCGGGTTGGGAACGACCTTCAGTCTCAATCTTTCGAGCTTGACTCGTGACGAAACCCGGCATAAAAAACATACACTTGGGCTTTATGACACGTACTAAGCCAAAAACCAACCGGGGTCTTGGATGAAGTGTGACACAAAGAGTGCATGGCTTACACAGGCTAGGATGGGCTGTTTGGGACGACCCCGTGTGCGCTCGAAAGGTGTCTGGCAGACCAACCGATCTGCAACTGAACGGTCATCCCGGGTTACAGGTCGTAGTGTGCAGTGTACCGAGGCAGCAAGTGCACGTGAAGTGCGGTGTACCGAGGCAGCAAGTGCGAGTAGTGTGCGGTCACTAAAATTCTTTTTCTGAGTAAAATAGAGATTTTTCAGAATGTGTCTCAAAGAATTTTATGCGCAGTTCAAAATGTAGCATGAAAATCAAGTATGAACGGGAATGCACGAACACGTTATGATTTTGAAAAAGACGATAATGCAACACCTTTTTGAAAAAAAACCGTTCGAGATTTAAAGCCACACAAAAACTAGGAAGGGTAAACGAAAGTTTGACCCACGGAAGGCTTTTTGAAAACAACAGTAGTTTTGAAAAAGTATCCTTGTCCCCAGCGGAGTCGCCAACTGAAATTACCCGGATTTTCGCGCGCGGCGAATAGGCGGTTGTCTTTCGCGGATTGGTTGGTGTTTGAGTTCTCGCTTTCGGGAAAGAGAGGAGTCGCCACGCGGTTTTTGTATTTTGAGCCAAAACGTTGAAAAACGGCTTTTGGTTGAAAAATGGTGTCATTTTTATTGGTAGCAAAAACTTAGGAAAAGGCTTTGAAAAGGGGTGTCATTTTTATTGATAGCAAAAACGAGGAAAAAGCTTTTTTGAGTACCAGATATTGTTAGGCTCGGAGGTCACGTTACGTTTCGGGAAGAGTATTTTGATATCACCCGAAACGCCTCGTATGACGAGTCTTTCTACCTTTCTCGAAAATATGTGCGTGTGTGTGTGTGTTTGCATTTTTTGAAATGGGGGCTTGAATGACAAGCTTAATCTTGGTTTGAATGTCAAACGTTGATTTTTGTGATTCTGTTTGAAAAGGCGAGTGTTTGAATGACAAACGTCGGTTTTGATGTTTTTTAGGAAAAGTGGCATGAATGCTGATTTTAACTGTTTAACTTAAGTGTCAAATGTTGACTTTTAAGAAAAGAGCGTTTGAATGTCAAACGTCGGATTTTGAGTTTGAAGATGATCGTTTGGCACCCATTCAATGAAGTTCACACTGTTGTTGTTCAGAAAAGGGTTTCCGACCGTATTAGGTCCACGGGGACGCTCCAATTTTCCTTCCTCTATCAAATTCTGAATTTCGTACCGTAACCCCACGCAATTATCGGTGGTATGGCCATGATACTGATGGAAAGCGCAGTACTTGCTTTTGTCAGCGTTGGCTACGGGATTCTTGGGTTTGTAGTTTTCAACGGGTTTGAGGAGGCCTTCCTTGATCAACCCTTCCAGCATCTTACTCAGCGGCATGTCCAACTTGTCGAAGTGTATGGAAGTCTGCTTCGGAGTGGAGTTGTTGCTTTGCGGGACTGGGTTTCTGTTGCCCGATTGCTATCCCTGATGGATGTAGTTGACGTATCTTTCCCTTTGCCGGGGGCCGGTGCAGAATTGAATGCAACTGCTGATCGGTATCTGTATGGCTGTGCAGTAGCCAATTTTTCCTTGAGATCCTTCTCGAACTGTGAGCCGGCATTGACCATGGCCTGGAGATCTGGGAAGAAGTGATGGCTGATGAGAGTTCTGATGGACGGTCTTAAGCAGGACTTGAAGATCCGCATCTGTTCATCCTTGGAGAGTGGCTCCATGATCTCGGAGAGTATCCAACTCCACCTCTTGTAGAATTCTTCGACGCTTTCATCTGCTTTCTGCTCGGTGGTGATTAAGTCCTCACGACTTGTTTCCCACTCTAAGTAGGATCTGTACTGCTCTAGGAAGATGTTAGTGATCTGATCCCAGGTATGGCGGTCTGCAGGCTTGACCCTTAGGAACCACCGTAACGCTGAACTTTTGAGCGTATACTGAAAGTGATCGGCCATTTGCTGGAGGGTTGCTCCTTTAGCTCTCATGCCGAGAACGTAGGTGTCAACATGCTTTTGAGGATATTCGGTTCCATCGAATCGGTCCACCTCTGGCATTTTGAATTTGGCAGGGAGAGGCGTGACCATTCCCGGATCTGTGGATCTGAGCGTTTCTTGCTTTGAGCTGCTCATGCTGGCTTTCAGGTGTTTCATCTGTTCGACCATCCAGGCTATGGTTTGGTCCAGTGGTGGACTTTGAGACTCGGCGCCGGGTGCTACCATGTGAGTGGGAGTGATTGGAGGTGGAAGGCTCGACATATGTGGATATATGGGGGCCTTTTCTGGACTGTATCAGGGTTTGTCCCCGATGTTTTGGGATTCGTGTATAGGCAATGGGATGAACCCAGGAGGGTATTGAAGTATATTGGCATCTGTTTGAGATGGTCCAGCGGTGCGCTGGTTGTACTGAGTGATGGGAGTAGTACTGGCTTGGCCGTATATGACAGGGTTGTCCTGAGAGGTGGCCACATGAAGCCGAGGTCGGCTGTTTCCTTGGTTCGAAGGAATCCCGTAAGTTGGCGGGGGAGGAACCTGGTTGAAGGTTTGAGGAACTGGTTTCGGGGAATCGTCGTCCTTGACTAGGACGAAAGTACCGTCCCGGCCGGGGATAGGCTGCTATACCTCGCTCATTCGAAGTTGTACCACGAAATTACGCTAATCTTCTTCTACGCCTCTTGTGAACCTCACAAGCCCGGATGGCTTCTTCCAATGTCATATACATTACCGGTGGCGGGGGTCCGTCCCCGTCATGATTTCTCGGTGAGCTAGACATGTCGGATATTCTGGCTGAGGGAACTGAGGGAACCGAAGAACTGTCTGATGCTGCCGTAACTGTGACTCTGGCGAGGTGCTGACCCGGAATTCTGAACCACTTTCTGCTCGCTGCAGGGAACGAAAGGTAGGGTTTAGGCTTCGGAAAAGGGTATTTGGCTCAGGGTTTCGGGCTTGTGCAATGTGCAGTTACCGATTAATGTTTACTTAAAACTCATTTTCTCAGAGTCCTAATCGGTTGGAAAAGATCGTGTTTTCTTTTTCGTAACTAACCTAAAGGCTCTAATCAGTGGATCTCGTCACTACGTTTATAAGCCCTTCGTTTCCATTTGTAGATCATCTTCTCGGGATGGACAATCCCAAGCGAGGGTCCTATAAGTCAAGTGAGTTCCACCGATAATGGAAAAAGTGAACTTAAGGCTAGCTGATCACGCAAACTTCCAACGTATGTGACACACAGGCCACAGTTGAAGTCAACGTCCTTAAGTTAAGGTGGGGATCGTGCCAAAATTTCGGCATGACCTCTCCTGACTCGCTTGTGCGAGGGGCCTTAGCTTTTGACGTTGACCATGTTCTGGCTAGCACGGTGCATACGGTGAGGGTTTGGTGACACGGTGTCACATTGAACCTTCGGGTATATTTTTCGGCAAAGCTCCGCGTCAAAGTCAAGGCTGAAAAGCTCAAGACTTCGGGTCGGGAACGACCTTCAGTCTCAATCTTTCGAGCTTGACTCGTGATGAAACCCGGCGTAAAAAACATACACTTGGGCTTTATGACACGTACTAAGCCAAAAACCAACCGGGGTCTTGGATGAAGTGTGACACAAAGAGTGCATGGCTTACACGGGCTAGGATGGGCTGTTTGGGACGACCCCGTACGCGCTCGAAAGGTGTCTGGCAGACCAACCGAGCTGCAACTGAACGGTCATCCCGGGTTACGGGTCGTAGTGTGCAGTGTACCGAGGCAGCAAGTGCACGTGAAGTGCGGTGTACCGAGGCAGCAAGTGCGAGTAGTGTGCGGTTACTAAAATTCTTTTTCTGAGTAAAACAGAGATTTTTCAGAATGTGTCTCAAAGAATTTTATGCGCTGTTCAAAATGTAGCATGAAAATCAAGTATGAAAGGGAATGCACGAACATGTTATGATTTCGAAAAAGACGATAATGCAACACCTTTTTGAAAAAAAACCGTTCGAGGTTTAAAGTCACACAAAAACAAGGAAGGGTAAACGAAAGTTTGACCAACGGAAGGCTTTTTGAAAACAACGGTAGTTTTGAAAAAGTATCCTTTTCCCCAGCGGAGTCGCGAACTAAAATTACCCGGATTTTCGCGCGCGGCGAATAGGCCGTTGTATTTCGTGGATTGGTTGGTGTTTGAGTCCTCGCTTTCGGGAAGGAGAGGAGTCGCCACGCGGTTTTTGTATTTTGAGCCCAAACGTTGAAAAACTGCTTTTGATTGAAAAATGGTGTCGTTTTTATTGGTAGCAAAAACTTAGGAAAAGGCTTTGAAAAGGAGTGTCATTTTTATTGATAGCAAAATCGAGGAAAAAGCTTTTTTGAGTACCAGAGATTGTTAGGCTCGGAGGTCACGTTACGTTTCGGGAATAGTATTTTGATATCACCCGAAACGCCTCGTATGACGAGTCTTTCTATCTTTCTCGAAAATGTGTGCGTGTGTGTGTGTGTGTTTGAATTTTTTGAAATGGGGGCTTGAATGACAAGCTTAATCTTGGTTTGAATGTCAAACATTGATTTTTGTGATTCTGTTTGAAAAGGCGAGTGTTTGAATGACAAACGTCGATTTTGAAGTTTTTTAGGAAAAGTGACATGAATGCTGATTTTAACTGTTTAACTTAAGTGTCAAATGTTGAGTTTTAAGAAAAGAGCGTTTGAATATCAAACGTCAGATTTTGAGTTTGAAGATGATCGTTTGGATGCCAAATGTCATTTCGCGCGTTTTTGAAAAAGAGTTCGAATGTCGAACTCCGGTTTTGAACCGGGCATTACATTGTTAGCGATTTTACAGGAAAAAAAGCATTAAATGATATGAGATCAACGAATCTTTTTTGCGACTCGGACTTTGATAAGTAAATACTATCACGAGCCAAACGGCTCGGACTTGTAATTGACAGTATTTAAAGTGCGGTATCGATGGAATCAAACGACCTGGAATTGTAAAGTACGATCGACGAGCCAAACAGCTCGGAATTGTAAAGTTGCGTAAAGAGTAAATGACGATCGACGGATCAAACGATCCGAAATTTGTAAATGACATGAAAGTAAATGACGATCGACGGATCAAACGATCCAGAATTTGTAAATGACATAAAAGTAACGGAACGGGGCCGGAACGCCGTTTTAACACGAGATTACTTCTCTTACGGGAAGAGAAGAGGATCAAGGACTAAAACGTATCGAACCCCGTTAGACGGTGACGTCTACATCTCAACAACGTTCGTCCGAAACGGTTATAGCGTCTGGTGCGTAAACCGAGACGAAATGAGAGTTTAGGGAGAGAGAGCACTACCTATGGCTAGGGTCGGCTCCTTTGGCTCGGTGGGCGTATACAGGATACGAAAAGGTGTTTGGAACGGTGTTTCGAGGTGGTGGGGGTCATATTTGGTTGAAATACAGAGTTTTCACGCGAATCAAGGCGAAATGGGGGCTCGAGAGAGGGTGAAAAGGGTTTGGGCCGTGGCTAGAGAGAATTTGGGTGAATTTTTGTTGTTGTCAAAATGTTTGACAGACCTCTGTATTTATAGGTGAAATTTTTAAAAGAGTCCGGACGGACTTAGGCTGAATTCCAGGGGGTTTTGTGAAACTTTGGAAACTGGAGGAACTTGCTGGCAATTCTGGATTGTCTGCAAAAGAGTCCGGCCGGACATGGACTGCATATCAGGGGTATTTTAGTTTTTTCACACTGAAATGTGATTGATGTTGACAAGGGAGCTGTGGCATGCATGCCACGTGTCCTGTGACTCACCAGGTTCATGGGATTTTGTGCCGTTATCCCCGGTTTTGTCTGTTTTTTAAATAATTGTCCGAAAAATGTCCGAAACACCCCCGAAAAAGTGCCGAAAAGTGCATTTTTCAGGGAAAGCTGTACTTTTACGTGCGACGACGTGTGTTGAGTACGCATCGACGTCGGGATGCACGGGGCAGTTCCGGGACGTCTCGTTAGCTTGAGAACGGGGAGTGTAACGGGTTCCGATTAACCTGGAGTGGGCCAGTTAACGGATTCCGGTTAACTTTTAATGGATTTTGACGATCCGGATTTGGGTACTTACACCACCACCTCCACAAACCTCGTCTCCATCCTAAGCCCCTTCGGACGAAGGTCAAATCCCACCAAAGCTCTGAAATCGGCCGCAGAAATGTGATCCCTCCAGGTTACAGGCCTCCCAGTGAACTGCAAACCGGTAATAGCAGTGAAATCAGCCGGAGTCACCATAATCTCTCCCCAGCTAAGATGAAAGTTGTGAGTGGTGTCCCACCAGAACTCCGAGAGGGCCTGTGCCAGCCCCTTACTCTTAGAGGTCACGTGAATGCCTCTACTGATAGCATCAATGAAAGAATCGAGGCCTGTAGCCATCACCAGCTGCTTAGGATTCACCCCGTCCTTCTCAAAGTTGGGCATCCTATCCCATAACTCCACCGCCACCTCAGCGGGTCCCCTCGACTTGCTCTCTTGTAGGAAAACACAACAAAAAATGTGTCAGTCCTTTATTTCATATCAAAAGCATGAATATATCCAAAAGTGCACATATTTTCAAAAATAAGCATTCATGAGATATTTCTAGCATCTTTTGCCTAGAAAACGTGCCTTTCATCATATGAAGCATGGCATGTCGAGCACATTGCTCTCTCAAACACGGAAATTCCAATTTTCACAAAATTCTTTGCGCATAAGCATTAATTTTCCAAGATGGTATGCATGAATCCTTTTCATCGTCCAAAATCTTGCTTTCCCATCCATGATCAGAAATTGACCTAGTTCTAGCACATGCAAGAACGCCGTCACATTTTAGACATTATTTTTCTTACTTTATTTTCAAAAAAGTGAGTCGCTCTCATAGTTTCAAATAAATTGCACATGCATGTTCATTTATGTCCATAGCCTCATAGGTTAATCATCAAACTCCCAAAATAATCAACAAAATCACAAGAAAATTTGAAAAATTCCTAAAAATCGGGTCAAGCCCTAAATCAATCAAAATTCAATCAAAATTGACAAAATCAAGTGAATCAAGATTGCTTACACCAATAGATTGAGGTTTCATTGATTTTTGCTCCCTTTTGTCGGGATAGAGCTCGGAAGGAGGTGTGTTGAAGTCATATTTTCGCTCGATTCGAACGAACTCCCTCCTCCTCCTCCTAGCAGCCTCCGACAAGTTTTTACGCGCTTGCCTAGGCACAATGTTCCCCTCAGGATCCATCTCTAGTAGTAGAAGCAAGGGAATTAAAGATTTTCGAAAATTTCTCTCTCTACTCTCTCTCTTCTCCTGCACAGAAACGAACACAACAATGGCGCCCTTGCCTGTTGAAATTACTCGGATCTGAGAGGTGCACGATTGCGCCCCGGCATCTGGAATTCCGTTGCGTTAGTCGATGGAGGTGTCTCGCTGTGTTTTTGCTTTGTAGAGTCGCCACGCCGTTTTGATTTTGCCCAAAACATTAAGAAAAGGCATCAGTTTAAAAACTGTTTTTGTGTGATGAGATTTTTTGAGTTCGGAGGTCAGGTTACTCCTCGAAAAGAGAATATTAGAATATTAGAGCTCACCCGAGTCGCCTCGTAAAAATGAGTCTTTTGACACCCCTTCTTTCTTTAAATGTTGTGTGTGTGTGTATGTGCTTTTAAAAATGCATGATGTATCAGATGTCTACATTGTACACTACGTATTGAGATGTATTGAAATAGTAATGGAAGGAAGCCTTACCAGTGTTGGTTTGTGTCTGTCTTCCGCTGGGGAATAGTGTTTGAGGATGGAATAGTGTTTTGGGACGGACCAGGATTGCTTCGGGATGTGTCGGTTGTCTGGGGACAGAGCTTCGGCGTGCCTCAGGATTGTAAGGTGTGCACTCGGATAGAGGTTTGGTATGCGTTGGGATCGTCAGTTGTGTTCGGGCAGAGGTTCGGCGTGCATCAGGATCGTCGGTTGCGTTCGGGCAGAGTTCCGGCGTGCGTCGGGATCATCGGTTTGGCTCGGAAATGGCCGGGACGCCTCGAGAAAGACCAGGCAAGGCTTTGGAGTACCACGAGGGGCCTCAGAATACCTCAAGAGTGCCTCAGGGCAGTGCGGGAGCGTCTCAGGAGCGCTCGGTAGGGCTTCGGAGCACCGCGATGGAGCTCGAAAGGCCTCGGAAGGAACCGAAAGGGACCGGGAGTGCCCCAAAGGGTCTTAGAAGGGGAGCCTAAAGGCTTAGGGAGGGAGGAGAAGAGGGAGGTGTGTCAAATGAGGGAGGGGGAGCCCTCTATTTCTAGTTTTTGAAAATGTGCAAGAAGGTCTGTGCAGAAGTCTGGTCTAACCCTCAGGATGTCATGGGAGACGCTTTGTTTGACTATGAGACCTGAGTTCACCGACTGATGGGGAGGGGTCCCCCTTTGCAGGCTCATAGGGAGGAGATCTGAACCGAGGCATGGGTGAACGATGCTCTAAGAGCGGCTGGTTCATTTGACACGACGAGGAGGACTCCTGATCTCGGAATGAGGGAGACAGAACTCGCTCATTTTGAATGAAAGAAGACTCGTTGGGGACGAGAGAAGGAAGGAAAGAGTGACGAAGAGCCAATCACGAGTAGCATGGAATGACCTTCTGAAACACTGAGTATCCATTCATTTTCATTGCAGACACATTGTTTGTTAAATGTTTTAAGTTGTTAGCATGTTATGAATCGAGAGTAGACCGTGCATGAACTCATCAAAAAGTGTTTTAACTGTGATGATTTTTGATTTACTTTTAAAGCTTTGTCGAGACGCAAAATCTCTTGCTTGCTTCTTGTCTGAGCCTTGGTGGCATCATTTTTTGGAATTTTGTGTATTCCTTTGACCGAACCAATGAAGGCTGCCTACGTTCCCCTCGGATTGAGGGGCTCAGGTCTGCGTAGTTCGACCCTCTTTTGTGGGAGAAATGACTCGTAATGTACACTCGCAAGGGCGTATTTATTTTTGAAAAGGTGGGGACGGGTCCCCTTTTGTGTGAATGCCTTATTTGATTTAGGCACAAAAAAAATGCTTTTGGGTTTGACTCTTTGAGAGAGTATGAGTACTGAAAAGCTTGTAAAAGTATATGGAAGCCCTTGTTGACAAAAAATCAGTGTTTAGCTCTATTGTCCTATTTTATAGAAAAAGAAGACTTGTCGAGACATTTGAAAACTTGATTTGTTCACAATGATCACTTGTTTGCTTAAAACCCTTTGTTGATGTTAGGGTTATTCAACAATTAAACCTGATATGCTTTGATTAATCACGAGGAGAAAGTTAACCGGTATCAAGGATCAAGTTGGTCTGGTGTGAAAGAAGGTTTGTGTATAGGAGAGGTCATTAATGAGACCGGGTTTGTGGATTCGTATGTGTTTATGATCGGACCATTTCTGGTTGCCTACGTTCCCCTTAAGACAAGGAGCTCAGGTCAACGTAGTTCGGGATTGAAATGTGTTTGGCTTTGGGGCCAGGGCATGCAAATTCGTGTGGCCTTTGGCAAAAATGCTCGGAAGGTTGAATGATGAGGCACGGGCCTTGAGGTGATTCCTTGACAAGTCATATTTGACGGCAGTTTCAATGAATACATTGCTTCTTGATCGTTGTCTCTGGGTTTTTGACCTCATTTATTTTTGTGAAGCTTCTGCTTGAGCTCTTTTTTTTTGTAGCTTCTGCTTGAGCTTTTTTTTTTTTTTGTAGCTTCTGCTTGAGTTCTTTTTTTTTTGAAGCATATGAGGGCAAAGGCAAGCCCATGCTTGAACTTTCTTGATGCGCATGAGGGCGAAGGCAAGCCCTTAGATTGTTATCGACATGGGGTCAATCTTTTGATGCTGAGTGACATGTTGTTGTCCTTTAATGTTGCCTCCGTCGGTGGGGACATGTTTTGGAAAGTGTATGGCTTGATGGAGGCCTTTGTGTGGGGTATGGTAAGGTGTATGGGGAGCTATCGATTGACTTTCTCACACCAATTAATCAAAGCATTAATCATTTGTGGAATTACTTGTTGAGGAATGCAAGTGATCACATAGAACAAAACCATTTCATTAAATGTAATGTGGGGTGCAAAATAATGTCTCAAGTCTAGCAAGAAAAGAAAGAAAACTTTTGTATGGAAAATTGAAGACTTAATTACAATGTCCGAGGAGGACTTGATTGAATGAGAACAGTACTAGAACCTGCGAGGTTTGACTGTATGATTTTTTTGTTTTTTTAGAGTGTAGAAGGAGGAGAAGAAGACTCGATATTCTTTGGGCGAAGTATCGACGGAGAATTTTTTGATTTGCGTCTCTGTAGGCTCTTCAACAGTTCCCAAATTCATTTTGGTTAGAACATTCTCGGCAGCTTGGGCCCGATTTTCCTCTCGTTTGACAACATGCTTAAAGATTTGTTTAATGCATTGTTCATTAATGTCTCTGCGTCTTTATCAAGTGAATCATTATTAACTGTTTTGGTTAGTTAATTTATCATTTGTTAAAACACTGCGTCTTTATCAAGTGAATCATTATTAACTGTTTTGGTTAGTTAATTTATCATTTGTTAAAGTGGCAATGAGGGGATACTCAGAAAGGTCGAACTTTTATTGAAAGCATAAGGAAGTGCAGTTTTTGTTACAAGCGCATAATCTTTTAGGCGTAAGGCCGTCAGACGACTCGAGAGACTTAAACACGATAGACTATGGATTATTTTTTTAGAAGCTAGACTCTAGGAGACGAGGGGTTAATCCAAGCTTCTCGACATATCTCTTCTTGCTGGCTGTGGGTCCGCGTTTGTGAAAGTTACGCCATTTTTGATGCTGCCACTTGCTCAGCCTGTCTCGAACTGCCTTATATCCGGGGAGGGCTCGATCCATCCCTTGGTGTGTCCTGATTCTGAAAAGGAATGTTGGGGAATAACCATTCTTGGATTCTTTCTTCCGAATTCTTCATTGCGGAAGCCCCAGGTTCCGTCTTCACGTCCCCAATCATCACGGGAATTTGTCGAGGACTTATCCGCCATGCTTACCCCGTCATTTCTAGGGAAAGGGTTTTCGACTGTGTTGGGACCGCGGGAGCGTTCCATCTTTCCCTCTTTGATTAGCCCTTGGACTACTTGTTTTAGCACGAAGCAATTGTCGGTAGTGTGACCGGGGTAGTTGTGGAAGGCACAGTGTTTCCTCATGCCCATGTTAGGCTTGCGAGTCTTTGGTTGGAAATTCTCAAGGGGTTTGAGAATGTTCCTCTTTACCAGTGTCTCGAGGACTTGGCTCAAGGGCATCCTGAGGTTATCAAAATGCTGGAACTGTGGTATGCAAGGGGGATTGTTGTTCCTCGGGGGTACCTGATCGCGGTTTACTTGAGCTCCGTTCTGGATGTAGTGGACTACTCTGGTAACCTCTTTCTTCTTGTTTGGAGGTGTTTGGTAACATTTTTCCTTTTGCTTAAGGAAACTCTTCCATTGTATCTCCTTTGCATGTTCTACCAACCAAGCCATATGGGGGTCAGTAGGCAGAGGCAAGCTGCTGTTTTCTGGGATGGAGACCGAAGATGGAGGTGGATTGGCCGATGGGATCGCCATTCGGGAGTCTCGGGGAGGCAGTGAGTGTATATCAACTCGTATACTGGATTATTGAAATTGGAGGCGTAATTGCTCGGACCACTAAGGGTTATGTTTGGGAATTGGGGAAATGCTTCATTAGCCCCAAGTGGCAGTCCAGCGGGTGGAAGGTTTGAAATGTCGGGATATCCGCTTGGGATGTCCGTCCCTGGTAAAAATTGGGATTTCAAGTTGTGGCTGCAGGACTCATACAGAGGCACAGGATTGAATTCCATGGGATATTGAGAGGTGTTAGGATCTGAGGGAGCAGGCCCATAGGTGTACTGAGGTTGGAAAATCGAAGCTGTTTGACTGAGGCTCGAATGGAGCTTTGAGCGGGAGTTGCCTTGCATTGCTAGGTTTCCGTGGCTTTGTGAAGGAGGGACCTGCTGATAGCTTTGGGAAACCGGGGGAACAGGCATATCTTCGCCTTCTATGAGGACAAAGGTTCCATCGGGTTGGGGAACCGCAACAGCTCCGCGATGGCGCATGGCATATTCGATCCAAGCCTGCTACTCTTCTTGGCGTTTCTGGAGAGCCTTAAAAGCTTGCCAAACTTCTTCCATTGTTTGGAAGTTTCCCGGGGGCGGGGTTCCGTTTCCCTCACTGTTATCTGTTGATCCCGCCATGGGGGAATAGCGGACTGTTCGGACCGCTGAACCGGAAGGGCTGTCGGACCTTGTAACTTCGATACTGAAAAGGCGGCTCCCGGGTACTCTCAACCACTCTCGGTTCGCTGGAGGGGGTGACGGGTAAGGTTTAGACATGGGAAGGCCTTTTTTGGATAAAAGGGGGAAAGCTCATGTGACATGCAATTTCCGCTTTTTATTTATGATTTTTTTTTGTTTTAATTTACTCAAAACAGTGTTTTCTCAGAATCCTAGGTAGGTTGGAAAAGATTGCTCTTCTTTTTCGCAACTATGCTAGATCCTGGGACAGTGGAGACCATCTGTGCGGCTATAAGCCCCTCATATTTCACCTGTATTTTGACATTCCGGGGTGGACAGCCCTGGGCGAGGGTCCTATAGGGCAAGCGGTTTCCACCGGCCTAAAAGAAAAATCAAACCTAAGGACCGAGCCTGTCATGTTCATTTTAATGCGTCGGCCATGTGAATAGTTAGCCGAGCCGGCACCAGAGTCAAGATCTGGTCGAGAGTTTGGCATGACCTCTCTTTACCTTGCTTGCGCAAGGGATCTGTGCTGTTAGGCATTGGCTGGGTCATATTGTCATAGATGACGTATCAAAGGCTTGATGACATGGTGTCATGTAGGCATGGATGTATATCCGGGACGGAACATCGTCTGGGTGTAGCTTCAGAAATCAAGATCGGGTCAAGATTTTAGCATGACCTTTCATCGCTTTGCTTGTGCAAGGGATCTTGAGTTCCGAGCTTCGACTCAGAAAATGGACGGCATGGGATATGTATCCAGGCTGTATGACACGGACTGGGTAAAAACCAACCGAGTCTGGACAGAGTGTGACTCAAGCGTGCAGGGTTGACACGGGCTAGGATGGGATGTTTGGAATGATTCTGTGCGCATCCAAGATGCCTAGTAAGACCAAACGGACTGCAACTGAGACCACCCCGAGTTGAGGGTTGTAGTGTGCAGTGTATCCGAGCCAGCAAGTGCACGTAACGTGCGGTGTACCGAGGCAGCAGTGCGAGTAGTGTGCGGTCGCTAAAATTCTTTTTCTGAGTAAAACAGAATTTTTTTTGAAGAATTTTAAATGTATGTACGCAGATGTATTATGATGCATTTTTTTTTTTGTAAAATAAAAAGTAAAACACATACACACGCACACAGCAATTAAAGAAAGGGGTAAAATGAAAGTTTGACCCTCATCATCATTTTAATTATCTTTTATTTTTGTTTAAAAGTTTTTTAAAACAAAATATCCCCAGCGGAGTCGCCAACTGAAATTACCCGGATCCGAGAGGCGCGCGATTGCGCCCCGGCATCTGGCATTCCCTTGCGTTGGTCGATGGAGGTGTCTCGCTGTGTTTTTGCTTTGTAGAGTCGCCACGCCGTTTTGATTTAGCCCAAAACATTGAGAAAAGGCATCAGTTTAAAAACTATTTTTGTGTGATGAGATTTTTGAGTTCGGAGGTCAGGTTACTCCTCGGGAAGAGAATATTAGAATATTAGAGCTCACCGAGTCGCCTCGTAAAAATGAGTCTTTCGACACCCCTTCTTTCTTTAAATGTTGTGTGTGTGTGTGTGTATATGCTTTTAAAAATGCATGCTGTATCGGATGTCTACATTGTACACTACGTATTGAGATGTATTGAAATAGTAATGGAAGGAAGCCTTACCAATGTTGGTTCGTGTCTGTCTGCCGCTAGGGAATAGTGTTTCGGGACAGACCGGGATTGCTTCGCGATGTGCCGGTTGTCTGCGGACAGAGCTTCGGTGTGCCTCGGGATTGTCAGGTGTGCACTCGGGCAGAGTTTCGGCGTGCGTTGGGATCGTCGGTTGCGTTCGGGCAGAGGTTCGGCGTGCGTCGGGATCGTCGGTTGCGTTCGGGCAGAGTTTCGGCGTGCGTCGGGATCGTCGGTTTGGCTAGAAAAGTGCCGGGACGCCTCGAGAAAGACCATGCAAGGTTTCTGAGTACCATGAGGGGCCTCAAAATACCTCGAGAGCGCCTCGGGGCAGCGCGGGAGCATCTCGGGAGCACTCGATAGGGCTTCGGAGCACCGCGAGGGAGCTCGGAAGGCCCGGGAAGGAACCGAAAGGGACCGGGAGTGCCCTGAAGGGTCTTAGAAGGGGAGCCTGAAGGCTTAGGGAGAGAGGAGAAGAGGGAGGTGTGTCAAATGAGGGAGGGGGAGCCCTCAATTTATAGTTTTTGAAAATGTGCAAGAAGGTCCGTACGGACCTTTTAGCATACAAAAAGGTCCGTACGGACCTTCCATGCTTTTATAATTGTGATTTCAAGCTAGTTCTCGTCGAGATCTTTCCAACCATATATGGCACGTCTCAATCAGAGTTCGTATGAAGGAGTTATGACCTCCGGAAGTTTACCCTTGGTTTTGTCGTATGATTGGATGGAGAGCGATCCAGATTGTGGTACTTACACCCGTTTCAATTCTGTTTAAATAATCTGGCGAAATTAAGATTCAAGCCGGACGGCTTCTTTTTCTCCACCTCTTGCCAGGCGGCTTCATCCGCTCTAAGCTAAATTTACACTTTTGCCCCTGGGCTTTCCATTTAGGCATACAATTCCCGTTATCTCCTAACCAGAGCAACGATGCTCCCCAAGAAACCTCTATTATCTCTAAAAAGAATAACCTTTTTCTCTAGACACCTCCGTTACTTCTGTTATAACGTAATAACGCTAGACGACATCCTCCGAATTGTCAACTTTCAAGTTTAAGCTACCTCTATCTCCTAGATAGTGGAGTACGCTTCAGTTTCTCTAAGATTTAGCTACCTCTATCTCCTAGATAGTGAAGTACGCTTTAGTTTCCTCAAATATAAGCTACCTCTATCTCCTAGATAGTGAAGTACGCTTCAGTTTCTCCAACTTTAGCTACATCTATCTCCTAGATAGTGAAGTACGCTTCAGTTGTCCCAAGCTTTAGCAACCTCTATCTCCAAGATAGTGAAGTACGCTTTAGTTTCTTTCAAACTTTAGCAACCTCTATCTCCTAGATAGTGAAGTACGCTTTATTTTCCTAACTTCAGCTACCTCTATCTCCTCGATAGCGATGTAATCTTTAGTTTAATTAGGTGACAACCTCCATTAATTGTCAGTCATGTGACAACCTCCATTAATTGTCAATAATGTGACAACCTCCATTAATTTTCAAATAAGGTGACAACCTCCATTAATTGTCAAGTCAGGTGACTCCTCCATGAGTCGTCAAAACCTCAAGGATCCTAGACATGTTCCTAACTATCTAGTGAGACTTGAACTACGACCAAGGCTTGATTCCTCTGAGAAACGTAGGTAGCCTTTCATAAAGGTCCAGCCATCCGACAGCAGTGGTCACCCTCTTCCTTCATCACTCCTCAGTGGTGAGGAAGCCTTTCATAAAGGTCCAGCCATCCGACCGCAGTGGTCACCTTCTTCCTTCATCACTCCTCAGTGGTAAGGCATGAGGCATTAATAGGTAGAGAGAGGAAGAGAACCGGTGAGGAGGTTGTTGCTGTGTTTGGCCTCGTTGAAGGAGGATACAACCGATAGGTGTTGATCGAAATTCGTTGGTAGAGTGGTGGTGGTTGACGACTTAGGGCTGGAACAGGGGGAGGAATTGGCATCGTATTTGGGGAGAATTGAGAGAAATGGTGGAAGCGGTTGTGGTTGTAGTTGGAGGTAGAGAGGTGGAGAATGTTGAAGGAGATTGAGAGGTCTGTGGGTCGCCGGTGAATGGTTTTGAAGAGGGAGGAGTATGCCGGTTGATTTGGAGAGAGGGAAATTGGATAGGTGAAGAAGGTGATTGAGGTAGAGGAAGGTAGAGTGGTGAGGATAGATTGCTCCGCCGGTTAGAGGGAGTGGGCTAGGTAAAGAAGATGATTGGGGCGGCAGTAATGGTGAGGGAGCTATTCTTCTGTGTATAGAGAGAGAGAGAGAGATTGCGTCTAGTGAGAGAAAGAGAGAATGAGCTTTTTAGAGAGAGAGAGCGTTGTTGAGATCCCTAATTATCAAATGAACGAATTTTCTATTTAAAGCTGCTTTGGGAAAAATGTTTTACTATGTCGCACGACTTGCTGCTCCGCTTTCCCAAGCTTCAAGCTGTCGCACGATGGGACGAGCCGATAACCGCTTCTGGCGCCAAAACCAGATTCTGGAACATTCCGGGTTAATACCCAATCCCAATGACTGGGAATTTACAAAAATGCCCCTTAATGCAATTTTATCATATTAAAATGCATCTAAAAAGGTTGAGAATTGGATTGGCGTACTTACAAAGCCCCTCGGCAACGTCACTTATGGAAGAAGTGAGGATATCGATAAAATAAAACCCAATCCCAATGAGCGTCTGGGGGATAAGGCGGAGGGCTGGACAAATGATCTGGGGGATCGAATGGCTGGACCATTGGAGAAAGGATTCCTACGTATCCCTAGGAGGGAATCAAGCCTGTCGTAGTTCAGACTATTCGGAGGCGTCTGACCCAAAGAGACTATTAGGAGGTGTCTGACCCAAAAAAGACCATTAGGAGGTGTCTTAACCCAAAAAGACCATTAGGAGGTGTCTTAACCCAAAAAGACCATTAGGAGGTGTCTTAACCTAAAAAGACCATTAGGAGGTGTCTTAACCCAAAAATACCATTAGGAGGTGTCTTAACCCAAAAAGACCTGAAGAAATTTTTTTTTCGAGAATACCAGACATAATGATTTGACAGTTTGGATGGAATATGGTTTCATACTGCCGAGCTTACTGTAGGCCGGGAGGGACTGATGCTTTATGCGGCGATGTGGAAAGTTGCAGGAGGGACCGATGCTCACTGCCGACGATTGTGGCTGCCGGAGGGACTCATGCCATTGCTGATCTTGGAAGTTTGTGACTGCCGGAGGGACTGACGTTACCACTGTTGATGAACTGCCGACTGCGGGGCGGTCTTTATTGACGGTTGGTTGACTTTGGGAGTCCTGAGCTTTGCTTGGTGGGATGTGGGTTCTGTTTGCTAGGGAATAGATTTTCATTGATGCCTTGGTGGCAGGGCCAACGACCTTGATGCATATTGTTGGGGAGACTGATAGACTTGGGGTTATTTGTCTCGGTTTCTGCTTCAAGGGGTAGTCCTTGAGATTTGGTCGATTGGTTGTTGTACCTGCGGTGGTGGATATAGCTGTCGGAGGGTCTTAGGCTGTAACTGCTTGTTGGAGAGTTGCTGGATGGTTGTTCGCGGGACGGTCTTTGCCAAAGAGTTATTGAAGTGTCAGTACATACAGGCCTTGATGAAGGTGCGCCCACGAGAACGGACTCTTGGTAATGAAGATCTGCCCATGAGAACGGGCTCTCGGTAATGATCTGCCCATGAGACTGGGCTCTGAATGAAGATCTGCCCATGAGAACGGGATCTTTGTGAAGGATCTGCCCATGATAACGGGCTCTTTGTAATGATCTGCCCATGGGAATGGACTCTGAATGAAGATAACTTGCTGTGCGGAACATGCTTTAATGTCGCTGAGGCTGATGAGCATTATTGCTTGGATACTGGGGCAACTGGAGCTCTTTTTTTTTTGGCAAGCACTGCTTGGATACTGAGGTAGCTAAGGCTCTTGCAGACGATGCTGGTGAGTCCGGGTCTGATGAAGATGATAAAAGTGGGGTCTGACACCTGCAGGATTTGGAATCCCTAACCAAAATTGTGATTCGAGGGGCAGTCCTCACAATCAAAATACGATCACTTGACTATTGTACCCTGCGGGGGGAACACAACACTCAAGGCACTTTGCATTTTATTTGACTTTTTACTTATGCATTATTAATCTTTTGTTGCACAAGTCCATCTCAGCTGGGGATGGAAGGGAAGTGGGGATTTTGCACGGCTTGACGAGCGGATATGTATGTAGCAGTTGCGCTATAATGGATTGTGTATGGAACGAAAGTGTTTATGATGGGGTGGACCCTCTCCCATGAGGTGGGGAAATGTATGAGTGATGGGATATGGATGGTGCAGCTTAGGCAAGTCAGGGACAATCCCGGGGATACTGGTTGCAGTAGGTCCATTGCTGGTGAGGACAAAGTGTATCGCGCGTCTGAGACAACAAGCAGCAGAGAAAGTGCAGAGAATGATCTCGGCTTGGCGAAGCCCCAGTTGATGATGCAAAGTAAACCCGAGGGGAATTTGGTAAGGAGAGCCTGAGGGATACCTTAACCAAAGCCCCATCTTGAGGAAATTTCATGCAGCTTTATCGCAGACAGAGTCATCTTGTGGCTACAGAGGCAACTCATCATTTCAAACCGCAGTCAATCAGTCACTGGACAAGACTCGGAAATGTTTTACGTGCAGGGGTACATCCTTCGAGGGTAGGGATAGATCCCGAATTCGTGTATGATACTCTCGCTTTTGGGTTTGACTCTTTTGGGAGAGTATAAGCATTGCAAGGTGTGGAATAGTGTATAGAAGTCCCTGCTGACCGAAACAGTGTTTAGCTCTATCTTCCTATGATGTAGAAAGAGAAGACTTGTCGAGACACATGAAAACTTGTCTTATTCGTGATAATCACAAAGCTGCTTAAAACCCTTTATTGATGTTCGGGTTATTCAACCACCAAAGTCGATATGAACAAATATTTCCATCAATCCCAAGGAGAAAACCAACTGATATCGAGAATCAAACTCCGAAGGATGGAAAGTGTATGGGGACGGCCCTTGCTGAGACCAGATTTTCTGAGATTTGTTTGTGATTTTGATCGGACCAGTTATGGTTGCCTACGTTCCCCTCCTTGGGAGGAGCTCAGGTCGCCGTAGTTCGGGCTTATCCCGAATGAAGAGAATGAACGTTGGAATTCGAGGATCTGAGGACCTTTGAGGATTTTGGGAATTTAAAAACATGTCCTCTTGGAGTGTCGATGGGAGACACGGATGTGAAGCCCTAGTGGGACATCCACGGCAAGTGTTTGTGGAGGAGAAATGAAATATGCTCACATGAAACGTCGAATGAATGGATGGAATTTGCACAATCTTCGCTTGATGCTCTGAAACTGCTATCCGATAGGAACTGCGACTGGGTTTCAGGGTTACGATCGGCCCTTGGTGATTTGGAAAATCATGACCTCTTAGGATGAGAGGTCGGCTTGGCTTTTTGCTGACTGAACCTCTAAAGATGAGAGGTTGGCTTTCAGGGCTGTGTTTAGGATTTCTAAGGTGAGGGAATTTTTGGTTACATCTTTATTGCCTCTAAGAATGAGAGGTTCATCTTGGCTTTGCCAAGGGAAAGGGTAATGGTAATGGGAATTTCCTCTAAAATCGGGCTTGGGATTGGTTTCGGTATTGGTGAGAGGAAGTCCAAGCTATTTATAACTTTTGCGCACTTGTGAGAATTCAGGCTCCTTTTGAGCATTGGAGAGCTTCTTGAGAAGTCGGGGACTCTTGCTGAGTGGTGAGGATCTAAAGTCCTTCTTTTGAAATGCTTCTTGATTCTTGCTGAATTGTGAGGATTTGGAATCCTTCTTTTGATAACTTGGAAGGCCTCTTTGAGGATTCTTTTCTTTCTCTTTTTTTTATGACTTGAGCATTTTATGCGTCGCCGACTCTTGGAGCTAACTTCTTGACTTCGCTTGGACTTCTCTTAGCATGGAGCAAAGGTGATGGCTAAACGGGGTTTCAAAACATGCCGATCTTGAAATGAAAGGGTATTGTTTGGTGAGGGTGAGGTAATGGCTTTCCTATGGGTGAAAGGTTTCAACCGCAGTCCCTACCGGATGATGCGAACGAGATTGAGTCTTCATTGCTTGCTTGAGCTTACTGAGGAAGATTCATGCAAATTCATCGAGCAGCGAGATGGTGGGGGCGAAGGAAGATATGTGAGCACAGGAGATACGAGATTGGGGAGTTGGTGAGCCCCAATTTGAGAAGGATATCAGCCGGTTTTCTCACTCTGATCAAATTTAAATATTAGTCATTTCAAAGCATTAGTCGGTGAGCAGCACAAGTGATCATTTGGAATAAGACCATTTCAATTAAGTGTCACGTAGGTGTGCAAGTGATGCCTCGAGTCTAGCAAGAAAAGAAATCAAAGATTTTTATTACTGCAAAGCAAAACTGGTCCAAAGTGGACTCGACAGACTCATGTCCAACAGCGGACATTCTAGATCCTACGAGGACTGGTTGACTGCATTGACTTTGGATGGGCGGAAGAGCATTGCTAACATTGATGGGGTGAGGACCTTTCTCGATCTTTCTGTTGTTCGTAAGACGTCCTCCTTAGCTTTAGCAATCTGAGCAAGCAACCGGGCCTCCTGCTCGCGAGGAAAAATAGCTTCAAGGGTAGCTTGCCACTTTTCGATGGATACACCCTTTGTACTCTGCGAACCCAAGGGCTACGAACCTCCAGACTGGTGGGCCATAATCTTCTCTGCACCGAGCATTTTGGATTCCGAATCATATGGACGATCACTCGGGCACTTGAACTACTTCCGCCTCGGGAATATGGACCACTGAGCACCGGGAACGAGAGGACACACCCAACTTGCCGTAGCCTTGCGGAGGTGTAAAGGTGAGAGCGTGTATAAGGTGGTAAGGAAAGGATCTTGAGGAGGTATGGGAGAGGGAAGAAAAGGAAATGAGACGGACTCGCGCAACATCTTATTAGTGTTCAAGTAAAAAAAAATCAATGTCTTTTAAGTCCTATGAACGGTTGGGAAAGGATAAGTCTTTATTCACGAAATCTAGACCTTGGGGGAACCTATGGACACATCATCCAAAAATACACCAAATGTATTGATTAAAAATTAATAATAGGCAATAATACCTAATCAAAACCAAAGCATTTATGGGACGAACAAGCAGCCCCAATTTCTGGAGAAATTTGGGCAGCATAACGGGTATTCCTGAAGAATTTCAAGGAAAAATTCGGCATAACCTCTCGTCGGTGCACGTTGACAAAGCGACATGATCTCTCGTTAGAACATGCCGCGGGAACGACATGTCCTTTCGTGAAACCATGTTGCGTTGGCAACATGCCCACACGTGCTAGGTTTTGGGGTAGGTACGAAGGCCTATTAAATTTTTTGAAACAATTCATTTTGATGTATTTGAAAAATGTCATGTCAAAACCAACCGTTTTGGGTAAGGTTAAATGTGTGGCGCCACCTATAACGCGCTAGGGGGATAGGTTTGACATTAGGCGCTCAAGCGTAGGCGAATATTATCACCGTCCGCGATGCCGTCAATTGCACCCGAGGGTTCTAGATCTACGTGATGTAGTGTGCGGAGGACTAAATTCCTTTATTTACGAAAAATAGTTTTTTTTATTTTTTTATTTGAAAAGGGGAAAAAGAGGAAAATGATAAGTGACTTTTATATAGTCATTTATCCCATTATTTATTAATCATTTCCTTAGTTTTTAGTATCATTTAGTTTGCATTTAGGCTATTTTAGCTTCTTTTATCATATATCTTCGATTTTATGCTTTTGGTAGATTTTATACTCTTAGACAGGTTTTAGAGTCAAATTATGATCAAATTGGAGCCTTGGAAATAATCAAGTGTCAAAGCCATGAAGGGACAACACCGAAATAAGCATAAAGGCCAAAAATTAAGTCGGAGCGGCCGTGTAGCCAAAGGAGGAGCGGCCGTGCAACAATGCCCAGTTCAAAATAATTTTTGGCGCCAAGATCGCACGGCCGTGCAGTTCCCTTGACTCGGCCGTGCAGTCGCTGTACCTGTTCCAAAAAGGCACCTTTTGGAGGCACCACTTTGAAGAGTCCCAACCTTTAGCATAGATGTCTATATAAAGAAGCCTTTGTACTCAGTTTTAGACATCCAGAAAATCCGAAAATGTTCCTAAATACATTTAGAAAGGATCATATTAGACTTAGAATGTATAGCAAAATACTTTAGCAATTTATACACGATGTTCAAGGTGTATCAATGATTCGTGACTAGTCTTATGTACTCTTGAAGATGGTGAATGCAATACAAGGAATATTTTCCAACCATTGTTTCTCCTTTTTTATGAATAAGTATTTCTTTCCTTATCTCTATTTCTTACTTACTTCCTTTTTATTTCAATGGTTTGAGTAATCCTCCATTTCTCGGAGTTGGAAACTCATTTATTTATATTCATGCTTTTTCTACATGTCATTTCAATTCTCTTCTTATTAAACTTAAATACTTGCAATTAGGGAGACGTTCTTGATTGTATAGCCTTAGTTAATCGAGAGAAGTACCTAGCGGAGAATCTTGATTAGCGGAACTCTAAGAATTGAACTAGGTCAATAAATTACACAAAGTGATTTAAAGACCTAGGGATGACCCTTTAGTGGAAAATACGTGAGATGATAAGACTTAAATGGTATTTTTGATTTATTTGGTACCCTCGAGAGGTGAGTCGGATTTCCCGCGTGACGAACGGGATTACACTAAGCCGAACCCTCGAGAGAAAGGCCGGTGGGTTTTAAATACATGTGCTAGTTAGCACAACTTAGCGTATCATCCTTGACTTGGCACTTTCATCTTAAAACAATTTCTTCATATTATTCTTGAATTGCTTGCAAATATGAATATGTTTATGTTTGTGGAACCCTAGTCAATTGAGAGAAGTACCTAGCGGAGAATTTCAATTGACGGAACCATATGAAGGAACTAGGTTTCATTGATCACGAGAGTAGTTCAACGGCCTAGGGGTGTTCTTTGAATGGAAAGTACGTTGACTTTCGAACTTAATGGATTCTTTTTAATTATGGTCAGCTAGAGTTAAGCCGGAATGCCCGTTGGTGACAGGGCGGGAATATCATAAACGGAAATCTCAAACAGTTAGGACATAATTAGTAAAGAATACAACGCTACTGTCCTAACCAGAAGTAGTGTAAGCCTAATGTACCATCCTTGTTATTTTGATAAAAGCCTTTATTTAAAGCATATTTATTTGTTTTCAATCCCGAGAATACTATCATTATATGTTAGAGTAGTTTCTGTATTTGCTTAGTATTTTCTATTACAAATTCTTATCTCCCCCAATCATTTTATCTATATATTTATATAAAGACAAATATCATCACAAAGTAAACCCTGTCTTTGTGGGATCGACCCGTACTTGCACCCGCTATATTACAATAGCCCGTGTGCTTGCGGAATTAAATAAACCGTTAGGTTTCGACCGAACAAGTTTTTGGCGCCGTTGCCGGGGACAACGGTTTACTTTCTTAATATTTGTCTTTATCATTTATTTTAATTTTTATGTTTATGTTTATTTTTATTTTTATGTTTATGTTTTATATATATTATTATTGTATTGTTTTCTAACTTTGTTTTGTAGAAATATAAACAAAATATATATAATGAACAGTGTTGGAGCGGCCGTGCACCAATTATTGGAGTGGCCGTGCATTCAGGAGCGGATGAACTAAATGGAATCAACCAAGTGGAGCGGCCGCACATTTTTGTTGATTTGATCAAGCATTTCTTCGTGAATGGATACATTGTTTCAAAAAAAAAAGTGAACAGTAAAATGGAGCGGCCGTGCTCTAAAAAATGGCACGGCCGTGCATTCAAAGAAAGAAAACCGTGTGTCGATTCAATCAAAAAGGTGTGACTTTTACCTCTTCACACTCTTCACTTCATCTTTACTATTATTAATATTATTATTATTACTAGTATTTTATATCGACTGATTTGCACTTAGCACGACCATTGTCCTTTGGGGCAACATGTGACTACTATTTTATCCAAAATCAAGAAAAGGAATCAGTTTAACCATTCTAAAAAGGGTTTGATTACTTGTTTAAATATGGAGCAACTCGTAGGCCGGACTTTCCACCACCACCGCCAATTCCAAGTAAGTTTTCTTTATTTTTAAAAAAAATTATCTTTACCCTCCCGGGATTGACGTTGTTCCATGAAACGTTGAGGACAATGTTCATTTCAAGTGTGGGGGAGTATTTATCCACTTTTTAAATTGCATCATATTTTCTCTCTTTCCATTGTATGCATGTTAAATTAGAATCGCGTTTCATTTCCGTACTTGCATGTAGTGTAGAGCAATTTTTTCCTTAAAAAAAATAAAAATAAAAAAATAAAAAAAAAAAAAAAAATATATATATATATATATATATAATAAAAATATATATATATAATCCCTATGATGATCCATATGTCGTTTAATCCATATGTTTGCTATTTGCTATAGAATAATGCCTTTGTCTTTCTTCCCATATTTTTTATAAACTTAGAAATTAATAAAAAGAAAAATATAAGGGATATTTTTAGGAAATAAATTAAAAGCCTCATAAGTTAATATAGCAAAATATAGGGTTTTGTCAAGAAAAAGCATTTGATTAGATGGAATCATTATTGATCATATTTATACACTTGGTTGTTCTTATGAAAGAAATTTATGAAAATATTTCTTTAAATGTACATTTCAAATTTTATTAAATATTTATTTTCTTATTAGAAGCATTTACTTTGTTTTGCATCCCTTGAATCACACCCCTTCATTTAAATTTCATCTTTCCATTTCCGCAAATCAAATCAAAGTTAGACATTTTTATCTTATTGCTAAAAAGAGTGACTTAGTTACCAAGCCTTAAAAAGCAAAAAGAAACCTATTACTTCCTAAGTAACTCGGGGCACGGCGTTCGCTGCGACGATGCTTCCTTGCCAAAACGGGAGTAATATCCAAAAGTATTCTTGATCTAAGTATTAGGAACATGGGGTTCGCGACCACAATGTCTCCTACTTGAAAGGATCAAAAATAACTAAAGGTCTTTTGCAAAAATATAACACGTGCAAAAATAAGATAAAAATTGTTGAAACTTTGATGAGATTTTTCCACTATCATCATCCATTTTCCACCTTCGTGATTCAAAAATGCAATACAATTCTATGAAAGCTTCTAGTTTGTGAATAAATGTTTATACTTCCCTTTGTACATTTTAAAGTAATAAATTCATTTTCTCAAAAATCACTCTAAAAAGTGAAAGCTTCTCTTTTTACCAAGTAATTGATCTAAGATTCATCTTCCTAGCATGCTTTGTTTGATCAAAATTCCTATATATGCTATATTAGGTTATTGTCTTAAAATTGTTTCTTTAAAATATCTCCAAAATACTTCTTTCTAACGATTTTTAAAGGTGTGAAAAATATGAATAGAAAGATAAAGGCAATATTTAAAGCAATAGCATGCAACAATAAATTTTCTGAAGGATCATTCTCGTTTTTTTCATTTGCAATTTTTCTCCCTCTCCAATCTTCTTTTTTATCCTAGACTTGCTTGAGGACAAGCAAGGTTTAAGTGTGGGGGAGTTTGATAAGTGACTTTTATATAGTCATTTATCCCATTATTTATTAATCATTTCCTTAGTTTTTAGTATCATTTAGTTTGCATTTAGGTTATTTTAGCTTCTTTTATCATATATCTTCGATTTTATGCTTTTGGTAGATTTTATACTCTTAGACAGGTTTTAGAGTCAAATTATGATCAAATTGGAGCCTTGGAAATAATCAAGTGTCAAAGCCATGAAGGGACAGCACCGAAATAAGCATAAAGGCCAAAAATTAAGTCGGAGCGGCCGTGTAGCCAAAGGAGGAGCGGCCGTGCAACAATGCCCAGTTCAAAATAATTTTTGGCGCCAAGATCGCACGGCCGTGCAGTTCCCTTGACTCGGCCGTGCAGTCGCTGTACCTGTTCCAAAAAGGCACCTTTTGGAGGCACCACTTTGAAGAGTCTCAACCTTTAGCATAGATATCTATATAAAGAAGCCTTTGTACTCAGTTTGAGACATCCAGAAAATTCGAAAATATTCCTAAATACATTTAGAAAGGATCATATTATACTTAGAATGTATAGCAAAATACTTTAGCAATTTATACACGATGTTCAAGGTGTATCAATGATTCGTGACAAGTCTTGTGTACTCTTGAAGATGGTGAATGCAATACAAGGAATATTTTCCAACCATTGTTTCTCTTTTTTATGAATAAGTATTTCTTTCCTTATCTCTATTTCTTACTTACTTCCTTTTTATTTCAATGGTTTGAGTAATCCTCCATTTCTCGGAGTTGGAAACTCATTTATTTATATTCATGCTTTTTCTACATGTCATTTCAATTCTCTTCTTATTAAACTTAAATACTTGCAATTAGGGAGACGTTCTTGATTGTATAGCCTTAGTTAATCGAGAGAAGTACCTAGCGGAGAATCTTGATTAGCGGAACTCTAAGAATTGAACTAGGTCAATAAATTACACAAAGTGATTTAAAGACCTAGGGATGACCATTTAGTGGAAAATACGTGAGATGATAAGACTTAAATGGTATTTTTGATTTATTTGGTACCCTCGAGAGGTGAGTCGGATTTCCCGCGTGATGAACGGGATTACACTAAGCCGAACCCTCGAGAGAAAGGCCGGTGGGTTTTAAATACATGTGCTAGTTAGCACAACTTAGCGTATCATCCTTGACTTGGCACTTTCATCTTAAAACAATTTCTTCATATTATTCTTGAATTGCTTGCAAATATGAATATGTTTATATTTGTGGAACCCTAGTCAATTGAGAGAAGTACCTAGCGGAGAATTTCAATTGACGGAACCATATGAAGGAACTAGGTTTCATTGATCACGAGAGTAGTTCAACGGCCTAGGGGTGTTCTTTGAATGGAAAGTACGTTCACTTTCGAACTTAATGGATTCTTTTTAATTATGGTCAGCTAGAGTTAAGCCGGAATGCCCGTTGGTGACAGGGCGGGAATAACATAAACGGAAATCTCAAACAGTTAGGACATAATTAGTAAAGAATACAACGCTACTGTCCTAACCAGAATTAGTGTAAGCCTAATGTACCATCCTTGTTATTTTGATAAAAGCCTTTATTTAAAGCATATTTATTTGTTTTCAATCCCGAGAATACTATCATTATATGTTAGAGTAGTTTCTGTATTTTCTTAGTATTTTCTATTACAAATTCTTATCTCCCCCAATCATTTTATCTATATATTTATATAAAGACAAATATCATCCCAAAGTAAACCCTGTCTTTGTGGGATCGACCCGTACTTGCACCCGCTATATTACAATAGCCCGTGCGCTTGCGGAATTAAATAAACCGTTAGGTTTCGACCGAACAGAAAACAACTCACACACACCCCCGCAGAGCATAATAATCAAATGAGCAATAATTTGATCATGGGGGACTGCCCCACAATCACAACCTGCACCAGAGAAAACAAACCCTGCCAATTGACCACTCATGTCGCGTGACACAGGACTGATGAGGTCAAATGTGTCGCGTGACATAAGGAGTCCTATATCCAGAAACTGATCAAAAGCCAAAACAGCCCCCAGCCTCCAAGCAAAACGCAATAGCTCAATCTCAGGCAACAACACAGCACAGAGGGGACACAAGGAGGGAAGGGAATAAAACAAAGCACACAAAATGCATTTAAGCACATAGAATGTCACACAACAAAGCACACACAAATGAATGGAATGAATGTTGAACAAGCCCGAAAGTTTGACCCACTTTTGAAAACCAAGTTTCAAGTCCCCAGCGGAGTTGCCACTGAATGAACGCTCGCCAAAAAAAATAAAAATAGGGAGTCGCCACGCCGTTTTTAAGGAAACATTGAAAACCTTTTTGAAAGAGAAAATGGGTTCGGGGTCAGGTTACGTGTTGGGAAGAACCGAGAGTTTACCCAACACGCCTCGTCCGTGGAAGAGTCTTTCTATGTTCAACATCCAAAACATCCAAATGTGTGTGCGAAGTGTGTATGACAAGATATGTAATAAAATGCATAGGAATGCTTTGTTTTATTGCTCAAAAGGGAAAACAGTACATCTTGTGAACCTTTTACTGTGGAAGGCCACATCCCACTTTACAACGCTACGAACAACTTACAACTGAAATGTGGTCTCTACAGAGAACCACTTGTGTTGCGTGACACAGGACTCCAAATGTCCAATTGTGTCGCGTGACACAAGTTAACCATCTGCAGGAACCTTACAATTTGAGCAACAGATCCAACAGAGAACCAATTTAAATCAAACAACAACATACAAACAACTCAGAAATCCACGAATTCACAATGGATTGACCAAGGGGATGTGGATATAGGGAGATCCACATTCCCTTGGCCAATAAGCAACAAATCCAATGAAATCACATCATGAATATCAACTATACCAAGCCAAGCAAATTAAACAGAGAGATGGCAATTAAGACTTGATAATTGGAGGCGGATGGAGCCTAATTATCAAGTCCGGGAACAGTAATTGCAACGAAGCAAAAAAACGGCAAATATGAGATAGAGATGGAGGGAGATGGATTCGTTACCCTTGTAGTCCACACTCTCTATACCAAGTCGGTATAGAGAGTCTTCAATCAGCTTCGGAATGAGCTCGGATCTCGAACCAAGTAGCTTTGCAATTTCTAGTACGTGCGTGTATGTGTGGAACGGACTTGGCTCTAGAAACAGGGGAGATGGCAATCAGTTTTAGGGAGGTTTGAGGTGGCGGCAAGGGTTATCACCGTCGCCGGAGAGAGAGAAAATGGTGGGGAAGGATTGAGAGGTAATTGGTTGCCGTATGAGGTGGAGAGACGGGATCTGGAATTGGGGGAACGAGGTGTTGATGGGTAGAGAGAGGGAGAGAACCGGTGAGGACGTGGTTGCTGTGTTTGGCATCGTTGAAGGAGGATACAACCGGTAGGTGTTGATCGGAATTCGTTGGTAGAGTGGTGGTGGTTGACGGCTTAGGGCTGGAACAGGGGGAGGAATTGGCGTCGGATTTGGGTAGAATTGAGAGGAATGGTGGAAGCGATTGTGGTTGTAGTTGGAGGTAGAGAGGTGGAGAATGTTGAAGGAGATTGAGAGGTGTGTGGGTCGCCGCTGAATGGTTTTGAAGAGGGAGGAGTACGCCGGTTGATTTGGAGAGAGGGAAATTGGATCGGTGAAGAAGGTGATTGAGGTAGAGGGAGGTAGAGTGGTGAGGATAGATTGGTCCGCCGGTTAGAGGGAGTGGGCTAGGTGAAGAAGATGATTGGGGCGGCAGTAATGGTGAGGGAGCTGTTCTTCTGCGTATAGAGAGAGAGAGAGATTGCGTCTAGTAAGAGAAAGAGAGAATGAGCTTTTTAGAGAGAGAGAGTGTGTTGTTGAGATCCCTAATTATCAAATGAACAAAATTTCTATTTAAAGCTGCTTTGGGAAAAATGCTTTACTATGTCGCACGACTTGCTGCTCCGCTTTTCCAAGCTTCAAGCTGTCGCACGACGAGACAAGCCAATAACCGTTTCTGGCGCCAAAACCAGATTTTGGAACATTCTGGGTTAATACCCAAAAGGTCCAAACTGATTAATTCCTTTTAGGTCCTTTGGCATGAGCAAAGTACAAAAAAGTACTTACTTCGCGAGAAACTTATGGAATGTTTTCGGAAGTCTCGGAATAGACCGGGAATTTACCAAAACGCCCCTTAATGCAATGTTATCATATTAAAATGCATCTAAAAAGGGTGTGAATTGGATTGGCATACTTACAGATACATCCCCAGCACATTTCCATACATATAATCCCTCTCATAATCCATCCCCACAAAAGCTAGCAAAGCCAGAGCCGCAACCCGGTCAGCCCATACTCGAAGAAGCAAGTTCCGAAAAGGAGGACCCGATCCTCACTCAGCTAAAACATACCCAAGCAAACATTTCCCTTTGGTCCCTGTTAACCTCTTCCTACCCCCACAAACTAAAGTTAGAAGAAAGCTTGGCCAAGATCATGGTTCTCATATATGTCACCCTAGATGAGGTCATCCAAATGATCGGGAACATTCACTATGGAAACATCATCACTTTTGCTGACCTGGATTTACTAAAATATGGGGCTAACCATACTGAGCCACTCTACATCACTGTCCAATTGGAGGAGTGCCGGATTCTGAGGGTGTTAGTCGATGGGGGGTCTGCAATGAACGTCCTGCAAGCAAAAATGATGGACCTACTAGATCTGAAGCCAACAGAATTAAAGCCGTCCAGTCAGACTATTAAGGCCTATGATTCTACCGCTCGATCAGTTTTGGGGATTGTAACTTTAAATCTGTGGTTTGGAAAGAAGGTCATGACTGTTGACTTCCAAGTAATTGATATCTCCATTTCATTTACAGCTCTACTGGGATGACCCTGGATCCACCAGATAAACGGAGTGGCCTCTACCCTGCACCAGTGTGTCAAATCCTAGTCTGATGATGGAACTATCACTGCTATCTATGGAGACATTGTGAATATGGAAGGGACCAATACCGGGGGTATTCCGATACTGAAAATTAAGCATGGTGATGAAGGGCTTACCTTAACTGGTTTCTCCTTGGCCACCTCTAAGGTGCAAGTATGTTGTGTAGACGCCACTACTACCTCAGACAAAATACCGCCTGCCATGCGAATGATGAGAAAGATGAGTTATCTTCTGGGGCTTGGACTGGGTAAAAGACTTCAGGGTTGTCATACTATCATTGATTCAAAGGAACAAACCACCCGACATGGCCTGGGCTACAAACCAACTCCTTAGGATGACAGGGAAGCTAAGGTAACAATTTAGGAAAGACGAAATGAAGGGGTCCATCTCCATCCTTATAGCCTGTCTTTGGCCAAGTACTTCACCAAAGGCGAGACTTAGTATGATGAGAATGACAGTCATCAGTTCGTGAGGAAAGATCTCTTTATAAGCCTAAAGGTCCGGAGAAAGCCAGCTAATCCCATCAGGAGGATGTTTCTAAACCTGCCGAGTATTCCTGGGGCTACCACCACTGTTCAGAACGAGTATGTCTTCAAATGGAACCCAAACCGCCTCAAAGAGACAGCACTCTTCCAAGGATTTCTCCACCTTTGAGCTGGCTCTCCCGAAGATCAGCCAGGTAAAAATTGCCAGCAGTAAGGATAGTGGGCCGGCATTGCAGAAGCTGTTTGATGAAGAAATACAGATTCTCGACCTGATCGACTTCAGCTCAGATGACGAGATAATGGCCGTAATTGGGAATGACAGTGAAGAACCTTTTGATCCCCGCACTCTAGTGACTAAGACAGAGATGCCGCTGAAGAACTGGGAGACATTTTTAGGCCCGATAGCCAGCTGACAGCAAATGATCACATAGCTTGGATTGGTCCCCCGTCCCTCTATGCCTAGTCCTGTCAAATACCCTGTCATTCGTACTAAAAAGTTGGGAGTCTTTAAGTTCGATATTAGTTGCCCCCATCTCTCTCTCATACCAATCCAGATAAACCGTGGTCAAATAGTACTCTCCCTGCTCTTGAGAATGACTATGGGTGGAAAAGCAGCATATGTCCATGCCCTCGAGAAAAAGGAGAAACTATCGGGATCTCTCATATTCAAAGATACCACCCCCATGCTGTGAATGTCCTCCCAGTCATCCAGTGGCTCCTGTAAGGCCACAAACTATCTCAATACAAAGCATGGAATGTAGAAAGATGACCAAGATAGCCCTGGGACCCTCACTATGTAGGACTTCTGAATTGTCCTTTGGGTCTGCAACCTCCAGTGAGGCACCCACCAACAAATATCTGAAGTAGACATTTGAGCCATCATCAGCTCACAGCGGTCCTGATCATGCTGCCTCAGTGCACCTCTCCTAGAAATCAACCAGGGATAATGAGTAGGCAAAGCCTTATATAAAGCTCTGAGCCGCTCCTGTAACCATAAAGTCAGCACAGCTGGACTCCCAGAATGCATGAAAAGGTCCCTTCTGGCCTTCCTGTCGATGACGTGTAGTATCTCTCCCAAAATCAAGAGGACGATATCTCTCCCGACTTTGCAATCTTGGACCATGTCTAAAATACCACTATGGCACACTCCAAAAGACTCAACAGTAAACAAGAAAGAGAATACATAGAGAATGAAGGAATCCATAGATACCATGGTCCCAGCAGTACCCAGAGACATGAATCTGCCCGGGATATCAGAACCTGCATAAAAAACCATTCCCGAAGTTGTTGCCCAAGTGGAGTTTTCACCCAATTTCTCAAAACCATCATCAAAAACCATTCCCAAACACATTTCATATGTCCTAAACACAATCATATACATATTGGCCCAATTTCCGCCTCATTTCCACAAAAAAATTGCCCCGAGGCTCAAGTAACGTGCCAAGTAGTAATAATAACAACAAATAATAATAAACCAAGTATTGCCTCTTTGGGCACTCATCATGAAGGGACGGGGAACTACCTAACTGTCTCACCCCTGGCCTTTCCAATTTAACAAATAATTCATGTTATCTCCAAACGGAATAATGTTGTCTCCCAAGAATCTCTGTTATCTCTAAATGGAATAACGTTTTCTCTCAAAAATCTCTGTTGTTTCCGTCAGAGAGAAATAACGTCTTCCAACTTTAGCTCCCTCTATCTCTTTTAAAAAGAGATAGCACCGTAAGCTTTAGTTTTCTAGCTTTAGCTCCCTCTATCTCTATCAAAAACAGATAATTCTATAAGCTTTAGTTTTCGTTATTTCCGTCAGAAAGAAATAACGTCTTTCAGCTTTAACTCCCTCTATCTCTATCAAAAAGAGATAGCGTCGTAAGCTTTAGTTTTCTAGCTTTAGCTCCCTCTATCTCTGTCAAAAAGAGATAGCACCGTGAGTTTTAGTTTCCGTTATTTCCGTTAGAAAGAAATAACGTCATCCAACTTTAGCTCCCTTTATCTTTATCAAAAAGAGATAGCGTTGCAAGCTTTAGTTTCTAGCTCTAGCTCCCTCTATCTATGTCAAAAAGAGACAACACCGTAAGCTTTAGTTTCTAGCTTTTGCTCCCTTTATCTCTGTCAAAAAGAGATAGCGCCGCAAGCTTTAGTTTTCTAGCTCTAGCTCCCTCTATCTATGTCAAAAAGAGATAGCGTCGTAAGCTTTAGTTTTCAGCTTTAGCTCCCTCTATCTCTGTCAAAAAAGAGATAGCGTCTGTAAGTACCCAAATCTGGCTCATGCCTTCCGGTTAAGTTTCCCGGCAATTCCCCGGACTATCCTAAAGTTCAGGGGCAATTCGGGAACTTTTCCAAACCTTCTGAGGGTCAAAGGGCTTGCTAGGAATTAAAATTCCACGTAGTCCTTCAATGGAAAAGCTCTTCTAGAAGGCCACCTTGCATGATTCTAGAAAGGAGCTGAGTCATCTCAGGATAAGACAGCACGGCCTCGTTAGACATGGAGTTACAACCGCACGGCTTCATTAGCTGCTGCCAGACTGCCTATAAATAGAGACCTCCTCTATTCATTTTAGGGGGGATTTTCAGTAGTGTTACTCTGCCAAAATACCACCACGAAATTACAGAAAGCTGAGAGTGTCAAAAAACACCTCCCTCCTCTTCAAAACCTTCCAAAGTTGGTCCTTCCCTAGGCAAACTCCAAGGAGAAAGAGGAACACTACCATTGGTAACCTCTCCTCCCCTTTACCTTGCATTATACTTGTATTTATGTCATTTATTGCTCCTTGCTTTACATATTTGCTATATATTTGCTTGGTACTTGGTATATTGTCATTAAAGATCCTATCTTTAGGCATGTAAATCATATCCCCCTCCTTTTGCATCCTTTGCATCAAAGTAGCATCCTTTGCTCTTAAAATGACATCTTTATGCATCCTTTGCACTTAATATGCCATTTTTACAAATAAAGTTGCATCCTTTGCACTTAAAATGTCATTTTCACAAATAAAGTTGCATCTTTTGCATTAAAAATGTTATCTTTGCATCAAAGTTGCATCCTTTGCTCTTAAAATGACATCTTTATGTATAAAGTAGCATCATTTGCACTAAAAATGCCATTTTTACATACAAAGTTGCATCCTTTGCATTAAAAATCATTCTTTACATCAAAGAAGCATCCTTTGCAACCAAGTAGCATCCTTTGCACTTAAAATGTCATATTTTCATTAAAAGTGTCATCTTTAGCTTAAACATGCATTTCCCATGTCCCTCATGGTTGGATCTCTCTCCTAGAATTGCCTAGTGACTTTCTTAAGGCACAAAAGGGCATAGGATGAGTATAAAGATCCAATCTTTATACCCCTCCCCTAGTCCCCCTTGATGCTTGGAGCATCTCTTGGAACGAGATGGTGTAAAGGTCCTATCTTTACATCATTTCTTCCACCTAAAGATGCCATAGACGGATTCTCCTTTAGAGAAGGATGAGCCCTAGCCACATATCTCCGATCAACACTTGAGATGAGCATAAATGTCCCAAAAAAGTCCAAATCGTCTCAAGATGTAGGATTAATAGGAAAAGGTCATTCCTTTCTAAAGAGTCTCATCCTTGGACTCTAAAACGGTGTCCCTATCTCGATCACATGTGACCCAAGGTCTCATCATGATGATCATAAGTCCAAGATGAGAAGGGGACCAAAGTCCCTAATACATAAAAATCCAAGGAATCCCGAGTGATAACCAACTCATGGTTTATACGTCCGGAAGACCACTTGGTATATTCCCTCCTTTTCAAAACTCACATCCCACACACGAAAGCACTAAGGCAAGTATGAAAAGCGGATCCTGGAAGACTTGCTTCGGCAAGGCTCTTTGGGTGAACAACGATCCGTTCTTTCCAAAGGGTAACTTAACCTCCGGACCCAAATCCTTTTTTTCAAAGTTTTGAGGAAATCAAAATGGCGTGGTGACTCTGTTTTTCAAATTAAACCGGACGTTTCCAAACTGATGTGAGGCGCTGATTCCCCTTACACGAGAAAGTGGTTCCAAAAAAAAAAAAATAGGGAGCCGCTTATCTTGGGCACCACATTCACAGTTTGGCGACTCCGCTGGGGAAATAAACCAAAGGAGAAAGCTTTCATTTTTTAAAAAAATAAAAAAATGATACCCGGTATATAGGTGGAAACCATTAACCTTCCTGTATTGCTTCCTAACCCGAGGCTTGGGATAAACGATGGTCTAACAATCCCACGTACCGGTATCCCTTTTCGAAAAAAAAAAGAAAGCTTTTTCCGAGTGGGTTAGTGTAAGTACGCCAATCCAATTCGCAACCTTTTTTAGATGCATTTTAATGTAATAAAATTGCATTAAGGGGCATTTTGGTAAATTCTCGGCCGAACCCGAGACTTCCGAAAACGTTTCATGAGTTTCCCGCGAAGGAAGTACCTTTTGGTACATTATTCATGCCAAAGGACCTCTTGGGAATAAAACCTGTTGGACCTTTTGGGTATTTTCCCGGAATGTTCCAGAAACTGGTTTTGGCGCCAAAAGCGATTGGACCACATTGTGTCACGCGACAGCTTGAGGCATGGAAAGTGGACGCGTAAGGTCGTGCGACACACTGAGGTCACCAACTGAAGCCTATAAATAAGACCCTCCCCCTCTCAGAAAGAGGATCCCAACTGGAGCCTACTGTTACTCTGCAGAATTTGCACCGTAACAAAACTCCCAAACACAACCCTCTCTCTCTCCTACCTTCAACTAACCCAATTCCTTCCTATCCAAACCCCTTTCTCAAGCCATAGCACTTGGACCCCTTGCATCAATCCTTCCAGATCAGAAGTGACGAATTGAATGGTTCTGTATCTGACTAGATACAGGATTCGTGGAAGCATTAAGGTTAACGATTCTCCAACCTCCCTCTTCTCTCTCTCTCTTGCTTAATTTCTCATAATTCTAGCATTTACTTCTGTTTGGATTCAGTAATCAGATCCTAGCTATCTGGATTACTGAATCCCAATCGCAATCTCTCTGTTTAACTTGAATAATTCTTGCAATTGAGCTTCTATTGTTGAATATTTGATTGAACTTGGTGTTTGAACCCCAAGGGGGTGTGGATCTACCCATATCCACACTCCCGGGGTTGATTTGGTGTTGTTTCTGTGTTTTGTTTGTAATTTAGTTAATCAATTAGATCTATATAGATTTCTGTTGATTCTGTGTTCATCCTGTTAAGTTTCAGCAGATGGCTTATGTATGTCACGCGACACCTTCGTCTCCAAGTGATCCTGTGTCACGCGACATATATGGTCACTGGTGCGACGTGTCATGCGACATATATGACCTATCTGCAGAGACCTCTTTCCTTTGTAATCTGTTTTAGATCATTTGTATCAGGGATGTGGCCTCCCTAAATAATGGGCTCACAATCTGTAATTCTCGTTTCATAATTAATAAGATGCATTTTACCACACCTTGTTTATTATCAATATTTGCACACACTTTGGATTTATTTGGATGTTTGATTGAAAGACTCGTCTACGGACGAGGCGTGTTGGGTGAAATCTCGGTTCTTCCCAACACGTAACCTGACCCCCGAAATCATGTTTTCTCTCTAAAAAAAGGTTTTCAATGTTTCCTCTTAAAACGGCGTGGCGACTCCTTCATTTTCACGAAAAACAAATTTTCGGGCGAGTGCACATTCAGTGGCGACTTTGCTGGGGAATCTACTTGAAAACCTATTTTTCTAGTATTAAGTGGGTCAAGCTTTCATTTAATTGAACATCCCATACATCCATTTGTGTGCATTATTTGATAATCATTTGTGGTTCATACATCTTGTTGATTATGAAACTTGTGAGCCCTTTGTGCTTGTGGTCACTTGTTGTGCATTAGTATTTTGTGTTGCTCTTGCTATGGTGGAGCAGGGGCTGATTTGATGATTGCAGAGTTTCTAGTTCAGTGACCATCCAGGTCGTGCGACACCTTTGTCTTTAGATGTCCTGTGTCACGCGACAAAGGGTGGCCACTGAACAGAACATCAGAAGACTGGTTTGAGGGCAGTCCCTTGGATCAACCGTGACTCAATTGATTGTTGTTCCCTGTATCTCTTGTTGTGAGGGTGTGTGTTTTCCTTTCTTTTTAAAATAAAATAAAAAATCATTTTCGCAAATAAAAGAATATAGTCATCCGCACACTACTTCACGTAGATCTAGAACCCTCGGGTGCGATTGACGGCATCGCGGACGGCCATGAAATTCGCCTACGCTTGAGCGCCTGAAATCAAACCTAACCCCCTAGTGCGTTATAGGTGGCGCCACACATTTAAACCTCACCCAAAACGGTTGGTTTTTGACACGACATTTTCAAATACACTAAAATGAATTTTTTTAAAATTTCTAATGGACTTTTGTACCTACCCCAAACCTAGCACGTGTGGGCATGTTGCCATCGCAACATGGTTTCACGAGAGGACATGTCGTTCCCACGACATGTTCTAACGAGAGATCATGTCGCTTTGTCAACGTGCACCGACGAGAGGTCATGCCGGATTTTTCCTTGAAATTCTTCAGGAATACCCGTTATGCTGCCCAAATTTTTCCAGAAATTGGGGCTGCTCGTCCGTCCCATAAATGCTTTGGTTTTGTTTAGGTACTATTACCTATTATTAATTTTGAAACAACGCATTTGGTGTATTTGTAGATGATGTGTCCGTAGGTTCCCCCGAGATCTAGATTGCGTGAAATAAAGGATTAGCCTTTTCCAACCGTCTCTAGGACTTAAAACACCGATTTTTTACTTGAACAATAATAAGTGTTGCACGAGTCCGTCTCCTTCCGCATTCTTCCCTCTCCCGTACCTCCTCAAAATTCTATACCCTCCTCCTTATACACGCTCTCTCCTCTCCAGATAGGGAAAGTTGGGTGCGCGATCCGATTCCCTGTGTTCGTTTAGTTCGCGTCTTGAGGCAGCTGCAGTTTCAGCAGATTTTGCACCCGATTCAATTTCAGAGATGTCTAGTGCAGAGAAGAGTATGACCACTCAATCTGAGGATTCATCTGCCGCGGATCAACAAGTCATGCATAGTCTGTCTGTGGAAGAAATGAGGGCTAATTTGGAAGCCGCTCTAGCTAGAGAGCGTGAGACTCAATTACCCGCTCAAGCCAGGAAAGAGGCAGCACATTCTAAGTTCGTAAAAGCAATGAGAAGCCGAGGTATTGCTGTGATTCGACGCGCTGATGGAACTTATGAAGAGATTACCGAGGTTAATGACACTGATCTAGGAGCTGGGAATGTTTCTCTCCCTTTCCAACCTCAGACCCAGGATGCACAGTTCAGTTATGCTCAGAATCAGGGGCTGCCGGTGAACTCTCAAGTTGGTTTTGGTGGACCACAGTCGGTCTTCCATGATTTGACCTCCTCACCCTTTCCCAATGCTTCCATGCCTCTAAGCCAATTTGGGTCCCATTTTCCGAACAGGCAAGGTCTGTGGTTTCTAGGTTCGCAGTATCAGCAAGGTCAGTCTCATGGTCCTCACTTCTGGAGTAACGCCCAGTATCCAAATCAGCATCCTTACTCCGGGAATCAGTTCAGCCAGGATGGATTTATGCAGTTTCCTACTAGACAGCCTCAGTTTCTAGGATATACGTCTCAGCCTTCAATGGATTTAGCTTTTGGATTTGGCTCACCATCTATGCAGCATCCGGGGTCAATTCCTTACAGGCCTGCCGGTGCTTTTCTGCAGAATCAAAATTTCCCAACCAGTCAGTTTAATCATTTGCCAGCTTCAGCATCCGGGTTAGTTCAGCCGTCTCTCTTCCAACCAGTTAGTTTTGAGCCTTCTTCAACTATTGCTCCCGCTCTTCCTCAGCTTCTCGGGATGACTCCGGAGGTAACTGCACTGTTGAAGCAAATGCAGCAGCAAATTGACAAGTTGACGGCAGGATCAAGTGGACTTAAGGTTGTTGACCCAAAGCAAGTAGAGCCTCTCCCTTATAGGTTCAAGATGCCCAAAATACAATTTGATGGCTCGACATGCCCGAAAACTCATGTGGACACATACGTGATGACTATGGGGGCAATGGGTTGTACTCCCGAGTTTATGGCTCAGCACTTCCATCTCACACTCAAAGGACCTGCCTTGACATGGTTTCTAACCCTTAAGTCAGAAGCTCGAGCTACTTGGAGTCAGACTACTGAGGCCTTTCTTGAAAAGTACCGTGGAAATCTTGAATGGCGCATAACCAGGGATGACTTGGTCGGTACAATTCAGAAACAAGATGAGTCAATCACCGAGTTCTACAAGAGGTGGAACGCTAAGCTGAATGAACTCTCTGAGTCAATCCCGCTGCAGGATCAAAAGGACATCTTTCTATCGTCTGTGAAGCCAGTTCTCCGTGAAGCTATCGGAAGTGGTTGGTATCCTGACTTGAGGGAAATGGTAAGCATGGGAGCCCGCAGCGAAAATAGACTCTTTAACCTTGCATCAAACACCAATGTTGGCAGTAATGGTGGATTCCAACACAGAGCGGCAAGTCCAATGGCCCCTAAAGCAAAAGAGATGATCATCAACAATAGTGTCAACAATCTACAGGCAAGGGACCAGAAAAAGCAGCCACCCCATAAGCAGTATCAGTTTGATGATCTCGGAATGACAACCGAAGAGGCCTTCAGAGGGTTGGTTCAACAGGGAATGATCAGGCCACTTGATAACTACAACCCCACCAAACCCAATCCGGACTTGGATCATAGCAAATATTGCCAATATCACCAGTATCCGGGCCACATCACCAATGATTGCATCCCCTTGAAGAAGGTTATTCAAAGACTCGTTGATGATGGAAAGCTTGAGAAGGCTCGCCCCAATGTTGTCCCCGATCTTCTTCAGTGATATCAGCAGAAGCCCAGAGGTTATCCCACCTGCAGACAACGAAGTCAATCAGTCAGCGTCGTAGGTTCTAGATTGTCTTTTATGTGGTCGCAAGTCTGTTAAGTCCATGTTATGAGTCTTTTATTTGCAATAATAAAATATTTGCTTCTATTCCTGCTAGACTCGAGACATCACTTGCACACCTACGTTACACTCGATTGAAATGGTCTTATTCCAAATGATCACTTGTGCTGCTCACCGACTAATTCTTTGAAATGACTAATGTTTAAATTGATCGGAGCGAGAAAATCGACTGGTATCCCCATCTTGCGTCCCATATGCTCACACATCTTTCATAATCTCATTGCTCGGTGATTTTGCATGGATCTTCCGCGAAGTAAGCTTAAGAAAGCAGTGAAGACTTGACCTCGTTCGGATCATCCGGTAGGGACTGCGGTTGAAACCTTTCACCCCTAGGAAAACCTTTAACTCACCCTCATCAAATAATACCCCTTCATTTCAAGATCGGCACGTTTTTGAAACCCATTTAACCATCTTCAGAAGAAGAGGGACTATCCTTGAGACTCCCGTGATTCAAAGTAAGATCGACCATCTCCAAGCCCAAGAACGACGGAAAACAGTGATCCATCCTGTGGACTAGCTGAAATTCTCCTCTCGAAAAAAAAAAGAGAGAGACAAAATACAAAAAAAAAAGAAAAGAAAGAGAACCTAGTGAAATAGCCCGGATCTGAGAAAGGCTTCGCAGCCCCGTCATCTGGCAGTCTTTCGCGTTGGCGGCGGTTCGTTTTCGCCGTTTTTGCTTTCGCATTTTGTAGAGTCGCCACGCCGTTTTTATTAAGCCAAAAACATTGAAAAAGGGCATCAGTTTAAAGATAATTTTAAACTGTTTTTGTGTGATGAGATTTTGAGTTCGGAGGTCAGATGACTCCTCGGGAAGAGAATATTAGAATATTAGAGCTCACCCGAGTTGCCTCGCAAAACGAGTCTTTCGAATACCCCTAATATCCTTTAAATGTTGTGTGTGTGTGTGTGCTTTTAAAAATGCATGCTGTATCGGATGTCTACATTGTATGCTATGTATGGAAATGTATTGAAATAGTGTAGGAAGGAAGCCTTACCAATGTTGGTTCGTGTCTGTCTTCCGCTGGGGAATAGTGTTTGAGGTCGGAGTAGCGTTCCGGTACGGATCGGGATTGCTTCGGGAGATGCCGGTTGTCTGCGGACAGAGTTTCGGCGTGAGTTGAGGTTGTAGGCTGCGTTCGGGCAGAGTTTCGGCGTGCGTGGGGATCGTCGGGATCACTCGGGCAGAGGTTCGGCGTGCGTTGTGGTGGCAGGAGTCACTCGGGCAGAGTTTCGGCGTGGTTTGGGATCGCCGGTTTGACTCGGAAAGAGCCGGAACACCGTGGAAAGACCAGGCAAGGCCTCGGAGTACCACGAGGGGCCTCAGAGTACCTCGAGAGTGCCTCGGGGCAGCGCGGGAGCGTCTCGGGAGCGCTCGAGGAGGCTTCGGAGCACCACGAGGGGCCTCGGAAGGATCCGAAAGGGGCCGAGAATGCCTCGAGAGGACTTAGAGGGGAGCCAGAAGGCTAAGGGAGGAAGAGAGAAGAGGGAGGTGTGTCTGAAAATGGGAGGGGGAGCCCTCTATTTATAGTAGGAAAAAATTGCAAAGAGGTCCGTACGGACCTCCCTGGTTATCCAGAATTTTGGTTTTCCTCGATTTGAGGGAATATGTGATGATGGTGAATATTCTGTAATTATGGTGTTCCCTATGCAATAAGGTCCGTACGGACCATCTTGCATGCAAAGAGGTCCGTACGGACCAACTAAGCATGAGGGTAATCATTTTCCCCGGGATTTGAGGGAATATTGTGGACTTTAAGAAGATTCAGTAATTATTAAAGCAAAGAGGTCCGTACGGACCATTATTGCTTTTCCAATTTCTTGAAAATTCCCGAAAGGTCCTTTTGTCCCTTTTTATCCCAGAAAGGCTCCTCCCTTGGTTTGGCTGGGGGTTTTGAGAGGGTTTTGAGTGCTAGGGGTCGTCGAGACTGCGTTGATGAGTCTGCGATGTTTCCCGTGTGTTTGAAAGGGTGTGATCCAGATTGGGGTACTTACAGAAGCCCCTCGACGATGTCACTTATGAAAGAAGTGGGGTCGCCGATAAGATAAGGGTCCTAATCTGGATTGCGTGTTGGGAGATAAAGTGACCGGAGAGGTCAGTGTGAGGACGTGGTGGTTTCCTATTGTGTGACCGTTTAGGTCGGTAGGCTGGACCCTATGATAGGATTCCTACGTATCCCTGGCGGGAATCAAGCCTGATCGTAGTTCGGGTGTAGGGTGAGTGTTTTGTGAATGCGGGCGTGGTGGTGCCCTGAAGTGTCGTGTGACCGCCGAGGTCAGTTGTAAGGACGTGGTGGTGTCCTGGGTGACCGCATGGGTCGATGGCTGGACCCTGTGATAGGATTCCTACGTATCCCTGGCGGGAATCAAGCCTGGTCGTAGTTCAGAGGTCGTGAAATCTGTGAGTGCGGGCGTGGTGGTGCCCTGAAGTGTTGTGTGACCGCCGAGGTCAGTGGTGAGGACGTGGTGGTGTCCTGGGTGACCGCATAGGTCGATTGTGAGGACGTGGTGGTGTCCTGGGATGGAAATTTTACGATTTTCCTAATCGGGTGGTTTAAGGCCTTCCGGGCCGGAGATAGTGATTTGGGAGGTTTATACGGTCTTCCGGACCGAGTGGTTTAAAGCCTTCCGGGCTGGGGATAGCGTGAGGACTTGAATCGTCTTCTGAATGTGGTTGCGCCACGCGTGAGGACTTTGAATCGTCTTCTGGCGGCGGTTTTGGTGCCACGCGGGAGGACTTTGAATCGTCTTCTGGCGGCGGTTGGTGCCACGCTGGAGGACTTTGAATCGTCTTCTGGCGGCGGTTGATGTTATGCGCGAGGACTTTGAATCGTCTTCTAGCCGCAGTTGATGTTATGCGCGAGGACTTTGAATCGTCTTCTAGCCGCAGTTGATGTTATGCGCGAGGACTTTGAATCATCTTCTAGCCGCAGTTGATGTTATGCGCGAGGACTTTGAATCATCTTCTAGCCGCAGTTGATGCTATGCGCGAGGACTTTGAATCGTCTTCTAGCCGCAGTTGATGTTATGCGTGAGGACTTTGAATCGTCTTCTAGCCGCAGTTGTGGAGGCATGGCTGCCTTATGCTTTGATTGCGAGAGGCGTAGATGCCTTTGTGTTTTTGCATGTTGAGTAGAAGGTTGGACTTACGATGACTGCCGGTGTTTGCGTTGCCGTTGAAGTGGGCAAGGATGACGGCCGGTGATTGCTTCACCATTTGGCATTTTGGAGGCGCTTCGTGCCTTGGGACTTGTGCTCGAAGGTGTTGGCTCCTTCTTGTGCTTGTTTTGCCGTTGAGTGGGCAAGGATGATGGTCGGTGCTGGGGATATGCAGTCTTGTATGACTTCCCTTTGACTTGTTGGGGGAGGAGCTCGGGCTTACTTTGATGGCCGGTGCTTGAATTGCTGGGGATGCGTGACCTTGTAGGGGCATCTTTTCTGTTGGGAAGATGACTTCGGACCTCCTTTGAGGGCCAGTGGTTGAGTTGTCGTTGAGCGTTTGGAGGCGTCTTGTGCCTTGATATTCGTGCTGGGAGGTGTTGGCTCCTTCTTGATTTGCCGTTGAGTGGGCGAGGATCGGGCTTACGCTGACTGCCGGGGATTGAATTGCCGTTGGAGTGGGCGAGGACCGGTCTTACACTTGACGGTCGTTGGTTGAATTGCCGTTGAAGTGGGCGAGGACCGGTCTTACACTGACGGCCGGGGATTGAATTGCCGTTGGAGTGGGCGAGGACCGGTCTTACACTGACGGCCGGTGGTTGAATTGCCGTTGGAGTGGGCGAGGACCGGTCTTACACTGACGGCCGGTACTTGCGTTGCCGTTGGAGTGGGCGAGGTTTTGTCTGAAAGTGTGTGCCGTGTTGGGACGGATTTCTTGAAAATGTGTTATGCAGTGTGTCGTGCCGTGTGTGCCATGTTTTTTGGGTGACGGACTTTGTGGGGAAAATATGTGCAAGATGTGCCGTGTTTTTGTGACGGGTTATATGTGCCTTTGCCGTGTTGGGACGGACTTTTTTGAAAATGTGTCGTGTAGGGTTTAATCCCCCCCTTTTTTCTTTTGAGAAAATGTGTACAGTGTGTGCCGTGTTTTTGTGACGGACTGCATGGGAAAAAATTATATGTATGTGAAAATTATGTGCAATGTGTGCCGTGTTTTGTGACGGGATATATGTGAAAAATATGTGCAATGTGTGCCGTGTTTTGTGACGGGTTATTTTTCATGGCTTTCCGTGTTGGGACGGACTTTTGTGCCTTTTGTTTTATATTAAGTACTGTGATTGACGTACCTTTGCTGTGTTTACCTGCAGGATGCGGGGCTTATGGCTGGGAAGGCCAAGAGGATGAAGACTCGGGGATCGCTCGAGGCTGTTGTTGAGCTGTGGCAGCGGATGCCTGATATTTCCGTGGATGGTAGGCCGAGTCCCAGGAGGCTGGTCTACGCTTCTGGCCTAGGTGTGTTCGTAGAGAACCTGGCCGGAGTTTCTGATACGAGGAAGAACAAGAGCGTCTTCCTTGGCCTTTCTGAGTATTGGTGGGATACCACCCACACCTTCCATCTGAGCTGGGGAGAGGTGACGGTGACACCGACCGACTTTGCTGCGATTACCGGCTTTCCTTCAAAGGAGGGCATGTGCGGTGGAGAGATATGATAGCTGATGATGTGTTGACCGAGCTGCTGGGCTTTGAGCCTCATCCTCGCAGGGGCCTGGGGATGCTGTATAGCGATGTGGAGCTGAGGATCACGGCCAGTATTGGGGCCTATGTCCGGGGTACCGGCCAGGTGTCGGCGGAGCAGCTGGCGCGCTCCTTTTTGTGGTATGCACTTTCCGAGACTTTGTTCTCGAACCATGCGACTGCGGCTCCCTTTGCTCTGTTGGAGAGCTTGATTGATCTGGATAGAGTTTGTGACATCGCTTGGGGCGAGGCAGGCTTGGCCGAGCTCTACTTCTCTTTGGACCGGTTTAGCCGGGGTGTGGCCAGTTCATTGGCCTGTTTTGACTTCGCTTTGGAGGTATGAGTTTATTGCCGTTTTTGATTTAGCAACTTGTCTTTTCTCCGTTTTCTTTTGCGCTGAGCCTTTTCTGTTTTTGTCACAGGTGTGGTTTTATGAGGTTTTTCAGTGTTTCCCGTGGGATAGAGATCCGGGGCTATTCGCGTATCTGCTATCTTTGTGCAGGCTCGTACGGCGAGGAAGAGGAGGGAGCGGCGGGGAAGCTCACCATCGCCTACGGGGATGTGCGGAGAGCGTCCGGAGAGGGGTAGCCGGAGGGGTTTGTTTTGTTCACGTGGGCTCGGTATGAGGGTGATGAGTTCGAGGGGGCTCCCGAGGTGACGGCGCGGCGGAAGATCTTTGCGGGGCTTGACTGTGACGTCATGTACTGGGGAGCGGGTCTTCCGGGCAAAGGCATGGCCCTGTGTGTGCTTCCCGTGGCTCAGAGGACCCTCCTTTTGGGATGCTTGATTCCGGGACATGGATGTGCTTGATTTTGAGAGGTACCTTGGCGGTGTGGGCGCCGAGGAGTTCATCTTGTATGGAGAGGAGTACGGGGCCTTCGTGAGGAGGAAGCGGAGGATGCCTCGAGGTACCGGCGAGGAGAGAGGCTGGCCCGCGGGCTCCCCAGAGGTTCCGATGCCGGGGCCGGATTTCACGTATGTCCGTGGGGACGGATCGAGGCGGAGGGTATGCATGCCGTTTACGAGCGAGCTCTGCTTTGCATACAGAGTGGATCCCGATAGATCGGTGAGTGTCTTGACTCTTTTCCATCTTGGCATCTTTTACGTATTTTTCTCTTTTTGTTGTTGAGTATAAGCGTATTCTTTGAGCATTTCCTTGGCTGCTTGCTTGTGCAGGTCCCGGGGAGAGCCTATGATATGTTGACTCGCCGTTATGTGGCGATGAGGTCGTTTGCGAAGAAGATGGCGTCGAAGATGTCTTGCCGGTCTTCGCGACGCGTGCCGGCGTACGAGCCTATGCCTTCGAGGCATGCAGCAGACGTTCCTCCACCGAGAGCCGAGCCGGAGCCGCGGCGGGAGGGACCTTCGAGGGGCGGCATAGCATGGATGCGGGACGTCTTCGGGAGCTCCGAGGCGGCGGCCCTTTTATCGGTTCTTCCCTCCGGGACGCGCGGGGTGAGGGTCCGTCGAGCCTTCCTTCTTCGATCCTTTCGCGGATTTGATCCTTCGGATTATTTTGAGTGGCCTCGGAGGGCTCGGTACTACGATGACGAGGATGTGGCGGGCGAGTTCACAGGGATGCCCGACTTCTCTCGGAGGACCTTGGCGAGGATGATGATGATCTTGAAGAGTCGGATTAGGGTCCATTTGCTTTCCCTCTTTCCATATCTTCTCTCTTTTTTTTGTTTAGCAACGAGACATTTGATATTCCCGTAATAAAACACTCATATTTGCACGGCAAACGACATTTTATTTTAAGATGTAATGTCATTTTTGTGATTCCAGGGATTTGTCCTAGAAATGGTTGCTATTATTATTTTTATTTTGTGCATGCCTCGTGAGTGAGAGTGCGTTTGTGGGTAGTGTATGTTCACCGGGAACGGCTTTGGCCGGTGTTTGGGCGGTTTGGAGCAAGGTCTGCGAGAACGGTGGTTGTTGTCTTGTTTCTTTGGAGAAATGGGCTACGGTTTGCAAGGAGGTCCGTACGGACATACTTAGCATGCAAAGAGGTCCGTACGGACCAACATTGCTTTTGGGAAGGATATAAATGCTTTCCGATTATGTCGGTTCTTCCCCATTTCCCATTTGCGGCCATTTTCGAGCTTTCTTCCCCATTTTCTTTAGGAACCTCCATCTTTGCCATGGATTCTTCGTACGTCCCTAGAATTTTGCCGAGGCTTTCGCGGGAGAGGCAAGCACACTTCCTTGAGCGGTGAAAACGTGGATGCGGCGCCGTATGAGGCATCGAGACGGGCTTTCGAGGTAAGGTTTCGTCTTTGCTCGATTTGGTCTTTTAAGGAGTTGGTTCTGATTGGGATTTGTTGCGGGCTGCCGCGAAGTTGCAGGATGTTAGGAGGCATGTGTCTTGTTTCTCCTATAATGAAATGGTGCCCACTTTTGAGGATTTTCGGGCTTTGATTGGAGGACCGGAGGTGGAGGCCATCTCGCTTCCTTTGATTGGTGAGTCTTTGCGGTGAGCGTGAAGCTTGCGAGGCTTTCTTCGTACTTCGTTGGAAGAAGTGCGGGGCATGATCCTTGATTCGGGTCATATTGACATTTCTGCGCTGCCGGAGCGGTTCATGGTTGATGATGAGAGTGATGTCTCTTGGGATGCATTCGCCTTGTGCGTGATGGCGACGCTTTTCCTGGTCAGCTCCCTTGGCATTTGCGATGGCGCTTTGCTAGATGTGGTAGGGCACGCTGCAGAGTGGAGAGGATATTGTCCCGTTGGTCTTTGGGGAGACTCTTCATGGTATCGGCCATAGCGGCAGGGGATCGTTTCATGAGAGGGGAAGCCCCGCTTTGCTCACCTTGTGGGCTGCGAGAGAGACTTCGAGGCCATGCCCGAGGCTCCGGCGTCGTTTAGTCCGTGGTCATTTGCTCGGCGACCTCTTGCGTTGGATATGGATCGGTCACTTTGGGAGAGATGGATGGCACGGCTTGGTACGCATCGAGATCCGTTGGTGGGTTCCTTTGGAGGATTGAGACTAGGAGGATCTTGCGGGAAGGGTCCTACGTCGTCGAGTTCGAGGTTTGTCTTGGTCCTCCTTCTATATTCCGTCGCTTGTTTCCGGCGGTTTGGGATGAAGCGAGGAGCCTTTGTTGGTGGGATGACCTTGCTCATGCGGAGGTAGTTCCTCTTTGTATGGCGGCTTCGGGTGCCTTCTTGTATTTTACGAGGGTATGGAAGTATTCCGCTTTCCCTCTGTGGTACTCCTTAGACGTCGGGAGTGTCGTATTGACGACTCGGTGCACGGCTTTGGTATGAGCGGCGTGTTGGGCGATCCCAAGTGGTCTTGGAGAAGCGGGCGTGTAGCGATTACGGGACCCGGTTGCCGTAGTAGCTATTGCCTTAGGAGTGTCGAAGCACAGTCGACCCTTTGGATGTGACGGGAGACACTTTGTTTGACTACGAGACTAGAGTTGACCGGCGACGGGGAGAGGTCCTCTTTGCGGACTCGCGGGGAGGAGATCCGAGCCGAAGCACGGGCGAATGAAGCCACGAGAGCTCTTTGGATTGTTTGACTCTACGGGGAGGACCCCGGATCTCGGGCGAGAGACGCGAGTTGGTTCACGTGGAGCGAAAGAAGACTCGCCGGGGACGAGGGAAGAAAGGAAAGAATGGCGAGGGGACAAGCGCGAGATGGCGCGGAATGACCTCCTAGGTATCCATTCATTGCATTGCAAACACATTATTTGTTAAATGTATTAAAGTTTGTCTTTTAGCATGTTGTGAACTTGAGAGTAGACCGTGCTTGAACTCATCAAGAAATGTTGTAACCGTTAGTGATTTGTGATTTACTTTTAAAGCTTTGTCGAGACGCAAGATCTCTTGTTTGCCTTTGTTTCTTTTGTGCACTTTGTCGGCGTCCGTCTTTGGACTTTTACATTGCATTTGCGGATTGACGATGCAGGCCATGACGGCAATCCCTTTTGCTTAGGCTTTGTGCTTGGGTGAGAGGTTGAATGATCCCGACAAGTCGTTTTGACGGTCTTTTCGTAGCTTCCTTGCCTCTTGTTGGCGTCGGGCTCTTGACCTCTTTTTTTTGCGGCTTACCGCTTGAGCTTCTTTTTTTTTTTTTTTTTTTTTTTTTTTGTGTGAGCCCTTGCTCGAGCTCTCTTTTTTTTTTTTTTTGTGAGCCCTTGCTCGAGCTCTCTTTTTTTTTTTTTTTTTTTTTTGTGAGCCCTTGCTCGAGCTCTCTTTTTTTTTTGAAGCGCGTGAGGCGAAAAGACAAGCTTGGCAGAGCGGACATGAGTCGATCGTTTGATCTTTGAGTGACCCTCGGATGTCCTTTGATGTTGCCGCCGTCGTTTGACTTGGTCAAGGTATTTGTTGGGGCGTGTTCTTGAAAAGTGCGTAGCTTGATGGAGGTCTTGATTGACATTCAAACTTTTGACTTTTTGTGTATTTTTAGACCGGACCAATTAAGGTTGCCTACGTTCCCCAGGACTAGAGGGCTCAGTGCGTAGTTCGACACTACATGGAGTGCCAAGAGATGCACTGATTGTTCTTCTTTAGGCGAAGTATCTGCGAAGTTTGCTTCCGTTATTTGGATTCATGAAGGGATTGCCGTCTAGGTGCATCGGCTTCATGGCGCCTCGGAGAAGATCTTTTGAACCACGAAAGGGCCGATCCATGTGGGTTCCCATTTTCCCGGTGGGTTGGTTCGAGTGGGAGGCTTTTCTTTGAGTACAAGGTCGCCTTCACGATGTCTCGGGATTTGACTTTCTTGTCGAAAGCTCTAGCCATCTGCTTTGATAGGCTCGGACGTGTTCCATGGCCTTTAGTCGTCGCTCGTCTAGCGAGCCAATTCGTCGTGTCGGCCGGAGCCATTCAACTTCGTTGATGTCATTTTCCGGCGGCACTCGGAGTGAGGAATTTCGGCTCGATGGGAAGGGCTGCTTCCATCCCGTATGTCGGGGCAAATGGGGTTTCTCCCGTGGGCATTCGGCGATGTGCGGTAGCCCCAAAGTGCAAGGTGCGGCTTCTCGGGCCAATCTCGTCCTCGGGTGGTCATTTTTCGGATGATCCGTTCGAGGGTTTTGTTTCTTTGCTTCCACGGCGCCGTTTGTTTGTGGCCGGTAGGGAGAAGATTTGTGGCGTGTGATCTTGAATTCGGCGGCGGTGCTGTCGAATTCCCCTTCGAAGTGTGAACCATTGTACGATATGACCTCATTTGGGATGCCGTATCGGCGAGATGATGTTTTCCTTGAGGAAATGCGCGACCTTCTTGGAGGTGAGTACCTTGTAGGACTTGGCTTCGACCCATTTGGTGAAGTAGTCGATGGCTACTAAGATGAACTCGTGACCGTTCTTTGCTGGCGGAGCGATTTTCCCGATGACGTCAATTCCCCAGTGGCAAATGGCGAAGGTGTAGTCATGCGGTAGAGATCGTGGGGAGGTAGATGATTGAGGTTGGAGAACCGTTGGCACTTGTCGCGGCTTCGGACAAAGTGGATGCAATCTGCCTCCATGGAGATCCGGTAGTAGCCCATCCACGAGAATGATTTGCATCGGGGCTCGGCGTTCATGTGGGGACCGCAAGCCCCATTGTGGACTTCGTTCATGAACTTGTTTGCTTCTTCTTGGGCGATGCGGCGTAGGAGTGGCCCATGGTAGCGTTTCTTGTATAGCATGTCCCCGAGGATGACGAAGTGAGAGGCGAGGCGTTTTAGGGCCATGATGCTCTTGGTTTTGACCCCTCACGTGTGTGGGTCTTCCTTGTTCATGAAGGTGGTTTCCCGTTCTTGAGGTATTGGAAGATCTGGTTATACCATGGCTCATTGACGGGCTTAGGTTACGGTTCGATCTCACAACGGTGGCGGGAATTTCCTTTCGTCCGACTTTGAAGGGTTTGATTGCTTTTCCTTCGGGGATTTCCACAAGGAAGCGAAGGTGGCTAAGGCATCTGCAAACTGTTTCGGTCTCTTGGCAAGTAGTGGAAGGTGACCTCTTCAAATTGTGTGATGAGGTCCTCCATGCGGGCATGGTATTTTTGCAAGCACAGGTCTATGGTTTTCCACTTGTTGGAGACTTGGTTGATGATCAAGGTGAGTCCCCATAAACTTCGAGTTTACGGACATTCCTCTCGAGTGCGGCTTGTAGTCCGGCGGCGTGAGCTTCATATTCGGCGGCATTGTTGGTTACCTCGAAATTGAGCTTTATAGCAATTGGGGTGTGCTCGTCCTTGGGATCTACCAAGAGCATACCGATGCCGTTTCCCTTTTTGTTGGCTGCTCCGTCGAAGAACAGTTGCCATCGATTTTCGCCTTCGATTGCGAAGATTCCCTCGTCTGGAAATTGTGGTTCGGGGCCTCGAGCCTCGTCGGTTGGGAAATCGGCCGGTTGTTCGGCCATGGCCCGTCCCTTGATTGACTTTTGGTTCACGTACTTGATGTCAAATTCCGCTAGGAAGAAAGACCATTTGGCGAGCCTCATTGTGAGAGATGGTTTGTCGAAGAGGTACTTGGTGGGTCCATTTTGGAAACCAAGTGTACCGTGTGCGGTTGCATGTAGTGCCGTAGTTTCCCAGACAACCCATACAGGCTGCGCGGAGTTTTCTCGAGGGTGAGTAATTGAGTTCTTTGCCTTGAAACTTTCGGCGACGAAGTAGATGGCGTTTCGACTCGTGACTCCTTCTTTTCTTGACGAGCATGGCTCAAGCTGCGGTGTCGGTCACGGTTAGGTATAGCAACGGTGGCTTTTCCTCGTGGGGAGGACGAGAGAATCGGAGGACTCACAAGGTATGCTTTTATTTTCTCAAAGGCATCTTGGCATTCGAGTTCCATTCGATGTCGGCGTTCTTCTTCATCGGTTTGAAGATTGGCTCGCACATAGAGGTCAATTGGTTGTGAGCGGGCGATATATTGCGGGCGGCCCATGAAGCTTTTCACCTCTGTGCGAGTTTGCGGTGGTCTCATTTCGATGATAGCCTTGATCTTTTGAGGATCAACCTCGATGCCTCTCTCGGTGACCATGTATCCCAAAACCTTGCCTCGGTAACCCCGAATGTGCATTTGGCGGGGTTAAGCCTCATTGAGTGTTTTCGGAGGCGATTGAAGAATTTTCTCGGGTGCGTGAGGTGTTGTCCATCGATCCCTTTGAGTGGATGATCATGTCATCGACGTACACTTCGATCTCTTTGTGGATCATATCGTGGAAGAGGGCGGTTCTTTGCCCGTTGGTAGGTAGCCCAGGCGTTCTTTAGTCCGAACGGCATTGCGTGTGTGATAGGTTCCCAGGGGTTGTGAAAACTGTCTTTTCTTGGTCTTCTTCGGCCATCTTGATTTGATTGTAGCCGGCAAAACCGTCCACGAAGGACTTGACTTCGAAATTGGGCATAGTGTCTACCAACATGTCGATGTTGGGTAGTGGAAAAATCGTCCTTGGGACTTGCTTTGTTGAGATCTCGGAAGTCCACGCAACGGCGTACTTTTCCATTGGCCTTGGTGGCCGTGACGATATTGGAGAGCCATGTGGGGTACTCGATCACCACTGATGAAGCCGACGCGGAGCATTTTTTCGATCTCCTCTTTGACTTGTAAAGACCATTACGGCTTGATTCGGCGTAGCTTTTGCTTGATGGGCTTAGCCTCGGGATTGAGGGAATCCGGTGCTCTACAATGTTAGGATCTAATCCGGGCATGTCTCGGTAAGACCAAGCGAACACGTCCACGAACTCTTTGAGCGGTGCGGTCAATGCGTCTTGCTCTGTCTTAGGTGAAGAAACTTCCGATTTGCGTCTCTTTTGGCTCTTGGCGGTTCCCAAATTCACTTTGGTTAAAACCTCCTCGGCAGCTTGGGCCCGGTTTTCTCTCGTTTGACAACATGCTTAAAGATGTGCTTAATGTATTGTTCGTTTAATGTGTACGCTTCTTTATCAAGTGAATCGTTATTAGCTGTTTGTGTGTTAGTTAATTTATCGGTTGTTAAAGATGCAATGAGAGGATACTCGGAAAGATCGAAGCATTCATTAAGAGCATACGGGAATACATTATTGGCAATGAGTTCGTAATCTTACGGCGTGAGGCCATCGGATGACTCGATAGACTCAAATTCAAAGATAATGGACTCGGGATGAGTTTTGACACTAGACTCTAGGACTCGAGGGTCGGACCAAGTTGTTCGATCATGTCCTTTTTCTTTGGCGGTGGAGTCGGAGAAGGTGGCGGTTATTGAGTGGCAATGAGCTTGATAGGAGATGGGGCTTGAAGGGCTTTATGTCACCGTTCCCGATCATTGCTATCACGAGTTATCGAAACAAAATCGATTAGATCGGCATCTCGATTTCTTCTTTGAAAAGCGAGGTGGAGCGGTGGCTCGTCCCGAGCATCGTCTGCGGAGTCTTTTGCTTTTGTCTTGGGCATTACTAGCTCGAATGCGGACTCGTCCCGCTTGTTGAAGGCGGGAGTGTTGACGAGAGAGTTTTCGAGTTCTTACGCGAAAGAGGGAGTTTTCCGAACCAAAATTCATTGTGAATAGTGGTGGTTGTGGATCCGGCGAGGCGGTGTGTCAAGAAATGCTCTTCGGACGGGATTTGGCTTGAGGCCTGCGAATCTTGCCGAGGTTCTGCTTTGGAGCTTGTCCATGGTTGTAGGCCGGCTTTGTTTGGCGGCCCGATCGGCTCTGTTCCCTTTCTGGATCTTCTTCCAAGTTGCCGGCCTTCTTTGTGAAGTACTTGGTCATGTCGAAGGCTGTGGGACGAAGATCGGAGATTGCGTGCAAGCCTCTTTTGTTATACGTGGAGCGTTTTCGTGCGGCTCGCTTGTCCTCCGCAATGTGTTCGGGAGTAGGAGAGTATCCCGGGCCGTGCGGGGTATTACATTCTTTGATATTGATGATACATTGAGTGCCACGATGGCGTTTTCCCAAGCCGAGCCCGGGATGTAGTTCATGTGCTTCATCATTTTCATCGGGGAGGGATCTTGTCCCAAATCAAAGGCGAGGTCTATGTGGCACACTTGGGCCTTTGGGCTTTCGATGGTGAACCTGTTAGCATCATGCCATCATCGTCGGGTTTGATCTCTAAGACCGGGACGCCGTTTGTGTCGGTCCTTTCGGTGACTACGCTATCACCGTAGATGATGGTTAGATCTGTTCCTTGGACCGAACTTTACGCAGCGATGGAGAGTGGATGCCACCCCATTGATACGGTGTAGCCAAGGGCGTCCCAAAATGGCGGTGAATGTGATCGGGATGTCGATGACTTGGAAATCCGTCGGGACCATTTGTTTTCCGAACCACAAGTTCAAGGTGGCTATTCCCAGGCTGGGCGGGATGTTGAGTCGTATGCCTTGATTGCACGAGTCGAGGGCTTTAGATCAAGTTGCTTTGATCCCTAGCAAATCCATCATTTTGGCTGGAAGGACGTTCATGGATGATCCCCCATCTATCAAAACCCGTGGGAGACGACGCTCGTCCGGTTGAGCTGTTATGTAGAGAGGCTCGTTGTGGTCGCCCCAAATTTTGGAAGGTCGAGCTACTGTGAAAGTGATGATATTGCTTTGTAATTAATGTTGCCAATCATCTGACTGCTTCATCGGGTGTCACTTTGTGATGGGAACCATAGTGCAGGCAGGCTTTCTTCCAACTTGAGCTTGTGCGGGTAAGATGAAGTGAGTAAGGACCAGAGTGAGATGTTAGCTTTGAGTGCGCTTGAGTGTGTTAAGGCAGGATCTTGACCTTTGGGTCCAAGGTTTCGGCTTCTTTGGCGTAGGGCCCCTTTTCGGTTCGTGGCTCGGGTGTGGCTGGCCTTTTTGTCTGTCCGTGGAGGATTCAGGCAGGATTTGGCCGGAACGTGTCGGAAACGTTCACCTACGGACTTATGGTTTTGCTTGTCTCTCCCATTTACGCTAGTGGGGAGGAGCACGATTGGCGTAAGGCCGCATCTGCGCATTTCAATTCGTTCACTGTCATGGCTTTTCTTGAAGCATCAATAGTGGCTTTGAGATCTTCCCAAGACAGGGGGTTGGATTATGCGGACCTTCGGGCCTTCGGTGGCGGTGCGGAGCTCGTCCCAACTGATCATGGAGCGAACGTTGCCATGGCCTTGTGCGAGCTAGGCTGGCTGGAGTAGATGACATAGTAGTCAAACTTTCCCGAGGGTTCTCCAAGGGTTCCATTGTGCCAGGATCACCGGATTCGTACCTCTTTTTCGAGTTTTGTTGAGAAGATAGCTTCTTCTTTCTTCGAGGACGGCCCTCATTCATTTCATCCCGGAATTCCATTTCCGGACAAATAGCCTTGGCTACTTGATCGCGAGCACGTCCCACCGAGATGTGTTCGTTGTTCGGCGGTGGTCTGCAGGACCTCGGGGGGGAGGAGCCGAATGGGCGGGCTTTCCCAGGAGGGTCTTGTGGCCTTATGTCATAATTGCATGGCTCGTATGCGAGGGTAACGGGTTGACTTACGGAAACAATGAGAGATGTTAGAGGCTGTAGGAGGCAAGGCGATCGTGGCTTAGGAAGCCCGGGTAGTTGGGTGGATAATGTTCGAAGTGGTGCATGGCACCTTCGATCCAGGCTTGTTGCTCACCTTGACGTTTCTCAATAGCCATGAGGACACCAAACTTCTTCCAATGTTGGGAAATTTCTTGGGGGTAAGGTCCCGTTCTCATCGTTGTTATCCAGTGGCTTGGCCATGGGGAGTTGATTGGTTGTCTGGTGACGAGCTAGGAAGGAAGTAGGACCTTGCGGCTTTGTGACACGGGGAGACGGGTTCCTGGGTATTCTCGATCACTCTCTGTTGGAGGGTGTGACGGGCAAGGTTTAGACACGGGGAATGGCCTTACGGGATAAAAGGGGAAAGCTCACGTGGCATGCGGTTTCCGTTTCTTTTATTTTTCGATTTTTTTTTTTTTTGTTGTTTTAATTTACTTAAAACATGTTTTCTCGAGAATCCTAGGTAGGTTGGAAAAGATTGCTCTTCTTTTTCGCAACTATGCTAGATCTGGGTCGGTGGAGACCATACGTGCGGCTATAAGCCCCTCGTTTTGCACTGTATTTCGACATCCGGGGTGGATAGCCCAGGCGAGGTCTTATAGTGCAAGCGGTTTCCACCGACCTAAAGAAAATCGAACCTAAGGACCGAGCACAGTCGTGTTCGTTTTGATGCGTTAGCCATGTGAGATAGTGAACCGAGAGTGACCACTTAAGTCAAGATCGGGTCGAGAGTTCGGCATGACCTCTCTTTACCTTGCTTGCGCAAGGGATCTGTGGCGTTAGGCGTTAGGTGGGTCATATTGTCATGGGCGACGTATCAGGCGTGATGGCATGTGGTGTCATGTGAGCATGGATGTATATCCGGACGGAACATCGTGCAGGTGTAGCTTCGGAAATCAAGATCGAGTCAAGATTTTAGCATGACCTTTCATCGCTTTGCTTGCGCAAGGGATCTTGATTTCCGAGCCTTGACTCGAAAAATGGTCGGCATGGTATATGTATCAGGCGTATGACACGGAACCCCAGGTAAAAACCAACCTTAGAGTACGGACAGAGTGTGACTCAAGACTTCAAACGTGCGAGGTTGACGCTTGGCTAGGATGGGATGTTTGGAATGATCCCGTGCGCGTCAAGAGGCCTAGGAAGACTCAAACGGACTGCCAGTGAGACCACTCGGGTTGAGGGGTTGTAGTGTGCGGTGTATCAGCGGCCGGTGCGCGTAGCGTGCGGTGTAACCGAAGCGGCAGTGCGAGTAGTGTGCGGTGTAGAGGCGACGAGAGGCGCGCGTAGTGTGCGGTCTCTAAAATTCTTTTTCCGAGTAAAACGAAGTTTTTGAAGAATTTTAAATGTATGCACGAGATGTATATTGATGCATTTTTTGTATTTTTATCTTTTTTTGTAAAATAAAAACGAAGCACGTGCACACACACTTGCTGACAGGTTAAAGGAAGGGGTAAAATGAAAGTTTGACCCTCATCATTGTTTTAAAAATCTTTTTGTTTTGTTTAAAAGTTTTTAAAACAAAATTGTCCCCAATGAGTCGCCAAGCGAAATTACCGGATCCGAGAGGCGGCGCGCTCGCGCCGGCATCAGCATTTCCCGCTTTGCGGCGTTTTCGGTTGGAGGTGTCCGCCGTTTGTTTTCGCATTTGTAGAATTAAACGCATGCCGTTTTTATTAAGCCTGAAAACATTGAAAAAGGGCATCGGTTTAAAGATAATTTTAAAGCTGTTTTGTGTGATGAGATTTTGAGTTCGGAGGTCGAGATGACTCCTCGGGAAGAGAATATTAGAATATTAGAGCTCGCTCAGTCGCCTCGTAAACGAGTCTTTCGGATACCCCTAATATCCTTTAAATGTTGTGTGTGTGTGTGTGCTTTTTAAAAATGCATCTTTGTATCGGATGTCTACATTGTATGCTATGTATGGAAATGTATTGAAATAGTAACGGAAGGAAGCCTTACCAATGTTGGTTTGTGTCCTGTCTTCCCGGCTTGAGGAAATAGTGTTTGAGGTCGGAGTAGCGTTCCGATACGAATCGGGATTGCTTCGGGAGGCGGTTGTACGCGGACGGAGTTTCGGCGTGAGTTGATGTTACGAGAGCTGCGTTCGGGCAGAGGTTCGGCGTGCGTGGGGATCGTCGGGATCACTCGGGCGAGAGGTTCGGCGTGCGTTGGGGTGGCGGGAGTCATTCGGGCGGAGTTTCGGCGTGGTTTGGGATCGTCGGTTTAACTCGGAAAGAGCGGGACAGGTGGAAAGACCAGGCAAGGCCTCGGAGTACCACAAGGGGCCTCAGAGTACCTTGAGAGTGCCTCGGGGCAGCGCGGGAGCATCGCGGGAGCGCGCAGAGAGGCTTCAGAGAACCACAAGGGGGCTCGAAAGGCCTCAGAATGATCCGAAAGGGGCCGGGAGTACCTCGAGAGGTCTTAGAGGGGTGCCAGAAGGCCTAGGGAGGAAGAGAGAAGTGGGAGGTGTGTGAAAATAAGGAGGGGGAGCCCTACATTTATAGTGCGAGATTTGGTGCAAAGAGGTCCGTACGGACCTCCACAGTAATCCAGACTTTTGGTTTTCCTTGATTTGAGGGAATCTGTGATGATGGTGAATATTGCAATTATGATGTTCCCTGTGCAATAAGGTCCGTACGGACCAAGTTGACATGCAAAGAGGTCCGTACGGACCAACTACTGCAGAGGGTAATCATTTTCCGGAATTTGAGGGAATATTGTGGACTTTAAGAGGATTCAGTAATTATTACAGCAAAGTGGTCCGTACGGACCATGTGTGCTTTTCCAATTTCCTGAAAATTCCCAAAAGGTCCTTTTTATCCCAGAAAGGCTCCTCCCTTGGTTTGGTTTGGGGGTTTTGAGAGGGTTTTGAGTGCCGAGGTCGTCGAGGCTGCGTTGATGAGTCCGCGGTGTTTCCCGTGTGCTTGAAAGGGGTGATCCAGTTGGGGTACTTACGAGCTATCTCGTTAATTAGTTACATTTAAAATAATAAGATCAACTAGCTAAAGGTCACTACCAAAACAATGAATCAATAATAACATTCAACACCCAATTTCATCTCAACATCATGCTCTCACATATGGAAAATACAAATTTACCATACTTTTCTAATCAATTGCAAACATAATGCATTTAAGCTCAATCAAATACAATAACATTTCCAACGAATCAACAAAAAATTGAAAAAAAAACAAATACCATAAACCATGGAAAATCAACATTGAAAGGTTGTGGACACATTTGTTATATGTCACATTTAACAAAAAACATACAACACACTTCACAAAAAACATTCAACTCTTCAGTTTTATTGAAAAGTAACTTAGCAATCTATGAATGATGACTGATAACGGGTTAATTAAAGCAATTTTAGTTATTACTACACTTTAACATGGCATTCACATCACAAATACAACAACAACAAGAAGGAACATGCTTAGTGGGTACCAAATCGGTGGGGAAGCGGGGCAGGGGGAACAACAACAACAACAAGTATAAAATAGTACGGGGGGCTGGGGCTCCCGCGGGTACCAAATCGGTGAGGAAGCGGGGCGGGGACATCCCAAAGTAAAAATTGGATATTCATTTAATAAATTCAAATTTCTACAGGCATCAAAGGAGTACCTAGAGAAGCGTATGACAGAGATGGAAAGTAACTTGAGAGAGCTGCAACAAGATCCTGTAGGAAATAAGAGTTTGATCAAAAGAAGCAGAACAAATACATATTACAATTAACAATATTAATATTCAATTCAACCATACAAAATAACAAGTTTGATTGAAATATGAAACATAAGTAATAACATTGTCTTAGTAATAGTAAGCAAATAAGATCTATACAAATACATATTATAATTAACAATATTAATATTCAACCATACAAAATAACAAGTTTGATTTAAACATGAAACATAAATAATAACATCACTGATGAGAGCCAGAGGTTTGTCCCTGATAGTAGGTCTGACGGGAAGAACGCCCGTGCACGAGCGGTGGCTCTCGAATGCATCATAGTCAAATAATCCTCCGAAACCGGCTCGTAACTCCGGGGCTCGTCTCGCATCGCCCAAGCCTCCAAACTGCGTATCACCGGGCTCCCAAAATGGCGGTTTCATCTTCCAACCCTCAAAACGATCCCGCACCTCCCCCATCTAGCATCCTCTAAAGTCCGTTGACTACGTTCCCGAGCGATAACCTCCCCCATCTAGCATCCTCCAAAGCATATCGGCTCTGCTCCCGAGCGATCCTTGATCGCTCACTCCTCCGAAATGCCCTCATGGTATCCCATGATCAAAAGAACCCCTGGCTCACAGTTCTCGCTCTCCTCCCCGACCACTCTGTCTCTCCACGATCCTCCTCTTCCTGCTCCTCATCATCCTCCTCATCAACGGGATCCATTTGATCATCAACACCGGGCATACGCCAATGCCTGGCCTGTTCACCACTCGGAAATGTGGACCCTACCCTGCAACGGACCGTCCTCCTGGGAGTACCATATTCAAACAATAAAGACCTGTTGTCTGTCGCCCTCGGGTCCCTCACAAACTTGTCATACTGCACTAGCCAGTCTCCAGAATAAAAACTCCTGCCCCCATCAATCTCATCGCCTCGGGTTTTGGTTCACCCACACAAGCTTGAGCAATCAACGTGATCATCCCCCCTATTGATATGTTTTCCTTTTTGGTAAGGGCAAATGCCTCACATCTCCGAACAAAAATATTAACCCAATCAGGAATCACCTGAAAACTCCTCAACCCCGTTCGCAAAAGGTTTACCATAGCCACATTCAATTGAGCGGGCTCTCCGTTTGCCAACCAAGACATAGATAGCCCTCTGTAAAATAATTTCCAAGCCGGGTGAGAAAGAGAGGAAGCCTTAAGGTATTTCTTTTTGCAGGGCAATCCTGTGAGCTCCGAAAAGAAAAAACAAGTCGCCCCATCAGCCTCCACCCAGTTTCCTCTCGGCTGATCAACCCCAAAGATTCCCCTCAACTCATCATAAGTCACTCGATAGGCTTCATCATCCAGATGAAACCGAATAGAATTTTCTTGTGACCCCTTGCCTACCTCCAAAGTTGAAAGGAACTCAAGTGAATATCTCAAATACGTAGATGGAGTCTTCCCCAGGAAATTACCTAACCCGGCTTGCGTCATCAATTCTGTTACTAACGTCTCTAAACTCAAATCCCTCAACACCGGCAAATGAAGGAAAGTGGTGACTTGAAATTTCCTACCCTCCAAATTCCGCCATTTTTTCTTTTGAGCGGAGGTCAATTGGGTCAAGCCCATAAACGACGTCAATGATGCATTAGGGGAAGTGGGATCATTTGGGACTACGGGCGGCGGGTTTTGTCTACCCCTCTTGTTGCTACCCCCTCTAACGTCTCTCTCCTTAGGAGGCATATTTTCAACACAAAAACCAACTACAAAACCTCCACACAAATCACAAAGAAAGTGCAACAATAAACACACCCCCACAATCAAATTCTCCTTCCAATTCCCAACCGAACCACCACACTACAGTTTCAGCACAACCCACCTATATATAAGACGGAGAGACACAAATTTTAGTAATAACATTGTCTTAGTAAATAGTAAGCAAATAACATCTAAACAAATACATATTATCTAGAAGTAACAATATTAATATTCAACCATACAAAAATAACAAGTTTGATTGAAACATGAAACATAAGTAATAACATTGTCTTAAATAGTAAGCAAATAAGATCTAAACAAATACTACTCAAACTAATCATCATCATTATCGACCATATCAACATCATCATTATCGGTCATATCAACATCAACATCATTGATATTCGTAGTTTCAATCTCGACCCCATCAACTCCCTCTCGCACCCACGATGCTTCTTCGTTAGCAACATTTTCATCCAGATTTTATGAGCAAAATGGTACCAATTTTGGAATCGAATCTGAAACTTGTTTATCATCATTTGAATATATGTCAAAACTATCTCTTGGTGTAATCCTCATCACAACTTTCCAATCACTTTCTATAGGATCTTTAACATACCAAACTTGCTCAGCTTGAGATGCTAATATGAATGGTTCATCACCAACTCGATTATCCTTATACAACTTGTGATTGAAGTTTACAAGATTAAATTTTTGCTCATCTTCCATCTTGCCTGTCCGGTTATCAACCCAATCACATTTAAACAATACAAATCTTATTGAGTTGCTATAACGAATTTCAAGAATCTCAATCAACTCCCCGTAGAAGTTAACATCCCCTACAATGGGATTATTATCCTTTCGGCTTGCAAAACTTGTCACACTTGCATTTAGCATGACTCCACTATTTTGAGTTTTCCTCCGTCTATCGACATCCTTCACTCGAAATTGAAAACCATTTATTATGTAAGACTTATACCGCCTCGCATCCATATGAGGACCCAATGCAAGACTTATAATTCTTTCGGGCACTACATCTTTCGTCGTGCATACCTTTTATAAAAAACAAAATTTAATAAGAAAATATTTAAAACGATAAATTGAAACTATTATATAAAGTGGTTTCATACTTACATAATCCTTAAACCAGCTAACAAACTTATCATTATGTTCTTTCTCTATAAGATGTCGTTGATTACGAGGTAGTGTCTCCCTCAAATGTGCACGATGCATTCTGAGCAGATTGAAAATATGAATTAAGTATTAATTTAAAATATAAAAGATATAAGGAATGTAAGCCTCATGTAAGGAATCACTTACTCTATGTATTGTTCAACATCTTCAGTATTGAAAAGCACATATCTATGCGCTTGTACTCGTGTGATGTAATCAAGGGTAATTACCTCTTCTTTTCCTATAAAGCGGCCTAACTCATCACCTTCATCATCATTTCTTCTAGGACGATTGGACTTTGTCTCAATGTCATCCAAATATTGCGTACAAAAAGTCATGCATTCTTCAGCCACAATTGCCTTAGCTATGGAGGCCTCGGGATGGGCTCGATTTCGAACATATAATTTTAATGTAAGTAGAAACCTACAAAAACATTTACTTATGCTAAAGCAGATGTAAAAAGGAATTTAACTTTTTTCAAAGTAAATTTAATATGGATGTACCTCTCTACCGGATACATCCAACGAAATTGTATTGGGCCTGCTAGCAAGGCCTCCTCGGCTAAATGCACCGGCAAGTGCTCCATAACATCAAAGAAAGCTGGTGGTAATATTTTCTCGAGAGCGCATAGTGTGACAGCCATCCAATCTTGTATCTTTTCGAGATCAGCAAGTGTATTCACCTTTGAGGATAATTGTCTAAAAAAATTTGCCAACTCAATGATGGCTTTTACAACAGAAGTAGGCAACGCTTTTCGAACAGCTAAAGGGAGTAGTTGTTGGAGCAAAATATGACTATCATGGCTCTTAAGACCCCAAATAGCTCTTTCCTCTAGATGTACACAACGAGATATGTTTGATGAGTAGCCATCAGGGACTTTGACTCCCTTTAGAACTTTCAAGAATGTGTCTTTATGCTTCTTACTCATTGTGAACTGAGCCGGAGGCATAATTTCTTTGCTAGATGGAAGCGTTTGTAGATGCAATGGTTTCCGAATGTTCATCTCTTTTAGGTCTTTTCTTTCTTTATCATTATCTTTTGATTTTCCCGCAGTACCTAACAGAGTATGTAGCACATTATCACACACATTTTTTTCAATGTGCATAACATCAAGATTATGACGAACATGATTATTTGCCCAATATGGCAACTCAAAGAAGATACTCCTCTTTTTCCAATTGTGACACAACTTAGGAACCTTTCTTTTCTCCAACTTGGCTTGTTGCTTCTCACCCTCTTCTCTTTTCCTCTTTTTAATAACATCTTCTATTTTATACTCCGTTTCCATATTTTTAACTTGTTTAAGCAATTTTGTTCCAAACAATAACTTGGGCTTATTTCTCACTTCATGAGTACCATCAAAAGAGCTTTTATCCTTACGAAAAGCATGACTCCTAGGCAAGAAGCATCGATGACCAATATAACAATACTTGCCACCATGATCCAACCATCGTGCTTGAGGTCTCACATTGCAACAAGGGCAAGCATATTCACCTTTAGTGCTCCATCCAGACAACATTGCATATGCAGGAAAGTCATTTATTGTCCATAATAGTGAAGCTCGTAAAGTAAACAACTCGTTCCTTGATGCATCATAAGTTGATATACCATCTTCCCACAATTCCTTCGACTCATCAATTAACGGTTGGAGATACACATCTATCTTGTTGCTCGGCCCTTTTGGGCCTTGAGTAAGCACCGACAAGAAGAAATATGGCTGTTTCATGCATAACCAAGGTGGAAGATTGTATGGCATAAGCACAACCGGCCAAATCTTGTGAGATATAGTCATTGTTCTGAAAGGATTAAATCCGTCAGATGCTAATCCCAATCTAACATTCCGAATTTCACTTGAAAATAATGGATAACGTTCATCGAATCCCTTCCACGCACGAGAGTCTGCAGGATGCCTCAGCACACCATCGTCTATTCTTTTCTCGGCATGCCATCTCATGAGTGTCGTGGTCTTAGATGACCAATACAACCTTTGCAACCTTGGCTTTAAGGGAAAATACCATACTTTCTTCATCGCTACCTGCTTGGGAAGTTTATTCTTGCCACTTGTTTCCGCACCTTCACCGCTACCCCCTTCTTCTTGTTGCTTATATCTAGAGGCTCCACAAATTTCACATTTAGTAAGTTTTTCAGTTTCATTTCGAAACAACATACAATGACTAATGCACACGTCCCACGTTTTATAACTGAAACCCAAATCTGCAGTCATCTTGTACGCCTCATGATAGAAACTTGGCACTTTCGCTGACTGAGGCAATGCCCTAATGAAAAATTTTAATAAAGAAGTAAATCCCTTATCCACCACTCGATAATTAGCCTTCCAGTGCATAAGTTATACAATAAATGAGAGTACTGTAAACTTATCACACCCTTCCCACAAGGCTTGATCAGCATCTCTCAAAAGTCTAAGAAACTTTGCGGTGGCTGCATCTGATTGTACGATTTCTTCAATTCCTGGCTGGTTACTATCCGGCATACCCATCCCTTCATGTACCATTCACCTCATACAATCTTGCACGCCCAATTCAATTTCAATGCCATCTTCAGTTGTCCTACCATTATTATCATTCTTATACGCCGAAATGTACTCTTCCTCGTGCCTAATCCAATTCTTGTAATCTTTTTTAAATCCCACTTCAATACAATGTGATTTCACGGTCTTTTTGGTAACGATTTGCGCATTTTTTACAAGGACAATATATTTCTTTAACACCAACAGACTTTTTTGAGAATGCAAAATCGAGAAAGTTGTCAACCCATACATATACTCATTTGAAATTCGATTACCCAAATCAATCCAACTTTTGTCCATATATGACTTGACTTGATATTTTTAACGTTAAAATACAACCTATATATAAGACCGAGAGACACAAATTTTAGAATAAAAATAAACTCATAAACAAACATAGTCTAAATATGTACAACTTTTGGCTCGATATAGATAATATACATTGTTGAAGCCTAGCCTATTAGTCGAGCTTGGGCCCATGATATAGTATAACCCCATGACAACATTCATTCGTTCTCTCTCATAACCCCCCCCCCTAATTGAGAAGCTAATTTAAGGAACTAGGTTGATGTGCAAAACAACATCTAGATTGCTAAAAAGATTATGTGCTTTATCAAGTTAGGGCGTGTGCGTGGACAGACTAAACATGAAAAGAGCTATACCGTTAACTGTCCCCTAAACAGAGCAATGATAATATTATTTAGATTTACATTACAAAATACTATAAACCAAAACAATGTAACAAAGTTTAGTATAGTCAAGATTATCTGTGGCTTGCTCAAAACAATGTAGTTCCTCCGTCCTAGATCGTAAGTATCCGATACAAAGGTTTGAAGAAGGTATTTGGCGTTTCCTTTAACATCCTCAAATTAATCTCAAGTAGATTAAATCGATGGAAGTGGTTTCATTTTCTATCTCAAAACCAAAAAGGGTACTGAATACAATTTGTTTAGAAACACTTTTTGGAAAGGGAAAGAGGATTCTCTTTTGCAATGTCTCTGATCGGAATTGACACACTTGCTTGGGAACTGTGGAATCAGCATTCAACTTTTTGAGACTTTCAGTTCATCCACGATCGCCATGTGCATTAGCTTGTACACATTCAATATGATTACACGAGCTTAATCACATATCTAGAATTTATCCATTACCAACACTCACTCTCAACTACCAAATCTGCCAGATAATTTAGAACTGCTCATTCCCAAGGAAGTAAACCTACTCTAACAGCATTCCAAATGAGCCAGTTCAAACATAAGCAGGGAAGCATATTAACAGGAGCCATAATGTTATTAAATTAGAGCACTATAATACAACAAGAACTTTCAAACACAATAGCTTCAATTCATAACTTATTAACTGACATGAACTAGATAAGACTTTCATGATTATATAAGTATGCACGAAATTTAAAGAATGAAATCAAGAATAACACTGAACAGTTGCTTCAGTTCAAACAGAGACTGAAGCAATACCAACAACAACAACAGCAACATCAACAACAACTCACAACACCAAGAACAAAAAAACCCAGAAATTAAAAGTAAATTAGAAAAGGGGAAAGAAATGTATACCTGATTGTTGTTGATCGAAGAAATCAACGCTCAATTTCCCTGGCTGGAGGAGAGAGAGAGAGAGAGATTGAGATACGCTATAGAGGAGAGAAAGAGAGACTGAGATACAGAGATCGAAGAAATCAACGCTCAACAACACCACACCAAGAACAACAAAAACCAAAAATTAAAAGTAAATATGCTATACCTACCTGCTGATTTGGTCACCGGCGTCGAAAATTCATGCCCTAGCTATGGAGGAGAGAAAGAGAGACTGAGATAGAGATTACCGCGAAACTGAATAGGGAAATTTGTGTTTCCCGATATTTAATAACATTTACGGCGGATATTGTACACCGCCGTAAATAATGTGTATTATTTATGGCGGACGCGTATCAACCGCCGATAATAAGTACCTATATACGGCGGCTACTGATATACTGCCGTATATAACTTCGATCTCATATACGTACATGCCAAATGTACGTACATTACTTATTTACGGCAGCCTAGTCCGCCGTATATATTAGTTATATACGGCGGTATGCACAACCGCCGTATATATATAATATATACGGCGGACGCGTGTCCACCGCCGTAAGTAAGCGCCGTAAATAGCCTCCTTTCTTGTAGTGGTGGGGTCAGGGAAATAAAATAATTGATTGGGACAAAAATTGTAATCCAATCGGTGATAATGCTGCCAAGTTAGCTAGTCAACTTGGAAACTTTGCAAGAAATGGCTTATGATTTCCTTTATATTGGACTTCATGGGATGGGATGGAAGACGAAGTCCTAGAAATTGTTTGGAAAGATGTTAAGGTCAGCATTGTCATTTTCATGATTTCAAATTCTTTAATATATGTGAGTTGATGATTAGTTGTGTGTTTTTTTCAGGCAAACACCAATGCACCAGATGGATTTAAGAAGATTTTTCTTAAAAAATTAAACAAAGCATGGAAATCTTTTAAGTATGAACTAAAGAGAAAGTACTTTGTACCCTTTCAAGATGATCCAGAGCGCCTTGCTATTGTACCTCCAGATGTGCAACCTGATCAATGGGTAGAACTAGTGAGCTATTGGAGTATGGAATCAACAAAAGTATGAAATTGATCTTGAGTTTTCAATTATCTTTTTTATTGTAAATATATAGTTGATATGAAATGTTTGAATTTGTTTACAGGAAGTTGCAATTCGAAACATGGACAATCGATGCAACCTAAATGCATATCCTAGAATCGGGAGGAACTCAATTCCGAATATTGTTGATAAGGTTAGTTTTGTTATGCTTATGAGAAAAGTTTTAACAATTTCTTATTTGAATATAATTCTTTAATACGGAATATAATTTTTTTAATGTAGCTGTCTGATATCTTTTTTCTTTTCTTTTTTCATTTTTTTAATTTTTTTAACAAATGAATTAGAGAAAAAAGTAATGAGCCTGTTGATGGAATTAGCATTTGCAGAGCAACTCGTGCGAAGAAAGGAAAATATACAGACGAGGATGGAGCTGCTGGCATAGAAGTAAATTATGAACTATGCACCATGTTTAATTCACCTTCTTAATCTGTTTATACACTACATATATATATATATATATATATATATATATATATATATATATATATATATATATATATATATATATATATATATATATATATATATATATATATATATTCTTTTGTGTGAATTCTTAAAAAATAAGTTCTTTGCAGCAACAATTGCAAAGGCGCCTTGATGAGCTACCCGAAGAAGAGCAGGATGATCCAGAGAAAAGAGAAAGGATTTTTGTAGATGTAATAGGAAATGATGGACATGGGCGAGTTTTGTGCGGTGGTACGGGTACTAGACTAGGTTATACATCATCTGCAACATCCACAGGGGCATCACCTTTATCAACTCAGGATATTGAGGCTATTGAGGCTGAGCTAGCAAAATTGAGGGAAGAGATTGCAGAGCGAGATCGTCGTGATTTAGAGAGGGATAGTGAAATTGTTGCATTGAAGGCGCAAGCTGCAGAGAGGGATAGTGAAGTTGCTGCATTGAGGGTGACAGTGCAAGTTGCTCAGCAGTCATTTATGGATGCTGAGACTCGGATTATTCGTTTGCTCCACAATGCAGGCATCAATACGAGCTTGGTCTTTGCTTCAAATCCAAGCCCCGGGCCATCTAGTGGTCACAGGTCTAACTCTAGAAACCAAACATAACATAGAGGTACATGCTCCTTCCGTCGTTTAATAATTTAATTACTAAAATATGGTCATTTTGTGTTTTTCTGTTTGCTGAACTTTGCTTTACTGCATGATAGGCCCCTGTTAGGTATTCTTTGAAACCCCTCTCTTAGTTGAGATCTCTCTTAGACTCTTCTCTCTTTCCCCTCCCTGTTCAAGAAGGATGTATTTTAATGTACATTGGTTCTGATGGGCTGTAACTCAGTGCAATGATAGGCTAAGAGCACTGCATTGCAAGCTAAAAACCATTGTTACCAAACATTTGTTTGGTATGAAAAAAGAAGAAGTGGTTACTAGATTCCTACATGAATATAATCCCCCATGGTCCAAGGTTCTAAATCCCAAAAAGATGAGCGGGTATCTTGAGCTTTGGATCTTGTAGTTTTCGTTTTTGTAAATCCTCTTATTTATTTACTAGGGCTCTCTCTCTCTCTCTCTCTCTCTCTCTCTCTCTCTCTCTCTCTCTTTCTCCTTTGGATTTGTGATTGATTTTGTTAAAGATTTTTTTTATTTTATTTGATTTTGGTAAAGATTTTTTTTTTTAGATTCTTTTTTGAGGGCTATTCTTATTCCTCATAATCTTTACTTTTGGTTTCTTATGCAGAGAAGTAGCAGCTGCTTTTCGTTATTTCATTGATCAGGTAATATTTTACTCAATCTATTTTCCAAAGAGTGTCCCTCTTTTGCTCATGTTCTTTGTTCAACAAAAGGATAACCTTATTAAAACAGAGGGAGTTTTTCTGTGTCTGTAACTGTGTATGATAGAGGGAAGGGATTCACAAGAAAATCATGTAGAGATTTTAAGTTCTACTTCCAAGTGTTTGTTTTTGTGGGGTTATAGTGAAAAACATTGTTGTCGTAACTTTTTACATGGATGAATTAGGTGCTCTTGTGTTCGGTTGATTGCTCTGTTCTTACCTTAAAGCCAAGGATGGTTTATAGCATTTATTTATAAAGAGAGAACCTAAATGTTTCTTGTTTTGGTTTCTAAGGAAAGGATGCTATTTGGAATTGTTATTAGAGCATAAATAGCTACTCATTTCACATGGTTGTTTAATTAATGGAATTTGAGAAATAGCTAGCTCTCTTAATTTGTCTATCTTTTTTAGACTTTTTCCTCCAATGATGTACTCTTCTTGTATTTCTGTATTGCCTTATAAAGCCTTCTATTTAGGTTCCATTTGCATTTAATTACTTTCCCATTTTTCTCTATCACCAAGTAAATGTGTGTTTAGTTGCATTTATTCGCTTTTTGAGATAGATGAATGGTCCTAATTACTTTTTATATCTGTTGTTGTTGCTGTTTCATAACATCATCAGCAACATCCTTAGTTTGCCTTGCTATTTCTTCACTGCCTACCTCCCTCTGTTCATCCCCAGTTTGCCCTACTGCCTCCATTTTTCTTTGTTTGTAGCCTTTGTTCTTATAATCTCTCCAGTCTCCTTCTATTTTTTGTCTTTCTCATGATTTATCTTTAGTAATGCCTCAGCCTGCTCATTGTTTGTTCTTTTTCTATTCATGTAGCAACTATATAGCATGCATAAGGAGACCAAGTGGATAATGTTTAAATCTGTGGCTGCCAAACTCAAAACTAAGCTGTTGAAATGAGTACAATAATGGTGCTAAAAAATTCAGAGTTTCCATTTTTGGTCTGAACTCTTGCCCTTGCATTTGCAGTTGATGTTACATTTACAGTAGCAGTAACACTTGCCATTGCATTTGCAGCAACATTTGAGCTTACAGTAGCATTAGCCATGGCATTTGAATCAGTTTTTGCACTAGCATTAGCATCAACATTTATATTTTCAGTACCTTCATCATTTACAATTGCACTTGCATGTGAGCTTGAATTCTCAGTTGCACTAGCATTTACACTTGTAGTTGCATGTTCACTTGGATTGATAGTTGGTTGCTCTTTTGTTTATTACTTTTTTTCTTTTTCTTACATATTGCTTTGTTCTTCAGCTAGCTAACAAAACCAATCATTATTTTTCATGAAATAACAGATTTGGTTAAAGTTCCAGTCATTGTCTTTTCTTGAGATTCCTACAAGTTAGCTCCATCAATGTACGATTTTGTGAAGATCGAGGGAGCGTGATGGAGAAATGATATCAGCAACAATCTTTTGGGGGAGCACGTTCCACGTATGCAATATGCAATATGGATAATTTTGACTTACTTAGAGAATAGTTTTAAATCAAATTATTTTAAAAGGAGTATTGAATCCTTCTATTTCATCTACCTTAATTATTAGGTAACAGTTAACTTTTTATTTAGATGATGTGGTTTATTAAATTTAGTTAATGCATTACTTTCTTATTGTCAGGTCCTTTTGATATATTTACAATTATAATTTGATATATTTACAAGTATAATGTATGCATGTGTATATATATAATTAGTAGAAGATTAGTAGTGTTTGATAATTAATGGTAAATATTCACATTTTGACACCAAATTTTATTTGGGTCGTCTATATCCAACCTAATTACTTTCCCACAAAAAATGTGATTTTGGCGCAAAAATATATTTGGGTCGGGCGATAGGGTCCCTAATAATTTCCCTCCAAAAAAAAGGCGTCAAATATTATTTGGGTCGGCAATCTCGTCCCTAACAACGGGTACCAAAAACTATTTGGCTCCAAAAAATTCCCGCAAAAAAAAAGAAATTATTTTTTATTAGGGTCGGCTAAATCCCGACCTAAATATAGTATTTGAGACGGTGACGGGGGTCCTAAAACTTTTAGAGTCGCATGTTATTTAGGACCCTCCTTTCCCGACCTAAACGCCGACCTAAATAGTATTAAGGACGGCAAATTGACTATTTGGGGCGGGAAAGTGCCGACCCTAATAACTCTGTTTCTTGTAGTGAATGCAACAATACAAATCAACATTTTCCGACTAATTAAGATTAATAGATAAATAACTATAAGAATTATCTAGTTGATATGATCACAAGAAAATGAACTTGGGCATGTACAATTATCTTGATGCCCAACATATAAGAATGGGTCAAGAGATGGATTCAAGACATAGAATAAAATAAACATGGCGACATCACTAGCAGTCAACTGAGAAATGGAAAACAGCGAGAAGCCCATTATGGCCCATTTCTGAATAGTATTAATATAACCTCAAGCTAAAATCCCGCGTGACGAGATGTGAACAAGCGACAATAAGGACAAGAGAAAGGTTATCGCTCAGATAAGGATGTCGCCAAGCGGCGACATGCGAGATAATAGCAATTTTCCAAAAGCAGCCGAAAATGTAATACTTGGGCTCACAAAATCTGTTATGAAATGATGATGAATCAGTTAGAGAAAGGGTGACGTCTCCACTAACTTTGAGTGATCATGCATGTCCAATAGAAAGACGACATGTGGCAAGAGCATGTGACATGTGACATGAACATGACAAGAGCAAGTATATAAACAACATCTTCCACCAGAAATTATAAGTCTCAAGTACAGTTTTCAGTCGATTTGTGCAGTTTCCATTGTACTCTTCTCTTCTATACTTGAACAAGTACTTATCCTCAAATCGGAGGGGCTTTTTCGGAGACGCCCCCGACCTAGTTTACGTGTGTTTTGTGTGTAGGATTACACGGAGAAGGCAGCAGGAGTATCTACCATTGGACAGCTAGCTTTGGGCCTGAATAACCATTTTTGTGTGGCAGCATCAGTGACAAATAATTTTTAATTTTGACTCAAATAATGCAACTAAATTGCATTATTTGTAACAAGATTTAAAAGTACATTACATTATGTTATCACTAAATAATATCCTACCTTTATTGAAATTGAAGGTATAGTACGTTGGTAATTATTCCATTTACAATTGTACATGCTCTATTCCACTGATGTTCATCGGGCATAGGGGTGTCAATTTTAAACTCAACCCATTAGTGATGCTGCCATCCAAAAATGACGGTTGCACAGGAACTGAAGAAAAGAGGATGCTCCGGCTTCTTCCTTCTTCGTCTGGTCGAATACACACATACAAACACGTGAACTACGCCGGGGGTGGCTCCGGCGTAACCCTCCGGCGTGAGAGTGAGATTTGCTAGGTCACAACCTGCTAATGACAATGGAAAACCTAGAGAGAGAGAGAGAGAGAGAGCGTAGAGGGTAGAGAGAGAGAACATACATGCAAATGAGCTATTCCCCTTGTTTATACCTCCAAGTCCCCATGTGCCTGTAAGTACGCCAATCCACTTCGCGACCCTTTTAGGTGCATTTTAATATGATAAAATTGCATTAGGGGCGTTTTGGTAAATTTCTAGTCTATTCCGAGACTCCGAAAATATTTCATAAGTTTCTTGCGAAGAAAGTACCTTTTAGTACTTTGCTCATGCTAAAGGACCTACAAGGAATAAACCTGTTTTGGACCTTTTGGGTATTAACCTGGAATGTTCCAGAACCATGTTTTGGCGCCAGAAACGGTTGGTGACACCTTGTGTCACGCGACAACTCGAGCCATGGAAAGTGGTTACAGAAGGTCGTGCGACACCATGTGACCATCACCTGCAGCCTATAAATAAGACCCTACCCCTCTCATATCTAGATCCACTTTTTGCCTACTGTTACTCTGCCAGTTTGAAAACACGCCACACACACTACAAACACAGACACCTCCCTCTCCTACCCAAATTCACCCAATTCTCTTTCCAATTCACCTCAATTCACTCATCACCATTTGGATCCTCCATCCATCAACCCTTCCCAGCTCAAGAGTAGAAGAAGCATCTGAATCCTTCATACATCACTCGAAATGAGGGATAATAGTTGGTTGAGCTTCGCTCTTGCTATTGGGTCATTGTGATTACGGGTTGAATGTCTAATTGTTTATGATAGTATCGTGTGGGTATTGCAATTTGAGTTTAGGAGATTAATAAATGATACATGGCATAATTTATTCTTTTTAACAATTGCCAAATAATCGAGTGTAATTGTTCTGAATTTGTCAAAGCTTACCTAGAATTAAACTTTTCGATCACATCCGTCCTTTATAATAAGGACACTAAACAACACATGCCAACATGAAATACAATACCAACGTAATTAGTATGGATTAAATTGTTTTTAAGTTTACATTGACACAATAACTATCAAGTAGAATAAATAATGACAATAAAATAGAAACAATGGTCCAAAATCATCGGCGACAAAAACAAGAAGAATTACGGACAAATCATTAATAAATGAGATTATTAATGTAAATAATTACATGAAATGAGGAATGTATATTTTTAGGGGTAGTCTTAATCCAAACAATTAATTTTCAACCTAATGTTGATATAGGCATATTTTTATCAAAAAAAAAAATTGCTTGATATCAAAAAATATACTTAAACCCATCAAATCCATCAAATGTGTGATTTATAGACTCAATAATGTCAAATATCAGACTATTTATCATCGCGATTAATTAGAATGCTTTTTTTCATCCAGAATATCCAAAGTTTTTTCATCCAGAATATCCAAAGTTTTAGAGCTTTGTAGTGTGTATCCACAATAAAGGGTATATATGTACCCACTCATTTAACCCTTTTAAAGTCAGCAATTGTGGAAATTAGAAGAACCCATCTGTTGGCATCCATCAAAGGAAGTAGGTAATGATCACTCTACAGGTTCTCATCATTAAAGAATTAGTACTCAATTTGCTTCCTAATACTAGCTCTCAAGTCAAGCATCGCCCAAGGCAGAACGGTCCAAAAATTGGAAGGATGTTGGAGGTAATACATGAAGATAGTATACAGCAGGAAGATAGTATACAGAGCCGAAAAAGGTTAATCCATTGATAAATTCAGAATTCGTCCCTAGATTGGAGACAGATTCAAAATATGTCTCTAATTTAGAGACGGATTTTGAATCTGTCTCCAATCTAGGGACGAATTCTGAATTTGTCTCTAATTTAGACCAATCTAGGGACGAATTCTGAATCTGTCTCTAATTTAGAGACGGATTTTGAATCTGTCTCTAAATTAGAGACGGATTTTGCATCTGTCCCAAAATTGGAGACAGAAACAAAATTTGTCTCTAAACTTTAGAAACAGATGTTGAATATGTCTCTAAATTAGAGACAGATGTTGAATATGTCGTTAATTATTTTAATCCGTCTCTAATTTAGAGACACTTTTTTTAATCTGTCTCTAATTTAGTGACAGATTCTATATCTGTCTCTAAAATTTAGAGACAGATTTTGTATATGTCTCTAAATTAGAGACGTGTTCAAAATCTGTCTCTAATTTAGATACAGATTCAACATCTGTAGTTAAAATAGATTTATTTTTATTTTCTCTATTTTAGGGTTTATGAATTATATATTTTCATTTCTTTAAAAAAAAAAAAATTATATAACTTTGTATAAAAAAATCACGACTAACCAACATCTTAAATAATTTTCTTAATCCAAAAAAAGTATATCATTTACCCTAAAACCCATATCATATACCCTAAATCCTATATTTTTTGCCAAAAACTTATAAAAAACGCGTTTTTTATAACCTTAACAAAAAACGTGTTTTTTCACCCGTCGCTCCGACCGCATCACCTCCAATTTCAATCGCCCAAGCGTCGATTACTACCGTATTCCGTTGATCTCCGCCAGTTTAGGTTTCTTAGGCCGGCCAATTTTTCTCAGATTTATGTGCCTCCCACTCACGGACGTTTTCCATCATTAATGGATACTCTGCTCCATTGGAGATCTACAAGCACCTGGAGCATCACTATGGCGCTGGAACGGGTTCCGTTCTTTGCGTTGGAAGTGAGTGGCACCGATTCCCTTCATCTTTTTTCATTCCAGAATATGTCTCGGAAGTTAGATGGATAGATGATGGGTTTAGGGGACTTCTTCCTTTCCCATTTAACTCTAGTATGGGTGGAACCTCAGCCGCACCTCCTTATTTTAACAACAAGAACAAGGCATCAGCTGAGCAATATCTCCTGGATCTGGAAAAGTGCAATTTACTCATTGAGTTGCAACTTCAACGACCTTACCCTTCTAGAGGGAGTGACATGTCAACATGGGAGATTGTTGCAGCACATGTGTTTAGAAGTGTCAGTCCATGTGTTTTCAAATGCCAGTCCATGTGTTTTTGAATGCCAGTTAGTTCCAATTTTAATTCCAATTTCAGATGTCAGTCCATGTGTTTTGAAGTGCCAGTCCATGTGTTTTCAAATGCCAGTCCATGTGTTTTTGAATGCCAGTGCTTGTGTTTTTGAGAGCCAACAAAAATAATTACCAGTTTTTTTGAGTGCCAGTGTATGTGTTTTTGAGTGCCAGTGTATGTGTTTTCAAATGCCAGTCCATGTGTGTTTGAATGCCAGTGCTTGTGTTTTTGAGAGCCAGTTCATGTGTATAAAAGTGCCCGTGTAAAAAGTGCCAGTTTCATGTTTATAAAACGCCAGTATGAAATCACTGGTCATTTGTAATATTAACACTGGCATTTATCATAGTTGCCAGTAATTACAAAAATGCCACCGTTTATTTTGAACGTTGCTTTGGAAAACACGTTTTTCCTTATCTTAAGAAAAAACTAGTTTTTTATAAGACCAACTCATCTTTTTTTTATCTAACTTTTTCTAAAAAAAAATCACTAATTAACAAAGTCTAAAATATTATTTCCTAGTCAATAAAAAAATTAAAAATAAAAAATAAATATAGTGTAGTCCCGTTCCTCTTTTGACTTTTCTTCTATATACTTTCATTTGTTTAGTTTTTTTCTATCTTTTATTATATACTTTTTTGTAAAAAAATAACTAATTAACAAAGTCTAAAATATTATTTTCTAGTCAATAAAAAAATTTAAAAAATAAATATAGGGTAGTCCGTCCCTCTTTTGACTTTTCTTCTATATACTTTCATTTGTTTAGTTTTTTTCTATCTTTTATTATATACCTTTTTGTAAAAAAATCACTATTTAACAAAGTCTAAAAATATTATTTTCTAGTCAATAAATTTTTTTTAAAAAAATAAAAAATGAATATAGGGTAGTTTGTCCCTCTTTTGACTTTTCTTCTATATATTTTCATTTGTTTAGTATTTTTCTATCTTTTTTATATACCTTTTTGTAAAAAAAAATCACTAATTAACAAAGTCTCTAAAATATTATTTTCTAGTCAATAAAAATTTTTTAAAAAAAAAATTAAAAAAAAAATTAAAAAAAATAAAAATTATTATTATTTTATTAATTTTTTAATTATAAAATTAAATATTGTAAATAAAATAAAAAGTGATGGGGTATAGAATGATGAGTTGGGAGGAGTTGAATTTTAAACTAAACTAGCTTATTGTGGGGGGTGTAGTTGAGAAAGTAGTTGAATGATTAAGTGGATGGAGAGAGAAGATGAGGTGTCGCGATATTAGGGTAGTTGAATATTTTTTGGTAGTTGGCTTATTGAACATGGTCTAAGGACTGATTTGAGTATAAAAGAAGTTTAGGGGAGCAAAGTGTAACTATGAAATATTAAGGACTGATTTAAGAATAAGAAAAGTTAAGGGACTGATTTGAGAATAAGAAAAGTTAAGGGACTCATTTAAATTGATTAACATTATAATTATATATATATATATATATATATATATATATATATATATATATATATATATAATTTTATATATATTATAATTTTTTTTTAAAATGTCAATTTAGTGACGGAAATATCCGTTGCTAAAATGGTTCGAAAATAAAATGACAATTTAAATAGAGACGGAAAATCTGTTGCTAATCCGTCGACGTACATATCTGTCTCTAAATTGGTGACGTACATATCTGTCTCTAAATTAGAGACGTACATATCTTTCTCTAATTTAGAGACGTACATATATGTCTCTAAATTGGTGACGTACATATCTATCTCTAAAACAGCTACAAAACAGTGACGCCCAATTTAGCGACCAACCTGAACCCACGGATTAGCTACGGAACAAATCTGTCTCTAAACACGATTTAGAGACAGAATCTTCATTTTAGCTACATAATTTGCCGTCTCTAAAATGAATTTTCCCTGTAGTGTTATGAAGGCTCTGGGCCCAAAACTTTGTTGCACTGGTGTTTTATCTTTAGACACACTACGATTATGCCATGCAGGAAGAAAATGAAAATGGCTACACGGTTCTTGCATGTTAGCATTAGATATTCTACTAGAAAAGTTGGGAACAAAAGAATTAGGATCTCCTTGTGGTTGAGGTTGACCGCTACCATTCACTAGTGGTACGGATGGAACAAAAGCTTGCATGGGAAATTCGAATCCAATCTTCATTACATTGTTGTCAATACCAAGAAAGGGTCTGGGGTTAGGTTGGTATGCATATCCTGGCATAGGAATATGTGGCCTAGGTACCACTAGTGCAAAATTGTTAAAAACATGTGAAAGTGTATGTTGATGATATGGTAGCGGTGAACGGAACAGTGGTACACCATTAGGGTTGCGCTTGGCGCCTCCATTTTGCTGGCGATGTGAGTGCACTGACAAAAAATTGGAGTTCCCACGCCCATGACAGTTACATGACCGGGTCAGGGAGGTGGTCATAATAAGTGTGTATTCTGCTTAGATTGGGCGGCTCTTCCGTACCAATAGAATGTTAATTTGTATCTTTTAATTTCCTCCAATATTGTACTAGCCTCATGAAATTACAATTACCAGTTATATTTATATTCTCACCAACACCATGTGAAGCTTTTGCATAGGTCCTTGTATTAAGAGTCAAATTCATTCTTCTATTGTGATACATTCAAATGTGAGAAAGTATGATCCCAATTACTCATGCAAAAAATATTCACGCTGTAGGGATGTGAATTTAGTTTAAGGACTATTGAACATCTATAGACGTTTTAACATCTAAATTGTTTTAAGAATCAATATAGTGTGAACTTGATTAATTTTTAACAATCTCCACTTATGTTTAGTTTTAAATAAAATAATATTTTACAGTCTCTACATATTTAGTTCTGAATAAAAATAAAAGAAGGATAATTTTTAAATACAAAAGGAGTTAGATTAGGGAAGGGGGGTCAATTGTTCCCATGAACTTTTAGCTAATGCCTCCCATTATCCCATGAGGCATTTATCAAATAATCCCTCTATAGAAACAAAATTACTTCCTGAGACAATTTATAATTTGATTAACCATTTAGTCCCTAGCTTAATAACTACACCCTCCCTACATTTTACTAAGTCCAATCTCTTTAACAATTTAATTTCTCTCCAACCACCCTCACCTTAGGTCACCCCCTCCCCATCTTCTCCGGTCAACACTTTCGGCAACCATCAACTCCGGCGACCAACTCCGGCGACTTTTTCGGGCGACTTTGTGTTTTTTTTTTTTTACGCCGGCGACCTCTCCGGCGACCAAACAACTGAGAACTTAACTTATCAGTAAGTTCTCAGTTGTCAACTAAACTACTAAGAACACAATTAACTCCGGCGACTACCAACTCCGGCGACCTCTCCGCGACCAAACAAGCGAGAACTTAACTTATCGGTAAGTTCTCGGTTGTCAACTAAACTACTAAGAACACAATTAACTCAGGCGACTACCAACTCCGCGACCACCAACTCCGGCGACCTCTCCGTCGACCAAACAACTGAGAACTTAACTTATCGCAAGTTCTCGGTGTCAACTAAACTACTAAGAACACAATTAACTCCGGCGACCACCAACTCGGCGACCTCTCCGGCGACCAAACAACTGAGAACTTAACTTATCAGTAAGTTCTCAATTGTCAACTAAACTACTAAGAACACAATTAACTCCGGCGACTACCAACTCCGGCGACTACCAACTCCGGCGACCACCAACTCCGGCGACCACCAACTCCGGCAACCTCTCCGGCGATCAAACAACTGAGAACTTAATTTATCAGTAAGTTCTCAATTGTCAACTAAACTACTAAGAACATAATTAACTCCGGCGACTACCAACTCCGGCGACCACCAACTTCGGCGGCCAAACAATTGAGAACTTAACTTATCAGTAAGTTCTCAGTTGTCAACTAAACTACTAAGAACACAATTAACTCCGATGACCTCTCCGGCGTCCAAACAATTGAGAACTTAACTTAATAGTAAATTCTCAGTTGTCAACTGAACTACTAAAAACACAATTAACTCCGGTGACCACCAACTCCGACGACCAAACAATTGAGAACTTAACTTATCAGTAAGTTCTCAGTTGTCAACTAAACTACTAAGAACACGATCAACTTCAACGATCACCAACTCCGACGACCTCTCCGGCGACCAAACAACTGAGAACTTAACTTAATAGTAAGTTCTCAGTTGTCTCCACTAAGAACACAATCAACTCCGGCGATCATCAACTATGGGGACTAAACATTATATTATAAAATGATACCTTTTTACAAAAAAAATAATCAAACTATTTTTTATGATAAACAAATTATATAAATAGACTCAATATATTTTGTTATTAACGTATCCCCGTACCTGTGTCCAAATTTAGGACAGTGTCCCCTTGTCCATTTTTTTAGGAAAAGTGAATCCGACACTCGAATCCGTACCCGTGTCGGATATCTGTACCAGAGTCCAGGAAACATAGAGTAAAAGTACAAAGATCAGTATGAGAAGGTACCACCACCATTTAGCATCCACACTGTGACCAAAAAATCAACAGATAGCTGAGACATATTCAAGGACAAGCATTTGAACAATAGAGGCTCAGCTACGCTGTCCAAGTTCAGACTTGCTCTCTAAAACATGATGCCAAAGATAGTCAGATTCAAGGAAACCAAGCCCCTTTCATCCTAGATTTACAAATAAAATAATGGTACCACCTATCACATTGCAACAAGACCAAGGTTAGATACAAGCACAATATGATACCATTATCTGCCACCGGTGATTAGCTTGAAGTATTTGATGGAAGTGCTATTTTGAGGGCCAAAAAACTTTTCCTGAGGGAAAAGATTTTTGAAATCCATTTAATATCTTTTGTTTACTTTTCTTATACTTCTGTGTACCAAGCAACTGCCTCATTGTATTGTGATTGCCCTGGCATATTCAATAAACTCAACACCATTTTAATACAGTGAGAACCGAAAATAAGGAACACATATATTTATGCAACATAATTTACTTTTCGGCAAGTTCACAGGTTTGATCGGGAGTAGGGAGAGAATTTGGCGGAGGAGGGAGTCCAGCTTGTCTGAATATTCCAGATCTGGTGAGCGGCGATGGTAAAGATGACGGAAGAGAGAGGAAATGCCGAAGTTGTTTTGACAGGTTCCAGATCTGGAACCAATCCGAGAAGAGTCGCCGGCCGACGGTGGGGAGGGGTCGCCAGATAGATGACGGAAGAGATGGAAGAGAGAGGGTCGTCGGAGTTGTAAATCTCGCCGGAGTTGATGGATCGGCGCCGAAAGTTGTGGAGGGGAGGGGTGGTGACGGGAGAGAGGAAGTAGAGAGAGAAAGTGTGTGTGTGTGTGTGAGAGTATGGGATTCGCCGGAGTTGAGGGATCGACGCCGAAAGTTGTGGAGGGGAGGGGTGGTGACGGGAGAGAGGGAGTAGAGAGAGAAAGTGTGTGTGTATGAGAGAGAGAGTGTGTGTTTGTGACTGGGTGGGTGTGTGTGGGGAGGGGGTTATAATTATATCATTTAAAATTAAGTGAGGGATTATATGGTAGAATAAAATATTTTTTAGGATTAGGAAGTAGATTAAAAAATAGGGTGTCTTAGGATGTAGATTAGATATTAATGAGGGACTATGGGGTAATTTTCTCTTATCCCATACCAGAGTTGATCCCATAAAATTTGGGTATCCTATGCAAATTATTTAATTGGGACCCTTAAAATTTTCCGACATAAGAGAGGGCGGTGACGATCTACTTTTCTCTTTGTTTTTTCATGTCCTGGACCCGACGTTCTTTCTATTTCTATTGGAGGTGTGGACTTTTTTAAAATTTTAGCATTCTTGACCATTTAGATACTAAATCGAATCATAGATTAACAACGAGACATAGAGAGTTTTATTAATAAGACTTTTCTTAGGTTTTAGTATTCCTGAACGGTTAAATATCAAATTGAATCATCTATATTACAATAATGGTGAATTTTAATCGCCATACAAAGAAGGGTCAGGATTAATTTTGAGAAAAGACAAAGAGTGACTGAGATTGTTTCTCCGAACCTCTCCTCATACGCCGGTTACCCCCAGCGGTTACTCCCTCTTCTTAGAAAATCGATAACTCATTAACGCAAAGAAAACTCATTCGCAATCAAGAGAACAATCGTTGTCGTCGTTCCATGCGTCTCATTGAGATCCCAAGAGTTGAAATGGGGTAGGATTGATTCTCCAAAGGTACTACTCAATTTGGTTCTTTTCAATTTTCAACTTTTCTGAATTTGTATACCCTTTTCTAAGCGTGTTTGTGAAATTGCTTATTGCATTTATGGAATTGGACAAGTAGAGTTTTAGGGATAGGTGCATTTTGTGGGTGTCTTTAGGGGAAAGCTGGGTTCCTAAGAACTACAGTGGAAATCAAGAGGTTTGATAACTTATTGCATTTATGGAATTGGACAAGTAGAGTTTTAGGGATAGGTGCATTTTGTGGGTGTCTTTAGGGGAAAGCTGGGTTCCTAAGAACTACAGTGGAAATCAAGAGGTTTGATAAGGAAGACAATGACTGTTCAAAGGAATTTATGTGTTATCCATAGAGATTTGCATCTTCGCTCTCAATTTCAGAGAATCGAGAGAAAGATTCTACTATATCGGATTCGTTGTTGGTGTTGCACTTAGATATTGAATTATGGGTTTTAAGTCTTCCTGGAAACTGAAAATTTTGATTTATTTGGGGTTCATAGTGATTCCTCAAAATTGGGTTTTGGATCGACATACTCTTCCTTATCGCCTTTCTTCATCCAGTTACACTCCTCTGTAATCTCCAAGGTAAGCCATTTATCGAAAGAAAATTTCAAATTCCTTTGAAATCCTTCAAATTCATAGGCCTGTATGTTTGTATGTTTGTGTCGGTCTATTCATTTTGGCTTCCACTGTGAAGTAATATAAAAAAAGATTCGTTGCAGCAATCGATCAGCGGAAGAGATACGCATTACTTATGCTATGTTGGCTATGGTTTCTTCTTTTCTTTTTTCTTTATTTGGTAAAATTTTGAAAGTGGTTGGTTTTAAAGAGGATGTGGTTGGTTTTAAAGAGGCTTACTTTTGATTTTAATTAAACTGGCTGAGGGGTTTGGTTTGAGTTCATGTTATCCAGGTTGCATACATTATTTGGCTCTATTAGATTTCTTGATGGTTAAAAGGGAGGGATTTTAGAGGAAATGAAATTATTTTGATTTAGGTTATGCTTATATGGTGGGCTTTGCTTTGGTTGGTGTTAAACCATGAATTACTTGACTCTAGAACCAGACATCTTACAAAAAAAAACCCCGTTTTTATTTTATTTTATTTTTGGTCATTCTTTTTGGAAGATTTAATTGGGGGACTTTGTGATGGAAATGGGGCGGGGTAGTTTATGGGGATTACTTGGGGTGGAAACATAGTATTCCCTTAGTCCTAGAATGATTACCCCTTTTTTCCATTTTTCTTTGTCACAAAAAAGTAATTCCATTTCCAAAATTTAGCAATTAAAAGCACTAAAACTACCCTTACTGAAATCTCAAGGAAGTGGAACATGTAAGTGCATGAGTCTGTAAGTGCGTGAGAGGAATGAAAGTGTCTTGAGTGTGAACGAATGTGAGTGGGGATAGTAAACCAAAAAAAAAGAAAAGAAATCTCCATACTATTCCTCCCTCAGATGATTTGTTTGATTTATCATCGCAGTCATAGCAACTCTCGAGCGAGATTATTTGATGCCTTGGTACAAGTTTACTTCATACACTGATTAAGAATAATAGTGGAAAGCAAATTAAATCATTAAAATTCTTGAGTAGTCTAATGGGACTATTTTTATGGGGTAAAGGCAGTAGCTAGGTAGAGATTGTTGGGTTTCGAGGGTCCATGCGCAGCGAAAGATTGCAAATAACTCGAAAAACCCGGAGCCCTAGGATCCGTTCTAGATGATTAATTAAGAAGAATGATTTAGAATTACTAACCTTGTGTGCTTTTGTCGTTGATAAACACGTTCCAACTCCAGATTGAAGAACTAGCGAATCTTCGATGAACGATTCTTGAATCAAGAACGAAAGATCTTGAATAGCGAAGATCCTCTATGTGTATCCACGCGTTGAACGAACCCTAGAACAATTCTAGGTGGATTGCTAGATCCTTGATTGAAACTCTTTTCAATCGATGAAGAAATATGGATTTTGATTGTGTTTCGATTCTCAATTCACAATTGGAATCACTCTCTTTTGTGTTTCTCTAAACCCAAAACGTGAGTATGACTGCTAGGGCAACTAGGGGTTTGTATTTATACGTTATAAAACTTTTCCCCTCGCGAAAACCCTAATTTTAAGTCAATTACGTATCAGTCCAGCGTCGACGGGACGAGTCGTCCCCCAGGGCACGAGTCGTCCCCTCATCACAATGTTCTGATACAGGAGTCCCCCTTAAGGGGAATAGTTGGTTCTGTCCTGGGGACGAGTCGTCCCCTCAGCACAAAATCTCCATATTTTCCATTTTTGACAATTCGTTCGATGCGTGTGACCCCATAGGACTATATTATGTTGGCAATGAGTTCGATCACATCGATCCTCATAAGACATGAGCGGACTCTAGCAAGCCATCATGCCTACCCAAATAATATAATATCAAGTTCGATTTCCTATATAGAACATATCACAATCCCATTGTCACACGATGTTATATTGAACATGAGTCATGGTCCACGTCAACTCATATTGTTCAATGCTTTCTCGTTACTAAGTAAATTGATTAATCGAATGATATTAATCACATTAATTCATTCGGGCATGGCCATGCACTACATCAATCTTACTTACGAGTGGCCTAGCAAACATCTCTCTTTACGAGGGACAAATTTCCATCTTGACTTACCATTCTTCCCAACAAGAATCATATCATGCCAATAATAGCCCTTATTGTTATCCGGTTAAAGACTAGTGTTGGGAAGACTGAAGAGTTCCCTATAAAGATTGGAGTGCATCAAGGTTCCGCACTTAGCCCCTTTCTTTTTGCTTTGATAATGGACGAATTGACGAGGTCAGTCCAAGATGATATACCAAAGTGTATGCTGTTCGCAGATGATATTGTGCTGATTAATGAGACAAGAGAGGGTGTTGCAAGTAAATTGGAGTTGTGGAGACACACTTTGGAATCTCGAGGTTTTCGATTAAGCAGAAGCAAGACTGAATATTTGGAGTGTAAGTTTAGCAGAGTTGAAAGTAGGGAGGCAGGGGCGGTCACATTTGATGGAAATATTATCCAAGCTTCTGAGTTTTTTCGCTATCTTGGATCCATTATCCAAAAGGATGAAGAATTAGATGGAGATGTGGCTCATAGGATTAAAGCAGGTTGGTTGAAGTGGAAGAGTGCTACAGGGTTTCTATGTGATCGCGGCATGCCCAATAGATTAAAGGGAAAATTCTACCGCACGGCAATTAGGCCGGCATTGCTTTACGGCACCGAATGTTGGGCCGTGAAACAGTGTCACGTGCATAAGATGAATGTGGAGGAGATGCGTATGCTTCGATGGATGTGCGGTCATACAAGAAAGGATCGATTGGGGAATGAGGTGATCAGAGGTAAAGTAGGAGTTGCGCCCATTGAGGATAAAATGAGGAAAAATCGTCTACGCTGGTTTGGACATGTGAGGAGGAGACCGAGTGATGTACCGGTTAGGAGGCCGGAACAGTGGAGAAATGATAAAATGGCGAGGGGTAGGGGAAGACCCAAACAAACTTGGATTAGAGTAATTGAAAATGATATGAATTTACTTGGAGTGGATGAAAGTATGGTGTTGAAGAGGCCGGTGTGGAGGGCAAAAATCCATGTGGGGGGTTGATTTTTTTTTTAATTTTTTTATTTATTTATTTATTTTATTTTTTTCACGATAACATATGAGGATTCATGTTAGCCGACCCCAAATTATTTTTGGAACTAAGGCTTTGTTGTTGTTGTTGTTGTTGTTGTTGTTGTTGTTGTTGTTGTTGTTGTTGTTGTTGTTATCCGGTTAAAGACAACGTTAAACTATATCAAACATAATATTCATCGAGTGGAAGACAATGATAATCTCAGGTCAAAGGATATCAATGATATAACTATATGAGATTTATTTATGACATTTGATCATGACATAAATCTCATAATGGGTCAAGTCCAAGACCTTGTTCTCTAACAAGTACCGTACCTTGTTCTCTAACAAGTACCCATGAATCTAATGTGCATCTCCATGCATATAATCATCACATGATTATCTATTAGACTTCATACTAGTGCTTCATAAGTACTAGGGACACGATTATTAAAGTAAACATGCAAACACATATAATAATCAAAGAAACAATCTCATATATAAATGCACCATGACATTACATATAAGTCTATCTCTATAGGCCTAGGGCACTAACACCTACAGTCTCCTACTTGCACTAGGCCCAATCATTCATGTATCTTATACCCATGGACCTAACATGATCATCATGTTTAGCTTGTGGCAAAGGCTTGGTGAGAGGGTCTGAAATGTTGTCATTCGTTGGTACCTTGCATATCTTAACGTCTTCCCTTTCACAGATTTGTCAAATGAGGTGGAAACGTCTTAGAATGTGTTTGGATCGTTGATGTGACCTTGGTTCTTTTGCTTGCACAAATGACACCACAATTGTCACAACAAAGTTCCACCGGATTAGTGATACTTGGAACAATTCCAAAACACCAATGAACTTTTGATCCAAACTGCCTTTTCCAGCTACATCATATGTTGCTAAAATTAAGCCTTAGAAGTAGAATCGGCTACGATTTTCTACTTGGAACTCTTCCAATAAAATCGCACCTCCAATAAGCATAAACACAAATCCTAATTGCGATTTTAATTAACTTTGTCAGTTTGGAAGTTAGCATCCGTGTAACCTTTACAACAAGATTAACTTCCAACCTTTCAAATACCAAGAACGTATCCTTAGTTCTTCTTAAGTACTTTAAGGATCGTCTTGACTGCCATCCAATGGTTCTCACCAGGATCAGATTGGTATCGACTCGTCATGCTCAAAGCATACGAGACGTCGGGTCTAGTACAAATCATGGCATACATGACAGATCCAAATGTCGAAGCATATGGAACTTCATCCATTCTCTTTTGCTCATCAGTTGTCATGGGACACTGAGTCTCGCTAAGAGTAATACCATGACCCATTGACAAGTTACCTTTCTTAGAATAATCTAAGAACCTTATCGATATGAGTATTTTGACTCAAACCAACTTATCCTTTTAGATCTATCTCTATAGATCTTGATACCAATGATGTAAGCGGCTTCACCCATATCTTTCATTGAGAAACCTTTTCTTGACCAAGACTTGACAGTCTTAAGTGTCGAAACTTTGTTTTCAATGAGTAAGATATCATTGTCATATAACAATAGAAATAATACTATGCTCCCACTGAATTTCATGTATACACAAAGTTCATCTTCGTACTTGATGAAGTCAAACTCTTTGACCGATTCATCAAAATGAAGATTCCAACCCCTCGAAGCTTGCTTCAACCCATCTTATGGATCTTTGCAACATGCATACTTTATTAGAATTTCTTGGATCGACAAACCCTTCAGGCTGTATCATGTATACATCCTCAAGTAGGTTTCTGTTAAGAAACGCTGTTTTGACATCCATTTGCCATATCTCATATTCACAATATGCGATAATGGCAATTGAAACCCTAATAGACTTCGGCATTGTAACGGGCAAAAGGTTTCAACATAGTCAATACTATGAATTTTCCAAAATACCTTTGCTACAATCCTTAGTCATGAAAGTATACACCTTCCATCCATGTCGGTTTTCTTCTTGAAAACCCATTTGCACCCTATGGTTTTTACACCTTCAGGTGGATCAATCAAGTTCAAAACTTGATCATCAAACATGGATTACAATTTGAATTCCATGGTTCATAACCATTTATCCGAATTAGGAGTGGACATCGTCTCTAGATAGAAAGTATGTCTGTCATTCTCAATGACTCCCACTTGATTACTTTTCGATATGAGAAATCCATATCTCTCAGGTCCGGATCGTATCCTATCAGATCTGCGAAGAACTTGTGTATCTTGAACCGGTTTCACAAGTCCTTGTAAACTTGGTTCCGTCTCTACTCTTGGTTCCATGTCATTTTCAGGTTCTTGAACTCCTTCAAGATCAATCTTACTCCCACTATATACTTTATTGAGAAACTATTTCTCAAGAAACGAATCATATAGAGCAACAAACATTTTGTTCTCTTTGCGGTTGTAAAATTAATATCCGAAATTAACCTTGTCAGATTTGGTGCTAACTTATAAGAAACAAGTCTCTTTACATAAGATTCGCAACCCCAAATCTTCATGAAAGACATTCTTTCATGCCACATCTCATGTGAGGACTTAGGAACCGATTTAGTTTGGACACAATTCAGTTTAAATGCATCAATTTCTAATGCATATCCTCAAAAGGTAATAGGAAGGTCAACTTTGACTCATCATCGAACGAACCATGTCTAACAGGGTTCAATTCCTCCTTTCAGACACACCATTCAAAATGGTGTTCCGCATGGAGTCAACTCTGAAACAATTTCACAGTTTTGAGATGATAGTCAAACTCTTGGCTCAAATATTCATTACCTCGATCTAATCGAAGTACTTAATAGTTTTTGCCAAGATTACTTTGTACTTCATTTTGAAATATTCCAAATATCTCAATCGATTCACTTTTTGAACTTCATCGGATAGACATAGTCATATCAAGATAAGTCATCAGTGAATGTAAATGAAATATCAAAATCTTCCCCTAGCAATGCTACTTAATGGTCCATATACATCTCATGTACGAGGCCCAATAAGTCACTAGCCCTCCCACTACTCTTAGTGTAGGGTGGTTTGGTCATTTTACCAAATAAATGAGATTCACATACCTCAAATGATTCATAATCATATGAGTCTAAATGTCCACGTTAATGGAGTTTAGATTATACGTTTCTCATTTATATGACCAACAGAAAGAATGCCATATGCATGAACGTGTTGTTCATATCATTCGATTTAGATTTCACACCTATATCAAAGATATCTTCAATATTATTTTGTATCTTAACATCAAGGATATGAAGACCATTCAATGATATATGCATTACTATAAGGCATATCATTAAATCAATATAAAGCTTCTTATTCTCAATAAGAAAATTATATCCTTCATCATCCTCATAAGAAACAAAATAATACTCCTACTCAAATTCGGAACGTAGTCACACTTGTTCAAAACAAGTACTAGTCCACAAGGTAAAGTGACTTCATAAGTCCCTACGGCTAATGCAACAACTCTTGCTTCATTACCACGCATAGGTTTAATTCACCTTCTTTGAGTAGCTTTCTATTCTTTATTTCTTGCACATTTAAATAAATGTGGGATCTATATCCGGTATCATATACCCAAGAACAAGAAGTCGAAAAGAAAATATCTACCATATAGATACTTGAAGTAGTAGCAATCATATTGCCCTTCTTCACTTTTTAGGCCTTCCTAATTAGCCTTACAACTTTACTTCCAATGACAATCTCATTGCAATGATAGCAAAATGCATTCTTTTGAGACACTTTGGGTTTAGCCTCTTAGGCTTTGGCAACTTTTGCCCCAGGTTTAGCAACCTTTGCTTTACCTTCTTTGTGTTTCCTTTTAAACCCCTTTCTTGTGTTAACCATTAACACAACAAACCTCTCTTGCCTAGCTTGCACTTGGAACATTTCCTTTGTGCATTGTGCTAGAACAAAAGCAATTTCCACGTGTTCAAGGTTCTTCATAAGAGCCTTTAAATATGGTGGCAAGTATAAGGCAAACAACATCATATGAATCATCTCTATGTTTCTTATGTTGCTCCTTATCTGCACTTTGCACCATTTGCAGTGGGTTCAGCAGGAATGGATTCGTCAAGACCGTACAATTTTTGCTTAAGAACACTTCTTGAGCATCTGATCAAATCAGAATAAGTTGTACCGTTCTTTTCGAACTTGTCCTTCATAAGGACAAATCGCAATTTATTGTGTAACGCTATTTCTACAACGATATGCAACACATATGAACACATATAAGTGCCGATTTCATTTAAGAGATTAATAACGTATTTCATAAATACTCCCACTAAATTATATAACCTTCTTATGCAAATATGCATAATATAATTTAATAGGCTAAGACCCAACTTTAATTTAATTTCAAGTCGGCTATGGCACGACTGCTCAAAATTAAACTAAAAAGGTAGATAACATTTATCAATCATATCTATATATGACTCTTAGATCATTATGAGATTATAGACATCTTATGTCACATGTTTCAATCTCATCTTATGCCTTAGGCCCAAAACTGTTTTGATAGCCTAATTGAGTTCAACCATGTTAAACGTATAGCAATCACCGTTTGCTCATCTTGATCATACAAAGATAGAATCAATGTACCTCGGCTCATGGCGTAGCCTACATGAAACTATCCGTGTACTCACAAGTGTTTAAACATGGGTGGCATAGACAAACTCAAATTTCAATGAAGGTTCAATTTTCATGTTTATCAATTAACATGGCAAGGTTGATTCATGAAAATTATATGAGCATAATTATGAACATGGAATGATGCATCACAAATCACATTTGATGTTTACATCATAATTTCTAATCAATTAGGGTTTAATGACTCATGTAAAATCTCATTTAATATGAACATAATCCCTATAACAAACACTTTGTTCAAGATCTAGAAATTCATCAATTACTAGTACGTGGCATTGTAATCCAAGGTTATCCCACACTTCCATCGAAGTGCATGTGGGGAAGTTTTTGGTGTCCAGCCCATATACTAAGTAATATTCAAGATCCATATTCTAGATTAATCACATTAATCAAATAATTCAATTCACAATCATGGTATATCAAAATATACAATTACTTCCATAAGCAATTCTCATATAAAATCATGTTCTAAATCATATTCATCATGAAAATTAACATAATCACATTATATAATTATCATGATAATCTAATATAAATATCATGAACGGGGCTCTGATACCACTGTTGGGTTTCGAGGGTCCATGTGCAGCGAAAGATTGCAAATAACTCGAAAAACCCGGAGCCCTAGGATCCGTTCTAGATGATTAATTAAGAAGAATGATTTAGAATTACTAACCTTGTATGCTTTTGTCGTTGATAAACACGTTCCAACTCCAGATTGAAGAACTAGCGAATCTTCGATGAACGATTCTTGAATCAAGAACGAAAGATCTTGAATAGCGAAGATCCTCTATGTGTATCCACGCGTTGAACGAACCCTAGAACAATTCTAGGTGGATTGCTAGATCCTTGATTGAAACTCTTTTCAATCGATGAAGAAATATGGATTTTGATTGTGTTTCGATTCTCAATTCACAATTGGAATCACTCTCTTTTGTGTTTCTCTAAACCCAAAACGTGAGTATGACTGCTAGGGCAACTAGGGGTTTGTATTTATACGTTATAAAATTTTTCCCCTCGCGAAAATCCTAATTTTAAGTCAATTACGTATCAGTCCAGCGTCGACGGGACGACTCGTCCCCCAGGGCACGAGTCGTCCCCTCATCACAATGTTCTGATACAAGAGTCCCCCTTAAGGGGAATAGTTGGTTCTGTCCTGGGGACGAGTCGTCCCCTCAGCACAAAATCTCCATATTTTCTATTTTTGACAATTCGTTCGATGCGTGTGACCCCATAGGACTATATTATGTTGGCAATGATTTCGATCACATCGATCCTCATAAGACATGAGCAGACTCTAGCAAGCCATCATGCCTACCCAAATAATATAATATCAAGTTCGATTTCCTATATAGAACATATCACAATCCCATTGTCACACGATGTTATATTGAACATGAGTCATGGTCCACGTCAACTCATATTGTTCAATGCTTTCTCGTTACTAAGTAAATTGATTAATCGAATGATATTAATCACATTAATTCATTCGGGCATGGCCATGCACTACATCAATCTTACTTACGAGTGGCCTAGCAAACATCTCTCTTTACGAGGGACAAATTTCCATCTTGACTTATCATTCTTCCCAACAAGAATCATATCATGCCAATAATAGCCCTTATTGTTATCCGGTTAAAGACAACGTTAAACTATATCAAACATAATATTCATCGAGTAGAAGACAATGATAATCTCAGGTCAAAGGATATCAATGATATAACTATATGAGATTTATTTATGACATTTGACCATGACATAAATCTCATAATGGGTCAAGTCCAGTACCTTGTTCTCTAACAAGTACCCATGAATCTAATGTGCATCTCCATGCATATAATCATCACATGATTATCCATTAGACTTCATACTAGTGCTTCATAAGTACTAGGGACACGATTATTAAAGTAAACATACAAACACATATAATAATCAAAGAAACAATCTCATATATAAATGAACAATGACATTACATATAAGTCTATCTCTATAGGCCTAGGGCACTAACACCTACAGAGATAGGGTGGTTGGGCTGAAGGGTTAGATTTTTTAGAGGATGAAGATCAGTAATGCTAGCAACTTGAATCCTGAGAGGCTGAGCATGAGCAAGAAGGTGGCCATTTTTGTTCACTGGTTGCAACATTCCCTTTATTAATAGATTTAGGGTCTGAATCTGCTTCTATTTCATCGATCTGCAGACAGACACTCACCAACAACAAATACAGTTGAATCTTAACACCTACACAGTTTTTGCAGGCTTCTAGAGTTTTGTATAATGGTGATAATCGCGATGCTCCGTTTTTACTACACACGAAGTTGTCAAATCTCAAACCCCAATTGCGGTTTATCTCTTCTGCAAATTCAGTGACTCTGGAAAACGTCAGGAATCGAATGTTTGAATTCTTCAGGTCCTCCGCCATTCACCTTCGCTCTTTCATCTCCTCCCAAATTGTTATTTGTGCTTAAATCCCCCGTTTGTGTGCATTTTTTAATTGATTTTAGTTGAAAGCGCACCTCGGAGAGAAGCATTACTCTGCATTAAGCCGCCGACACCTGTTGATGACGCAGGACTGTCCGTCACGGTGACGACGCAGGGGCGAGCGGAGTGTGCGGTACAGCTGCGTTGTGGTGGAAGACATGCATGAGATTGCTATGGAATCGGGTCCTGGAAAGTCAAAGATTTATTACATGTAATTTTACTTGCAATTTCAAAACATGTAAAACAAGATCATTACCCTACCTCATGATAGTTTTTATCACATTTGCTGTTATTTTTCATGTTGGCTGAGGGAATTTTTAGTGTATTTTTTTTACAATTATGATTTTCTTCTAGTTTCTGACTCAGAGGGTTGTGATATTTTTGTTTGAATTTTTATGGGATCGGAGGAAATATATGTAAATGGATGAGTTTTAGTACGTTTTGACTTCCATTCTATAATTTTTTTAATGAGTATGCAATTTTGATATTTGGAATCGGTACAGTCCAGTCCAACGTTACAAAAGTTGTTTGCATATATTTAATACAGAATTATACACTCCTACTATTCCAATTTATATATATATAGAGAGAGTGCTTAAAGTTTTCTATTTTTTATCGATCACCCAAATCCCAAATGTTTCAGATTTGTTTTTGCCTCCTTTTTCTTTTTCTTTGTGTGTGTGTGTGTGGTGGTGGGGGTGGCGGTTGATGAGGTGGGGTGGGGGTGGATGTGAATATGGATAGTACAGAATGAAGATGTTTTATTTGTATAATATTTTAATATTTTTTTTCATATGATGTATTTAATGTTTTCTATCATAAAATATTGAAGCTATACCATTGAAAACTTTTCAATGTCACAAATAGGTTGATCCTCAGTTTTCGCTTTTCTTTTAATCACTTTTTCGACATAATTTGTCTCTTTGTTTTCAGGTTAGTTTTGATGATTTTACATAGAAGGTGGCGGGTACTCGATAGTTAATAATAGAGTAGGTTTAAGGTGATGAGAAAAAGAATAATGATAGATTGGGGGTACTGACCCGTGCGGTTCGCACGGGAGGTCTGTACTAGTATATTAACAATTGAATTTGGTATTTTGATTGGGTTGAGATAATTGCAAAATGAATTAGAAAATAAAGCAATTAATTTTAGTAAGAATTGCAAAGAATTTAATGAAACAAATTAACGCAAACAATTCATTTTTTTTTTTAGAATAATGAAGAAAATATGGTAAATAATTATTTTTTATTGGAAAAAAACAAATCAACATGCTAATTAAATTTGGAACAATGAATGAAAAGCTCAACTAATTAAAATTAGAAGGATGAAAGAAGGGCTTATAGAAGGAAAGCCCAAAAGGAGAAGAGGAGGGAAAGAAAAAAAGTGTAAGGAAAAAAGAAAAAGAAATACTCAGCTTTATTTTTTTTATTTTTTATTTTTTCAAAATTATTTTTTTTCCACTACTTACACACATACACACATGTACGCACAGAAGCGTTTAGGAGATAAATTTTAGGGAGAGAAAGTCTTCCCTCTAACTTCTGGGGGGATCGAACTCATGACCTCCAGGTTGGAAGCCATGAGCTCAAGTCAGCAGGATGCGTGCAAGGTATGGGTGTAAGTGGTTCGGTTCAAACCGCGGTTTGAGACCGAACCGAATCAAATCATGCGGTTTGGTTTGGTTTGGTTTTCAAGTATGAATTGTTCGGTTCGGTCTCAAATATCTACAAACCACATGGTTCGGTTTGGTTTGTGGTCTGACCCTTCCAAACCAAACTAAACCGAACCAAATCAAACCAAACCGCGGTTTGAGACCGCGAGACCGAACCACCGAACCGCGAGACCAAACCGTCAAACCGAACCACATTACATAAACTAATCCTAACCCTTGTTTTGTATCTTATTTAATATTTTTGTATCTTTATTAAAATTTACATAAACTAATCATAATCCCGGTTTTGTATTTTATTTAATATTAATTTCATCATTTGTTATCTTTATTACGACACATAAATAACCAAGTTCTCTCCACGATCGCCATTGTAAAGTGTTTTTCTTCCTTCAACCTCTCTCTTCCTCTAGTCTCTTAAACACTAGCATTTTTCGCTCTTCCTCCATGATCACAGAAAATTTAATCAATATGAAAATGAGTTGCGGTCTGAATCGTGGTTTGAACCGTAGTCTAAATAATTGTCTAAACCACAGACTGGACCGCATAATTAAACCGCGATTTGAACCAAACCGAACCAAACCATAACGGTTTGATTTGATTTGATTTGAATTTTTTCATGATTCAATTCGATTTAAAATTTTTCCAAACCGATGACTAGTGGTTCGATCCGTAAATTTTTCCAAACCAAATCAAACAAAATCAAGTAAAATCGAACCATTTACACCCCTAGTGCAACCCCTAGTGCAAGGGACTTTGCCTCCGCTCCTTCACCACTAGTACAAATAAAATTCTTGTTATAAAAATCTGGCTTTAATATTTACATATACTCCCTCCGTCCCAGCTCATTTAGAAAATTTTGAAATGGCATGGAAATTAAGGAATATTATTATAGTATTAGGAGAGAGAATGAGTGGAAAAAGTGTTGTGAGTGTGAAAAATTAAATAGGAGAGAGAATGAGTGGAGGAAATAGTAATTATAATGGTGTTATGAGTATTAAAATAATGTAGGAGAGAGAATGAGTGGAGAGAATAGTGATTTAAGGTTTTCATTTTGGAAATTCTTAAGTGAAGTGGGATGCCCAAAATGAAAGGTTTTCTTAAGTAAGGTGAGACGGGGGAGTATATAACTAAAAATTCGGGGCGCTAAATTTGATAAAAAAATTGGGGTTCCTATACAATAGTCTCGAATTTTTTCCCAAATAATCCCGTTTTACTTTTTTATTTACGAAAATGACTTACTGTTCAAACTATTTCCCAAAATGTCCTCTTTTTTGAAACTCGCTACACCGTGTAGCGAGTTTGACTAGGGTTGGTCAAAACTCGCTACACCGTGTAGCGAGTTTAGGGTAATTAATTACGGCCGTTGGGAAAATTAATTAGGTCATTTAATTAAACTAAATTCGCTACACCGTGTAGCGAGTTTTGACCAGAAGTCAAACTCGCTACACCGTGTAGCGAGTTCAATTTAAAACCCTTACCCCTTCTCAGTTCACGCATTCAACCAAAAAAAGAAAACTTACTCCATCTCCATAGCCGCCCAGCCAAGGAAGAAAGGAAGAAGAAGAACACTTCGAGCCAAGCCAAGGATTTTGTGAAGAAATTCAACCTTTTTATTAATTGTAAGTTTAAATTTCTATATTAAGTTGAATTTTAGTTTTGATTCCGAATTTATGATTTATTTTTTTAATTCCGAATTTATGTGACTAATTTCTATATTGCCAAGAAGATCTTACATTGCAATTTAGGATTTTTTTTGGTTGATTTGTTGTTGAAATATTGTTATTCCCATATTTATGTGACTAATTTTTATTTAATTCCGAATTTTTTTATTATTTTGGTTGATTTGTTGTTGAAATATTTTTATTCCGAATTTATGATTTTTTTTTTAATTCCGAATTTCTTGACTAATTTTTATTTAATTCTGAATTTTTATTTAGTTTTTTTGGTTGATTTGTTGTTGAAATATTATTATTCCGAATTTATGTGACAAATTTCTATATGCCAAGAATTTTTTTTTTATTTTTTGTATGATTTTTTTTGGTTGATTTGTTGTTGAAATAGTGTTATTCCCATTTATGTGACTAATTTTTTTGATTTTTTTTATGACATTGCAATTTAGGATTTTATTTTTGGTTGAACTATTGTTAAATATATAGATGTAAATATTATTTCTGATGAATTAATTGTGCCCTATACATAGTTTAATTGTTGAGAATAATTAATTGATGCATTCAGATTTTAATTTATTTAATATAAAGATGAGAAAAATTATTATTTCAAATATTTTAATAATAAAACTAAAAATCTTGTGCGGAAAACTAATCGAGGATAGATTAGACCGATTGTTATTCCCATTTATATGAACTGTCTATTTATTTTTTATCAAAAAAAAATAATAGCAAATTTAAAGTAAATTGGGTCATTCATTTTAGAAAATTTTAGAAGGGAGTATATAGCAAATTTGCTCATAATAGAAATAAATTGCAAATTTGAAAAGATTTTTGAATATTTTTTGGGACGGAGGGAGTACAAAGTTTAACTTGTGTGAGATTATAGGAAATTTGATTACCGAGATAGTAACGTGAGCTTGTCCGAACAAGGTCCAAGTGGATTGTGCCCTAATGACTCTTATAAGTTATAGGTAATCGAACGGAATCCTTAATTCGTGAAAGGGGTACATAAGGTGAGGCATGACGTCGAAGGAATTAATTAGGCGTCATATATACCATATTGTAAACCCTAAACCCTAATTTCTCGTCACGAAACCCTAAATCCTTAAAATATGATTTAGTGATAGAAAAATAGAATAGGAATTAATATACATATAACAACATCCTAAATCTCATATACTTATATTCCAAACCCTAAACCCTTAAAATATGATTTATTGTTCAAACATTTTATAAAAAAAAAACTTCATCCTATTTTTCAAAACCGCGTGAGGATTACTCTTGAAGTATTACTTAGTATATAGGCCGGAAACCAAGAACTTCCCCACAGGCACTTCTTGGAAGTGTGGGATAACTTTGGATTACAATGCCACGTACTAGTAATTACAATTTTTGTATTCTTTTATTTATTTTCTTGCCTTATAGAACAATAACCAACCTTGATATTGAAATAAATAGATGGAAGCGTTCATTGATCCCGGCCTATCGATACATCTCATTACGACCCGCCATGCACCATAGGGCTAGGTATATTTGGTCCCGGTGGCCGGTTTCTAGTCCCCTCGTTTTCGTCATGGTGCCACCTTGCCGCCCGTATTAGCTCTGTCATATTATTGAGACTCGGCGAGTGTGGATTTAGTGGAGTGCACTACATAGGCCTGGATACGATACGATTTTGCATTCTTTGGAGGCCTTGATCGAGAGATGGCGTCCGGAGACCCATACGTTCCATCTCCCGGTTGGTGAGATGACTATCACCCTACAGGATATCGGCATGATTTGCGGGTTGCCGATTGATGGGGATGCTGTTACTGATGATGGGTTTCCAGTACATATAGACTGGCGGGCTGAGTGTCAGGAGTATTTAGGGTTTGTCCCTGGTGACGGAGATATAGATGGGAGCAGTCTGAAGCTCCGGTGGATTACCGTACGTTTCCCACACTTTGGTGACCTGGATGATGATGCTGCCGATCCGTAGATTGTGGATCGATACGTACGGGCTTATATCTTGCTTGCCTTGGGTTCTACGATCATGCCTGATCGTACGAACAACAAGGTTAAGCTATGTTATCTCCCGCTGCTTAGGGATGTTTCTAGGGTGAGGGAGTACAGTTGGGGGAGTGCGGCGCTTGCTTTCCTGTACCGAGAGTTATGTAGTGCGGCAGACCCTCACACGAGACAGTGCGGAGGATTTCTCAACGTTCTACAGGTATTTTATTTCATTTTAATGTTCATTATGTTTTTAAGTTTTATTTCAAATTTGTGGCATTATTACTTAGTTTTTGATATACATTTATTTCATATAGATCTGGGCTTGGGAGAGGTTGACATGTGTGAGGCCGCAGATCCGTTATCGCCTCAGAGAGCAGGACTACGTCATCATGCCCCTCGGATGCATGTATGCATATATCATACTTTATTTTCTCGTCGTTAATGTTTTTATTTTTTGAACATAATCTTATAATTATTTTGTTTATGAAATTTCAGTGGACGCAGGCTTCGCTTGATCTCGAGAGAGGTTACCGCACATAGCCTCGCGAGGCTATCGGGATCACTGGCTCTACGAACGAGGGTCACGTGGTGTGGCGGCCTTATGAGGGGAGACCCGCTCCGGTCTACCGCACCGAGGGGGAGGAGATATGGTTGGCGAAGGTCCCTCTCATATGCTTTGAGAGGGCCGAGTGGCATCTCGCCCGATCGCGTGATGAGGCGCTGACCGAGACAGCGATCGCAAAGACCGTTCGACACCGGCTCGGAGTTGCACCGTTCGGATCGGCGGGGAAGGCCTACGGTGAGATGGGGTGAGCACCATCGCCCACTTGTTACACTATGGGGACGGCGCCAAGAGAGGTTGGTTTCGGGGTGTTCGGCTTCCACGATATGACCTACACCGACCCATATATGGTAATGGTATAGGGACATAACGTGTAGGTTTATCTCTGTGCGGCAGCTCACTCACGTAGAGGTGGATGGATACCACTGCCCGCCCCCGCCTAGAGTTTATGGTAAGTTTTTACATTTTTAAAGTTTTTTTTCTAATATTTTTTTTTAAGAAAACATCAATTATTAACTTATGTCTCTCGTTCTTATATATATTTTTGATATAAAACAAAAAGTGCACTTTCCGCGCCGCATGTCGCCAATGAGAGGGATGAGCATCCCCACCAAGCCGAAATGCGGGAGATTGTGACACACGGGTTCGGGGAGTTAGGGAGCTCCACCGCCTTCAGCCCGCCGCACCTCCCCACCAGCAGATCGCGTACAGGGGACAACCTCGACAACGTCGGCGACGTCGTGCACAAAGGGCGTAACCACCACCCTGCATGGATTTACACGATGAGCCCGAGCCCGAGCCCGAGCCCGAGCCCGAGCCTCAGCGCAGGACCCGCACCGATACATCTTATGATCGTCGTCACAGGCCATCGCCCACAGCCAGTATGATTTTGAGCGTTGGAGCGGGGTTTCGGGGAGGGACTGGGGTGCCGGAGGGCGGCCGGGGGGCGTGGGGGTGGGCTGGGGTGGCGGTGGGGTGGGCTGGGGGTGCAGGTGGGTGGCTGGGGCGGCAGTGGGAGTGCCCAGTGCAGACCCTTCCTGGGACCATCTACATCCACTATGGGCTTCGGCGCTTATACGAGTGGAAGTGGGTTGAGGACTCCTTCATCACATGGAGCGTTCCATGGTTTCGTCGATCCGGCTCAGATGACCCCTGAACAAGAGCTTCAGGAACAAATGCTTAGAAGAGGGTCTCGGCTCCGGAATCCGCGTAATCCCTACACCCCGTCTTTCTATGATAATAGGTAGAGAGTTCACTTTTGTTTTTTTATTATTACGTAATGAAACTTTGTTGTATTGGTTTAGTTTTTATTTGAACTGTACTATTAGTTTACTTTTTATTTGAATGTTTTTTATTTGTATTGAAATTTTGTAACTTTTTCTTAGTAGTTTAGCTTTATATTTGATTTGAATGTAATTTTCCAATTCTTAAAAATGATTTTAGTTATTTTAATGAATATTTAAAAAATTATAATTGATGATATTTATTAGATTAGGGAGTAATAAAAGAAAAGTTTATTTTCCATTTAAGTGTTAAGGTTCAATTTATGTTTAGCATAATTCCAAAAAAAAATGTTCAAATGTGCTCTTGTGTAATTATGCGGGACGAATCAAAATTGTACTCCTCCGCCCGAAAGGGCACTTTTGGTCAACGACAGTAAACTTTGACCCAAATATTAATGCAAATGTAATCATTATATTGAAATTCTAAAAATTGTTATTGATAAATCATTAAATGATTTATGAATAACAATTTTTAGAATTTCAATAAGATGATTAAATTTGCATTAATGTTTGGGTCAAAGTTAACTGCTGTTGACCAAAAGTGCCCTTTCGGACGGGACGGAGGGAGTATTTATTGGGCCAAAATTGGAGTGGCCGCCCTTGTTCTTCGGCCAGCTTTGGTGGGCGCCCAAATTCTTTGAAATCGCTACACCGTGAAGCGATTTTCACTAAACTCGCTACACGGTGTAGCGAGTATAGTGAAAATCGCTTCACGGTGTAGCGATTATAAATGTACATTTCGTATTCCAGCCTAAGTTTCTAAGTTTCTGTAAAAGGAGCGTCCGCTCCCACTGTGGCGAAGCGTCCGCTCCCAAGCTGCCTGTAATGTAATATGTACCTTTTTTTTTTGTAATTATGCCAAACATAAATTAAAACTTAAAACTTAAAACTTAAAACTTAATTAAAATAAAACTGAAACTGAAAAATTACATTCAACTCAAATATAAATTACATTGGACTTTTCAAGTTTAATGAAAACGACATATAATAAAACTGAAACTGAATCCAATTCAAGCCAAACATAAATTACATTAAAAACATTCTTCTACTCCCTAAGGTTCGGGCATCTACGACGATTGTGCCCTTCCTGATGGCATGATGAACACATACTCTTCCGTTTATCTGCTTGAAAGTCCATAGAATTACGAAAGCGTCTTGATCTAGGTCGTCCGGACTTCGCAGAACGTCGAAGTAGGGAATTAGGGAAGAAACTAGGCACCAAACCATCCACGCCCCAATAGTCCTCATGCTCGATTGGTTCGAATGTTCCCTTCCATGTCTTGTAGTATTCCCCAACGGTGTAATATTCGAAACGAAATCTCGACCATCAATATTTTGTGCGTAACAACAAGCAAGGAGATGGGAACAAGGCATGCGATAGGCAACCCATTTACCACATGTGCAGTGTGCGCTCATTAAGTCGGACAATACGTATATTTCCTCCGTGATCACCCCGACGTGCCGTTGTCACTTGATACACCCCCATTTCGTGATTGCTGGAACCTCCCGACGTGATGTGTTGCCGCTTTTCCGGTGTTCTTCAAGTAGTGATAACCGACTTTCGTGCCGAATTGGTGTCGGGGATTGATGTTAGGGTTATCGGGATTACCTCCTAAGGCATTGATTGAAAATCCATGCCTTACTTGAAAGTACTCCACACAACGATAGAAGGCGCTTTCAACAATTGCCGTGGATTGGCATCCCACGAGCTCCCTTCATCACACCATTGAAAACCTCGAGACATGTTGGTAGTCATGATGCCATACCCGTAACCACCATCGTGTGCCAATGTCCATTTTCTAGCATCCAAATGTTGAAACCATGCAATTGCCTCGGGCTTAATTCCACGGATACTCTCTAAGATAGATTTCAATTTTCTATCTTGAGTTGCTCTACCCGCTCTCCGTAACGTATACTTCAACCCTTCCCCTCTATACTTTTCCAAGAAATTTGCTCACATATGTCTCAAGCAATATCGATGATGCACGTTTGGCCACCACGTATCTTCGCCTACAGCCTTGAATGCCCCAATGACGGTCGAGATATCAAGCATACTTCACGACTCTTGATAATATGCTTGCAAACCAGGTATAAGAACCAACGCCGGTTCGGCTCCCTCCTTTTGCAACAACGGCAAAGGCAAGCGGAAGTATCTTTGTCTTGGGCGTCAACACCCATAGCAATCGTATTACCCCTTTATATCTACCATGCATAAATGTTCCATCCACGTAAATGACTGGGCCGACAATGAGAGAAAGCTTCAATGCAAGGCCAAATGCCTTAATACTGTCGAAATAGGGAGGCTTCACCGACAGGGAGGAGGAGGTGTAGAGTACTCAACAATTGTCCTCGGATTGTATTTTTGAATGGCCGCTAGACGCGGGGTAACCTCTTATAAGATTCCTCCCAATCTCCAAAAACCTCTGCAATGCCATTCCGCTTTCCACACCATGCCTTCTTGTAAGTAATTACCTTGTCGAACCTACTAGAGATGTGTGCAATAATGACTCCAACCTTGACATCTGAATCGGCCTTAATAAGACCAACGACTTCCCGACCGATAAACTTGGCATCTAGATTGGGGTGATCTTGACTTGCTCCGAATATAAGCGGCCCAGATGAGGAGCCTTATACTTGGTCACTTCCCAATAGCCAAACTTCTTCCTACTCACACGAACATAAAAATGACATGGATAATTTTTTAACAGTACACTCAATTACCCATGTGTTCGGTGTGCTCTTTCTTACCCCGAACTCGCGATTGTTTTTAATATGGAACCTTTTCATATCAAATTGTGCCTCGTTCTTGCCAGAAAGCGTATCCCTTTAGCAATCGGTTGTTGTTCGGATCCCAACCTGGAAAACTATGTGCATGATCATAATCAATCAAGCCTTGTTCTTGTCGAGCGGATGTACCAATATCACCGTAAAAGGGATAACTCGCTCTCTCATATCTTCGATTTTGCGGCACTTCATAGTGAACAAGAGGTGCTTCCACATCATCATCAATCGGCCCATCATCACCGGCTCCCAAATCGACATCGAATCACTACTACCCTCCTCATATTCATCATCATCATCCTCTAGCATTGCATCTACATCGGTGTGCACTTCCTCTTCTTCACGATCAACATCATAATCATCATTAACGTGATCATTATGCCCAAATGCCCGATCATCATCATGAACATGATAATTATGGCCAAATGCCCCATCATCATAATTTGGTGTTTGAGTTGATACAAGAGTTTGGGAACTTGGACCAACCCCATCATCACGGTTACCGGTTGGAGAAAACTGAAAGTACTCTCTGTGTCTTTGTGTTTCAAACTCTGGATTGGATCGATTTTCAATTAATTTTACAACAACATACACCGCAAATTTCCAATCCCCCAAATTTAGCAACCGATCGAACATTACTTCCATACACGCATCATCTTCAATACGGAAAGGAAAGTACTCACCAATCCCGCTATCAAAAGAATGAGGGCATCTGTAAATGACTTTCAAATCAAATTGAGACCGATCTAAGTTCGCCTTTTTATATAACTCATCAATCAACTCATTGTATTTCCATTGGCAATTACCCCTTATTGCACATTTTGGCCCCTTTTTGAAATGAGGACCATCAAACGGTTGTTCATCATCACCTCCCCAATAACACATAAAAATGATCGGACCCCCGTTCATATTTAACCCTACATTACGAAATCAAAGTGTTAAAACCTACATAACAAAACTCTTACATTTATTATATCTACAATATCATAAAACACAGTTAAATCATTAAATTTTATATCTAAACACAAGTCAAAATAATAATTAAGATGATGTTAATTTACCTTGATTCTTGTTGATCTTCAACAATTCTGATGAAATAAAATAACTTGAAGAAGTTTTATTTTGAATTAAGGGGATTTAGAAAATGATGATTGAGAGAGTTGATTGAGAGAAAGTGTAACGACCCTAGCCCTAGGCACTAATTTAACATCATATTATGTGCTTTTAATATTATTGTTAATATTTTGTGTTCATTCTTATATCTTTAAATTCCTTATATTAGGATAAAATGATAAGAAAATAAATAATGTTCTAGGGGAAAAATAATAATTAGAAATAAATAAAGTAATAGAATGTAGTAGTAATAAATTGGACAAATAAAATGTTATGAGTTGGGGGAAATTTATTTAAATTGTGGAAGAGTTTTAGGGGATATTTTGGAGTGGGGACCATTCCCTAAAACCCTCCCCTTCTCCCCCCTTTGGCCGGCCCCCCTCCCCTTTTTCCCCTTTATCATTTTCACTCTATCTCCCTCCTTCTCTCTAATAATTCCCTCCTTCTCCTTCATCCTCACTTCTTCATCCTAGAGAAAGGAGAGAGACTCCATGGAAGCCTTTGTCCAAGCTTGGAAGCCAAGCATTTCTTCATCCAAAAATCAAGTCTAGGAGCACCATTGAAGTTGGATCATCTTGGGGAACTCATCAAGTTAGAAAAATCAACATTCCTTATATAATCCAAATGTGAGTTATTATGACCCCTTTCCTTCCTTGAATGTTCATGAATATTTATGTTGTTATGAATGTTCCTTTTGCTTCAATGCTTAGGAGAACTCTCTTGGATTGAGGAAATGATATGATTCATGAAATTTATAATGATCTAGGTTAAGACATTATTCTATGGAGTTAAATGAGTAGAATAAAGTTGGGTACATAGAAAATGATTTGATTATAAGAAATGGGTGAAATTAGTTTAGAAGATTTAATTTGAAATGTGTTATTAAAATGGGTCAAGAAAGTAAGTAAATGGGTTAATTAAATTAAGAAATTTATACTTGGAAAGTGATAGTGAAATGGGTAGTGCTTCAAATGGTAATAATATAAGATTTAATCATTTTTGGGTTTCATGGCTTAGTATATGAATTGTTATGACTTTACTTCTTAATGAATGATCATAAATTATAAATATTGTTCTTGTTATATTAATGGGTGTTACATGCTTTAGAGCCTTACATGAGTTGGAAAATGAGTAAATGAATTTGGTTGAGGATAATGTTCTTGGAAGATGGTTTGGAGAGTATAAAATGGGTAAAATGTAGAATGATAAATAAATTAGAACTTCTCTACTTCGGGTTGCACGATTTAGGAGGAACTTAGTAAAGCTAGGAAATCTTCTTGTTGATCTTTAATTTAGAGTAGAAGTAAAACTTGGGAAGTGAAAGAAATTAGTAAGAGATTTCAATTTGGGAAGCTTGGGAATGTAAGGATCCGGCACTTGGGCGGTCGCCCAAGGGGGCGTGAGCGGCCGCCCATGTGTCCAGAAGTTGGTGTGCCTTGTAAAGCCTCTTGGGCGGTCGCCAAGAGGTATGAAGCTGATCGCCCAAGACCCCGAGGAAGTTTAACGTAAATCGAACCGGGAATGGTTAGCAACATTGTTTAGTCACTTATAGATTGTGACTCCACTTAGTAAATTGAGCTTGAACCTTCATAGAGGCCTTGTTTTATTGTATAATGACCTTGTAGGATGGATTGATGATATTTCCTTGCCTTACATTGAGTTCATATACATTGGATTATATTATGCATTGTGTGTTGATCAAATGCCGCACTCGATTATTGGTTGAACATGAGTATATTTTACCATGTTGATATATTGTTATCCCTTTTTGTGGAATTTATTCAAGTATCTATTATGTGCTTGATAATGTTGAATACTTGATATAGTATTGCTATCTTCATGATATCTTTGTTGTAGTATGTATCCCTACTTTGGATCATACAATGTTTGGTTAAGCAAGTATGTTATTACTTGTGCTTAGTTATGTAAATCCAGTGGTATTGATTTAATTGTTTGTTGGGCAATGTTATGGATTTATAATGGCACCGAGCCGAGTTCATTATAATTCATACATTGTCGAGTTGTCCCCCTTGTGTGGGATTTGTGGGCTAGCATCTCCTTTTGAGGTAGATGGTCTAGTTTTCTGGGGATACGACCGTGTGTCCGAGTCCCTGTGAGTACTGTTATTGCTCATGGTTCCGGAACCGCTTCATCGACTATTCTTTCTTTGCTCGGATGTGTATATCCTTTTGGAGATGAAACCTTGGCTCAAGTATCCTTCTAAGTGTTACTTTATCGTACTTATGTGTTGTGATATATTCATGCTTTGGTAGTCGTTGTCTCCAACCGGTATGGGACGCGGTTGGCGGCAGGAGCCTCTCAAGTTATATGAATATGTCTTTTGATGTGTTGCCATGCTACGTGTTGCATCTTGTATGGCATCTTGCCGCATCCATAATAGCTTGCCGAGATTTATTCTCACCCCTCTCCCCTTTCTTGTTTTAGATTCGAGACAGGTGGACCCGATCAAGTAAGGGCGGTGAGGAGTTTGGAAGTTATATTGTGGGACTTGTCGGGGTATGATTAGGTTGGTATAGAAAGTGTACTTTGGTATAATTCATTTATGAAATTGTAATTATAAATCTTTATTTTATGTTATAACCAAGGCCGTTTCGTAACTAAAAACGTTTCTTATATTCTAAGTTGGATAGCTATTTCTCCTTTGTGAAAAAGTATAGATTTATTATGAAATGGGTATAATAATTGTATTTATTTTTGAAAGTTAAATGAAGGTTTTAAAAGTTTAGGAAATTTGGGATAGTTTGAGGACGCTCCGGCTCGGGACACGTGTAGGTTCCGGTCGGGGTCCTCACGGTTAATATCGAGCTCGGTTAGAATTCTCGGGGTAGAGTCTAGCTGAGTGAGAGTGTGCGATAACTTACGTCGAGTGTTTAATGCAGGAATTTGTTCAATGACAGAAAATAATGTTGTCCAACCAAGGAATCAAGGAAAGGTGAGTTTTGGAAAGATAGATTTCCCCACCACCATTTGAGGTATTTTACCTGTCTCAGGAATTAAGGTTCATACTTTTATAAATCCTCGTGCATTCGTTCTCATGTGGCATTACATTTCATCTTTATGTGCATAATTGGCCTAAAAGTTGTTTTATGTGCTGGAGGTTCTACCCCTATGGGGCCGTGCCTCGAATCATCCTTAAATTATCTTGGTAGTTGTGATTTAGTGGGCATGTATTGCCGGTGGATTTGGTCGAGTTACCAATCCGTGAATCATCGTCATATTAACATGAATTATTTGAGTAGTTATTGTGTTTGAGGAGGACTATCGCAAGAAGCGAGTCTCCTTATCTACGTTTGATTTACCTCCGTGTATAATTGAGTCGGATAAATTATTGATTGATAGTATGTCACATATGCGTAAATGTCGAAAGTAGGACCTAAAGAATGTGGAGGTTATGTGTTATATTTAAGTAGAAGAACCTTGAATTATCTCATGTGCGGTGGTAAATGAATTTGTGAACTCTTAGTTGAGGTTAGGTATATGACCTAATTAGGAGTGGTTTATAGTAGTATAACATGCGTGAGTATTTATACATTGGTGTCTCGTGGTAGAGACTAGGTATATGAGACTAGTATTGGAAGTGATAGTCTAAGTGAGATTATATGAGTTATAGAATGTCGCGAGTACAAGATCTTATAGAACTAGTATAACCTTGCCTTAGGTGTTATTAGTGGACTAAGTGGTGTTTTCTATGTGAGTTTCAAAAATGGGTTTTCATCAGGTATCATACCGGGACATTGAAGCTTTGAGTTGATATAAGGTACTATTTTAGTATTCGGGTTCCTAGATAGAGGACACTAATTGGGATGATGGACTTGATGATTCATCTTGGGAAAGTATTTGATAAAGAAGATAATTAGCTTAGCGACACTCAGTAGGGATGAATTAGTACTATATTGAGGAAAGATGATACTTGGTGGTTAATTATAAGGTTATAGAGATCTTAAATAGGTAACTATGAAGGATAAGTATTCGTTAGCACTTGTTGACGATTTGTATGATCGATTTTAGAAACTAGTAGGATACTAAATGGTTATTAGTTGAATTTTCGGAGTATTACAATTACGGTGAAATTTTGCTTTGAGGATATACTTAAGACAGCACTTATATCTAGCATGACCATTTTGATTTGTGGATTGTGTATTAGTTTTGGGAAGGTAAATAGAGTAAATGCGAAGAAGTATAATAGATGCAGTTATTGGTGACTTATAGGATCAACTTCGAAAATGGGTAATGTATGTATATATGGTTTGTTTTGAGGAACGATTATCATTAATTGAGAATATAAAATGAGGATAAATTTTATTGGAAGGCAGGATACTTTAGGATGATTACACCGTATAGGTTGACTTAGTCAGCGCGACTCATATAAGGGATTGGTGTGATGCTTGGAAGATATTTACGTTATACGAATTTTGAGTTGTTGACGGTTATAGGGAGATAAGTTAGATTATACCGTTAATGTTTAATTGAAATTTGAGGATGATTTACCTAGTTTATAATCTTAATGATTGTTTTAGTGTTATTCATCGGAGATAGTAATAATATTGCGAGATTGTGTTTTCTTGTAAGAGAATTTAATTCAAAGTATAAATATTATGAATGGTGGCTATACTATAATTAGAGGTCGAACAAGAGTATTATGTTGGAATTGTTTAATTGTGTTTTAATAAGTGAAGGTGTGTGTTGAACTTCGGTGTGAGCAATTGTGCTCTTCGGGGATAATTTGATTTATTAAAGTCAGTAAACCGTATTTGTGTACATTTAAATCTGTGAGTAATTTAACTATACGCCCTTTGTTATGGGACGGTTGTAGATACTTAAATCACTTGAGTTATTTTGTCAGCTTATCAACCTTTTGAAAATTTTTAAATTGTGAGTGGTTTAGTTAATTAAAACTGGTATGGGCCGGTTTTAAATAAATAAACCATTCGGGTCTCTTTGAATCTCTTTTATTTTATCCTTTGGAATTCTGAAAGATGTTGTAAATCTTTGAAAGACTTGATATTCTAAAGATATAAGTTGTACTGAAGTAAGTAAAAAGGTAACCTAGTTCCCCTATAATGATTAATTGTATTCAAGTTTTGATCCGAGAAATGATTTGATAATTGTGGGGTTATTATTGCGTTGGTCACAGTAGACTCGGTTTTTGTTTTGGGAGTTGGATCGGCTCCGTTGTGGGCGGCCAACCATTCAATTTGAATATTGATTTGTCACTAGTCCTGGACATAATTGGAACATTGAATGGTGATAATAGAATGTTGACATTAGAAGGTTTATTAAAATGTTTAGAGTTCTAGGTTGAACTTGAGAGTGTTATCACTATAGATTTTGTGATTAAGTTACATTGGAAGTAAAAAGAAGGGTGTGTGATTTTGTTACAGAAAGTTGAATTTTATTTTCTACTCGTTATATATATAGCACGATGAGAGGTTTATTGATAAAGTCCTCATAAATCTTGGAGATAGTTGATAGTATAAATCCCATAATATTGAATGGATTGGGTAGACATCTGTTGGAAAGATCGTTTTGGAATGTAGGAATACTATTGAGTTTAACTCTGTGAAAATTTGAAGAATCATTATTTGTAGTTGATGATATGCTACGGGCATGTACAATAGATTTAGTAGTCGATAGGACTTAAGGTTACCAATGGTTGTATACGTATAATAGCAATTATCATTCTAGCATTGAGATAAAACCGTATAAGGCATAGTTTGGGAAGGAAATGTCGATCTCTAATTTGTTGGGGTGAATTTGGAGAAGCTTATAGAGTATTTAAAGTTTTAATGTGATAATGTAATATATTTAGTGACCTAAGTTGTAATACTTTATTTATTTATATTATCATTGAGATCGGAAAATTCGTGTTAGTGATATTCGTATAGTATGCTTGGATCATTAAGTGATAATATCATATTATTAATGGAATTAGAAATTTAAATTCTTTGGGGGAAGAATCACAACACTGAAGAGACTATTTGGAAATTGAAGTTGAGGTATATATGTAATCGATATGGGTTGATCAGTTAGGTAAGTGATAGTCAAATTCGGGACGAATTTTCTTTAAGGGAGTGAGTGTAACGACCCTAGCCCCTAGGCACTAATTTAACATCATATTATGTGCTTTTAATATTATTGTTAATATTTTGTGTTCATTCTTATATCTTTAAATTCCTTATATTAGGATAAAATGATAAGAAAATAAATAATGTTCTAGGAAAAATAATAATTAGAAATAAATAAAGTAATAGAATGTAGTAGTAATAAATTGGACAAATAAAATGTTATGAGTTGGGGAAATTTATTTAAATTGTGGAAGAGTTTTAGGGGATATTTTGGAGTGGGGGACCATTCCCCTAAAACCCTCCCCTTCTCCCCCTTTGGCCGGCCCCCTCCCTTTTTCCCCTTTATCATTTTCACTCCATCTCCCTCCTTCTCTCTAATAATTCCCCTCCTTCTCCTTCATCCTCACTTCTTCATCCTAGAGAAAGGAGAGAGACTCCATGGAAGCCTTTGTCCAAGCTTGGAAGCCAAGCATTTCTTCATCCAAAAATCAAGTCTAGGAGCACCATTGAAGTTGGATCATCTTGGGGAACTCATCAAGTTAGAAAAATCAACATTCCTTATATAATCCAAATGTGAGTTATTATGACCCCTTTCCTTCCTTGAATGTTCATGAATATTTATGTTGTTATGAATGTTCCTTTTGCTTCAATGCTTAGGAGAACTCTCTTGGATTGAGGAAATGATATGATTCATGAAATTTATAATGATCTAGGTTAAGACATTATTCTATGGAGTTAAATGAGTAGAATAAAGTTGGGTACATAGAAAATGATTTGATTATAAGAAATGGGTGAAATTAGTTTAGAAGATTTAATTTGAAATGTGTTATTAAAATGGGTCAAGAAAGTAAGTAAATGGGTTAATTAAATTAAGAAATTTATACTTGGAAAGTGATAGTGAAATGGGTAGTGCTTCAAATGGTAATAATATAAGATTTAATCATTTTTGGGTTTCATGGCTTAGTATATGAATTGTTATGACTTTACTTCTTAATGAATGATCATAAATTATAAATATTGTTCTTGTTATATTAATGGGTGTTACATGCTTTAGAGCCTTACATGAGTTGGAAAATGAGTAAATGAATTTGGTTGAGGATAATGTTCTTGGAAGATGGTTTGGAGAGTATAAAATGGGTAAAATGTAGAATGATAAATAAATTAGAACTTCTCTACTTCGGGTTGCACGATTTAGGAGGAACTTAGTAAAGCTAGGAAATCTTCTTGTTGATCTTTAATTTAGAGTAGAAGTAAAACTTGGGAAGTGAAAGAAATTAGTAAGAGATTTCAATTTGGGAAGCTTGGGAATGTAAGGATCCGGCACTTGGGCGGTCGCCCGAGGCGTGAGCGGCCGCCCATGTGTCCAGAAGTTGGTGTGCCTTGTAAAGCCTCTTGGGCGGTCGCCCAAGAGGTATGGCGGGCGGTCGCCAGACCCCGAGAAGTTTAGCTGTAAATCGACCAGGAATGGTTAGCAACATTGTTTAGTCACTTATAGATTGTGACTCCCACTTAGTAAATTGAGCTTGAACCTTCATAGAGGCCTTGTTTTATTGTATAATGACCTTGTAGGATGGATTGATGATATTTCCTTGCCTTACATTGAGTTCATATACATTGATTATATTATGCATTGTGTGTTGATCAAATGCTGCACTCTGATTATTGGTTGAACATGAGTATATTTTACCATGTTGATATATTGTTATCCCTTTTTGTGGAATTTATTCAAGTATCTATTATGTGCTTGATAATGTTGAATACTTGATATAGTATTGCTATCTTCATGATATCTTTGTTGTAGTATGTATCCCTACTTTGGATCATACAATGTTTGGTTAAGCAAGTATGTTATTACTTGTGCTTAGTTATGTAAATCCGGTCGGTATTGATTTAATTGTTTGTTGGGCAATGTTATGGATTTATAATGGCACCGAGCCGAGTTCATTATAATTCATACATTGTCGAGTTGTCCCCCTTGTGTGGGATTTGTGGGCTAGCATCTCCTTTTGAGGTAGATGGTCTAGTTTTCACCGGGGATACGACTGTGTGTCCGAGTCCCAGCAGTCTTGTTATTGTTCATGGTTCCGGAACCGCTCATCGATTATTCTTCTGTTGCTCGGATGTGTATATCCTTTTGGAGATGAAACCTTGGCTCGGTATCCTTCTAAGTGTTACTTTATCGTACTTATGTGTTGTGATATATTCATCTTTGAGTGGTCGTTGTCTCCAACCGGTATGGGACGGTTGGCGGCGGAGCCTCTCGGGTTATATGAATATGTCTTTTGATGTGTTGCCATGCTACGTGTTGCATCTTGTATGGCATCTTCTGCATCCATAATAGCTTGCCGAGATTTATTCTCACCCCTCTCCCCTTTCTTGTTTTAGATTACGAGACAATTGGACCGATCAAGTAAGGGCGGTGAGGAGTTTGGAAGTTATATTGTGGGACTTGTCGGGGTATGATTAGGTTGGTATAGAAAGTGTACTTTGGTATAATTCATTTATGAAATTGTAATTATAAATCTTTATTTTATGTTATAACCAAGGCCGTTTCGTAACTAAAAACGTTTCTTATATTCTAAGTTGGATAGCTATTTCTCCTTTGTGAAAAAGTATAGATTTATTATGAAATGGGTATAATAATTGTATTTATTTTTGAAAGTTAAATGAAGGTTTTAAAAGTTTAGGAAATTTGGGATAGTTTGAGGACGCTCCAGCTCGGGACACGTGTAGGTTCCGGGTCGGGGTCCTCACAGAAAGAGAGAAAGGTAAGAAAAGAAACAAAACTGAGCTGAGAGATAAAGGGAAGGCTGAGAGAAAAAGAGAAAAAAGAAGGCTGTGAGATTCTCAGAATCACGTGAATTTTGAAATTTTGTTGCTGCAAAGTTTTTTGTTTTTACTTAAACTCGCTACACCGTGTAGCGAGTTTCAATAAAGCTGAATTAAACTCGCTACACCGTGTAGCGATTTCAGCTTTATTGAAACTCGCTACACGGTGTAGCGAGTTTAAATAAAAACAAAACCCTTTACAGCAACAAAATTTCAAAATTTTTTACTTCTTTTAGTTTTTTCATTCGCGAAGGCATTTTGAACAATAAATATAGGTTAATTTATGTATCATAATGAATATCTAAAAATTGTTACTTGAAGTACATATAATGTTGTAACAATAACAACTTTTAAATTTTAATTTGGACAATTAAATCAGCTTCAAATTTTTGCTCAAAATAGCTTCGTAGTAACATCAAAAAAAAAATTTCGTTCGCGAAGCTATTTTGAGCAATAATTATAGGTTAATTTATATATCATAATGAATATCTAAAAATTGTTACTTGAAGTACATATAATGGTGTAACAATAACAACTTTTAAATTTTAATTTCGACAATTAAATCAACTTCAAATTGTTGCTCAAAATAGCTTCGTACTAACAAAAAAAAAATTACATGTGTTAAAAAAATAATGACATGTGCAATTTGAATTTTTTTTTATAAATATTTATAAATCTTACATAAAATTACAAAAATAAATATTTTTCGAGTTAGTGGCCACATCCCGAGGCCACATAGGAAATCTACATAAAATCACAAAAAAAAATATTGTCAAGTTAGTGGCCACATCCAGGCCACATAGGAAATCTTACATAAAATCACAAAAAATAAATATTTTCAAGTTAGTGGCCACATCCCTACCACATAGGAAATCTTACATAAAATAACAAAAAATAAATATTTTAGAGTTAGTGGCCACATCCCGGCCACATAGGAAATCTACATAAAATCACAAAAATAAATATTGTCAAGTTAGTGGCCACATCCCTACCACATAGGAAATCTTACATAAATAAATAAATTCAAAGTGACTACATTAGGTCACATAGAAAAATAGTACATAAATTCAGTACATATTAAATCCGACATAAATTCAAATAATACATGTCCAAAGATGAAATTAACAATCCTTAGGAAAGACCTTACAAACATTGGAAGGAACAATGTTAAGTAGTTTTTTTGAGCGTGATATGGCCCAAACAACAACCTAATAGATGAATAAAACAAAACATTTAGAACAAAAAGGTAAGGATATATTTAGGGAGTGTAATGTTAAGGAAAATATTTCATACACGAGTAAGTATCGTAACAGCACCTTCACCAATGTCACTTCCGCCCTCGGTTGCTTAAACACTTTGTCACCTAAGTAAGCTTCAATAGTGTCAGTAGGATCCTTCAAAATCACGTGAAAAGAGCCATTCTCAGTTGGTGTGCACTTCTTGACAACAACCACAACCTAATAGAACAAAAATATTATGACCAATTAATTGTAAATTTCAACCTTAACTATAATTAATGTAAAATATTATACTGTTCCACCCTTTCATGTTGTTTGCATTTCTCCTTGATCATTTTCAACGGATAAAATGTACCCTCTCCGATGGAGATAATCCATTGCGTAAAGCCAAGCTTTGCCACTGGAATTCATCATCGTCCTCCGGCTCTTCAAGCTTTCTACGTATTGCGCTCTTGGGTCGACCGAGCTGGGGTCCCCGAGAGACATGAGCTTTCCGGTGTGATGCCGACGCATGGCTAGCTGTGCTTCACCGGCGGGACCAGGGTATGATATGACGCGGTGGAGATCTCTCTCGTTCGGTTTGAGGCGGTGGAGACGGTGGAGATTGAAACTCTCGTTCAATTTGAGAGAGATTAGATAGGCGATTGGAGGTTTGACCAGGGTTGTGCGGGAAGAGGTTTTCGTCCACGATACCAACGGGGTTTTGATGGATCCATTATGAGAGAGATAGATTTAAGAAAGAAAGAAAGAAAGAAAAGGGAGAGAGCAAAGTGAGAAAGGAAGAAGAGAATGGTAAGTTTTGTTGGGACGGACGGAGGGGGTTATGTAGGGGTTTGGAATAAATTGAACTCGCTACACGGTGTAGCGAGTTTGACTTCTGGTCAAAACTCGCTACACGGTGTAGCGAATTTAGTTTAATTAAATCACCTAATTAATTTTCCCAACGGCCGTAATTAATTACCCTAAACTCGCTACACGGTGTAGCGAGTTTTGACCAACCCTAGTCAAACTCGCTACACCGTGTAGCGAGTTTCAAAAAAGAGGACATTCTGGGCAATAGTTTGAACAGTAAGTCATTTTCGTAAATAAAAAAGTAAAACGGGATTATTTGGAAAAAAATTCCAATAGTCTCACTCGCCTTACGTTACGTTAGGGTCGGACCTGTCCCATACCTATGTAGTTATATGAAGTTTAAAAAATACATGCAATATTGACCCCCTGATTTATCGTAAAATTTAATATGAAACCCTAAATTCTTAAAATAAATACTCCCTCTGTTCCATCCGAATTTGGACAAAGTTACTTTACACGGAGATTAAGAAATAACAATAAGATAATAAAAATGTGTGGTAGAAAATGAAGAGAGAGAATGAGTGGAGTTAATAGTGGTTGGTTGAATAAATTGTATGGTGGAGAATGAGTGAGTTAATGAGTGAGTGGGGTATGCCCATTTTTTTATTATTATAAACTTTCCTTTTTGGGTTGTCCAAATTCGGATGGGACGCCCAAAAAAGAAATTTATTCAAATTCGGGTGGGACGGAGGGAGTATAGCTTATTTGTAACTAGTTAACTTTAGCTTAATTTATATATTCTATCATCAATATCATCAAGATAACATACAACACAACACATTAGACATGGCCAAATTCGGATACGAGTATGAATATGGGTAGGAATCATTGGGTCACGGAGTGCAAATCGAAGGAATGGCGAACTGTGAGATGCACGGATACGGGTCCACGGTTCCTACGGGTCCATTTCTGTTAAAAATCTAACAGACTTTATTTAAAAAATAATGGTTTTCTGTTTTATTTTTCAATATTTTTGTTCAAATTTAGTTGTTACCAAAAGTCAAAGAGAAATGATAATTTTATATAATGAATTAACAAATTAAAAATGTAAAAAAAAAAAAAAGGCTTTGAAGTTTGAATTAACAATTTTCGTTAGAGAGAGAGAGAGAGAGTGAGAGATAACTGAGTTTTTGTGAAGTAAATTATTTGGGGTGAAAAATGGTATTTATAGTTAGATAATTATATTATTTATATATGAATAACAAATTTTATTTTTGAAAGACTGAAAAAAGGTCAAAAAGTCAGTCAAACGGTAATATTTTGATCAAACTGTCCATTACTAATGGGAATACTAACGGGATTAAAGACAAAGAGGTCAAAAAGTCGGTGAAAAAGGTAATATTCTGACGCGTCTGACGCGGTTCCTGACACGGTTCTCACGGGTACAGTTTCACGGGTTGGACCCGCCGGATCACGGGTCCGAAAAATGAGGAACCGTAATCGAACCGCCAACTGTACGGGTATGAGTCCAACGATTCACGGGTCTTACACAGTTACGATTCTGACGAGTCAAATCCGAATACGATTTCACGGGTCCGTACGGATACGGGTACGGGATCGTCCCATGTCTACAACACATTGCATAAATGCTACTGTGGCATATGTTATCGTTTGTTGCACCACTAAAATGCGTTGATGCAACCGCCATCGCGATCACTGAATGTGCAATTTTAGATCTAAATCTTCTATTTCAACGTTTTTGTAATTGCAATTTAGGCAAAATATAATCCAGTTTTATTACATCATTTTTTTATTTATTAGATGAATGATCCTCATTCGCCAATCATTTCTTTCTCGCATATCATTAAGTCATTTTCTTTTTTTAAAAGGAAACTATATAGCTTGTAGGCTCGTTTGTTGCAGTTGATAGCTGATGGTTGGTGGTTTAATGACTTATAGTTGATTGGCTGATAACTGGTTGTCGCATCTGATGACTGGTGACTTATAACTGATAGTTGATGACTTATTAATTAATAGGTGATGAATTTAATATATAATACTCGTTTTGATTTTTTTTTTCAAGAAAAAACTATTATTTGCAAATAAATAAATATGAATATTTGCTATGTAATTAAGAGGAATAAATAAATTTACATTTATATACTGAAATTAAATATTAATAAAATAAGAAAAGATAAATTTAATGAACTATAATAAAGGATTCAGTTTGAATTCAAATATTAATTTTTTTATTTATATATTGTATATGTTTTTCTCTTTTGTTAATTTATTTACGTTTGTATAATTATTTTATAAAAATTAAAAATATAGAATAAAAATGAGCCTAATAATAAATAATTTGTTTTTGTAATATTAAATGAGAATAAGAAAATAAAAGAAAGTCAAATAATTTAATTGACCAAAGAAGTAGGTAAGGAAGAATTAAAATAAACAAATGCGTAGGTATTAGTATTTGAACTCGAGACCTATTGAGTAAAATAAATGGTGAAATGCAGCATTTTTATTTTTATGATTTTTTGGCTTTTGCTTATTTATGTTATAGTTAGGTTGTAACTTACTTATAAGCTAATGGCTTATAAGTGAAAACAAGCACTCCTATTTTAGTTTAATTGAACTCAAAAGTCATAAATCACCCAAATAAGTTGAAACAAATGGGCACCATTTGGTGATGTAAGAGTGATAAATGTCTTTTTGACAGGAGCAGCTGGAGCAGTCATTTGGTGATGTAAGAGTGATGTAAATGTCTTGTAGGAGGGCTCCCTTGGGGCTCTGGAGTATAAGGGGTCTTTGCCACATTGCATAGCGCATCCCGCGATTTACCTCCGCCAAGCATCTTGTGGGGCCGGTCGCAGTGGTCAGGATTAGTCCAACAAAGTGGGAACGCGGATATTCAAAAAAAAAAAAAAAAAAAAAAAAAAAAAAAAAAAACAAACGGGCACCATATAACTTATAACTTGATTCCCCTAATCAGAATTCTGGCTACGTCCCCAGAGTTAGATCACGAAACAATACTAAGGTTTTCTTATTCCAAGAATCTAAGATACTAAATGATATTCTAGAAATCAGTTTTGCATAAATTATTACAGACAAATTAGGCCTTCGAAGCAAAAAAAATAGGAAAATACCAAAATACTCCTAAACAATGACCAAATAGGAAAAGTGGGTACGTAACAGAGGTCGTGAAAACTCCCAGCACATTTCTAAAACTACTCTTTGACCCTTTTTATAATTAGCTTTGTTATTTCAGTTAAGTCCAAATTTAACAAGGGTTATTTGCAATTTGGTTCCTAACATTTACTTTAGTTTGCAATGTTGCTCCCAAGAGTTCAATTTCGCCAATTAATACCTAACATTCACATTTCTTTGCAATTCGAACTACAAAAGTAACGATTCGTTATATTTTTAATAAAACTAGAATAAGCCCGTGTCCGAGGACACGTTATTTTTTTTTTTAATTAAGCCCGTGTTCGAGGACACCTTTTTTTTTCTTTAATTTAAAAAAAAAAATTTAAGGACAAAATGGGAAAAGGACAAAATAGTGAGGGCAAAATGGAAATTTCGGCTGTTGACACTATTCATTCAACTGTTCCTTGACTTAAGTGAACAACTCTAATTTATACTATAGATACATGTGACTTGCACATGATATTTTAAGGGACATTTAAAGTGTTTTTGAAGTTACATACTCCCTCCGTCCCGGAGAACTTTACCCCTTTATTATTGAGAACGGAAAATAAGAAATAATGTTATTAAAGTATGTGTTGTGAGTGGGAGGAGAGAGAATGAGTGGAGAGAATAGTAAATTTGAAAAGTGTTGTGAGTGGGAGGAGAGAGAATGAGTGGAGAGAATAGTAATTTTTTTTTCCTTTTTAGGAAAGTGGGATTTTAAAGTGGGACGCCCAAAATAGTAAAAGGGGTAATGTTTTATGGGACGAGAGGAGTATATGCGATTAATGTGATTTTTTTCTTTTTTTGAAAATTGATCTAATATTTATATATATATATATATATATATATATATATATATATATATATATATATATATATATATATATATATATATATATATATATATATATATATATATATATATATATATATATATATATATATATATATATATATATATATATATATATATATATATATATTAAATTTTTATAGAACGGGTTGTTATATATTAATTTTAATATCAAATATAGAAAAAGTATATAAACAAAAAGACATGGAAAAAATAATCCCAAAATAATACATCTTCCCACATATTTTTCCTGTAAAATAAATCCTATATGTAAATTGTCGAATCCATTATAATATTTGAAGTGGGAAGAGAGAGAGAGAGGGAGGAGAACGAATTTGAAGGAGGGTGGATGTGGAAGGGGTTACAGGGGGAAGGTTGCGGAGTGGTGGAGGAAAGAAAAGGGAGAGGGAGATGGAATGGCACGGTGGGGATATTTTTTCAGATTATTTTTCCCATATTTTCTATTTGTTTAAATAATTTTTTATTACTTTTTATACTAAAATAAATATAAAAAAACCTTAATCACCAAAAAATTATGAAACAAATATATGTTGTAAATTAAAATATTAGATTTAATTTAAAAATAATCATTTCAATCGGATATGTATAACTCAAAAATCACTTTAAAACACCCCTTAAAATATCATGTGCAAATCCCCTTATCTTCATTCCGTTAAAAATATAATGATCCGTTACTTTTGTAATGGAATTGCAAATAAATGTAAATGTTAAGATATCAATTGGTAAAATTGAACTATTGGAAGTAAGTAGTAACATTGCAAATTAATACTATCTCCTTCCCATGATAAATGTCTCAAAATGTATTCGATGATACGGGAATTAAGGAATAAATATATATAATGTAAAAAGTGTATAGTGAAATAAATGTTGTGAGTATGAAAGTGATGTAGGAAAGAGAAAGTGGGGTAAGAAATAGTTAGTGAATATTTATTGTGAGTATGACAAGTGGGTCCCACAAATAAAAAAGTAATAAAAAACTTTCCTTTTTTGGGTTAAGATATTTTAAATGGGACGCCCAAAAAGGAAAGTTGAGACGCCGGGACTGAGGGAATAGATAAATAACTATATTTGGTGAATACTCTCCTACTATTACAGTTGTCTGTTGTTGTGTGCCACAACTTAATACACAAATATGTTAGACTCAGTTCTCTAAATATTTCAATAGTTTGATCTTTTCTTCATTGAAAAATGTCAACTCTTAACGCATGTTAATTAATCAAGTATTTTACGTGTCAAATTCAAAACTCGATAAATAAGGAAAGTGCAAGTAAATTCTCTCACTAAACTACGAAAGAACCGGACATCTAATGATTAATTAAAATAACACATCCCCAAAATTGCATTTGGGCGGATATACAATGAATAGATACATACCCGAGCATAAAATACGTAGACCTAGTGGATAGAGATACGGCTTTTCACAATCACTTTTGGTAAAAGTTGAGTCATAGTTGCTTCAGTTCGTTTTGATAGCTTAAAATCACAATCATTATTGACATCCAAACGCTTTTACAAAAGTGATTATAAGCCTCCAAAATGCAGTGCCAAACTCACACTTACCAGAAATCACTATGAAAAGAATAGCACAATCAGAGTGTCCAAAGTATCAAAATCTCTCTAATAACAGTCCAACACAGTAGAAACGGAACAAGGACTAGGGCAAAACAGGCTTGTTGACACAACTATGAGGGTGTCCAAGCTATTAGATCGCAGTAATTATATTGGATCATTATCATTCCCCAACAGTTAAAAAAAAAAAAAAAACCTTTCTTTGTCAAAGATAGTTATACCGACCAATAAGATCGAGGTAATTATGCAGGGCAAAACAGGCTTGTTGACAAAGTTTGGCATTAGGCTATTAGACAGATGCACTCCTCCGCTGATGGCCAGCTGCAAGTTTTGGTTAGATAAACTTGGTCATATGCATGCCGGCTGAAAACTAAATGGCATTTATAAGAAGAGCATAATCTGCAAGGGATGATTGCACTTAAAACAGCTTAATCATATTTATGTTGTTAAATGTCAACTCGACTAATCTTTTAGTTCAATTATAAGTATTGTAAATGACAAATGCAGAACTTAAGGGAAACCGCAAAGGGATTCTCAGCATGAAGATTAGGATTACATGCAAAGTCAAATAAACAGCAGACTCCAAATGGCAACAATTCATAAACAGACACAACTCCTGCCTATATATAGTCTCTCCTGAAGCTAATATTTCATATCAATCTGAGTCAAACTTTACACAATGAGGTTCCTCATTTGGCTGGTTTCTTTATCAGTGATGCTTCTGATGATAACTCCAGAAACATCAGCTCAACACTTGACAGTGGGGTTCTATAAAAATTCCTGCCCTTCTGCAGAGCGTATAGTGAGGGACGTTGCAATGAAAAAGATTACAGCAGATCCTGGACTAGCTGCTGGCCTCCTTCGACTCATGTTCCATGACTGCTTTGTCAGAGTAAGTCGTCAGAGTTCTCTAGTTAACAAGTTTTGAGTTAATTAAGATTTTTTTTTTTCAATTGTATACAAGAAACTATCTAACCTAGTTACGCGTTTGGCTAATGTGAATATCAAGGGTTGTGATGCTTCACTCCTGCTCACACGAACAGGTACCAACATCTCAGAACAAGAAGCTCCACCAAATGTCGGGACCCTCAGAGGATTTGCAGTAATCGACGAGGCCAAAGCCAAGATCGAAGCTGCATGCCCAAAAACCGTGTCGTGTGCAGATATACTTTCATTTGCTACACGAGACGGTGTCAAAATTGTGGGTGGAATTTCCTATACTGTCCCCGCTGGGCGTCGCGATGGGGTCATTTCCTCAATGGAAGACGTGGACATCCCGGGTCCCGATTCTGATCTTAACACCCTGACAAAAGCTTTCTCGGATAGAGGCCTGTCAGTGACCGAAATGGTGGCACTTTTTGGGGCCCACTCGATCGGGATTGCACAGTGTAAGTTTTTCACGGATCGGTTGTACCCACAAGACCCGTCTTTGGATCCAACATATGCAACAATCTTGAAAAAACTGTGCCCCAAGAAAGGTCAAGGTGCGGGATTAGCGAACCTTGACCTTGTTACTCCTAACCGCCTGGATAATCAGTTCTACCAGAATTTGAACAAGCACAGGGTTTTGTTCACTGTTGATCAAGTTCTACTGGGTAGTCCAGTAACATCAAGGATTGTTAGAAAATACATGAATAACTCTGCCGTTTGGGCTCAGGATTTTGGCGCAGCTATGGTACGCTTGAGCTCCGTTGGTGTATTGACAGGTAAGCAAGGAGAGATTCGAGCCAAGTGTGCGATTAAAAACTAGAGGACGCATGACACTGCATAATATATGGCATTATGAATTTGCTTGAATTTTTAGGTACTTAATTCTCACTTAATCAAGTGACTTAATTTGTTTACTGATAGAGATTGTTCAGAATTTGTTTTATGTACTACTACTGGAATAAACAATTGTGTGCTTTAATATGTGTGTCTGTGTGTGTGTGTGAGAGAGAGAGAGAGAGAGAGCAAGACAGAGAGAGAAACAGCAATAGTGATCATAGATCAATCGACTTTCTTTATCATTTTCAAAGATACAGAACTTTCTTGTCTGGTGGCATCAAGCTATCAGAAAGCTTGTGACCAATTTATTAAATGTTAAAACTGATGGAAATTAAATCAAAATAACCAGATCATACAAAACTTGGATCCCAGAACATATATCCACTATTCAATACCTCATTATGGGTCTGGTGAATATCTAGATATAGGTTGATACTTGAGATCCGTTCAATCCTTGTGAGAGTAATTATCCATAGGAGGAAGGAATTTTGCATACCGTTCAGCCTTCTGACCTGATTTATGATCATAGTACTCAACCACTGCAGCTCCAGCTAATGCAGCCAGCGTAAGGGCTTGTGCGTGCAACCTAAATTGACAACAAGAAAGAAGCCCAAAGGTTTAACATAAATTGGACATCACAGTATAAACTTTATTACTCCTATAAACTACTACTCCCTCTTACCCAAAATGAATGTCCATTTTTTTTTCAAATTTACTCTTGGTCAAGAGAAAATTTAAAAAAAAAATGGACACTCATTTTGGGACGGAGGGAGTATTAAGGATAAAAGATAAAATATGCATTCCAATTAACAGTATACTAACGTAAATATTAACATTGTGCTTAATTTGCTTATCTTGATAGTAAAAACAAAGATTTGTGCTTAAGTTGCCTATCTAGATAATAGAAACAAAGATTTTTCTCTTTGTTGGTCCCACAATCCAGATGTATAGACCAAACGAAACCATATATTTCACGCATAACGAAATTTGATCAATTTTCTCATCAATCCCCGCTACAAGTGCTCAGGGTAAATCTACTTGGACCCATCATTGCCTTCATGTCAGTATATGAACGCAAGCGCCTTCTCAGTATGGTCAACCAATAAAAATACTCTATTCATGATGTTGATCAGAAAAACCTAGTTCTTGGTGGACGAGCTCATTTCAACCTCAAACTCTCTTATTATAGAATAGTTGATGGATATGTATACATATCCATTTTATATGTTCTAAATTCTATTTATTGCAAAATTCCCAAGTAAAATGGTAGTTTAATTGCTTTGTTAGTGTTTTTTTATTTTCAGGTTGAAAAGGTGGAAAATGGGTGGTTGAATGTGAAGAAAAGATGAAATTATGGAGCGGAGAAACTTTGGGGACTTTAGAGGTATTTTGGAAATGCAAGGGCCTCTTGGGAATTTCCTTGGCAAGGACTTGTTGAGAATTTAATGAAGAAAGGAAGAAGTGGCCGGCCAACCAAGTCACAACAGCGGCCGCACATGCATTATCGTGGCCCTTGTGCGGTCGCCCAAGTCAGCCCAAACATGCATTGGTCCAAGTCAACGCAAAAGCAAGCTCATCCTCAGCGCCTAAGACCAATTTTCAGCAGGCTAAATGGTTGTTTTGGGCCCTTGGTTTATTATGCTTGGACCTTAATCCATTTATTTGGCCTAATCAACCTCTTCCACTTTAGATATAAATAGTAGGATGTTATATTTTTTTAGGGTTATGTTTTAATCTTGGGAAGAAGAGGGAGGCTACTTCCCCCTTTTTGGGGATTTATTGATTTTTCTTTGTAAGTTTTTCTAATTTTTTATTTTAGTGTTTTATTTTCTATCATTATGTTTAGGAGCAGCTAATTTAAATAGTTTCATGGGTTGGATTTAATATTATCTATTTAGTCTATGTTATAATTGTTTTGTATTTCCAAATTTAATCTTTCTAGTTCTTCTTAGCTAATTTCATGAAAGTGTTAAAGATTGCAACTTTTGTTTGATTTAGTTTCTAATTGCTTTTTAACAAATTGGGTTTGATTTTCCACCATTGATTTGGGGATTTTCTCACCAAAGATTCATGCTTTGAAGATTAAATTGATTTGTCGCCGTGATAGAAAGCAAAATTGATTTAGGTTCTTTATCCTTTTGATCTTAAAGCTTTTCCTAGTTAAATTACTTGGACTTGATTTGCGAAAAATGATTGACTTGGAAATAATAGATTGAAATCCGGCCGCCTTACCGTCCCAATCTTTGCAATAGTGGTGAACCCTAGATTGAGATTAATTACCTTTGTTTATCTACCCCATGGCATAGATTGATGATTTTGTTTATCTACCCGAGTCCTTGTGGATTTGACCCCTACGAAAGTATATTGCTACAAATTGGCACTCGTACTTGCGAGGGGTTTTATTACAAGAAGTGGGTATCTAAAAATACACTCATCAATAGTGATCGTCTCCTTGAAAGAAGACACCGGACACCATGCAAGTGAACTATCACCGCAAATCTTGTTATTTTACCCATATGTGTTCCTTCGGCTCCATACAAACAAGCAAATTAGCATCTCCATTTTGCAGATTTAGCTTAGATAACTACAAATCTTCATCCTGAATGAAAACCGACTTCTACTAGCATGTTGACCTCTATCTATATCTAACCCCCTTTTGTCTTTCTACACCCTTGAAATTGAAAATTGCACCATAACTTCTTCATGAACGCTCAGAAATAATCCTTTTCTGACTTCGATATCATGACTTTCCAGGTGAACAGAATAAAACCATTAAATAGTACAAATCAATAAAAGTTTTGCTACTGAGATTGTAATGATTATGATTATGACACAAGACAATGCAAATTCAGCTATAGTCGTAATACAACGCTCTTAATAATAGATCGTTAAATTTCTGCAAATACTAGACAGACGCTATTTTATCACTCCAGAAATGGGATAAAAAGCAACTATATGGTATATAACTTCTAAGACATAAGAATAACACCCTCGAAAACCTTTAACAAGTGACTCAGACTTCTATCAGCGAGCTAATAAAAATTAGAGCTTGAGCCAAAAAAAAAGTAACTATCTAAAGAGCACTCCCTCCCAAGACAAAAACCGGCTTCTTGTCAGGGTGGGTTCAGAGGACTCATGAACGCTGCTAGTAGATTTATAACAAAACAAGAATCTGGCAGATAGTAGTTCCAGGCAATTAACCACAGTAACATGAGAAAACTCCTTGTTTTACCTTTCCAAAAGGTTTGTGACTTGTAACATTTCATTGAAGATTGCTACCTTGTTTTCCCAATTGATCCCTACTTCTCATATGCTTTCTCTACCCACAGCAGCCAGCAATTGAACCAAGAAGACAAGTAGGCACTAGGCTCCCTTTTATCCTTAAAGGCATCTAAAGACTAGAATAATGGGTATTTCATAATGACATGGTATCAACTGATTGTGTTTTTCGACAATCCTTACCAGAAACTTTGGTAGAGAAGCAGAACAACCACACCCTCTCACATGATCCCAACAACGCATATTATTGAATCGTTAGAAAGTCAGGCAAGCAATATAAAAGAAAGTGGAAACTTGACAACAAACAAATACATACAGGGCCGACCCTGAGGCTAGGCCAAAGAGGCAGCCGCCTTGGCCCCCAAAAATTATTACTCCCCCTGTCCCAAATTAAATGTAATGTTTGTCCCAAAATGAATGACCTTTAGAAACTTTACATTCAAATAACTCTGTCTCAAATAATTTTTTTTCAAATTTTTTTCATAATTCATTAAAATTTTGAAAGTGAATAGCAAGAATGTTTATGATTTTTTCTATTAAAATCAACATTTTCAAAATGACCCTTATATCCCAAATGGACATTCATTTTGGAACGGAGGGAGTAACAATTTTCATGGCCCCAAATTCTGACGTCTTTTATTATATAAAGATCTCGATTTCAAAGCAAAATGGTTAATATGTCCTAGTGGTTAAGGAGACGATCTAAAGTACTCTTAGGCCTTGATCACACCCGATTTCAGATCTTGCTATTGTCATTTTTTTAGCTTGGCTTGGCCCAAACCCCCGGAACTGGCCCTGAATACATATCACCTGCAGTCGGTGTATCCACCAAATAATACATCCACTTGCAATTATTTAAATTCAAAACCATAAGAACAGGCAGTGGCGAGGCTACACTCATGGCAAAGGGGTCATCTGATCCCTTCAAGTTTGGAATGTGTCAATTTTAGTACTATCAAATTTTTAGAAAATGATAATTTGCTACTAAAAATTATGAATTTATATGTTTTGACCCCCTTAATTTTGAAAAAATTTAACACTAAATTAAAATTTTGATCCCCTTATATAATAAATTCATATACCTCAATCATAATGTTATGCTAAAAAAAACTTGACCCCCTTCCAAAAAAATTCTGGCTTCGCCACCGAGAACAGGGTCCTTTTTGGGGTGTGAATCTCGTTAACAAATTGTTTCATAAATGAGACCCATTTCATGCATAATATAGATTAATAAAAAGGGGGAATTGATGGTAAATGGAAAAGGAGGATACCTAGCGTGAATGACCTTGACGCTGGTTTTCATGTGGGGTTGGGACCAATTGTAGGCAATTGAACCCGCTATACCGCTCAACCATAGACAACCTTTTTTAAAGAAAATAAATTCAAAATCAATCGCCCAGTTTTGATGATAAAATCATCACCAAAAGAAATAGATATAGTACGATGATGTTAAGAAATTTTACCGACGGTGCGGAGTTTGTGTTCGACGACCCATTCCCTGAGCGATTCCATTGAGGTCTTGTTATTCGCAGCATTAGAATCGGCCATGGTTTTTCTGTGTTGTTGCAGAGAAAGATGGTGAAATGTAGAGAGAGATGAACAAGGTTAAGAAAGAGGTGTAGGGGGAATTTTTGTAATGGAGAGAGAAGAGAGAGAGAGAGAGAGAGAGAGAGAGAGAGGAGTCGGACTTCTATTGCCCCGAAAACGGTGGGCGGGTTTTAGGTATTTTCACATTTTTATTTATTTTTTTAAGTACTTAACTTATTTTTTCATTTTTATTTAATAAATACTCCCTCCGTCCCATCCGATGCTTCACCATTTTGGTAAAGCAAGTAAATTAATAAAAGTGATGAGTGGGAAAAGGGTTATGAGAGGAAAGAAGTGAGTGGATATGATAAGTGGGGCCCACAATTTAAATATATGACGGAGAAAAGTTAGTGGATATGACAAATGGGCCCCACAATTTAAGTATGTGAGAGAAAAAAATGAGTGGGGTTGACAGATGCGGTCCACATTTATTATCATTTTAGGAAAGGTGAAGCTTCTACCGGAACATCCATTTAGGTAAAAGGTGAAGCTTCAAACGAAACGGAAGGAGTATCTCATAAAAAATCAAATATCGAAAAAAAGCGTTTTTAAAAACGTTTTTAAAAATGTGATGGCATTTTTTGTAAATAAATAAAACTTTTTTAAAAAATATGTGGTGGCATTTTTTGTAATTAACTAGGTGTTCTTTTAGAACGCTTGATGACTATTGTAAATAATTGAAACTTATTAATACCACTTTCATTCAAAACATGAACTGACACTATTTTATACGAACATCGGCACTTTTATATACTCACGTTAACACTATTTTATGTTCACATTGAGACTCAAATGCGCATGCATTTGCACTTTTATATACTCACGTTAACACTATTTTTTATAAATAAATAAAACTTTTTTTAAAAATTTGTGTTTAAATCAAAATCTAAAATAAAACTCTTCATTGAATGTGACATATGACGGCAAATAATTGGTGAACATAGAGCTGACTTGGAATTCCACGTGGCGAGCTGTATGGTCTTGAAATATTTCTGCTTTTATATATTATATAGATTTAAACTAATAAAATATACTAATACGATAATCTGATATTGGGATAATGGATAATGATACTTCCTCTATCTCTAATTGAATGACCATTATAGTCTCAAAATAAATATTATTTTAAATTTTTTGATTTAATTTTTTTTCATAATTCATTATATTTTTACAAATCTAAAATTTTGAAAATGAATTAAAAGAATGTTTAAAATTTTTTCTAGATTAAAATTAAATTTTTTAAAATGATTCTTAAATTTTTGAAAAAATCATTCATTTTAGGATGAAGAGAATAATATAATTTAAACAAATTAAATTTAATCCAATAAAATAAACTAATCTAATAATCTAAAATCTAATATAGAGGATAATGATAAGAGAAATCAGTGCATGCTCAAAGACAATGTTTCTACTTTCTATCACCATCACATTCTTTCGGATGAAGTAGTTGAACCGCTGTAGTTTGAATTTATTACGTTTAAAAATATTTTGTTTGGATTTAAAAGCTAAAATTTGTGTTTAAATCAAAATCTAAAATAAAACTCTTCATTGAATGTGACACATGGCGGCTAATAATTGATGAACATAAAGCTGACTTGGAATTCCACGTGGCGAGCTGTATGATCTTGAAATGTTTCCGCTTTTATATATTATATAGATTGAATGACCATTATTGTCTCAAAATAAATTTTCTTTTAAATTTTTTGATTTAATTTTTTTTCATAATTCATTATATTTTTACAAATCTAAAATTTTGAAAATGAATTAAAAGAATGTTTATTATTTTTTCTAGATTAAAATTAAATTTTTTAAAATGATTCTTAAATTTTGAAAAAAATCATTCATTTTTGGATGGATAATACAATTTAAAAAAATTAAATTTGATCCAATAAAATAAACTAATCTAATAATCTAAAATCTAATATTGGGGATATGATAAGAGAAATCAGTTCATGCTCAAAGACAATATTTCTACTTTCTACCACCATCACATTCTTTCGGATTAAGTAGTTGAACCGCTGTAGTTTGAATTTATTACGTTTAAAAATATTTTGTTTGGATTTAAAAGCTAAAATTTGTGTTTAAATCAAAATCTAAAATAAAACTCTTCATTGAATGTGACACATGGCGGCTAATAATTGGTGAACATAGAGCTGACTTGAAATTCCACGTGGCGAGCTGTATGGTCTTGAAATGTTTCTGCTTTTATATATTATATAGATTATAATTATTATCAACTCTTCAATTAAAAAATAAAATACTTTCTCTGTTCCGAAAAAATTGTCTCATTGCTATCAATAAAAGTTTGTTATATTACTAGGAAAACTAAGAAAACATAAATAATTAATTTTAGTAGTATTTTTAAATTTTATTTCATGGGTATCAAATAAATCATGCGCTATCTAAACTCAGTATTGGTAAATTTCATACAAGACCTTCATTCATTAAGCCTAAATCTTCCAAAAGACTCGGAGTTACTGAACCCGTGCGTAACACGAGCTTTTTACTAGTATATAAAATATAAAAAAATGATTTAAAAACATTTTCTTTAGAAAGTGGTGTTTTAGAAATTAAACACTACTCCCTCCGTCCTCAACCTAGATGCACTTTTCACGTAAATTAAGGAGAAAATATTATATTGAAAGTGTTGTAAGTGTGAAAATAAAATAGGTGAGAGAATGAGTGGAGAGAATAGTAAATTATAATAGTGTTGCGAGTATTAAAATAATGTAAGAGAGAGAATGAGTGGAGAGAATGGTAAAGATTCATTTCCATTTTAGGAAATGTGAACGTAAGTTTGGAACGTCCAAAATGAAAAGGGTGAGGTTAGGGACGGAGGGAGTATATTGTTTTGTTGATATGTTTAATTTGTGTATCCCCATTTATACCCTTCGTTCTTTAAGTGCGACATTACCAAAATCCAAAAATAATATTAAGTCATTTCAAGTAAAAAATTGCTTTCAAAATAAATTAGTTACTTAAGTAATTAAATACTTATATAATGACTTTTCATGATCATAAATATGACTATACTCTCTCCATTCCACTCGAAAAGGCATAAATTTTTATTTTGAATGTCTCATTTGAAAAGAAACACACCCAAAATGAAAATCTTTTAACACTTCTTTATTCATTAGACTCACTTGTTATACTCACAATAATTATCCACTTAATATTCCCTATCTCACTTTCTCTCTCCTACCTCACTTTTTATACTCACAACACTTATTGCACTATACACTTTTCTTAATTCTCGTACAATATCAACTTTGTGCCTTTTCAGGTGGACGGAGGGAGTACTTTATAAATAAGGATAAAAATGTCTATACTCCCTTCGTCCCACCTGAATTGGAACAATTTGCCATTTTGGGCATTGAACTCGACTTATGAAGTCCCAAATGATAAATTTATATTATTTTTATATTTAATGGACTCACTTGTCATACTCACAACAACAATTTTCTTACTATTTCTCCCACTAATTCCCTTTTCTATTTTATTTCTCATACTCACAATACCTACTCAACTAATTCTCTCTCCTTTTATTATAATAGTTTTTTTAACCCCAGTGACACGGAAGAGAAAATTCTAATTCGGGTGGAACGGAGAAAGTATATGATAGTAAAATAATAAATATTTGGGATAAATTTAAATCTTTAAAAAAAGTATCTTGAAACAAAAAAAAAATAATTAAATTACATTGCTTTCTTAAATATTAATAAATATTAAAATAATTAAAAGTGAAAATATGACATAGGGGCATTTACCAAATCGTCCATCATCCTAACCAAAACGTTCACCTAGGATACATATTTTCGGAAACGACCACCAGGTACTCTCTCTATAAATACACACATGTGTACGGTGTACCAGCTATTACACCCTATTCCTCCCTCGTTTTTTTTTTTTTTTTCTTCTCAAAACTTTTAAATGAAATATCTTAAAATTTCGAAGTAAAAAAATAAAAGTCGGGAGCGCCGTTGTATTCTTATCGTCAATACGAATCAAACTAATAGTATCAACATATAATCTAAATCAAATTTCTGAAATTCACAATTGTTTCAAGTTTACAGTTGTTTTTTATAAGTTCACAATTGCTTTTCACAATTGTTCAAATAACAACTAATAAAAGTTCACAGTTGATTTAGTTAATTTTATAATTTTTGCATGAAAGTGTCTTCTATTTTACTTAATTCATTGTTGTTTTAGCTAAGTTTACAATTGTTTTTAGTATTTTATAGCTTCTAGTTTTTTTATAAAATTTACATAAACAATTGTGAACTTAACTAAAAACAACTGTGAACTTAAAAAATATGTCAAATAATCTTATAAAATGGCAAAAATAGTGGAAATAAAAAACTAAAACAACCGTGAACTTAATAAATATGTCAAATAATTTCATAAAATTGCAAAAATAGAGGTTATAAAAATAAAAAACACCTGTAAAGTTAACTAAAAATAATTATAAACTTAAATAAAACAACTTTAAACTTAACAAAAATGTCAAATAATCTCATAAAAAATAAAAAAAATAGAGGTCATGTAAAAGACAAAAAACAATTGTGATCTTAGTTAAAACAAATGTGAATTAAATAAAATATAAGACATTTTCATGCAAAATTATGAAATTAACTAAATCAACTGTAAACTTCTATTAGTTGTTTTTTGAAAAATTTTGAAAAACAACTGTGAGCTTCTAAAAAACAACTGTTAATTTGAAACAAATGCGGACTTCAGAAATTTGATTCAAATTATATATTGATTATACTAGTTTGATTCGTTTTAACGATACGAACACAACGGTGCTTTCATTTTTTTTTAATTTTTTTTTTTTGACTTTTGATACTTAAAATATTTCATTTTAAAATTTTAAAGATATTTCATTTTAAAATTTTAAGAGAAAAAAAAGAGGGAGGAGAGAGGGTGTGACATGCTGTTCCTGAATGGCACACGTGATTTTAAATTAGCAAGGATATATATGTAATTTTGATTTTCTTGCCGAATTATTATGTGATTAAATTTAAAAATTCTTATATTAATTGGTTTTTTGATTTTGGACCAAAGATTTAGCGGTAATTTTCCAGTTGCATACCAATAATCAAGCGGGGGATAATATTGTTTTTTTTTTTTTTTTTTTTCGACACAGGGTTTCGCCGTCTGACTAATCGCACTCACCAAATTTCGCGGGGATAATATTGTATGACTATAGATTGAGGGCTATAAGCAACCGCGCACGTGTTGACACGTTGAAGCGCCAAACAAGAAGCTTCTAGCGAAATCCATTTGTGGTGTACACTTGGCCTAATAATAAAGTTAATAAAATGAAAAAAGAACGAAACAAACGACTTGTCGAACATATTTTAAGGACAGTAGTCTTCTCTCTTCCCCACCTCTTTCCCAAAATCAAAACCCAACGAATTACGTAAGCAATCTCGCTCTCTCAATTTCGAAAGGTAAGCCATCTAATCTTTAGAACCCTAAATCTAATCTCACAATTATTTTCCAGAACAATTAAATTATCCCATTTTATGAATTGATTGAAATTTTCCTTTTTTTTTTTTTTAAATTAAATAAATCAAATCTGCAAGTCTTCTTACTTGTCTTTGCGAAAGGGTTTAATTGAGTTCTATTTATTTGGTAAGATCACCGGAATTGACATGTGATTGAGTAATTTAGTAAGGGTTTGTTTGCTTCCCCTAGGGTTTCTATCAAAGCTGATGCATGTATCATCTTCTTCATGTGTGTTTTTCTGGCTATACATTTGATTATTTTAAACAAGTTAGATTTTTTTTTTTTTAGTTTACTATTTGTGGGAAATTTACTTCTGATATGAAACTGTTTGTGAGATGTGTTTCCTATGCATGTTGTTCATGTTTCTCATCACCAGCAGAATGTAAGATTTCCGGCATGTGTGCTCAGTCAAAGGAAAAAAAGAATTAGAGGATGAATGTTAGCACAAAGGCTGCCTTTTTTTTTAATTATTATTTCTGACAAGCACAGTTCTAAGCAACAATTCCTAATAATTTTAAGTTGTGGGTCATGTGCTTTCACTTTCCATATTTTAGACTATTTACTTAAAATTTTCATCTCAACAAAGATTTATATATGCCAAAAACTTGTAAAAAACGCGTTTTTTGTTAACTTAACAAAAAACGTGTTTTAAAATTACTTAAAAACCCGTCTCTCTCACAAAAACTCACTACTCTCTCTCTCTCTACACGGAATACTCTCTCTCTAAACGCAAAACACAAGCTCGCTCCTAATCGTCTTCTTCCTCACCATTTGCCGGCTCCTAATCGTCTTCTTCCTCACCAATCGCCGGCGACCACCAGTCCTCTGTCAAAATCCAATTACCGGCGACAAGCTCAAGCCCTCTGCTTTCGTTGCCAACGTGAATCCAAACACCAATGAACGAAGGTCTCACTCTGTTCTTCGATTCAGGGCTCCAAACACCAATGAACGAAGGTTGTTGATTTTAATTTATACTTCTCCCTTGCGTTTATTTTTTGATTTGATGGTGATGGAGTTTGTTGATTGCCAAGGCACAGGTTGAGGGATGACTGAGGGAGTGGTGAAGAAGACGATTGGGGAGAGCTAGGTCGCCATGGAAGCCGCTTTAGAGAGAGAAGCTCGTGGTTGGTGTCTGTTGAAATTGAAACTGCCGAGAAGTTGATTTGGGCATATTGCCAGCCTCTGTCTATTTAATTACCAGTGTATATGTTTTTTAATGCCAGTATATGTATTTGAGTACCAGTTTGGGCATTTGCTGTTGGGGGATTTGATGTGCCAGTGCTAGGGATTTGATGTGCCAGTGTTAGTGTAAACTAATGCCAGTGTATGTGTTTTTGAGTGCTAGTTCATGTGTTTTGAGTGCCAGTGCATGTGTTTTTGAGTGCCAGTAAAAAGAGTACCAGTGCATGTGTTTTGGAGTCTTAGGTGCATGTGTTTTTGGAGTGCCGGTGCATGTGTTTATGAATGCCCGGCAAAAAAGAGTACCAGTGTTTGGTGTAAAAAAGTGCCAGCACATTTACTGACACTTATTGATACTACAACGGGCACTTTTATAAGTGCCAGTATCAATGTTACCGGCAATTTTTAACATTAACACTGGCACTTGAGAAAAGTGCCAGTTTCATGTTTATAAAATGCCAGTATGAAATCACTGGTCATTTGTAATATTAACACTGGCATTTATCATGGTTGCCAGTAATTACAAAAATGTCACCGTTTGTTTTGATTAATAATGCCCAGCGCTTTGGAAAAACACGTTTTTTCTTATCTTAAGAAAAAACTAGTTTTTTATAAGACCAACTTTATATATATATATATATATATATATATATATATATATATATATATATATATATATATATATATATATATATATATATATATATAAATGAGATTTTCCCCTATCTATGTAAAGAAAAACACATACTGTTTTTTTGCCCCCTTGTAATTAGTAAAAATGATTTGGTCTCCCTATCAAAAAAATTCTATCTCCGCCATTGAAACATGTAGGTATGTCATGTATGCTTGTGCTATGATGCTCGGACTCGGAGTGCAGTGTCGACCTGTGTACGGATCCAAGTGTCGGATCCTCCAAAATTTTAAGAAATTACACCAAATTTAGTGTAAAATAGCCACACCCATACCCACACCCACACCCATGTCCTATCATTTGGACACGGGCACTTTGGCAAAATAGAAAGGTCTGAGCATCACAATGTTTGTGTATGTACATATCATAGCTATTGGGAACTCTCCCCTCGTTCCAACGTCCCGAAATGCACGTCCTGTCCTGAATTCTGGATTATTTTCGTCCTAATTCATAAGGGAACTCGGTCCAAATCGCTTTAACCATCGTATCGAAAAGTAAAAGGTCAGCATCGTAGAATCTATCATTCGCTTGCTTTTAACGATGGAGAAGGAGATGAACAACTCGAAGGAGACTTCGAGTCGTCACTGGAAAGAGGTCAAGAAATTAGAGTGGTCGTTGTACAAATAAAATGTTATGGCCCTTTACAGAGGTTTTTTTATTGAAAAAGAAAAACATATGGATGGGAGTACGAAAGTAATGATAAATATATATTCTTACTTTTTTACTTCTTTGTTTCAAGTAATCGAGTCTTGATTGTTACCTGGTTCTTTTTTTTTCAACATTGTTTCTTACCCAACTCTTTTAACGCCTTAAGAATATATATGCATTTATATGTGTGTGTGTTAGTTGTTACCAATAAAAACGTGCCGCGTTCCCAACTTGTGTACCAATTGATCCTACCCACGACGTACCTAAAATTTACCAAGTCATATTCCTCGTTCTAGTACCCGTCCCGAAGCGTTTCACGCTCCTGTTAACTATGATACATATACATGTATATGTAAGTAAATGCAAGATGTTCCCTCGTCCTACATTGGAAATTGTGGACTTTGATTGTGATAGATAATATCCACACATTACAAATACGCTTATGTAGCGAAATAGGCTTTCAGACTCGGGTCATTACAAATTGTATCAGAGCGGAACTCCGTGCGTAAGGCTTGCTAGCTTGCCATGGGTACGATCTTGGTATTTATTTGGATTTGGGTGGGCCTGTGGAAGCTAAGTGGATCCAAGATTCTTGTGCTCAGTGGCTAGTGTGTGGGGCTTATGTTGTGGACTGGGTTTTGGGGCTCGGGGTGTTACGAAAAAAAGTCTATTTCCACTATACTACTTACTTTCTTCACTACATTAATTTTGAATATGCTTGTGCAGATAAAACTGTCCTATTCTTTCACTTACGACATGAATTCTTTAAATTAAAGTTACGATATACTCCCTCTGTCCTACAATAATCCGTAAAGATACCTTTTGGGCGTTCCACAATAATCAACAAAGTCCCAAAATGGAAATGGGACCCACTTGTCATACTCACAACAATTCCCCACTTTCCCAACTTTCTTTCTCCTTCCCAACCATCTGCACTCACAACACATCACTTTTTTCTTTTTTTTTTTTTCCCTTAATTTTGTGCCCTCCTATTTGTGAGGGAGTACTTCATTTGAACTATTGTGATGAGTTGAAATGCATATGCAGATTGAGGTCATAGCTATGTTAGTGACATTCAGTAGTCCTCTATCTGGATTATCTTTTGTCTTTCAATACTACAAGAAGAAGCACAATGCATGAGACTGACAATGAAGAAAAATTATATGAATATAGTAGTTTTTTTCCTTGATATAATTTCATTTGAAGTGATGTTTATGGATTTAGTTAGTGTTAAATCATATAATGTAGCAGAAACACACTCTCCTGCATATATGCTTATTTTATGTAAATTCATACATATGTATGTTTGTGGGTGTCTCTTTTATTTATATGCACTTGAGCCAACTGTGTTTCTTTACATGCAAGTAAGTTCAGGAAAGTAGGAACACACAAAGATTTTTTTTTTTTTTTGAACTTGTAAAGAATATATCCCCTCATAAGATAAGCCCATTTCGAAATTTTAAAGACAAAATAAAACATTTCCTAACTGACGTTTTAAAAACTACGTCAGTTTTCAAAAACATAATTTTTTTGGTCTATTTGACTTGGAAGGTTAAAACATTGATTTTTGTCTTTTAGAACAAGGTGGTAACTTTAGTTAAAGCAACCTACTGCCCCCTAATGTCTCGTGTGGTCACTCTGGATCTAACTTACTTCAAGACATACTTAGAGAATATGTCACCAAATTTCAAAGGATGATAATCAATCTTCATAAGCTGAACTGAAAAACTGTGTTTTGGTTTCAGGAAGGATGAGCAGCCGCTCAAGCAGAACACTCTATGTTGGGAATCTTCCCGGTGATATTCGCGAGAGAGAAGTTGAAGATTTGTTCTATAAGGTTTGTTTTTGTATATTATCTAAAAGGAGTTGCAGTGTGTTTGTGAATAGGGCTTTTTTTATAGGAGGTTGTGAATAGGGATTTTATTCTGGAATATAGAGTTCAGGCATTGATTTTTTACTCGCGCTTCAAGAAAATGAATCTGAAGTTGCAAATGAATAAGTATACATTTGAAAATTTTCATGACCTGTGAGGAACTATGTGCTTGTGTCTACCTACTGAACCTACATATGCTTTAAGGGGAGGCAGCTTCAGGAAAGATGCCTTCCCCAGGGTCCTCATGCTGTGGTGTCCCCTTGCATACAGTGCTTCAGCAAGCAGGAAAACAATTGAAGTTGTAAAGTGGGGAGTGTTTGTTATGAAATTAAGAAAGAATGATGTGCTTTCTCATAGGAAACAAAATCTTTTTTGATGTTAAAATTTACGCATTAAAACCTTTTGTTTATTTGAATTTGCATTTCCTGAAACCAATCTATCGCTTTTAAAATCCCTTCTAGAGGATCGAAAAAGGTGTGATCGTAGCAGGCAATTAAACAAAGTGTCGTTTCACTATTTTGCTATGCCATTCTTTCTATTTAAGTTTATGCTTTGAACCTGTTTGATTATGGATCTCTTTTTCTGCAGTATGGACCAATTGTTGAGATAGATTTGAAAATCCCGCCAAGACCCCCTGGTTATGCCTTTGTTGAGGTGAGCATGCATTTAACATGTATTTCCAAGTTCCTGATATTTATGCCGTCAAGATTTCACAACATATGCCTAGATTTTCTTTGTTCTCACATTATGACTACAGTACTACACCTTATTTCACCTTTTACACTAAGAAACTCTTTTGGACTATTCGTTATTTCAGTTTGAAGACCCTCGTGATGCTGAAGATGCCATTCGTGGCCGGGATGGCTACAAGTTTGATGGGCAACGATTACGAGTTTGTCATCTTCCTTGATATATTTTACTATTGCCAACATCATTTTCACGGTGGATGCTCAGTGACTTCAATTTTGTGATTTGCAGGTTGAGCTTGCACATGGTGGAAGAGCTTCATCATCAGTTGATCGCTATGGTAGTTACAGCAGTGGAAGCAGTCGTGGCGGAGTCTCTAGGCGATCTGATTATCGCGGTATATTGTATCTCCTATCATCTCCTTTGAATAGTAGTCACTTCTAGCTTAAAATGTTGCCAAAAAATTTCTCTGCAGTTCTGATCACCGGATTGCCCTCCTCTGCTTCATGGCAAGATCTGAAAGTAAGCATTATTTTTCCCTCTCCAATGATATATGTGCATCTTTTATTCCTGGTTCTCCCCCTTCCCCTACCCCAAAAGCACCAACACGTGGAAAAAAATTAAAATAAGAAAGAAAGAATGAAGATTGACATTCCTAACATGGAGTTTTGAATGGGTATTTTTAGGATCACATGCGCCAAGCTGGGGATGTCTGTTTCTCTCAAGTTTTCCGTGATCGTGATGGTAAGTTGAATTAACTTTTGGCTTTTACATTGCTCAAGTGTTTGGAAATTATTATTGGGCATCACTTCTTGTAAAATGGTAAATCCTCCAGCTAGCAAGCACACTGAGGGTGTATTTGTTTGCTCTTAATGAATGAGTCTTAATGGTAGAGTTTAAAATAAGAATGACTAAAATAGCCTTCACTTAATTTCAGAACTCATTAAGACTCATTCATTAAGAGCAAACCAATACACCATAAGTGCTCATGGGGAGATAGTTTCTGCAACAATGTGGCTTATGGATAGGAGATATTATATTGTTTCTAGCACTAGATCCTGCATTTGTGGGATAGAAGCTGGTCAGTGACTATGGTTATACTTCTGTAAGAAGTTGTGTTCTTGACAGTCAAAGGCAGACTTCATAAAACAGTCAATTTTTGTCTGTAGTTTGACATCAATCTGTGAGGTAGGAAGAAGAAAACGTTTGAAATAATTGATAGAAGGATCAGACGCGTCTGGCAGCCGTATGGTACAATTGTGTGCTAACTGCTAACACCAATAATTGATCTTAACTTGAAGATATTCAAAAGATTACTTTGAGTAATTCGTTCTCAAAGTTATTAATATGGTCAGATCACTACATGATGAGAGGACAGTACATTGATCTGACTGTTTAATGACAATATTAATTTCTCTTGCTTCAGCCCTCCAAATGTTCCCAAGTTTTATTTTTCCTGCATTGTTTTTGGAAAAGTTCTTTATTTATTCCTGGAGTTGTAAAGAGTTGAACAATATTTACTGTGATTTGTGAAATTTAAATTTCAATATGTTGCTAATAAACACGAGCCCTGCATAGTAAAATGTACTAGGTGACCTTGCATGCAATATGAAAACAATGAGACGGTAATGAAAGAAAAAAAACATTATGTCATACCAATCAGTGACAGGTAGCCACACCACCCTATTCTTTGTGCAACCTAAGCCAAGTAAGATACAAAAGGAGGCACAAATCAAGAAAATTGTTCTTTAAACCCTATAACTAGAGAGTGAAAGTTGCTCTCTAATTTATCTGTTAAATCTCCCCAAGTTATGCTTCCTTCGCTGTATGTCTTGAACATTGCCTGGCATTGATTTCCATCACTTCTGCGTCGTCCTTGACGATCTTTAATGATACTTTTGTGTTTGTGTATGCCGCAGTGTTCATAGGCTAAACTAACTTGGTTTTTTCCTCAAAAGACCTGCCTGCATTTTTTATATTCATTTGTTTTTTCGTTATTCTGCTAATCTACTAATGTGAAGTCGCATATTATTGTGTATTTCTAAATGCTGGGTTGTGTCAGAAAATTTAAATTAATGTTAATGCTTTGTTGCAGGAAGAGATAGCATCTTTTTGCATCTCCTAGTGTGGATGAGTATTTCCATATTTTGGAAACAAGTAAAAATAACTTTGTATTATCCAGAAACTTTGTTTCGATGCTGACTGTTTTTTGTTTTTTTTTTTATTTGGTAGGCATGAGAGGAGTTGTGGACTATACAAACTATGATGATATGAAATATGCAGTAAGTTTCTTAAGATTTCGACTCAATTAGTTACCTTGGAACTCTCTCTCTCTCTCTCTCTCCCCCTACCGCCCCCTCTGTTCCTGCATTTCGGCTTTACTGTTTAGAGGGTAAAATCTGTTGATTATAAGCCAAAAAGTTTAGTTCTTTCTTGATGTGTTTTCTCATTTATTCTCACTCGATTTGTTACTCCATTGCAGATACGGAAACTTGATGATTCTCGTTTCCGGAACCAGTTCTCCAAAGCGTACATCCGGGTATGTCATGATGTATTTGGTGAATCCTGCTTTTCTGTTAATATTGCCATTAATCTACTCTTTTATTCGCAAACTTTAGGTGGAGGAGTATGATCGAAGGCGTAGCTACTCTAGGAGTTGCAGTCCTTATTCAAGAAGCAGAAGTCCTAGTGGCAGCTATATCAGCAGGAGCAGAAGGTACACTTTTATTTTATTGGCAACTAAAGATGCAGTGGATTTAGTTAGGGCGTGTTAACCCAGATTAGTTGTGTTATGCAGCGATTCTCCCCGAAACAAGTATTCTCGTCGTTCTCGTTCAAGATCTATCTCGTCAGGCTATCATTCTGAATCACCTCGTTCCTCTGTTTCAAGGTATGATTTTGAATCCTTCATTAAGCAACAATAAAGGAAAAGAGATGTTTAACCTATAGAACTTTTCTTGTGCGTTTGGCTTTATTTGAGTTTGTAAGGTTCTTTTTGTCCATAGGCTATTATATCTTTTGATGTTTTAGCATTACATGTTCAATTACTGTTTTAAAGGGGTGGAAATGGTTCGGTTTAGCTCGGTTTGGACAAATTTAGAAGTCAAACCGCTAGCATCGGTTTGGAGAAATTTCAAACCGAGCTAAACCATAAAAAAGTTTAGACCGAGCTAAACCAAACCGCTATGATTTGGTTTGGTTCGGTCTAAACCGCGGTTTGATTTGCGGTTCGGACCACGGTCCAAACCGCGATCTAGACCATGGTAATTTAGTTAAATCAGGCAGTGCAACTCTAACAGATGATCACAAGATCATTGTGCACATTAAAAAAAAGTTCTAAAACAAAGGACAATAACAAGGTGAAATCCGGAGAGGAACATAAATGGGAAGGGGAAAACAATAACATAATAGCTCCTTACTCCAAATGAGACAGTGAAATAAATTAACATGAAAACCACAACTGAACAAGAGAAAGGAATGGGAAGACTCACGAGGGATCAGTGCACATCCAATCTCCTTCTCTTAGACGAACATTAGGGTTACTTTTAGGTAAGCCATCACCTCTGAATGATCCACGCCCCTTTCCAGGCCCATCAAAACCTCTTCCAGAAAACCTGCCACCAAAATCCCTTCCACGACCATAAGGAGGCGAATAGTCTCTGTATCTACCCAGATTGAAGAGAGCAGTGCTCGTCGTCGATTGATCGTCGTTGATGAGAGAAACCACCGGCAGCGGCAGAGAGAAAATGGGAAGAGAGAGAAACGATTTGGGAATATTGAAAGTTCAGAGAGGCGCTGAGTTTTTGTTAAGGTGTTATTTAGGGTTTTTAAAAATTAAAGGCTGAGGTTAACTAAGATTTTGAAGGGACGGTCAGGATTGCGGTTTCATGGTTCGGTTTCACGGTTCAAACCACGGTTCGATCTTAAACGGTTCGGTTCGGTTCGGCTCGGTTTGGCTCGGTTCGGTTCGGTTTGGTTTAGGAGTACCAAACCCCAAGCTGAGCTGAACCACAAAACTGAGCTAAACCATTTATGCCTAAAAACCGAACCAAACCACACGGTTTGGCTCGGTTCGACTTCAAACCGCGGTTTGAGCCAAACCGCTTCCACCTAGGGATGGCAACGGGGCGGGTTCGGGACGGGTTTTGCATTTCTCAAACCCGCCCCTATAGTCATCTACCCTTTCCCGAACCCGCCCCGCCCCGTTACTTGCACTACCCGAGCCTGCCCCGATTGAAAGTTTTCAACCCAAAAAATTAAACCAAACAGAAAAATAAAGAACAGAAATAGAAACAGAAACAGAACAGAAACAAAATGAAAATGAGAGTTATACTACAATATAAACCAATATAAGTAAACACCAAGGAAACACCAACACATTACAGTCATATTACAATATAAACCAACATCTCTAACAATCCCTTGGCAATTTCGACCCAAAATATGCGTTTATTATTATACGCCATTGAAAAAAACAAAAACAATAATAATTCCAAAACTAAATAACTAAACCCAGAATGAAACCATATTAGTTGCGATAATTTGATGAAAAAATTATGAATTATCTATTTTTAGATCTGGAAATAAGCCAACAAGAAATCCACTATATGAAAATTGAAATCTAAATCGAAATGGGATGAATCGACTGACTGTGAGAGAGATAGATTAGAGAGAGAGAGAGGAGATACTAACCAGATTCACCCGACTCTGATGAAGTATAGGTTAGGTTTTCAATTGGCGGGTTAGGTTTTGTTTTCGCGCTAGTAGAGAGGCAAATCAGGCGATGGCGTCGCGTGGCGATGGCGATGGAGAAGGCGAACTGTGGGCTTGCGGAGTGCGGTGGGGTGCGGCGCTGTGGGAAGGCCGGAAGGGGAACTGGGAGTGGGAGAGAGGGAATAGAATTGGGAGAGGCGTAATTCGTAAATGAACGGGGAGGAACCCTAGCGTCGCCTTAGTCACAGGGCCCAGGGGTATTTTTGTAATTTAGTATATAATCGGGGCGGGTTAGGGGCGGGTCGGGGGTAAACCCGAACCCTATAAAAACCCGCCGGGTTTTCAATATTGAGTCCCAAACCCGGCCTATTAGGGTCGGGTCTTTTCGGGTTCGGGCCGGGTTTCGGGTTTTTGCCATCCCTACTTCCACCCCAGTAATACTAGAATCTACAAATCCTGGGGAAACTGGTATTCTCAAATTCCACCCGAATCAATATTGTGGGAATGTTTCTTTTTAACCAAAAATACCCTTGTACACAAGTGAGATGCATTGCATCCAGGTGAGAATGAATGATTTCTCGTTGAAGTATTCTGTTCTCTAGCTATTTGAGGTGAGAAGAGAACACAAAACAATAGAAGTCCCTAGGGAGATTGGCGTTCCATTAGAGCAGACTAGCAGTTAATAGCCATACTCTGCTTAATCATTGTGACAAGCGGACTCGTTTGATTTGAGGGCATTAAGCCCGTTTCCCTTACCCCACTTTTTGTTTAGAGAAGTTATCTGTATATTTTCCAGAATAAGCTTTGCATAATAAATCGGAAAAAGAAAGTTCAATGTATGCTTCTATATCTGGTTTCCTGCATCTATGTTAGTTTGATGTTGTCAACACAAATGTCAAATACTTTCTCTGTTCTGCTCAAAGAGGCTTATTTCTTCAGTGTCCACTTAAAGAGTATTCTGTTTCCAAGTAAGCTTATGAAACTATTGAATTTCTAAATTTATTCTTGTTAAGTTACACTTATATTAACAAAATTATTTTAATCCTTAGATTTTTTTTAATTTTTTTTTGAAACATATTTGGCTTTCAAACATGAGCCATTTGAGCGGAATGGTGGGGTACCATCTTTGGTGTTGTTCATCTTTACTCCGTTGTCATTACTACTACAAAGATATTTTTCTATTGTTGAAAGGTGGATGGAAGTTGATTGTGAAAGGGTTTAAAAGGTTGCTGGCTATGATTTCATGATTATGAGGGTTGAATTGTTTCTTTTTTAGATTGGCTTCCCTCGGCGGTCTTGGGATCGCGTGTTAGGAACTTGATGGGATATGGTTCTTAAAGTAACTCGTGGGTTTTAGGTGGTATACTGCTCAATTAAGCACCTCTGGCAGACCCTCGAGCTTTAATGGTAATCAATTCTTACACGTGCTAAACTTGATAACAAAAATTGGTTACTTTTTTTCATCTAAAGATGGACTATGTAAGAAATAACTAATGGTGCCTACCCGCAAGTTATATTTGGATTAAATCAATGAAAATATAAGCCTGATAGGGTTTTGATACAAATGACAATATTAACCTTCGTGTTCTTTAAGAAGTTTTCTTATTCTGGAATCTGCTAATGGTTATTGCCTGGTGGAAGTTGCTTTATAAAGCTTGCATTATTTTAATTTTTCCGATGCCTTCTTTGGTAAGTTGTCTAAAGTTGTAACGATTCGAGCCCGCAAATTAGGGATGGCGAAAATCCCGAACCCGCAGTGGCCCACCCCTAATGGGAAGGGTTTGGGAAGCCTTTTTTAAAACCCGTCAGTTGTGGGACGGGTTTGGTATTCCCTCGAACCCGCCCCGTTTAACCTGCCCCGCATAATATATAGGTTTATTTTAATAATTTTCTTAATATTAATAATATTTATATATAACACATGAGTATATATTTGATGATGAAATGTAACATTTGAATTTTATATAATATTATAGGCTTTTTATTCTCGTGAAAGAAAAAAATGAAAAAAAAAAATAGCTTTGCTTAATGAAATAGTGAGATTTTTAAAAATGTTATAGAGCAAACGGGGCGGGGGCAGGTTTTGGTTTATCCCGCTGCCATCCCGACCGAAAACCTCACCCCCTTACATTTCAGCATGCACTGACCCGCTGAGCATAAACACCTGGGCTTACTGCAGGCCCACCCAAAAGTCTAATGTTGGTTCCCAGTGGTAGATTGTGGATAGTTATCAATCTAACACAAATCTCACATGGTTAGGGATGTCACAAAAGCGGACTAAGGTGTAGCCTCTCTGCTTGTGGCAACACGTTTTTTGTTTTTTGCCTTATGGGCATATTGGGTAATGAATTTATTTGTTTTGGAATTTTTTCAGATCTCGATCAAAATCTCGAAGTCCACTATCCCCAGTAAGTAAAAAAAAAAAAAGGGGGTACCCTTTTCAGTGGTTTGGTGCTAGCACTTTTAGATTATATTTGCTAAACTTGGTCTTTGCAGCTGCCTCGTCTCAGTGGGGCAAGTAGGAGCCCAAAACGGAGTCCTAGTAGGAGCATGTCTCGATCTCGCTCACCATCTGTACGTATTATCTCTCATTCTTTGAGTTTCCATATTGCAGTTCTGAAACATTCGTCTGTCTAACGATATTTTTAATGTTTCACAGGTGAGATCGGATTGAAGCCGATTTTTGGTTTGGTGAGCTTTCTAGGCCAGCTGTGAGGAAGAGTCGTCTGGATCATCTAGACTTTGAGTCCATTTCGTGTTGTGAGCCAGTCAGAGTTACGAGTAATTAGTATTAATATTTGGATTGGGAAGTTATCAACTACTGATGTAAAATCTGTCATGTAGAATAAATAAATTTAATTAGACTAGTGTACCCTAGTTGTTGTGCATGGGAATTATTAGGTCTGAAGATAATTTTCTATGATGTTTTCTTGTCTGTTTGGAAACCATTTACCTGTACCTCTTACTACCTTTGTCCCAAATGAAAGTCAATCTTTGGTCTTTTTTTTTTTTTTTTTTTTTATTACACAGTTCCCTGCCTTCTGGGTTATTCCCTGACCACTAGGCCTACCGGCCCCATGCCCTAACAGAGGTAAATCGCGGATATCCACTGCGCAAGAAGACTTCTTATACTCCTACCCCAGGAGCCTTCCTACAACTCGGTAGTTGAACTCCCCACACCGAGGCTGGCCTCAAAGAATGCTGCTTCCTTAACTGAATGGATGTGCCCGGGGGACTCCTAAGGACCCTGAAACCCAGGATAGAAACATAAATCACAAGGATTCCCCTTGAGGGGAATTGAACCGGTGACCTCCCCTTCGGGAGGCCACCAAAGTAACACCAGTACCACTGGGCCAAAGCCCATTAGGTAAAGTCAATCTTTGGTCTTGATTAGTGTTCATATTGTTTGAGGTATCCCTTCCGTTTCAAAATAAAGAGAATCTTCTTCCATCTAAGAGGAGATAGTCGTTTCTTTAGTATCGGACCACATCTAAATGTGTGTCCCATTTGACTTTTCAAACATTTTAATTTAGTGATTTTGAAGCTTTAATTTTGATTATTTTTACGAACGCTTTGAAAATTATTGATAATATACACCGCCGTTAGGTAATACTCCGTCCCTAAATATTACAAGTTTTGAAAATTTAGTGATTTTTGAAGCTTTAATTTTGAAAATGAAATTAACTTTTTGGAACAAAGGAAAAGGGGAAATGGGACAAACATTTAGGGACGGAGGGAGTATTAAATTTTATCCTTGATCAAAGCTAATTTAGTTCAGATATTTATTAAAATTATTTTAGGGCGAACGGAGTACTCGAGATTGTTATATTTCTTTCGTTCCACCTCCACCTCTCGGATTTTTTTTTTTTTTTGCTTCATTTCACTTTAAATCAGACTATCAAAAATTGTAAATTATCTTACTATTTCTCTTGATCATTTTTTCTCTTACTTTACTTTTATATTTACAATACCAATAACTTATTATTCTTTCCGTTCATTCTTTCTTCTACTTTAATTTTTATAATCACAATACCTCTTTTTTACCTCTCTTTTCCTTAATAACGGCGTCCAAAAAGCTAATCCAATTTGAGTTGAAACGGAGGGAGTATATCATCGCTTTCACCAGTTAATACTCCCTCCTTCCCATTTATATTTTTCACCATTTGATTTATGCACAAAAATTAAGAAAAAAGTGATGTGTTGTAAGTGTAGATAATTGGGTAAGAGAGAGAAAATAGAATAACGAGCTATTGTTGTTAATATGACAATTGACTCATTTTAATTTTAGAAAAAATAAATCTTTAAATGAAACACTCATTTGAGAAATAATTGAACTTGTAAATGGGATGGAGAGAGTGGGTTAAATGACATGTGTAAGTTGTGGTACGTTGGTATATATCATCATGAAAAATTCTTATTGATATGTCATTAAAATAACGCTATCTCCGTTCCCAAATAAATATCTTCGTTTCAAAATAAATACTGTAAATTTGGATATTTTTCTTGGAACGGTGGAGGAATCTTTTCACGAACTTGCAAGGCAGCAGCCATTGAATTCCCAATTTATGCAATCCGGATTGCAAATCACCGCCCCACGTTTGGATGTCTAGTTACCAAATTTCTAATTTACAATTTCAAATGACAAAAATACCTCTACTCCTAAAGGAGCACTATATATATATATATATATATACTTCCTCCGTCCCATCAACATTGATACCAAATTTCTGGGCACGGGGATTAAGGAAAAGTAAGTGAGAGAAAAAGCGAAAGAAAATGTTGTGAGTATGAAGAATTAAATAGGAGACAGAATGAGTGGGAGGAATAGTTAGGAGAGAAAATGTTGTGAGTGTAAAAGTGAAGTAGGAGAGAGAATGAGTGGGGTAAATAGTGAAGATTCCTTTACTATTTTGGACAGTATCAGTTTTGGTGGGACGGACCAAAAAGGAAATAAATATCAATTTGGCTGGGATGGAGGGAGTATATATATATATATATATATATATATATATATATATATATATATATATATATATATATATATATATATATATATCTTGTAAAACCTAATACTATTTCCTTTCTCCCAAAATGATTTTCCTATTTTTCAATTATAATTATGAAGATACTTTAATAAAAATTTTAAAATAATTTAATTATCCTACTAATGAACATCTAAAAATTATTATTGATAGTATTTATTATGGGAGTTGGTCTTATGAAAAACGCATTTTTTCTGTCACTTAGGAAAAACGTGTTTTGTGTTTTCCTGTTTATGCCAGTGCCTGTTTAACAAAGTGTCAGTGTGACAAAGTGCCAGTGAATGTGTAACAAAGTGCCAGTGAATGTGTAACAAAGTGCCAGTGTAAAAAAGTGTCAGTACCATTTTAACAAAGTGCCAGTGTAAAAAAACACTGGCACTTTGTTAAACTGGCACTGACGCTTTTTACACGGGCACTTTTATATACATGAACTGGCACTCTTCACACTGACACTCTGTTACACTAACACTAGCACTTTGTTACACTAACATTTTTGCTGGCTTTCAAAAACACAAGCACTGGCATTCAAAAACACATGCACTGGCATTCAAAACACATGCACTGGCACTCAAAAACACATACACTGGCACTCAAAAACACTGATAATAATTTTTGATGGCTCTCAAAATTACAAGCACTGACACTCATAAACACATGAACTGGCACTCCAAAACACATGCATTGACACTCAACAACACAAACACTGGCATCTAATTACCCAATCCACCAACCCATCATGCAGAGGATTGGCTTCTCAAAATCCCAAAATCATTATCCAACTGTTCTCTCTCTCTCTCTCATCCCTTGGTCGCTCCATTGTTCCTGCATCTGTTTTCTCTCTCTCTCATCCCCTTAATTTTCGATCATACTTACACGAATCAATCAATATCAAGAAGAAGCTGTTAAAGAAGAGATTACGAGGAAGAAGAAGAAGAAGATATGCCGTCATTAGAGGAGCAATTGTTTCTTCCATCAACGCCGGGGAAATTCAAGATTGACCGTTCACACACCATGAATCGTACTTTCCACCGCTGTAACGTCTCCACCGGCACCATGTTCTTCTGGGCTCTGTTCTTGGTTGTCTTGACCGCCTCCTACCTCGGTTTCCAAAGCTACAGCGATTCCGGTAGCCATTACTTCTGTTCTTCCCGGGGAAATCTCCATTGGGAGAAACAAGTCCGTCATTCATTCCGCCCAAATCCACCGATTGGCATTTCTGAAAAACGTTTAGAGAGAGAGAGAGAGAGAGAGAGAGGTGCGGGTAAAGTTTTACGATAATTTTAAAACACGTTTTTTCGTAAGCTTATGAAAAAACGCGTTTTTTACAAATTTTTGACTTTATTTATTATGGTGTATCAACAATAAATTTCAAAATTTCATTAAAATAATTAAATTAGCATAAATTTAATTTTCTAAATACCTTCGTGATAACAACTAAATAAATAATTAGGAAGATCATTTCGGACAAGTACGGAGTATAAGATTAACTCATCGTGTTAAAGACCCTCTGGATCCTTATGCAATGGTACCTGAATTTTCAATTTTCTTTATAATTTACTCCCTCTTTCGTGTATGTTCCAAAATAAATGTTGCACTTTTTTTATTAATATGAAAAAAATTTGAGCAATAGTTTTAGATTAATTTAATTATCCTAATAAAAATTTAAAATGATATACCATTATAAATATAATTAATAAAAAAAATTTAATTTGCATTAAAAGGTGAATGACCAAAATATACAACGTACTTTAATATTTTTACAATTAATGCAATGCACCACAAAGTTACCACTTAAACGTATTTGTCATTTCCGTTTCAAATAATGTAATGTACTTTGAAATACGTCGTATTATTTGGAACGAAAATTGCATTATTTAAAACAAAATTGATAAGTACATTGCATTAAATGATAACTTTGTGATACATTGTATTAATTGTAAAAAAAGTGTTAATACGAGGCTTTAATTTTTCATAAAATTATTGTTTAAAGTTCATTCACACTTACAAAAAGAAAAATTATTATGAAATACGGAAAACAGAGAAAGTAGTTATAAATGCAGAATAAATCCCTAGTACGCCGCTTCAAACCACAACCCATGCAATTCTACTAAACTAAGGGGCCGTTTGGTAGGTCGATAAATGATCAGATAGGATTATTAGGCCAATAAAAATATGTTTGGTAGATTAAGTGCAATCGTAGTAATTATCCAAAGTACAACTCAGATAAGCATATAAACACCTCTTATCCCCTTCTTATTTATCCTAAAAAAAAGGGTGCTATTATTAATCCCTGGATTAATAACCTCCTCCCTATTAATACATGCTAATCCTATCGGCCTACCAAACGAGCGCTAAATTTGTAACTTAGATAACCAACGTACTTGTGTACTCCGTATATTATTATTCCCTACTTTTTGAAATTACACTTTTAGGCCTCGTTTGGTAGCATGATATGATTAACCCGTATTAATAGTGAAAAGATTATTAATCCAGGGATTAATAATACCATTATTTTTTAAAATAAATATGAAGGAGATAAGAAATAATAAGAGTCGTTATCCGGGTTGTTAGGATTATTACTCCAGTTGTATTTAATCTATCAAACATCAAGTTTATTGAACTAATAATTTTATCCGATTTTAAGAAGGGCTACCAAACGCCCTTGAGTGAAAGAGAAAGAGGATTATCCCATTGTAACTACAATTACCATCTTGGGAAAATTTGTACTCCCTCCGTATCATATTGTTTGGCCAGCTTTTAATGCTTAATATAAATAATTTTAATTAAATATTAATAACTATCTAATCATTCAAATAAAAATTTAAAAATCATTAACGATAAATCACTAACAATTTTTATAGTTTCACTAGAATAATTAGATTGTAAATAATATTTGATCAAAATTTACTTATATTGTTGACCACGAAAAGTCAAATGTGGCCAAATAACGTGAGTCCAGGAAAGTACTTTTTTTATTTAATCAGTGACCCACATTCACACTCGCAACAAATTTTCACTTATTATTCACCCATCCCACTTAATCTCCTACCCACAATTATTTCACTAGCACCTTTTTTTATTTTCGTGCCAACCTAAAATATATAATTTCAAACAGGACGATACTTATTATATTTATTATTAGGTTTAAAAAGTCAAAACAAACCCTTTCTCTTCTTTTTCAAATGAAATACTTCCACCAATTACCTCCAACTTTTCACATGTAGTTCACGTACTCCCTCCGTCCCGCCCGATGTACCAGAGAAGCACGTAAATTAAGAAAAATGATGAGTGGAAAAAGAATTATGAGAGGAAAGAAGTAAATGGATATGACAAGTGAAACCCACAATTTAAATATGAGGAAAAAAAGTTAGTGAATATAACAAATGAGCCCCACAATTTAAGTATGTGAGATGAAAAAGTGAGAGAGGTTGACAAATGGAGCCCACATTTATTATCATTTTAGAAAAGGTGAAACTTCTATCGAAACACCCATTTGAGTAAAAGGTGAAACTTCGAGCGGGATGGAGGAAGTATATCATAAACACTCCCAAAAAAGACAGCATTATTAGCTCATTTCAAATGGAGTCCACACAATAAAATTTAGTCCTTAAAAAACATATTTATCTTATTTTTCTTCTTTAATATCTCCAGGGGAAAAGCCATAAAGCCAAAGTCCACACAACCAACAAAACCACATGGCCAAAAAAATATCTCGTTTTAGGGCCACGGAACAAGAGTGTTGAGCCTCCCCACCATCAACGGCGAAAGCTCCAACCACTTAAAACCATAAATAACATTTAAGAGTTCGAGCGTCAGAGCAACAAATGTTTCATCATCAAAGCAGAATGAATAAACAAGTCTTGCCTTTATGATCGATGGTGGTGATGACTTTGAAACGGCATCCTCTCTGAACCATGGCGTTGGCGGAAGCTGCTACTGCTTGACCTATCTGACCCACTGCCCGGTTGATGAAATGGGCCCCACACTTGATCTCTGTCAACTTGACTTGCTGGGAACGAAAAGTGTTGTGGTTGTTCTCTTTCCCATCCATGGTGGAACTGATTTGAAGTCTGATTCTCTGCTGCTTCTTGGTAGTTTCTGCCGTTTGATGAGCCTGATGATGGGAAAAAGTAAAAGCCACCGCGATTTTGATCGGATGATGAGGCTACGGGACCCACTTGAGCTATGCCCCCGCCACCCTATGATTGCTTGACCTTTGGGTTCTGGATGCAACTGGTGTGCTGCTGCGCATGGCTGGTGGATTTGTGGGTTGTTGAAAATAGGCCTGGAGAGCTTGGACCCTGTCGCGTGCCCGTGCAACACTTCCGGGGTAAGGAGGAATCATTGATGAGCTGACCGAGCTGGGAGCTCTAGCACCAGAGCTGTAAAAGTAAATGAAAAGTCAACCATACACTTTAATTGCATAGAAACTAGATTTAAAAAAAAAAGATACTCTGAAATCTAAGAGGTAGGTTACAATTAAAGAGATGATATACTAAAATATGAAAGTGAGAGAATAAAATATTGCAGCGGAGGTGAATAAATGAGACTTAAACTCTAGGGATTATGTAAGGAACAAAAGTTACGACATTGTAAAGGTGTCCTTTCGTCTAATAAGCAACAAGCTGCAGCCAATTGCTTTAAAATTGTTAGCACTGAGTTTCATTTGGAACGGAGAGAGCTTAATCGGGTATTTAAGATAACTGGGGTAACATGATAGATATCTCAACAGATTATGGAAAGGGGTCTTTCACAAGCCACTTTGATACTACCTCTGTCCCAAAATGAATGTCCAAAAAAATTTCAATTTTTATTACCCTCTCCCACCCCCAACCACACAAACTACCTGCATACATTTTGGTGGGTAGAACAGGAAGATTTCGATGTGCAACATTATCATGCGAATTGCTTGAAAAGAGAAGAAAATAATTGCACAAGTGTTTAGCAAGGGATTACCTTTGGCCAACAAGGAATGGGTGCACATAAGATCCTGATCTTGGGATATCAGAAGTGGTCCTAGTGGCCCTTTGGGTCATAGATGACTGCTCAGAAACACCAAGACGGCTGCTTGTTGTAGGGAAGGGAGACGAATGGTGCTCCCAATTAGGATAATGGACATCCATTGTCGGCAAAGCATAAGAAGTTAGTATCTCATTCGATGATGATTGGCTGTTCCACGGATTATTATTATAGGTAGGACCCTCAGCATTAGAATTTGACGATGAAGGATGAACTGGTCCAATGGTGTAGGTAACATAAGGGCAAGGATGAGTAGCAGATGACACAGCTGCATGCTCAGCAAATATAGCATGTTGTCCCAGAAGATCATGGTCTACAAGGAAAATAAAAATTAAATCATCTATAACTACAAAAAAAAAAGATGTTTTAATGTTTTAAAATTAGGATAAATCTTACATGCAGTTGACGAAAAATCCCCTTCGCTGAAAATATACAAAATATAGCATGTCAGAAGAAGAGTTAACTATATATAAAGGTACATGCATAAATATGTCGATGTGTGCAAACCATGCACAAATGATAATTAACCACTATTTGCTCAAGTACACTGATAAATGAAGAAACATAAGTAATCAATCATCCAAGAGAAATTGAAGAAAACAATGTAGCATATGCAATATCACACCGAAAACTAAAAATTCTATGCAAACAAGAAAATTAGGGAACGGCGTAACAAACTATCTAAGAAATAGTACTGATATCGATGCTCAATACTGAGGACACATTACAGAGTCGCTGCAAAATTCGTGAAGTATGGGGAGAACTTCAAACATTTCGCAGGAAGTAACAAATGCAAAAATATTTAAGCAAAATAATGCTTTGAATACATACAGTCGCACATACTGTCTGGGAAGAGACCACCACAAATATTGATGCAAGCGAAAGAAATGACACATCTAAGCAGTTCCAATACACTCCCTCCGTCCAGTAACGATAATCCTATTTTTGTAGAGGTTAATTAGATTGAACTTTGAAAAATGATTTAGGAAAAATAATTATCCTAATGAATTCTAAAAATTGTTTTTGGTTGTATTTATAATGGTGTATCAATAGCAAGTTTTGAATTTTATTGGGATAATTATTTTTTCCCTAAATCTTTCGACAAGTTCAATCAGATTAACCACTAAAAAGTGGGATTATCATTCTGGGATGGAGGGAGTACCTAACAACATAGAATCACCTCAGATGGAGCAATAATAATTAAAGTGCACTTACTCCAATGAAGGCACTCTTGTTAACCCACTGAAAGGACACCAGTGAACTCCAAATGACTGCAATTGAAACTCACAATTTAGTCAGCAAAAACATGACATATGTTCCAGCATGCATTTCATCTGAAGAGCTATGACAATAAGGATATGTTTGGCAACTACAATTCCAAGCTTTGGAATTGAAATTGGATGAACAAAATGAATTACAAGGACTAAAAATTTCCCATCCAATTCCAATGTCAAGAACTTGGTATTGGGGTGCCAAACACAACCTAGATGTTAATAAGAGATGCTCAAGACCATTATATGCAAAATACTTTAAAAATAGACACTCATAAGTACAACAATGTACATTTCATTGTCCATGTGATGAACAGAATCAACCTTGGATTCATAACAAATTTAAAATATCAAAAAGAAAAGAACACTTAGATTTATATTTGCCCATCTTTGCATGTTGCTGAGTGCAAACAGTAGATAACATTCAATCTCATGAAACAACTGATTACTATTCTCTTGTTCACATGACACGACATAGGTATAGGAGTGCCTATTTTACACTACATTAGATGCAAAATCGTAATTTTGGCTGACCCGACACCCGAATCAGTACGCATACCAGGTTCTCGTAGGCGAGTCCAGCCTGTTCTTTACTATTAGCTCCACCAAAGTTTTAATGGAAGCTGCTGCAGACTCGAGCTACAAGCCTCCGCCAGAATTCAGGATTGATAGTTGGGATCCACTCATTGAAATTAAGTTGACGGATTCAACTGAGCTTTGGCTCATTCAATGGCCAAAATATTATTCTGCAGATCTTGACGGGCAGCAAGCGTCATTGGACCTTAATGGGGACAGGGAACTGCAAAAATTTGAAGTTTCCGGAGGAAAGTTGTTTAAAGTGCTCAGTCACGCATATTAGGAAACAGATGCAACAGTTTTTCAATCTTCTGGTTCAGAGTCAAAAGTATTAGGCCAAAGCACTCACAGTCAGCAAGTGGCTACCGAACCTCAACACATAGAAGTGGACGTAAAGCACTTTATCTCTGGAGAAAGAATCATCTAAGTCTTCAAAGAGAAACAATGAGCCATCTAGGTCCATGGACCAATCGGTTCAGGATTCAGGGGGAATCATAGTGCAGTAACTTCAACGGAAACTGGGGAACATTCTCAGGAAAGAAATCGAAGACGAGAAAGAAGGAATAGACGTTGAGGTATCATATTCTCCAGTTTGTTTACTTAATGCTTTCACATTCTGAGGGGACAAGAAAAAGTTATATCTTAATTCTGGTTAAATTCAATGGATAAAGGCCCATTACATTGTGCCGAGGAATTTTCATATGTATGCACACTTATTCATGTTGGGATGTAACTTTTGAAGCTATAAATATTGTTTTTTTAGCTTTGTGGATCTTGTCGTGATGAAGAAATATGCCCTCGTAGTACATATAAGAAAAGTGTGCCATGACATTAGCCAATCCCTTTTTCACTTACTTGTAATCTCCTTGGTCAGAGTTCAACCCTATTAAACCAAATCAACATAGCCACCCCCCTTCCCCCGGGCAAGGGTAAGAAAAGAAAAGTTGAGAGGGAGTGGAGTGGAGTGGAGTGGAGAGGAGCATGACTCATGCTCCTCTCCCTGCATGAGTGAGCCACACATATGATGACACGCGGGTGAGATGGATTGTGGGAATGAAATCATGTGGTGGTCAACAAGAATCTTATACATGATACATCATAAATAGTGTGGTTTTCAGCCCCGAATAACATGAATAAGATGCAGCAAAAGGAAGATAGTTCATTCATTCCTGTAGGAAGTTTAGGTCTTAACATTTCTTAACTTGAAGTGATCAATTTACAGATACAAACTTAAACAAAAAGGTCGCTCCATTAGGATTTGCAGAAATGTTTTTTTTTATGTTCATTATTCAAATTTCAGGCCTCATAGTCCATTGACAATCCTAGAGAATCATCATGACATCACGATCACCATTAAAGGATTTTTTTTTTTCTTTCTTAAAACTAGTACGTTGAAAATGAAAAGAAAAAACATTTTTGAAAATATCGACCCCATAAAAAGAAGTCACAAAAATCAAATCTGGGAAAATGCAACGTCGATTTGTGATGGATATTTTCAGATATACTCCCTCCGTCCCATACCTAGGTGCCCAGTTTGACTTTTCACATAAATTAAGGAGAGAGTATTATATTGAAAGTGTTGCGAGTGTGAAAATAAAATAGGAGAGAGAATGAGTGGAGTGAATAGTAAATTATAATGGTGTTGTGAGTATTAAAATAATGTAGGAGAGAGAATGAGTGGAGGGAATAGTAAAGATTCCTTTCCATTTTAGGAAATGTGCACGTAGGTTTGGGATGCCCAAAATGGAAAGTGTGCACGTAGGTATGGGACGGAGGGAGTAAAACAGCAAGAGCATGCAAAATGAAGATTCTACCGATGAAAACATAAATTGGCATACATGCAGAATTTGGGTCCTCTGATCATATACTTGTAGTAAATTACAGTGTTCTAAAAGTCGCTCGCCTATGCAGGTAAGGTCTCACCTAGACGCTAGGCGGCCATGAAACGCCGCGATTAATTCTAAATCCGCCTAAAAATGCGTTCAGTTAGAAAATCGTCGAAGACGCCCTACGACCAACTAGTCGAGCTGTGTGCCGCTACCGTCGAGATCCGCCTTGATGTTTAAATATTTTTTAAAAATATTTAGTCCTAAAATCGTGTCTTTTCTTATCGGGACAAATCCCAAAAATCCTCGATGAAGACTGGAGTCGTGAATTGATTCATTAAAATCTAAATCTAGGGCTTAAAGACAAAATTCTCAAATCAGTTTTCCTCTTCAACTTAGTTATCTCTTCATTTTCATCTTTGACATGTCATTTTCGACACCGATTGTTGAGTCAGGGCTGGAGTGGCTTCGTCACCCTCCTTCATCTCGCATCAACATCTAGTTATTTCACTAGGATATTATAAATCATGTCTGAACTCTCGGCCCCGCCTAGGCGCTCTAGGCGCTAGGCCCAACTCCGATGCCTAGCGACCGTCTAAAGATTTTTAGAACCTTGGTAATTTGAAATATTCATATCACATCAGCAAACCTATCGAAGCTTATAATTAACCTGAGTATGTTACACAAGTATATTTCAGTAGGAGTGATACTGCAGCCTAAAATCAACCAGGCAATTTTAAACTAATATCCATTGAATTCAGTGACTTCTCTAATTGAATTGAGTAAAAATGGTCGGCTTCAAAATTGCAATAGTGGTTTTAAGTCCACATTGTTCAACAAAGAGATAGACAATACCAGCTATCACAAGTGCTACAACAGAAAAGGAATGAAGTTTATTACTCCCTCCGTTCCAAAATGAATGACCATTTTGAATTGAAGGGTCATTTTGAAATGGTTTGCTTTTAAAAGAAAAAAAATCATAAATATTCTTGTTATTCACTTCCAAAATTTTAGTTTTGCAAAACCACAAGGGATTATGAAAAAAATATTGAAAAAAAAAAATCATTTAGGGATAAAGTTTTTTAAGGAAAAATCTAAAATTCATTTTAGGACAAAAAAAGGTCATTCAATTTGGGAAATTTGGGACGAAGGGAGTACAAAATAATCCTCAAGCTGTAAAATTCAACAAATATTTACCTAATGCATCAAGGTAACTGCAGAGTATCATTTATATATATTTAGTAGAATTTAACAATTGGCAACGTGAGGCCGGGGATTTAGAGTGGGAGGACTCCCTGAACCATGAAGATAACAAATAAAGGATTTTGTTGTCTAATATTAATGACACATTAGTGGAATAAGTGGGTAAAGATGAGTTTTAAGAATCTCACCATTTCAGAATAGCTCAAGTCATAAAGATCGTCTTCATGGGCCCAATCCTCCATGTTGAACTCAGGAAATGACCTGGAACCACCATTTGCAAAAAGCCATTGACCTTTCTCAATTTTCCGGCAGTTGGGGCACTGCATCACTCCCTTTACATTAAAGGCAGAACCAATGCAATCTGCAAGGAATAATGAGATAAATGAGAACACATATTTAGGCACTCAATGAAACAGCAAGGTAAACTTGATAGAGGTATAGAGGAAGAATAAAACATTAAGAATATTCCAAGCATCAGCGATACAAATAGTGACGGATTTGGTGCTGAATCCGAATTTGACTTGGATTTTAGCAAATTTTGGTCAGATTTGGATTCCAATTAGGAATCTCTCTCCCCCTCCTACTATATAAAGGACCGCTAGACTAGATTTTGGTATCTCTTCTTCTCTCTTCTCCTCTTGTACATATTAGATTAGGATTTTTATTTATTTTAAATTCAAGAACAAATGCTTTCATTGTTAATGGTCCTTCAAGGCTAAATTATTTGATTCGTGGATTGAGCTAATTAACAATTGAATCTTTATGCTAGGGTTTTAATTCTTCCTATCTCTCTCTCATTCTTGTTTTCTCAACATTCTTCAAGATCATTCTTAGGCTTCAATTGTATGTTAATATACTTTTGACCTTTAAATCTATTTGGGTATAAATCGTTTCACTTACATGGATGATTTATACATTGACCATTGTTGAGAAGATTAGATTTAATTGAGAACTTCACGAAAATCAATTAATCTAGGTTCTTGTATTCTTGTGTTTTAAATTGAATCTCTTGAATGTTTGTATTGCCTTCACGGAATATATAAAAAGATAAATATATTAGGGTTTTAATGTTCTTATTGACTTCACGAAAGATGTTAACATGTTAACCCTATATTTTTGTAAACGAAACCAAGAATGAGATTGAATTCCTTTTACATGATTTAAATAGCATAAAGAGACAATTGTTATGATCCCCAATCCATGAATCCCTTGCTTATTTGATTTCTTATTTGTTATTTAATTCTTGCTTTATTAGGATAATAATTGCTCAAACAACAAAACCCTTCTTGGTTACTTTGATACATTAATAAAATATACTTGTTACACACTCGTCTATGTGGATTCGACTCTTGCATACGTGCATATTACTACATTGGTAACTAGTACACTTGCTAGGTATTATAATTAGAGGGAGATTTCCTCCCTCAAGTTTTTGGCGCTATTGCCGGGAAATTGTGTAGCGAACAAGTTAATTTTATTAGTGTATGCTTGGTTGACGTTCTTTGACTCCTACCTTGGAGCCATTGAACGACGACATTGATAAATTAGGTCGGAGTTTGAAAGAGCTTGAATTAAAAGAGGGCAATCCCCTCGAAAGTGACCTAAATCCTTCTACCACCGGGATAGAAGAAGAAAAAGCCACGATGGCAATTCCATCGGCTCAAACTATGCAGGACTTTTGTCGTACTAAAGTCGATGCCTACATATCTTGTATTGTGCTAACGGAGGAGGCAAAAAACTTTGAAATTAGGTCGGAGTTTGAAAGAGCTTGAATTAAAAGAGGGCAATCACCTCGAAAGTGACATAAATCCTTCTACCACCGGGTAGAAGAGGAAAAAGCCACGATGGCAATCCCACCGGCTCAAACTATGCAGGACTTTTGTCGTACTAAAGTCGATGCTTACATATCTTGTATTGTGCTAACGGAGGAGGCAAAGAACTTTGAAATCAAGGGTCAATATTTTAACATGTTGCCCATTTATCAAGGCCTCCCGGCCGAAGACCCTCTGACTTTCTTGTGCGAGTATATGATGATAATATCTCACTTTCCAGGCAAAGTAGGTGTAACTAATGAGCAAATGAGATTAAAGTACTTCCCCTATACTCTGAAAGGGGCGGCCAGTACATGGTTTATGATGTTAACACCTAGAATCATAATCACGTGGGATCAATTGCATGATGTGTTTTTGCAAAAGTATTATCCACATCCCACGTTGGCTAATATGAGGCAAAAGATTATTGGATTTGCCCAAAAAGTAGGTGAGCCTTTTCATGAGGCTTGGGACCATTTTAAAATGATGCTACTGCAATGTCCCCCTCACAATTTTCCCTTGCCATTGTTAAATCAAACTTTTTATGACATCTTGAATCATGTTAATCAAGTCATGGTTGATAATGCAGCGGGGGACACACTAGGAGCCAAAACCTCCCGAGAGACTAATGCTTTGTTTGAGATGTTGGGTGCTAATTCCCAACAAAAGAGCACAAGGGATAAGGCTAGGGGAGTACATGAGTTAGAGGCTAATGATACTTTGGTCAATCAAGTATCTCAATTGATTGCTATGTTTAATGCTAAAGGCACCTCTTTTGTTGCTAATGTTGTGCAAGATGCTTGTTCTATTTGTGGTCTCCATACTCATGCTACTAACTTTTGTCCTAGTGGTGCACAGATTATTTATAATGATGAGTAGGTACATGCACTCAATGGATACAACCCAAGGCCTCCACAAAATAATCTATATAGCAACACCTACAATCCGGGGGTGGAGGAATCATCCAAACTTTTCATAGGGAGGAAACCAAGGTAATCAAAACAAACCCTTACATACTCCACCACCCCAAGGGCAATTTGAGACTAGGAAAGAGCCTTGGGAAAAGGCATTGAAAAGAATAAGGTTGGAGCAACAACAAGATTCAATTCAACAAAGTGCCGCCATCAAAAAGCTTGAAACTCAAATAGGGCAACTTGTTGAAGCTTTTCAAAGTCACAAGCCCGGAACTTTGTCGAGCCAAGGACATCAAGCTATGGTCATATCCATACTACGAAATAGCAAAGTGGTAAGTCAAGAGGTTAATTCTCCTTCATCTTTTTCTTCTCCTCCTATTTCTAAAGAAGATACTGAAAAGAGTACATGTGGATTGGGGAAAAAATTCAAACATTTATATACCCCACAAGCCATATATACACCCTGTGTCCTTTCCCGATCGATTGATGAGACATAAGATAAAGGACCAAATGAAAGAATTGACAGAGATGTTCTCCAAAGTTAGCATAAACCTCCCACTAATTAATGTGATTAAAAACATTCCGACCTATGCAAAAAACTTCATAAAATAAAACTCTAAAAAACATAGGTACGAAAAAAATGAGATGTTGATCATGGGAGAGAGTGCTAGTGCCATAGTTCGACAAGACCAACCACCTAAACTAAAGGACCCCGGAAGTTCCACAATTTCTTACCACGGGGGATTCTAGTGAGGTGAAGGCGATGTTAGACATTGGTGCTAGTATTAATTTATTACCATACTCTACTTACTTAAAATTGGGTTTGTCTGAGTTGCAGCCCACCAAAATGACCTCCCATTTAGCGAACCGTTCTATTAGGAGACCGATGGACATTGTGGAGGATGTATTAGTTCAAGTGGGGACATTGATAGTCCCCGTTGACTTTGTGGTTATGGATATGGTTAATGGAGAAAGTGCGTCTAGAGACCCTCCTATTCTGCTAGGACATCCCTTCATGGCCACAACTAAAACAATAATAAATGCGGGAAATGGGAAATTGTCCATGATAGCGGATGAAAGGATAGAAATCCCGATTAATGATGTGAAGGAACACCCCATGGATGATGATGGGAAAGATTGTGAGACCTTAGATGACATAGAGAACAATGAGTGTGCTAAATTAGACAAGAGTGATGGTGATAATTTTAGGGATAAAGCGGACGTCCATGATATGGCTAGTAACAACAAGGCCGACAAACACTCTTTGAGTGACGGACCGTATCACCCCCCTATACCGACCCCATAAGGAGTCGGTGTCAAAATTAAAGCCATTCTTTCCTTTTAAAGCTGAAAGTAATAATTCATGTGCTCAAATTGAGGAATACTACTTTCTTGATATATTTGATTTTTTATTACTAATATTGATGATCAAGATAGCTCATCTTATGATTGCGTTGAGAAAGATAGGGTGCTTGATGTCTGTGGAACCAAGGCACCAAAGAGTTTGGGGAAGAGGCCCCAAGAAAAAAAAAAAAAAGCCAAGAAAAAGGCCACAAAAATTCCTTGGGCTCCACCCGAGCTTATAAAAAATGGTACATTTGTGTGAAAAGTTGTAATCGTTTGTGCTCGTGAATGTGCGAGGTGGGCCAAGGGAAGAAAAGCTAAGGACAAGGAAAAGATGGCCACCTCCAATCCCAATTGTAAATGGGACTACGGTCGGGCTAACGATCTTATCCAAATGCGCTTATTGGGAGGCAACCCAAGTAGGTATGTTTTATTGCTTTATTTTAATTGTTTTGTTGTGTCATATCATCCTTTAAACCCAAGGTATGTTTTAGTTTTCTTTGCTATAAGGAAATAGCATGTTTTGAGTTTGTAGGTAGATATCTCTATGAGTTTGTGGGTTTATATGTGAGTGTATATAGTGTCACCATCCAAAAAAATTGAAAAATTGAAAAATTGAAAAATTTTGCTCCTCTCATATTTTGGGATGCTAGCAAAAGTCTATAATGAATTGAGAGCGCTTTAATTTTAAAATCTTGAGTGTTATTAACAATACGGAGATATAATTGCATTGAAACATGTAAAGTATGATTGCATCCCCTTTCACTTCCATACAATTTTTCTTGATCATTGTTACCAACTTAAGAGACCTTTATAATATCACGTTGGCATTCTCAGGGTCCCTAGAACATGTTTGCATAACTGTCAATAACACATCAATTAAGTTATTCGGAAAGTGATATATGACTATTATCTTTGAACCCAATTTATGAGTCTATAACTTTTTAGTCACTTATAAAACTTCCGCCAGAACCCTTTTGAGATTGAAAAAGAATGGAATCTCTCACAAATTGGGAGGTTATCTTAGACCACCATTCGCCTTCATTTGTACCCACATTATCCTACCCTTTTAACTTGTACACTATTTTCTTACCTTTTCAAAAAAGTGAAACTAGAAAATGGAAAATCACAAGGATTGAGGAGTGAGAGGTCAAGAAAAGGGTCATGTTATGTAATGAAAAGAGTGGCTTGAGCAAAGTATTGAATGCACATTATTCGTGATATATACGTGCAAAGAAGAGAAAAAAATGAAGAAAAGAAAAATCTGAAAAGTCTTGTCCTCTTTTATAATGAAGTGGAAAGTGACCAAAAGGAAAGAAATGTGATCAACCTCATGTGTGAAATTATGCAAAAACATAAGTTTGGGGGTTGAATCAATGGGTTGGCATGGAGCGGAAAGTTAAACTCAAAGTGAGGATATATGATGAAGACTTCTTAGTTTCACTTGCTTTAATTCGTATGTCCCTATCTTCTTTTGTAACCGTGATTCTAGCCCGAGATTTTTCGCGATACATTACAAGCCATAAAGCCATATTTGATCCCTAAAAAGTAATCGGGTTGACAGTTGTGTTAAACATGCATATGAGTGGCCTTGTGCAGAAATTTATCTTATTATCTTTGATTTAGAGCATGACACAAGTGACCCTATAAAATATTTTATTTTGATAAACAATGATCTCTCATTATTAATTCATCTTTCATTATATGGTGGAGAATTGTAATTTAGATACATTCATGTAAATATAATCTCATGTTCATGATGATACTTATAGATTATGTGTGTTGTAAGATATGATACTTATTGTGCCAACAACTTATTATATGATTGAACAATCCAAAAATATTTTATTTATTTTAATTAGTTAGTTTTATTTAAGTTTTTGTTTTACTCGAGTACGAGTAAAAGGTAAGTGGGATATTTGATGGATGTGGTTTACCCATCCAAAATATATATTTCTAAGCTTATTTTCTGTTCAAACGCTTGATAATTTAATGTATTTGTTAGTGTTTTGTAAGTACATTGGTTGAAGTGCAATAAGGCAGAAAATGGAGGATTTAAACTGTGTTTTGAAAGTTCACGGACCAAAGTGCAAAAGTGAGAAGGATGGACTAAAGTGAAGAAAGGGAGAGCGACCGCTCTAGGGATAAAGAGATCGCACTGATTGAACAAAAATCGAGGGCGAGCGCGCGGCCAAGTTTGGAGCGACCGCTCCATTTGGTTTGTGATGGAAATTCTGTGACGGATTTGATTTCGTCACAAGATTGAAGGTAGCTCCAAAGGAAATAGTGACGGATTTGCGACGAATTTGGTGTTGAATCCGAATTTGACTTGAATTTTAGCAGATTTTGGTCAAATTTGGATTTCAATTAGGAATCTCTTCCCCCTCCTACTATATAAATGACCCATATACTAGATTTTGGTATCTCTTATTATATCTTATCATATATCTTCTTCCCTCTTCTCTCGTACATATTAGATTATCGTTTTTATTTATGTTGAATTCAAGAACAATGCTTTCATTGTTAATGGCCCTTCAAGGCTAAATTATTTGATTCGTAGATTGATGTAATTAACAATTGAATCTTTATCTAGGGTTTTAATTCTTTTTATCTCTCTTTCATTCTTGTTTTTCTCAACATTCTTCAAGATCATTCTTAGGCTTCAATTGTATGTTAAGATACTTTTGGCCTTTAAATCTATTTGGGTATAAATCGTTTCACTCACATGTATGATTTATACATTGACTATTGTTGAGAAGATTAGATTTAATTGAGGATTTCACGGAAATCAATGAATCTAGGTTCTTATATTCTTGTGTTTTAAATTGAATCTCTTGAATATTTGTATTGACTTCACGAAATATATAAACAAGATAGAGATATTAGGGTTTTAATGTTCTTATCGACTTAACTGAAGATATTAACATCTTTAACTCTATATTTTTGTGAACGAACTCAATAATGAGATTGAATTCCTTTTACATGATTTAAATAGCTGACTATATTTTTGTGAACGAACCCAAGAATGAGATTGAATTCCTTTTAAATAATTTAAATAGCAGAAAGAGACAATTGTGATAATCTCTAATCCATGAATCCCTTGCTTCTTTGATTTCTTATTTGTTATTTAATTCTTGCTTTATTAGGATAATAGTTGCTCAAACAACAAAACCCTTCTTGGTTACTTTGATACATTAATAAAATAAACTTGTTCCATACTCGTCTCTCTGTGGATTCGACCCTTGCATGAGTGCATATTACTACATTGGTAACTAGTACACTTGCTAGGTATTATAATTAGATGGAGATTTCCTCCATCAGGTATCAATGTGTGTGTGCTACTAAATTGACCCAAAAGTCATCTTCCTTAATTTCATCAAAAGTAACTAAAAGGACATTCTACGAATGTAGAGAGTGGCATATCTTTTGTTCAGGAAAAGAGGGGAGAGATAATATTTAGTTGACAAGAAACTGGATCAAGGACTTTCTCCGAAATGTTATTAAGATTTTATATCCTAAACAACCTAAAGAGCAAACAAATTCTCCGACAATCTCCCATCCCAGAGTGAAGAAGCGGCGTTGCAAACTAGACCAAATATAGACTAAATATAGCTGAGAGCCTGAGACAAACACAAATGTTATATATTCTACCCATAGAAAGCATGTTCAGAAGCTTCTAGCAAAAAAAGATGCTACTAGACAAAACAAAATGTTCATAGTATCTACAACTTCACAGATTAGTAGCCCCTTCTATCATATACTTCATGGCAAGAAAAGAAAAGTATTAATGTTGTACAACTTAAAGGGAAACTGCAATGCTCTTGTACATGAAAAGATATTATTAGCGGAAAAAGTACTTCGCAGGACATCAATAATCCATAATCCATGGGTGTATCCTTTCACCAAAACAAAACATATCTCGAGTTTGTAACATTATCCACAAAGTACCCTTAAAAGTTGTCGGTGAGAAGCCAAGCACTCTTCTTTAAGGTTAACAGGTTTTCTTATCATAATCATTTGTGAAAACACTAACATTAGGCACAGAGTTAATCAAAGGTTTCCAGCCAATGAAAGCAATCCTCCCTCACATTGACTCATCGTTAAATTGAAAAAGGACAAAGAAGGAAAACAAAGATTCACTTTAAGTAATAGAATCTTTAGTGCTACTCATATTGACAGTATTCGAAAAATCGGCCTAGGCGCTAGGCGGATATAAAATGTTGGGAATAACTCCAAATCGGCAAAAAAAACGGGTTCATTCGGAAATTCGCCGCCTAGTCGAGCTGGGCGCCGCCTACCGGCGAAATCTTCCTTGCTAGTTTAATTTTTATTTAATTTTATTATTATTAGGTCCTAAAAAAGCATCGTTTCCTATTAGTATAAATAAATTCCAAAAAAATAATCAAATTGAAGACTGAAGTCGTGAATTAATTCATTGAAATCTCAAATCTGAATCTACGGTTCACACACAAAATTCCCAAATCAATTCCCCTCTCCATCTCAATTGTCTCTTCATCTTCATCAAGTTCCCAACAATTGTTGAATTGTTGAGTCAAGACTTGCTCTTCCATCTCGCAACCACATTCGTTAATCTATTTGTTCTCAACTCTATTTCACCAGGATGTTATAATTCAGGCCTAAATACTCGGCCCCGACTAGGCGCTTTAGGTGCTAGCCTCGGCTTTGGCGCCTAGCAATTTTTAGAACCATGATCATATTGAATAGCCTGAATGGCGAAAGAGGAAGACACTTCCCAAATGGTTTTTATCCATTGCATGACATAGTAGCGGAAGGGAACAGCAGCTGGTGAGTAACAAGTGAAAGATTTCTAAATTTGAAAACAGGAGGGTAGAAACACAAGTTTTTAACGCTTTAACCAGAATAAGTTCGCACAGCTTATCTTCAATGACTCGCTCCAAGGAAGACGCTGGCAGAACAAAAAAAAAAAACATTTCATAAATGCAAACCAATCATCACGATCAAACTCCAAATTTCAATCTTCCAACTGCATGGCAATGATGCTAAAGGAAGTCTGAGCATCAATTTTCGTGTTACAATCAAATCAAACACTGTGGTGAACAATGAAAGTGGGAGGAAGATCAGGATGAGCAATAAGAGAATAGGAGGGGTGTGTGAAGCGCCTATTGTACAAGCAAAAATTATGTAATGGTCCCTTGACTTGAGTAAATTAATTGCACCAGAGCTCATAATTGCACTTAAACACAACATGGATTGTACACCTGAGAGGAATCCTCGGTGGTGAGCCACACTTGGTCTGCTTTCAAGTGTTTTCGCTTTTCCCCACGAATTACTCATCAAGTAGGTAAAACCTCAAGGTAGCAAGAAACCAGCAATTACGAACTTCAAGAAGTCTGTCTACATGGAAAATCTCCCAGTGAAGATTCATGAACCCTCAGAATGTCCACGTCCACTTGATTGGCATGTTCAAGTGTATTGAGCTTAGATGTGGGTCGTGACATGTGTACACCACCAAGTTTTAATGTCCTAAATTCCATCACTTTCCAAAAACCGTCGTAACAATCACGATGAGGCCAAAACCATAGACATTATATCCCCCAAACATTAAATCCACACCTGATCAGCAAATGCTTCCCCTAATTCCAACAAATCTGCATTCGAATGATACACAGTACAATTGTCTGCAAAGGCTATAAAGCATCAAAGACAAATATGAAAGAATGCTTTTCCAGTTTCCTAAGCATACTTGCACATCAAATCTCAGTGTAATTTATCAGGGCTGTCGAAATGCTGTTTAGAAGTACAGAGCATACTGCAAAGAGGCCCTAGAAGGTCTCTCAGTTCAAAAAATACCTTCTTCACAATGGAATGTCCCAACTGACCAAAAAAAAGGTGTGACTAAAATAGGATTAGTTTATAACAGGTCACAGCTTCATATCATAAGTAGGATATTGTTTCCTTCTTAAAAGATTAGCACAACAATCAAAGTCAACCTCAGCTATGTATACTCATACTACCGATTAATAAAAAAACCTAACAACCTACCCTATATCCTCGTCAGGGCCGGCCCAATCGATACGGAGGCCTAATGCGAACTCTAAAATGAGGCCATTCTAAAGTAAATAAAAATTTATTATTAAAATTATTAATAATAAATTTTCACAAAATTAAAAAAAATGACTATAAATCAAATTATCAAATCAAGGCAATAAGGCATAATACTAAGAAAAAAGTAGTTAGAACAAATAAACATGGTCGCGGTATCGGTCGCGGCCTCGCAAGGCAAAGCCCAATATTGCCAATTCGTTTACTCGATCGGGATCGGGTCGATCCTCCGCTTTGTTCACAAATCGCAAATCGTAATTGTCAATGTCAATTTGAGAAAAATAGAGGATTGGAATCAAGAAGGAAAGAACCGAAGAAGATTGTCTTGGAATGAGATGGATTATAAATATAGCTATTAAGTGAAAAAATATAACCGTTTAACTTTGTTTTAGGAAATCAAAGAGTCTGACTCGGACATGCTGTAAAGCCAGTAATTTGCAAGCTTTAACTCTTTGTTTCTTTCAAGGTAGTAATAGAATAATAGATAGATAGGACAATTAAAAAAATCAAAAACGTACTACTACTACTACTAACAGTCTAACAAAAAATGGAGGCCTATAATTTGGTGAGGCCTAAAGCCCTAGGTTCCTCAACTTCACCCTTGGGCCGGCCCTGATCCTCGTGGTACAGCTTCTGTTCTTCAAGAACTCCTATATTTTGCATGGTCAACAAAATGTAATCTGATCATCCTTCACAATGATCTTCCAGGTCAACTTCCGCTACATAAATCCACTCAATCAAACATACAACTGGCCAACTACAAATTTCAAATGCTTATCATTAACCATGCCACCCCCCTATCATGCCAATTAATATCATAATCACAGAAGCACAACACAATTAAACTTGATTAAAACAGAACTAAGAATCACATCAACCTAGCATAAATCAAAAAATAAAACTGACCAGATCTCAAGCCAATTCAACAAAAATAAAAATCGAAGCCAAAAATTTCACAGCCCAGAAAATCATTAGCAAAAAAAAAAAAAAAAAGCTGAAACTAACCCAGATGAAACTGATGGCCGCAATGAAGCTTAGCAAAAGACCGATCCCCATTGTCGGTGACAGCTTCAAGGCAAATCGAGCACGATATAAGAGACGATCCTTTGCCTCCAACACCATCCCCATCATCTAAAAGATCCGAATCTTCCAGACCCATGATTTTATAAACAAAACCCACGAAAAATTAAATACCCAAAACACAATCTGCCTACAAACAAACCTTAATTCAATCCAATTTTTTTAAAAAATAACAAATCCCTCAAACTTGCAGCCAACCCATAAAAATCAAAACTTTATTTTGGGGGTAGAGCTAAAATTGAAACAACGAGAAGAAGGTCTGGAATTGAGATTGATATAAGTATAATTTAAAGGGTGGATTGAGAATGGTGAGGAAGACGGAGGGGAGAAATAGAAGAGAAAGCGAAGAGATCGTTTCACGATGGGGTTTGTGGAAAGAAACCGAAAGCGAAGAGAGAGAGAAACACCGCCTGTTTTACGGGCCGTCGGATTTAGGGGATTTTGTATTTTATTTTTTCTATTTAATTTTATTTTTTACCATTTATTTAGGAGAAGAAATTATATTGACGCCTTCCTTCATTGAAATAACTCAAGTCGGTCGGTCTGACTCATTGAATAAAAAAAAAAAAAATTGTTTTTCAGTTCCTTCGTATCACAATAAAATTTTGTTTTTAATTTTATACTAAAATTAAGAAAAATAATGTCTGTAAATATATAAAGTAAAGTAAAAAAGAAAAAACAGACAGAAAAATTTTGATACGAGAATAAAAAGTAGATTTCATTATGAGTCATTTACAAAAAACTATTTTAGAAAGATGAAAATTAAAAAAAAAATGCATAAGTTTGAAATTACAAAAAAAAATGATTTTTTTTATCAGTTTTGGTCAAACAACTGATAATTTCAGTTATCAGTTGTTCAAACTACTGATAATTTCAGTTATCACTTGTTTACAACTGATAACTGAAATTATCGATTTTTTGAAATACAAATTACTCTTCAAACAACTGAAAATTTCAGTTATCAGTTGTAAACAACTGATAACTAAATTATCACTTGTTTAAACAACTGATAATTAAAATTATCAGTTGTTTAACCAAAACTGATAAAAAAAATTAAAAAAAAAAGTTTTTTGTAAAAAAAGAAAAAAAATAGTTTTTTGTAATTTTTCATCTTACATATTTTTTATTTTTTTTTGTAAATACCATCTTTTTTAGTGAGTTTTTTGTAATAAACCCTTTCATTATTTGTTTTAAGTAATAAAATACTCCCTCCGTCCAGTTACATACTTCACACTTTCTATTTTGGGCGTTCAATTACATACTTCACACTTTGTCTCCTACATTATTTTAATACTCACAACACCATTATAATTTACTATTCCCTCCACTCATTCTCTCTCCTATTTTATTTTTACACTCACAACATTATATCATTATTTTTTTCCTTAATTCACGCGTGAACAGTAACCATGAAGTATGTACTTGGACGGAGGGAGTAATTAAAATCTTACTCATAATAGATAAATTTTATTCTTAACAGAGAGAGTAATTGTTTTATTTTGGACGGTCAGGATTGGAGTTGGTGTTTTACTCTGTGTGTAGTGTATGGATATGATACGTCATTTCATGAGGAAAAATAGATTTTCTTCTGAGCAGCACAGCTTTAGTTTTATTGGATGGAGTGGACCCCACGGAGGGGACCAACAACGGGACCCACTTTAGTATAATAGCAATTGTTATTGGCAATTTAAGTTCTTTTCGTTTGTCACAAGGAAAGACCTCGTGGTTTATTTCGTTGAATTTCAAGCTATCTAACATAACTACTCATTTACGTAAAAACCTTTAAATAAATAAAAAAAATAGTACTTCTTCCATTTTAAATTCGTTTCAAAGTAAGATTTTTATTTTATTTTTTGATCCGCGATTGAAAATAAAAATTTTAGTTTGTTATATATTAAAAAAAATAGTCCTACCTCCGTTTCAAAATGTTTGTCCAATTTGACTTTTTTTATTGAACTTTGACCACAAATATATGACAATTTAATTATATTCATGAAATTTTAAAAATTTCTATTGATTCACCATTAATAATATTATTGAACATACCAAAAGTGTCGAGTTGGACCAAGCGGATAAAGCCCAATCACAGACAACTGTGGCATTCACATTCTTATTGAGGCTGGCCCAATCACCATAAGGCCTGAGGCCCAGTAGCAGCATCAGTCGATCTAAGCTCATTGTCCGACCTCCAAGGTCCCGACCTAGCTTGATCCGAATCAATGATCCATACTACACTTCGGGTACGAACCATGCTCTACCCGCCATTCAGGTCGACTATTCCACGAATGGCGACCTGAATCTAATCACCAAGTGTCGACCTAACAGGTGTGGACGCACGTGGGTCAAACCTTTCCATAACTGCGCCCCTACAAATCAAGGACCGTTGCAGGCACGTTCACATTACTAAAAAGTGCCGCTAGAATCTCGGAGCTCATGCAGCACCACCAAATATACAACGTCATTACCTATAAATACTTCATGACTACCAACGGTGAAAAGGTAACTGTAATTTTGTTATTTGAATATACTTTGTTCAATACATTTTGCTCTCCCATCATCAAATATTTACTCTCACGCCCGAGGGTCTAAGCCGGAGACACATCCGGCTAGTCGTGGGTTCTGATTTCAGTCAAGGAGCCGGGTGATCACCCCGCCACGTGGAGGAAGATTGATAAGCACTTTTCTTGCGGCATCGCTTTGGTTCCATTGCTTAGGAAACGTGCTTAAGCTTGACCTCGAAACTTTTCTCAACCTACAACAATGGTAACCCCAGACGGGCATGTCGCAGATGCTTCTGAAGAATTCAATGAAGTGAATGTCAACACCAACTCAGATACCAATGCAAACGCTGAAAACACAAATCTACCTCCTCCCCACCAAATCGCCCCCTACGGTAGAGCAACACGCTCTACCAAGCATTGCCAGCGATGGCAGGGGATTGCCGATACAAGAAGAGGGAAAAGACACATGGAGGGACAAGGAGCTCCACCTCCTCCTAAGCGTCCAACTGCTCATGTGAATGTTGGAAATAGGGCAGGTCCCTCATCCAACCCATTGAGTAGAAAGGAAATGCTATTGGAGCGAGCCCAGATTCTGGCCGAGTTACTGGCTATAGAGGAGGCTGAGAATGCGGATATAAGATCAGAGAGGGTGGCTCCCTCTCAAATTTCCAACAGGGAGCAGGCCAGGAGTGCTAGGCCTAATGAAACCGTTGGACAGAACGGTGATAACAGGATAGTGCAGCGGGTTCCGTCTCTCATTCATGTGCCAAGCAACGACCTAAGGGCTAGCCTCACCAGGAATAGGGAACAGGAGGCTCAATCGGATTTGAGGACCCACTTAGACGCCAATCGGAACCGACGTGGTTCACCTGCCAAGACACAAAGATCTCAATCTCATAGGGACAGAAATGGGCGCAGGTCGCCCATAAGAGAAGAAAGGCGCAGGTCGCCACTTGGAGATAATAGGCGCAGGTCGCCATCCAGGGATGAGAGGCGCAGGTCGCCCCAAAGGAATGACAGGCATAGGTCTCCAGTTCGATCAGAAAGGGCTCATTCTCACCGAGACAGGAGGAGTAGGCAGGTAACTCCCCCCAGGAGCGAAGGTCAAAGGTCGAATGTCGTTCCCCCTGCAGGAGATGACAGACCCGACGCTAGGGAATGGTTGTTGATGAAAAAGAAGTTCGAACAATGGGCGGAAGAGAAGACACAGGATACTGGACAGGTCGAACGACTTGACTTTGCTCTTCGACCCTTATCCAAGGATCTGATCGACAGTCGACCTCCTGTTGGTTTTAGATTGCCCCTTCTAGAAAAGTACTCAGGGGCAACCAATGCAAAGAGTCATATAGAGCACCTGGAGGCCACAATGTGTTTTGTCGCTAATGAGGACGACAATATGTGCAAAGCCCTCATAAGCACACTCACGGGAGTGGCCCTAACTTGGTTCAATAGTTTGGCAGCCGGTAGTATCTCCACCTGGACATGTTTCAGAACCAAATTCCTAGACCGCTTCTCAACTGCTAGAGCCCGGAAAGTGACTGTCACCGATCTAAATAACTTGGTGCAAGCAAAAAATGAAAGCTCAATGAGCTACTTCACCAAGTTTAAGGAGATGGTTGATAAAATCGAAGAGGATCTCACTGACAGGGAGGTGATCAATTGCTTCCGAAATGGTATTTCCTCGGAATACATGGATTATGAGCTGACGGTTCGTACAGTCACTACTCGACAGGAGTTGTTCGAGAAAGTTTATAATGTGGCATTAGCCGAGGAGAGAAAGGAAAAGAAGAATGGGAAGGGCCCCAAGGTGGAGGCCCTGATGACAAGAAAGACTCCAACAAAAATGGAGGTAACAATAAGAATGGCAAAAACAGGACAAGGGCGACAGAGAAGGTACCTGAGGCTTTCACTCCCCTAACGGTGAGTCGAACAGAAATAATGAATGCGATCGAGTTGGCCCCACCTGCCCCAATGAACCTGTGCAACAAGTTCGGAAAGGGACAATAGCAAGTATTGTGATTACCATAAAGACACGGGACATCTCACAGAGGATTGCTTGGGTTTGAAGCGTATCATCTAAAGGATGGTCGACCAGGGGAGGCTCGACGCTTATGTGAAAAGGCCTCAAGCTGGTGGTGGCGAGCAGCCAGGTGGACAACAGGGACCAAGGCAACCTAGATTGAACTTGGGAGTCATCACAGAGCAAGCCAAAGAACACCCCATCAAGCATAAAATCTTCCAACTCAACAAAGCCCCACATGTGCCTCCAGGAGAGATGTCGAGATGAAGTGATCGGCTTCTACCCCCATGAGCTGGAAACTAATATGGCGGCTAGGGAGCAAGTTCTCGTCATCCCAGGTCTCATAGACGGATGTATGATGAGCAGACTCTTGGTCGACACGGGGGCCTGTAAAGATATTTTGTTCTACAAGACCTTCCAGGAGATGGGTCTTTCCAACGAGCAACTTGAAAGGTATGATGGAAGGTTAGAGGGCTTCACAAATCATCGAGTCGAAGCTAAGGGGCAGATAGAGCTCGACGTCGACCTAGCCAAGACCCTTACTGTGGTCGTATCAAAGGTACAATTTATTGTGATAGATGTGAATGCTGACTATGCCGCTATCCTTGGTATTCTGGCCAGGTCGTCGGGAATGGTGGCATCAATCCCCCACCAACGAGTCAAGTTTCCTACACCTCTTTGGAGTAGCCGCGTACAAGAGCACGGCTCGGGCCTACTTGGATCATGTTCTTCAGAAAGAAAGAAGAGAGAGCTAGAGATCGAGACGGCAGATGGCTATTTAAAGCCGTCCCTAATCGGCCACCAAAACTACTCATTACTGGCCAACAATCACCAATGTGGGAGGAGTCGACCTATCGCTCAAATGACGAGATCATGGGCCGAGTCGACACGTCACTCTGAAACCACAGCGGTCGATCCAGATGTAGTTATGGTCGACCAAGTCCTCATAGGCGACCTATGCCTCCAGGTCAACAATAACTCGGGGGTTACTACTGAGGAGATCGCTGATAAATTGGATGATATGATAGCTGAAGAGGCTCCACACCTGGGGGCCGAGGAAAGACAGAAAGTTAGGGAGATCATTATTGAAACCGTGCAATTCAGAGATGGTCCGTAGCCGGAGGCCGTGGACGAGCTAGAGTCGTGAATCACTAACCACTTCCTACCCCGACCAAAAAATTCAAATTGGAAAGCAAAGCCTATCGACGAGGAGCGAGCAGTAAATCATCGAGCTACTCAAAGAGAGCAATGATGTCTTCGCGTGGCGAGTAGAGGACATGAGGGGAATCAAAGAAGAGGTCGCCGCTCATAGGCTTGAAGTCAACCCGACTATAAAGCCCAGACCCCAAAAATTGAGAAGTTTTGCTCGTGATAAGGAAGAGGCCATAAAAGCTGAGGTACAAAAACTTTTGAGTGCAGGTATAATTAAAGAGGCCACTCATACAACCTGGTTGGCCAACGTGGTCATGGTGAAGAAAGCAAATGGCAAATGGAGAATGTGCGTCGACTTCACCACTCTAAACCTTGCTTGCCCAAAGGACAGTTATCCTCTCCCTAGAATCGACAAACTTGTTGATTCCATTGCTGGTCATTCTACTCTCAGTTTCCTAGATGCTTACTCGGGGTACCATCAGATAAAGATGCACGAGGATGACATTGTGAAAACATCTTTCCAAGCAGCTGGGGGCATCTACTGCTATAACATGATGCCATTTGGATTAAAGAATGCAGGGGCGACTTATCAACGCATGGTGAATAAGGTCTTTGCTTCACAAATTGGCCGAAACATGGAGGCCTACGTCGACGATATGGTCATTAAACCAAAGGCCGGACGTCACGTGGTCGACCTAAAGGAAACATTCGCCAACTTGAGAGCAAACGACATGAAGCTCAACCCTAGCAAGTGTGTCTTTGGGGTAGCAGCTGGCAAGTTCCTTGGATTTATGGTATCTCAGTGAGGTATAGAAGCTAACCCGGAGAAGATCAAGGCTCTAGTCGAGATGAAGGAGCCCGCAAGTATAAAGGAGATGCAGCGACTTAACGGCAGGGTGGCAGCTCTAGGTCGTTTTATAGCCAAGTCAGTTGAAAGGTCTCTCCCCTTCTTTAAATCATTGAGGGGGACGAAAAACTTTGAATGGGCGGCCGAATGTCATTCGTCGTTCCAACAACTCAAAGAATATCTCGCTTCTCCTCCCCTGTTGAGCAGCCCGACCACTGGTGAGACCTTGTTTGTGTATCTGTCTGTGGGAGACAAGTCGGTGGCAGCAGTCTTGGTTAGAGAAGAGGAAGGACTTCAAAAGCCAGTTTACTATGTCAGCAAGGCCCTATCAGACGTAGAGGGCAGATACTACAACACTGAGAAGATCGCTTATGCCTTAGTCGTAGCTTCAAGGAAGCTGCGAGCTTATTTCTTGGCTCATCCTATTGTGGTTCTTACAAATGCTCCCTTGAGAAAAATATTGCACAAACCGGAGAGTTCAGGTCACCTGCTCAATTGGTCGATTGCCCTTACGGAATTTGACATCGAGTATCGACCTAGAAAGGCGTTGAAGGCTCAAGCTCTAGCAGATTTCTTGGTCGAGCTTACATTCACCAAGGAGGACAGCGAGCAGCGAGCTCAAAAGGAGAAAACCAAAGGGAAAGATCCAGAGTCCCAGCCCGCCATTACTCTACCCGATGATTGCTGGAAGGTCTACTCGGACGGGTCAGCTACAAAATATGTCAGTGGAGCTGGAATTGTTCTGATTGAGCCAGAGTCTGGGACCGTGTATGAGGAATCACTAAGGTTCAAGTTCGATGCATCCAACAATCAGGCGGAGTATGAAGCTCTGGTGGCAGCCATAGAGTATGCCAAGTGCTTTGGAGCAACTAAAATCATGGCTTACTGTGATTCCCAACTGATAGTCAACCAGGTTAAAGGCGAGTACGAGGTACTTAGTTCCACTCTGATCAAATACTGCGACCTGGTGAAAGAGTTGATAAAAGACTTGGAATTCTGGGAGATCCAAAGGATTGGTCGAGAAGACAATGAGTTAGCCGACCTGCTTTCAAAGCTAGCTACATCCGACGAGCCGCATGAAGAGCCCATCTCTTATCTTGAGAGCCCAGCTTATGAAAGAGTCAAAATTCAATGCATAGAGGACCCCTCAAAAAATTGGGTTTATGAGAAATGTTGGATCGAAGAGATGAAGGCATACATAGAAAGTGGCGAGCTGCCTGATGACGAGAAGAAAGCTCGAGCTGTCAAGAAGAAAGCTCCGAGGTACGTTATTCAAGGAGGCGAGTTATTCAGAAGATCCTACACTCGACCATTGTTAAAATGCATCCACCCTCAAGAGGTCGCGCTGTTAATACATGAAGTGCACAGTGGAATTTGTGGTGGACACCCGGGGGCCAGGACTCTAGCCTACAAGTTGATCACTTTGGGGTATTACTGGCCATAAATGAGAGCTGACACTCATAACTTTGTTCAGCAATGTGATCAACGCCAAAGGTTTGCCAATCTACCCCATATGCCTACAACCGAGCAGACTCCCCTGATCGCTACTTGGCCATTCGATATGGGGGTGTCGACTTGATTGGTCCCTTCCCTCCCGCCCGGGGAAATTGCAAGTATGTGATCGTCGCCATAGATTATTTAACCAAGTGGGTTGAAGCAAAGCCACTAGCTCGCATCACAGAGGAAAATGCCATTAACTTCATCCACGACTCCATCTGGTGTCGATTTGGATTTCCTAGAGCTATAGTATCTGACAACGGCTTACAATTCTCCCAAACCTTCGAAGCAGAGATGAATCGAATAGGGATCAAGCATTGGAAATCTTCTGTCGCCTATCCCCAAGGAAATGGGCAAGCTAAAGCTGCAAACAAGCTCGTACTATCCTCACTCAAGACGGGTCTTGTAGGTCGATGCAATAACTGGTTGGACGAACTCCCCCTTGCTCTTTGGGCAGTTCGCACAACCACTCGGGGGCCTACTGGGGAAACCCCATTTGCTTTAACATATGGGTCAGAGGCCATGGCACCTGCTGAACTCAGATTTCCCACTGTTAGAGTAACCTTCTTTGATCAAGAGCAGAACGACATCAACAGATTGATCGACTTGGACTTAGTCGACGAGAAGCGAGACATGGCTTACCTTTGAATGGTTAATTACAAGCAGCGGACTAAAAGTTACCACGACAAGAAGGTGAAAGCAAGATCATTCCAAGTGGGAGATTATGTGTTGAGGAAGATCGAAGCAACGGGGAGAAGGAACCAACAGAACAAGCTATCTCCTAACTGGGAAGGTCCTTTCATAGTTACTCGAGTTGTCAAAGAAGGGACTTACATGATTGCTCATCCTGATGGTGAGGAGCTGAAGCACCCATGGCACGCAACTCACCTCATCAAGTACTACTTCTAAAGTTCTCATCTGTAGCTCAGTTCAAGGCTATTACAGTTCCTAAGATTGAAATTTGTCATAGTTCTAGCTTTACATTGATGTAAGCGGTTCCCTATTTCAATAAAAAATTGCACCTTTGTTCGACTCAACATTGTGTTACATTAATTTCAACAAGCTCGACTCATATTCAGCTTCGTTTCAACAAGCTAAATTCTTAATCAGCTTCGTTCATTTAAGCAAGTCCGACTCTTAGTCGACTTCGTTCTAACAAGCTCGACTCTTAGTCAGCTTCGTTTCAACAAGCTAGATTCTTAATCAGATTCGTTCATTTAAGCAAGTCCGACTCTTAGTCGACTTCGTTCTAACAAGCTTGACTCTTAGTCAGCTTCGTTTCAACAAGCTAGATTCTTAATCAGCTTCGTTCATTTAAGCAAGTCCGACTCTTAGTCGACTTCGTTCTAACAAGCTCGACTCTTAGTCAGCTTCGTTTTAACAAGCTCGATTCTTAATCAGCTTCGTTCATTTAAACAAGTCCGACTCTTAGTCGACTTCGTTCTAACAAACTCGACTCTTAGTCAGTCTGTACTAATTAGCTCGATTCTCAATCAGCTTTACTCCTTAAAGCAAGTCCGACCTAAGGTCGACTTCGTTCTAATAAGCTCGACACCCACATGCTGGCATCAAAAGCATACAACATATAATAAAGGGAAGTCAGCTATGATTAAACATAAGTAGGTCCCCCAAAGTGGGCCCAGACTTAGGCAAATAAAGTTACAAAAGTATTATGCCTCCCAAAAAATAGGGCCAAGGCATCCAAGTATTCAAAACCAAAAAGCAAAAAGTATTTGGAACTTGTTAAATTACAATAAACCATCAAATTCAAAGTTCATTCAATGGGAGTGCCCTCCATTTGATCGGTGACGGGCGCTGGAGCGATCTCAGTTTGGTCGCCCACAGTAGAGGGCTCACCTAGAACATCTTCTGGATGATAAACCACCTTCCGTGAGTCGCTGATGGTATATTTTGGAGTCTCCTCGTCAAAAGCTGAATCCTCATAATCTTCAAGTTCTGCAAGAATAGTGTCAAAATTGACCGGCTCAACAGTAGGAGGTTCCCAAGGCGCTGCATCTGCTTCTTGATCATCCTTGGCAATGAGCTCCAAGTCATTCGCGTTAAAAGGCACCAAGTGATGGCCCTGCCGAGCTGCTGTGTTGTACGGCTCCTCAGAAGCCCATTGAGCTAGCTGTTCGACTGATATATTGACAGAGGGATCTACTATTATACGTTGAGCCATATGAGCCCGACCTACATGGAAGAACCCCCTAGCTTCTTTGGTAATATGGGCGTGCAGCTCATCACTATCTTTATAAGCCTTGACAGCATCCTCCTTTGCAGTCTTCACAGCAGCAGCTAGGTCCATCCCCCATTGAGCTCGAGCAGCATCCAACTCTTCTTGTTTCTTGGCCAAAGTGACGGGCACCTCCTCCAACTGTTGAGTCGCCAATTCAAGATCAGCAGCTAGCTTCTTCTTTTCCTCCTTAAGGGCAGCGAGTTCCTTGTTAGCTTCTCCTAACTGGCCCCAGGCTTCTTCTTTGGCCTTTATTTCGTTGTCCTTAACAAGCTTCAAAGATTCATACGAGTTGTCCAAGTCTGAGTGCTCTTCCTTCAAGTTTTTGTGCTCCTCCTGCAACGTAGCGTTGGCTTCTTTCAGTTCCCCCACCTTGGCGTTCTCCTCCTCTAGCTTCTTCAACTCTGCATTCTTCTTAGTCAGCATGGACTTGGCTAGCTTCTCCTGCTCCTCAGCAGCCTTCCAGTAAGTAGTAGCCAGGTCAATCATGGCAAGAGAATGAAAAGACGAGTGAGAGGAAGGGGTTAGATCTGACAGACACAAAATGGAGACATGGAACAAGCGAGCAAAATAAATTTAGCAAACACAAGAAATTGACAAAGGGTTACCTCGGAGGAAGCTAGCCCGACCCTAGCTCTACAGGCTTCTGGAGTTAGAGGTTTCTTGGTAAACTCCATAATCAAATCCTGGTCAACACCCCTCCTGACCACGGCCTGTCCATACTCCAGCTCCGGGTACTCCCTGGCCAAGCAGTTGATCCTGGTCAAAGGAGCCACATCACTCAGCTCGTCAACTCGAGTCTGGATCAACTCAGCATAAGAAACACGAACAGGAGAGGACTGGGGGCCCTTAATCTCGGTCTCCACTGGCTCACTAGCATCGACTTGATCAGTTGTCGAGCTCACCTTGGACGGACCGATCCTGATCCTCTTACTAAGAGGGGCAGTATCATCTTCATCCTCCTCTTCCTCAAGCTCGATTATAGGGGACTTGGCCTGAGAAGCAGCTTTGGTCTTGGTTTTAGTTCTGGTTCTGGCCTGAGCTCAAGTTCTAGTACGGACGACCTCCCTCTCTAGCTCCACATTCAGCTCGTCCTCCTCCCCACCAGCAACGTTGACCTCTTCAGAGCCTTGGGCATCACCTCCCTCAACATGCTCTCCCTCTGGGGCAACATCCAACTCTTCCAAATTCTCCTCAGCAGGAATGAACTTGGAGGCATCCTCTTCAACTAGCTTCAGCAGATCATTCCTCTTGGCTCCTTCAGTCTCTCGGTTCTCTCTGGCATTGGCAGCTCCATGGCTTCTCTTGCTTTTCCTCACATCAATTGCTCTCCCCATGCTAGCTTCCTGAGCAGGAGTCAAAACTCCACAAAAAACAAAAAGGAAAAGTGTTAGCTCGACATATAAAGATAAGTTCTATGTACGAGCTACTAGTTCTACATACGAGCAATATAACTACGAGCCCTACACTGGAATCGACAAGATACACGCAGAGAGTTCAACACAAGAGTCAAGCAAGCAGGAGCACCATTATAAAGATTTCGCACATGAGCAACGAAGGGACGAGTAAAAATTCTACATGCAAATAAGGAGAAGGTGAGAAAAGCCCTTACCACCAACATGTTCCCCATGCTTCTTACAGTACTTAGGGGTCTTCCGGCAAAGTGAACAATCTCTCTCGAACCTAGCTAGAACATGTGTCACCCAATCCGGATATCTCAGACATCTCACTATGGGAACTAGTGGCACTACATCATCATCCCCCAACATCATGCCAGCCTAAATGTAATTATTTTTGGTGGTTCCCAAAACCTCCCAATTGATGGGTCTATGGGCGACCAACTCTACTAGCTTCTGACGCAGGTCATTATGCCAATGAGGTTCCCACTGATCTTGATCCTTCACCACATGGGTGTCCTCACTGGGTAGGGGGAACTCCCAACCTAACCTACTCTCCACCACCACTACGTGAGAGTTCCAACCACTAACTTTGCTAGGTAAGTTTATGAACAGCTTGGGGGAATGTGGTTTTGAGGGGGTACTTATGCCCTGAAACTTATCAAACTTCACAGCAAAAAACTCCCTAAACACTCTCATACAGGGCTCGTATCCTAAGAAGCGACACACCATAGCGAAGCAAACTAAGACTCTACATGTATTGGCACCCAATTGGAGGGGTAGGGCATTGGCACACTCTAAGAATTCATTGATGAAGGGGTCCAAGGGTAATCTCAGGCCAGCCACAAATTGACCATAATAGAAGGCGACCCTAGAGGAATCAGTCTTGTAGTCACTACACTGTTTGAAGAAATCAGCCCTGCTGTAAAGGGTAACATCGAACTCCTCTCTGTTCACCTCACAAAAGTTGTAGATCATAGACAGTCTAGAGGGAAAATTCTGCTTTCCTCTAAGTGGCCCTTGGGGAATATAGCCGCTCTCATTTCTGCCTGGCACCACATTGGTCTCGAAAGCGTCAACAATACGTGGGCTTGACGAGGTCGATGCATTGGCTTCTCCTTGAGTCTCCATATCTGTACAAGAAGAGGGGGAAACAGGGGAATCAGTTCTACATGAAGTCTCATGGGACCTAATTGACACATTAAGGGGCGACCTAGATTCCCCCGGAAATCCAATTCTGTTTCTAAGGAAGGAAGGTTTATTGGGGCCCTGAATGTAAAATATGGCAATGTGGTCAAGAAGCTCATGAAAGAGGTGGAAGGACTCAACTCTTGGGTCATTCATCCCTAGGGTACCTAAACTCTCTCCCACAGGCAAAGTCAATTCAGAAAAATGCAAGCCCCAACGGGTCAAAATTGAAATACATTCCTCCATGGTCATCTCCCTCCACTCTCCGTTCAAGTGTTTATAAACCATACGGTTGACTTTACAATACCCATACCAAGCTCCAGGTTCGGTACTAAAGGTCCTAGCCATGGCGAAATTGAAGAAATTACAGAAATAAAACCCTAATATTGAGGGGTGAGAGGAATACCTTAAATTAGCTCGAACGAAGAGGGTTTACAGACGGAGATAAAAGCTTTGATTTATCCGATTGCCTTTTTTGCTATTCTCGCCGGAATTCAAGAAATCAGAGACAGCAAAAGTTGTAAATGGAGAAGGACTCTTGAATTTATATCTTTCTGAATTGGAAAAGACAAAGGGAAATTCAAAATTTAATTTCCTTATTAATTGGGAAAACAGTTCCCAAGACGGATTATCAAACGTCTAATTGTAATCATTACAAAATACGGCGCTCCTTCATCTCTGGCCGTTCATTGCTGACGTCCAGGATTGTGCCACGTCATCTTGGGTCGACCAAACCTCAGAACGAGTAGCGACCTACGAGTAACAACAATTTCCATCGAGATTTCCTTAACTTCCAAGTCGACAAAGTCAACTCGAAAGTTGGGGGCCACTGAACATACCAAAAGTGTCGAGTTGGGCCAAGCGGATAAAGCCCAATCACGGACAACCGTGGCATCCACATTCTTATTGAAGCTGGCCCAATCAGTCATAAGGCCCAAGGCCCAGTAGCAGCATCAGTCGATCTAAGCTCATTGTCCGACCTCCAAGGTCCCGACCTAGCTTGATCCGAACCAATGATCCATACTACACTTCGGGTACGAACCATGCTCTACCCGCCATTCAGGTCGACTATTCCACAAAGGGCGACCTCGACCTAATCACCAAGTGTCGACCTAACAGGTGTGGACGCACGTGGGTCAAACCTTTCCATAACTGCGCCCCTACAAATCAGGGACCGTTGCAGGCACGTTCACATTACTAATAACTGCCGCTAGAATCTCGGAGCTCATGCAGTACCACCAAATATACAACGTCATTACCTATAAATACTTCATCACTACCAACGGTGCAAAGGTAACTGCAATTTTGTTTTTTGAATATACTTTGTTCAATACATTTTGCTCTCCCATCATCAAATACTTACTCTCACGCCCGAGGGTCTAAGCCGAAGACACATCCGGCTAGTCGTGAGTTCTGATTTCAGGTCAAGGAGCCAGGTGATCAGTCCTGCCACGTGGAGGAAGATTGATAAGCACTTTTCTTGCGGCATCAAAAACTAAATAGAAATATTATTTTTTCCATCTCAAATAAATATTTTAAAAAATGTACTTCTATAAAAAATATTTTTCATTTCAAAAATAAATATTACTTTCGACTCAAAATGAATAACCAAAAAATAATACTTCATTTTTTGTTCAAATAAATGAGCATTACTTCCTTCGTCTCAATGAATATTTTAAAAAATAATACTTTTCATTTGCCTCAAAAATTAATATCATATTTTGAGACGAAGACACTAACATTACAAACATTAATTTTAGAGGCGAATGAAGTAGTAATAATTTTTAAAATATTCATTGGGATGAAGGAAGTAATGCTCATTTTTTTGGGATAAAAAATGTAGAATTATTTTTTGATTATTCATTTTGAGTCGAAAGTAATATTTATTTTTGAAATGAAAAATATAATTTTTTTATAGAAGTACATTTTTTAAAATATTTATTTGAGATAGAAAAAATAATATTTTTATTTAGTTTTCTTTATTAATACATAATTTTTGTATTATTATTTTGTAATTTAAAGTTGGAGGAAGTACTAACGTACAAACTTTACTTTGGTTTGGTTTGGACCGTTTGGTGGACTTTTGTTTGGCTGAATGTGTCAATTTGAAATCGCTACATATGTAGCGATTTCAAATTTAGTTTTTTTTTTTTTTTAAGCATAAATATTAAAATAAAATTTAGCAAATTTAAAATCGCTACACCGTGTAGCGATTTTAATTGGAAAAATTATAAACTCGCTACACGGTATAGCGAGTTTCAAAAAATTGAGACATTTTGAGAAAACGTTTGAACAGTGAGTCACTTTGATAAATAAAATTTTAAAAATGTATTATTTGAGAAAAGATTCCTCATTAACACTATTTAGCTTCGTCTATCTTTTATAAAATATTTTCGGACTACATAAAATATTTTACTACCAACAATTCTATGGCCTGCACGGGCTCACATTTCCTCTTCCCGCAATTCTTCATTCATATCAAGCGCCATATCCATAGATAGATAGAAGATTGATATGATACACTTGCACCGATTTGAATTGAAGAAATTTTCAGATTGATTAAGTCAATAAGGATAAAAAAACTATTAATCAAAAGAAATAAGCTGATTTTGTAGTAATTAATTACGATTTATGTTATCAAAGAATTTTATCATTTCCAAGAAAACAACATTCTCTCTCCTTAACAACTTTCTTTCCCTCCTTAACAACTTTTACTCCTAAGACTATCAACAACAATTTCATCACACTCTCATATTTCATCTAACACTTTTCTCCTACAATGGCTAAATTAAATTAAATTTTAACTCCCTCCAACTCATCATTCTATATCCCACTACTTTTATTTTATTTTATTTATATTCTCTATTTTTATGATTAGTAAAACAATAATAATTATTATTATTATTTATAATTAAAAAAATATTTCACACTTAATTAAAAAAATATTGCATCAATTTATAGGTAAAAAAAATAATGATTTTTTTTAAATAAAGGCTAAGAATAATTGAGAAATGAGTGTTTTTTTTTTGTGTACAAATCAAATGAAACTTATATCAATTTATAGAGAAAAAAATGGAGTTGGTCTTATAAAAAACGCGTTTTTTCTGGCACTTAGAAAAAATGTGTTTTGTCTTTCCCCGTTTGTGCCAGTTTCAGTTTAACAAAGTGCCAGTGTGACAAAGTGTCAGTGCATGTGTAACAAAGTGCCAGTGAAAAAAGTGTCAGTACCAGTTTAACAAAGTGCCAGTGTAAACTGGCACTGGCACTTTGTTAAACTGGCACTGACGCTTTTTACACGGGCACTTTTATATACATGAACTGGCACTCTTCACACTGGCACTCTGTTACACTAACACTGGCACTTTGTTACACTAACATTTTTGCTGGCTCTCAAAAACACAAGCACTGGCATTCAAAAACAGATGCACTGGCATTCAAAAGCACATGCACTGGCACTCAAAAACACATACACTGGCACCCAAAAATACTGGTAATCATTTTTGCTGCTCTCAAAAACACATGCACTGGCACTCCAAAATACATGAACTGGCACTCAAAAAAACATACACTGGCATTAGTTTACTGACAAAACACCCTCACAACCTAAAATTGATAACGCCATTTCCGAATTCACCAAAAATCCCATTCAACTAGTCCAAATCCACCAACACTGATCCAAACACACGAATCAATCATGAATAAATTCCACAAAAACTCAATTAATTCAACGAATCATTCACGAGATCTATTAAGAAATCACTCAAATTGGCGAAAATCAAAAGAAACAGACGGATTGACCGACGAAAACAAACCTCGAAATGAAGGAATTTGACCCCGATCGGCAGAATGCAGTAATCACAATCCAGAAATCTGCGGCCGTTCTTCTCGTTCCTCTCTCTCTCTCTCTCTCTCTCTCTCTCTCTCTCTCTCTCTCTCGATCTCTCGACGTTGCTCGCACGGTTGAAGACGGGTAAAGTTTTACGGTAATTTTAAAACACGTTTTTTCGTAAGCTTATGAAAAAACGCGTTTTTTACAAGTTTTTGGCAAAAAAATGATGAATTTTGGTAAAAAAAAATTTATTATTATTTAAAATAAGAAAAATTATAATAAACTTAGCTCGCGACACAAGTAATGAAAGACAATAAAATTATTAAATCACAAATTTCCGAACTTTGTCCATATGTGCTTGATTAGATCCTTCTGCAATTGTTGATGAACTCTTGGATCACGCATTTCCGATCTAGTACGCACATGCTCCGCAAATGCAGGTAGTACCTCAGTCGACAATGGTTGTTGTGTACTAGACCCACTTGCCTCGGATTCATCATGATATTCAAGCCAATTCTGAGAATACGTATCCCGTTCATCTTCAACAATCATATTATGTAATATTATATATGACCTCATGATGATAGCCAAGTCGTCTATCTCCCACATTCGAGCTGGTTCTCGAATGATGTTAAATCGAGCTTGGAGCACTCCAAATGCACGTTCTATATCCTTCTGAAATCCCTCCTGATATTTTGCAAATAGCTTATCTTCATCACTTTGAGGAAGTCTAATTGATTTGATGAAAGTCAGATAAGAAGGGTAGATACCGTCAGTAAGATAATACGCCATATTATATTGACGTTGATTCACATAGAAATTAACTCGTGGAGCTTTTCCTTGTTCAACATCATCGAACAATGGCGAACGGTCCAGAACATTTATATCGTTCAATGTGCCCGGACATCCGAAAAAGGAATGCCAGATCCATAAATCATGAGTAGCAACTGCTTCAAGAATAACACTTGTGGTTCCCTTATCACCTCTAGTAAATTGACCTTCTCAAGCAGTAGGACAATTTTTCCATTCCCAGTGCATGCAATCAACACTCCCGATCATCCCGGGGAACCCCCGCATCTCACTAACATGAAGTATTCTTTGCAGGTCATTTTCAATTGGGGCTCTCAAGTACTCTTGCTCATACAATTGAATGACCCCTTTGCAAAATCTACGTAACGTCTCCAATGTTGTAGTGCCTCCTATCTTTATGTATCCATCAATATGGTCGGCAGACATACCATATGCTAACATTCGCATCGCCGTGGTACATTTTGCTAATCGAGATAGGCCTTCTTTGCCAGCAACATCGAATCTTTATGTGAAGTAGTTGTCATGGTTTGATAGGTCCGCAACGATTCGAAGAAAGGCATGTTTCTGCATCCGATATCGTCGGCAGAAGAAATTACTGTACCTAGCATTTTTAGCAAAGTAGTCATCAACCAAACTCTTATTGTGAACAACAGCATGATCTCTTTTCAAATATTGTCTTTTTTTCGGTGTTTGTTCCAAAAGTGGGTTGACGATAAAACTCTCCACCCATTCAAGTTGCCTTTAGTAGGCTTCGACATCAAAATGAACTCTGAATGGATCCATTGGTGTAGGAAGAAGGAAATATTGAGAAATGAAGATAATTATTATTAAAAATAAGAAAAGTTACAATAAAAGTAGAAAACAAACGTTACAGAGAATCTTTAGAATAGCTCGAAAGTCAATATTTCAAAAAGCTTTTGTTGTTGTTCATCGCGATGCTCCTTCTCACTTAACTTCATCCATATTTTATCTTTTTCGCCCGAGCAATGTCTAGTTGAATTTTATTTGCCTCCTCTTGTTATGTGGAGATCTTGTCCAATCGTTCCCAATCGTTCTCTTTCATTTGTTGATAGCTTGTCCACCCTTCCTTTACCGGGCTCAATCCCTTATTTTTTTCCCCTTTCTCTTAGCTAAATCCCTTCCTATAGGACGAGGAATGGATCCAACTGAGATTGATTCACCTTCGTCACTTTCACGTGATCTCTTGGATCCACTGCTACTCTTGGATCCCGTATTTCCTCCTACCATACTTGCATAACGTGGTTGCTCTCGAATAGAAAGCCACTCGTCCATCAATTAAACGTGCCATTGCCTCCACTTGTATACAGTACATGGGCTTTTGCCAGTACATCGGTCTCCGACCACCCGCTTTTTTGCATACGCTTAGCGTTATCATAAGCCCCTATCCATTTCCCAACTTTTAGGCATATATAAGCATGGCGATTTTTGCATGTACTTAGTGAACGGGGAGAGTCAAATGAGCCAAACTCATTACAGTATTCCGTAATCTTACCCCAAAACGCATCGTATTTCTGATTATTTTCGACAACACTGTCTGTTCCAAATTTCATATACCCACTAAGTAGCACTATATTTTGTGCCACCGTCCATTTGACGTTTTTTTTTTTGCGTTGCGGGGTTGAACATTCTTCAGTGGGAGTAGCTTCGATAGGTTCACTCATGCTATCCTGACCCATTTGTGTTGAATATTCTGGAAATTTCCCTGATTCAAAATTTCCAGAATTTTCATTTCTCATCCTTGGCATGTAAGGATTATTAGGATAATAATGGGGCGGAGGTGGTTGAAATTGCATAGGATAATATGGATTCCAATTTGGCACAGCTGAAGGCATCAGATTTGGGACAGCTGAAGTGATGAGTAGTAAAGGCAGCGGAACTAAACGAAACAGAACAGAGTTGAATAATTCCTCGTCAAAGGATCTTAATCAACCAAAATAACGAACAATTCAAAGGGAACGTTCGACCTACTTCGAATCCACGAATAGGATTTAACAAGCCAAATTGACTTCAAGGGTAAACCTTAGTTTGCAAAGCAAAAGCTAATTCAATAATAAGAGTTCTTCCTCAACAATAAAGAAAATAAGTATTTATATGACCTATGAAAGCTGAAAACCTAGCTAAAACGGAATTAAAGAAATACCCAAAATACCCCTACTTATTGTTCAAAAACTGGAACGAAATTAGAATTTTCTGCCGCAAACCCGTCGCCAGCGCGATCGCCCTCCTCACCAGCGCGGTCGCGCACATGTCCAGAAACTTTGGTCTTGATTTTGTTATGCCAGCGCGGTCGCGCAACTGTCCCGAGAGATTGTCTTCGCCAACCCTCCATCAAGCGCGGCCGCCCTCATCCCCTGCGCGTCCGCTCTCATCGCCAGAACCGTGCCCTCTGCTTGATCTGACGAAACTTGTGCTACATCATTTTTCCCCCACTTTAAAAGAATTCGTCCCCGAATCCACATCGTTATATAAAGGATCATCCGGGTAAAAATCGACCAAATCCGACACATTGAAAGTAGGCAAAATATTCCAACCAACCGGCAAGTCCACAACATACGCATTGTCATTTATCTTCGTCAACACTTTGCACGGACCAATCTTCTTCGGATGAAGCTTGCTATATGTCCCTTGAGGGAAACGTTCCTTTCGTAAGTGAACCATAACCATATCCCCCACAGGAAACACCTTTTGACGTCGTTTGCGATCGGCAGCTTCCTTGTACTTTTCATTGGACTCTTCAATGTTCCTTTTCACTTCAGCTTGCACAGAATCAACCATCTCCGCCAAATTTTTCGCAGCAACGCTATACCCAGGTAAACTAGGCAACGGAACCAAATCCTGAGTATGAGTAGGAGCCCTTTGATAGACTATTTCGAACAGAGACATCTTTGTAGTCCTATTGGTCATGTTGTTGAAGGCGAATTCCACAGTTGCCAACACCAAATCCCACTTCTTGGGATGATCACTACACAAACAACGGACCATGCTACCCAAAGTTCGATTTACCACCTCTGTTTGTCCATTAGTCTGCGGATGAAAAGAACTGCTAAATTGTAAACCTGTACCAAAAATCTTCCAAAGAGTATGCCAAAAGTGACTGAGGAACTTTGTATCACAATCAGAAGTAATAGTCTTTGGAGCCCCATGCAAATGAACAATTTCCTTGAAAAACAACCCCGCAATATGTGCATCATCAGTAGTCTTTCTACAAGGAATAAAATGAGCCATTTTCGAAAAACGGTCGACCACAACAAACACTGAATCATTGGACCTTTGAGTACGAGGTAACCCCAGCACAAAGTCCATAGAAATATCTACCCATGGCTTATCAGGAACCGGCAAAGGAGTATACAACCCAGTATATTGTGACTGTCCCTTATTCGTCTGACAAACCATACACTTTTGCACAATCTTGTAGGTATCCCTCCGAATTTGTGGCCAAAAGTACTTCTTCGTGACTAACTCGACTGTCTTGTCACGCCCATGATGACCATCTTTATGAATCTCATAAATAAGACTCTCACGGATAGAACCCTGCGGAATACATAACTTGTCCATGAAGAACAAAAATCCATCTTGCAACAAAAATAAGCTAGCCTGAACACCATCACGACACTTGGCCCAAGCATCTGCAAAATCAACGTCAGTCTCATACAAGTCCTTCATACACTCAAACCCGATAACCACATTCTTCATAGTAACTAACAAATGTGCCCGACGACTCAAGGCATCTGCAACCTTATTAGTTTTCCCACTCTTGTGTTTGATAACAAAAGTAAATTGTTGCAAATAAGCCACCCAACGAGCATGCATACGTGTAAGAGATTTCTGACCATTCATATACTTCAAAGCCTCATGATCAGTATGAAGAACAAATTCACGATTGTGAATGTGTGCCCAAATTTTTGTTTGTTGGATTCACGCGAGTTTGAAGACATCCGGTTTAATTTGAAAAACGGAGTCGCCACGCCATTTTGATTACCTCAAAACTTTGAAAAAAAGGTTTTATGGGTTCGGAGGTTAAGTTACCCCTTAGGAAGAACGGATCGTCGTTCACCCAAGGTGCCTTGCCGGAGCAAGTCTCCCATGATTTCATTAATCGTGCTTGCTTGCGTGCTTTCTTGTGTGCATGTGTTGGAAAATAAGGAGGGAATGTCCCAAGTCGTCTTTCGGACGTACAAACCATTTGTTGGTTGTCGCTCGGGATTTCTTGGATTTTATGTATTCGGGATTATGATCCCGCCCTCATCTTGGACTTGTGATCATCGCATTTTTTGGACCTTGGGACTAGCGTGATCGAGAGAATGACTCTCTTTGTAGTCAAAGATGAGGTTCTTTAGAAAAGGAGGGTCCTTAGCCCATCAATCCTACACTTTAAGATGGTCGAGCTTGTATAGATGCTTCATACTCATCTTAAGTGATAATCAGAGATATAGGGTTCGAAGGTGTTCCTTTTCTAAAGAGATTATGAAACCTTTACGGAAGGAACGATGTAAAGATAGGATCTTTTACACCGGTCCGTTCCTAGGTTGCTAATGGGGGAATGGGGGAAATGTATGTAAAAATGACACTTTAATGAAAAGATGACATTTTTGGGTTGCAAATGATGCACTTAATTCAAAGAAATGATCTTTATTGCAAATGATGCATAAAGATATGATTTTTATGCAAATGATGCATTTTGTTGAAGAAATTGGCATTCATTATGCAAATGATGCATAAAGATTGCATTTTGAAAAAGCATACGATGCTAATTTATGGTAAAGACATGGTCTTTAAAGCAAATGATGCTTGGAAAAGGGATTTTGAATGCAAAGGATGCATTTTGATTGAAAAGATTTGATTTTTATATGCAAAGGATGCATAAAGATGACATTTTTATTGGAAAATGGGGGTTTTAGGTGCAAAGGATGCACCTTTATGGGGAAAGATTACATTTTTATGACAAATGATGTCTAATGCATGCAAAAGGGGAAGGGGGAATATGAAGATATGATCTTTAATCTACCAAGTCCCAAGCAATATAAAGGTAATGCAATGAGCAATTTATAAAGCAATTAGGATGCGAGGTTAGGGCGTGCGAGGTTACCAATGGCTTCCTTCTTCTTTGGATGGAGCTAGGAGGAGAGGTTGATCTTGGATCTTCAAGGAGGAGGGAGGGAGCTTCTTGGCCTTCTTCTTCACCTTCTTGAACTTCCGGCGGTATTCTTCACGTATTAGGAGTGTTTGTGGGTGATTTGTTGTGTCAATTGTGTGTGTTGAAATGGGTAGAGGAGGGCTCTATTTATAGGCGATGCGGATAAGGCTAATGAAGCCGTGCGGCTAAGGACGACGAGCTAATGCGGCCGTGCGGCATTATCCACAATGACTCGGCATTCTAGAACCATGCAAGGTGGCATTATTCTAGAACCTTTCCTCCTAATTAAGAAAAACGTGTTTCTTAATTAGGAAGGATCCCCCTTCAGCCCTAAATTAATTAAAAACAGTTCCGGAATGTTTCCGGAACACTAGGAAGGTCAGGGAATTACCGGAAAACTTACCGAAATTGCCGGGAAATTTAGCTTAGGAAGGCATGAGCCAGATTTGGGTACTTACGAAGCCCTCGGCAACGTCACTTGCAAGGCGAGTGGGGTTGTCGATAGAAAAGGATCCGATCGGCGAATGCCGAGACGGATTGGGTGACCAAGGTGGTCGAGTGGTGAACCTCTTATGAAAGGCTACCTACGTATCCGGAGGAATCAAGCCAGCCGTAGTTCGGAATAGATCCGCTGGGGAATGGAGAAGAGAAGCGGTCTCTTCTTTGGGAAATAGAAGAGAAAATGACCTAGGAGGTCAAGCAATTGATCCTACTGGGGATATGCTAGGAGTGACCAAGGTGGTCAGATAACAAAGTCTCTTATGAGAGACTACTTCATCACTGAGGAGTGACGGAGGAAAAGGGTGACCAAAGTGGTCGGATGGCTGGACCTTTTATAAAAGGCTACCTACGTATCCCGGAGGAATCAAGCCTTGATCGTAGTTCGAGCATCACTAGATAGTTAGGAACGATGTCTAGGATCCTTGAGGGTTTTGACAATTAATGGAGGCTGTCACCTGAGAAAACTGGAGCTTACGTCACTATCGAGAAGATAGAGGTAGCTAAAGCTGGATGACGTTATTTCTTTATGACGGAAATAACGAAGACTAGAGCTTACGGCGCTATCTCTTTTTGACAGAGATAGAGGTAGCTAAAGCTAGAAGAACTTAAGTATACTTCACTATTCGTGATAGAGGTAGCTTTAGTTAAGAGAACTTAGCATACGTCGCTATCCGGGATAGAGGTAGCTTAAGTTAAGAGAACTTAGCATACGTCGCTATCCGGGATAGAGGTAGCTTAAGTTAAGAGGAACTCGAGCATACGTCACTATCCGGGATAGAGGTAGCTTAAGTTGAGAGGAACTTGAGCATACGTCACTATTCGGGATAGAGGTAGCTTAAGTTAGGATAACTTAGCATACGTCGCTATCCGGGATAGAGGTAGCTTAAGTTTAGAGGGACTTGAGCATACGTCACTATGCAGGATAGAGGTAGCTCAAGTTGAGAGAACTTAGCATACGTCACTATTCGGGATAGAGGTAGCTCAGTTTAGAGTTTTGACAATTCGGAGGTTGTCACCTAGCATTATCCCGTTATAACGGAATTAACGGAGGCGACTGGGAAGAAAGCTTAATTGCTTAAGAGATAAGGGATATCTTCTGAAAAAGATGTTATCTTGGTTAAAAGATAACGGAAATTGCATGCCCAAGTGGAAGGTCCAGGGGCAGGATTGTAATTTTACGCTCGGAGCGAATGAGGCCGCCGGCATGAGATGGAGAAAAAGGAGCCGTACGGCTAGAGCTGTTTTTCAGATTATTTAAAATCAGATTTGAACGGGTCATTGGCATTGTGTTGCCGCCCAAGAACGCAGAGAGAGAGAGAGAGAGAGAGGAGGAGAATTTCAAAATTCTTTCAATCCCCTTGCTTCCCTTTGATTTGAGATGGATCCGGAGGGCAATCCCATACCGAGGCAAGCAAGAAGAAACATCTCGGCGGCCGCTCGGAGGAGGAGAAAGGAGCTCGTGCGAACGGAAAGAAAGTATGACTTTCTTACGCCTCCGTCGGAGCTTTACCCGGGGAGAAGAGAGCACAAATCGACGAACCCGCGTCCGGTTGGGGTAAGCATTCTTAATTTGCTCAATTCCGTCGATTTTGATTGAATTTTCAATGACTTAGGGCTTGACCCGAATTTAGAAATTTTCTAGGATTTTCCTAGGATTTTTGAATGATTTTGAGACATTGATGAATAACCTATGAGGCTAAGAATATGCAATGTGCAATTTGTTTGACAAAAATAATGGGAATGACCCACTTTTTTCTCGCAAATAAAGTAAGAATGAAAAAATTGTCTAAAGTGAGACGGAGTTCTTGCATGTGCTAGAACTAGGTCAAAATTTTGAGAAAACATGATTTTGGAAGATGAAAAGGATTTATGCATGCCATTTTTGAAAGAATAATGCTTATGTGCAAAGAATTGTGAAAATTGTGATTTTGTGCTTTAGGAAAGCAATGGGACTTGGCATGACACGTTTCAAGTGATGAAAAACGCTTTTTTGATGCAAATGATGCTAGAAAAACTTTTGTGAATGCTTTTCTTTTGAAAAATATGTGCACTTTTGTGAATATATGCATGCTTTTGAAAATGATGAATGATTGACACATTTCTTTTTGTTTGTGCTTGTCTACAGGAGAACAAGTCTAGAGGACCATCAGAGATTGCAGTCAAGCTTTGGCAGAGGATGCCGGATTTCGAGAAGAATGGGGTGAACCCCAAGGGTTTGGTGAGGGCTACCGGCCTGGATTCGTTCGTCGAGGCTATCGGCAGGGGTGTTCACATCACCTCTAAGAGCAAGGGCTTGATCCGGGCCCTTTACGAGTTACGGTGGGACGGTACACATAGCTTTCACACAGTGGGGAGAGCTTACGGTGACTCCTGCCGATTTCACGGCTATTGCGGCCTACGGTTCACGGGAGGCCCGTGACTTGGAGAGACCACATTACGGTGAGGAATTTCAGAATTTGGTTGGGTTTGAGCTGATTCCCAAGGGGTTTGGGTATGGAGACACGGAATGTCGAGGTGGCGATTCGAGACTTGCATGCGGAACTTTCTTTGCTAATGATGTGACCGCCAACCAGGTAGCTAGAGCATTCGTATGGTTGATGCTATCGGTCACTATTTTTGCTAGTGCAGGACACTGGCCATGACTTGCCTCCTCGACTCTCGGAGGATGTGGATGGGATAGGGACGGTCTCTTGGGGAGAGGCCGGATTGGCGGAGCTCTACTTCTCCTTGGACATGTACGGTCGGAACAAAGGCTGCTTCCATGGTGCTTCTCATTTGCCCTTGAGGTAGTCTCCTTTCTTTTCTCTTTTCTCTTTTCTCTTTTCTGTCTTGAGACTTTTATGAGAGAGAGAATGACCTTTTTGATGTTTTGAACATGCAGGCCTGGTTTTGTGAGGTGATCGGGTTCTTCCCTTGGAACCAGCAGAGTGATATCACCATCTTCCACTGCTATGGTTATTTGGAGGGAGATGCGAGGATAAATTCACGGGGAAGACCCGGATCACCTTCGACTACAAAATGGTGAGGCCGGTCATCAACGGGGATGGGCACGACGGAGTGGACTTCTACCCTTGGGGCGGTATCAGGAGATTTTCTTTGGGAGATGCCATTGAGGCGACGAGGCGAGAGGAGATGGCTCTTTGGGGCGACATGTGATGTCATTTACTTGGGGGACCGTTTCTCGAGCGGCATGGCCATGTCCCTCCATTGGACGCCATTACTCCTCGGGATCCTCCCGGCACGGATGCTACGGCCCGGGGATTGGCCGAGAGGATGAGATTGAGAGATACCGAGGAGGTATAGGCTGCGAGGAGTACTGACATGGACACCCCCTACGCTGTGTTTGTGGAGCGGCGCTGAGGACGCCACGAAGCTAGTGAAGGCGGCGGTCACTCGGGGATATGGGGAGGATGAGCCTCTTGACCCGCCGATCCCTCCTGCGCATCGTCTACGTGGTCCATGGAGTTGCAGGAGGATGAGGATACTGTCCCCGACGCTAGGGAGCCCCGGTACACCTTGCCGCTGACGGCCTTTGTAAGTATACTTTTAGGGTCTTTCCCTTTTCTGCTTTCTTTGCTTTTGAGATTTTACGAGATTTTACGAGATTTTTCTCTTCTTTTTCTCGGAGTTCCGGCTCGCACTTATGATAGAGTGGTCGGGCGGGAATAGGGGTTGGAAGGACATGTGCCGGTCCCTTCGAGGAAGGCGGCTGCGCTTGAAGGCGGCGGCGGATGCGCGGGAGCCGGGCGCAGAGACGGCATGTCGGGGGCACGGCGTCTACCTCATCGGCCTCGGAGTACTCTTCCGGTGCCATGCCTCGGGGCGGGGGCCCAACGGCCCGACGTGCAGGCGGTGGGCTGAGTATGGGCACGATAATGTCCATCGTCGATGTGAGCGACCGGGAGGACACGATGAGGGAGGCTAGCATTTATGAGGCGAGTAGTGATGAGGAGGAAGAAGAATCGGAGGCCTAGGAGGTCTCTAGAGTAGATTTGGAACAAAAACAAACAATGAACAATTTTTATGCACACTTTGTTTATTTTTGCTTTATTCGGCGCCGATGGGGCGAAGACATTGTACTTATGTTTTATTTGCTTTTCTAATTTATGCTTTCTAAATTTGCATATTATACGAGCCTTGGGGCAACTTTTTGCTTGGAATCGGGGCTGGCGGGCCAAAATGATTTATAATGGTGTATAAATGCTTGAATGGCTTACGGATATGTTTTTGTACGGGTTTTGGTTGAAAAAGTGGGGTGAAAACTCCCTTGGGCAGCAACTTTGGTTGCTTTGCAGAATTTCTGCGAGAGGGCTAATGTAGCCGTGCGGACAGAGTCTGAGGGTAAATAGGGCCGTGCGGCTCACGGTTCATACGAGCTGGTTATTTTACGAATAAAAGCAAGGCTTGGCCATTTCATTTCATTTTCTACTTAGACTTGTCCCAATTGTTCCCAGAGCACATTTTGGACCTAAAAGCACCACCTTTGATCATTTTGCGATGGAGAAGCCCGTTAGATTGCAAAGGGGAAACAGAGACCGTTTTACGTCCGATCTTCAATCTTGGGTGAGACACAACTTCCAATCTCATAGGGAGGCTGCTTGATTCTTCCTTCAAGATCAAGTCTTTATGGCATTTGAGGATCTCCCGCCCGATTGGGACCTTTTGAGAGCCGCGGCAAAGTTACAGGACGTCAGGAGACATGTTCTTGCTTTTCTTATAACGAGATTGTCCGACGCATGAAGACTTCCGAGCCTTGATTGGGGTCCCGAGATTGAGGCTATATCTATTCCGCTGATCGGAGACGTGCCGGTGACGGTAAAGCTTGCATCTTTTACTGCGAGATTCCTTTGGGGAGGGTGAGAGGATGATGGTAGCCCGGACGGGATTGACCTTTACGATATCCCGGGCGAGTTTGGGTCTCCGAGATATGGCTGCGACCACGGTGGCTATGGACGCATTCATCCTTTGCGTATTCTCTGCTCTGTTCCTTCTTGAGTCAGTGGGGATCTGTCATAGTGGTCTCTTGGACATGGTTAGAGGCGCAAGGTGGGAAGGATATTGTCCATTGGTTTTGGGAGAGACACTTCATGGGATTGACGGGATGGCTCGGGAGACCATTTCATGAGATCCGGGAGTCTGTTTGTGTTGACCTTATGGCTGCGAGGAGAGGCTCGGGGCTTTGCCGGGGGCTTTGCCGGCTCGGTGCCCTTGGGTGATTTCTCGGAGAGGTGCAGAGGCAACGGGACGAGTAGGAGGAGGCGACGATGGCTAGGCTATCCACTTCGGACATCCGTTGGTGGATTCCTCATTGGAGGTTGCGGACCGGGAGGATATTTCGGGAGTCCTATCTTTGTGAGGGTTCCGGGATTAGCTTTGGTCATCCTTCTACATTACCTGCTTAGTATCCGGGCGGTTTGGGGCTTTACGGGAGCCATTGAGTGATTGGGAGGACATCCGGACCATGGAGGTGGTGTCATTGGACATGAGGGATCCGGCCGGCTTCTCTTTCTTCTCGAGGGCTTGGACATATCTTGCTTTCCCACCCGGGGCTATCTTCGGGAGCGGGAAGAGCACCATCTTGACCCGCTTGTCTACTTGGGTAGTACGAGAGGGAGATGGGAGCGACTCGGGTCATCTTGGAGGAGAGACGTCGAGGCTTTATTGGGGGCGGCGTGACTCGAGCGGGACTTTGAGGGAGGCGAGGCTAAGGCGAGTCGCCATAACCGGTCAGGTGACTTGGTCGGGGATATGGAGGCTCGGTACAAGAGGTTGTCAGAGGTCGCTCCTTTGGCCCGAGGCTCGAGAGGGAGGAGGTGCGGACTCGTGCTCGGATAGAGAGAGCACTTATTGACACGGGTTTAGTAGAGGCTCCGGTGAGGATACCGGAGGTCGGGATGAGGGATACCGACATCATAGATAAAAGAGGAAGAAGACTCGACGGGGCCGAGGAAAAGGGAAGAAGACCAAAGAAGACTCGGCGAATGACGGCGACAAATCTTTTCTTAGGATTCCCTTATTGCCATTTTGCAAACACATTAGTTTATTTAGGCATTTTATTGTATTTTAGATCTTTGTAGCGGGTTAGCGAGTCAAGAGGTAGGCACCGTGCTTGAACTCATCAAGAAGTTTTTAACTTGTAATGAACAAGAAATATTATCTTAGAAATTAATCAAGACACATTTCATGGAAATTCAAATGTCTTTATTGATTGGGACCCGTTTTATGAAAAGCTGGAATACCCTTTATTATTTAGGACGTACTTCATGGAAGCTTGATTGTCCTTTTTATTGTTTAGGACGCATTTCATGGAAACTTAATCGTCCTTTTTATTGTTTAGACCGAACCATATATGGTGCCTACGTTCCCCTTTTACAAGAAAGACTAAGGGGCTCGGGTCTTCGTAGTTCATTACAGTGAACTATATAGATTTTCTCTCTTTTTTTTCCTATTTTTGTGCGGCCTGTTTTTGCCTAGACCAGCCCTTTTTGGGGTTTTCGGCCTAGCTGGGCATTACTCTTTTTGCACTAAGATTTTTATGTGCAACCTGTCTTTTGCCTAGACCGCCCTTTTTGGGGTTTTCGGCCTAGTGGGTATTACTCTTTTTGCACTTTTTTTTTATATTTTTTTTTTTTAGACATAGTATCTTTTGAGCTTATCACCGGATTATTTGGGTGGACAAAGGGATTGCCGTCCAGTGCACGCAAGCTTCATGGCTCCTCCCGATAGTATCTTACGCACCACATAAGGGCCGATCCAAACGGGTTCCCATTTTCCCGGGGGTTGTCTACGGTAGGGGCTTCACTTTCAACACTAAGTCACCCTCTTTGATGTCTACGGCCTTGACCTTTTTATCAAACGCTGCGGCCATCCGCCTCTGGTAGGCTCGGGTGTGTTCCATGGCTTTTAGCCTTCTCTCGTCAGCGAGGGCTAACTCATCATGCCATTTTGCAACCATTCTACTTCATTGACACTTTGTTTTCCGGGAGGACCCTTAATGACGGGATTTCCAACTCCACTGGCAGCCTTTGCTTCCATCCCGTAGGTTAAGGCAAAAGGAGTTTCTCCTGTAGGTACATTACGACAGACGTTACGCAGCCCCGAGTGCCAAGTGCGGCTTTTCGGGCCAATCACGACCACGGGTGGCCATCTTAGGATGATCCGTTCGAGCGTCTTATTAGCGGCTTCCACGGCTCCATTAGTCGAGGTTTGTACGGAGACGACTTGTGGCGAGTGATTCTGAATTCGACGGCAACCTATCGAGTCCCCTTCAAAGTGCGACCCATTATCGGAAATGATCTCGTTGGGCACCCCATATACGCACATTATGTTTTCTTTGATGAATTGGGCCACTTTTACGGAAGTGAGGACCTTGTAAGACTTGGCCTCTACCCACTTGGTGAAGTAGTCGATGGCTACTAGCACAAATTCATGCCCATTGCTTCCTGTCGGGGCTATTTTCCCTATCACGTCAATACCCCAAGTTGCAAACGGCCAAGGAGTCGTCATGCTATACAGGTCATGAGGCGGGAGATGGTTGAGGTTGGCAAACCGCTGGCACTTGTCGCATGCTCGGACGTCTTGGACACGATCTGTTTCCATGGAAATCCGGTAGTAACCCATTACGAGGATCACTTGCATCGGGGCTGCGGCATTCATATGAGGACCGCGGGGACCATTGTGGACTTCAGTCATCAACTCTTTGGCCTTTTCTTGAGTGACGCACAAGAGGAGTGGTCCTTGGTATCGCTTCTTGTATAGGTTGCCTCCTAGAATGACATAATGGGAGGCCAACCTTTTCAGGGCTTGCAAGCTCTTGGCTCGACACCTTCTTTTGGTCTACCTTCTTTGTCTACGAAAGTGACTCTCCATCTTTGAGGAGCTGGTAAATTTGATTGTACCGGGGTTCCTTTATAGGCTCGGGTCCAGGTCTACTTCACAACGAAGGCTGGGGCTTCTCTTCTACCCACTCGGAAGGGTTTTATGGCTTTTCCCTCGGGGCTCTCTACCAATGAGGCTAGAGTAGCTAATGCATCTGCGAATCTGTTCTTTTCCCTTGGCAAGTAGTGGAAGGTCACTTCTACGGCTGTCGATCCAACTCCTCCATATGGGCATGAATCTGCTTTGCGAGTTAGGGTCCACGAGTCTTCCACTTGTTGGAAACGATTGATGATCGGAGTGAGTCTCAGTAAACTTCTAGCTCCTTGACATTCCTTTCTAAGGCGGCTTCCAAACCGGCAATGCGGGCTTCATACTCGGCAACATTGTTCGTGGCGGGGAAGTTCAACTTGAGGGCTATGGGTGTATGCTCATCTTTCGGATCGACCGGTAGCATCCCGATACCGTTTCCTCTTTTGTTAGCGGCTCAGTCAAAGAACAAGCGCCATCGGTTTTTAGGCTCGTTGCAAAGATCCCTTCATGCAGGAATTGGGGTTCGGGCCCTCTGTCTTCATGCGGGAAAGTTTGCCGGGTGGTCGACAACGCTTGACCCTTGATAGCCTTTACGGTCACATAGTTGATGTCGTACTACGCTAAGAAGAAGGACCACTTTGCTAGACGCATCGAGAGGGAAGGCTTATCAAAGATGTACTTGATGGGGTCCATTTTTGAGACCAAATTCACGGGGTGGGCTTGCATATAATGCTTCAACTTGCCGACTACCCGGACCCGATCTGCGCGAGTCTTTTCACATCTTGAGTAATTGAGCTCACTTCCACTGCAACTTCCGGTGACAAAGTAAATGGCGTTTTCTACCCGAGAGTCTTTCTTTTCTGAGCAAGCATAGCCCCAAGCTGCCGTATCGGTGACGGTGAGATAGAGCAAAGAGGTTTCTGTCTATGTGGGGGCATAGCAGGAGGATGTACCAAGTATGCCTTGATCTGGTCAAAAGCATCTGGCATTCTTCGGTCCATTATGTGTCTACGTTCTTCTTCATGAGCTTGAAGATGGGCTCGCACATAGTGGTCAGCGATTGGCGAAACGGCTGATGTCTTGCAGTTTTCCCATAAAGCTCTTGACTTACATGCAGGTCCGAGGTGGCCTCATATCCATAATGGATTTGATCTTTTGGGGTCAATTTCGATACCTCGCTCCGTGACCATATATCCAAGCACTTTTCTCCTTGTCACTCCGAAGGTGCATTTACCAGGGTTTAGTCTCATGGAATGTTGTCTCAGTCTCTCAAAGAATTTCCGCAGGTCAGCAAAGTCTTTGCCCGTCCTCGCCTTTGGAGTGGATTATCATGTCGTCTACGTAGACCTCGATCTCCTTGTGGATCATGTCATGAAAAAGCGCGCGGTCGCTGCCCTTTGGTAAGTAGCCGGCGTTCTTAAGCCCAAATGGCATCAGCCGTATAACAATAAGTTCCCCACGGCGTGGTGAAGGCTGTCTTTTCTTGGTCTTCCTCGGCCATCTTGATACGGTTGTATCTGCAAAGCCATCAACGAAGGATTTGACTTCGTAGTTGGAAGTGGAGTCCCACCGGGATGTCTATGTTTGGCAAGGGTAATCGTCCTTGGGGTGGCCTTGTTCGGATCTCGGAAATCCACACGGCCCAGCGCACCTTCCCATTGGCCTTGGTGACGGTCACAATATTGGACAACCATGTCGGATATTCGATGACTACGATGAATCCTACCCGCAGTAGCTTCTCAATTTCTTCTTTGACCTGTAGAGACCATTACGTCTTGATCTTCCTCGGTTTACGCTTTCTTGGTTTAGCATGCGGTGCTAGAGGATTACGTGCTCTATTATCGAAGCTGTCTAGCCCGGCATATCCTGTATGACCATGCAAACACGTCGATGTATTCCACTGAGTAGATCGATCGATCTGTCCCGTTCAACCCCACGGAAGAAGTTTCCGATCTATGTCTCTTTAGGTTCCTCGACGGTACCCAAGTTCGCACTTGTCAAAACCTCCTCGGCGGCTTGGGCTAGGTTTTCCTCTTTTACGAAACACCTTAAAGATTTCTTTAATGTATTGTTCATTTAGTGTGTTTGCATCTTGTTCAAATGATTCATTATTAAGCTGTTGTTGAGTTTTGAGTTAATTTATCATTTGTTAAGTTGGCAATAAGAGGATACTCAGAAAGATCTGTCATTTCATTCAAAATAAGGGGAAAGATGACATCGATTACATTTTGATAGTCCTTAGGCGTGAGGCCTTCGGATGACTCAGAGGACTGGAATTCAAAGATTCCTGACTCGACTGAACAGACGCTACTGACTCTGGACCCTACACTACTTATTGACTCGAGGGTGGCTTGACAAGGGTTGGACCGGGATCTTACTCCTTCTTCTGTTGCCACTGGGAGTAGTAGTCTTGTCGGCGTTCTCATCCTGTGGATCATAATTGCCTTAGTTGATACCATTTCCATGGGAATACCTGACTGTTCGGCGGAATCTCCTTTACGAACTTAACTTTATGCGTCGGTACCTGCGGGGCGTAGGACCGGTTGTGCTTTCGGCATACGAGATCTGCTTTCTTCATCCCAAAAGTCTTCCGGCGGGTTCACTCTTCTTTCCACCTTTTCCCAAACAGGGGGCTGGGACTGATCCTCGGGAGTGGTAAGAGCCATTACAAATACATTATGCTCATCATGGGTGATGAAGGGTTCTGAAGAAACTTTCATTAACATGGCTTGTTTCACTTCAAACTCGCAGTCTTCATAAGTGAGCCTTTCTTCTGTAATCTTGACCATGGTTACTAGTTCGATGTCATAGAAAAGAGGACGAGCTCTGACAACATTAACAAAATCAGTTCCGACTATGGGCCCAAACTGTCCTTCCATGGCGGCGGCGTTAATCAAATCTTTCCACTTTCCTTGCAATTCAGCATAAGGAACATTGAACTTCAGAATGTCTATGATCTCTGGATTTCCAAAGTTGACTGCATTTGTCTCCCCGAACTCGATCATGTTGACCTGATTGTTAGCTGGAAGAGGGTTCTTGACCACATTAGGACCCCGAGGTGGTTCCAACTTGCCTTCTTCAATTAGGCGAGAGATCAGGAATTTCAAGTAGGTGCAATCATTGGTGTTATGCCCATGATATTTGTGGAAGCGGCAATGTTTAGTTTCGTCCATTCTGACATTAGGGTTTCTGGGTTTCCAGTTTTCCAAAGGTTTGATGAGTCCTTCGGCTACCAAACCGTCAAAGACCTTCTCTAGTGGCATTCCAAAATCTTCTGCGGTATAGAAACGAGGTCTCGGTTTCGCAACTACTTGGCTTGAATTCTGTCCCACTTTCTCATTCTGGATGTAATTGACAGCGCCGACCGTTTCTTTTCCCTTTATAGTGACAGCCGGGGTGTTTGACACTGGTGCTTTGTAGCGATAAGAGCTGGCTGATCCTGTGGCTGGGGCCATGTTGAAGGCATTTTCAAACTTGGTACCAGCATTTACCATTGCTCGAAGGTCAGGATAATAATAATTGCCAATTTGGACCCTTAGTTGAGGCTTTAAGCAGGATTGGAAGATCTCCATCTGTTCTTCTTCATTCAGCGGGGTCATCATTTCGCTGAGCTTCCAGTTCCATCTCCTGTAAAATTCACTCACTGGCTCGTCTGGGCGCTGTAGAGTTCCTTGTAGGTCATTCCTGCTGGTTTCCCAATTTAAATTGGCCTTATACTTTTCCAGGAAGGCTTCCTTAATTTGGTCCCAGGTGGCTCGGGCTTCTGGTTTTACGTGCAGGAACCATCTAAGAGCTGAACCCTTTAATGACAACTGAAAATGGTCGGCCATTTGCTGATGTGTACAGTCCTTGGCTCTCATGGCAAGAAGGTAACTTTCAATATGAGTCCGGGGACAATCAGTGCCGTTGAACTTTTCAATCTCTGGCATCCGGAATTTTGGAGGAAGAGGGACAATCTTGCTAGGATCGATGTCGATATGCCGCCTTTTTGGTGTTCAGTTCTCCGAACTTCTCCTGCATGGACTTAACTTGTTCCATCAACCAAGTCATGTTGGGATCGGGGGACGGTTTCGACTCTGAAGCAGGCTTGTCAGATTTGAGTGGCAGGTCTGTGGGTGGCACAGTGGTAGCTAGTACCATAGCTTGGGAGTCTTTAGAAGGGAAATAGGTGTAAACTTGGCCTGGTCCGGTGTTTCCCTGAAGCTGACCAGAGGCATAGGAATTAGGCTCATAGTTGCAGAAGTAGGAAAAAGGAGCCTCGTGGGATCCTATTGGCAAGGTTGGGGGTGGAAGATCTGCTGTGGCAGGGCAGGAGCTGAAGAGGTCACTTGATTGATTCTGAGGCCTGGAAGTTGTGTGGGATGGCCCATACTGGGGAGAGGGAGCGAATCCCATAGGGTAATGCAAAGGTTGCGTTACAGGAATAGCTGTGGCGTTTGTTCTCTGTTGGTAGGGAACAAAGCTGGGTCTTATCTGAGGAGGAGAGGGTGTCGGGACCCTAATGGCTTGGGATACCGGAAAAGGCTGAAAAGGGACAGTCTTTGGCAAAGGCTCATATGTGGATGGAGGAGGGCACTGGTTATAGGCTAGAGGGGCTGAGATGGTTACTTCTGGAGTTTCATCTTCTACCATAACCAAGGAACCATTGGGCTCTACCACTATCTGGACCCCATGACGGCGTAGCACATCAATGAGCATGGCTGCTTTGTTCCTCATGGGCCTTACGACTATTTTCCAAGGCTAAGGCTAGCTCTTCTTCCCTAGTCACCTGGTTACCCAAACCAGTGCTGTTCTCTGTCGAATCGGACATTCTGACTCTACGGGTGACCAAACCGAGGATTACGGCGAGCGTGTGAGAATTGCGCTAACAAGTTGCTGACCCGGTGTTCTCACCCACTTCTTTCTCGGCTGCGGGAAAGGGATAGGAAAGGTTTAGACTCGAGGTAGGTGTTTAGGTTGAAGGCTCGGGGAATATGCAAATTAGAATCTTCCGAGTTTACTTAAAACAGTGTCTTTTATTAATATCTATTTGGTTGGAAAAGGGGTTTGCCCTTCTTTTTCGTAACTACTCTAGATCTGGATCAGTGGGTTCCGTCACTACGTCTATAAGCCCCTCGTATTCCACCTGTATTTCGACCTCCCAGGGTGGACAGCCCTGGGCGAGGGTCCTATAGGGCACGCGGATCCCACCGACCGAGAGTAAAGAACGCTCCTAACGGGTCTAGCGGGTCATAGGAACTTTCAACGCACGAGCGATGCGGATTATAGTCAAGGCAATACGGGAAAGTCTCGTCTTTACGCCTTGATAGAATTTTGGCGAGAATTTCGCTTGAGCGAAGGACGTTTGACTGTCGGTAATGTCCGAGAAGATAATAGGCATGGGTCGGGCGACAAAAGCCGGATGACACAGTGTCACATTGAACTTCGTTGCATATGCCGGGCGTGAGTTAGAATCGAAGTCAATGCCGGGTCAAGATCTTGCCAATTTTTCCTTGTCGGAATTTTAGCAGAGCTTCGCTTGAGCGAAAGATCTTTTGATTTGTTGGCAAAGACTCGGTCTTGACTCTTACGCATTCCGTGCAGGTTAAGGTCAATATTTAATGTCGGAGTTGAGATCTCGCCAAGTTTTCCTTGTTGGAATTTTGGCAGAGTTCTTCTTCCGTTATGAACTAAGGCTTGACCTTTACGAGGGTATGCAACTGGGCTATATGACACGGACTAGACCAAAAACCAACCAAAAAGTCACGGTTTTTGAAACGTGTGACACGGACTGTGCATTGGTCGACACTGGCTGCCATGGGGAGGTTGGGATGATTCCGTGCGCGCCCGGGTGCATCGTAAGGTTGTCCGTGACTGCAGCTGGAACCACCCTCGGGTTTGAAGGACGTGCGTGCAAAAGTTTACAGGATATATCAGGTGCGCGTAGTGTGCGGTCTCCTAAAAATGTTCCTTTTTGAGTTAAAATAGAGATTTTCAGAAATGTGTTTTAAAGGAATGATTTTCGGGACGGGGAGAATGCAACACATAAGCACGTAAATTTTCTGGGAGCCCCAGTCAATCATGGAGCTGAGTAGCCCCAAGCTTTTAGGACTGCCAGATTAACCATGATTTTTCCTGGTGGAATTGCCACTGAGGTCGCCCAGTCAGAATCCAAGGAGGATTGACCCGTGCGACTGCATGGATCAATTTTCCAAGTTCCACTCCTTTTGCTATTTTTCGGGTTGTTTCCCGTTCAAAGTATGCACAGATTCCAAGATGCAAATGATGCAATGCATGGTAAAGAAAGCAAGCATGATTAATGAAATCGGCGATGGGAGTCTAACCCGCTCAAAGGGAAAAGCTTTCTATTTTTTTTTTGAAAAAGTGATACTGGTACGTGGGATTGTTAAACCACCGGTTATCCCAACTCCCACGTCAGGGAGTGTACAGGAAGGGTAAGTGGTTTCCACCTATATACCGAGTATCGATTTTTTTTTGTTTTGAAAATAAAAGCTTTTCTCCTTTGGGATCCTCTCCAGCGGAGTCGCCAAACTGTGAATGTGTGCCCAAAATTTTTGTTTGTTGGATTCATGCGAGTTTGAAGACATCCGGTTTAATTTGAAAAACGGAGTCGCCACGCCATTTTGATTACCTCAAAACTTTGAAAAAAAGGTTTTATGGGTTCGGAGGTTAAGTTACCCCTTGGGAAGAACGTTTGGCGTTAACCCAAGGTGCCTTGCCGGAGCAAGTCTCCCATGATTTCATTAATCGTGCTTGCTTGCGTGGTTTCTTGTGTGCATGTGTTTGAAAATAAGGAGGGAATGTCCCAAGTCGTCTTCCGGACGTACAAACCATTTGTTAGTTGTCGCTCGGGATTTCTTGGATTTTATGTATTTGAGATTTTGATCCCGTCCTCATCTTGGACTTGTGATCATCGCATTTTTTAGACCTTGGGACTTGCGTGATCGAGAGAATGACTCTCTTTGTAGTCAAAGATGAGGTTCTTTAGAAAAGGAGGGTCCTTAGCCCATCAATCCTACACTTTAAGATGGTCGAGCTTGTGTAGATGCTTCATACTCATCTTAAGTGATAATCGGAGATATAGGGTTCGAAGGTGTCCCTTTTCTAAAGAGATTATGAAACCTTTATGGAAGGAACGATGTAAAGATAGGATCTTTTACACCGGTCCGTTCCTAGGTTGCTAATGGGGGAATGGGGGAAATGTATGTAAAAATGACACTTTAATGAAAAGATGACATTTTTGGGTTGCAAATGATGCACTTGATTCAAAGAAATGATCTTTATTGCAAATGATGCATAAAGATATGATTTTTATGCAAATGATGCATTTTTGAAGAAATTGGCATTCATTATGCAAATGATGCATAAAGATTGCATTTTTGAAAAAAGCATATGGGCTAATTTATGGTAAAGACATGGTCTTTAAAGCAAATGATGCTTGGAAAAGGGATTTTGAATGCAAATGATGCATTTTGATTGAAAAGATTTGATTTTTATATGCAAAGGATGCATAAAGATGACATTTTTATTTGAAAATGGGGGTTTTAGGTGCAAAGGATGCACCTTTATGGGAAAAGACTACATTTTTTTGACAAATGATGTCTAATGCATGCAAAAGGGGAAGGGTGAATATAAAAATATGATCTTTAATCTACCAAGTCCCAAGCAATATAAAGACAATGCAATGAGCAATTTATAAAGCAATTAGGATGTGAGGTTAGGGCGTGTGTGGTTACCAATGGCTTCCTTCTTCTTTGGATGGAGCTAGGAGGAGAGGTTGATCTTGGATCTTCAAGGAGGAGGGAGGGAGCTTCTTGGCCTTCTTCTTCACCTTCTTGAACTTCCAGCAATATTCTTCACGTATTAGGAGTGTTTGTGGGTGATTTGTTGTGTCAATTGTGAGTGTTGAAATGGGTAGAGGAGGGCTCTATTTATAGGCAGTCTGGATAAGGCTAATGAAGCCGTGCGGCTAAGGACAGCGAGCTAATGCAGCCGTGCGGCATTTTCCACAATGACTCAGCATTCTAGAACCATGCAAGGTGGCAAATTCTAGAACCTTTCCTCCTAATTAAGAAAAACGTGTTTCTTAATTAGGAAGGATCCCCTTCAGCCCTAAATTAATTAAAAACAGTTCCGGAATGTTTCCGGAACACTAGGAAGGTCCGGAGAATTACCCGAAAACTTACCGAAATTGCCGGGAAATTTAACCGGAAGGCATGAGCCAGATTTGGGTACTTACAGTTACGTGACAATATGAATATATGCTTTGAAACCTGTTACATGGCAAAAATAAATGTGTTCTCGGTTTTCTATGCCCACTTGATAGAATGAATTGATTATACGATGAATCCCTTAGACGAAAACTGAAATATGTTAAAAAAGGCTAGAGTATGAAATTCTTATAAGATTGTCTTGGGCTTTATTTGAACATGGGGGTATGGATTATTAGATTTTGAATAGAGTTATCTAAAGTAGTAACCATCGTTTAGAATGGGATTGTGAAAATAAATTCTCGTAGAAAGATATTGGTTAAGTGAACCTATGAGTCAAAATGCGGATTTGATAAAATTAAAATGTGGCAACTTTTTAGAAATGGATGAGACGTAGGCAGTGGTGCATGCGTGAAATTGCTAGGTATCGACATCTATTAAGAAAGAAAATAATGGTGATTTTGGTATGAATGAGACAAATTTTATATAACTGAAATATATGGAGTTTATGATTCATTTATGAACTTGATTATGTGATATTATGATTGCAAAATGTTGTTGTTATGATGAGAGATATGCTTGGCCGCTAATGTGGAGCGTGCCTTATAAATATGAAGATATAAGATCAATAACGTAATGCCTATGTGCATGATTCACATAAAGATTTTTAATATGTCCCTTATAATGTGTAATATGATATGAAGCGCTTGTTGCCTATTTGCTAAAGTATGGATGAACGTGGATTAGTATTATATTGCAACATGTCGCGCCAATTTTTAAGTTATGCCCTTGCTTGTTTGTTTAATTATGAAAGTCGTCAAGTTAGCAAAGTATGAATCTTGATCGAATTAAATGAAAAAGAAGTATGGCGCAAGAAAAATGATATTTTATAAAGAAAAATATGTGAGTTTTATGCTACGTGTTTATGTGCAAAATTGCGTCAGAATTGTGAAAAGATATGCTATATCGAATGAAAATGAAAGTGTCGTGACATATGGGTACGCTGACCCGCTACATTTTTGAGATTTTGAAATGATGAATAGTGAAAAATGGCAGTCGCAATAATATGTTTGAAATTATAGCATGCTCAGTAAAATGCGAAAGATAGTGGTGGATCGTTATTTCTCTCATTTGTATAAAAGTTGTGTGATATTTGCTTATTGTGTCAAATATAAAGAAAGTGTTTACTGGATTTGCAAATGAGTACCTCGCGTCTTTTGTAGGGACTCTGTCACATGCGACAAAGTTGATAAAAATTGTTGCCGCTAAAGCTGCGACAAAGTTGATAAAGGTTGTTGCCGCTAATGCTGCGACAATGTTGATAAAGATTGTTGCCGCTAAAGCTGCGACAAAGTTGGTAAATGTTGCCGCTAAAGCTGCGACAAAGTTGATAAAGATTGTTGCCGCTAAAGCTGCGACAAAGTTGATAAAGGTTGTTGCCGCTAAAGCTGCGACAAAGTTGATAAAGGTTGTTGCCGCTAAAGCTGCGACAAAGTTGATAAAGGTTGTTGCCGCTAAAGCTGCGCCAAAGTTGATAAAGATTGTTGCCGCTAAAGCTGCAACAAAGTTGATAAAGATTGTTGCCGCTAAAGCTTGAAGATTGATTGCGAAAGCTGGAGAAAGGGGCGACGCCTTGGAGATAGTGTTCCTTGGCACCAAACCTTGCGACCTGGAAGAGTGAAATGCCAGGCGCGATGACCTAGAAGAGCAAAATGCTAGGCGCCAAGAAAAGTCCCAGCTTTTTTATGGGCGAGATCAGGGGCGGTGCCTTGGAAATAGTGGTTCCTTGGCACCAAACCTTGCGACCTGGAAGAGCGAAATGCCAGGCGCGGCGACCTAGAAGAGCGAAATGCTAGGCGCCTAGAAAAGTCCCAGCTTTTTTATAGGCGAGATCAGGGGTGGTGCCTTGGAGATAGTGGTTCCTTGGCACCAAACCTTGCGACCTGGAAGAGCGAAATGCCAGGCGCGGCGACCTAGAAGAGCGAAATGCTAGGCGCCTAGAAAAGTCCCAGCTTTTTTATGGGCGAGATCAGGGGCGGTGCCTTGGAGATAGTGGTTCCTTGGCTCCAAACCTTGCGACCTGGAAGAGCGAAATGCCAGGCGCGGCAACCTAGAAGAGCGAAATGCTAGGCGCCTAGAAAAGTCCCAGCTTTTTTATGGGCAAGATCAGGGGCGGTGCCTTGGAGATAGTGGTTCCTTGGCACCAAACCTTGCGACCTGGAAGAGCGAAATGCCAGGCGCAGCGACCTAGAAGAGCGAAATGCTAGGCTCCTAGAAAAGTCCCAGCTTTTTTATGGGCGAGATCAAGGGCGGTGCCTTAGAGATAGTGGTTCCTTGGCACCAAACCTTGCGACCTGGAAGAGCGAAATGCCAGGCGCGGCGCCCTAAAAGAGCGAAATGCTAGGCGCCTAGAAAAGTCCCAGCTTTTTTATGGGCGAGATCAGGGGCGGTGCCTTGGAGATAGTGGTTCCTTGGCACCAAACCTTGCGACCTGGAAGAGCGAAATGCCAGGCGCGGCGACCTAGAAGAGTGAAATGCTAGGCGCCTAGAAAAGTCCCAGCTTTTTTATGGGCGAGATCAGGGGCGGTGCCTTGGAGATAGTGGTTCCTTGGGACCAAACCTTGCGACCTAGAAGAGCGAAATGCAAGGCGCGGCGACCTAGAAGAGCGAAATGCTAGGCGCCTAGAAAAGTCCCAGCTTTTTTATGGGCGAGATCAGGGGCGGTGCCTTGGAGATAGCGGTTCCTTGGCACCAAACCATGCGACCTGGAAGAGCAAAATGCCAGGCGCGGCGACCTAGAAGAGCGAAATGCTAGGCGCCTAGAAAAGTCCCATCTTTTTTATGGGCGAGATCAGGGGCGGTGTCTTGGAGATAGTGGTTTCTTGGCACCAAACCTTGCGACCTGGAAGAGTGAAATGCCAGGCGCGGTGACCTAGAAGTGCGAAATGCTAGGCGCCTAAAAAGTCCCGGCTTTTTTACGGGCACAAAAAGTTTTAAAAAGAATTTGAAAAGTGTTTGGAAAGTTTTAAAAAGAATTTGAAAAGTGTTTGGAATGTTTTAAAAAGAATTGGAAAAATGAAAGTGTGGCGAGATGTCGCCGTTTTGAAACGTTTTGAAAAGTGAAAGTTTGGCAAGATGCCACAGTTTTAAAAGGTTAAAATTTGGCGGGATGCCGCAGGTTTGAAAGGTTTTGAAAAGTTAAAGTTTGGTGGGATGCCATGTTTTGAATTTTTTGGCAAGGAAAATGTTGTGAAAAGTTTTGAGAAAAGAGCATAATAAAGTATATAATGGGCTGACATTCCGAACTGTTGGGCTGACATCCCGAACTGTTGGGCTCGCATCCCGAACTGCTCATGTGCCAGAGTTGATAAAGCGGCCCCAGAGTTGATAAAGCGGCCCCAGAGTTGATAAAGCGGCCCCAAAGTTGATAAAGCTGCGACAAAGTTGATGAAGTTATCAGAAAAGTCCTGGTTGAAAAGCCAGGCACAACGGGATCTGCACTGGCAGACTCGGGAGTCCTGGCAGAGGCCTGGCTCAGAAAAGTCCTGGTTGAAAAGCCAGGCATAACGGGATCTGCACTTGCAGACTCGGGATTCCTGGCAGAGGACTGGCTCAGCACCCAGCCTAGCCTGAGTGGCGAAGCTTATGTGATCTAGCCTAGCCTGAGTGGCGAAGCTTATGTGATCTAGCCTAGCCTGAGTGGCGAAGCTCCTGCGACCTGGAGATATTGGTTCCAGGCGCGGCGACCTGGAGATAGTGGTTCCAGGCGTCTAGAAAGTCCTGGCCTTTTTACGGGCGAGATCAGGGGCGGCGACCTGGGGATAGTGGTCTCAGGCGCCAAACCTTTTGACCTGGTGACATTGAGACGAGATGCCACAGTTTGAAAAGTTTTTGAAAAGTGAAAAGTTTGGCGAGATGCCACAGTTTGAAAAGTTTTTGAAAAGTGAAAAGTTTGGCGAGATGCAACAGTTTGAAAAGTTTTGACAGAAAAGTCCTGACTTTTTAATAGGCATAGAAAAGACCTGGCTTAAAGGTGCTAGGCAAAAGTTGAGCAGCGATGGAACTAGTTGATTTGGCCAGGTGGTCTAAAGCGCAAGATTTGATTTAAGACGATTTGAGTTTTATTCGGAATGATTGAATGCGGTTTGTTAGTGATGCGGTCTAGCATCAAGTAAGGTTTTGGTTCGCGCGGTTTTGATTCGCGATGTTTGATTAGTATGGTTTTGATCAGCGCTGTTCTGATCAGCGAGGTTTTGATTGTCGCGTTTTTTAGTTAGCGCATTTGTGATTGGTGCATTTTTGTGCTTTGATCAGTGTGGTGCGGCCTAGTGTGGCCAAGCGAGGTTTGGCCGCGAGTTTTTGGTTTGAGCCAAGTGGGTTTGGCCGCGAGGTTTAGCCCAGATGAGGTCGTGGCCTAGGCGTATTTTTTTTGTTTTAGAGTTGGTTCAAGAAAGACCTGGCTTAAAGGTGTCAGGCGCAGAGAACAAGGAATAGTAAGTCGCCCCGAAGCTGAGTAAAGCTGAAGGGCGAGAAGCATAGTTAGGAAGTGAGGCTGCCTAAATACAAGCCTCACTCTTTTGAAGGGAGTAGTATGTATATAGAGATAAAGGTCGTAAAGTGAATCTTCGATGAACTATCGAAGCAAAAAAGATAACTATCAAAGCAAAAATGGCGACATATTAAAGGTAGAATTTAAAGCAAATTACAGTAAGCAGAGTAAGGACATTTAAAGTATAGAGTTGAAGTCGGACCGCGACATTCAAATAACCGAGATAGGCATCAAAGAAGAATTTATGAAAGAAAATTAAAGTCAAGGCAAGATGCCAATCGTGGCATCTAAATTATAGTAGAGCAAAGGTTAAAGAAATCAGGCATAGAGGCGGAAAATAAAGTTAAGATTAAGTCGCAACCCGCGACAACCAAAGTATGAAAAGCGAAGTTAAAAGATAGAAAAAGTAAATTGTTTTATTATAGACCCAGATCAGACTGAATTGTTGAAATGATGCCAAAAGTCAGAGGGATCGAAAGGTTTTTGGCAGAATTGTCGAAGCAAATTGTAGGGAAGGAGAGTTATTCGAAGGTCCAGCGGCCAGGGTTCATATCGCTAGCATTTATGGATCTGAGCCTTGTAATGTTGGCTCTCGTATGATTGGTTTTCGCATATTTTACCAGACAAAAATTTACAGAAATGATTGAAGTGGTAAAAAGAAAATGCAAAAAGTAGAAGTAAAATGAGAAGTCAGTAATGAAAGTGTTGGAAAAATCACGGAACGGACCTATGTTCTATACCGTGAGAGTTGACTCGATGTGATAAGTAATATTTTATTATGAATATTGTTTTACTCCTCAGCTCGATCATGAATAATCGAGCTAAGGAGTCGGGGGCTTCTGATGCGCCAGGGCAAAATATTATTCCTGTTAAATGTTTACCCGGCCCGAATATATGGTCTTTGGGGGGCCCTACTTTATGAGGATAGGGGGGCCCTATTTTATGGTCTATAGGGGGTCCACATTTTATGAGAATATTGTCAAAGTTATATTTATGGTTTGGTTCCCCCATGTTATATTCTATATGCCGCATATTATATGTTATGTGATATATGTTGCATATTATATATTATGTGTTATATGCTGCGTATGATGTGTTATATGATATATGTCTCATGTCTCATGATTGTATGCTGCTAATGTTTTGATTGTTAAGTGTTGAATGTCTCAGGTCGCATGTCGCATGTCTCCTATGGTTGTCGCATGTCGTATGTCTCCTGTCGTAGGTCGCATGTGGCATGCCTCCTATCGAAGGTTGCATGTCGCATGTCTCCTGTCGGATGTCGCATCTTGGTTCTCTCAGCAGCATGCTGATGTCTCCGGGAGAGAACCTTGCCTTGTCAAGTCTAAAGGCCTTGGCCTTATCCAAATGTAATCTAAGGAGAGATTTCCCTCCAATGATGGCGTGACACGTGGCAAAGGAAAATGATGTGGATGGTGATGTAATCTCAGGAGAGATTTCCCTCCAATGATGGCGTGACACGTGGAAATGGGCACGAGTCGTGTCCTTCTCTTCAACTCGTGCTCACGACTCGTGCTACTATGTCTAAGTCGTTCTTATCAGCTTGCTTGATTTGTGCCCTGATCCCATTCGTGCCTCACTCGTGCTCTGGCCCTTCTTCATTCGTGCTCCATTTTTCCACTCGTGCCCTGTGCAGAATTCTTCAACTTTGACTTGGTTTTGACCTGGCCTTCGTCCCTTGACTTTCTTTGACCCTTTTCTTGAACCTTGACCGTTTTGCTGACTTTTCCATTGACGGTTGACTTGAAATATTTGGTCTCTTGAGATCAACATCCAAATACAAAACAAAAGACTAAACTACCCTCGGATTGTATCATTTCTCACAAAACCTCACATTACAAAATTTCTCTCAAATAACATCAAAACTAATCTAAATACATTAAAAATCGATGTAAAGTATTCGGAAATATAGGTAAATAATATATACAAAATCCAACTCATCAAATTTCCCCACACTTAGACTATTACTCGTCCCTGACTTGAAATATTTGGTCTCTTGGAAACAACATTAGCATCGTTAGTCCGGGTGGCAATTGCCTCCACCCACTTTGAAACATAATCAACAGCCACAAGTATGTACAAATAGCCATGGGACGGAGGAAAAGGGCCCAGGAAATCAATTCCCCACACATCAAAGATATCAACAATAAGATTACGTTGTAAAGGCATCTCATCTCTCTTTCCTATGTTCCCGGACCGTTGACATCTATCACACCTAATGCAAAACTCTTGAGCATCTTTAAACAAAGTAGGCCAATAAAGACCCGATTGAAGCACTTTCCTAGCGGTATTTTGACCACTAAAATGACCCCCACATTGGAGTTCATGACAAAATCTCAACACACTGCTTTTCTCATGGTCCGGGACACATCTCCTAACAATTTTGTCCGGGCAAATTTTCTACAAATAAGGATCATCCCAAATGTAGTGTTTCACATCAGACCTAAACAATTTCAGTGAGTTTGGTCCTCGATCTTCTAGAAAAGTCTATAAAGCTTTCATTGGGGCGTTGAGTTGTTTGTTCTAGATCCCTCCTAGTTGGGAGAGAAGTTGAGTTGTCTTGAAACTGCTTTTGAAAAAACATTTCTTGCAAGTGTCCAATCATGTATAGTGGTAGGAAGATATATGTACCAATCTCTTGTAGAGTCTTCTATGGTTTAGGGAATTCTTTGGGCTAGAACGTGATCATCAATGTTTGGGAGGAGCTTGGCTCAAATATAAGCCTCTACATTAGCACGAGGACAAGTGCTACCATTGAATTTGAATATATCAGGTATCTTGAACTTGCGTGGAAGTTTAGAAATGGATAGTCTTACAGTATCCATATCAAAAGGAGTGAAGGATCCCATGGATGTGTCGAGGGAAGCAAACCTCTTTTCAAGGTAGTAGATAGCCACATGAGTATCATTCTTCTTAGATTTATAAATAGGTTTTTATCATCAACCTTGTAAGTATTATCCTCAGCATCAAAGGAGAAATGAGAAGAAGATTCAGTCTCTTCCTTTTTCTTCTTCTAGCTCCTTTTGGAATGGGTTCCCTCATCTTTGGAGGAGGTGTTATTATCAATCTTCTTTTTCTTATTGCCCTTTAGCTTGTTGATTCTTTCCATGAGGGTGGCAATTCGCTGAACATGAGTGTAGACTCCCCACCTTGGGCCTCTCACACCCAATTACATATGAGATCTATCATTTATCATTTTTTATTAATTTTTGTTAACTTCCGTCCAATTTCGTCAAGATTCTAACTAATTCTATTAGTTTTGTGACTAAACTATAATAACGTAGTTAACCATAAGGGTCATTTCTATTCTTACTCTCTCATCAAATTCGGGCGAGTCACGCCACCCCTGTGGATTTCGTGCAAGTTTGAGTCCCCCTATGGGAGTCGCACGAGTTTCATAATCAATGGTTGATTTCACTCCAAATATATCTCTCTTTAATGATATGTAGCTTCCTCCCCCTAATAACTCCCAGCCATGGTTGGTGATTTCCCTTGATTTTCCCTCCCTTTTCCTACCCATTAGCCTATAAAAGGAACCCCCCCTCTTTGAAATTAGTAGCAACTTGAACCCTAAAGAATTAGATTAAAAACTCTCTCTCTCTCTCTCTCTCTCTCTCTCTCTCTCTCTAAAAACACATAACATAATCCTTATCTTTTGCAAAAAATTTTGGAGGAAATAAGCCTTAAAATTTTAAGGCATTCCCGTAAAGCTGATTAACCAGGTACTTTTTTTTATCTATTTTCTATTTAATCTTCTTGTGCTTTTTCTCCCCAATGTATGCATTCCTCATCAAAAGGGAGGCTTTTTGAAGGCCCTTTCACTATATTGAATTGTCTATAAATCACCTCATTTACATTCCAATCCCCTAACATTCCACCATATGTGTTAATATTTGATTGAACGAAAAACTTCAGAGGACAAACTAGATTAGAACACCTAATGAGGTTGAACCCTTCGAAATGTACATTCGAGGTAATAAAGGGGAATGTCTTGGGATACATAGTCATAGAAAGGGAAATTGAAGTAGACCCCTCAAAGATCAAAGTCATCATTGGCATGCCTCCGCCCACGACTCAAAAAGAAATCAAGGTTTTCATGAGTCTTTTACATTATATCATTTGGTTCATTTATCAACTTACAACCATGTGTGAGCCCATCTTCAAGTTAATAAAGAAGAATGTCTCTATTGAATGGACAGAAGAGTTTCAAAGAGCATAGGAAGAAATGAAGCAATACCTGACATGTCCACTTCTGCTAGTCCCACCGTACAAATACAAACCACTAATTCTTTACTTGATGGTAAATGATGATGCCTTATGGGCTATGCTCGCTCAAGAACAAAATGATTCCACCAAAGAAAATGCCATTTGTTTTGTTAGCAAGAGATTCCAGGGAAGTAAACGGAATTACTCAGCAAAAAAAAAACTTGTATTGCTCTAATCAGGGTAACCAACAAGCTGAAACGTTATATGGAAGCCTTCAAAATCAAGCTGGTGGCAAGGGTCGATCCGCTTAGATACATATTCGAAAGTCATTCGTATCAACAAGAATAGATAAATGGTACTCCTTGCTCCCAGGTTCTGACATCACATACGTCACACTAAAATCCATCAGGGGGAAAATGTTTAGTGATCGGCTTAATGAATTTTGTGTGACGAAGTGAAGGGGGAAGACTTGCTATTTCCTGACGAAATCATGATGTGTACAATAACTGAAATAAGTGGCAATTTTTTTCGATGGAATGGCAAATAAGAGAGGTTATGGGATAATAATGTTGATGGTTGATCCCAGAGTTGTATACCCTCAAATTGCAATCCAACATGAATTTGGTGCTACAGACAACACAACTGAGTATGAAGCTTGTATCGCCGGGTTAGAGGTCACTCTGTAAAGAAACGTGTAGTAGCTAGAAGTCTTTTGGGATTCATTAATCATCATTAACCAAACTCGGGTAAGTGGAAGATCCAATATCCTACACTACAACGATATGGTTTACACCTCAAAGAACTGATAGCACAATTCCAGGATGTCACGTTCCACTATTTGCTAAGTGGCACGAATAGATTTGTTGATGCTTTGGGAACAATTGCTTCATTAGTGGGAACTCCCGATGGGAGGACGGTAAGGCCCTTCAAAATTTCAAAGCTAGCTGCTCCAACCTTCTGCACAGTGGATGAGTTAGACAGGGAAGAAACCGAGCAAGCATGGTATACAGATATCTAGGATTTCTTGGTGGAAGGGACATATCCACCTGGAAGCAACATGAAAAGGTAGTTAGCTCAACAGGAGTTGGCATCTCGATACGTAATGGTAGGGGACCGATTCCATAAAAGACACTACAAAGGGATTAATCTCAAAAGCGGCAACAAAGTAGAGGCAAGGAATGAGGACCTCAAATTGATGGATAAAATCCACTGTGTAATAAAATACCTTGCAAGTACAAGTTACCGAAGTAGCCGTACAAATAAGGGTCGAACCACAGAGACTTGAGTGTTTAAACAAGTTGATTCAATTTGTGCAGAAAGTAGCAAAAAGGGGTTTTTGATTTTTATTTATAAAAACTAATTACGAGAGGAAATTAAACAATTAAAGTAACAAATAAGCAGATTCAAAGAAGTAATTCAAGGATTAAAACAACTAGCCCACGGATTGGGTTCACCACATATTATCTCTTTATGCTTTTGAATAATAAAAATATTAATTGGGTTTAGGGTTTCTTCGCTTTTGTAAGAATTGGGACGGTTAGATGGCCGGGTTGCAATTCTGTTATTGAGCAATTATCAATTATCACGCAAGATCAAACCGATAAAAGCTCAATTCATTAAGAGGAAAAGAATTGATGAAACCTAGACTCAATCGATTCACGCAAGATCGTCAATCGAGTCCAATCACCCTAATAGTGTTCATGCACTCCACGCAAGTGCAAGAATTGTACCAAATACAAATTAAAAATATTAGGATGAACAAAAACCACAATTAAAAGAGAATTAAAAATTTAGCATAAAGATCAAATAAGGGCTACAACCAATCCGTGAACTAATAAAGAATTAGCTACTCATATTCATGATTGACATCACAAAATATGAATAGCAATAATACATCAAACCTGAAAATCCTTGAACAACCTTGAAAACCAAACTCCTTCAATACTTGAAAACCTAGGTAAAAATTGATAAAATAAAAGTTGCCTTCTAAATGTCTATCAAGAGGTATTTATACTCCCTCTATAAGTCCTTAACTAATTAGGAAAAGAAATAAATTACATCCATAAAATCTGCTCACCACGCCTCGCTGACGTCAGAAAATGCGTCTGGGCACGAGTCGTGCCCTTCTCTTCAACTCGTGCTCACGACTCGTGCTACTATGTCCAAGTCGTTCTTATCAGCTTGCTTGATTTGTGCCCTGATCCCATTCGTGCCTCACTCGTGCTCTGGCCCTTCTTCATTCGTGCTCCATTTTTCCACTCGTGCCCTGTGCAGAATTCTTCAACTTTGACTTGGTTTTGACCTGGCCTTCGTCCCTTGACTTTCTTTGACCCTTTTCTTGAACCTTGACCGTTTTGCTGACTTTTCCATTGACGGTTGACTTGAAATATTTGGTCTCTTGAGATCAACATCCAAATACAAAACAAAAGACTAAACTACCCTCGGATTGTATCATTTCTCACAAAACCTCACATTACAAAATTTCTCTCAAATAACATCAAAACTAATCTAAATACATTAAAAATCGATGTAAAGTATTCGGAAATATAGGTAAATAATATATACAAAATCCAACTCATCAAATTTCCCCATACTTAGACTATTACTCGTCCCTGACTTGAAATATTTGGTCTCTTGGAAACAACATTAGCATCGTTAGTCCGGGTGGCAATTGCCTCCACCCACTTTGAAACATAATCAACAGCCACAAGTATGTACAAATAGCCATGGGACGGAGGAAAAGGGCCCAGGAAATCAATGCCCCACACAGCAAAGATATCAACAATAAGATTACGTTGTAAAGGCATCTCATCTCTCTTTCCTATGTTCCCGGACCGTTGACATCTATCACACCTAATGCAAAACTCTTGAGCATCTTTAAACAAAGTAGGCCAATAAAGACCCGATTGAAGCACTTTCCTAGCGGTATTTTGACCACTAAAATGACCCCCACATTTGAGTTCATGACAAAATCTCAACACACTGCTTTTCTCATGGTCCGGGACACATCTCCTAACAATTTTGTCCAGGAAAATTTTCTACAAATAAGGATCATCCCAAATGTAGTGTTTCACATCAGACCTAAACAATTTCAGTGAGTTTGGTCCTCGATCTTCTAGAAAAGTCTATAAAGCTTTCATTGGGGCGTTGAGTTGTTTGTTCTAGATCCCTCCTAGTTGGGAGAGAAGTTGAGTTGTCTTGAAACTGCTTTTGAAAAAACATTTCTTGCAAGTGTCCAATCAAGTATAGTGGTTATAGGAAGATATATGTACCAATATCTTGTAGAGTCTTCTAAGGTTTAGGGAATTCTTTGGGCTAGAACGTGATCATCAATGTCTGGGAGGAGCTTGGCTCAAATATAAGCCTCTACATTAGCACGAGGACAAGTGCTACCATTGAATTTGAATATATCAGGTATCTTGAACTTGCGTGGAAGTTTAGAAATGGATAGTCTTACAGTATCCATATCAAAAGGAGTGAAGGATCCCATGGATGTGTCGAGGGAAGCAAACCTCTTTTCAAGGTAGTAGATAGCCACATGAGTATCATTCTTCTTAGATTTACAATTAGGTTTTTATCATCAACCTTGTAAGTATTATCCTCAGCATCAAAGGAGAAATGAGAAGAAGATTCAGTCTCTTCCTTTTTCTTCTTCTAGCTCCTTTTGGAATGGGTTCCCTCATCTTTGGAGGAGGTGTTATTATCAATCTTCTTTTTCTTAATGCCCTTTAGCTTGTTGATTCTTTCCATGAGGGTGGCAATTCGCTGAACATGAGTGTAGACACCCCACCTTGGACCTCTCACACCCAATTACATACGAGATCTATCATTTATCGTTTTTTATTAATTTTTGTTAACTTCGGTCCAATTTCCTCAAGATTCTAACTAATTCTATTAGTTTTGTGACTAAACTATAACAACGGAGTTAACCATAAGGGTCATTTCTAATCTTACTCTCTCATCAAATTCGGGCGAGTCACGCCACCCCTGTGGATTTCGTGCAAGTTTGAGTCCCCCTATGGGAGTCGCACGAGTTTCATGATCAATGGTTGATTTCACTCCAAATATATCTCTCTTTAATGATATGTAGCTTCCTTTCCCTATTAACTCCCAGCCATGGTTGGTGATTTCCCTTGATTTTCCCTCCCTTTTCCTACCCATTAGCCTATAAAAGGAACCCCCCCTCTTTGAAATTAGTAGCAACTTGAACCCTAAAGAATTAGATTAAAAACTCTCTCTCTCTCTCTCTCTCTCTCTCTCTCTCTCTCTCTCTCTCTCTCTCTCTCTCTCTCTCTAAAAACACATAACATAATCCTTATCTTTTGCAAAAAAATTTGGAGGAAATAAGCCTTAAAATTTTAAGGCATTCCCGTAAAGCTGATTAACCAGGTACTTTTTTTTATCTATTTTCTATTTAATCTTCTTGTGCTTTTTCTCCCCAATGTATGCATTCCTCATCAAAAGGGAGGCTTTTTGAAGGCCCTTTCACTATATTGAATTGTCTATAAATCACCTCATTTACATTCCAATCCCCTAACATTCCACCATATGTGTTAATATTTGATTGAACAAAAAACTTCAGAGGACAAACTAGATTAGAACACCTAAAGTAGCAAGAACAGCATTAAAGTAGGGCGGCACAGGTGCCAAACACCTTCTCGCTATGTAACCTAACCCCCAAACCCTTCATCTAGAATCATTGGTTTTGTATGTTTAAAATCAAGTAGACATTGGTGTCTTATGCCCTGTAAAATATATGTGGCGACTCCAAATGTATATAAAATGAATTTGACGTCCCTATGAAGCATGATACATTTTTTTTTAGATATCATAGTAGCAACTCCACTGAGGATTTAATTAAGAGGGTTAATCATGCTTTTCTGCTTTAGGTGGTTATTTTCTACAAATTATGTTCCCAAAAGAATCAGATTCGGGCATGTCTGGCTTACTTAGCAAGATTCGCAAGAGTATGACCCTCAAGGTGAAACACGTGTGTTTGTTGTCCTCTGTGTTATTGCATTATTTTCTACTTGGGGTTTTTCTGTAGGGTAGTTATTAATCTGAAATGGGGGTTTGTTCCCATGTTTTAAGTGTTTCTAGAAAATGGCCCAGACTCGGGCGAATCTGGGGCTTCAGGCTCAATTCGGGTGAGTTTCGTCCTCATAGCCCAATTCGACCGAATTCCACCATTCAGTCAGCTAATTTGGGGCTGAAACAGAATAGAGACTAACATGATGTGAAAAAGTAGCCCCAGAAGGGTTGTACATATTTTATTTCTGTTTTGATTTACTACTTTTTATTTACTGGTCACATGGGTGGCTCGAAAGTTGTAATTTTACCTTTTTTATGTGCTTAATTGTTTCTCTATCCCTTTTTCCATATAAAATGTCTTTTTCATATAGTTATGCGTCACACCACTTGCACATTTCTATATAACTGCTATTGAGATGCACAGGTATAACCCCAAACCAACGAAGCCCACCTAGGGGGATTCCAAGCTCCAAAGACCTTGGTCTCTTGCAAAGTGATAACCCTCAACTCGCTATGTGCTCTAAAGACCACACCAGTGGGTAGCCTATTAGCCTCTTCAGCCATTGCACAAGCCACACATAATTAGACTAGGTTATACACATCGTGACTCCGTCAGTTTAGCATGTTAGAATTTCCTTGAGCCAACATCAACAAACATATACTATGTTTCATTTAAAAGAAACTTGTGGTTATTATGGATGGATTTCCATTCATGCATGTGTGCTTAGTGATGTCGATTCAATCAATTCTCTACATGCTTAGGTTCATAAACGAAACGGTGGAATCTTAAGCGTATATGGGACCACGATATGGTCTATATACTAGTATGACAACTCCACTGTTCTATAGCTCTAGGTAGAACCTTAAAAATGACTTTGTCCTTACGACTATGTATAGGGGATAATGTAAAAGATTATTTATTTATGTGGTGAGTCATGTGCCTAATATGTGTGGTAACCTCTTCAACGGTTTGTGTGTTGCTCAAACCACATGGGGCTTGTTCTTCTTTAACGAGGTCCAATTGCTCCGGTTCGGTGCTACCGAGGTTCTATGGCAAGGTTGTTCCATGAAGAGGTTGTAAAAAGCCCCTCAACTCCAATGGCCTGTCATGATAATAGTGGTAACAGGAGCAGTAATGGTAACCCCTCCAATGAGAAATTGCTCGATATGATGATATCCATGAAAGATCAGCTCAAGTCCCTTACTAAGGAAGCCTAAACCAAGGATGATTGGTGGTAAGTAGATTTGGACCGTGAAAATGCAGCCCACGGAGAACAAACCAGCAAGCTCAAAGCCCGACTTGAAGAACTCGCTAAGGGAAAGAAGAGTGATCAGCGGGATAATCCGGATGAAAGGATTATCTGCTTCTCCTTTTGTTAGCACCCGGTAAAGGAAAGATGAGGAGAGCAAAGGAAGTGACAATGCCGACGTGGTCAACACCTTGATGAGTTATATTGACCAACCCTCTAATGGACTTTAGTTGAACAAGAAAGCAGATTCTGGTCTTCAACAGTCAGCTTTGTTAATGAAATTTATGGCCGCCCTCCCTGACAAGTTCAAAATGCCTGACATTGGCAAGTTCAAAGGCAACTCTTGCCCAAACGCTCATGTTTGCTCTTACATATGGGCCATGTTACCCAAGAAGGTGTCACCACAAATTATGGCCCAATGCTTTCCATTGTCTTTAGATGGGGTCGCGTAAGATTGCTTTATGGGTCTCCCTGTTTTGACCTACCTCGACTAGGATGCTGCCATGGATGCCTTTAAAACTCAATACTAAGGCAATACCATAATCCGTCCCACGAGGAAGAAGATAAAAGCCAAGACTGAAAGGGATAACGAGTCATTTGTTGATTTTGTGAGGAAATGGAATGATAATCTTGCAGATATTGTTGATCGACCATTGGTGAAAGAACAAGTGGAAATTTTTGTGAAATGCTTATAGCTCAACAACCGTACTCACCTTAGTGGAAGGTTTTCTCCAGATCTTGCACATATGTATGATGGAGGTATTCAAGTTGATCAAGAAAAGCACCCCCACCATCTGCTAAAAATCCGCTACCTCCACCGCCAATAAAGAGGCCCGTCAATGCAATCATGACCGATAAAGGGTCCTATTCAAGTGTACCTCCTCCCCGCACCAATCGCAAGAATGAGCCAAATTACACTCCACTCCAAGGGATGACTTAATCTGAGGCAATCAATGTTTTTTTGGTGAAGGGCCATATTAAGTCGCTAAAAGGGTACAAAGTGAGAGAGATTCGTTACAACCATGCCCATGATCAATGGTGTAGCTACCACCAACATAGTGGTCACACCACCGAAAGATGTTAGACCCTCAAAGGTATCATCCAAGACCTAGTGGATAAGCGTGAATTCATCATCCCCAATGTTGGCAACAATCCTCTCACTAATAACAATGTCAATGTAATAGAGTTAGGAGATAATATGGAAGGTACCACCTATTCGGTTCCACTTGTGAATGGGTGACCTTATGTTCTTAATGAGATGTGATGATGCCAAAATCGTCAATTCAGCCCCAAATCCAAGCGTTGAATGCTCCGGCGATTGCAAGGCCTGAAAATAAGAGAAAACACGTAAACTAAGCCGGGGCGGATCCGGCTAAAGGCCCTCCGGCGTGAGAGTAAGTTCACGGTAGATATTAGAGAAATCAAATTGACAGAGTTTCTCCAATGTAAAAAGTAACGTACCCAATAATGAGCCATGGGGCTTGTATTTATAGGAATGGATTGATAGAATCCATGTTGGAGTGAACTTGTAAAGAGATAAGATATAATTCTAATAGAATTATATCTGTTAAGGAGTCATTGTTTGACTTGAATTGATGTTGATAAGTATAATCCTGATTGGATCATGGCTGTATAATCCTTGTTGAATAAGGATTGTAAATTGCTAGCCGGAACGCCGAGGAAGGCAAATGTTTTTCCTCGGCCTTTGGCAACTAGGCCGAGGAGAATGATTCTGCTTCCTCGTCATTTGGTGAATGGCCGACACGGAGATATACCGAGGTAAATGATTTAGTTTCCTCGTCATGGTGGAGAATGCCGTGGAAAGAACTTTAGTTTCCTCGTCTCTTGCTGCATACCGGCCCAAACATGTTGTTATAAGGCTGAGATAAACGCTCCTTGTCATATGAGGAAGACCCTACTCGGCCCTGATACTTGGTTATTTAGATAATATTTATGGCCCAATTCAATTAGGCCCAGTTTGAGCAAACCCATATTCGTATCTCGGTTTATACTGTTCAGTGGCCCCCGACTTTCTAGCTAGGATTAGGACGAGTAGAAAGTCATCTCGTCCTCGTCATATGGATGGAATACGAATGGTTTTGACACGTGTCCTCGGCGTCGCTTCATATAACTGACGGTTGCCATTCTGGGGCCCCCCAGTCTTGTCACGCCTTGAAACCGTCAATTCGCATTTAATTCTTGGGGCGCCCGACCCGGAATGTTTACTTTACCCATGGGTTCAACCCGATTGAGGGGTATAAAAAGCTAAATCCTTCTCATTTTACTCTTTACAAACCCCTAATACTCGAGAGCGACTACCAAGGTTCAGGCGACAGTAATTCCGGCGACCTTGATCTTGTTCGACCCAGTTTCCGGCGAGCTAGCTTTCTGTTGTGATTCCATCAACCTCTTCAAACTCAGGTATGAAATTTATCCCCTTTTGTGCATTTTGAATCTGATTTCCATCTTCTTAGGGTTTGTTGGGAAGAATCTTGAACACACCAAGAACTGGCAAACCTCCATTGTTAAAGAATGAAGCTTTTCTTCATCAATTCAAAAAACTTCAAACTTTTTGATTTTCATTGTATTTTATATGGACTTTCTTGAATATTGAATGAACTCCCCCTTTTATTTTTGATTCCCCTTAGAAATGGCTCGATCTTGGGACCATTCTCCCCGATTCCGTTATGGATATCATACTGGAAATTTGAGGGTCTATCGTAGAGAGAGAGGTCCATGGTTGATGCTCACTCTGGATGATGTAAGCAAGCGGTTAAGAGGTTATGGTCGAACTCGTCTATTCCTCCAATACCACGACTCCACAAGAATAGATAGGATTGAGTCTAGTTCACCCAACATTATAGTTTTTGAGGATAGAGTGAGATGATGGAGCACGTCGATGCGTTCTACCCGGCCTCTGATCGCGAAATGCGTGAGCGCCTGAGAGGTACGGCTCCCTCCTCGGCCTTATTAAATGACGAGGAGGGGAATCTCCCTTCCCCGTCCTAAATCAGTCATGGACGAGGTCACTAATTTTGTCTCCTCGTCTTTATGCAGATATGACGGGAAGAGAAGGAGAACCCTCCTCGTCTACTCGAGATAGTTGATGCTTTCATGGATGAAGCACAAGCGATGGCCGTTTGGCCCGAAGAAGAGGAGGCCGAGGAGCCCAAGGATTAGGACAAAGGCAAGAGAGGACCCCAAGAGCCGGGGATCCCATGCTTTGGAAAAGCTATACTCCAAAGTACGGGGTAGACAAAGCCGAGTACGGGCTAACTTATATGGGCTACATGGAGTGAAGACAAAGAAGGAAGAGGATGACTTTTACTATAACCAAGACTCAGTCCACTTCTACTTCAAACAATTCCAACAAGGACTTCGTCTTCCACTGGATCCTTTCATCTGCGAATTTCTAGACGACGTGAGGGCGGTGCCGGCCATGCTAGGAGCCAGGTACCGGGTTCTTGTCAGCTTCATCATCCTTTGCCGTAGCTTAGGGTATGAGCCAACCATGGGAGCCTTTAGGCATTTCTACCATGTCCAATTTGTCAAGGAGAGCTGGCTCCTCGTCATTAAGAGTGCGTCTAAGAAACCAAAGTTGCTCCTCCCAATGTCTAGCAAAGTTCTTTGGTTGGGATAACCACGTTATTAGGGTGGAGAGCCGCCAAGGATGGGAGTTCCAGTCCCCTTGTAAAGGTCCAACTTCTTCGTTCCCCGTCCAACAATATGAATGGACCAAGGACTTAATTAAACGCCTAGAAGAATTTGCCGAGGTGGGAGTCCTCGATTGGTCAGTGATTGAGTCCTCGGACCATTATTACATTCAAGCGGGTTTAATGCCGGGGAAGAAGGATGGGGTATCTCCCCTTGTCACCGTAAAGAGGGGGAGACGCTTCAATGACTGGACCATTCACCCCGGTTTAGTTTTCCATGAGGATTGCATTACGTGCAAGACAGAGCGTCCCCGGGACCAATGTTTGAAAGCCATCGACATAGTTGGACGTAAATGTTTCTTTTTTACTTGGTACTTTTCAAATGCTTGTTACCTCTGCCCATATCTAACTCTTTCCTCGTCCTTGCAGATCTAACAGCCGAGGAAGAAGAAGCTTTAGCCATGGAGAGACTTAGTCCCCAAGAGCTAGTGAAGAGGAAGAGGAGGCTGAGCAAGAAGGCTGCCTTGACAGAAAGGAGGGAGGATGCTAATGCACGTAACCTCGTCCTCAATGTTCAGAATGACCAACCCCTTCCCCTTAAATTGCACGGGGAAGTGAATGCCGAGGAACCGGCGGCTGACAATCAAACCAATCCATCAACTGTAGAGGGGCATAGCCTCCATGTTGATGCCGAGGAAGAGGCGACCGAGGAAACTAACCTCGTCCAAAGGAGATCAGGCTCCAAGAGAACGCCAACCGTTAGCGCCGAGGAGCCTGCGGCTAAAAGGGCAAGCGTCAGTGCAGCCCCCAATGTTGATGCTCCCCCTCCTCTAACCGTCCAAACTATCAAAACTGTTGAGGAGGCCGATGAGCTGGCCAAGAGTATGTCCCTCGGCATTCCCCGTCTTAGGGGACTCCCTCTGTTGGCAAGGGAGGGACCCTTAGTGAGATTGGGCCGAGCTCCTATTCAAAGGGCTATGGACGAGGATGCCTACGAGGCATTCTGTAAAGAGGCTCCCAACGAGGACACCTTGCTCTGCCATAAGGGACTCTTGATTGCCGAGGTAAATGTTAATCCCTTTCTGGGTTATTGTCTTTGATATTGGTTTTGCCTTTCTAATAATGATTTATCTTTCAGTTGGCTTCTGTCACGGCGTACGAGAATGTTCTAGCCAAGAAGAAGACAAGGCGTCTGAATGAGGCTAAGGCAGCTCAAGCAAAGAGCGAAAAAGACAAGTCTTCCTTGGCTAAGCTTTTAGAGGCCAAGGATGCTGAGCTTGCGGCGGCCAAGGCCAAGGTTGAGGCCGAGGTAAAAAGGGCCGAGGAAGAAAAGGCAAAGGCCGAGGAACATCTCCGGCTTAAAAATGAAGAGCTTGCCCAGGCAAAGGCTGATAAGGCCGAGCTTCAAACCAAGGCCGATGAAGCTGAGGCCAAATGCCGGGGATTGGAAGCTACCCTCCCAGCTAGGGAGGAAGAGGCCGTAGCTCGGTTCAAGGAGAGCTCGGCCTTTAAGGAACTGAAGATGGCCAGCTCGGCCTTCAGAGAGGCCGTGGACGAGCAAACGGCCACCATGTTCGAAGATGGTTATCTCCATTTGGCCCAGAGCATTTTGGCTGATCCTTCCACCGGTCTGGACATTAATAAGGTTGCCCAGCTAATTTGCAGGGATCAATATGCCGAGGAAGTCAGGGCTCTCCATCACTTGGTCCCCTATTCTGAAAGCAACTTGGGTGATGGGCGCAAGGATGCTCATGCTTGCAGGGAAGTGTGGAAGCCGGCTTCTGTTGTCCCCGGCAATATTAAAGACCTGGTGGAGGCGATCCAAGACGCCGAAGAGCCCGAGGACATAGAAGCCGAGGTGGAAGGAGGGACTGAGGAAAATAATGCCTCCACTGAACAAACGGTCCTTCCTCCCCCCGGCACTATCACTGAAGACTGGCTGGACAAGCATTTTGATGACGTGCACCAATCTTAGGATAGCTTTTTTCCTTTGTTTTTTGTAATAGATGGTAGGGCTTTTGTAATTTTTTTTGAATATCAATGAAAATCCTTGTTATGATTCGTGTTATTTCCATTGCTCATATTTTTGTATGCTAGGCCGAGGCACTAGACTTAAGAAGTCAGGATCCAAGGAAGGTTCCTTGCTCCCAGATGTTGGGCAAAGTGGTTAGACCGAGGAAATACTCCTCGGCTTTAACTATGCTCTTTAGTTATTTAGGCCGAGGAGGGTCTCCTTGGCTGTAAAGTGTTGTAATCCTGAATCAGAGTAGACTCATGGTAGGAGGTTTGTCAAGCCATTAGGCCGAGGAAAGTCCTCGGTCTTGGCTATTAGTCTCCTAAGTCAAGGTGGACCCTTGACTGGAAGTGTTGTAAGCCATCAGGCCAAGGAGGTTCCTTGGTCTTGGCTGCTTGGTATCCTGAGTTAAGGTGGACCCTTGACAGGATGTGTTGTAAGCCGTCAGGCCAAGGTGGTCCCTTGGTCTTGGCTGTTTGGTATCCTGAGTCAAGGTGGACCCTTGACAGGATGTGTTGTAAGCCATCAGGCCAAGGTGGTCCCTTGGTCTTGGCAGGTGTTAAGCCATCAGGCCAAGGAAGATCCTTGGTCTTGGCAGTTGTGTAAGCCATCAGGCCAAGGGGGACCCTTGGTCTTGGCTGTTGGTAAGCCATCAGGCCAAGGAGGGCCCTTGGTCTTGGCTGTTGTTAAGCCATCAGGCCAAGGAGGGCCCTTGGTCTTGGCTGTTGTTAAGCCATCAGGCCAAGGAGGGTCCTTAGTCTTGGCAGTTGTGTAAGCCATCAGGCCAAGGGAGACCCTTGGTCTTGGCTGTTGGTAAGCCATCAGGCCAAGGAGGATCCTTGGTGTTGGCTGTTGGTATCAGAGAGTCGGAAGTAATGTCCTCATCTTCCGGTGCTGGGGTGAAGAGTTGATAGTTGCTTTACATGTTGGAAGAAACTGCTTTCGTAGAACTGAAATGCGATTACATAGAACTGCAATCCTATCAACTAAAAAGACAAAAAGAAAACAAAAGACCGAAAATAAAAGACAGAAGAAAAAAAAAAGGCTAATCTATTGCAAAATAAACTAGACTAGTGATAATATTTTCTAAGGTTGTCGGAATGCCACGGATGCTTGAGATCCTTCCCCTCCTTGGTCCTCAATCTGTAGGTCCCTTCTCGGATGACTTGAGTGATGATATAGGGACCTTCCCAATTTGGGGAGAGCTTGTTACGTTACGCCTTCCGACCAGTGGCTTCGATCTTTCTAAGTACCCAATCGCCAACTTGGAATACTCTTTTGATGACCCTCTTGTCGTGATATGCCTTGGTCCTTTGCTTGTAATTCACCATCCTCATCTGCGCAGCTAGTCGTTTTTCATCTATCAGGTCCAGGTCTAGGAGCCTATTGACCTTGTTGACTTGCTCGTCATAATGGGAGTTCCTTACTGTAGGGATGGCCATCTCTGCTGGTGCCATAGCCTCAGAACCGAAGGTTAGTGCGAATGGGGTTTCCCCGGTTGGCCCCCGGGTGGTTGTGCGAAACGACCCATAAAGCTAGGAGAAGTTCGTCCAACCATCTACCCTCGCGACCTTCAAGATTCTTGGTGAGGGCGGTTAGGACCGGTTGTTGGCGGCTTACGCTTGACCGTTGCCTTGGGGTGCACGCTGGCGAAGATTTTGCATGGCGTACTTTGACTCTCCCCATTACATTTGTAAATGCCGTGGAGAATTGGAGTCCATGGTCAGAAACAATTGTATGTGGAAGGCCAAATCTGCACCAGATGTTGTCATGGACAAAGTTGATCGCGTTCTCTTCCGTTATCTTGGCCAATGCCTTGGCTTCTATCCACTTGGAGAAGTAATCAACAGCTACTATCACGTACTTGCAATTACCACGGGCGGGTGGGAAGGGTCCAATGAGGTCGATCCCCCACATATCAAATGGCCACGTAGGTATTACGAGTGTTTGCTCGACTGCAGGTAGTCTTGGAATGTCAGAGAACCTTTGGCATTTGTCACATTTTCGAACATAGGCGTGCGCGTCTTCCCTTAGGTTTGGCCAGTAGTAACCTAGCGATATGATTTTGTCAGCTAAGGTTCTGGCCCCCGGGTGTCCGCCGCAAACACCTTCATGTACTTACGCCAGAGGTTCTCGGTTTCCTTGGGATAGACACCCCTTAGCAGGGGCTTCGTGAAAGATCTTCGGTAGAGGACTCCGTTCTTCACCACGAATCTTGGAGACCTCTTCTTGATAAGCTTGGCTCGAGCATCATCTTACGGGAGTTTCTCCTTCTCAATGTATTCGATGTAGTCATCGATCCGGCATCTCTCTTCCTCGTCCCGAAGCATGACTTGTAATCTTTCATACGCTTCCTCGGCATAAACTACATATGGGTTGGTCTCCGAAGGAGACACGTCCATGGTGGCTAGTTTGGAGAGAACGTCTGCGACTTGGTTGTCTTCCCTTCCTATCTGCTTGAGCTCAAAAAATTCCATTTTCTTCGTCATATCTAGGACCAGGTCTCTATACTTGGCAAGGGTGACATCTTGAGTGTTATATTCTCCCTTTACTTGTTTGACAACAAGCTGGGAGTCACATAAAGTAGCCACCTTAGTTGCTCCATAGAAGGAGGCCAACTCAATGCCAAATATGAGAGCCTCGTATTCGGCTTGGTTGTTAGAGGCAGGAAACTTGAAGCGGATGGCATCTTGTATAGTATATTCTCCTTCTGGGCTTGCTAGTACAACTCCGGCTCCGCTTCTTTCCTTGGTAGCTGATCCGTCCGTATACAGGATCCAACAGTTGGATGGGAGTTCAATGGGAGAGTCTTTTTCCTCCGGCGCGTTTTGCTTCCGGGAGGTGGGGAGATGCTCACCCATAAAGGCAGTCTCGACCATGAAGTCAACCAAAGGCTGTGCTAAGAGGGTCTTCCTTGGTTGGTAAGTGATATCAAACTCCGTTAGAGCGATTGACCAATTAAGGAGACGTCCCGAGCCGTCCAACTTGTGAAGGATTTTCTTCAATGGTTCGTTGGTGTAGACGGTGATAGGGTGTGCAGAAAAATATGCACGCAGCTTCCTTGAAGCAATGACTAGTGCGTATGCTATCTTCTCCACATTGAAATATCTGCTTTCTACATCGGACAGTGCCTTTGAGACATAGTAGACGGGCTTCTGAATTCCTTCATCCTTTCGAACTAAGACAGCTGCGACGGCATGATCAGTGGCAGCTAGGAAGACGTATAGCATCTCACCGGTAGTCGGACTGCTAAGCAAGGGAGGGGAACCCAAGTACTCCTTCAACCGGAGGAATGCTTCCGAGCATTCAGGAGTCCAGGAGAAGCTCTTGGTACCCTTCAATACCTTGAAGAAAGGCAGTGACTTTTCGGCGGATTTGGCGATGAATCTTCCAAGGGCCGCAATTCTTCCATTAAGTCTCTGGACCTCCTTGATGTTGGTAGGTTCCTTCATGTCAACGAGCGCCTTGATTTTCTCTGGGTTTGCTTCAATCCCCCTTTGGGAAACCATGAAGCCTAGGAATTTCCCTGCAGTAACTCCGAACACGCACTTGCTTGGATTCAGCTTCATGTTGTTTGCTCGGAGGTTGTGAATGGTCTCTTCTAGGTCAGGAACGTGGCTGCCTTCCTTGGTCTTTATGACCATGTCATCAATATAAGCTTCCATGTTTCTACCTATCTGACTTGCAAAAACTTGATTTACCATCCGTTGGTAAGTGGCACCGGCATTCTTGAGCCCAAAAGGCATCATGATGTAGCAGAAATTCCCCACGAGGTGTTTGGAAGGCGATCTTCTCGATGTCCTCTTTCGCCATTTTTATACGATGATAGCCTGAGTAGGCATCTAAGAAGCTGAGAGTTTGGTGTCCAGAAATGGAGTCAACCAACTTGTCGATTATGGGGAGAGGATAGCTGTCCTTGGGGCAGGCTTTGTTTAGATCAGTAAAGTCTATGCACATACGCCATTTCCCATTTTGCTTCTTCACCATAACGACATTAGCCAACCAAACGGGGTATTTGACTTCGCGAATTATTCCGGCGCTGAGTAACTTCTGCACCTCTTTTTTTATAGCTTCCTCCTTGTCCCTTGCAAAATTTCTCCTCGTCTGGGAGATGGTCTTCGCTAAAGGATCAACTTCTAAGCGGTGGAGGGCTACTTCTTCATTGATCCCCCTCATGTCTTCGACTCTCCAAGCAAAGACGTCGAGACTGTTTTTCAAGAGGGATATGATTCTTTCTTTCTCTTCCTGTGATAGCTGGCCTCCTAGCTTGATTTTTTGTTCAGGATAGTCAGGATTAATGACTACCTCTTCTAGCTCATCTACAAGCTTCATTTCTGGTCCGTCTCGAAATTCCATGGAATCGATGATGATCTCTTTGATTCTCCTCCCTTCATTGTCGTTTACATTGAGGCCTTCTTCCTCCATAAGTTTATCAATGTCTGGAAGATCGTTCTTCCCCGAGTCATGGTTGGCCCCCGAGTTCTGGTCATTGATGAGAATGGGGTCTTCCTCGGAGATGGGTAGGACGATGCCTTGGTCATCCGCAGTTTCTAGGACCATAGGCTCTTCTTCCAGTGTGGGTAGAGTTACGCCTTGGTCATCCACAATTTCTAGGACCATAGGTTCCTCTTCCTCACTTTCCCATACTTCACGGATATAGCTCATTCTAGAGCTAGTTTCGGTGGTCTTCTGTGATTTGGAGATCTTGATGTTCTCCTCGGGCGTATCTATCTCCACGCTTTTTGACTTTTTCCGGCTCTTGACAACATGTTCCAAGAAATCTTTGGGGGCTGCCCTCACGCATCCAATGCCAGCACGAGTGGGAAATTTAACTCGTTGGTGAGGAAGGGAGGCCACCATCCCAAGTTTGGCTTGACTTGGAATGCCTATAATCGCATGATAGTCACTAGTCAAGTCCATGACTATAAAAGTGACAGTAGCTTTGGCTCGGAAGGGATGATCGCCGACTTCGGAAGTTCTAGTTCTACGGTTCCCTTTGCTCCAACCTTATGGTTGGTGAATCCTTCAAGCCTTCCATGATATGGCTCTAGCACAGTGTCTTTCAACCCCATTTGTTGGAAGGCTGAATAGTATAGGATGTCACGGGAGGCCCCCGTGTCAACAAGAAGTCTTTCGGATTCAACATTGTCAATTCGACCCTTGATGACCAAGGGCTGCTCACGAGCTGCTCGACTTCCCGCCAACTCATTCGGGGAAAAACTAATGACCTCTTCCGCTTTATGGATCCAAGCAGGAACATGGTAAACTTTGCTTAGCTCATGAATCTGGTCCCTTAGCTTTCTGGTGGAGGTCACCTCCTCACGGATCACATGTAGTTTAGCCCTAGGAGGCCTTCGATCTTCATCCTCACTCTTGGAGTCATCTTCACTCTCCTCTTGCTTCCGCTTTCGCTTGCCATCTTTTTTCATGACATAACGGTCTAACTTTCCCTCGTCAACCCATTGTTGGATTATCTTCTTAAGGGCCCAAAGAACCATCGGTGGTGTGCCCGTTGTCCTTGTGAAAATCATAGTATTTGTTCTTGTTGCGGGATATTTTGGGTGATCGATCGGCGGACGAGGTGGAGGAAGGTTTACTAGCCGCATGATTTCGAGAGATGGGCTTTGTAAGAGGGTGAATTCCAGCTTCTCGGTGCTTCTCGTTCTATTCTTTCCTTTGGAACCCTTGCCATTCCCGTTGTCATTCCGTCGGGGTTAGTTGCTTCAGTTCCGTCTTGTCGCCTCCCCTTTTCTTTGTCTTGTCTTCGCCATGGAAATGGCATAAGCCACCTTGTACAATTCGGCCTTGGAATTAGGTTCCCCGTCCGAGAGTTCATAAATGAGGGGCCCGATTTTAACCAGTTGAAGCAAACTATGACCTCCCTATCGGTGAGGCTTTCTTCAACTTGGTCCGCCATTTTTCGAACCTATTGTAGTAGGCGAGGTGTCTCTCCCTTCCCTTGCTCAATGTTGGCTAAGTCGGTTAATCTCATCTTCCTCTTCCCAGCCGTGGCAAAATGATCTAAGAACATTCTCCTCATGCCCCTCCAGCAATCGATGCAACCTTTCTTGAGCTCACGGAACCAGGTCAAAGCCGTTCCGGAGAAGGTGCTCGCGAAAGCTTTGCAGAGCAAGTCATCAGCAGTGGTGAGGAGATTCATGGTTTGTTCGAAACTTTGCACATGGTCCTTGGCGTCAGTGGTTCCGTTGTATTTCTTGAAATTTGGGAGCTTGAGGTTAGGATGGGGAGGTGCAGCAGTTATCCTCAAGGAAAATGGACGGGTGGCCCAATCATAATCGTTGTCATTATATTTCTTTCCCATCTCCATATCATCCAGCCTTTGCTTCAACAGCTCCCATTGCTTTGTTTCTATTTCCTTCTCACTGCTTGAGCGAGTGCTTCGTTGGGAGCTTCTGACTGACTTGTCTTTGGAGCGATCATTCGCCCTACTATGCTCCGCTTCATGTCGGTGGCCATCACGTTTGGAGGGGGCCTTATCACGTCTTGGTTCCAGGTCTTGTGCGCCAAGTATCATCCTGTAGGGCTCTGGGGTCCTTGGCCTAGCAAATTCTTGATGCCGAGGATGAGGAGAGTCCGGTCGACGAGGACGATGAGAATCTGAACGATGAGGACGAGGAGAATCTGGTCGACGAGCTCGAGGAGACGTGGGATGCCTAGGTGTCATGGCAAGACGAGCTGGGGATAGGCGCCTATTCAAGCTGAGTCTTGTCCTTAGGTCCCTGGAGTTCACTTCCTCTTCCCTAGGAGTTAATTGGCTTCTCAGGTCGACCACAGGATCCTTCTACGCTACCGGTATGCCGAGGACGAGGAGAATCCCTGGGGGCTGGCATTGGTAGTTCAGCAGTCTTCAGGGGAGGAGCCTGATGCTCTCCCTGTTCCTTTCTCAAAGGTGGGCCCATTGATGGCACAATGAATGGAGTCATGGAATGATCTGGGTCCATTTGCAAAAGAGCAACTTGTGTTTCATACATCCTTTGCAAAGTCTCCATTTGTTTGTGTAACAAAGAGCGTCGGTCAACGGGTTGAGATCCTCCTGCTTGACCGGCGTCGATATTCTTTATTTTCTTCCTTCCTGCTTGCTTCTCACGAGCACGAGTAGGATGAGGAAGGTCATTGCCCTCTCCCTCGGCATTTGCCTGACCTATGGAAAGAAGGGTCATGGCAAGGGGAGGAATGGCATCAGTCTGAGGTAGAGGAGGAGGAGGAGGCAGTGGCTCCTCGGTTCCAGTGTTTCCCCCATTCACTTGGGTGGGATCCTCAGTTGTAACACTTGTGAATTGTCCGTCCATTATGAATCACAAACAGATTATTAAGTGCAAAATTTTCCAAAAATCGCAATTTCACCAGAACCGAATTTATGGCTAAAATTAGGGCAAATTTTAACCAAAAACAAACGGCCAATTGTGATTTTTTCTAACGCAAAGAACTCAAGCCAAAACTGGGTTGGAATTTTAACGCCAAAAATGCCTTCAACGGAATCTGGGTAAACTCCGGTTACAACTTGCGAACTCCGGTGGCTTCAAGAACAGATTTTTACCGATCCAAAAATTCCGTTCCAAGAAAGAACAAATTCGGCAAGAAAATTGGCTTTAAGCGAGCGTTTTCCAGGCCAAACAATGGGTGTTTGAATCGATTTCCCGGCAATGGAACCAATTGATGATGCCAAAATCGTCAATTCAGCCCCAAATCCAAGCGTTGAATGCTCCGGCGATTGCAAGGCCTGAAAATAAGAGAAAACACGTAAACTAAGCCGGGGCGGATCCGGCTAAAGGCCCTCCGGCGTGAGAGTAAGTTCACGGTAGATATTAGAGAAATCAAATTGACAGAGTTTCTCCAATGTAAAAAGTAACGTACCCAATAATGAGCCATGGGGCTTGTATTTATAGGAATGGATTGATAGAATCCATGTTGGAGTGAACTTGTAAAGAGATAAGATATAATTCTAATAGAATTATATCTGTTAAGGAGTCATTGTTTGACTTGAATTGATGTTGATAAGTATAATCCTGATTGGATCATGGCTGTATAATCCTTGTTGAATAAGGATTGTAAATTGCTAGCCGGAACGCCGAGGAAGGCAAATGTTTTTCCTCGGCCTTTGGCAACTAGGCCGAGGAGAATGATTCTGCTTCCTCGTCATTTGGTGAATGGCCGACACGGAGATATACCGAGGTAAATGATTTAGTTTCCTCGTCATGGTGGAGAATGCCGAGGAAAGAACTTTAGTTTCCTCGTCTCTTGCTGCATACCGGCCCAAACATGTTGTTATAAGGCTGAGATAAACGCTCCTTGTCATATGAGGAAGACCCTACTCGGCCCTGATACTTGGTTATTTAGATAATATTTATGGCCCAATTCAATTAGGCCCAGTTTGAGCAAACCCATATTCGTATCTCGGTTTATACTGTTCAAGATGAATGATTCTTACTACGTTGTGACTTATGATGAAGTTATGGAGGATGTTTGAGAATGTAAAAAACAAAAGAAAGTTTTAACATGTTGACTCGTTCTGGATGAGTCATCCCTACTAACACTCCAACTCATTATGCCTCTCCTCAAATGAATTAACCTGATGACTCCTTGCTCATGCAACTCAAAAAAAACCAAGCCAAAATCTTCATTTGGGAATTGATAACGTCTTCAAAGAAGCACAAAGACATGATCGTCAAGAATCTAGCAGCTACGTCAGTTTCACCCGATACAAGTTCCGAAGACTTGGTGTCCGTAATTAGGAACATCCACTTCAAGAATTTGATCACTTTTACCGATCTTGATCTACCCCTATATGTTTGCGAATACAATGAGGCTTTACATCTTAATGTGAAAATTGAAGGGAGGTTGTTATCTCGAGTTTTTGCTTGATGGGTCTGCTTTGAACATAATGTTACTATAGAGAATGGGAATCTTGGGTCTTAGTCCATCTAACTTGATGCCCTCGAGGCAAACCGTAAGGGTCTACGACTGCACGAGCCGCACATTTTTTGTGATGATTAGAGTAAATGTTAAATTTGTGAATGCTACATTGCCAATAAAGTTTCAAGTGATTGATATCCCGTCTACTTTTCATCAATGCGTAAAGCTTGAGGAGTTCAAGTCGAGTTAAGAACCTCTCAAGAACTGGTACTCAACCGGGGGACCTAATGCAATGGAGAAAGTCATGATAGAGAAGATGGGCTACACACCCCGTAACCCCAACCAACCTGAATTGTTATCATTTACTTTTGAGTCTGGTTGTGCCTTTGATGACCTCACTCCCGAGGACATTGAGGCAATTTCTGAGCGTGTATTCTGTTTCTTTTTCAATGATAAATTAAATATTTCCAAGTACCCTGAGATTGCAAACATCATAATTGACTAATTAACTTATAATGAAGATAATGAACTAGTTAATAATAAATCATATCAGATCAAGAAAATAATGATCTCTTAAAAGAATTAGCTCATCAAGTTCGTAGTCATGGCGAAAATGAGTCAGGGGCTAATGAAGAGTTGCATACTCTTAATCTGGTTACTGAGTCAAAACCAATGAAGACGAATATTGGTAGCTTCTTCAATGAGGAAAAGAAAAAAACACTGATATAACTCCACAAGGAATACGTGGATGAGTTTGTATGGTCGTATCAAGATATGTCAGGGCTAGATTGCAAGGTAATGGAGCACAAAATGCCACTCACATAAGACACTAAGCTAGTCAAGTAGAAACTCCGAAAGATCAAGCCGAAATGGTAGTCACAGGACAAAGAAGAGGTTATAAAGCTGCTGAGTGTAGGATTCATCAAGGTAATTAAGTATCTGATACGGTTTGTCAACAAAGTGACAATACGGAAGGCAAATGGTAAGGTCCGGGTTTGTGTGGATTTCAGGGATCTTAATAAAGTGTCGCTGGAGGATGATTTTCCGCCCCCAAATATTGATATTCTTATAGACACTACAGGTGCCTATAAGGTCCGTTCCTTTATAAACGAGTTTGAAGGGTATAATCATATTCTGAGGTCTAAAGAAGACAAACACAAGATTACATTCATTACTCCGTAGGGGACCTTCTGTTACACTGTGATGCCGTTTGGGTGCTACATATAAATGAGTTGTTACCGCACTCTTCCATGACATGTTCCATAAGGAGAATGAGGTATATGTAGACGACATGATCATTCACTCGAAAGCTACGGATGGCTATCACTTGATTGGTTTGAGGAAATTCTTTGAAAAGCTCAAAAAAGCACCAAATGAGGTTGAACCCTTCGAAATGTACATTCGGGGTAATAAAGGGGAATGTCTTGGGATACATAGTCATAGAAAGGGAAATTGAAGTAGACCCCTCAAAGATCAAAGTCATCATTGGCATGCCTCCGCCCACGACTCAAAAAGAAATCAAGGTTTTCATGAGTCTTTTACATTATATCATTTGGTTCATTTATCAACTTACAACCATGTGTGAGCCCATCTTCAAGTTAATAAAGAAGAATGTCTCTATTGAATGGACAGAAGAGTTTCAAAGAGCATAAGAAGAAATGAAGCAATACCTGACATGTCCACTTCTGCTAGTCCCACCGTACAAATACAAACCACTAATTCTTTACTTGATGGTAAATGATGATGCCTTATGGGCTATGCTCGCTCAAGAACAAAATGATTCCACCAAAGAAAATGCCATTTGTTTTGTTAGCAAGAGATTCCAGGGAAGTGAACGGAATTACTCAGCAAAAAAAAAACTTGTATTGCTCTAGTCAGGGTAACCAACAAGCTGAAACATTATATGGAAGCCTTCAAAATCAAGCTGGTGGCAAGGGTCGATCCGCTTAGATACATATTCGAAAAGTCATTCGTATCAACAAGAATAGATAAATGGTACTCCATGCTCCCAGGTTATGATATCACATACGTCACACTAAAATCCATCAGGGGGAAAATGTTTAGTGATCGGCTTAATGAATTTTGTGTGACGAAGTGAAGGGGGAAGACTTGCTATTTCCTGACGAAATCATGATGTGTACAATAACTGAAATAAGTGGCAATTTTTTTCGATGGAGTGGCAAATAAGAGAGGTTATGGGATAATAATGTTGATGGTTGATCCCAGAGTTGTATACGCTCAAATTGCAATCCAACATGAATTTGGTGCTACATACAACACAACTGAGTATGAAGCTTGTATTGCCAGGTTAGAGGTCACTCTGTAAAGAAACGTGTAGTAGCTAGAAGTCTTTTGGGATTCATTAATCATCATTAACCAAACTCGGGTAAGTGGAAGATCCAATATCCTACACTACAACGATATGGTTTACACCTCAAAGAACTGATAGCACAATTCCAGGATGTCACGTTCCACTATTTGCTAAGTGGCACGAATAGATTTGTTGATGCTTTGGGAACAATTGCTTCATTAGTGGGAACTCCCGATGGGAGGACGGTAAGGCCCTTCAAAATTTCAAAGCTAGCTGCTCCAACCTTCTGCACAGTGGATGAGTTAGACAGGGAAGAAACCGAGCAAGCATGGTATACAGATATCTAGGATTTCTTGGTGGAAGGGACATATCCACCTGGAAGCAACATGAAAAGGTAGTTAGCTCAACAGGAGTTGGCATCTCGATACGTAATGGTAGGGGACCGATTCCATAAAAGACACTACAAAGGGATTAATCTCAAAAGCGGCAACAAAGTAGAGGCAAGGAATGAGGACCTCAAATTGATGTATAAAATCCACTGTGTAATAAAATACCTTGCAAGTACAAGTTACCGAAGTAGCAGTACAAATAAGGGTCGAACCACAGAGACTTGAGTGTTTCAACAAGTTGATTCAATTTGTGCAGAAAGTAGCAAAAAGGGGTTTTTGATTTTGATTTATAAAAACTAATTACGAAAGGAAATTAAACAATTAAAGTAACAAATAAGCAGATTCAAAGAAGTAATTCAAGGATTAAAACAACTAGCCCACGGATTGGGTTCACCACATATTATCTCTTTATGCTTTTGAATAATAAAAATATTAATTGGGTTTAGGGTTTCTTCGCTTTTGTAAGAATTGGGACGGTTAGATGGCCGGGTTGCAATTCTGTTATTGAGCAATTATCAATTATCACGCAAGATCAAACCGATAAAAGCTCAATTCATTAAGAGGAAAAGAATTGATGAAACCTAGACTCAATCGATTCACGCAAGATCGTCAATCGAGTCCAATCACCCTAATAGTGTTCATGCACTCCACGCAAGTGCAAGAATTGTACCAAATACAAATTAAAAATATTAGGATGAACAAAAACCACAATTAAAAGAGAATTAAAAATTTAGCATAAAGATCAAATAAGGGCTACAACCAATCCGTGAACTAATAAAGAATTAGCTACTCATATTCATGATTGACATCACAAAATATGAATAGCAATAATACATCAAACCTGAAAATCCTTGCACAACCTTGAAAACCAAACTCCTTCAATACTTGAAAACCTAGGTAAAAATTGATAAAATAAAAGTTGCCTTCTAAATGTCTATCAAGAGGTATTTATACTCCCTCTATAAGTCCTTAACTAATTAGGAAAAGAAATAAATTACATCCATAAAATCTGCTCACCACGCCTCGCTGACGTCAGAAAATGCGTCTGGGCACGAGTCGTGCCCTTCTCTTCAACTCATGCTCATGACTCGTGCTACTATGTCCAAGTCGTTCTTATCAGCTTGCTTGATTTTTGCCCTGATCCCATTCGTGCCTCACTCGTTCTCTGGCCCTTCTTCATTCGTGCTCCATTTTTCCACTCGTGCCCTGTGCAGAATTCTTCAACTTTGACTTGGTTTTGACCTGGCCTTCGTCCCTTGACTTTCTTTGACCCTTTTCTTGAACCTTGACCTTTTTGCTGACTTTTCCATTACGGTTGACTTGAAATATTTGGTCTCTTGAGATCAACATCCAAATACAAAACAAAAGACTAAACTACCCTCGGATTGTATCATTTCTCACAAAACCTCACATTACAAAATTTCTCTCAAATAACATCAAAACTAATCTAAATACATTAAAAATCGATGTAAAGTATTCAGAAATATAGGTAAATAATATATACAAAATCCAACTCATCAAATTTCCCCACACTTAGACTATTACTCGTCCCTGACTTGAAATATTTGGTCTCTTGGAAACAACATTAGCATCGTTAGTCTGGGTGGCAATTGCCTCCACCCACTTTGAAACATAATCAACAGCCACAAGTATGTACAAATAGCCATGGGACGGAGGAAAAGGGCCCAGGAAATCAATGCCCCACACATCAAAGATATCAACAATAAGATTACGTTGTAAAGGCATCTCATCTCTCTTTCCTATGTTCCCGGACCGTTGACATCTATCACATCTAATGCAAAACTCTTGAGCATCTTTAAACAAAGTAGGCCAATAAAGACCCGATTGAAGCACTTTCCTAGCGGTATTTTGACCACTAAAATGACCCCCACATTGGAGTTCATGACAAAGTCTCAACACACTGCTTTTCTCATGGTCCGGGACACATCTCCTAACAATTTTGTCCGGGCAAATTTTTTACAAATAAGGATCATCCCAAATGTAGTGTTTCACATCAGACCTAAACTTACATTTTCTGTCAGATCATTTGGCAGATTTCCCAAGCTCAGAAGCGCCCGAGTTCGAACCCCAATTTCCAGACGATGGAATCTTCGTGATAGAGGGTACAGACCGTTGGCAGTTGTTCTTCGACGGTGCCACCAACAAAAGGGGCAATGGTATCGGCATGGTGTTGGTTGATCCAGAGGATGTCCACACCCCCATCGCTATCAAGTTGAATTTCCCAGCTACTAACAACGCCGCGGAATATGAAGCTTGCATAGCCGGCCTCGAGGCAGCCTTGGAACGAAACGTCGAAAAGCTGGAGGTGTACGGAGACTCTCAGCTAATCATCAATCAGGTATCCAATAAGTGGAGAACCGTGGACACGTACTTGCAAATGTACTATGCCTACATGGAGGACTTGATCGACCAATTCAAGGAGGTCACGTTCCATTACCTACCCCGGGACAAGAACAGGTTCGCGGATGCCCTGGCCACTTTGGCCTCTTTGGTGGAAATCCCAGAGGGAAAATCAGTAAAACCATTCAGGGTTGGGAGGCGCGAGAACCCCGCCTACTGTTGCCAGATCGAGCTAGATAAGGTCGATAACTTGTGGTACAGCCAGATATTTCAGTACCTTAAGCATGGCGAAGCCTCGTTCCCGACGGAAGAGGATGGTAGACTAAAAGAAGGTCTCCGCGCCTAAAGTTTACAAGCTTTGAAAAGGTTGTCTGCACAGTACGTTATTCTGGGAGATGACCTATGGAAGAAAAGGCACCGAGGCCCATTTCTACTCTACATCAGCAAGTCTAAAACCAGAAAGGTCATGGAAGAAGTCCATAGTGGCGCATGCGGGCCCCATATGAACGCCCGAGCCTTGATGTTCAGCATACTCAGGATGGGTTATTATTGGATCTCCATGGAAACTGACTGCATTCAGTTTGTACGAACCTGCGATAAGTGTCAGCGGTTCTCCAATCTCAACCATATACCTCCCCATGATCTCTACTACATGAGCACTCCTTGGCCATTCGCAACTTGGGGGATCGACGTTATTGGGAAGATAACTCCTGCCGGCAGTAACGGGCACGAGTTCGTGTTGGTCGCTGTAGATTACTTCACCAAGTGGGTTGAAGCAGCGTCCTACAAAGTCCTCAACTCCAAAAAGGTGGCCCGTTTCATAAAAGAGAACATCCTGTGCCGATATGGGGTTCCAAATGAGATTATCTCAGACAACGGGTCACACTTCGAGGGACACACCGACGAACTGCTCACAGAATTCAGAATCAAGCGACATAAGTCTTCCCCTTATCGCCCTCAAACCAATGGTGCTGTCGAGGCCGCAAACAAAAATCTAGAAAGGATCATCCGGAAGATGGCTGAAAGAAGCCGGGATTGGCCTGAGAAGCTTCACTTAGCGCTTTGGGGCTACCGTACTTCAGTAAGAACGACCACCGGTGAAACCCCGTTCACTTTAACATATGGGATGGATGCCGTTTTGCCCATCGAGCTAGAAATACCCTCTCTACGGGTTCTTCTTGAAAACGAGGTCAATGAAATAGAATGGCTTCAAAGTCGACATGACGAGTTAGCTCTCCTGGACGAGCGAAGGCTTAAGGCAATGGGGCACATCTGGGCTTATCAGAAGCGCATGGCTAGAGCCTTTGACAAGAAGGTACATACCCGCGACATCAAAGTGGGCGATTTGGTCCTAAAAGAAAAGCCGCTGAATCAGTTCAATCCTCTGGGCAAGTGGGCTCCAATCTAGGTAGGCCCGTATCTGGTAAAAGAGATCTTCTCTGGCGGAGCAATGAAGTTGACAGATTTGGATGGTAATCCCTTCATCCACCTGTTAAACGGCGACAAACTGCGTCGCTATTACGTCTGAATCGAGTCCCCCCTCTATAAAAAAAAAGAGAAATAAAAAAAAAAAAAAGAAAAGAAAAAAAAAAGCGCGAAAATAATGTACCCAGACGAGACTGAAAACCTCTCAAAAGGCAGTCCGTGCAAAACAAAGGGCGCGCTCGGTGCTAAAAGAATATACCCAACTAGGCCAAAAACCCTAAAAACGGGCGGTCTAGGTAAAAAACAGGGTTGCACTATTTGTCCCCCTTCTATCTATCCCTTTCTTAAACACAAAGTTAATTGGGTCGAACTACGGAGACCTGAGCCCCTTAGTCTAATCTGTAAAAGGGGAACGTAGGCAGCCGTTCGCGGTTCGGTCTAAAAATCATAAAAATCACCAAATCCTATCAACAGTTGTATTTGTGATTACCAAAATGTGTCTTGATTAAGTTCTGAAGTAATTTCAACTTTCATCACATTAATACATTCATTGATGAGTTCAAGCACGATTCACTCTCGGCTCATTAACATTAGCAAAATAATATCTTTTAAAAGGTACATCTAAATAGTCTGTGTCGGCAAATAAGGGATACAAGGATAGGTCACCTAATCCTAGTCGCTCGTTCCTACTCCTGAACTAGCACCCTTTTTCTTCCTCTTCCTTGGTCCTCGGGAGGTCTTTGGCTTAGCTATCCCAAATATTTCTGTCTCCCGTCGTCCCGACTCAGGAATAATGCGAGTCGGTGAGTCAACCAATTCGTTAGCTCTCAGCGCCGCCTGGGCAGCTCTCTCCTCTCTCAGAGCTGTCCTCCGAGCCATAACTTCAGGGTCATCCCTCATCTTGGCTCTCCTCTCTACGAGTCTCTCAAAATCCGCTGCCGGATCATCGGTCACGTTGTCAGGGTCAGCCTGTCCCTCAGCATCGTGTAGCTCCAGGCTAGAATGGTCTCCTCCTCGGATCCCTCGGCAATATGCCTCAATGGTGTGCTGGACTGGTCCCATCTGCTCCCCGTACCAAATGAGATACAAGGTGGACAGATATGTGATTCCCCGGGCCTTCCGTATCAGCGTGTGAGTAGGAAAAGCTACTCCTGAAAAAGCCTTGGCAAAGAACCTGAGAGTCTGGACATCAGTCATGTCAAGAAGAACGGTATCCCGAGCCATCTGCTCTCTGAACCCATCAACAGCCTGCTGTGGGTATCCATAATGCCTCTGAACAAGCAAGGGAATGCTAAATGACGAGAAGCGCAATCCCAACAGCCTCACTATGACAGAGTCATCCTGCCTACCGCTCATGGTCTCAAGCCTCCATTCAGGAACCCAGTACTGGATATCAGTGGTAGTATACCTGGCCAATCGCCTCTGCCAGCTCTCCTGTGAAGCCTCCGGAGCCACTCGCCTCTGCTGTGTGACCCAAGGTGCTGCAGTCTGCCCAACAGGTAATGGGGAGATGAGTCTCAATCGCTCAAAGAGCCACAATGACAAGAGACTGGGGCTGCCACATCCCATATGCACCGACCCTCCAGCCAGTCGGTCCATCCCATGATAAGTCTCCGCCAGCAGAAGGGAACTAAGTCTCTCTCTCCCTGGCCGGGTCAAATCTCAATCAGTGTGGTACCTCGAGAACCCCGCATCTGTCTAACGACTCCCAGCAGTAAACCAGAACATACCCCATCGTACTCACAGAAGTAGTACAGGGAGATCATAATCAGCATAAAAATGTCCATGGCTGTGGATGGGTCAAACAGCTCCGGATGCGATACAGCCAATCGGGCTATCTGGGCCAGGTCAACAAAGGACAGGTCAAGAATCAGATCAGTCACCTGCTCGGGGTGAAATCCCAAGAAATCGGCCAACTGCTCAGCCAAAGGTCGTGGATCTCAGGGAAAGACTGCATCTCTAAGCTCAGCTCCTCCATTCAGTGCCCGGAACTCCTCAATGGTGGGTGTAAGATCATTATACGAGAGGGTAAAGACATGCCTCTCGCAATCCCAGTACCTGGATGCAGCCCGGAGAAGGTTCCAATCAACCGCCCACTCCTTTAATGCCCAGATGCATCTCAACCCATATCGTTGGTCGATGATCCTTCTATTGTTGCTGCGATGATGGCGGGTCAGATTTATGAGATCAGAATGAAATTGACGCTCTTTGGTCTTAGATCTGTCGTCATAATGTTCCATTTTGGGCCAAAGATCAAATCTTGGGGCTAATTTTGAGGTGGAAGGCAAGTTTGAAGCCTGCTGGAACTGCTGGAATGAGTGGTTTACGAGTCTGCCTTTTATAAAGTGCTGGGGCTTGCTGACCAAGAAACCTGTCTCCAGGACTCTCTTTATCGTGCGACATGAAGGCTCCATGAAGTCCTGTGTCGGACGACATGGAGAGGTCCATCAGGATCACCAGCAGCTGCAACTGCAGCAATCCCAAGCAGCCCAATGCTTGCTCAAAAAACCACCCAAACCTGTCCAAAACACCATAAAATCATGCCTAAACACTCCCCTCGCTCATCAAGCCCACGGGAGAGGATTCGGCACATTCAACACACCCACAGACACATAAATGTCACTCAATGCGTACAAAAATCGCAAAAACACCCAATCACACCAAAAGCCACCATTTTGTGCCTTTCTTGGGACGAACTTGTGCATATGAGCTCACAAATATATAAATAAACAAACATTGTATTTGTCAAAGTACAAAAACAATAAAATACTTGTTTATACAATCAAAAGAACAAAAGTGCATGCATTTCTCCTCTCTCCCTAAAAAGAGTCAAAGCATGGCAAAAGGGGACCGTCGTGATCACTCCGACTCGGAGTTGTCGCCGGAATCATCCTCCTCACCCTCCTCAGAGCTTTTGTCATCCTGGACGCTGCCCATCTCCTCCTCGGAGCCGCTCTGCTCCTGGACATCACCGCCACCCTCTGGCGCCTCATGGATATCGCCGTCTGAATCATCATCCTCGTACTGGGCCCAAGGCTGGGGCTCGGCGTAATACCCATGCCACTCAGGCACGGTAGAGTAAGGAGGCTAGTAGGGATCATCCTCGCCATCATCACCATCAGGCTGGGGCTGCTGACTAGACCCGCCCGCCTGTGATCTAAAAGGAGCCAAAGCCGGCCTAGGCCTCTTCTTCGGAGGCACAACGTCACCAGGCTGGGAGCTGCACCTCCCCTTCCAGTGCTCCGCGCTCCTCTGAAACTGGCGCAGCATCTTTACAGCATCGGTGAGCGCCTTCGCCACCGTCCTGAACGTCTTGGCTGGAACCTGTTCAACGAAAATAGAAGAGGCAGTCAGAAGCAATCAATGCATACAGTAAAGCAGTTAAAAGCTTAAACGAATTAGAAAAGAAAAGATTGCTCACAGAAGTAGTCCCGCGAGGCAGCCGCAGATGCGGGTGAGTCTCAGACATGTCAAAAGAGGAGCGGCGAATACTACCCCCAGCCTCATACTCAAAAAAGCGGGTAGGTGCCGGTATCGGCATCCCCGCTGCCCTCCTGGCAGCCATCACCTGAGGATTCACTAATCGAGTGAAGACGAACTGGGCATAGTCCCCACCATCAGAAAGCTCAGCAGCATCAATACCGGTCCGCAGCCGCTCCAAGTCAGGCAAGGTCCGGATATGCCATATCCCCGCAGGAGGATCATGAGGGACGCGGGAGACAGCGCCATAACCATGCTGCCTACAAACTATCTCCCCCAAATAAAGGGCATCTCCCTCCAGGCCAATCAATAGCCTCCTCGTCCTGGTCACCAGGGCAGCAGCACCGACCACATCCTCGCCATACCTACCATGCCAAGGGAAATGTCTCAACCCAACAGGGGTACCCCTCAAAGCAATCATGATGTCATGGTAGCAGGAAGTCTTACGGGGCTTCACCCCGTCCACCTTCCGGCTCTCCCTCGCTCCAAAAGTCCAACGGCGAATAGCAGGGAACAGATCTGCCGCAATCCTCTCAGGCACGGTCCAGGCGTAACAGCCAAACACCTCATAAGCCCACACCTGAGATCAAAAGACAGAAAGCTTTCAGTGTGCAGCAACAGTAAAAGAATAAAGACAGAAAAGTCAAATGCGGTAGTCAAGTTGCGAAAAAGCATAGGACATACCTCCAGCACAGTCTGATAAAAATCCAAAGAGGTCACACTGCCTCTGCTCACCTCATCCAGGCCTCTATACACCTGGGCCAAACCAGCCTCTCCCCATGAAAAAGTGACACCTGGCTCCAATCTCGAAGAGGCTCCAACAGAAGGGTTTAATGCCATCGTAGAGGCATTACAAAACAGGGTGTCAGACAATCCGGCCCAAAAAAAGGCTCTAGCCAACTGCTCAGCTGTAACCGTAGCAGCATCCTCAGCAAAAAGATGGCACTGATGAGTCAATGCAGAGTGCAAGTCCGCCAATGGAACCCCATTGCCCTTCAGGCGAAGGGTCAGTCCAGTCAAAGCCCTAATGGCGTCCGTGCTCAGCACACCAGGGTCCTCAGAGAAGATGGGCCTATCTGTGAACTGCAAACCAGTGATAGCAGTGAAGTCATAAGGGGTGATGGTCGACTCCCCCCAAGATAGATGGAAAGTGTGGGTAGAGTCCCACCAGAACTGTCTGAAAGCCCGCACAAGCTCCACGCTCCTCGGCGTGTCCCCAAAAACTCCAACGGCAGTAAAGAATGGTCCAAGACCAGCAGCGAAGACCAGTCCCTTGGGACTACCCGGCAAATCAGAAGAGCCCGGAAGAAGACCCCAGATGGTCGCAATCGCCTCAGGGGACCCCTTGGTCCGCAAAGTCTGCAGGTAAGCACAGCACAGGTATCAAAAGCATACTCATAACAATATGTGCATTCATTCATGTGCATTTTTCAAAAAAAACTCACCACATTCTTTCAAAAGAAGAAAAAACAGAAAAAGAAAAATCTTTTCAAAAATAATGCACTTCATGCCAAGCATGCCATCCCCCGTTGGGTGCGATTTCCCCCAATTTCAATCTCAAACCCTAGAAATCAAATTTCAAAAAGGGTTAATCTTTTAAAAATACTTACCCCCTTCTGCTCCATAGTAGAAGTATGAAAGTCGAGACCCGGGTAAAGCCCGTGTCCCTCGAGGAATCTCTTCCGCTTGTTCCGATCTACAAGCTTTCGTCTCTCGGACAATACTTGTTGAACTTTCCTTCTCGATTCGGCTCGCGGAGGCATTGTCAAATCCTTGATTTAAATCAAATTTAAGGGAAGAAATTTCGAAAATTCTTCTCTCTTTCTCTCTTTGAAACTCGGCGGCAATGGGTGTTCTTTTTAGGTCTGTCTTACGACCTGAGGTTTTAATTAAAACTGCCTGGGAACCTTCCCATGTCGGACGACCACCCATGGTCCAGAAGGGTGATTTTCCCCTTTTGCCCCTGATTAAATTTTGTCAGCCTATCTTGGCTGCCCATCATCAAAATTCACCAATTCATTTGGGTTCAAATGCCTACCTCCCTTGGTCATCACAGAAAATGGCCCGGAATGGCCATAAACTACCCGGTTCAGAAAACCGTACAGTTTCCAAACACAAAAATTGGCCCGGAATGGCCATAAACTACCCGGTCCGGAAAACCGTACAGTTTCCAAACACAGAAATTGGCCCGGAATGGCCATAAACTACCCGGTCCGGAAAGACCGTACAGATTTCCCACTCAATACAAATCTTCGCGGGTGACTTCCCAAAGAAAAAACAGTCAAATTCGCGGGTGACTCCCAAAGAAAAAAGTCAAATCATCGGGGTGACTCCCCACCAAAAACAGTCAAATTCGCGGGTGACTCCCAAAGAAAAAAGTCAAATCTTCGGGGTGACTCCCCACCAAAAACAGTCAAATTCGCGGGTGACTTCCCAAAGAAAAACAGTCAAATTCGCGGGTGACTTCCCAAAGAAAAACAGTCAAATTCGCGGGTGACTCCCAAAGAAAAAAGCCGCATCTTCGGGGTGACTCCCCTTGGAATAGTCAAAATCCCGGGTATAAACGCCCATCTTCGGGGTGACTCCCCTTGGAACAGTCAATCTCGGGCACAAAGCCCGTAGCCTTTCATTTGGCACGTCCATCTTTGACGAGCTACGACTCGGCTTGATTCCCCCAGGGGATACGTAGGAATCCTCTTCATAAGAGGTCCAGCCACTTGACCATCTTGGTCATCTCTTTCCCCGCCGTTCGTGTCCGGCTCGGGATTCTCATTGTGTCGAAGACCCCACTTCCCGTGGAAGTGACGTCGCCGAGGGGCTCTGTGATTACCCAGATCCGAACCCATGTTTTGGATCCACTTTTATTAAATTTTGTGCTTATATAATTGCTAAAAGGCAATATTTAGTCCAAATATCCCAACAGCCCATTAATTCATTGGGCCTGCCAAGCATTCGGCTCAATATGGCCAAAAGGAGTACGCTGTCGTCCGACATGGGACACTAAGGCGGTTTAACTGCCCCTGTCGTGCGACATAGGACTCCCCATCAGCCTGCCTATAAATACAAGGCATGGCTGATCATTTTAGAGGACTTGGAGTGAATAGAGAGAGAATATCAGTAATATAGGGAAAACTCTATCCAAATAGAGTCTCCCTCTCTCTCTCATACACACATACTCACCTCCCTCCTCACACACACACACACTTCAAAGTCAAGATCCAAAGAAGCTCCCTTTGTTAGTGTGTAGAAGGGGTGGACACCATACTACTGGTGATCTCACCTTGTGGACTACAATAGGTAGCAACTAAACCCTTCTCCCTCTTTAAATAAAGTCTTTAATACATTTATAATACATTGCATGCTTACTTGCTTTAATATTATGTAGAAATTGGGATTTTTGCATGATAAAGGTGGTGGAGAAGTGAATCTTCAATATTCACTTCTTCCCACCTCAGATCTGGACATTTGGTCATCTTAGGATCAATAAAGATTCAATCTTTATTCATTTGCATCGAGTTAGGAGGTGATGGCTACTTCAAAGTGGCCAAAAATATGTGATTCATCACATTTGGTCACTAAAGCCATGTGATCCTCCCATAATACTCATATATTACTGTTTTAATACTGCTTACAGTTAACAAAGGTGCTTAGTTTGCCTTGAGAAGCAAAGAGGAATCAAACAGACTGAAGGGCACAGAAATGGCCTATCCCTGTCGGACGACACAGGACTCAATAGAGATCCCGTGTCATATGGCATGGAGATCCCAGAAGGCTGTAAAGCCATTCTTGGACTTCAGATCTGCCCAGATCACCCTTTTTGTAACTCAAAGCTTACCTAAGCATTTCTGTGGCTTATAAGCCACTATTTGGGTGCCTATGGTCTGTTTGGGTGCGATTTATTGGAGGTGGCTTGCCACATGACATGAATAACCTCGGATGTTCCATGTCATGTGACATCCGTATCATACAAAGTCTATCGTGACTTTGTCCACTCCCGTCAATCCCAAACTGGGCTTAGACCTTCAAATAGTGTCTTGAATGAGTTAGATAAATGTCATTCATGTTCCAGAAATAGCTTGGTCATTGTAAAAGACAATCTGACCAAGAGATATCATGTCGTGCGACACCCTCTTCCTAGGAGGTCCTGTGTCGGACGACATCCAAGCTCTCTGGGCAGATTGTCTTACCTTCTGCCTTGTTATGACAATCATAATATGTAAAAGGGTGTGGCCCCCTATCATGGCTCACAAGTTGTACTCAGCTTCTATATTATCAATAAAAATGCCAAGTTTGCATGCTTTACACATCGACACACATTGCACACACACCTTGAATGTCCAAAATTGTCCAACGTTGATTGAAAGTCTCGAAAGAGGCGTGTTGGGTGAACTCTCTAGTTCTTCCCTAACACGTAACCAGACTCCCGAACCTAAAATACTCTTAAAATAGGTTTTTCAATGTTTTCCTTTAAAAATGGCGTGGCGACTCCCAAAACCGAAGTTTTCAAAAGCTTATCATTACAATATACCCCCTTTCTTTTCTAAAAAAGGAACAAATGAGGAAAAATGATAAAATTTCGGGCGAGCGTTCATTCACAACCTCTCTAGCATTTGATCAATAAAAGGGAAGGGGAAGTGATCTTTCTTGGTTGCAGCATTTAATTTTCTCAAGTCAATACACATCCTAAGACCGGTCACTTCCCTCATTGCCACATCCTCACCTTTCTCATTTTGAACAACAGTAATGCCCGATCTTTTTGGCACAACTTGTACCGGACTTACCCATTCACTCTCAGTCACCGGATAAATAATACTCGCATCTAACAACTTAAGGACCTCTTTTCTCACAACTTCCTCCATGTGAGGATTCAATCTTCTCTGTCTCTCTCTAGCCGGCTTAGCACCATCCAAGAGATGAATTTTGTGCATGCACATCGAGGGATTGATTCCCTTAATGTCCTTTAATGTCCACCCAATGACATCTCTATACTCACACAAAACAACAATCAACTGGGCCTCTTATTCTGTGGTTAAATCAGATGCAATTGTAACAGGCAAAGTCTCTCCCTCTCCAAAGAATGCATATTTTAAATTTGCAGGGAGAGTTTTCAGCTCAAGGACTGGGGGAATAACAATAGAGGGCGCCAACTTCTCATTGAAGTGGCCTAGGGGGTGAAACGGGCTATCACTAGGATGGTGCTCGTCGGCCTTATCAACAGCCATCAGTTGAGCATCCGCATTATCCCTAAGATTCTCACCGCCCATTGACATCAAAGACTCTAACTCCTCACAATCTCTCTCATGCCATGAAATCTCACTTACACATTCTTTAACAATATCCAACTCATTTATAAGCATGCAAGACTCATCATGACCCACTGAATTTTTCATTACATCAAAAACATTTATTTCAATCTTTTCATTTGCCACAGTTATGGAAAGAGTGCCATTACCAACATTTATCATGGTGTTGGTCGTTGCCATGAACGGTCGCCCAAGCAATATGGGTGAGTCACGACGACTACCTTCACCGCGAGGCATCTCTAGAACCACAAAATCTACCGGAATGATCAATGACCCAACCTGAACTAAAACATCCTCTACGATACCCAAGGGTCTTTTATTGGACCGGTCGGCAAGTTGTAGGGCCATCATAGTGGGTTTTAGCTCAGGTAAACCCAACTCAAGGTACATGTAATAGGGTATCAAATTAATGCTAGCCTTGAGATCAAGCATAGCTTTCATCGTGTTAGAATCCCCCAAAGTAATGGAAATTAGAAAACTCCCGGGGTATTTCATTTTCGGCGGAAGACTATGTTTGACCACAGTGCTCGCACTGTCACCCAATAATAATTTATCATCTTTCCCGTACTGAATCTTCCAGGAATTAATTTCTTTAAAGAATTTTGCATATGAAGGAACATTCATAATCACATTCAAAAGAGGCAAATTTATATTAACTTTCGAAAACATGCCAATCAGCTCTTTCATTTGATGATCAAGTTTGTTTCTCAAAAATCTTCCCGGAAAAGGGACGGGCGGTACATATGGTTTGGGGATGGGGGTTTCAACATTCACATTTTTCCCCAATCCATTTGTACCCTCATCATCAGACACAACATCCTCAACAACCACATTTTCCACATTAGGGGGTTCCACAACAGGGGGTTCAATAACAGGGGGTTTAGGGGGAGAAGAAGGAGAAGATACATGATTATCTACCTGTTTGTCACCACGTAAGGTGATGATGACCTTAGCTTGCTCCCCTTGACTAGGGAATGTACCCGACTTTCGTCCCTGTAATGCCTCAGCCAATTGACCCAGTTGGGTCTCCAACTTTTTCATTGCAGCAGCTTAGTGGTTACTTGCTTGCTGCTGCTCTGCCCTTACTTGAAGTTGCTCCGCTCTCATCTGATCCATGGCCTCTTCCCAAGGCTCTTTCTTCCTCTCATAGGGCCCCTGAGGTGGTTGGGGATGGAGAGTTTTATTCTGCTGTTGATTTCCTCCCCAAGAAAAATTAGGGTGCTTCCCCCACCCAGGATTGTATGTCTGTGAAATTAGATTATTCTGCAGGAACCTCTGCATATATGACTGCATCGCCTGCACCTGCTCATGATCATATAAATGGGGACTAGTGGTGGGGCAAACTTCATATGAATGAGTGTTAGAACCACAAGTTACAAAACTATCATGCATTACATTACCTACAGATGACACATTGGATGCATAATTGGAAGTACTACTCATGGCCAACTTATCAAATTTTTGATTCAGAAGTGCAAATTGTTTTGAGATCTCATCACTCATCCCTATTCCATTCATACTATTTGTTTTACCCCTTGACCCCTTCTGTTGAGAATTAGATGCTAGTCTCTCAAATAGGGCTTGGGTCTCCTCAGCAGTTTTGGCTCCTAAAGAGCCTCCAACTGCGTTGTCAACCATAGCCTGATCAGCTTGTGTCAACCCCCGATAAAAAGTCTGATGCAATAAAGGCTGAGAAAAATTATGGTGGGGACACTGCACCAAAAGCATCTTAAATCTGTCCCATGCTCCATGAAATGCCTCAAATGAGTCCTGTGTGAACCCTATGATTTTTTGTCTGAAAGTGGCTAACGTAGCATGTGGGAAATACTTTCTCAAGAATATATCATGTAACTCATCCCAAGTAGTAATGCTCCTAGGCGGGAGCAACATTAGCCACATCTTAGCATTATCTCTCAAAGCAAAGGGAAAACATTTCAGACTTAGGTGCTCATCAGTCACACCCTCTCTCAACGGAAATCCTGACACAATCATCATATATTCCCTCAAGAAATTCAAAGAGTCCTCAGAGGGGAGGCCATAAAATTGAGGGATCATGTTAAACAAAAGGACTTTTACCTCAAAACTTTTTGTTGCATCCGTTAACACAAAGCACGACACAGATGTGTCAACCCGAGGCCTAGAGAAGGCAACCATAGTGGGCGCTTGCAAAGCCATATCAAATTCAAATTCTTCTCCCTCGGTGGAAGAAGTTTCTAGGTCACTTTCGAGGGGATTGCCCTCTTTTAAGTTTAGTTCTTTTAAACGCTGACCCAACCTATCAATGTCGTCATTCAATGGTTCCAGGTTAGGATTCAAAGAACGCCGACCAAGCATGAACCGATTAAATAAAATTGTTAAAAATCACAACAAGTCCCCGGCAACGGCGCCAAAAACTTGATGGATAAAATCCACTGTGTAATAAAATACCTTGCAAGTACAAGTTACCAAAGTAGCAGTACAAGTAAGGGTCGAACCACAGAGACTTGAGTATTTCAACAAGTTGATTCAATTTGTGCAAAAAGTAACAAAAAGGGGTTTTTGATTTTGATTTATAAAAACTAATTACGAAAGGAAATTAAACAATTAAAGTAACAAATAAGCAGATTCAAAGAAGTAATTCAAGGATTAAAACAACTAGCCCACGGATTGGGTTCACCACATATTATTTCTTTATGCTTTTCAATAATAAAAATATTAATTGGGTTTAGGGTTTCTTCACTTTTGTAAGAATTGGGACGGTTAGATAGCCGGATTGCAATTCTATTATTGAGCAATTATCAATTATCACGCAAGATCAAACCAACAAAAGCTCAATTCATTAAGAGCAAAAGAATTGATGAAACCTAGACTCAATCGATTCACGCAAGATCGTCAATCGAGTCCAATCACCCTAATAGTGTTCATGCACAATTCTCCACGCAAATGCAAGAATCGTACCAAATACAAATTAAAAATATTAGGATGAACAAAAACCACAATTAAAAGAGAATTAAAAATTTAGCATAAAGATCAAATAAGGGCTACAAGCAATCCGTGAACTAATAAAGACTTAGCTACTCATATTCATGATTGACATCACAAAATATGAATAACAATAATACATCAAACCTGAAAATCCTTGCACAACCTTGAAAACCAAACTCCTTCAATACTTGAAAACCTAGGTAAAAATTGATAAAATAAAAGCTGCCTTCTAAATGTCTATCAAGAGGTATTTATACTCCCTCCATAAGTCCTTAACTAATTAGGAAAAGAAATAAATTACATCCATAAAATATGTTCACCACGCCTCGCTGACATCAGAAAACGCGTCTGGGCACGAGTCGTGCCAATTGGCAAGAGTCTTGCCCTTCTCTTCAACTCGTGCTCACGACTCGTGCTACCATGTCCAAGTCGTTCTGATCAGCTTGCTTGATTTGTGCCTTGATCCCATTCATGCCTCACTCATGCTCTGGCCCTTCTTCATTCGTGCTCCATTTTTCCACTCGTGCCCTGTGAAGAATTCTTCAACTTTTACTTGGTTTTAACCCGGCCTTCGTCCCTTGACTTTCTTTGACCCTTTTCTTGAACCTTGACCGTTTTGCTGACTTTTCCATTGACGGTTGACTTGAAATTTTCGGTCTCTTGAGATCAACATCCAAATTTAAAACAAAAGACTAAACTACCCTCGAATTGTATCACTTCTCACAAAACCTCACATTACAAAATTTCTCTCAAATAACATCAAAACTAATCTAAATACATTAAAAATCGATGTAAAGTATCCGGAAACATAGGTAAATAATATATACAAAATCCAACTCATCAAAAATGAATGGGGTTATGGAAGCAAAGAAGATCATCAGATATGGGTACTTTTGGACCACACTAGAAAGGGACTGCATAGAAAAGGTTAAAAAGTGTGTGAAATATTAAGTACACACGAACCATCAACATTCTCTTCCATCTTAGTTATACAACATAACTACTCCTTGGCCATTTTCTACGTGGGTAATCGACATCATTGAGAAAATCGGTCTGACATGTCCCAATTGTTAGTCTTTTTTATTAGTTGCCGTTGATTACTTAATGAAATGGATTGAAGCCGCAACTTACAAAATGCTCAATTTAAAGAAAGTGGCAGACTTCGTGAAGAACAATATCATTTGAAAATATGTGGTTCCCTTTGAAGTCATTTCAGATAATGGCTCTCATTTTGAGAAAGATATGGATGCTCTTCTGACAAAGCATAAAATTGGCAAACACAAATCCTCTTCTTATCGACAGCAGACCAATGGGGAAGTCGAAGCAGCTAATAAGACGATTGAAACGATCATCGAAAAAATGGATGTAATCGAAAGGGATTGGCCCGAGAAACTACCTTTTGCATTGTGGGTTTATTGCACTTCAGTCTAAACATCAACGAGTGAAACTACTTATGCTTTGGTGTATGGGATGGAAGCAGTCCTACCAGTGGAACTCGAAGTGCCATCACTTAGAATATTTATCGAGAACCACATCAACGAATTTGAATGTCTTCAAAGTAGAAACGAGCAACTAGCATGCTAGACGAAAGGCATCATAAGGTGTTTGAATGTACTAGAGCTTATCAACAAAGAATGGCAAAGGCTTTCAACAAAATGGGGAATCTCAGAGACATCAAAGTTTGGGATATGGTGCTCCGAAAAACTTGCCTAATGCTCTTAATACTATGGAAGTATGGACCTCACTGGGTAGGACCTTAAGTAGTAAAGAAGATCTTGAGCGGCGACACAATACGACTTGTTGATTTGAATGGAGATCAACTGCCAAAGGAAGTAAATATGGACAGACTGAAGCAGTTTTACTCATAAAGGATGGCACAAATAAAGCTTGCTAGGTTGAAAACTCAAAAGGGCGGCCAAGGAAAAAAATTAGAGCAAGCGCAAAAGAGATGCCCGCTAGATTGATAACCTGAAAGGCAATCGAGGCAAAAAAAAAAAAAAGGTGCGCATAAAATAATGAAAAAAAAAACAATTTGTTTGAACTACAAAGACCTAAGACTCTTACAACGAGAGGAACGTAGGCAACCTTCGGGTCTGTCTAATCAACAACAAAATACAATACCCCTGTTTCATATTCTGTAATATTATTCATTCCTGGTAACAAGTTTACCACTTCAACGAATTTGTTTAGAAAATGAAAGTCATTAATATAGAATGCATTGGTCTGTTAAATGCAATCTCAAGAGTACTCCTAAATCTCTACTTCCTCTTTGACCTAAGGCTTCACTCTTAGTCTTGTCTTCTCTGTTTCTCTTGTGTAAGGTCAAAGCTTCAATTTGCTTCCCTAGACTATCAAGAACTAAAGAGATGATTTGCTTCTTTTCTGCGGCAAGCTATAGGCGAGCATAAAAATCATCAAAGGGTGATCCCATCGGGTCATCCAAAATATTACTTGGATCAGTTGTATCTTCTCTCTTCCTCAAGGTCCGGTTAGGCTCAAACTGGCCCCCCAATAGCTCTAGCCGAAACTGGTCTATCCAAGATATGGCATCATTAAGAGTGTAAAAGAGCCAAATGACGTAGGACTCATGAAGGAAAATGCTACCCCAATACTTATGGAGTTTAGTCCAGTGGTCTCTACTATCACCCCAAACTGCCTGAAACTGTCTAGAGAACTCTGGGCCTAAATAAGTGTTAGTGTTATGCCCTAGGCCTATAGTTGATAGACTTAAGTGTTGACATTATTTATTATTATATGAGAAGTTTATTATTTGATTATTATATGTTTTGCATATTTGTCTATAATAATCTCCGTCCCTAATTATTAAGAGAATAATTAGTATAAATGTTAATGGATAATCATATGATGATTATATGCATAGAGGTGCACATTAAATTTATGGGTACTTGTTAGAGAACAAGTGACTGGACTTGACCCGCATGAGATTTATGTCATGGTCAAATGTCATAATTAAATCTCATAAGGTCACTTCATTTAGTCCTTAGACCTGATATTATCATGACCTTACATATGATGAAAGTCATGTTTGATTTTAGTCAAACGATATCTTAACACGATATCTATAAAGGCTATCTTTGGCATGATCGTATTCATGATGGGAAGGATGATAAGTCAAGATGGAATTTTTCTCTCGAAAGAGAGATGTTTTGCTTGGGCCCCTCGATGAGTGATAATGATGAAAGTGTATGGCCATACCCCAATGTGATTGAAATTATCATTATACTCGGAATCGAGAAAGCATTGAACAAAGAAAAGTTTACGAGGACCATTACTTGTGTTCAATATAACATCGTGATACAAAGGGAGAAATGGAAGTGTACCATTGGAAACATGAACTCTTACGTTACATTATTTGGGTAGACATAATGGCTTACTAGAGTCCGCTTATGTCTTATGAGAGTCGATATGATCGAGCTCATTGCCAACATAATGTAATTCTATTGGGTCACAGACAACTAGAATGAATTGAATAAACCAGAGGAAGAATGATTGTGAGAAACCTGATGTGACTTGATGTATCGCGCGACAGAACTAGTCCATGGGACTCGTCTGGTCGTGCGACACTCTAAGACCATAGAGGTATTTTCGGACTGGTTTCCTAATTTGATTAGGAAACAAATATTTGTACTAAAGTAGTATAAATATAACAGTCTGTCAGCCCTAAAAAGCTAGCCGAAATTTTGAAAAGAAATTCACAACATATACTCTCAATATTCTTCATAGGTTTAAGAGATCTAGCAACCTTCAAGAAGCTTTTCTTGGTTCATTCAAAGGTGTGGATACCGAAAGAGGGTCTTCGCTCGTTCATCGATCAAGGCCTAGAGTTCAAGCAATCTGAAGAACAAAGTTTGTGATTCGAAATCACATTATCAAATTGTTCGATAGCTCAAGAACAGAAAGCGTTCAAGGTCGGTTATTTCTATCTCATAGGTTTCAATTTAATTGTATAGAACGGATCCTAGGCTCTTGGGTTTTGTGATAATTAGATGCTTAATTCCGCTGCGCATGGACCCATAAAACCCAACAGTGGTATCAGAGCCCCGTTCGTATCATTAAGTTTGAATTAACATGCTAAAAAAGTAATATAAATTGTTTATATGTTCTTTTGCATGTTATGTATGAGATAGATTAATTGTTTTTGTAACAATATGCATAATTCGTGTTCTATTGATATTGAATTAAATTTGTTAAAAGTCATTTGCATGATTTAATTGCTCTGTGATTTAGAATTGATTGAATTCTGCAAATCTGCATCTGGCTTCATGGTGTCACGCGACATAGTAGGTCTATGTAACGTGACAGATCATGGCTGATGGCCTATCTAGGTCGTGCGACAGATCAGGACTCTGGGAGTCTCTGTCACGCGACAAAACAAGCCCAATCTGGGCAGAATCAGTTTGTTGAACAATCCTGTTAATCTGTGAATGTGTTTACAAACTGATATGTTTATGTATTAATCTGGATGCTATAAATTTATAGAAATCAAGTTTATAGGGCTATGCTAGATTAATTCATTGTTTATGCATGCTTAGTTGATTAAAATATGATTTTATTAATTGTTGCGATGCATGAATTATGTGTTCTTATGTATTAAGAATTTTAGATGTTTAGTTGAAACATTGTATTATGATTTCCTAAATGTTTAGATTGAAACATTAAGATTTTGGTTTATGATTGTTTATAGAAACAAGTCATATTAACGCAAAGTCTAAAAGGAAATTGATTGTTTATAAAAGGTATTGATTATGTTGCAAAATCAGAGCTGATTTCTGATTGCGCATGTCTAGGAAAGTTCTGTCGAAGGAGAGATTTGGTACTTAAGTAGTCCTCGTGGCTCACCTATCTTCCTGGGAACTTACCTGGTGCACAGTTATGACTATCTTTGCCGATATGCTTATAATCTACTTTAAAGAACCTTCATTTAACTTTTAAGTTTTTATGCCAATTCATGATTAAAACACTTGAGACCATTCAGATAGTTTTGGGTGGGCTTGCCATAGCAAGGTACTTTGATTCTATTCGAATGCGAGCAAGATGAGGAAATGGTGGTTCCTATACGTTTAAAGTGAATGAACTTAATTGGGTTATCAAAATGGTTTTGGACCCAAGGTATAAGATGAGATTAAAATATGCATAGACATATGATGTCTTGAATAAATCTCATAAAAGATCTAAGAGTCATATATGTGATATGATTGATGTTTCTACCTAATTAATTTAGTTTTGAGCGGTTTGCCATAGCAAACTTGGAATTAAATTAAAGTTGGATCTTAGCCCATTAAATGTATATTATGCTTATTTGCATTGGAAGGTGTATAATTTAGTGGGAGCATTTTATATAAATGCATTATATTTCTCATATGATAGTTTACTTATATGTGTTAATATTTTATGTATATCTTTTTGTAGAATAAATGGCATCAAACAATAATCATTTGTCACTGTGATCTCTCCTTGAGAAGGAGAAGTTGGAAGAGAATGGTACAAACTATATGGATTGGATCCGTAGCGTGAGAATTGTTCTCAGGCAAGAGGAAAAACTGTACATTCTCTAGGAACCTATTCCACCTAAACCTGCTGCCAATGCTACTAGGGCAGTAAAGGATCAATATCTGAAGCACAAGCGTGACTCTACAGATGTTGGATGCCTCATGCTCTCCGCCATGTGCAAGAACCATCAGAAGGATCTTGAGCACTTGGGGACAGTTAATCTAAACAATTGACTGATGGAAATGTTCCAAGTTTAAGCTAGGCAAGAAAGGTACAACAAAGTTAAGGTCTTGACCTCATGCAAGATGAGTGAAGGACAAGCTGTTGGTCCCTATGCTCTTAAGTTGAAGGGCCACATTGAGCATCTTAAAAGGCTCGGTTTTCCAATTAGCCAAGAGTTGGCTACCGACATAATATTGAATTCATTGCCCAAAAGTTTTAGTAATTTTATAATGCACTAAAACATGGGTGGAATGAATAAAAACCTTTCCGAGTTAGTTCAAATGTTGAACACTGCGGAAACCAATATTGTCGAGAAGAAAAATGATCAAGTGTTTATGGTTAACAAGGGTAAGGGAAAGGAAAAGGTTGCTAATCCTAAGGCAAATGTTGCCAAACCCAAAGAGGCTGCCAAGCCTAAAGAGGCTAAGCCCAAGTCCCAAGAGGACGCAGTCTGCTTCCATTGCAAAGAGATTGGACATTGGAGAGAAACTGTACAAAATACAAGGAAGCACTGAAGAAGAGCAAAGGAGTTGCTTCGACTTCAGGTATCTTTGTTATACATATATTCCTATCTACTTCTAGTTCTTGGGTGTAAGTACCCAAATCTGGCTCATGCCTTCCGGTAAGTCTTCCGGTAATTCCCCGGACTTTCCTAGAGTTCCGGAACAATTCCGGAACTGTTCCAAATCATCTAAGGGAAAAAGGGACTACTTGGAGCCAAAGAAACACGTTTTTCTTTTATATGGAATTCCTTCTAGAAGACTGCCACCTTGCATGTTTCTAGAAGGAACTGCATGTGGCTCCTTATGTCGTGCGACATAACCAGCCAGGGAGAGTTCTAGAATCATGACACCTTGCATGTTTCTAGAAGAATCCAGAAGTGGCTACTTATGTCGTCCGACATAACCAGCCAGGGAGAGTTCTAGAAGGTTGCCACCTTGCATGTTTCTAGAAGGAAAACGGTTATGGCTTGTTATGTCGTGCGACATAACAAGCCCATGCAGGCAGCCTATAAATAGAGGCCTTCACCTCTCATTTGGGACACACCTTTTCCATCCCTCAGTCCCCCTCTATAGGGAATACGCCCAGAAGCATCCCCTCTCCTCACAATCCTCGCAAATCAATCCCAAATCAATCACACACACACTTCCCACACACACACTTCATATACACATAAAGAATCAAGGAGTTCTCAAGGAACCAAGGCTCAATCTCAGCCCCGGAAGGTTGCTGTTTTGAAGGCCCCTATATCTAACTTGATATAGGGAGTCGTGGTCTTCAAGGGTAACGATTTTCTACCCTTTTCCATTCTCTATTTTCCTTTGAATGTGAAATCTCTATGCTAAATGCGTTGATAATATAGTATTATGATTAAAGTTGCATACTTTAGTATTATATTGCCCAGATCCACATCTGATTTCATCACATTTCATGTAAAAGCCCCGGTTTGGCTTGGTTTTGCATGAACACTCAAGATGAGTGTGGATCCCTCATATCCACACCCTCTTGAAGCGTTCATTATTGATAAACATGCTCTCTGAGATTTGTTTGTGAAGTAACTTGACCATTTTGGTGCCTTGTTACCTCTGCAAATCTCAGCTGTTTAGGCTTCTGCAAAATGGCTTGTTATGTCACGCGACATAGGCAGCCTATGTCACGCGACATAAGTAGCCAGTTTGCAGATTCCTCATCTTTTTTCAGCTGTAATCTGATGTTTGCCTTTTCTAATGCATCAATTTGCATTTAAACTAAAACATTTGCATACAGAGCAGCATCATTTGCATTAAAAGAATATCTTTTTCACCAAAATGACATCTTTGCTTTAAAGGTGCATCCTTAACACTCAAAAAACCCATTTTCATACATAAAAATGCATTCTTTGCATAAAAATCTTTTCTTTGCACAAAAAGTATCCCTTGCAACCAAAAGACATTCTTTACACCAAAAATGTCATCTTTTCACTAAAAGTATCATTTTTATCATGCATTCCCCCATGTCCCCATTAGTAACCTTGGAACGGACCGGTGTAAAGGTCTTATCTTTACATCGTTCCTTCCATTAAAGGTTAAATTAATCTCTTTAGAAAGGGACACCTTTGAACCCTATATCTCCGATTATCACTTAAGATGAGTATGAAGCATCTATACGAGCTCGACCATCTTAAAGTGTAGGATTGATAGGCTAAGGACCCTCCTTTTCTAAAGAACCTCATCTTTGACTATAAAGGGAGTCATTCTCCCGATCACGCAAGTCCCGAGGTCTAAAAGAAATGCGATGATCACAAGTCCAAGATGAGGACGGGATCATAATCCCGACTACATAAAATCCAAGAAATCCCGAGCGACAACCAACAAATGGTTTGTACGTCCGGAAGACGACTTGGGACATTCCCTCCTTTATTTTCAAACACATGCACACAAGAAAGCACGCAAGCAAGCACGATTAATGGGATCTTGGGATACTTGCTCCGGCAAGGCACCTTGGGTGAACGACGATCCGTTCTTCCCAAGGGGTAACTTAACCTCCGAACCCATAAAACCTTTTTTTCAAAGTTTTGAGGTAATCAAAATGGCGTGGCGACTCCGTTTTTCAAATTAAACCGGATGTCTTCAAACTCGCGTGAATCCAACAAACACAAAAATTTGGGCACACATTCACAGTTTGGCGACTCTGCTGGGGATAATCCCAAAGGAGAAAAGCTTTATTTTCAAAAAAAAAAAAATCGATACTCGGTATATAGGTGGAAACCCCTTGCCCTTCCTGTACACTCCCTGATGTGGGAGTTGGGATAACCGGTGGTTTAACAATCCCACGTACCAGTATCCCTTTTCGAAAAAAAAAAATTTGAAAAAATAAAAGAAAGCTTTTCCCTTTAAGCGGGTTAGACTCCCGTCACCGATCTCATTAATCTTGCTTGCTTTCTTTACCTTGCATTGCATCATTTGCATCTTGGAATCTGTGCATACTTTGAACGGGAAACAACCCGAAAAATAGCAAAGGAGTGGAACCTGGAAAATTGATCCATGCAGTCGTACGGCTCAATCCTCCTTGGATTCTGACCGGGCGACCTCAGTGGCAATTCCACCAGGAAAAATTGAGGTTAATCTGGCAGTCCTAGCGGCTTGGGGCAATTCAGCTCAATGACTGACTGGGGCTCCCAGAAAATTTACGTGCTTACGTGTTGCATTTTCCCCGTCCCGAAAATCATTCCTTTAAAACACATTTCATGAAAATCTCTGTTTTTACTCAAAAAGGGAACATTTTTAGGAGACCGCACACTACGCGCACCTGATATATCATGTACACTTTGCACGCACGTCCTTCAAACCCGAGGGTGGTTCCAGCTGCAGTCACGGACAGCCTTATGATGCTCCCGGGCGCGCACGGAATCATCCCAACCTCCCCATGGCAGCCAGTGTCGACCAATGCACAGTCCGTGTCACACGTTTCAAAAAAACCGTGACTTTTGGTTGGTTTTTGGTCTAGTCCGTGTCATATAGCCCAGTTGCATACCCTCGTAAAGGTCAAGCCTTAGTTCATAACGGAAAAGGAACTCTGCCAAAATTCCGACAAGGAAAAATTGGCGAGATCTTGACTCTGATATTGACTTTGACCTTGACCTGCACGGAATGCGTAAGAGTCAAGACCGAGTCTTTGCCAACAAATCAAAAGATCTTTCGCTCAAGCGAAGCTCTGCCAAAATTCCGACAAGGAAAAATTGGCAAGATCTTGACCCGGCATTGACTTCGATTCTGACTCACGCCCGGCGTATGCAACGAAGTTCAATGTGACACTGTGTCATTCGGCTTTTGCCGCCCGACCCATGCCTATTATATTCTCGGACATTACCGAAAGTCAAAACGTCATTCGCTCAAGCGAAATTCTGCCGAAATTCTATCAAGGCAGAAAGACGAGACTTTCCCGGTATTGCCTTGACTATAATCCGCATCGCTCGTGCGTTGAAAGTTCCTATGACCCGCTAGACCCGTTAGGACCGTTCTTTACTCTCGGTCGGTGGGATCTGCGTGCCCTATGTGACCCTCGCCCGGGCCGTCCCACCCTGGGAGGTCGAAATACAGGTGGAATACAAGGGGCTTATAGACGTAGTGACGGAACCCACTGATCCAGGATCTAGAGTAGTTGCGAAAAAGAAGGGCAAACCCCCCTTTTCCAACCAAATAGGAATAAATAAAAGACATTATTTTAAGTAAACTTAAACAATTAATGTAATCATAATATTGCATTTTCTTATCTCTGATATTCCTAATCGAGACCTCCTCGGTCCGATTTCTGATTTTCCTGTCCCGACCTTTCATGGTCAAACCCCTAATCGAGACCTCCTCGGTCCGATTTCAGATTTTTCCGATCTCGACCTTTCATGGTCAAATCCCTAATCGAAACCTCCTCGGTCCGATTTCAGATTTTTCATCTTGACCTTTCATGGTCAAGTCCCTAATCGAAACCTCCTCGGTCCGATTTTCGATCTTCCATCTCCCTACCTTTCATGGTCAAATCCCTAATCGAGACCTCCTCGGTCCGATCTTCAATTTCCAAATCTTGACCTTTCAAGGTCTCATCTTTTCCGGTCAATTAGGATTAGGAGAAAATGTGTTTTGAGTAAAGTTTAAGCGATAAGTGCATGTTACTTGAGCCTTTAGCCTAAACACTTACCTCCGAGTCTAAATCTTACCTACCTTCGAGCCTAAACCTTACCTATCCCCGAGTCTAAACTTTGCCTATCCCTTTCCCGCAGCGAGAAAGAAGTGTGCGAGAATACCGGATCAGCCGGCTTTTGCGTAAAACCTTAGTGTAATCGTCAAAGAGTCAGAATGACAGATTTGACAGGAAACAGTGAGGGTGCAGGAAATCAGATGGTTAGGAAGGAAGAGTTAGTCCTGGCTTTGGAAAGCGCCCATAAGGTTCATCAGGAACAGCAAGCCATGCTTATTGACGCACTCCGTCGTCATGGAGTTCAGGTCACAGTTGAGTCGAACGGTTCTCTGGTGGTAGTCGAAGATGAGACTTCAGAAACAGTGATTTCAGTCCCTTCATCCTATAACCAAGACCCCCCAGCCTATAACCAATACCTTCCTCCATCCACATATGATCCCTTGTCAAGGACCACTTCTCCTCGCCCTTTCCAACATCCCAGCCATCCGGGCTTCATTGCCCTCGCCTCCTCGTAACGGATTGGGCTTCACCCCGCCTCGTCTCTCGCCCAACAATACCGCGCTTTATGCTCCGGCTTCGCATAATCAATTTGAGTTATGTGGCTATGTTCAAGCCCCTATACCCACCCGAATGCAACATGAGTTGCCAAAAGAAAATCTGGATGATTCAAGTTTCCACTGCCACCTACCGGACTTAATGAATTCACCGCCGCTTGCTACCGTGGTTCCCTCTACCGATAAGAGTCCCTGCGAGTGCCGGTAACTCGAGAGTCCCCGTTGACCCCCATGTGGCAATATTGATGGAACAAGTGAAACTAATGCAAGAGAAGTTTGACTTCATGATGAGTATCAATACTCCTTGACCCCGCACGTCGAACTGTGCAAGGAAATGACTCCACCAAGCATAACCCAATGCCACCAAAGCACCAAACAAAGAACCGTACCCATGTCAGCACCAGTTCCTCACAAAGGAAAGAGTGTCGTAGCTTCCTTCAGCCAAATCCAACAATGGAACCAACTGGACAATGGGAATCTGAGTTTTGAGAACAACAATGTCTCCCGAAAACCTCGCTCCCTTCATTTTGACAACATGGAGATGCCTTTAAGCAAGATTCTGGAAGAGCTGATGAAAGAAAAGCTGATAAAGCCACTGGAGAATTGGAAGCCCAAGAACCCCAACGTTCGGGTGGATGAGTCTAAGCATTGTCTTTTCCATCAATACCCTGGGCACGACACTGATGATTGCACCTATTTGAGGCATGAGATCCAGAAATTGATAGAAAATGGGAAGCTCGAGAACCTCCATGGGCCAAAAACAGAAAGTTATGGTAAGAGGTCAATTCAAGAAGTGCAACGTCAGAAACGTCAGCCTGATGATTTTGGGATGCCCATGAGCAAAGTTTTCGATGATTTGGTGAAACGAGGTCTTCTCACACCTCTCGAGAATTATAAGCCAAGAAACCCCAAAGAGAGTTGACAGACCAAGTTCTCGCGAGTACCACAAGCATTTTGGTCATGTGACGTACAAGTGTTTGGATCTCGAAGAAAGAAATTCAGTGGCCGATCTACGAAGGAAAGCTCAAGCTCCTCGGGCAACCAACCCGCGAAGAGTAGCTAGACTAGGGTCTACTTATCCTTAAGTAAGATTAAAAAAAAAAAAAAAAAAAAAAAAAGAGAAAATAGTCTCTCACCAACCTTCGTAGGTTCTAGTACTTTTCTCTTTCAATCAAGTCCTCTACGGACATTGTAATTAATCTTTAATTTTCTATAAATGAGTCTTCTTCTTTTCTTACTAGACTTAAGACATTATTTGTACACCTACATTACATTTAATGAAATGGTTTTATTTTAGATGATCACTTGCATTGCTCAACAAATAATCTCTCAAAATAATTCACGTTCCGATTAATCAGTGTGAGAAAGTCAACTAATGCCCTCCCCATACACTTTCCTTACCTCACAAAAAGCCTCCATCAAGCCATACACTTTCCCAAACCATGTCCTCACCTTCATCTTGACCAAGTCAACGACGGCAGCAACATCAAGGGACAACCAGAGGCCACTCAGCTTCAAAAGATTGACCCCATGTCGACAACAACTTAGGAGCTTGGCTTAGACCTCAAAGGTATCAAGAAAAATTCAAGCAGGGGCTCGCCTTGGCCCTCAAGTGCTTCAGAAAATAAAGAAAAAAAATGCAGTGCTAAAAGAGTAATACCCAGCTAGGCTGAAAATCCCAAAAAAAAGGGCAGTCTAGGCAAAAAACAGGGTTGCACATAAAAAGAAAAAAATGAGGTCAAGGACCTAGCACCGCCAATCAAAATACGGACATGCAAAATCAAAGCTCAGAGAATGAAAGTTGTCGATAACAATGGGGCGGTCGAAGCAAAGCCAGAAAAATTTCATAAGCCTGTAGGCACTTATAAATTCTTCTTCCCCAATGAAAGAGGAAGCAATTAGAAGCAGCCATCCAAGAATGACTTGGTCAAGGAATCATCCCAAGGCCCACGCCTCATCATCCAGTCTTCTCATCCAAACCTTTTCACTAAAGGAACCACAAATCCCATTTCCCAAAGCCAAACACAGTCCGGCCAAAGCCGAACTACGGCGACCTGAGCTCCTCACAATGAGGGGAACGTAGGCAGCCAGCAATGGTCCGGTCATAAACATATCCAAATTCCTGAAAACCCGGTCTCATCAAATGACCCCTCCCATAGACACGCCGATTCCGTAAAACCCGGTCTCATTAATGACCTCCCTATACACAAACCTTTCTTTCACACCAGCCAACTTTGATCCGCGACATTGGTTGACTTTCTCCTCATGATTAATAGGAATGTCTCTTCATATCGAGATTAGTGGTTGAATAACCCGAGCATTAATAACGGGTTTTAAGCAATTTTGTGATCATTGTAAATAAAACAAGTTTTCAGATGTCTTGACAAGTCTTCTTTCTACATCTTAGGAAAAATAGTGCTAAACATCGATTTTCCGTCGCCAGGGCTTCCATACACTTTTACAAACCCTTCTACGCTTATACTCTCTCAAAAGAGTCAAACCCAAAGCGAGTTTTTGTGCCTACGTCGAATAAGGCCATCAAAATAACACAAGATCGGGATCTATTCCCACCTTTCGAAAAATATGCCCCCGCATGTATTTCGAGAATCTTTCCTTTCACATCTTCTTAAGGTTGATCGAGCGACTAAAGGAAATAAGAAAGTAAGTACGAAAGGATAGGTCTTTCCTCTTCTCGCTACAATTCGCATTAGGTTGCCTTGAAACTCTTCAAGTCTCGGGGCTTTGCCAAGCCATTTCTTTAGACTGGGGCTTCTTTAGTCATTTTTGGGATTCACATCGGGTTCTTCACTAGGTCCCTAGATGGATTCGCTTTGGTCGATCAACCTCGTGGTCACTTCCGCGGTGCCAATCATATTGGGATTTTTGCTAGATCATCGATTGGGGCTTCATTAAGTCACTTCTTCAAAACCTAAGACTTCGCCTCGCTCGCTCATCCAACCAGGCTTTGCCAATGAAAGGATCTTTCATGGGGCTTTGCGTAAAAGTTCTTCCTCGCACCGGGGCTCCGATGAGTTGCATCCATCCCTAGAAGAGAGGTTTGGTCACTTCGACATCTGCTTTAGTCTTTGGTTGTAAAAGCCTATCGACATCAGCTTCAAATGCCAGAATGTGAGAAAGGAACATTCATCGAGACCCGAGGTTTAAACCCAATCCCAAATTTCAAGAGGGAATTCTAGTCCACGTTGACAAAATCTCAAAGAATGCAGCTAGCTTCACCCGCACCCAAGGGATACAACCCCACCCGCTTGAAACCCGTCTTAAACACATTCTACATCCAGACCCAGTCTCTACCATTGTTTCCAAGAAGAAACTACCCCTAGGCTCAAGTAACGTGCCTTTAATTGCTAATAATATGTTTTCTCCCAAAAGCGCCTTCGTTACTTTCGATAACGCCAAGCGACAGTTTCCTAATTGTCAAAAATTCAACTTAAGATACCTCTATCGCGAACAGTGAAGTATGCTTAAGTTCTTCTAGCTTTAGCTCCCTCTATCTCTGTCAAAAAAGAGATAGCGCCGTAAGCTTTAGTCTTCGTTATTTCCGTCATAAAGAAATAACGTCATCCAGCTTTAGCTCCCTCTATCTCTGTCAAAAAGAGATAGCGCCGTAAGCTTTAGCTTCCATTAGAATGAAATAATGTTAGGTGACAACCTCCATTAATTTTCAAAACTCTCAAGGATCCTAGACATCGTTCCTAACTGTCTAGATGATGTTTGAACTACGATCAAGGCTTGATTCCTCCGGGATACGTAGGTAGCCTTTCATAAAAGGTTCAGCCATCCAACCACATTGGTCACCTTTTTCTTTCCCCATTCCTCAATGGTGCATAAGCTTTTCATAAATGTCCAATTTTATGACCACATTGGTCACACCCCTTTTGATTTGGCACATTCTTATGAAGGATTGGTTGTTTGACTTCCTAGGTCACCCCGTTTCCATCCTTATAGGAAGGAACCAAATATCTCTTTGCCATTGTCCCAAGGGGGCCAAGTAGGTGATCTCTTTGATCCTCCAATTCCAACCTGTGTCAGCAAATTCCAGTCCAGTTCCAAGGGCAATGAAAAGCACAGTTCAGGCTTAATGAGTCGCGCGACATAACAAGCCATGTCGCGCGACATAACAAGCCACATCGTACATCGACATCGCAATGTGTTGCTTTCCCTGTGGCAATCCCCGACATGTCAAAAGCCGCAAATACCATTCATACACTTCTCAAATGCATAGGGGAAGGTTCCCGTACCCCATGTACACCCATTGCATTCGTATTCAAACCAAAAATCCATTCAAGCCATTCGCCTCAAGCTAGTTACCCTACCATCATTTCATAAGTGCGTGCGACAAAAGGGATAGCAATGTACATTCAAACCAAAATAGACAAAGTCTAAGAAATGTGCATAAGCAAAAAATAACAAGATGTGTTTTCCCCAAAAGGGGTACAATAGCCAAAAATTCATAAATGTCTAGGGGGGAAGGGGGCTACTCTGAATCATCTCCATCTCCATCACCCTCTCCATCATCCTCTCCATCTCCATCCTCGTCGTCATCTTCAGCCTCCTCTGGCTCATCGTCGGGATCGTCAGAAGGTGCCTCATAAGCTATGGTCTCCGTGCGATAATAATCATCAAGCTCAGTGATAACAGTGGAGTCAAGCTCATAGTCTGTGGCCGTCTCAGCTCCACCATCCTCATCCTCATCCTCATCCTCATCATCATCATCAATCTCAATGGGTCTGTGAAGAGGCACATTTGGCCTCTTCGTCCGAGGCATCGGTCCACTAATGCCTCCGCTGGTGCCTGCATCATCAGAGCGGCTCTTCTTCCTTCTACCGGCCAGGTGGAGAGATATCGATCGAACCCCGTGATCGGCACCGATTCTTCCAAAAGCTCATACCTTTCTCGGAGCTTGCTAATCATGCCCACAGCGCCGTATAAGCCCCGGTCAAGTGCCCGTAAGCTCGAGCCGATACCTGCTATGCGTACATAATAAGTGTCAAAATGCAGCTTCTTGATAACAGAAGAGATGCAATCAATCCAAAAGACGTAAGGAGTAATACTTACAGATCTAGAACCTCGCGGGAGCAATTCGATGAGGATGAGTCTCGTGACATATCAATACGGGCTCGCCTCATGCGACCGCCACCCCGATAATCAATGAAAGTCGGGGCAAAGGAGGTCTAGCTACGTAGCGCCGAGGGTCCCGCACTCGAGCACCATAACCAACCCCGGGTCTCGTGGGACCGAAGATGCCCGGCCACGTACAAAGTATAGTCCCCTCCCGTGTGTAGAGATGTGCCGCCAAGCCTACAATCGTAGCATCTACATTCGCCAACCGGCGAGGCAGCCACATCCTAGCCGGTGGATCATCGTGATCCGAGCATGCCTATTCGGCCCATGCCGTCTATACACCCTCTCTCCTAAATACAAGGCGTCTCCGCACAAACCCACCAGCAGCCTTTGCGACACTCGTCAAGTGCGCAGCGTGATCCAAATCCAGTCATCGTAACGGCCACCCAGTGGAACATACTCACTCTGTGGAATCCTCTCAAGCACCTCGGGCCGTGTCATGATACGAGGCCGTAATCCCGCACCTCGAACCTCCGGTGTCCTAGTCCGTCTCCCGGCACTCTTCGTCCACCGTCTCGAGAGCAGGAAAGGTGGTGGCAGGAAACTCATCCTCGTATCCGCCACTGTAATGTACCTAAAATACTCGAAAGCCCAGCCCGAAAAGAAGAAGAAGAAGTCAAAACAAGGAAAAAGGATAGAATGAAATGTGCAAAAGAAAAGAGGTCAAGATGAGAGAATACCTCAAAAGCCGATGACAAAGAAGTAAAATACTTCGCCTTCCCTCTCGCCGACGTCATCTAGGGCCAAATACATCTCGGCCTAAACCGGCCTCACCCCAGATAGATTCCCCACGGTGTCCTGTGCTCTCAAAAGCTCCAACAAGAAGTCAAGGCAGTAGATGCGCCGTTAATAAACAAAGCATGTCGAGAAGCCCACCCATACAAAAGCCCTCGCTAATCTCTCATCTCTCACCTGCTCTCAACAGTGGTCATCAACGACAATGTAGTCCCCGCACCGCCCCCAACCAAGCCATGTAGCACCCTAACTCATATCCATTCCCCTTCTTGATCCGGGAACGAAACCAAGTAAGCCCATAAAATCGCATCGCAATAGCCGGGGCTCAACTCCCCGTGCAGCTCCTCTATGTAGAGCGGCTCATCCGTAAAGGGCGCTCCCGTGATGACCGCAAAGTCCAGCGGAGTGACCGCTGCCTCACCCCAAGAGAAGTGAAACGAGTGAGTGGTCTCCCACCAAAACTCTCGAATGCCCTCACTGCATCCACACTCCTCTCGAGTGCCTCCGATGGCCTTCGCCATCTCAAAGAATTGCCCTAGCCCAAGAAGATAAATCATGCCCTTAGGCGAGTCCATCTGCTCTTGGCTACTCGGCAAGCTATCCCATAGCCTGCCAATCACCTCAGGGGTGCCACGGGTGCGCAATCCCTGCAAGAAAACATGGCACAAATATTAATATATCGTGCTATTTCTTGAAATTGTCTCAAATGAAAAATAGGTCAAAACCTATCATCTAAGAGCATGCATTCTAGTATCACAGTTCCTAGGTCAATCCATGTTCACAGGCCAATTCATATAAAATGCATTGCAGTCTGGAAAATTCAAATCAAATCGATTTCACCCAAATCAAAATTTTTCAAAAAAACCCTAGGTTTCTTACCACATCCTTCATCCTGACATCCGAGGTATGCTCATCGAGCTGTGGGTAGAAATCCCCTCTTTGTGCTTCCGGAAGAAATGGCCTTTGATTCCTTTGCACCCCCTTCCTTCGATTGGCTAAATCGGCATGCTGAGGTCCCCTTTTGGTTGGATAGAGCCTAGGAGGCATTTTCCAAGTTGAATCGAACTAAAAAGTTGTTTGATTTCTCTAGATCCCTCTCAAATTGCCCTCTGATGTTGCTCTCTCTCTTCTCGCCGTCGCCTCCCTCTCAATTTCAAGTTTAATTGATTTTCAAAATGGCGACTGTGCGATTTTTAATGAATCTGTCCACAGAGCTTATTATGTCGTGCGACATACTAAGCCCCCGTGGCCGATTTTTACAATTTTGCCTCGAAGGCTCCATTTTACAATTTTGTCCCCCATAGGCCTCGTTTACCCTTTATGCCCCTGGCATTTCTAATCATTTTCAACCAAATTTTCCCTTCAATGCCCCCGAGGCCTATTTTACAAATTTACCTCGTGACTCGCCTTTATTTGCCCTTGGCATTTTCAATTTTATTTTTCAAATAATCAGGGTACATCCCAGTTTTCTTTACAAAAAAAATTATTCGGGTGCGTCCCACTTTTCTTTACAAAAAAAACTATTGATTCCTTCCAACTTCTCTGCAAAATCCAACCTTTTTCGCGATCTCCGTTATTGCCAGATGGGATAACGTTTCCTCCGGGAAATCCTCCGTTATCGCCAAATGGGATAACGTTTCCTCCGGGAAATCCTCCGTTATTGCCAAATGGGATAACATTTCCTCCGGGAAATCCTCCGTTATCGCCAAATGGGATAACGATTCCTCCGGGAAATTCTCCGTTATCGCCAAATGGGATAACGATTCCTCCGGGAAATCCTCCGTTATCGCCAAATGGGATAACGTTTCCTCCGGGAAATCCTCCGTTATCGCCAAATGGGATAACGTTTCCTCCGGGAAATCCTACGTTATCGCCAAATGGGATAACGATTCCTCCGGGAAATTCTCCGTTATTGCCAAATGGGATAACGTTTCCTCCGGGAAATCCTCCGTTATCGCCAAATGGGATAACGTTTCCTCCGGGAAATCCTACGTTATCGCCAAATGGGATAACGTTTCCTCCGGGAAATCCTCCGTTATCGCCAATTGGGATAACGTTTCCTCCGGAAATCCTACGTTATCGCCAAATGGGATAACGTTTCCTCCGGAAATCCTACGTTATCGCCAAATGGGATAACGATTCCTCCGGAAATTCTCCGTTATTGCCAAATGGGATAACGTTTCCTCCGGAAATCCTACGTTATCGCCAAAATGGGATAACGTTTCCTCGAAATCCTCCGTTATCGCCAATTGGGATAACGTTTCCTCGGAAATCTCCGTTATTGCCAAATGGGATAATGTTTCTTGTTAAAAATTTCAGTTATTGCCGGAAGGCAATAACATTTCGCTTTATTTCAATCTCCGTTATTTCCAAATAACGGAATAACATTTCGACCTTTTTTCGCTTTATTTCGATCTCCGTTATTCCAAGGTGAAGGAATAGCATTTCGACTCAATAAAAGCTCGAACTACGACCTGGCTTGATTCCCCCTGGATACGTAGGTAGCCTCCTGTAGGTTCAGCCAATTTGCCACATATGACGCCCCCTTTCCCCAAAGGGATTCTCGAACTACGATCAAGGCTTGATTCCTCAGGATACGTAGGTAGCCTTTCATAAAAGGTCCAGCCACTTGACCACTTTGGTCACCGAATCCATCTCGGCATTCGCCAGATTGGATCCTTTTCTATCGACAACCCCACTCGCCCTGCAAGTGACGTTGCCGAGGGGCTTCTGTAAGTACCCAAATCTGGCTCATGCCTTCCCGTAAGTCTTCCGGTAATTCCCCGGACTTTCCTAGACTTCCGCAACAATTCCGGAACTGTTCCAAATCATCTAAGGGAAAAAGGGACTACTTGGAGCCAAAGAAACACGTTTTTCTTTTATATGGAATTCCTTCTAGAAGACTGCCACCTTGCATGTATCTAGAAGGAACTGCATGTGGCTCCTTATGTCGTGCGACATAACCAGCAAGGGAGAGTTCTAGAATCATGCCACCTTGCATGTTTCTAGAAGAATTCAGAAGTGGCTACTTATGTCGTGCGACATAACCAGCCAGGGAGAGTTCTAGAAGGTTGCCACCTTGCATGTTTCTAGAAGGAAAACGGTTATGGCTTGTTATGTCGTGCGACATAACAAGCCCATGCAGTGCTCTATAAATAGAGGCCTTCACCTCTCATTTGGGACACACCTTTTCCACCCCTCGCCCCCCTCTATAGGGAATACGCCCGTAAGCATCCCTCTCCTCACAATCCTCCCAAATCACACTAATCCTCCCAAATCAATCACACACACACTTCCCACACACACACTTCATATACACATCAAGAATCAAGGAGTTCTCAAGGAACCAAGGCTCAATCTCAGCCCCGAAAGGTTGCTGTTTTGAAGGCCCCTATTTCTAACTTGATATAGGGAGTCGTGGTCTTCAAGGGTAACGATTTTCTACCCTTTTCCACTCTCTATTTTCCTTTGAATGTGAAATCTCTATGCTAAATGCGTTGATAATATAGTATTCTGATTAAAGTTGCATACTTTAGTATTATATTGCCCAGATCCACATCTGATTTCATCACATTTCATGTAAAAGCCCCGGTTTGGCTTGGTTTTGCATGAACACTCAAGATGAGTGTGGATCCCTCATATCCACACCCTCTTGAAGCGTTCATTATTGATAAACATGCTCTCTGAGATTTGTTTGTGAAGTAACTTGACCATTTTGGTGCCTTGTTACCTCTGCAAATCTCAGCTGTTTAGGCTTCGCAAAATGGCTTGTTATGTCACGCGACATAGGCAGCCTATGTCACGCGACATAAGTAGCCGCTTGCGCATTCCTCATCTTTTTCAGCTGTAATCTGATGTTTGCCTTTTCTAATGCATCAATTTGCATTTAAACTAAAACATTTGCATACAGAGCAGCATCATTTGCATTAAAAGAATATCTTTTTCACCAAAATGACATCTTTGCTTTAAAGGTGCATCCTTTGCACTCAAAAAACCCATTTTCATACATAAAAATGCATTCTTTGCATAAAAATATTTTCTTTGCACAAAAAGCATCCCTTGCAACCAAAAGACATTCTTTACACCAAAAATGTCATCTTTTCAGTAAAAGTATCATTTTTATCATGCATTCCCCCATGTCCCCATTAGTAACCTTGGAACGGACCGGTGTAAAGGTCTTATCTTGACATCGTTCCTTCCATTAAAGGTTTCATAATCTCTTTAGAAAGGGACACCTTTGAACCCTATATCTCCGATTATCACTTAAGATGAGTATGAAGCATCTATACGAGCTCGACCATCTTAAAGTGTAGGATTGATGGGCTAAGGACCCTCCTTTTCTAAAGAACCTCATCTTTGACTATAAAGGGAGTCATTCTCCCGATCACGCAAGTCCCGAGGTCTAAAAGAAATGCGATGATCACAAGTCCAAGATGAGGACGGGATCATAATCCCGAATACATAAAATCCAAGAAATCCCGAGCGACAACCAACAAATGGTTTGTACGTCCGAAAGACGACTTGGGACATTCCCTCCTTTATTTTCAAACACATGCACACAAGAAAGCACGCAAGCAAGCACGATTAATGGGATCTTGGGATACTTGCTCTGGCAAGGCACCTTGGGTGAACGACGATCCGTTCTTCCCAATGGGTAACTTAACCTCCGAACCCATAAAACCTTTTTTTCAAAGTTTTGAGGTAATCAAAATGGCGTGGCGACTCCGTTTTTCAAATTAAACCGGATGTCTTCAAACTCGCGTGAATCCAACAAACACAAAAATTTGGGCACACATTCACAGTATTGGATACCGGATGTGGAACTCACATTTGTCTAAATGTACAGGGTCTAAAGAACAGAAGGATGCTTAAGGAAGGTGAAGTGGACCTATGTGTGGGGAATGGAGCAAGAGTTGTTGCATTAGCCGTAGGAACTTATGAAGTTACTTTACCTAGTAGACTAATACTTGTTTTGAACAATTGTTATTACGTTCCAGCTTTAAGTAGGAATACTATTTCGATTTCATGTTTGGATAATGAAGGTTTTAATTTTCTTATGTGTGATAAGAAGTTTTCCATTTACAAGAGTGATATGCATTATTGTACTGCTATTTCATTCAATGGCCTTTATATCCTTGATGTTGAAAATCGTGATAATGATGTCTATAACATTAACAAGAAATCTAAACCCAATGATGTAAACCACACTTACTTATGGCATTGTCGTCTTGGCCATATAAGCGAGAAACGCATTTCTAAACTCCACAAAGATAGATTTTTAGACTCACATGATTATGAATCATATGAGACATGCGAGTCTTGTTTACTTGGCAAGATGACCAAGGACCCATTTACCAAAACTGGTGAAAGGGCGGGCAACTTATTAGGACTCATACATATCGATGTATGTGGGCCTATGAGTAGCGATGCTAGGGGAGGATTTCGGTACTTCATAACATTCACTGATGATTATAGTAGATTTGGATATGTTTATCTAATGAAACATAAAAGTGGATCGTTTGAGATATTTCGAATATTTCAAAATGAGGTGAAAAATCAACTTGGCAAAACTATTAAAGTACTTCAATCCGATCGAGGTAGTGAATATTTGAGCCAATAATTTGACAGTCATCTTAAGAGTTGTGGAATCGTTTCAGAACTCTCTCCACCCGGAACACCACAATAGAATGGTGTGTCTGAGAGGAGGAATAGAACCTTGTTGGACATGGTTCATTCTATGATGAGTCAAGTTGAGCTTCCTTTATCCTTTTGGGGACATGCACTAGAAACTGCTACTTTCACTATAAACAGAGTTCCTACCAAATCGGTTCAAAAGACCCCATATGAGATGTGGCATGGAAGAAAACCTATTTTGTCTTTCATGAAGATTTGGGGTTGCGATGCATATGTCAAGAAGTTAACTTCTGACAAGCTAGCACCTAAGTCTGATAAATGTGTTTTCGTGGGTTATCCTAAGGAAACCAAAAAATACTATTTCTACAACTGAAACGAGAACAAAGTGTTTGTTGCTCGAAATGGTACTTTCTTAGAAAAAGAGTTTCTTCGCAAAGGAACCAGTGGGAGTTAAATAGATCTCAAAGAAATTCGAGAACCCAAAAACAACATTGAACCTATGGTAGAGACTGAACCAAGTTCACAAGTAGTTGTGGAACCGATTCAAGATGCACAAGTTCTTCGTCGAAGTGGTAGGTCACGATCCGAACCCGAGAGATATGGATTTCTCGTTACGGAAAGTGATAAAGTGGAGTTAATCGAAAACGATGAACCTACTTGCTATCAAGAGGCGATGTCCGCTCCTGATTCGGAAAAATGGCAAGAGGCCATGAAGTCCAAATTACAATCTGGCCATAAAGTCCGAATTACAATCCATGGCTGATAATCAAGTTTGGAACTTGATTGATCCACCCGAAGGTGTAAAAACCATAGGGTGCAAATGGGTCTTCAAGAAGAAGACCGACATGGATGGGAAGGTGCACACCTATAAGGCTAGGCTTGTAGCTAAGTTATATAGGTAGATTCATGGCATCGACTATGATGAAACCTTTTCGCCTATAGCTATGCTTAAGTCTATTAGAATTTTAATTGACATATCCGCATATTATGACTATGAGATATGTCAAATGGATGTCAAGACAGCTTTTCTTAATGGGAAGTTACTTGAGGATGTATACATGATACAACCTGAAGGTTTTGTCAGTCCAGAAAATTCTAACAAGGTATGTAAGTTGCAGAAATCCATTTATGGATTGAAGCAAGCATCTAGGAGTTGGAATCTATATTTTGATGAAGCAATCAAGGAGTTTGGCTTTATCAAGAACGAAGATGAACCTTGTGTATACAAGAAAATTAGTGGGAGCGTAGCACTATTTTTAGTGTTGTATGTCGACGATTTCTTACTCATTAGAAATGACATTCCTGCACTACAGACTGTCAAGTCTTGGTTGGGAAAGTGCTTTTCAATGAAAGATATGGGCGAAGCTGCATATATCCTTGGTATCAAGATCTATAGAGATAGATCTAAGAGGATGATTGGTTTAAGTCAAAGTACTTACATTGACAAGGTTCTTAGAAGATTCCAAATGGAAAATTCTAAAAGAGGAAACTTGCCAATGTTGCATGGTATATCTCTTAGCAAGAATCAAAGTCCTAAGACTAATGATGAGCGAAAGAGAATGAATGGTATTCCATATGCTTCGGCAATTGGGTCTATCATGTATTCTATGTTATGTACTAGACCCGACGTTTCGTGTGCTCTAAGCATGACGAGTAGGTACCAATCGGATCCCGGCGAACCACATTGGATAGCAGTCAAGAATATCCTCAAGTACTTACGAAGAACTAAGGATGTATTCTTGGTCTTTGGAGGAATGGAAGAAGATCTTGTAGTGAAAGGCTACACAGATGCTAGCTTCCAAACCGACAAAGATGATTTCAGATCGCAGTCTGGATTTTTGTTTACGCTGAATGGAGGCACTGTGAGTTGGAAAAGTTCCAAGCAAAGTACCGTCGCTGATTCTACAATGGAAGTTGAGTACATAGCGACATCTGAGGCAGCTAAGGAAGTCGTTTGGATCAAAAAGTTCATTAGTGATTTGGAAGTCGTTCCAAGCATCAAAGATCCTATTGAACATTACTGTGACAATAATGGTGCCATTGCACAAGCAAAGGAACCAAGGTCACACCAGAGATCCAAACACATACTTCGACATTTCCACATTATCCGAGAGATATGTGAAAGGGAAGACGTAAAGATATGCAGAGTAGACACTAATGACAACGTGGCGGACCCATTAACTAAGGCTCTCCCGCAAGCTAAGCATGATGGTCATGTTAGGTTCATGGGTATTCGATACATGGGAGATTGGGCCTAGTGCAAGTGGGAGACTGTTAGTGTTATGCCCTAGGCCTATAGTTGATAGACTTATGTGTTGACATTATTTATTATTATATGAGAAGTTTATCATTTGATTATTATATGTTTTGCATATTTGTCTGTAATAATCTCCGTCCCTAATTATTAAGAGAATAATTAATATAAATGTTAATGGATAATCATATGATGATTATATGCATAGAGATGTGAATGTGCGCTCGCCCGAAATATATAATAATAATAAGGAGTCGCCACGCCGTTTTAAGAGGAAACATTGAAAACCTTTTTAAGAGAGAAAATGGGTTTGGGGGTCAGGTTACGTGTTGGGAAGAACCGAGAGTTCACCCAACACGCCTCGTCCGTAGACGAGTCTTTCTAATCTAGACATCCAAATAATTCAAAAGATGTGCAAACAATGATAATGAAACAAAGTGTGATAAACATGCATTTTATTGAATAAAAGAGATCATTACAACTTGTAGACCAATTGTCCGGGAGGTCACATCCCTTTACATCAATTAGAGACATATTACATGAACAAAAGGTCCTCTGCAAAGGGTCACATCTGTCGCGTGACATATGACTCCTTTGTCCCGATATGTCGCGTGACATATGTTCACCTTGCAGAGGCTCACAAACCAAACAGATCACCAAATCTCTAGATAAAATGAACAGAAGCCAGATCTAGGAACTAAACATCATGAATACAAAACTACATTCTAAAATAATTGAACAAAACAAGCTATAACTGAAATATGGTCCCTGCAGATGGTCACAACATGTCGCGTGACATAGGACTCCTCATGTCCACATGTGTCGTGTGACATATGTTTACCATCTGCAGGTACCTCACAAACTGAGATGCAGATCCAACAATAACACAACAATTATATCATAAACAATAATATCAATACGAATTAAACACGAATCAATCAAAGGAGTGTGGATATGGGAGATCCACACTCCCTTGATGCCCAAATTGCAAATCCAAATAGATCACATCAATATCAAGCAATTGGACTCAAGTATAAGCTATTAAACAGAGAGATTGCAGTTGCCACTTGATAATCTGAGGCAGAAGGGGCCTGATTATCAAGTGGAGAAGGGGAGAGAGTAATTAGAACAAAATGGATGAGAGAGAGAAGGGGGAGAGTGTTACCCTTGTAGTCCTCAACTCTTACACCAAGTTAGGTGTAGGAGCCATCAATTCAACTTTGAGATGGAGATCTGAGCACTGGTTGAGAGCTGAATCAAGGGGCTTCAAGTGTATAGGGGAGTAGAGAGGGAATTGGGTTGAAGAGAGATGAGAGTGTTGGGTTTTATGGTTCCATGCGCAGCGGAATTAAGCATCAAATTAACACAAAACCCAAGCCCTAAGATCCGTTCTATACGATTAAATTGAATTCCTATGAGATAGAATTTACCAACCTTAATTGCTTTCCGGTCTTGAGCTATCGAACGGATAATTATGTGATTCGTAATCACAAATTTTTTTGATCTTCAAATCTTCGAATCTTCAACTTCTTTGGATCTTCAGATTTGAACTCTAGGCCTTTGATTTGTTTGAACAAATTAAGACCCTCTTTTGGTAATCCACACAAATATGAATGTCGAGAACGATTCTCGGGTTGGGAATTGCTAGATTCCTAAAACTTATGGAAGAATATTGAGAGTATTTTGTTATGATTTTCCCTTGAAAATTTCGGCCAGACCATTAGGGTTAACAGACCTCTCATATTTATACTACTTTAGTGTAAATATGTTTCCTAATCGAATTAGGAGAACAGGCTGTCAAAAACGCGTCTGGTGGCTAGTTATGTCGCGCGACATAACTAGCCAGTGGCTAGTTATGTCGCGTGACATACTTAGCCAGTTGCTAAGTATGTCGCGTGACAGAAGTTGCCATATACAGAAACTTTCAATCATTCTTCCTTTGGTTCAACCAACTCATTCTATTTGTGTGTGACCCAATAGGATTGTATTATGTTGGCAATGAGTCCGATCATATCGACCCTCATAAGACATAAGCGGACTCTAGCAAGCCATTATGTCTACCCAAATAACACAACGTAAGAGTTCACGTTTCCAATGGTACACTTCCATTTCTCCCTTTGTCTCACGATGTTATATTGAACACAAGTCATGGTCCACGTCAACTTGTATTTGTTCAATGCTTTCTCGATCTTGAGTATAATGATAGTCCAATCGTATTGGGGTGTGGCCACACGCTTTCATCATTATCACTCATCGAGGGGCCCAAGCAAAACATCTCTCTTTCGAGGGACAAATTCCATCTTGACTTATCATCCTTCCCATCATGAATCCGATCATGCCAAAGATAGCCTTTATAGATATCGTGTTAAGATATCGTTTGACTAAAATCAAACATAACTTTCATCATATGTAAGGTCATGATAATCTCAGGTCTAGGGACTAAATGAAGTGACCATATGAGATTTAATTATGACATTTGACCATGACATAAATCTCATACGGGTCAAGTCCAGTCACTTGTTCTCTAACAAGTACCCATAATTTCAATGAGCATCTCTATGCATATAATCATCATATGATTATCCATTGACAATTATATTAGTTATTTACAAGTTTGTAATGTGCATCTCTATGCATATGATCATCTCTATGATCATCCATTACCAACTTACACTAAATAACTAGGGACACAGATTAATATAATAAACATGCAAAACATTATTAATCAAAATAAAATTTCTCTTTTATTAATGATAAAGACGATACAACAAGGTTTATAGAAACTATAAGCCTAGGGCACACACACTAACAGCTCCCACTTGCACTAGGCTCCATTTATGTATCGAATACTCATGGATCTAACATGACCATCATGCTTCTGCCTGTGCGAGGGTCTTTGTAAGTGAATCCCTAATGTCATCATCGGTTGATACTTTGTATATCTTAACATCTTCTCATTCTTTATGAATTCCTCGAAGAATGTCTAAGTGAGTGTTTGGATCGCTGTTGTGACCTTGGTTCCATTGTTTGCACAAGTGGCACCACTATTGTCATAACAAAAGTTTCACTGATTAGTGATACTTGGAACATTTCCAAAACACTAATGAACTTTTGATCCAAACTGCCTCTTTTAGCCACATCATATGTTGCTAAAATTTGGCCTTAGTAGTAGAATTGGCTACAATTTCTGCTTGGAACTCTTCCAATCAAAACTGCACCTCTAATAAGCATAAACATAAATCTTAATTGCGATTTTAAAATAACTTTGTCAGTTTGGAAGCTAGTCATCTATGTAACCCTTACAACAAGATTAACTTCCAACCTTTCAAATACCAAGAACATATCCTTAGTTCTTCTTAAGTACTTAAGGATCATCTTGACTCCCATCCAATGGTTTATATCAGGATCAGATTGGTATCGACTCATCATGCTTGGAGCATATGAAATGCCGGGTCTAGTACAAATCATGGCATACATGACAGATCCAAATGCCGAAGCATATGGAACTTCATTCATTTCCCTTTTGCTCATCAGTTGTCATAAGACAATGAATATTGCTAAGAAAAATACCATGACCCATTGACAAGCTACTCTTCTTAGACTCTTCTAAGAATCTTGTCAATGTGAACACTTTGACTCAAACCAATTTATCCTTCTAGATCTATCTCTATAGATCTTGATGCCAAGGATGTAAACGGCTTCACCCATATCTTTCATTGAGAAACCTTTCCTTGACCAAGACTTGACATGCCTTAAGTGTCGGAACTTTGTTTTTCCAATGAGTAAGATATCATTGTAATAAACAATAGAAATAATACCATTCTCCCACTGAATTTCATGCATACACAAGGTTCATCTTCGTACTTTGATAAAATCAAACTCTTTGACCAATTCATCAAAACGAAGATTCCAATTCCTTTAAGCTTGCTTCAACCCATCTCATGGATCTTTGCAACATGCATACTCTATTAGAGTTTCTTGGATCGCCAAACTATTCGGGTTGTGTACTATACACATCCTTAATAATCTTTCCATTTAAAGAAAGTCGTTTGACATCCATTTGTCATATCACATAGTCACAATATGTGATAATGGCAATTGAAAATCTAATGTACTTCGACATTGTAATCGGCGAAAGAGGTTTCAACATAGTCAATACTATGAATTAACCTAAATCCCTTTGCTACAATCCTTAGTCATGAAAGTACACACCTTCACATCCATGTCGGTCTTAAGACCTACTTGCACCCTTTAGTTTTTACACTTTTAGGTAGCCCAATCAAGTTCCAAACTTGATTGTTAAACATGGATTGTAATTTGGATTCCATGGTTCCTAACCATTTATCCAAATTAGGAGAGGACATCGCTTCTTGATAGCAAGTAGGATCGTCATTCTCAATGACTTCCACTTCATCACTTTCCGCAACGAGAAATCACTATTTCTTGAGTTCGGATCGTAACCTATCCAATCTACGATGGACTTGTGCATCTTGAACCGGTTTCACAACTCCTTTGTGAACTTGGTTCTCGTCTCTACTTGGTTCCATATTATTTTCGGGTTCTTGAACTTCTTTCAAGATTAATTTTACTCCCACTAGATTCTTTATTGAGAAACTATTTCTCAAGAAACGAATCGTATAGAGCAACAAACATTTTGTTCTCTTTGCGGTTGTAAGATTAATTTCCGAAAATAATCTTTGTCAAATTTGGTGCTAACTTATAAGAGACAAGTCTCTTTACATAAGATTCGCAACCCCAAATCTTCATGAAAGACAAACTAAGTTTTCTTCCATGCCACATCTCATGTGGGGTCTTAGGAACCGATTTAGTATGGACTTGATTCAGTGTAACCGCATTATTTCTAATGCATATCCTCAAAAGGAATTAGGAAAGTCAACTTGACACATCATCGAATGAACCATGTCTAACAAGGTTTAATTCCTCCTTTCAGACACACCATTCATAGTGGTGTTCCTTGTGGAGTCAATTCTTGATGATTGTCAAACTCTTGGTTCAAATATTCACCACCTCGATCTAATCGAAGTACTTAATAGTTTTACCAAGTTGTTTTTGTATTTCATCTTGAAATGTTCGAAACATCTCAAACGATTCACCTTTGGACTTCATCGTATAGACATAGTCATATCTAGATAAGTCTTTAGTGAAATATGATGAAATACCAAAATCCTCCCCTAGCAATGCTGCTTAATAGTCCACATACATCTCATGTATAATGACCAATAAGTCACTAGCCCTCCCACTACTATTAGTGTAGGGTGGTTTGGTCAATAATCCCAATAAACAAGATCAACATTCCTCAAATGACTGATAGTCATATGAGTCTAAAGGTCCATGTTAATGGAGTTTAGATATATGTTTCTTATTTATCTGACCAATCCGGCAATGCCATATGAACTTTGGTTGTTCATATTGTTCGGTTTAGATTTCCATTTATATTATAGATATCTTCAACATTATTTTGTTTCTTATCTTCAAGGATATGAAGACCATTCAATGACATATGCATTACAATAAGGCATATCATTAAATGAATATAAAACTTCTTATTGAAAATAAGAAAATTATATCCTTCATCATCCATTTAAGAAACCGAAATAATACTCCTACTCAAATTCGAACGTAGTCATACTTGTTCAAAACAAGTACTACTTCACAAGGTAAAGTGACTTCATAAGTCCCTATGGCTAATGTAGCAACCCTTGCTCCATTTCTACACATAGGTTTAATTTACCTTCTTTGAGTAGCTTTCTATTCTTTGTTCCTTGCACATTTAAACAAATGTGGGATCCAATCCGGTATCATATACCCAAGAACAAGAAGTTGAAAGGAAAATATCTATCATATAGATACTCGAAGTAGTGGCAATCATATTGCCCTTCTTCACCTTTTAGGCCTTCCTAATAAGCCTTGCAACTTTGCTTCCAATGACAATCTCATTGCAATGACAAAGAACCGCATCCTTTTGAGACACTTTGGGTTTAGCCTCTTCGGCTCTGACAACTTTTGTCTTAGGTTTAGCAACCTTTGCTTTACCTACTTTGTTTTCCTTTATGAACCCCTTTCTTGTGTTAACCATTAACACTTTTGTGGATTGCTCCTTGTTGCATCTCATGCATTAAGGGCCTTCACCACAACATACATCTTTTGCCTAGCTCGCACTTGGAACGTTTCCTTTATGCGTTATTCTAGAACAAAAGTGACTCCCATATGTTCAAGGTTCTTCATAAGAGCCTTTAAACATGGTGGCAATTACAAGGCAAGCAATATTGTCAGAATCATCAATATGTTTCTAATGTTGCTTCCTTATTTGCCCTTTGCGACATTTGCAATGGGTTCAGTAGGAACGGATTCGTCAAGAACGTACAAATTTACCTAAGAACCATTCTTTAGGCTTTTGATCCAATCAAAATTATTTGTATCATTCATTTCGAACTTTGTCCTTCATAAGGACGAATCGCAATTATTATTATATAATGCTACTTCTACAACAAAATATACAAATTATATGAACACATATCAATATCAACACCTTTTATCATTTAAGAGCAAATAATGTATTTTACAAATACTCCCATTAAATTATACACCTTCAAATACAAGTATGTATCATATAATTATAATGGGCTAAGATCCATATTTCACTTCAATTTTGGTTTAACTGAGTCAATGCCCAAAATTAAGTTATTTAGGTAGATAACATTTATCAATCACATCATATGTGACTCTTAGATCCTTTATGAGATTTTAGACATCATATGTCAAAACATGTTTTAATCTCATCTTATGCCTTGGGTCAAAACTCTTTTGAAAGCACCAATTAAGTCTAACCAATTTCAAACGTATGAGATACATGGAACGATGCACCCAACTGAGTCGAAACTACATCAACCATTATCTCATCTTGCTCCATACTTAGAATAGAATGATGCACCCAACTGAGTCGAAACTACATCAACCTATCCCAATACTTCTCAAGTGTTTTACTTTCGGGGTGGCATAAAACTTAAACATTAAATGAAGGTTCTTTAAAATAGATCATAAGCATGTCAACAAAGATAATCGTAAAGTACACCAGGTAAGTTCCCAGGAAACCGGTGAGCCACAAGGACTACTTAAGTACCCAATCCTTAGACGTAACTCTCCTAGACATGTACAACTACAATATCGCTTGATTGCAAAGCATAATCTTACTTGTAAAACCGACTTGTTTCATAAACAATCGTACACTAACTTGTTTCTCATAAACAATTAGTGAACTATAACTCAATGTTCAAAAACATTCTAGAATTATAACAGTTCTTCATGCAACGCAATAATTAATAAAATCATTTTTTTTTTAAACAATTAAGCAAGCATAAGAACACTCAATAATTATGCAACGCAACAATTAAATAAACACCTTTTAATTAATTAAGCAAGCATAAGAACACTCAATAATTATGCAACGCAACAATTAAATAAACACCTTTTAATTAATTAAGCAAGCATAAACAATGAATTAATCTATCATAGCCCTATAAACTCAATTTCCAGAAATTTATAGCATCCAGATTAAGACATAAAACATCTCAGATTGTAAACACAATCACAGGTTAGCAGAAAAATTAAACAAACTGATTCTGCCCAGATTTGGCTTATTATGTCGCGTGACATAACTAGCCAGTGGCTAAGTATGTCGCGTGACATAACTAGCCAGATTACCAGATTTTCTCCTTGTGGCCAACTATGTCGCACGACATGAGTTGCCGCTTGCGTATTTTCTGAATTTCAATCAATTCCAATCATAGAGCAATCAAATCAAGTAAAACGGCTTTTTACGGATTTAATTCAACATAATCAGAAAACGATTTTCGCAGATTAGCAAATTGTTTCTCATAAACAATTAAATCTAACTCATACAAAGCAAGCCTAGAACATTTATAAACAATTTTATAACAACTTTCTAGCATGCCAATTCGAATCTAACCATACGAACGGGGCTCTGATACCACTGTTGGGTTTTATGGTTCCATGCGCAGCGGAATTAAGCATCAAATTAACACAAAACCCAAGCCCTAAGATCCGTTCTATACGATTAAATTGAATTCCTATGAGATAGAATTTACCAACCTTAATTGCTTTCCGGTCTTGAGCTATCGAACGGATAATTATGTGATTCGTAATCACAAATTTTTTTGATCTTCAAATCTTCGAATCTTCAACTTCTTTGGATCTTCAGATTTGAACTCTAGGCCTTTGATTTGTTTGAACAAATTAAGACCCTCTTTTGGTAATCCACACAAATATGAATGTCGAGAACGATTCTCGGGTTGGGAATTGCTAGATTCCTAAAACTTATGGAAGAATATTGAGAGTATTTTGTTATGATTTTCCCTTGAAAATTTCGGCCAGACCATTAGGGTTAACAGACCTCTCATATTTATACTACTTTAGTGTAAATATGTTTCCTAATCGAATTAGGAGAACAGGCTGTCAAAAACGCGTCTGGTGGCTAGTTATGTCGCGCGACATAACTAGCCGTGGCTAGTTATGTCGCGTGACATACTTAGCCGCTGCTAAGTATGTCGCGTGACGAGAAGTTGCCATATACAGAAACTTTCAATCATTCTTCCTTTGGTTCAACCAACTCATTCTATTTGTGTGTGACCCAATAGGATTGTATTATGTTGGCAATGAGTCCGATCATATCGACCCTCATAAGACATAAGCGGACTCTAGCAAGCCATTATGTCTACCCAAATAACACAACGTAAGAGTTCACGTTTCCAATGGTACACTTCCATTTCTCCCTTTGTCTCACGATGTTATATTGAACACAAGTCATGGTCCACGTCAACTTGTATTTGTTCAATGCTTTCTCGATCTTGAGTATAATGATAGTCCAATCGTATTGGGGTGTGGCCACACGCTTTCATCATTATCACTCATCGGCCCAAGCAAAACATCTCTCTTTCGAGGGACAAATTCCATCTTGACTTATCATCCTTCCCATCATGAATCCGATCATGCCAAAGATAGCCTTTATAGATATCGTGTTAAGATATCGTTTGACTAAAATCAAACATAACTTTCATCATATGTAAGGTCATGATAATCTCAGGTCTAGGGACTAAATGAAGTGACCATATGAGATTTAATTATGACATTTGACCATGACATAAATCTCATACGGGTCAAGTCCAGTCACTTGTTCTCTAACAAGTACCCATAATTTCAATGAGCATCTCTATGCATATAATCATCATATGATTATCCATTGACAATTATATTAGTTATTTACAAGTTTGTAATGTGCATCTCTATGCATATGATCATCTCTATGATCATCCATTACCAACTTACACTAAATAACTAGGGACACAGATTAATATAATAAACATGCAAAACATTATTAATCAAAATAAAATTTCTCTTTTATTAATGATAAAGACGATACAACAAGGTTTATAGAAACTATAAGCCTAGGGCACACACACTAACAGAGAGGTGATGGAATTGGAGGGGAATTGGGAGGTTTTGGTATGAGAGAGAGAGAGAGAGAGAGAGTTTTTGGCATAATTTGGGTAGAGTGGATTTAGGGAGGTCAAAAAGGGATCCAAAACAGAGAGGGGTAGGGTCTTATTTATAGATGTTGTCTATGGTCACTTTGTGTCGCACGACGTAACGTTACCACTTTCCATGCTTCAAGTTGTCGCGTGACACAAGGTGACAATAACCGTTTTTGGCGCCAAAACTGATTCTGGAAGCTTCCTAGGTAATACCCAAAAAGTCCAAAACAGTTTTATTCCCTCTAGGTCCTTTAACTCGAGCAAAGTACAAAAAGGTACTTCCTTCGCGAGAAACATATGAAATGTTTCCGGAAGTCTCGGGATGGACCGGGAATTTACCAAAATGCCCCTAAATGCAATTTTATTATTTAAAATGCATCTGGAAAGGTCGCGAATTTGGATTGGCGTACTTACAGAGCCCCTCGGCAACATCACTTATGGAAGAAGTGAGGTTGTCGATAAAATAAGACCCAATCCCAATGAGCGGCTGGGAAATGAAGCGGAGGGCTAGGAAAGTAAAGAGCAGGGGAAAGGATGGTGGACCTTTTGAGAAAGGATTCCTACGTATCCCGGGGAGGGAATCAAGCCAAATCGTAGTTCGGACTATTCGGGGGGGTGTCTGCTGGTGGAAGGCTATTTTGAGGCGCCTGAACCTGGTGGAAAGACTGTTTTGAGGCGTCTGAACCTGATGGAGAGACTATTTTGAGGCGTCTGAACCTGATGAAGAGACTGTTTTGAGGCGTCTGAACCTGATGGAGAAACTGTTTTGAGGCGTCTGAACCTGATGGCGAGACTGTTTTGAGGCGTCTGAACCTGATGGCGAGACTATTTTGAGGCGTCTGAACCTGGTGGCGAGACTGTTTTGAGGCATCTGAACCTGATGGAGAGACTGTTTTGAGGCGTCTGAACCTGGCGGCAAGACTGTTTTGAGGCGTCTGAACCTGGTGGCGAGACTGTTTTGAGGCGTCTGAACCTGATGGAGAGACTATTTTGAGGCGTCTGAACCTAATGGAGAGACTGTTTTGAGGCATCTGAACCTGATGGAGAGACTGTTTTGAGGCGTCTGAACCTAGCGGCGAGACTATTTTGAGGCGTCTGAACCTGACGGAGAGACTGTTTTGAGGCGTCTGAACCTGATGGAGAGTGTAGCTGCCGGAGGGGTTGATTCTACTACTGCTGGGGATAGGTGTAGCTGTCGGAGGGGTTGATGCTACTACTGCTGCTGACAAGGACTCTTGCTTGCTGGGCAGCGACTCTTGTTGACGGCTGACGGTGGGGCTTGTGGCTTTTGACGTGCTCTAGGAGTTTCACGTAGGCGCGGACTTTTCTGTCTCGGCTCTGCTTTGAGGGGCAATCTTGTAGATCTGCTCAGTTAACTGTTGTACCCTGCAGGGGAAAAAGCGACACTCGAAACACTATAGTCTAATTATGCTAGCTTGTTAGCAAAGGTTAAACTATGTTAGCTTATGTGCATGAGTCTGTTCATTCTGAGAGCGAGAGAAAGGTGTTCAGTTTATTATACGGAATGGTTGGCTTGGCCGAATATGTACATAAGTTTCTGGAATTTCCTTTCGGGGTAATTGTGTATAGTGGTACATATGGTGGGGAAAGTTCCTCTCCCGTGCAGTAACATATGGGTGCAAGGTGTATTGCAGCGACGGCGAGTCAAAGGATGTCACGGAGACCACTTGCAGGACCTTAGTGCTTCCTGATGCAGACCAAGTATGTCGCCCGACACTATGTGTCTGTCTGTCAATATCTGTCGCACGACTAGACGAGGCTCGCGACAGGGTCTATTTAAAATCAGTTACAGCCCCAAATCTGTAGGTCATTGCTTTTTCAGCAAAAGGGGCAAAAGCAGTCTCAGCTTGACAAATAGGCGACTTTGGCAACAAAGGTTGGAACTTTCAATCATCATGGAGCAATATAACGATGAAATAGCTTCTCGAGAACATCAATTTCGCCAAGACTTTATCGGGGTTTCACAATTTCACCAAAAGCATCATGGGAAAATCATTGACAAGCGCTATGGTATGCCGTGCCTCTGGCCTCTGAAGAACTGGAGAGTAGATTGGGACATGCTCCGAGCAGCTTCGCAATTTTGGGACTCGGAGAGGCATGTGTTTACTTTCTCATACAATGATCTGACGCCAACCATGGAGGATTTTCGGGCATTGACGGGTTTGAGTGAGGTGGCAACTGTGGCATTTCCTCGGGATAGGCGGCCAGTTGTGGAGCAGTTATCAGACTTCTTGTGCCTGTCGGTAGATCAGGTGGCTCCCATGGTTCTAAACAGTGAGTTTGTAGACTTGACCCGGATAGCTCGTCTGCGATCTTCTAGCCCGGCATTGTTCGATATCTCTACTTCGCTGGATATGTATGTATTGTTTACCTTGTCGGCATGCTACTTCTGCGGTTATGTCGGAGTCTACTCAGGTGCGCTGCTGGAGGTTGTCAGACAGCTTAGGGGTGACCGAGGCGTGGATCTTTCTCAAATTATGTTCGGCCAAGGGGAGATGGATATTGTACCCCTGCTATTAGCTGAGACTTATCACGGCCTTGATAGACTAGCCGGAGGATCGACTTCGTGGGCGCGGGCGGCCCACTCTGTTATCCTTATGGCTTTTACGAGAAATTGCGCTTGATTGGGCCATTAGGAGGGTCAAGCAAAGCAATGCCTTGGGTGACCGGACAACGCAGACATGCGAGGGATGCAGTGGCGATAGTTGGCGGTGAGATTGACACGATACGAGGCTAGCGTCGAACTTACGGATTCCGACATGGGGACTAAAGACCATGAGAGATGTTCAGGATGGGTCGGTAGTAGTTAGACTGCCGGGGCTACATGTGTCCTCATTCTGTATCCCGTCATTGGTAAGCAGGCAATATCGGTACCCTCAGCAGATTATTCGGGTTTTGAGAGAAAGGCTGACGGTTGATGTTGTTTCGATGATCATGACTGAGCCCCAGACTGTGCATTTCTTCAGCAGATCTTTCTTGGAGGGCTTTCTTCCCACACGGACGCTTCTTCGTAAGACCAGAGGGTTTACATTCTTGACCACGGACTATCTGATTTGGTATGAAGAGCAACGGGGTCCCTTGAAGTTGGCTATAGAGGCTCGCCGAAGGGAATACTTAGGAGTAGAATATCCATCCAGTCGATCCTTTCGAGATGCAGAAGCCAGAAGGAATCCAGATATTGTTACCGGCGATTCTGTGGAGGACTATGAGAAACGAGAGATCTGGAGGGCTGCTCTGAGGGATGATCCAGATGTGAGTGCTCGCAGAGAGGCCTTGCGACAAGAGAGGGCTGCCAGGGCTATTTTGAGGGAGACTGGCTTAATCGAACCACTAACACGCAGTATACCAGAGCTAGGGCGAGCTCAGACCGATTTATTCGACATTCCTAAACCAAAGACCTCCCAGGGGCCAAGGAAGAGGAAAGAAAGGGGTGCATGTTTGGGAGTGGGAACGAGCCTCTAGACGCTTTTCTAAGAGATGGAGGACTCTTTATTTTTCTTTCACTTGCTCTTTGAGAGAGAGATATTTATTTGAAGAGAATTTGAGTATCCCTTAATTACCTTAATGCAGACAAAACAGATAATGAGATCTTATTATTATTATTTTTTTATTCGCAGCAAGTTATTTGAATCAAAAGTAGGCCGTGCTTGAACTCATCAAAAAGAATATTAACTCCAAATAAACCTTTGAAAAAGCTTTAGAACTGTAGTCAAAACACATTTTGGCAAGATATGCAATTTTGCAGCTTTAGACCGAACCACAAGTGGTTGCCTACGTTCCCCTTTTGTAAGAGAACTAAGGGGCTCAGATCTCCGTAGTTCGACTCAATTAACTTTGGTGTTTAAGAAAGGGGAAGGTAGAAGGGGGACATGGTGCGACCCTGTTTTTTACCTAGACAGCCCTTTTAGGGTTTTCGGCCTAGCTGGGTATATTCTTTTAGCACCGGGCGCGTCCCTTATTTTTGCATGGACTGCCTTTAGAGAGGTTTTCAGTCTCATCTGGGACGATTTTGTTGCGCCTTTACTTTCATTTCTCTTTTTTTATTATTATTATTTTTTTTATTTACAGAGGGGAAGAGACTCAATTACACATAATACCTCCGCAACTTATCTCCGTTGACGGGGTGCAAAAAGGGATTACCATCCAGATCCGCTAACTGCATTGCTCCTCCGGAGAATATCTTCTTGACTAGAAACGGTCCGACCCAAACAGGTGCCCATTTACCCAACTCACTGCTTTGATTTGCAGGCTTCATCTTGAGAACCAAATCACCGACTTTGATATCTCTAGGCTTTACCTTCTTATCAAAAGCACGGGCCATTCTTCTCTGGTATGCCCGATTATGCTCCATGGCCTTTAATCTGCATTCATCTAGTAGAGCCAATTCATTATATCGACTTTGGAGCCAATCAATCTCATTCACCTCATTCTCAAGCAACACTCTGAGGGATGGAATTTCTAACTCAATTGGCATGGCCGCCTCCATTCCGTAGGTCAAAGCGTAAGGGGTTGCACCGGTGGCCTTTCGAATAGAAGTACGGTAGCCCCATAATGCTAAGTGCAGCTTCTCTGGCCAATCCCTTCCTCGTTCGGCCATTTTCTTAATGATCCTTTCCAAATTCTTATTAGCAGCCTCAATAGCACCATTAGTTTGAGGTTTGTAAGGCGAGGACTTGTGGCGCTTGACTCTGCATTCATTAAGCAGGCGATCAGTTTCTCCTTCGAAATGGGTTCCGTTGTCAGAAATAATCTCATTTGGGACTCCGTAGCGGCAGAAGATCTATTCTTTTATGAAGCGGGCCACTTTTTTAGCCATGAGCACTTTGTAAGATGCAGCTTCTACCCATTTCGTGAAGTAATCCACTGCAACCAACACGAATGAGTGCCCATTGCTCCCGGATGGAGTTATCTTTCCAATGACGTTGATACACCATGTTGCGAAGGGCCAGGGAGTTGTCATACAGTAGAGGTCATGAGGAGGGATATGGTTCAAGTTGGAGAAGCGCTGGCATTTATCACAGGTCCGCACAAATTGAATACAATCGGTTTCCATAGTAATCCAGAAGTAGCCCAGCCTGATAATGCTATGCATAAGAGATCTAGCGTTCATATAGGGTCCGCAAGCACCGTTATAAACATCTTCCATTACTCTTTAGGCCTTTTCCTTGCCGATACAGAGTAGGAGAGGGCAACCTTCCCTTTTCTTCCACAATTCGTTGCCGAGCACGACGTACTGAGCTGATAGCCTTTTCAACGCTTGCAGGCTCTTGGCATGAATTCCTTTTAGGTCTCCTTCTTTATCAACGGGGAAAGATGCTTCACCATGCTTGAGATATTGGAAAATCTGATTGTACCACGGCTCATTGACGGTTTCGACCTCTATTTCATAGCAGTATGCAGGGCTCTCTCGCCTACCGACCCTGAATGGTTTGATCGACTTTCCTTCCGGGATTTCTACCAAAGAAGCTAAGGTGGCCAGGGCATCAGCAAATCTATTCTTGTCTCGCGGTAGGAATTGAAATGACACTTCCTTGAACTGACCGACGAGCTCTATAATGTAAGAATGGTACTTCTGGAGACATGGATCTGAGGTTTTCCATCTATTAGCTGCTTGGTTGATTATCAATTGAGAATCACCGAACACTTCCAATTCTTCCACATGTCGCTCAAGGGCAGCTTCTAGACCGGCTATACAAGCTTCGTACTCGGCCGCATTGTTGGTAACCGAGAAATTCAATTTAATAGCGATGGGGGTATGCATGTCGTTCGGGTCTACAAGTACCATCCCAATGCCATTTCCTCTTTTGTTTGCCGCCCCATCGAAGAACAACTGCCATCGATTGCTATTTTCTATAACAAGAATCCCTTCATCTGGAAACTGGAGGTCCGGTCCTCGGGGTTCTGTGCTGGGGAAATCAGCCAATTGATCTGCCAGAGCTTGTCCCTTGATTGACTTCCGGATCACGTACTTGATATCAAACTCAGCCAAAAAGAAGGTCCACTTCGCCAATCTGGTGGAAATGTTGCCTCTATTACCTTGAAACAAATATCTGATCGGGTCCATCTTGGAAACCAGGTGCACTGTGTGAGATAACATATAGTGCTTCAATTTTCCGACTACCCAAACCAACGCTGCGCATGTTTTCTCGAGGGTAGAGTAGTTCAACTCACTCCCTTGGAATTTGCGACTACGAAATATATGGCATTCTCGATCTTAGAGTCTTTCTTCTCTTGCGCTAGAATGGCTCCGATAGCTGTCTGTGACCGTCAGATACAGAAGTAAAGGCTTGTCTCCGTGAGGTGGGCAGAGAATAGGAGGATTAACAAGGTAAGCTTTAATTCTCTCGAAAGCTAGTTGGCATTCCTCATTCCAAACCACTTCCTGATTCTTCTTCAATAGCTTAAAGATTGGCTCACATATAGAGGTCAACTGGTTGATGAATCTGCTGATATACTGTAAACGGCCCATGAAACCCTTCACTTCAGAGACAGTTCTGGGTGGCTTCATCTCGATGATCGCTTTGACTTTTCTGGGATCTACCTCAATGCCTCGCTCCGTGACCATGTATCCCAAAACTTTACCTCGGATAACCCCAAAGGTACACTTGGCTGGGTTTAACCTCATAGAATGCTCCCGGAGTCTGTTGAAGAACTTCCTTTAATCTGTGAAATGCTGTCCATCCGTCCCTCTCGAATGAATAATCATATCGTCCACATATACTTCAACCTCCTTGTGGATCATATCGTGAAACAGGGTGGTGACTGCTCTCTGGTAGGTAGCCCCAGCATTTTTCAATCCAAACGGCATCACAGTGTAACAGTAAGTACCCCAAGGAGTAGTGAATGTTGTCTTATCCTGATCTTCTTTTGCCATCTTAATCTGGTTATAGCCTGCGAAACCGTCGATAAAGGATTTGACTTCGTAGTTTGCGGTTGCATCTACCAGCATGTCGATGTTCGGCAAGGGGAAGTCATCTTTGGGACTAGCCTTGTTAAGATCCCGGAAGTCTACACAAACTCGAACCTTCCCATTCGCTTTTGTCACTGTCACAATGTTGGCCAGCCAAGTCGGATATTCGATCACCTTGATAAAACCCACCCGTAAGAGTTTCTCAATTTCTTCTTTGACTTATAGGGACCACTCGGGCTTGATCCGCCTTAATTTCTGCTTTATCGGCTTGATTTCTGGATCCAGGGGTATCCGGTGTTCTACAATGGAAGTATCCAGCCCAGGCATATCTTTGTAAGACCAAGCAAAGACATCCATATACTCTTTAAGCAGTTCAACCAGGGCAACCTGTTCATCTCCGGAGAAGAAGCTACCAATCTGTGTTTCTTTGGGTTCTTCGGCTGTTCCCAGATTCACTGTTGTTAATACCTCATCGGCAGCTTGGGCCCGACTTTCCTTTTGTTCGCAAACCTGCTTTGAATTATTTTCTAAATTTTGTTCATCTATTAGGTATGCATTATCTTCAATTGAATCTGGCTTAATTATTTTTAAATCTTGATGATTAACTTTATTTAAGCGTTCAATTGTTAGATTGGCAATTACGGGATACTCAGAAAGATCGATCATTTTATTCAGAGCATAGGGAAACACAGTGTTTACAACTCGAAGACGATCTTCTGTCGTGAGGACATCGGATCGATCAGAAGACTCAAATTCAATCACAAGAGACTCTGGGGACTGACTCAGGACACGGGGGACAGATTTAGACTTAGATGGACAAGGACAAGGTTTGAGCCCCAGCTTTTTGATCATAGTCTCCCTGTCTGCAACTGGTCCCTGAAATGAAGTCCAGTTCTGTAGCGGCTCCTCTGCGACGGTCTTTAAACCATTCAAATCTGCCACTAGTCCCTTTTCAAACTCCAGCACGGCTACCACCTCACCATCGGAGGAGAAGTCAATCAAATCTCCGAGATTTTCAATCAGAACAACCTCTTCTGCAGGCAACTTTTCTGTAGACACATCATTCTCAAATTCTAACAGCACCTGATTCTCAAACAATTCTGCCAAATCACCATCAATATCTAAAGGATCTGCGCCACAGATCTTGTGCACAACAGGTTTATCCAGAGCGAGCTTCTCAAGCTGGTTTACAGCGAGCTTCTCAAGCTGGTTTACGTAATCGGGCCCCCAGACATGGTAACTATTCTCATAGGTGGCGGTCACGCCTGGCCTTTTGGGCGAACTAGAGCTGTCAAACGGGCCGGGCCGGGCCAGCCCGGCCCAAGCCCACCGGGCTTCACTTAATGTCGGGCCGGGCCTAAATATTGGCGGGCCTGGTAAAAGTCAAGCCCGGCCCATGTGAGCATCGGGCCTCCGGGCTTCGGTCCTATGGGCCAATCCAAGGAAATGCAGTTTTTGGTTACTGTAATTGAGAAATCTTACATCTATCTTAAAGACCAAGCACACACACACTGCACACACAAACTAAAGCTAAAACAACCAACCAAAATAATATAGATATATCATATACGAGTGAGTCTAGGAAGAGAAACAGAAACATACATCCATTGTAGTATATGGTAGTACTGCTGAACGAAAGCATTGCCGACCTGAATACAAAATTACAAATACCCAAAACCAACAAAATCTCAATCAGCATAAAACAAACCGAAAATAAAAATTAAAGGACAACTAAAGCTCAAAAATCGAATACTTACAACTTGAGCAGGGACCGGCTGTTGCTGAGCCGCCGCCGCCGGTGTCGCCATTGCAGATCGATAATTCAAAAACCTAAACAAACACTAATTAATAAGTCAAAAACTCATAAAAGTACAAAAATTACAGAGAATTTAGAGACCAGCTGATCTAATCGAGTAGATTCGTTGTTGCGTTACCTGTTAATTGTCGAAATCGGAGATGCGTTCGAGAACGGAGAGAGAGCCGCGGGAACTCTCTCCAGGAATTAGCTAGGGTTTGGGGGTGGGGGATCTCGGAGAAGCGAGCGCAGGGGGAAGAGAGAGAAACATAAGGGTTTTCATTTTTAGGGGATTTATATTTGGAGGGCGCCTCTCTCTCTTAGTCTTAGAGGGTTTTTCTTTTGAGTGTGAAGAAGAGAGAGAATCAGAGTGAGCTACTGAGAGACGATACATAGATAGGTTTTTCTTTTTTTTTTCTTTTTTTTTTTTTTTTTTTAATTTATCGGGCCGAGCCGGGCTTTTGCGGGCTTCTTAGGTTTGGGCTGCCTAAACCCGCGGGCCTACCGAAAGAGGCCCGGTTTTTTTCGGGCCGCCTAATTTGAGGCCCAGGCCCTTAAAAAATCGGGCAGGTTGGACCGGGCCCACGGGCCGGGCTCAATTTTGACAGCTCTAGGGCGAACTGTCAAACATTTCTTTCACCGGGTTTTGGCTGCTGGCAAACTTCCGAATCATCCTCACTCTATCTTCCACTTGACTCAACTTAGGTTCAGGACAGACAAACATATCACCATCTTCCTTGACAAAATGCTGATTTAAGGACCAACTGTATGGGCGTATCTCGGGCCTCTTGTACCTCTTCCCAGCCGCTGAGGTCATCTTTTCCCTAAAAGCTTCAGTTCTGTCATACATCTTATCTTCTTTCGTCACAACATACCCTAGGCCTCGTTTATTCCTCTTAGCTTCTGGCATCATAAGGTGACATGGTCCCTACTGAAGCTTTCCCAGCCCCAATCCAGGGATATAACTCATGCCTCTCATCATTTTTAATACTGGAGGGATCTTGTCAGAGGAACTCGTTAATCTATAGTGCAGACCTGTCCCTTGGGCTTCTCAATCGTAAAACCGCTAAGCATCAAGTTCTCCTGATCGAGTTTAATTTCCATCACTGGCAAGGTATTAATGCTGGTTTCTCCAATCGTAACACTATCACCATAAATGGTCGTCAGGACTCCGTCTTGCACAAACTTTAGGCATTGGTGAAGAGTAGAGGCTACGGCTCCAATCTCATGAATCCAAGGTCTGCCCAATAATGCTGAGAATGTGACCGGAATATCGATAACTTGAAAATCTACCATCATCTCTTTACCTCCAAACATCAAATTCAAAGAGATTATTCCCAATACTGCCCTAGACGTGGAATCATAGGCTTTTATAGTTTGGTTGGATGGTTTAAGGTTCTGCGCATTGATATCCAACATACTCATCATTTTAGCTGGGAGCACATTCATAGCCAACCCATTGTCTATCAACACATGGGGAATTTGTCATCCTTCTAGGGGTACTGTGATGTGCAGGGATTCATTATGTTTTACACCAAAAGCAGGCAGATCAAGATCTGTGAAAGTAATGATGTTCCCATATTGCGCGGTTCCGATCAGCTGGCAGGCTTCGTCCGGGGTGGCATTGACAGAAACTTTTGTTTTGGACAAGGCTTCTTCTAATTTCAACTTGTGAGGGTACGAGGATGTGAGGAGAGACCATAAGGAAATATCGGCTTGGGTTCTCTTCAGTTGTGTCAAGATTGGATCTTCCTGAAATTCTTCATCCTTGGTTGATCTGTATGGGTGCTGAGAAGACTGGGGATTCGCAACTGCTACAGCTTTACCTTTCCCGGATGGATCTATGCTATCTGCTCCCAACATTCTTCCGGATCGAGTCAACAAATTAATTTCTGAATCTTTTTCAACCACAAAATCTTTACTGGCTTCCTTGAGCTCTGTTAATGAAATTGGAATAGGACGAGTGCTGTAAGGCCATGCTGCCTGCCTTATCTCATTTATAGACAATGGCGCCTCTACATTTGCCGCTAGCCTGAGCTCCTCTAGAGAGATCGGAGAATCTCTAGGAATCACAGAGGACATAGTGGTGGCAATCACATGCTCTTCATAATCGTCAAAATCAGCAGCATTATTCAAACCATAAAGATCATCAAGATACAAAACATAACAGAAGTTATCTTTCATTTCACCAGAAAAAAGGATTACATCATTCACATTCTCATTACAACCAGCATTATCACTTTCAACTATCGACTTCTCAAACTCTATTACATTAACATAATGATCTTGGCTAAAATCCATGAGGTTTACGGTGTTGTTAGGCAACGGGTTGTTGACGACATTGGGACGAGGGGATTTCTCAATTTTCTTCTCATCTACAAGCCCTTGAATGATTCTCTTTAGAGTGAGGCACATGTTGGTGGTATGTCCTGGGAATTGGTGAAACCGACAATACTTGCTTGTATCCAGATTAGGATTGGGATTAAAAGGTTTGTAATTCTCCAGTGGCTTTATCATTCCTGTCCTGAGCAATCCATTGTAGACTTCTTCTGTAGTCATTCCCAAATCATCAAACTTTCTTTGCGGCCTTGGCTGGAATTTTCCTCCATTAGAACTGTTATTAACTCCTCCTTGCAGGTTGTTGACGATATTATCCTTCACTGTTTCCCTTCCTCTTGGTGCCGTAGCTGAGACTGGATTTGCTGTCCGGTATCTGAAACCACAACTACTGCTGTTTCCACTCACAATCGGGGTTTGATTAAACAACTTATTTTCGCTTCTGGCTCCCATGCCGACCATCTCCCGCAAGTCTGGATACCATCCTTTCCCAATTGCTTCTCTAAGCACTGGCTTCACGCATGACAGAAATATGTCCTTTCGGTCTTGGAGGGGGATTGGTTCCGATAACTCATTGAGCTTAGCATTCCAACGCTTGTAAAACTCTGTGATCGACTCATCTGCCTTCTGGATAGTTCCCACCAAATCATCCCGAGTAGTGCGCCATTCCAAGATACCTCTATATTTCTCCAGAAAAGTCTCCGTAATCTGACTCCAAGTAGAGCGAAATTCTTGCTTCAGGGCTAAAAACCATGTAAGAGCTGGTCCTTTCAAAGTCAAGTGGAAGTGGGAAGCCATGAACTCGGGCGTACAACCCATTGCACCCATAGTCATCACATAGGTATCTACATGCGTCTTCGGACAAGCAGTGCCATCAAAATCCATTTTCGGCATCTTGAATTTGTGAGGCAAAGGTGTTACTTGGGCTGGATCTACCACTCTGAGACCGCTGGAACCGACAGTCAGCTTGTCTATCTGTTGCTGCATTTGTTTTAGCAAGGCTGTTACCTCTGGAGTCAGTCCCGGAATCTGGGGGATGGCGGGAGCCACTGTTGAGGAAGGTATATGGAAATTAGAATTAGGCCCAACAGGTAAAGCGGCCGGAGGGAGACCGAGGGTGCTGGGAATGCCAATATTACTGTCCAACAAACTAACAGAGCTAGGGATTCTGTTTCCGTACATATCATAGCCATTAAATTGCATGATGGGGTTCTGGGAATTGTACGGCGCCGACTGATCCCTGATTTGACCAAAAGGAGAGACACCTGCACTAACACACGGAGCTGAATACGGGGTGGAGCCATAGAGATGCTGAGTAAGGGTAGAGCACACTGCTGGCGGAGGAAAACTGCCTTGGAGTTGAGACGGCTGATACTTCGGAACACTGTCTTGAATTATCTGATTTCCCGAGAGACGCATCGACCATTCTGCTGCACACCATACTGACCACCCTGATATCCTTCGGGATACACACTGTACTGAGGTTGGGAGTAACTGGCTCGGAACTGAGACCCATACTGAACTTGTGGCATTGGAGCATTGGGAGCCGGAGAAGAAGTAAGGTCAAAGAAGCTCACTGGATGACCACCATTCTTGCTAGGACCTTGTTGAGCCACCTGGTTATATGCTTGGGCGGAAGGGGAAGGAAACTTTCCTTGGACACTCGGGATCAATCCTGAAGATGGCACTTGTTCGGGGCGAGGAACATAGCTTGTGGGAGGAGGCATAGCATTGTAGCTGGTTGGAACAGGCTGGATAGGGGAAATAGATCCGGTCTCATTGTTGCCCTCTTCAGTAATTTCCTCATAGGAACCATCCTCTCTACGGAGAATTTCTATCCCTCGGGCTCTCATAGCCTCCACAAAACGGTTATGGGCCTCTTCTTCTCGGATCTTAGCGTTTTGAGCTGACAGGCGGGCTTCACGCTCTCGGGTCAAAGCGGCTTCCAAGTTCAACCTCAACTCCTCTGTAGACAAATCATTCAGACTTGGCTGATTCATCGGACTTGAACCTCCAGCGGATTGAGTAGCAAACAGATCTCCATTCCCTGCCATTTCAGATTCTGTACTGACTAAAGCTTCTGAAACTGCTAAAACTTCTTTGACAACCCGAACTAAACGAGCTCCCGGTACGGATGATCGACTCCAAATCGCCGTAGCTGCAGGGGTATATATATGGGTTTATGAGGTAGGGAAGGAAGAGGGAATACGGGAGAGGGAGAAGAAATGGAGAGAACAGACTCACACAAACAATTTATTTATCTTCAAGTATAAATCGGTAGTCTAAATCCTAAGAACGGTTGGAAAAGGCTAACCCTTTATTTATGCTAACTATACCTTGGGAAAACCTAGGGACGCAACGTTCAAATTACACTAAATGTTTTGTATTTGCAATTACTAATAAGTAATGTTACCTAGCCAAAACCTAACACGATGTGAGACGGACGAGTAGCCCCAATTTCTAGGGAAATTTGGGCAGCATAACGGGTATTCTCGGGGAATTTCCAAGAAAAAATCCGGCATGACCTCTCGTCGGTGCATGGTGACAATGCGGCATGATCTCTCGTTTAGGACACGCCACGGAAGTGACATGTCCTCACGTGAAACCATGTTGCATTGGCAACATGCCCACAAGGTGCGGGGTTTTGAGGGAGGTAATAGAACTTATTTGGAAATTTCAAAAACAAACCATTTTGGTGTAGTTAAAACATCATGTCAAAAATCAATCGTGGGTAAGGTTATAGTGTGGTGCCACCTAAACGCGCTAGGGGGATAGGTTTGACATTAGGCGCTCAAACGTAGGCGAATATTATCACCGTCCGCGATGCCGTCCGTCGCACCCGAGGGTTCTAGAACTATGTGATGTAGTGTGCGGATGTCTATATTCTTTTATTTCAAAAAAAAAACAAAATTTTTATTTTTTCTATTTTATTTATTAAGAAAAAGGAAAAAACACACACAACTCTCAAGGTAGAAAGGGAACAACAGTCAGCTGAGCAATTTCTTCATTGATTCAAGGGACTGCCCTCAAACCGTAACTGTAACTCGTCCAAGAATTCAAAACTTGTCGCGTGACACAGGACAGCAAAAGACAGAACTGTCGCACGACTAAGCAAGTCACTGAAACAAACCCCTGCAAAACTGAGATTAGCCCCTGCCTCTCGTTGGCAAGGGATGAGACCAACCAGCAAGGCAACAACATATAAAGCACAATCCACAAACAATGGTCTACAGATTGCAAGATCACCTAAAATGCATATATCGCACATGATTATCAAGGATGCACATAGAATGAATACATTGGATATCTAAACAAACGAAAGCATGACCCACTTAGTTTTGAAAAACAGGTTTTCAAAAAAAAAATAGTTCCCCAGCAGAGTCGCCACTGAATGTGCGCTCGCCCGAAATATATAATAATAATAAGGAGTCGCCATGCCGTTTTAAGAGGAAACATTGAAAACCGTTTTAAGAGAGAAAATGGGTTCGGGGGTCAGGTTACGTGTTGGGAAGAACCGAGAGTTCACCCAACACGCCTCGTCCGTAGACGAGTCTTTCTAATCTAGACATCCAAATAATTCAAAAGATGTGCAAACAATGATAATGAAACAAAGTGTGATAAACATGCATTTTATTGAATAAAAGAGATCATTACAACTTGTAGACCAATTGTCCGGGAGGTCACATCCCTTTACATCAACTAGAGACAGATTACAGGAATAAAAGGTCCTCTGCAAAGGGTCACATCTGTCGCGTGACATATGACTCCTTTGTCCCGATATGTCGCGTGACATATGTTCACCTTGCAGAGGCTCACAAACCAAACAGATCACCAAATCTCTAGATAAAATGAACAGAAGCCAGATCTAGGAACTAAACATCATGAATACAAAACTACATTCTAAAATAATTGAACAAAACAAGCTATAACTGAAATATGGTCCCTGCAGATGGTTACAACATGTCGCGTGACACAGGACTCCTCATGTCCACATGTGTCGTGTGACATATGTTTACCATCTGCAGGTACCTCACAAACTAAGATACAGATCCAACAATAACACAACAATTATATCATAAACAGTAATATCAATACGAATTAAACACGAATCAATCAAAGGAGTGTGGATATGGGAGATCCACACTCCCTTGATGCCCAAATTGCAAATACAAATAGATCACATCAATATCAAGCAATTGGACTCAAGTATAAGCTATTAAACAGAGAGATTGCAGTTGCCACTTGATAATCTGAGGCAGAAGGGGCCTGATTATCAAGTGGAGAAGGGGAGAGAGTAATTAGAACAAAATGGATGAGAGGGAGAAGGGGGAGAGTGTTACCCTTGTAGTCCTCAACTCTTACACCAAGTTAGGTGTAGGAGCCTTCAATTCAACTTTGAGATGGAGATCTGAGCACTGGTTGAGAGCTGAATCAAGGGGCTTCAAGCGTATAGGGGAGTAGAGAGGGAATTGGGTTGAAGAGAGATGAGAGGTGATGGAATTGGAGGGGAATTAGGAGGTTTTGTTATGAGAGAGAGAGAGAGAGAGAGAGAGAGAGAGAGAGAGAGAGTTTCTGGCGTAATTTGGGGAGAGTGGCTTTAGGGAGGTCGAAAAGGGATCCAAAACTGAGAGGGGTAGGGTCTTATTTATAGCTGCTGTCTATGGTCACTTTGTGTCGCACGACGTAATGTTACCACTTTCCATGCTTCAAGTTGTCGCGTGACACAAGGTGACAATAACCGTTTTTGGCGCCAAAACTGATTCTGGAAGCTTCCTAGGTAATACCCAAAAAGTCCAAAACAGTTTTATTCCCTCTAGGTCCTTTAACTCGAGCAAAGTACAAAAAGGTACTTCCTTCGCGAGAAACATATGAAATGTTTCCGGAAGTCTCGGGATGGTCCGGAAATTTACCAAAATGCCCCTAAATGCAATTTTATTATTTAAAATGCATCTGGAAAGGTCGCGAATTTGGATTGGCGTACTTACAAGATGCACATTAAATTTATGGGTACTTGTTAGAGAACAAGTGACTGGACTAGACCCGCATGAGATTTATGTTATGGTCAAATGTCATAATTAAATCTCATAAGGTCACTTAATTTAGTCCCTAGACCTGAGATTATCATGACCTTACATATGATGAAAGTCATGTTTGATTTTAGTCAAACGATATCTTAACACGATATCTATAAAGGCTATCTTTGGCATGATCAGATTCATGATGGGAAGGATGATAAGTCAAGATGGAATTTGTCCCTCGAAAGAGAGATGTTTTGCTTGGGCCCCTGGATGAGTGATAATGATGAAAGTGTATGGTCATACCCCAATGTGATTGGAATTATCATTATACTCGGAATCGAGAAAGCATTGAACAAAGACAAGTTGACGAGGACCATGACTTGTGTTCAATATAACATCGTGAGACAAAGGGAAAAATGGAAGTGTACCATTGGAAACGTGAATTCTTACGTTACATTATTTGGGCAGACATAAATGATTGCTGTGGGATGGGTCCGCTCTATGTTCGCAGTAACACGTTCAGCAAAGAACAGTTTCCACTCTCCTCAATCTTATCCTTGATAAGAAGACCCCGACGGTGTATGGAATAGGGTCGCCCAAGAAACTATTGCACTCCTATAATATTTCAGTAGCGCTTTCCGACCCGTCAATGGCATGTCAATAATTGCTGTGAATTCCTCCATGGTTGGAACCATTTCATTCGCAGAGAAATTGAATGTTTGACAATCGGGGTCCCAGAAGTTTACGACCGCTTTGATGAGATCAAAATCTAGTTTCAAAACCCTAAGGGTGAAAAGATTGCGGAAGAGAAATCCTTAATGAAAACCTTCCTACAATTAGGTTTGATTGAGTAAACAAAGGTTTACAAAACGTACCTAAATTCTGCCATTGCCTTGGCATCAAGAGACCAAGCAGGTAGTGCCATTGGAGTTTTAAATGAACTTCTGGCTTTCCGAAAGTTTCCAACAAAGAAGAAAATGGCTGAAAATTGTTGTTTGAACATTCTAGTCAAATTCAAGGGGTTGATATTATAGCTATTGGAGATGATCTACCAGAAATTATCAAGGCAAGTTATTCGACTGTTAAGCGAGTCATGCCTCCTTCTCGAATTTGTTCGAATTTCACCAAAAGGCCCAAAATCGCGTGAGTTTCACTTGTCTGTTAGTTCAAAACTGGCTCCATCAGTCCAAACAAGAAATCCAAAAACATTTGCCCCAAGTTCTAACCAATGCAGAGTAGAAAATACCGCAACCGCAGCAACAACAACAATTCAAAAACCAAAACCCACACAATTTGGCCACATTAAACTTGTAGATTTGTCTCACTCAGGTTTAAATTAACTAGGTGTAAAACAAAGCAAGTAGAGTCTAGGAGGTGAATAAAAATAATTTGTTTACATGCCTTTGTCTCTCTCTATCTTCCTACTCAAAAGAAAAAACAAGCAAAAGAAAGACCAAGGCTCCTAAAGGCCTTCAAAGTGGTGACTGCATTCCTCCATGGAACTATTATCATCCTCCGTCTCACACATCTCAGTATCATATCCGGAAAGCACAATCCTCCTTACGCATTGCTTACCGCCGCTTCTACAATCAATAGACTGCCTAGCAGACTAAACGTCGTCATCAATGTCCCCGACAACACCAGACTCGGACGAGTTTCAGTCAAAAGCACAAGTTCTCAAGTATCTAGGAGATATCACAAAAGCAAATGCCCATCGATCAATTCAGAATCAGTCGCAATAGACAAAAGATTTATTCAAATTTCATCAGAAGACACTAATCAATAGTTATATCTCTTACAACCACAACAAATTGGAGTGAGTCTCCTCAGCATCTAACTGCATCTACAACAAAGTTAATCCCTTTCGCATCTAAGCACATCTACAATAGAGTAAGTCCCATGGCATCCAACCGCACCTATAACGGAGTGAGTCCCATGATATCTAACCACATATACAACAGTGAGTCCCATAGCATCTAAACGCAGCAAACTGGAGTGAGTCCCCTCGACATCCAATCATATATACAATAGAGTGAATCCCAATGGCATCCACCACAGCAATCAGTTAGAGTCCACAGAATCTGATCATACCAACAACGAAGTGAGTCCCCTCGGCATCCACGGCAACAATCAGTTTGAGTCCCATGGCATCTGATTGCACTAACAATGGAAAGTGTGATGGTCATGTTAGGTCCATAAGTATACGATACATATGAGATTGGGCCTAGTGCAAGTGGGAGATTGTTGATGTTATGCCCTAGACGTATAGTTATTTTGGCTCATAACTAATACCGTTATGTAATCGTCTTTACCATTTACAATAAAGAAGTTTTATCGTGAGTATTATATGTTTTACATGTTTTTTATAATATTCTGTGTCCCTAGTTATTGTGAATAACTAGTATAAGTTGGTAATGGATAATCATAGAGATGATTATATGCATGGGGATGCACATTACACTTATGGGTACTTATTAGAGAACAAGGTACTGGACTGACCCATCTATGAGATTTATAACATGGTCTATGGTCATATATATTATGATTAAGTCTCATGATAGTCGTGTCATTGGAATCCTTAGTACCTGAGATTATCATCGTCTTCCACATGATGAACGTTGGGTTTGATGTAGTCTAACACTATCTTTAATATGATAGCAATAAGGGCTATGTTGGCATGACTGGATTCTTGTAGGGAAGAATGATAAGTCAAGATGGGATTTGTCCCTCGTAATTAGAGATATCTGCTTGGGCCCCTCGATGAATAGTGTTGATGAAATGTGTGGCCACACTCAAGAGATTTGATAGAGATAAAATGCACTTGGATTATCAACATATTCGAAATCGAGAAAGCATTGAACAATATAAGTTGACGTGGACCATGACTTATGTTCCATATGACATCGTGTGACAAAGGGATTGTGACAATTGATCTATCAAGGAATCAAGCTTTGATATTATATTAATTGGGTGGACATAATGGCTTGCTAGAGACCATTTATGTCTTATAAGATTGATGTTTCAACTCACTACCAACATAAATATAATTCCTATAGGGTCACACAAAATGAACGAAATGAAAATGGCTCATTTATGGAAAAAGGGGAGAGGGCGATCGGTCCCTATGGAAGGGACGATCGCAACAAATCTTCTGTACAACTGGGCGACCGCTGAGGGGAATAGTGGGCGACCGCCACAAGGAAATTCCAAAAGATTTTAAACCGATGTACAGATGGGCGACCGCCGGGAAGTTGTGGGTGACTGCCCACAAGTGTTTCGAAAGATCCCAAAAAGGTTGTACAACTGGGCGGCCGCCGGGAACCTTAGTGGGCGACCGCCCAGCCCCCATTTCAGTAAATCAATTTTTGACTTGGATTAGGGTTTCTTCCTAATTGTTAGGAATATTTATAAAGTATAAATATACCATTTTACCTCAGCCAAGACACACGAATTTTAGGCCTTGAGAAACATAAATCTCTTGATTTTGATTACGAATCAAAGATCAAAACACCCTAGATTCAATTCCATATTAGCCATAGATTGTTGAAAAGTGTTTCAACAATTGAGGATCATCTAGCAATCCAACAAGATATAGATCTTGGTTCTTTCGCGTGTGGATTACCAATAGAGGGTGATTGCTTTATCACCTAAAGCTTGAAGGCCTAGCATTGTTGATTCATCACAAAGAAGTACAAGAAAGAATATCAAAGGTTCGTCTACGATTCAAACCGGATTACGAATACGCGTTTGAAAGACATTCTCGCAATAAAAGGTTAGTAAATCTATATTCATAGTTTTAATCTCTTCATGTTAGACGTATTCATGGCTAGGGTTTTGTGTTTACGTTAAATCTTCCGCTGCGCATGTAACCCCAAAACCCAACAATTATCGACGGACAACCAAGGGTTACCGACGGATTATTAATTTTCATTTGCCCGGATTTTTTTAAAAAAAAATTCATATAAGTCCGTCGGTAATGCTTAAAATTCCGTAGGTAGTACCAACGGAGTAATCCGTCGGTAATATGACCTATAAATTAAACCCTACACCCTTTCCAGCCAGTTACGCTTAAACATCAAAATTGCCCATATCTCCACACCGTTCCGCCGTGACACTCAACTTTATATGCCTTCGCCGTTCCCAACCAATTTCGCTCTTACATCAAAATCGCTCATATCTCCATGCAGTTCTGCCATGACACTCAACTTCTCCTTCAGTTAATCGTCTCTAACCTGGGTTAGCAATCTCTCTCTCTCTCTCTCACTCGCTCTGTTGCGCTCTCTCTCTCTCTCTCTCTTTAGTCATTACATCTGCGCAGTCGCCGTTCAACTTCAGACGTCGTTGTTCCTCTCCCAATCTCGTTCATCGACATTCACAGAGATAGCGATGCCTGTCAAGAAAATTGGGCTTCGAATTCCAAGAAAGAAAAGGAAAAGGTAAACTGCGATTTACATTTGTGTACCTATTTGGACGAATCTATGAATGTTGGTCACTTTATTTTGCCAAGTATAGCTGTAGGTTTTTGTTGTTGTAAAGAAAAATATGATGCTGATGTTTAGGATTGGGGCCTAAACCAAAACCTAGAATCAAGATTTAGCTAAAGTTATTATTATATTCCCACTTGGATTTTTCCACTTAAGTCAACTTGAGTGTTTATTTTAAGGATTCCAAGACCAAATGGGACATAAAATGATCAATGCCTGTGATTTGAATGTCATGCATACACAGAAAGAACATGTATTTACCTCTATGTAAACACCATCAAAACAAACTGAAGGAGGTCTTTGATTTGAGTACTTTTCAAATGTGCAATTGACATTACACATTTGACATTGAGTTCTTTTTGTTTTATGTAGGCTTAAACATAATAGGGTACTTGTGCCTGTTAATACAAAGAGAACGTCTTTGATTAAGTATGAAATTATTGATTTCTCACTCTTAAGTACTGTCTCTTTCCTTTGGCATAATATTTGATTGTTGTTCTATTTTATCATGTAATAAAGTAGTATCAGCAGTGAAAACTTAATTTCTTTTCTAATGTTTTATACAAATGGAGTTACTACTTAAGTGCAATTTGAAAGAAATAATAAGGTGTAGTAACTTTAGTTTTAGCTTCAGTAATTTTAGCTCTTTGGTGCATGATATGAAAACCTATTGTTTTGTGCGGAGCTTCTACCTTTATGTTATTCTTTCAGTTCATTTCGCTTGTTACCAAAAAATTTTATTTGTATTAAGTCAATGTCAATTTTGTAGCACACATATTCATGCTCCGGGTTCTCAGAGATTCAGATAGAGAAGGCTTTCTAAAAATTAGTTGCAAAGTGATACAGTGGTAAAGTCTATGACATGAAACAAAAGTGGCTAAAGGATGGTTTGCCTTCAGCTAATTTCACGGCAAGTGTATGGGAGCAGTGGAGAGCATATTGGTCAAGTGAGAAATTTCAAAGAAATTCAGAAATAGCAAAGAATAAAAGAAATTCAAAAGAAGGGCAGGGGAGTGTACATACGGGACGATCTCTTAACTTCAGCGAGCCTTGGCATCGAATGGTAAATTTACATTATTTAGTATCCATTTGTAAATTAAGCAATACTATATTTGATTCATATTATATTTTTTATTATTTGATGAAATTTTGAATTTATAATTTTTTATATGTTAAGAAAAAGAAACACGGAGATAAGGCTGATACAGCTGCTGTGTTTATTGCTACGCATACTGCGGAGGCTTCTGATGGCTCAGGGCTAAAATGGGTTAACCCTTATTACCAGGGCCTTTATGTAAGTGTTGATAGTAGTTTCTATTAGTAAATTATAAATTATTTAGTTAAAGAAATATTCTTTTCTACCATATTAGATTATTTTTTTATTTTTATTTTTTGTCAGGAAGAATATGAAAGACGTGCTCGTGACAAGGCTATTGAAGAAGGAAGTATGGATCCTGAGAGCACCGAGAGGCCCGCCTTTCGTGAAAAACTTTAGACGGCCATTGTTTTAGAAGACAAGCAAACAAAGGGAGATCGCTTGCCTGGATTCGGAGGACATGGTGCTAGGTTTTTTGACATGCCATACCGCAACCATACTACGCAATACTTTTCTTCTTCTTCTTCCAGCAGTCAGAATGTGGATCAAGAGACGTTGGATGCTCGGGTTCAGAGAGAGGTACAAAGGCAAGTGGAGCTAGAACATCAAGAGCGAGAAGATTCATATCGCCAATTGGAGAGCAAGTTGGAGGAACGTCTTCGAGAAGAGCGAGAAGCTGGGCAAAGATAGTTTGAGGAGCGTATGCAACAAATATTGGCAAACATTCATTTGCAACAACAGCAACCTCCTATCGGTAATGCCTCTGTCTCATCAGTAGGTCAATACCACGATTTGGATGGTGGTCGTGACACTAGTAGGCGAAGTGGTGAAAGCTATCGTGGTCGTGATCGTTGAACTTGTATTTTATTTGGCATGTAATCAAACTTAAATAGTTTTTAACAGGTTGTTGTTTGTTTGAAAAGGTTGGTATTTGTTTAAACAGGTTGGTATTTGTTTTGAACAGGTTACAGATGGTTTAAAAATAAAAACAACATTTTTTTTTAATTCTGGGCAGATTACTAACGGAAATTTATGTCGGTAAATCCATAATTACTGATGGAAGTGTCCGCCGGTAAATCCATTGAAAAAATGATAATAGCATTACCGACGGACTATCCCATCGGTATTTATAAATAAGATACCGGCGGACATGTCCGTAGGTAAATATATCTTATTTTACCGACGGACATTTCCGTCGGTAATCTCTCCGGGGATATCGTCGGGGAACGGCCGGCGGGCTTCCTTGCCGATGGACCATTTTCGACCATTTATTTGGGTTTACTAACGAACGGTCCGCCGGAATTACCGACGGAAACATCAATCGGTATTACCAACCAGAATATACCGATAGACTCCGATGGAACGTGTCCGTCGGTAAAGCCTCATTACCGACGGAAATTGATCTTTGCCGACAGAAATTTCCGTCTGTAAAAGGGCAGTTTCTAGTAATGTATCCACTTCAATGTCAACTGTTTCGATCCTCGCCCTAGCCTCACTGTCCTATATCACCGCTGTCATCACCGCCGTCCTTTTCTTACCATAGTCCCCGTTGTTCTTACATATAAATCCATCTCCTACTCTCTCTCTCTCTCTCTCTCTCTCTCTCTCTCTCTTTCTCTCTCTCTCTCAACAGTCCTGTGCGACTTTTATGAGAGAGGCAGCTTGATTTCGCCATACTAATATGCGTCGTCATTCTCTCTGACGCCATCTCGGTTCACTCCGATGCTTTCTCCACTATCCATTTTATCCAACGCCATCTCATCCTCGCCATCATCTTTGTTAACCTAGGGCTATAGGTAAATCCTTCATCTAAATCGATCGATCTGTCTATCTCTCTAATTTATTGTCCTGACCTTTAATTCTCAGCCTGTCATACAATTGACATTTGATTATTGGTAGTGATTTCTCTTGTAAGATTTACGATCAAAGATAAAACCCTAAAAATAAAAGTCTCTAAAACTCTTAGATACACACACTTATCAGTTATCATTGGAACTATTTGTATGTGATTTATCTTATTTAGTCAGGAGCTTCCTGTTCGCAGTCAAGATTAACAAAGTGTATATTTTGGCGAGAATTTCACACACCACATAAATGGCTTTAAATTTCATGGCATGAAATTAAAGAAGTTTCTTAGGAAAATGGTGGAAATGCTAAATGTATTAGACATTTTTATGTATCTTAATAAATATAACAGTCTATTAGGAAAATAGAGTAGTATGCTCGGATTATGAATGTAGGAGAAAGGTCTTCTTGTATTCAAAGATGAAGACCTTTTAGTTTCATCGGTACGAGACTATGAAGCGAAAATTGTTAGAGAATAGAAGAGAAATAGTTTGGGGCTTGAAAGCCTAATTGAATTGTATTCACAATAGGGTTTATATACAAGCAAGAGAATCCTAATCCTACTCATATTCTACTTTGTACAATTAGGAAACAAGATATAATAGAATAAGGAAACTAGATATAAAAAGTAATTAGGAGATTATATCTATTTCCTTAGCATGCCCCCTCAAGATGGACGATCGTTGAGTGAGACCAATCTTGACCATTAATGCTTGAAACCGTGCCCAAAGAAGTTGCTTCGTGAGGATGTCTGCAAATTGATCATTACTGGAGATGAAGGAAACACGTAGTTTGTTGTTTTGAACATGTTCACGCACAAAATGATAATCAAGACCAAGGTGTATCATATGTGAATGAAACCTAGGGTTGGAGGCAACATAGGTAGCGCCTAAATTGTCAGAATAAATTATCGGGGAGGAAACTTGCGGATATGCGAGCTCATGAAGAAGATTTTGAAGCCAAAGAAGTTCAGCAGTAGTGGCAGCCACAGCCCTATATTCTGCTTTAGTGGATGATCAGACTAACGTCCTCTATTTTTGTGCACTCCAAGAGATAGCATTTTTGCCCAAGTAAACAATGTAACCGGTGGTAGAGATGTATGTGTCAGTATCTCCCACCCAATCAGCGTCAGTACAGGCATGAAGTGTGAGGGGAGAATCTCTACAAATGAGAAGACCATGAGAAGCTGTCCCACCTAGATATCGTAGCACAAGATTGAGTACTAACCAGTGATTTTCTGTAGGCTTGTGCATGAATTGAGAGAGTCGATTGATGGCAAAAGGCGAGTCAAAGACAAATACTGTAAGCTACCCACAAGAGCCCGAAATTTAGAAGGATCGGCCAAGGGAGTTCCCCGGTGAGACAAAAGAGGAGGTTGAGGAGCCATGGGTGTAGGAATCGGTTTGGCCTCAGTCATGTTGGCATGAGCTAGTAAATCAGTAATGTATTTGTGTTGACTGAGTATGATACCTTGGGCGTGTGGCAGAACTTCTACTCCAAGAAAATATGACAGAGCCCCAAGATCCTTAAGTGAAAGTCGGGATAAAAATTGTGTGATAAAGAAGGAGGATAACATGTCATGGTGGGGCCCGGTGATGATGATGTCATCAATGTAGACTAAGAGATAAATGACACCACAAGGATGACGCAGGGTGAACAAAAAGGAGTCCGAGATACTGTTTTTTGAACCCGAGTTGGATTAGATATGATCTAAGCTCATTATACCTTGCCCGAGGAGCTTATTTCAACCCATAAATATCTTTACGTAACTTGCAAACATGTGATGGATTGGCCGGATCAAGAAAACTGGGTGGTTGACTCATGAATACGTCTTCGGTGAGAGTTCCTTGAAGAAAGGCATTATTGATATCAACCTAATGGAGAGGCCAACCCTGAACAGTGGCAAGTGTGAGAATAGTATGTACCGTAGTGGGTTTGACAACTAGACTGAAGGTTTCAGAATAATCAATACCCAGGAGTTGATGAAATCATTTGGCAACAAGACGTGCTTTATGTCGTTCGATGGATCCATCGGGGTTGTACTTGGTTCGATAATCCACTTGCAGCCAACAAGATTCTGGGAAGGAGAGGGAGGTATAAGATCTCATGTGTTGTTCTATAAGAGAGCATCAAACTCTTTTTGCATGGCATTACGCCACGGGGATTTTTGAGGGCTTGGGTTATGGTGGTTGGTTCGGTGGTTTGAAGAGAGGCTTGCAGGTTTAATTTCAAGATTGGTTTATGTATATTGTTTTGCGACCGAGTGACAAGGCCAGAAGTAGGTATAGCATCAGGAAGGGGAATGGAGCTGCTGGGCTGAGGGGGCGATCGCGTGGGTGAAAAGGGACAATCGCGCGGATTCTCTGGACAAAGGGGGCGATCGTGGGGAGTCTCTGGAAAAAGGGGGCGATCGCTCCCTTCCGAGGGGCGATCGCACGGTCTGACGGGTTGAGTCTGGTTCAGTAGCAAAGGAGCAGGTGTGTGGCCAGTTTGGGAGGCTTTATCAGGTCGGTCTGTAGAAGGGTTGATGGTAGAGGGGGATGTGTGGCTGGGTGGATTTTGGGAAATGGAATGAGAAGGGAGAAACGAAAGTGAGACATTACACCAATCATTGACTGTGAGAGCGGGGGTGGACGGAGTAAACCGATATTCAAAGGGGAAGATCGACTCAACAAACTTGCATGACGAGAGGTGTATATCTTGTTAGTATTGGGTTCAAGGCAGTAGTAGGCATTTTGAGTAGCTGAGTAACCGACAAAGACACAAGGAGTGGAGCGGGAACAAGTTTGTGAGAGGTGTATAGACGTAGCCATGGGTAACAGAGACACCCAAAGCTACGGTGTTTGAGGTAGTTGGGATGGTGTTTGTGGAGCATTGAGAAGGGTGAGTGGAGATTTAAAGTAGGCGTAGGCATGCGATTTATGAGATAACAAGCGTTGGAGAGAGCGTGGGTCAAAAATGTATGAGGCATGGAAGAGTGAGTGAGGAGAGAGAGACATGTTTCAACGATATGCCTATGACGATGTTCAGAATATCCATTGTGTTCGGGTGTATGGGGAGGGGAGGTAAGGTGTTGAATGCCATGGGAGGCTAGAAGGGGACGAAGTCCAAGATATTCACCCCTATTATCACTGTAGAAGATTTTGATGGATCGGCCAAAATATTTTTCTACCATGGGTTTGAAGGTGGTAAAGACGGTGAGGGCATTGTTTTTGTGTTTGAGAGGGTAGAACCAAATATATTTGGAATAATGATCAACAAAGATAATGTAGTATTTATAACTATCATGAGAGGGAATATGGGATGTCCAAACATCACTATATAGTATATCAAGTGGACCAAAGGAGCGAATAGTATTATTATAAAAGGGTAGCTTGTGACTTTTATTGCAATCGCAGGAGTTGCAATGAAAATCACTAGAGCTAGGGATTCCTAACCGAAAATTGTTACTAATATGACGTAAAATAAAGAAAGATGGGTGACCCAATCGATGATGCCAACTTGAAGTTGAAGAGACGGAAGCGGAGTGAACAGCGAAGTAAAAGGGATGCCATTCATAGACGCCGGATTTAGGATGACCTTGGAGGATGATTTCCCAGATTTGATTGTCCTTCACAACTAATGAATCAGATAGGAAGGTGACAGAAGCATTGTTATCTAGACACAATTTAGAGATAGAAATAATATTGGGAGACAAATTAGGAACATGAAGAACATGATTGAGTTTAAAGGAGGAGGAAAGAGTAAGGAGAGAAGTAGAACCAATGTTTGAGATGGGTAGGCCGAATCCATCGCCAATGAAGAGTTTCTCGGTGCCATCATAGGGACAATGGAGAGAGAGATTGTTGAGGTCATTGGTGGCATGATGTGTGGCGCCGTTGTCAAGGAGCCAATTGGAAGGGGAAGCAGGAGAGGAGGTAGTGACGACATAGAGAGAGTTGGTGGGTGGTTGGCGATTTGAGGGGTTGGGACAAGGGTTGTTGTTTTGTGCTGGAGACGGAACATTGGTGTTGGGATATTGTTGGTGGAAGGCGGGGCAATAGGAGAGGGAGTGACCAACTTCTCGGCACCATTGACACTTGCTTTGGTAAGTGTTACAGGTTTGGTTGTTGTTGGTGTTGTTGTTGTTGGGAATAAGAGAGAAATCGGAGGAGGAAGCCATTGATGTGTCTTCGGTGAGGGGGTAGGCAATTTAGGGTTTAGGCCGAGTAGGGGAGGGATGGGCAGGGCAAAGAGATTTAGGATCTTAGCTCTGATACCATGTTAGAGAATAGAAGACAAATAGTTTGGGGCTTGAAAGCCTAATTGAATTGTATTCACAATAGGGTTTATATACAAGCAAGAGAATTCTAATCCTACTCTTATTCTACTTTGTACAATTAGGAAACTAAATATAATAGAATAAGAAAATTTGATATACAAAGTAATTAGGAGATTGTATCTATTTCCTTAACAAAAAGAAGTTGTAATAAAATTTTAAACAATTTTATTTTCTATTTGTCCAAGAATGTTTTCTGCAAATTATAGAGATAGAGGGGAACTTAATAAAATATTATCTTGGGTAAACAATTGCACTAAAATGAATAAATCACCTGAAAAAAAATAAAATTAAATAAGATTGAAAAAATACAGTTACACTTTCAATTTCAACGGAAGAAAATGAATACTGTACTTGATATTCTTATTTCTAGCAAAAGCTAGCGTGCATGATGAAAGAAAAACAAAAAGGGAAATAATGATATATCCAACAAACTATGCTGAAGGTTAAGCAAACACGCATTACATGTCTGAACTAGATTTTGGGAAGGAAGGAATACTCTGTGGATGCCTAAAGAAATTCAAAGGATCAACTTTGGTCTTTATGTCAACCAACCTCTTGAAATTATTGTTGAAATACTTTCTACCCCAAATGTTTGCTTCTTCATAAGTCCGACTTCCCACTCCAAGATCAAGATCATTATAATTCAAATAAGCCCTTCTAGGATTCTTTGAAGCATGTGGGGCTAGGAACTTATAGAAATCTCTTATCCATTGAATTCGTTTGTCTCGAGTCCGTTTAGGGGTAGTTTCGTCCATAAATACTCTCTCGAGTATCATGAACAAAGTCCCTTTTCGGTTTGGGAATGGAACCTCTGACTCTGGAATGTCGTCCATAGTTCCACCATAAGGATTCATCACAAAGTTTTCCGAAAAGTCGTTTTTGAAGAACATTTTCCACATCGCTTCCCATCCCTTAATGGGGATTGGTGTTCGTATGTAATCCGATTTACCTACTATGCCAAGTTTTGGCACGGCAGATCTGTTTAGGAATGTTTGAGGAGATGCTAGGCGCGGGAAGGCGGAGAAAACGAGCACAGATTGGATCCAAGTCATTTCCGTACAATGGTCTCTGGTCACGCCTAGTTCCGGAAAGCTTTTGTCCATCAAAGGGAGCAAGGTATCGATTTTCCCCAAGTAAAAACCTTCGAACAAGGCAAAGATTGTCTTCTTACGAGTACCCAATATGTACTGACTTCCATAAGTGACCCTTATTTGTAAGTCACTATCAATCTTTGGGGCGACGAATTGCCACTTATAAATAAGATTGGTTGCACCTGTCTCTAAAGTCGAGTTAATCGTAAATAAAGTCAATTTTTCCGGAACCGGGACTAACCTCAACATCCATTCCAGAAGGACCCCAAAACTTGAGGCACCACCACCTCGAATGGCCCAAAACAAATCCTCACCCATTGACTTTCTATCAAGGATCCGTCCATTGACGTCCATCAATCGAGCATCAATAACATGATCAACAGCAAGACCATACTTACGCATTAAGAATCCATACCCTCCCCCACCAATAATCCCACCAACTCCAACTGTCGACCATGTCCCTCCAGGAAATCCCAGAGTGGGGCTTTTCTGGGAGATCCTATAATAGGTCTCTCCGAGTGTGGCCCCACCCTGGACCCAGGCGATCCTACTGTTGGCATCAACATGTATGGACCTCATGTTTATCATGTCAAGCATGACAAACGGCAAAGGTGTCGGGTTTGTATATGACAAGCCCTCAAAATCATGACCACTACCTCGGATCCTGAGTTCGAGGCCTCGTTTCTTGGTGCAGTAAATGATGGCGCGGATGTGAGATTCGTCAGTGGGAGTGACAATGACAAGAGGTTGTGGATAGGAGGTGGAGTTGAATCTTATGTTGTTGATTGAGAATTGCCATATTGATTGAAAAGAAGAGTTTGTTGGGGTGTAAATAATATGGGAAAGGGAAGTGGAGTTGTTGGAGTAAAGATCAAGGCAACGGATGAAATCATAAGGAGCAGTTTCAAGAATGGAAAAAGATGCAGATGCAAATGCAAATGCAAATGAGACTGAGAAAACAAGAGCCACGAAAATTGAGAGTTTATACTTCATTTTGATTTGGTGTTGGAGTGTGGAATCAGGTGGTGTTTTTATAGAGGGATTTTTCGAATAATGTCAACATCAAACCCACAGTTAATTATAAACAAATGAAACATATGAAAATTAGAAACACAAAGTAACCAAAACGTTTTTTTTTTAGTCTTATTTATTTAATAGAGTTTACTTATCATTATACTATTATTTTATTGCATAGGTAATTGTGTTATGAGCACGAGTCTTTTTCATATACACCTTTCGTCATGAAGTATTAGCAGTTTTAGAATAAATTTTTTGTTCAAAATACTTGTGATTTTAATGTTTTTTCATAAAATTGTGACATAATTTTTCTAAACTATCGTTATTTATTTAAAGAGTGTTTAGTCTATTTGTTATACTCCCTCCGTCCCAAAATGTTTATCCCATTTGATTTTTTTGTTGAACTTTGACCACAAATATATGACAATTTAATTATATTCATGAAATTCTAAAAATTTCTATTGATTCACCATTAATAATATTATCAACAACAACTTTTAAAATTTCATGAATATGATTAATCTCTCATAAATTTGTGGTCAAAGTTCAACAAAAAAATCAAATGGGACAAATATTTTGGGACGGAGGGAGTATATTAATTAATTTTATGTGTACAACGTCCTAAAACTACATGTATTTTTAATCATAAAATTTAATCAAGCTATTGAAATCAAGAATAAACGTTCACTTTTGAACGAGTTAGTATTCAATGTAATTATTTAAGTTTTCGGATTTCCCTCATAAAGTGAGACACGTCTCTCAACATGATTCCTAGCATGTGTGCCCATAATAACGCATTCAAGGAAATACACCTTTCAAATGTGTCCTTTCTTTGGTGTTTTTCTCGGTCTTAATGTTGGGAACAAAATTCTTATTAAGGCTCCGTTTGTTTCACCGTAAAACATTTTTCGGAAAATGTTTTTCGGAAAATAACCTGTTTTACGGTGTTTGGTTAGTAGAAAAATGTTTTAGAAAATAACTCGTTTTATTGTTTGGTTGCCTAAGTAAAACGTTTTCCGGAAAACATTTACGCCCTTCCTAAGTAAGCAATACCTCTGGCCTTGTCACAAGTAAACATTTTCCGAAAAATGGAGTGCTTAATGTCTCATATTCATGCAGCGTGCAACCACCCCACCGCCTATCCCACCCCCCAAAAAAATTTTTTTTTTTAATTTTTTTGTAATCGCCCCCCACCCCCCACCCACCCCCCAAAAAAATTTTTTTTTTTTTTTGTAATCGCCCTACCCTCGCCCACCCCCCACCCCCCACCACCCCCCCCAAAAAATTTTTTTTTTTTTTTTTTTGTAATCGCCCCTACCCCCACCCTACCCCCACCCCCCCACCCACCCCCCCAAAAAAATTTTTTTTTTTTTTTTTTTTTTTGTAATCGCCCCCTACCCCGCCTACCCCCCACCCCCCACCCCCCACCCACCCCCCAAAAAATAATTTTTTTTTTTTGTATCGCCCTACCCCCGCTCTACCCCCACCCCCCCACCCACCCCCCAAATTTTTTTTTTTTTTGTAATCGCCCTACCCCCGCCTACCCCCACCCCCCACCCCCCACTACCCCCAAAAAAAATTTTTTTATTTTTATTTTTTTTATGTCGCCCCTCCTTACCCTCACCTTCACCCCCCCCCAAATTTTTTTTTTTTTTTTTTGTAATCGCCCTGCCCCCTTCCCCCAAAAAAAAAATTTTTTTGGGGTTTTTTTGTGTCCCCCCTCTACCCACCCACCCCCCAAAAAATTTTTTTTTTTTTTTTTTTTTTGTAATCCCTACCCCTGCCCTACCCCCACCCCCCACCTCCCCACCCCCAAAAAATTTTTTTTTTTTTGTAATCGCTCCCCTACACCTGCCTTCACCCCCACCCCCAAAAAAATTTTTTTTTGGGGGGTAAGGGGGTGGGGGCGATTACAAAAAAAAAAAAAAAATTTTGGGGGAAAAGTGGTGAGTGGGGTAGTGAAATTACAAAAAAAAAAAAAAAAAAAATTTTTTTGGGGGGGGGTGGGGAGTGGGGGCAGGCAGGAAGGGGGCGATTACAAAAAAAAAAAAAAAAATTTTTGGGGGGGGGTGGGGGTGGGATAGCAGGGGGTAGGGGGGCGAAAAAAAAAAAAAAAAAAGAATTTTTGGGGGGTGGGTGGGGTGGGGGGTGAAGCCGAGGGCGATTACAAAAAAAAAAAAAAATTTTGGGGGGGGGTGGGGGTGGGGGGTAGGCAGCGAGGGTAGGCAATAAAAAAAAAAAAAAAAAAAAAAAATTTTTTGGGGGGGTGGGTGGGGTGGGTGGGGTAGGTCACCTTGTGAAATATGAGTCGTTTTTACCAAACACGAAAACATTTTACACTTTTCCTCCGTAAAATATTTTCCTTCGTAAAATATTTTACGGCTACCTCAAGTAAACATTTTACAGGAAAACATTTTACAGGAAAACATTTTCCAGAAAACGTTTTCCGGAAAACATTTTACGTCGAAACAAACGGAGCCTAAGTTTCTCTTGCAAAATTTAATTGATTGATATTTCTATTATTATATTGTGTGCATTGGGCACTCAAAATCACAATCAATAGGCACACGATGGCAATATGACTAGCATTCGAAAACACTATTGTTTTTGACAAATTTCAACAATTAAATTTGTCTTATCAAGAATGTTTGGGCACAAATGAAATATAACTCACAAAACTAGATGAACGCGAGGATATAACGAGTAAACCCTTAGAACAATCGTTTGAAGGAAAAATTTCGGGAGGCTTTTGAAAAGCCTACCTGAACCAAAGAAATATTATTGAGTATTGAAGTTTTTTAGTACAAGTGCAGAGTGAAAGTAAACAAAAATGTGTAACATGTGTACAGGTGCGCTCTAGGAATAATATATAGGCATGAATGTAACTGAAAAACAATAACTTGAATATCATGCTGAAATCTTGCCTAGAATCTCGTCATTTGTTGATGGAGATCGGCTGTTATCCTTGGTTGAAGGATGAGACCGTTGTGTTGTTGCTTGATCAAGTCCATGCAGTCGTTTAAATGGGCTATTTTTATTTATATTTTTGTTCCTGAAAAGTAGGAAAATACAACAAACAGTTTTAAGGCGTTAGTTCGAGATGTAAGTCAAGACGTTACCTCAAGATGGATGTCCAAGATGTAGAACATGTTAAGTGAATTTTTAGGGTGAAACAATTGCCCCAGAAATATTAAGGCTTTTCCCTGCTGAAATACGAAAAGTCTTAATGTTTTGACAAGTGTATCTCCACATGACGGTTGAAAGAAAGTTATAGAGTCATGAAAGGAATCAGTAACCGTCATTCCCGGATGATCATATTATCAACAAATCTTTTCAAATCCCTTCCATACCGATGTTTTCTTGGTATTAATGTTGGGAACAAAATTCTTATTAAGTTTCTCTTACAAAATTTAATTGATTGATATTCAATTATTATATTGTGTGCATTATTGGGCACTCAAAATCACAATCAATAGACACACGATGGCAATATGATTAGCATTCGAAAACACTGTCACTAGTAATTAAAAAACACTCTCATTGTCCATTAAAAACACAACCACTCACGCTAATTGATATTGACAACGTCAGTTACAAAAAATATCAGTGCAAGTGCAAGTATTCACAATTAAAAACATTACCACTGACACTAAACCTGTATTGTCGGTGTAAGTTATAAAACGGTGCAAGAGCATGTGTTTTGTTAGTATTAATGAATGTGTTACTTAGCACATGCATGAGCGACAATGAGCTTACCTTTTGAATAAAAAACCACTGAACCCATCGTTGGAAATTAAATTATAGCATCACAGATTAAACAGATAATTTAATCAACAGTAGGGGATTTATTGATCAAGTAAAGAACGTACCAATAAGCCAATAGCAAAACCGAAAGCAATGGAACATAATCAGGAAAACAAACAGAAACAATAAAACAAACGATTAGAAAACTTATCGTGATTTGATCGAGTCGCCTTAGGAAGACTGTACTAAGAGAAAATATTGCCCCCAATTGGTGCAACTCAGGTACAGGCAAATTTCTCCGAGGATAAAACGATCACGGATTACGTATCACAAAGCAGCACACAGGTATATAATCACCGGCGGTCCTATCTCAGTCGCCTTGAATCTCACGAACGAATCTCTATGAACGGGGAGTAATCGAATAGTGAAAGAAAGCAAGAGAATAGTGTTTCTCTTCAATATCACGTACTATTCACGGCTGGAGGAGAAGGACATTAAATACATGTGGTAATTTTAGGGTTTTATCACAGCAATTCGGCCCAGGAAGTTGCTAAGCCCGTCACGAGCGCGGCCGCTCTGGAAGCCTGCGCGACCGCGCTAGTCGACAGTAACTTATGGTGAGATCTCGTCTCACCAGCGCGGCCGCTCTAAGCCTTAGCGCGGTCGCCCTCCTTGGCAGAAGTTGCGACGTGATTTTGCCCTTTCCCAAGTTCAGTTCAAGCCCCAAGGTCATATGCTATGATCTTCATACCACATATATATCAAAATTCCAACAATCCCCCACAAGTTCATAGAAATATGACGTGTACAGATTGTCCATTGCCATGCTTTCAATAATGGTACCTTCCGGCTTGAACCACTACCTATGTTATCCAACGCAAACCTCCACAGGACCAGATGAACGGATGTCTTGAATCTGATGCCTTTAGATGTAGAGGCCTTTGCTGGTAACAAACACGACAAAAGCTATGATAGGCCCTCTATCGAACACTTGACGCTTATAAGCCATACGTCCCGATCCTCTATCATGAGTGCTTTGAAGGAATAACCCAAATTCCTCTAGTTGCGGCCAACAACAACACTCACTTAGCTGGGCATCTCAGAAGATGTACTGCTAGTATCTTGTCTAAAAGACTTGATCCCATTCAAAGTTCCAAATTTTTACTTTATTAGCAGCAACGAGCACCTCTAGGCTATTCAGGGGATAGACTCAGACATGTAACATGTCAATCTATTATTAGGTGCTCCGACTCACCCCACAGCTTGTTATTACCACATTGAATCTCCTTTGTGGGATCTCCACTCAGGTAGATTGGGTTGCCATTGCGTTTGAATCAGACGGGGTTCAGACCCATCCCCAACCTAGAATTTTGAACTAGAGCAAATTCTAGCCCTTTGGTTAAAGGATCAGCTGTGTTATCCTTGGTACCAACATAATTAACAGCTATCACCTTCCGAGACACAAGATCCCTTATAGATTTTAATCTAATTTGAATGTGTCTCCTAGTTTTACAGTTGTACTTGACACTTTTTAGTTTCTCAATTGTGGCAGTGTTGTCACAATGTACAGAGATAACAGGCATGGGCTTGCGGCCATAGGCAACTCGGACATAAGTCCTCGAAGCCATTCGGCTTCCAATCCCGGTAGTGTCAAGGGCAACTAATTTGGCCTCAAATGTATACCTAGACAACAGAGTTTGTTTGGTCGACCTCCAACGTACAGCCAAACTCCCGGAGTTATAGGCAATCCAGCTTGCATCACTATATCCTTCAAGAACAGAAGGATATTTTCTATAATGCAGCCCAAGGGAAATCGTTCGCTTTAAGTACTTGAGAACTCTATCAAGAGCTTCCCAATGTGCTTTATTTGGACATTGAGTATATCTAGCCAACCTAGTAACCGAGTAGGATATATCCGGTCTAGTACAATTGGCAAGATACATCAAACTTCCAATAATTTGAGAATATCTCAACTGAGCCATCGGTACTCCACTTTCATTTTTAGTAAGAGCACAGATGAAGGGTTATATGGAATCTTAGCCACTTTGCAATTCTTATAACCAAATTTCTCAATTAGACTTACAGTATAATGAGATTGCAATATGGTTATGCCACTAGTTGAACGAGTCAACTTAAGGCCAAGAATCACACTAGCTACTCCCATATCCTTCATCTCAAACTTACTTTTCAAGAATTCCTTAGTAGTATTAATTATCCTCATATCCGTTCCAAACAACATAATATCATCGACATACAGACATAAGACAATACTACTATCACCAATACTCTTGCTATAAACACACTTATCAAACTCATTAGTAACAAAGCCAAACGATGAGACAATTTTATCAAATTTCTCATGCCACTGCTTAGGGGCTTGTTTGAGTCCATACAAGGACTTAACAAGTTTACAAACCTTTCTTTCATTGCCAGAGGCCTCAAAACCTTCAGGTTGATCCATATAAATTTCTTCCTCTAGATCGCCATGCAAGAAAGCGGTCTTAACATCCATCTGATGGATAGGAAGATCATATACAGAGGCCAATGCGATAAGCATTCGGATTGTAGTCATTCTAGCAACTGGCGAATAGGTATCAAAATAGTCTATTCCCTCCATTTGTTTGAATCCCTTAGCCACTAACCTAGCCTTAAACTTGTCAACGGTTCCATCCGCTTTCAGTTTCCTTTTGAAGACCCACTTACATCCTATCGTGCTACAACCAGGAGGGAGATCGACCAATTCCCATGTCCCATTAGAGACAATAGAATCCATCTCACTCTTAACAGCATCCTTCCACTGCTTGGCATCAGAAGTAGCCATAGCAGCTTTGAAGGTTAGAGGATCACCCTCGACATTGTAAGTGATGAAGTCACTTCCAAAGTCCTTGGTGGTCCTTGCCCGTTTGCTCCTTCTTGGTTCAGTCTCATCGTCAGAATGAGTTGCACTGGAATCAACCCCCACATTTGTCAGCTCCTCTACTTGAGCAGGAATGGAATTAGGGGTGGGGTTAGATTCCTTAGGAAGTCCATCCTTCATAGGAAACACATCCTCAAAAAATGTTGCATCACGTAACTCAACTATAGAGTTCACATCTATGCCAGAAATTTCAGATTTGATAATAAGAAATCTCAATGCATAACTTGTTTCAGAATAACCTATAAAGATAGCATCAACAGATTTAGGTCCAAGCTTTTTCCTTTTGTGTGCGGGTACAAGTACCTTTGCAAGGCACCCCCACACTTTTAAGTGTTTTAAGCTAGCCTGTCGACCTCTCCAAAGTTCAAACGGACTTTCATTTCTATGTTTAGGAGGGACTCTATTCAGAATATGGCAAGCCGTATTCAAAGCCTCTCCCCACATATATTTGGGCAGTTCAGAACTTATGAGTAAACTGTTAATCATATCAGTAAGGGTTCTATTCTTACGTTCAGCAACACCATTTGATTGAGGGGTGTAGGGAGGAGTCTCTTCATGTACTATTCCGTTTTCTTGGCAATAATACATGAAGGGGTTAGACTCATATTCACCTCCTCTATCAGACCTTAACCGTTTATGTTTCTTGCCGGTTTGTGTTTCTGCTTCATTCTTAAATATAATGAATTTATCTAATGCTTCATCCTTAGAACTAAGCAAATAGACATAACAGTATTTACTAGCATCATCAATAAAGGTGAGAAAGTATTTCTTTTTGTCTTTGGTCAACACGCCATTAAATTCACAAATATCAGTATGAACTAAATCTAGAATTTCAGAATTTCTCACAACCGACTTAAACGGTCCTTTTGTAGATTTAGCTTCAACACATACATGACACTTAGAATTCTTATCAATAGCATGTTTAGGAATAATATCTAAATTCATCATTCTTTTCACAGAATCATAGTTAATATGTCCTAAACGACCATGCCAAACATTTGAAGATTCAATGGAATAAGAAACAGGATAATCAATAGAACTAAAATTATTGTGCGAACAAACATCACTTTCAACTCTAATTTTAAATAAACCATCCGAGGAATAACCTTTCCCCACAAAACTACCAGAATCCAAAATTATGACCTTATTACATTTAAACGAAATTTCAAATCCTTCTCTAACTAGACTAGAACCACTAATAATGTTGCGACGAATATCAGGAACGTGATACACTCGATGCAAGGTAAGAATGCGCCCATTAGGAAACTTCAGGTCCACGTGTCTAGTCCCAAGCACCTTTGCAGCACTAGAGTTCCCCATCGTCACTGATCTACCACGCTCAGGCTGGTAAGACACAAATAGCAATTTATCAGCACAAACGTGCACATTTGCCCCAGTGTCAACTAGCCACTCGTTGGGTTCATAGACAGTAAAGATTTCAGGATAAGAAGTTACATACTTTGTAACATTGCGGGTCGAGCGTCAACTCCAGGTGCGTCAGAGTCAGGATCATCATAATCCTTCGGACCCAACACCATGTTGACAGCAGGATGGTCATCAGCAGAGCCTTGTGGTCCTTTTCCTTTCTTGGACGGGCAGTCCCTAGAAAAGTGTCCACCTTCTCCACAATTCCAGCAGTTCTGTTTTGTTTTTGGCTTTCTAAAGTTATTTTTCATAACTTTAAGTTTATCATGATTTTCTTTATCCTTAGAGTGAGTTTTCACACCTTTTCCTTTAAACTTGCTTTTACCGGTTACCATATTAGCAGCAGCCTCCACAGGTACGCTAGGTTGGTTACCATTATGCACCTCCTGAATCGCAATTGCATTCATCAACTCATTGAGTGTCAAGCTTCCGGTACGATGCTTGAGGGTCATACCGAATTCCCCCCAAGATCGAGGAAACTTCTCAATTATAGCCATGACAGCGAACTTATCAGGAAGTCCCATGTCAGCATCCTTGAGTGATTGCAAAATGATTTGGAGTTCGTGCACTTGATCGGTAACCGACTTTCCCTCACTCATGTGATAATTCAGGAAATTTCCCACTTGGTACTTTTCCACACCGGAGTCATCGGTGCTGTACTTCTTGGAAAGTGATTCCCACAGTGACGCAGCAGTGAGAGGAGCAGAGAATTAAACATCAAAGAGTGCATTCGACAAAGCTGACAGAATGCATCCTCGAACAACATCATCCTGCTCCTTCCACAGTTTAACAGCGGCCACACTAACTGGATCATCACCATTCAAAGTGGGACATTTGGATGTCAGCATACCAGACATGCCCTTAATTGACAGCCAGATCTTCATGCGTTCAGACCAACGCTTGAAGTTTTTGCCACCGAACTTCTCCGGAAGATCGGAGGTGTCAACTAGGGACTTAAAGGGAGAGCTAGAGGAACCACCAGACATGATCAAATAAAAATATTTTCTCTTAGACTGTTGGAAATTAAATTATAGCACCACAGATTAAACAGACAATTTAATTAACAGTAGGGATTTATTGATCAAGTCAAGAACGTACCAATAAGCCAATAGCAAAACCGAAAGCAATGGAACAGGATCAGGAAAACAAACAGAAACAATAAAAAAAATGATTAGAAAACTTATCGTGATTTGATCGAGTCGCCTTAGGAAGACTGTCCTAAGAGAAAATATTGCCCCCAATTGGTGCAACTCAGGTACAGGCAAATTTCTCCGAGGATAAAACGATCACGGATTACGTACCACAAAGCAGCACACAGGTATGTAATCACCGGCGGTCCTATCTCAGTCGCCTTGAATCTCACGAACGAATCTCTATGAACGGGGAGTAATCGAATAGTGAAAGAAAGCAAGAGAATAGTGTTTCTCTTCAATCTCACGTACTATTCATGGCTGGAGGAGAAGGACATTAAATACATGTGGTAATTTTAGGGTTTTATCACAGCAATTCGGCCCAGGAAGTTGCTAAGCCCGTCACGAGCGCGGCCGCTCTGGAAGCCTGCGCGACCGCGCTAGTCGACAGTAACTTATGGTGAGATCTCGTCTCACCAGCGCGGCCGCTCTAAGCCTCAGCGCGGTCGCCCTCCTTGGCAGAAGTTGCGACGTGATTTTGCCCTTTCCGAAGTTCAGTTCAAGCCCCAAGGTCATATGCTATGAACTTCATACCACATATATATCAAAATTCCAACACCCACATCATATCATATCGCATTAAATTTTAAAATATCTTAGACTATTCGAGCCTCGCCCTTTTTTCTAGGTATAAAACCTAAATTAGTTAAAGAGTGTTGAACACTCTTTAACTTAGATTAAAATGTCATCGTATAAAACCTTAGAATAAAGTAGAACCTTTTAGCTACACAATAACTGAGATATTTCAAAAATTCTTTTAGTTCACAACAATATTTAAAGTACTTCTAATATTCCATTTTGATCAACTAGGGTATCATTGTGTAGCTAAAAGGTTCTACTTTAATCTAAGTTAAAGAGTGTTCAAGTTGGTTCTTGTTTGATTTGGTTTCCAAGCCTTTAAAACAGCTTCAGTGACTACAGGGGAGGGCACGACTCGTGCCCTTTTACACCCCACCAGAACCTAGCGTCCCCAGCTTGGTCACGACTTAGGCATATTCCAGGGGACGAATCGTGCCTGACTCGTGCCCCTGAGCACGAGTCGTGCCTGATGCCCAGAATTCAGCAATTCCCTTTTTAACATCAGCAACCCAAAAATCACTTGATCCAACTATTTTGCTCTTTTTTCACAGCCATAAATTGCATACTAAACATAACCAAAATCATTACCAAACCATTCCAAACCTTTTTCATTGTATTTCAAAACTAACAATTTTCAATTTAACACTAAACTTGATTCCAATTTAACATGCAACCCTTCTATTAACATGAATAACATAACATCATCTCTAACCATACTCTTTCTACACCAACAACAACCCCAAAGCCACTTACCAATTCCAAGCTTCCTTGTTCAAAGAAATAGTTCAAATTACCCTACAACCATGTAATAACCACAATACCAACAATTATCATCCAAATGAACAAGTTTTGGAAGGAAGGCATAACAACTTACCGAATTTTGCGAAATAAAAATATTTATTTTCTTGGCTCTACTCGATCCCCTCGTCGCCACGAACAATAATCTCCGATCAGACTTGGAAACGGAGAATTATTAAGCTTGGAATAATTTTAGAAGGTAAGGGTTAGGGTTTGATTTCCATAGATTTTGAGGTGAAATTCTTACTGAGGAAGAAGATACAAATGATTTCTAATTTCTATTTCAAAGGATAATTACTAAATTTACACTTTAGCTCCTCCCATCTTAACCAAATGAACTATTAACCTTAACTATCCTTTCTAACACCAAAGAACCTCCACCAAATGAAACTCTTTCCTTCTATTTTAATATTATACATTATTTAAAATACTCACAACTAAGCACCTCAAAGTTAACAATTTAATACTAACATTCCAAGAGTTATCAATTTACTACACTCCCTTAATTTTCCTTATTAAAACATTAAAGCAATATTATATACATTATTATCATTTTACTCTCTTATATACTTCATAAAAGTTATAATTATCACATAATGGACACAACAATATGCAAAACATTTTAAAAGAAAGAAACGCACACCCTCTTAATGAGTTCAAACATATATTAAATGATACCTAGTATTCGGGTCGTGACATTCACTCCCCCTAAAAGAAAATTCGACCCGAATTTTAACTCACTTACCACGAATGTCAAACAACCAAGGGTATTTTCGCTCCATCTCTTCCCTGAGCTCCCAAGTAGACTCTTCCACGTCATGATTTCTCCAAACTACTCTCACGAGAGGAATACTCTTATTTCTCAACTCTTGCACCTTGGTATCCATAATTCGAATCGGCTTTTCCACGTATGACATATCCGGTTCCATATCATCGGGAATCCTCGGTAACACGTGAGAAGGATCATAAACATACTTCTGCAACATTGAAACATGAAATGCACTATGCATCTTCCCAATTGATGAAGGTAAAGCAAGACGATATGCCTAATTCCCTACTCTTTCTAAAATCTTAAAAGGCCCAACAAATCTCGGATCTAATTTACCCTTCTTGCCATACCTCCTTATTCCCACCTTTGGCGAAACCCGTAAAAATAATAAGTCACCTACTTGAAACTCAAGGTCTCTCCTTCTATGATCCGCATAACTTTTATATCTGCTCTGAGCTGTCTTCAATCGTTCCTGAATCATTTTAACTTTCTCAAATGAATCCCGAACCATATCAAGACCCAAAATTTTAGCTTCCCCCACTTCATCCCAACAAATCGGAGATCTACACTTCCTCCCGTACAATGCTTCATAAGGTGCCATCTCAATACATGATTGATAACTATTATTATAGGAAAACTCAACAAGAGCCAAATGACTGTCCCAAGAATCTGAGAAATCAACCGCACAAGCTCGCAACATGTCTTCTAGAATTTGAATTGTCCTCTTGGATTGGCCATCAGTCTGAGGATGGAAGGCTGTACTGAATCTCAACTCTGACCCCAAAGCTTTTTGTAATGCTTGCCAAAATCTAAAAGTAAATCTAGGATCCCGATCTGATACAATGCTAACCGACACCCCATGTAACCTGACTATTTCCTGAATATACAACTTCGCAAGTCTCTCCATCGAATAGCTAATGTCAATAGATAATAAGTGAGCGGACTTCGTCAATCTATCCACAATCACCCACACGGCATCATGCTTCCGACTAGTACGAGGTAATCCCGTAACAAAATCCATGGTGATATGCTCCCACTTCCATTCCGGAATCTCTAACGATTGAAGCAGCCCGGCGGGCCTTTGATGTTCTGCTTTCACTTGCTGACACGTCAAACATTTTGAAACATAATCCGCTACTTCTCTTTTCATGTTATTCCACCAAAAGTGTTGCTTCAAATTGTGATACATCTTCGTACTCCTGGGATGAATGGTATACTTGGACCTATGGCTTTCATCAAGAACTCGATGCTTTAACCCCTTAAGATTCAGAACACACAATCGACATTTAAATGTCAATCCTCCATCAGAACCGAGAGAAAACTCCTTAAACTTCCCATTCACCATCTTATCTAAAATCTTCTTTAACTCTAAATCCTCCTTTTGAACTTCCTTTATTTGTTGAATCAAACTTGGTGAAGCACAAATATTTGCAAAAATAGCCCCATGTCTTGATTCTCTGGGACACCAATCTCTAGCATCCTCCAACATTTTCCATTCTCGAAGCATCAATGAAGCCACATAAGACTTTCTACTTATAGCATCCGCCGCCACATTTGCTTTACCCGGGTGATAAGAAATAGTGCAGTCCTAATCCTTCAAAAGTTCCATCCATCTACGTTGCCGGTTGTTCAACTCTTTTTGAAGAAAAGATATTTAAAGCTTTTGTGATCCGTGAAAATTTCAAACTTGGCTCCGTACAAATAATGTTTCCATTTATGCAATGCAAAAACTATAGCTGCAAGCTCCATATCATGCGTCCGATAATTCTGTTCACACGAAGTCAACTTCCTCGAGGCATAAGCAATAACCTTCCCATTTTGCATTAACACACATCCCAAGCCTTCTTTCGAAGCGTCACAGTAAATAACCAATCCATCATTACCATTTGGCAATACAAGGACAGGTGCGGAGGTTAATCTCTTCTTCAACTCCTCAAAACTATCTTGACACTTTTCATTCCACACAAACGGTACATTCTTCCGAGTCAACTGGGTCAATGGAGTAGCAATTTTCGAAAACCCTTTTATGAATCTTCTATAGTTATCGGCCAACCCTAGAAAACTTCGAATCTCAGTAACTGATTCCGGCCTTTTCCAACTAACCACGGCTTCAATCTTGGAAGGATCAACTGAAATTCTGCCCTTTGAAACCACATGACCTAGGAATGACACTTCTTCAAGCCAAAAAGCACACTTACTGAATTTAGCAAACAACTGCTTCTCCCGAAGTACCGTTAAAACCATTCTCAAGTGTTGTTCATGCTCCTCCCGAGATTTAGAATAGACGAGAATGTCATCAATAAACACAACAACAAAAGTATCGAGATAAGGTTTAAAAACTCGATTCATCAAGTCCATAAAAACAGCAGGAGCATTCGTTAAACCAAAAGGCATGACAAGAAACTTGAAGTGACCATACCTAGTGCGAAAAGCTGTCTTGGAAACATCCTCAGGACGAACCTTTAGCTGATGATACCCGCTTCTCAAGTCAAGCTTGGAAAAGACTGTCGCACCTTGCAATTGATCTAATAAATCATCAATATGAGGTAAAGGGTATTTGTTCTTTACCGTCACTTGGTTCAACTGCCGGCAGTCAATACAAAGCCGCAGAGATCCATCTTTCTTTCTAACAAACAGTACCGGAGCTCCCCACGGTGAGACACTCGGTCGGATGAATCCCCGATCAAGCAACTCCTGTAACTGAGCTTTTAACTCTTTCAATTCAGCTGGGGTCATACGATAGGGTGCTCCGGATATCGGAGCTGTACCCGGAAGCAATTCAATCCCAAACTCTATCTCTATATCCAGAGGCATCACATACTCGGAAGAGAAAACATCCGGAAACTCCTTAACTATTGGTACATCCGCAAATTCAGGTAACACTTTAGTAGTATCTAAGACACTAGCCAAGAATCCCGTACAACCCCGATGTAACAACTTTCTTGCTTTTACATAGGAAATGACACGAATAGTCCCAATCGAAGGAATAGCCTCAAATACAAACTTAGGCATATTCGGGACTGAAAAGGTAACAACCTTCTTATGACAATCAACTAAAGAATGGTATGTGCTTAACAAATCCATACCCAAAATAACATCAAAATCATGTATAGGTAACACTACCAACTCAGCAGGTAATGCATGATCGCAAATATACACATCACAGGCACGTAACACTTTGTCAGTTACTAAACACTCTCCAATCGGAGTTGACACTTCTAGCACATAAGGCATAAAGTCCACAGAAATAGATAATTTCGATGGAAAATGCATGGACACATACGAATGAGATGAACCGGGGTCTATTAGTGCACGTGCTCTCATATTTGCGATAGAAATAATACCTCCGATGACATTGGAGGAATCTGCCACTTGTTGTTGATTCACCGCAAAGACCTGACCCTGAACCTTAGGCCTTCCTGAAGAATCTCGTTTCTGCCCCTGAGAAGGTCCGACTCCACTTCTGGATGGTTGTTTCTTTGCTTTTGGACAATCCTTCTGAAAATGTCCCAATTGGCCGCAATTCAAACACTTACCTTGCTTCTTCCAACAGTTTTCCTCGATATGCCCCTCTTTTTGACAATAACCACAAACTTTCTTTGGTACATTTCCCGAAGTAAAACCTTGTCTTCGAACACTAGATTGACCTTGCGGTTTCCCTCTAAATTGTGATGTCGATCCTTGCCCTCCTCGACTATCTCAACCTGGTGGGTGGGATCTATTTTGTCCTCCTTGCCTTCCTGTACCTATTACTTCCGTTTTCCGCTTATGTTCTTCAATGTCATGCTTCACATGGTACGCACGATCCACGGCATCTTGAAAATTTTGAAATTTATGGGATACTAATTGAGTACGGATCACCGTCTTCAAGCCTCTTATGAACCTCATTGCCTTCTTCTCTTCAGTTGCCACTAAATGAGTGCAATACCTCGCTAATTCAGTATACTTGGCCACATACTGTGCAACTGTCAATACATTCTGCTCCAGGTTAAGAAATTCAATCTCTTTCTTGTCTTGATCTACCGTCGGAATGAAGTGCTCCTTAAATTTTCTTAAGAAATTCTCCCAAGTATAAGGTACATGAGTATCATCCCAACATGCTTTTAAGGTTCTCCACCAATGCTCCGCCATGCCTGAAAACTTATAAGCTGCAAATCTAACTCGTTCCTCATCCGTACATCTCAATACATCGAAGATTTTCTCCTTAGCTTCTATCCATCATTCAGCCTTTAACACATCTGGTTCACCCGCATACCCAATAGGTTTCAGTTTCAAAAACTGCTCCAATCCAACTCGTGGTGCTGCTTGTTCCCCTTGTTGTCTTTGGTCATTCATGGCCTTCATAGCCACTTCCAACATTCCTTGAAACATCTCTCACATTTCCCCTTGAACATTTCCCCGACCTAAAGGTCCGGTCGGATCACCCTCTTCTCCTGCCATAATGATTTAGTACCTGCAAAAGACATTTAACGTCACTCACTCAATCCACATTATCCCCCCCCTTAGGCCACGCAGCCACTCTAGACTTTCTAAACCTGGCTCTGATACCAACTGTCATGCCCCGAACCGGAGACCTACTTGGCCCCACGTTCAGAACATGCTCACAAGTCATCTTAATTTTAAAATTTTTGACATGACTCTTTTTAAAACTTTCCATAAAAAAACCTGTTAATGTAAAACTTAAACTCACAAACAAAACAACCTACAAAATATTTACAAACCACACACAAAGTTAATTTACAAACCATGGAACCTAGTTCCCAAACTTAGAGAATTTTACAAACATTACTATGTGGAAAAACTATATACAACCACAAGTCTAGGTTACTACCCAAGGTTTACATTTACATAATGTAACCAACTAAACCATACCTTGAACAAAATACACCCAACTCGTCGTCCTCACATGATCAACGCCTAGCCCCCGACTCTCCTCTATCTAAGGAAGCAATAAAAGGACAGGGTCAGAAAAATCTCAGCAAGTTATTATGTATGCAGCAATATGCTATGATATCACAATATGAGATCATATTACCACCAATTGCCATATATATGTATCACATTCTTATACACATATATAAAGATATACACATGAAAACATAAGTGAAATACTATAACATTGAGAAGGATACTGAGCCAAGGTTTAATCCTCAAAGGATATCACGATCCGAGCAGCATCATCCGCTGAAGAGACGGTTTCGGAACCCATAATAGTAACAACAATAAACAGGACTATGACACAAAGTCATATCCTAAATAGTGCGACTAAACTACTTCTTGAGCTAGTCCACTACTCCCAAACCATGGCCTATGGCTGGGAAAACAGGGAACCAGAGTACAGACTATAACAGACTCGGCTCGGTGCCATTATAGTCCCATAACACTTCCCAATTCAAGTACCATCTGGACTTGAATAAAAAGCACAGTACTAAATACTTGCTTAATCTCTCTGATGATTCCAAAGTAGGGAATCATACCCATATAACATATCACAATGATACAATTTATAACAAGTATCCAAACAGTAGCACTAAGGCTAAATAATCCTTGAATCATATAACTTAGGATTCCAAAGTCGGGAACCTAATCAAGCACATCGTAAAGATGGTACAATAATCAAAAGTGCAACACATATTGTCTACACTTTTATAACATTCAAAGATATAACACAAATATAACCATGTATATGAATGCACGTAAGGCACAATATATAACCAATCAGCCATACATGCTCAGTATACAATATTAAGTAACTTCTATCCAAGCCCAAGTTCAATTTACCAAGTTGGAGTTACTTTGGCTAAGGAACAATTCAAGGCTACGAAGCGATTTCACAAAAATATTTAAAGTACTTCTACTATTCCATTTTGATCAACTAGGGTATCATTGAGTAGCTAAAAGGTTCTACTTTAATCTAAGTTAAAAGGTGTTCAAGCTGGTTCTTGTTTGATTTGGTTTCCAAGCCTTGAAAACAGCTTCAGTGACTACAGGGGAGGGCACGACTCGTGCCCCAGGGCACAACTCGTGCCCTTTTACACCCCACCAGAACCTAGCATCCCCAGCTTGGTCACGACATAGGCATATCCCAAGGGACGACTCGTGCCCGACTCATGCCCCTGAGCACGAGTCGTGCCTGATGCACAAATTCAGCAATTCCCTTTTTAACATCAGCAACCCAAAAATCACTTGATCCAACTATTTTGCTCTGTTTTCACAGCCATAAATTGCATACTAAACAGAACCAAAATCATTACCAAACCATTCCAAACCTTTTTCATTGTATTTCAAAACTAACCATTTTCAATTTAACACTAAACTTGATTCCAATTTAACATGCAACCCTTCTATTAACATGAATAACATAACATCATCTCTAACCATACTCTTTCTACACCAACAACAACCCCAAAGCCACTTACCAATTCCAAGATTCCTTGTTCAAAGAAATTAGTTCAAATTACCCTACAACCATGTAATAACCACAATATCAACAATTATCATCCAAATGAACAAGTTTTGGAAGGAAGGCATAACAACTTACCAAATTTTGCGAAATAAAAATATTTATTTTCTTGGCTTTACTCGATCCCCTCGTCTCCACGAACAATAATCTCCGATCAGACTTGGAAATGGAGAATTATTAAGCTTGGAATAATTTTTAGAAGGTAAGGGTTAGGGTTTGCTTTCCATGGATTTTGAGGTGAAATTCTTACTGAGGAAGAAGATACAAACGATTTCTAATTTCTATTTCAAAGGATAATTACTAAATTTACACTTTAGCTCCTCCCATCTTAACCAAATGAACTATCAACCTTAACTATCCTTTCTAACACCAAAGCACCTCCACCAAATGAAACTCTTTCCTTCTATTTTAATATTATACATTATTTAAAATACTCACAACTAAGCACCTCAAAGTTAATAATTTAATACTAACATTCCAAGAGTTATCAATTTACTACACTCCCTTAATTTTCCTTATTAAAACATTAAAGCAATATTATATACATTATTATCATTTTACTCTCTTATATACTTCATAAAAGTTATAATTATCACATAATGGACACAACAATATGCAAAACATTTTAATAGAAAAAAACACACACCCTCTTAATGAGTTCAAACATATATTAAATGATACCTAGTATTCGGGTCGTGACAACTTAGTTCAGGAGTATGAACCTAAGTTGAGGTTTAGTTCAGGAGTATGAACCTAAGTTGAGGTTTAGTTCAGGAGTATGAACCTAAATGGGGACTTAGTTCAGGAGTATGAACCTAAGTTGAGGTTTAGTTCAGGAGTATGAACCTAAGTTGAGGTTTAGTTCAGGAGTATGAACCTAAATGGGGACTTAGTTCAGGAGTATGATCCTAAGTCGAGGTTCGGTTCAGGAGTATGAACCTAAATCAAGGTTTTGTACCTGAGGGAGACTATTTAAAGGCATTCTCACTGGGAAAGATTCGAGCTTACGATAACTACCGGGGAAAAGGGTGACCGTGTTGGTCAAGTGGCTGGACCTATGGTAGGCTACCTACGTATCCCGAATGGGAATCAAGCCTGGACGTAGTTCGGAAACTGCTGGGGATGGTCTTCTTTTTTGAGGGCGCACTATGTCGTGCTTCAATATCGTAGACTTGTTAGGTTACTGAGGACGTATTTTGTCGTGTTTCAACACCATAGACTTGCTAGGTTACTGGGGATGTTCTTCATCGTTGGCTTGCCGTGTAGGAGACGATTTTCATTGAAGGTTGCATCGAAGGCATGGGCTTTGGATGAAATAGGCGATCGCGATAAAATCAATTGAGGGATGGTGGATGATCTCGCGTGCGTATCGAGGGAGAAATGAAGGATTATCCCATAAAACAAAAGTGGGTATGGAGAATTATCTCACAGAACAACAGCGAGCATGGAGAACTATCTCACAAAATGAAGGTAGGTCCTTCGGGTTGTACTAATGCACGAAGGGTGATTGACCTAATAAGGACTATTCTGGAGGTATTTTGACTTGAAGGAGAAGTTTGGTTGAGTCAGCATCTTGCTGGTGATCATCGACCTTGTAGAAGTTGTTGAACTTGTATTCACCTTGGGACTTCTCGCTGTGGAAGGCTTTGGGTTTGAAAAATGCAAGAACCAGGTTTGAAATGAGAGGGTCCTTATTAAAAAGTCATCTAACACTTGGTAAGAGGGAAACCAAAGGAAATGTGTTAATTTGGTAAAGAGTGACTCAAAGGCACTCTGGTCAAGTTGGCAATATTAACACCGTGACGTGTTGAGAAGCATTTTGCTAGTGGCGATGGTTCTAGAGGTGATGGTAAAGACTTCGACGGTCATTTTCACCAAACTATAGACATTGGAGGCTGTCTTCATCCATTTGTGGACGTTGGAGGTCGTCTTTACCAAGATGCAGACGTCAGAGCTTGTCTTTTGCCAAGCTGTAGACATGGGGGCTATCTTTGCCAAACTGTAGACATTGGGGGATGTCTTCACAGACTTGAGGCATTTTGAGATGAATCTGATGTAGGTCTGGGGCCAAGATGATGTTTTGACTTGAGGTATCTGAATCAGGCTGGTGTTCATATGAGGTATTTGAAACAAAAATGGTGCTGTCTTGTGGTGCCTGGGCACAAGCTGACGTGGGTTAGAGGTTTTCTAGTCATGGTGATGTGGAGATGAAGGTCTTGCTAGTCATTAGAATTACACTTTGGTGGAGACCATCCTTGCTGCGGAGAGGCTTCGAGTAGTTATAGAAAACTGGTCTTTCGTGCTTGAATCGCTTCATTTGTTAGTAGAGGGACAAATGCAAATATGACATTTATGGTGAATGCATGCATAGAACCAAAATGATTCACAATCTCTTAGGATCATTTCTATTGATTCATGTTTTGTGCATGCTATATGAGCCCTGGGAGATTTTTGTGGGGATGCATGGTCGTGAGAGGGTTTGTATGTGTTGTGGACTGTTTGGGACAAGCTTTAAGCAGGTGGGGTGATATCCTTTGGTCATGGACTGAATTGCATGTCATTGATGAGGTCTTGTTGTAGGTCAGCAGTATCATGCGGACCTCAATTATGATCTTGGGATGAAGTTGGATTTGAACCCTGGGTCTCGATTGAATTTCTTTTCAGTCTCGGACATTTGAAGCTGATGCTGAAAGGCTCTAGAATCAAAGTATGTTGATATGAATGAACCCTCTTTCGCTTGGGTTAGTTGTGACTTGACATAAATTTGGAGAATGACTTGGCGAAATGCTGATATGAGGAGATCCCCAGTTCTCAACCTCTGATGATGCAGGGAGTTGCCATATACCAAGTTCTAAAGCTGACACTCCAAGATAGTTGTTGAGGTGACTAGACCTTTCTTCTGAAGATAGGTGTGACTTGACAAAGCCCCATTCCGAGGAAACAACATGGCGAAAGCCACAGAAGCTTTCTCTGAATGATTTGATGAACCCCCATGTTCGACAAAGCATCACGGCAGAGGTCCAATTAATGGTTTGGCTGTAAAACTGACATACTGATGAAGTATCGAGCCGATCGATCAACGTGAGAGACCTCGAGGTGAAGTTGATGTAACCCCATCTTTTGATAACAACTATGCAATTAGAATCCTTGAGGTGAAATTGACAACCACTATGCAAATAGAATCCTCCCTTCGAAGGGTGTCTTCCATATGGGAACTGTTAGCCATAGTGGCACTTGGCTTTCTCATGGCTTCAATCAAATTCATCCTATGGTTTTTCCTAGGGAATGGATTGTTGACTGTATTGGGCCTTTGGGGTATCTCAAACTCACCCTTTTTGATCAGTTCTCACATTGCCCTTTTTCAGGAGCATGCAATTATTAGTAACGTGCCCATGATACATAGTGGAAATCACATTACTTAGTTGTGTCCAAAGGGACATTGGGATCCATGGGCTATTAGTTGTCCAAAGGTCTGATCAGACCTTCCTTCACAAGTCCCTGAAAGACTTCGCTCAGAGGCATTCCGAAATCTTCAAGCTTAAGACTCCGTGACTTGGGCACATCACCTTTCCTTGGCACAAAAAGAGTGGCATTGTTGCAATCCTGGCCCGCATAGTTAATTGTTTCCTTGCCTTTTGGGCAGGACAGGAGCTGGATTAGAGGCAGAAGCTTGGTACCGATAAGTAGGAGTAGCGGCTTTCTGTTGGTCACATTTTAGCCCCAGAACTGACCATTGCACGCAGATCTGGATAGGGGAAGTTACTGAGGGACGTTCCCAAACGAGGCTTCCAAGCATGACCGAAAGATGTCCAGTTGTTCTTCATTAGAAGGAGGGCTGGTCATTTCACTCAACTTAAGGTTCCAACATTTGTAAAAAATCACCGATGTTCTCCTCAGGGCGTTGCATAGTTGTTTGCAAGTCTACCCAATTTGTCTCCCATTTCAGGTTGGCTTTGTACTTTTCGGTGAAGGCATTGGTGATCTGTTCCCAAGTGGCCCTGGACTCGGGTTTCAATCGAAAAAACCACTTTAGAGCCCCTAGTTTTATGGAGAGACTGAAGTAGTCAGCCAACTGCTGGTTTGTGCATCCTTTGGCTTTGTAGGTGTCAAGGTGGATCTTGGGACAGGCAGTTCCATCAAACAGTTCCAGGTTAGGCATCATGAACTTGTGCGGTAAAGGCATAATGGAATCGGGATCTGTGGGCCGGAGGGCGGCCTTCTTTCCTGTCAGCTCGGCGACCTGCGCTTTCATTTCCTTATGCTATTCCATGAACCAAAGCCAGATGAGGGTCCGATGGTGGAACCTGAGTGTTCAAGCCGGTGATCGTGCTGGAGAGAGGGGTTACCATTGGCGGTACACTGGTGGAAAGGATGGCAGGGCATGGGGCATACGTGTAAACCCGCACTTGGCCTAAATTATCCTGGGAGTGTAAGTAGGAGCCTGAGCATAATGATAGAATCCATTGGCCTGTTGCTGATTCCCAATGGGCAAGGAGGGTGGTGGCAGACCAGAAGTGGCCGGGTAGCTCAGGTTCCCGGGGTGAGACTTATAAAGGGAAACTTAAATGTGGGTCGTGGCCCTTGGTTGTTGAACTGCATGCCTGGCTGAGGCGATGGTGTATAATCGGGAGGATACTGTGGTCCCAGTGATTCTGATAAGACGGGGATGGGGGCTTGCTGGCCTATTGGGCCTTGAGTGAGGAATGGGTTTGTGGAGGCTGGAGAGGCGCTGGGAGCTGCCAAACCTGTACTGTTCTGAGGAGGAATACCTGACTGGTGTCCTAAACCAAACTGTGGTGGCGGCATTCAGGCTATTCTTGCGGCACCACTGACTGTTCTTTGTGAAGGCCCAAACCGATCTGTACCGCTGCATCGCGGAGGGATCCCAACTTGCTGCGGTATTCCAAGGTGTCTCCAACCATGAGAGGATATTTCATACTGACTTTATCCCCACTGAGGGACGACAAACTGGCTTGTCCCGTCGGACTATACGGGGCCCTTGTGGGTGAGCTAGGGACCCATAGATTGAGGAGCGAGGGCTGCAGTGGTGGCATCCTGGTGTAGTCTGGGTGACTGAGATTGGGATTAAGGATTTGCTGTCCCGTTGAGGCGGTCATGAAGGGATCTTGTGAGACTTGTGCGGTGCCGGGGGCTGGTTGTCTTGAACTGGGTTGCTGTCGAGACGTCCTAAACTGCTGGGGTGGAGAAGTTCCGAACTGATCCATAGTTGACTGTCGTCCCAAACCCAACTGAGAATTCATACCAAGCTAATGTAACTGAGAAGCCCCTGACTGATCTGTACCGCACTGCTGAGGTATACCAAACTGCCGCGACATACCGACCTGACCCCGTCTGCGTTGAGGCACACCATACTGGACCAAATCAGACTGAAGTCAATTTGTTCCCCCCAAACGACTGTCCCAGACCAAACTGTGAATGTATACCAGACTGAGGTTGAGAGGATGGCTGATTCATAGGCTGAGAAGATTGTGGCCCGATGGAGGTTCCATGTGAGGAAGGTGGTGGCATTCAGCGGTAGTCTGTCTGGCCAAGATATGGATGGGGATCCTCTTCCTCTTCTACCGTGAAAGTCCCATCGGGGTTGAGGGCAATTGTCAAACCAAAATTCCTAACACCTTCCCAAAAATGAACATCGAAACCTCATTCTGATTGGCACAAGGAGTTTTATGGACTCGGATTCCAATATTAGCTATAGAAATATGATGAATCTCTGGTTCTGGTTAAAATTCTATCTTCATCCTTGGACATCAAAGAACTGCACTTGACAAGCCCATGACCAACATGGCGATCAAATCTCACTTTGCTTGGCAAAGCCTTGACCTGAAGAGATGTGTTGGCGAAGTCTTGATTTTGAAGAAGTGACTTGGGAAAGCCTCAGTCTCATGATTATGAATCTGACACAATTAGTGAGGCTTCAACCTGGTAGACATTGCAGACTGATTGTGAAATGAGTCTAAACAAAGACCCATGAAGAACCAACGTGGACCTGGCGTGAACAGAGAAGCCCCATTCTAAAGAAATGACTTGACAAAAGTCCCACCTTAAAGAGTCCAGTGCAGCTCTAATGCAAATTGAATTGTCATGTAGCAAAAGAGGCAACCCATCCTTCTATATTTACTTTATTATTTTCTTTAGTCAATTAGTTAACCGGAAGAAAATGTAAAAGAAAGAAAATTTAAAAATGTATACCTACAAGGGGAATATTTTCAAAGAGTGGGGACGAATTCCCGATTTGTATTATTTGATGGCCTCATTTGATGGAAGGCACAAAAGAACTCGCTTTGGGTTTGACTCTTTTGAGAGAGCATAAGTGTAGAAAGGTTTGTAAAAGTGTATGGAAGAATTCCCGATACGTTCCCCTTAATATAAGGAGCTCAGGTCGCCGTAGTTCGGGCTGAACTGTGTTTAGCTTTGGGAAAGGGCATGAATATTTTGTGGTCCCTTTGGTGAAAAGGCTCGGATTTGGAGGTTGGATGACGAGGCATGGGCCTTGAGGTGATTCCTTGACAAGTCATTTTCGATAGTTATTTCAGCGATTCCATTGCTTCTTGATCGTCGTCTATTATAGGGGGAGAAAGATTTTGAATGCATCTTAAGGGCTTACGATATGTTTTTGACGTTGCTTTAACTGCATCCCTTGTTGTCGACAACTTTCGTTCTTCGGGTTTTAACTTTTCCCATCTGTCAAGCTTCTGATTGGCGGTGGTGGATCCTTGGCCTCATCATTCATTTTTTTTTTTGAATTTCTTGCTTGAACTTTTCTCTCTCTTTTTTTTTTTAATTTTTTAAGCTCCTGCTTGGGCTTTTTCTCTCTTTTTTTTTTGAAGCTCCTGAGGGCGCAGGCAAGGCCCGACTTGAACTTTCTTGATGCATGTGAGGGCGAAGGCAAGCCCCTAGGTTGTTGTCGACATGGGGTCAATCTTTTAATGCTGAATGACCTTTTGTTGTTCCTCAATGTTTTCGTTCTCGTAGACTTGGTCAAGATGATGGTGGGGACATGCTTTGAAAAGTGTATGGCTTGATGGAGGCCTTTGTGAGGTAAGGAAAGTGTATAGGGAGGGCATTAGTTGACTTTCTCACACCAATTAATTAAAATCTTAATCATTTCAAGAGATTATTTGTTGAGCAATGCGAGTGATCATTTAAAATAAAACCATTTCATTAAATGTAATGTAGGTGTGCAAATAATGTCTCGAGTCTAGCAAGAAAAGAAAAAAAAGACTCTTTTATAGAAAATTTAAGATTAACTACAATGTCCGAGGAGGACTTGATTGAACGAAGAAAGTACTAGAACCTATGAAGGTTGACTAAAAGACTGTTTTAATATTTTAATTTAATTTAAGGATGGGTAGCCCCTAGTCTAGCTACTCTTTGTTGTTGGACCACGCCTCTACCCTTCAGCATTGGAAGCAAATTCCTCATGAAGCTATGACAGATTATGCTCGCCTTTGGTAACTTCAGGAATTCCTTGCTTACCGGCCCTGACGGTTGCCTTATTTGCCATCAGATTATTATCATCCCATTTCCCCTTGGCATCATTTTTGAACTTATCGGAGGGCGGGAGTTCAAAGCATTTCACCAAATCCGGCTTTGCCACGGTCACGTGCTTGTTGCAGTCAAACCAGCCATTCTCAACATTTGTTGCGATTAAATCATCTAGCTTGCTAAAGTAAAAGTCAAAGTCTATTGAGTTCACAGAGCTTGAGTCATAAAACTCAATCATGTTTACACTCGTGTTGTTTGGGAAATGATCATTGGCAGTGTTGAGATCACTGAGGCACTCGAGTTTGCCCTTCTTAATTAACCCCCAAATTGCCTTTCTCAAAGCTGTGCAGTTGTCGGTTGTATGACCGTGATACTGGTGGAAAGCACAGTGCTTAGTAGTGTCCAAAGGGATTTTGGGGTCCTTGGGCTGATAGTTTCTTATGGGTTCGAGGAGACCTTGCTTTAGCAAGCTATTTAAAACATTGCTTAAGGGAACACCCAAATCCTCAGGATGTGGTTTCTCCTTTGGGGGGGGGGGAATAAACTCTTAGTGCTCTTTGATTCGAGCTTTGGTTATTGACTTGGTCACCATTCTGAACAGAGTTTACCGGTTTTGGTCCATTGGGGCGCTCAAGCTTGCCCGCTTCGATTAACCCTTGAACCGCTCTCTTCAAGGCTGTGCAGTCATCGGTCGTGTGGCCATAATGACTATGGAAGGTGCAGTGCTTACTCATGACGAGGGGTGCATTTGAGCTCCTTGGATGGTAGTCCCTGAGAGGCTCCAAAAAGGCCTTCCTTTACTAAAGCCTTGAAAATTAAGCCCATGGGTATCCCAAAATCATCAAAATGTTCTCGTTGCCTTAGAGGACTACCATTTCTTGGTTCCTTTTGGATGCCGTAAATTGTGCACAATGCCTTCTTTCCTTTACTGGATGTTGCAGCCGTGTTGGAAGGGTAAGGTTTATAGCAGTGAGACATGCTCAGACCAGTAGTGCTTCCCTGTGCACGAACCCTTTTGATGTAGCCCTCGATGTAAGCGTCGAGATTTGACTTTGTGTAAAACTCCTCTGTGTCAGATATACGAGATTGGTATGGTGAGATGGCTCGAGTCGAGCGATTTTCGATACTCTTGTTGCTAGGCTTTTCTTGTATTTTCTTAATTGGTTCTGCCAATATTCCTTCGAACGAGTCAATAGGAACACTAGGACTGCACAACCCCGCCACAAGATTGGCATTAGCAAATGAAACCACAGTAGGAAGTACTCTGGTGGGAGGAATGACAGTCTGAACATTAAAAGCGTGATCGTAACCCTCCTCATAAGTCAAACTTGAAGCACAAGAATGTGGATCGAAGGAGCGGGGGTGGTGAGACTTATAAGGGGCCTCATAAGGCTGGGCAGCTACCGAAGACGAGGATATATGGCTCGTAATGGCTGGATACCAGGGAGTAGTGAGTGTGGATCCAAAAGGCTGCTGAAGATATGAGGTTTGAGGCACCGTAAAAGTAGGACTAAACGTGTCTTGACCACATTGAGGAATGTGACTAGAAGATTAATGTGCATATTGTACTTGATGAGCAGGAGCAGCTTGCATAACAGTCGAGTGAAGAATTTGATGAGGACCGTGTGGCCTTGTCGGACATCCCAATTGGAGGGGCGGGGTAGAGCTTGGATGGTGTTGTGAATACGGTGAGCCTGATGAAGTGGTGATAAAAGCTTGATGGCCCATGTGAGCTTGCAGTATCACAGGGGCAAGTGGGCCTTGAAAATTGATGGAAGCAAGCTGACCCCGTCCGAACCGTGGAGCCTGAGAAGCGAACTGACCCAAAATGGCTTGCGGAGCCATGTCAAACTGCTGTGCTTGAGAAATTGCGAACTGACCCATTCCAAGCTGATGACCCGAACCAGACTGAGGTTGTGAAGTAGTAAACCGACCCGTTCCAAGCTGTGGGGTGAAAGCAAACTGATTCAATCCTGGTGGTGAGACCTGAGAGGCACCGGGGGCAGGTTGACCTAGATCGGACTGTTGAGGGGTACCAAGTTGTAGGGGCTGAGATGTACTGAACTGACCAATTCCAGACTGATGGCCCGAGTCAGACTGAGGTTTTGGAGTAGCAAACTGACCCATTCCAAGCTGCGAGGCGGAAACAAACTGATTGAAACCCAAATGTGAAAAATGAGAGGCACCGGGGGGAAGTTGACCAAGATCGAACTATTGAGGAGTATCGATATGATGAGGCTGAGAGACAGGCAGAGTTATAGGCCGGGGGAAGCTTGGTCCATTAGCAGTTCCACGCGAATGGGAGCCAGCCATTTGACGGTAGTCGGCATGCCCAGGAGGGTAAGTAGCTTCAATCTTCGCATCAACCGTAAAGGTTCCATAAGGGTTGCGATCAATTGCTAGTCCCTGGGTTCTAACACTTTCCAATAACTGACTGATCTGATCCTCTTGATGTTGTCTTATTTGTTCCAACATCTAATTCCACTGTTCGGCATTTTATGGATTTTCGGGGTGCGGAGTCGTACGTTCCCCACTGTTCTCCTCTGAGCTGGCCATTCTGAAACTCTGAGCTGAAGCGAAGGAAGAAACCGATGAAGTATCTGACTCCGGAATGACTGAGCTGAACAAACGATGACCCGGGATCTTGATCCAAACTTTGCTTACTATGGAAGGCACAAAAGGGTGTGGTTCAGACTCGGGAAAGCGAAACAGGTTGGATTTTGGGCTTAGGGCTCACACAACATGCGATTATTCATTTAAATTTACTTAAAACGTGTTTTATTAAAACCTAAGCGGTTGGAAAAGATTGCTCTTCTTTTTCGCCGACTAGTCTAAGTCCTGGATCAGTGGGTCCCATCACTACGCTACAGACCCTCAACCTGTAACCTCGAACAAGGGTTTCGTAGGGCAAGCAGGTCCCACCGACCGAAAAGAAAAACGATCCTAAAGTCTGGCGGGTAATCGAGTCTTAACGTGTATTCAATGTAAATTACGGGCAAAGCTGACGTCAAAGGTCAAGATCATGTCGAGGGGCTTGACGAAAAGTCGGCATGGCCTTGACTGATAAATGTCCATAATTGATCTTGACCCGTCGTCAGTTAGGTCGTAATTAGACATGGTCTAATCGTTAATCCTTGATGACTCAGTGTCATGCCGGGAGTCGGTGCATAAGTTGTGCAAGTCAAAGTCAAAGTCAAGGCGCTAGTCAAGATCTGGTCAAAGTTCATGACGGAAAATCGGCATGACCTCGACTGATTAGGGTCTCCGAAGGATATTGACTTGGCGTGTCGACTAGGGTTTGACCGACACGGTGTATACACGGACAGGGCATGACACGGACCAAACTAAAAACCAACCGAGTCTCGGACAAAGTGTGTCACGGACAAGTGCATGGTCAACACGAGGCTCCAAGGGATGTTTGGGTAGTCCCGTGCTCGCACCGAGAGGCATTGTAAGGCCAAACGGGCTGCTACTGGGATTTTCCCAGGTTAAGGACGTAGTGTGCAGTGTAAGGTCAAGTGTGCGTAGTGTACGGGCAGTCTAAATTATTTTTCTGAGTAAAATAGAAATTTTCACATGTGTCTTAAGAGCATGATGCATGCAAAAGATTTTGAAAATGATTTTTTTTTTGAAAATATTTTCGAAAATATTTTTGAAAGCAAGTAAGCACATAAGCACATAAAATTCAAACAGTTAAGGAAACGGGTCCGACAGTCAAAATTTTGATTTTTCCGGGACAGTCAAAACGATAAAAACGCGAAATGGGGGAAACACACACACAACAAAAGGTTTCAAGTGTTGGGACGGAAGTTTGACCCACAAAAGCTTTATTTATAGGATGGATTAGGGTTCCATCTTGTCCGCGCGGATAGGGATGAGGCCCTCCATTCTGTCCGTGCGGATTGGAATGAAGGCGTGCCTGATTTTGCAGAAAGCAGTTTTGGCTGTTTGTAATTAATTCAAATTGGTCAATTTCTTGGAAGCTACTCCTTCCAGCGAGATCCAATCCAAATTTGTTGTTCCCTTAAGTTCCTTCCTTGCTTAAATTGACTTGGAAAGTGACCCAAATGCCCTTAAATGTTTATTCGATGTGAAAACCGTCAATTTAGGCTGAAGGAATGTTGGTGGTTCAGATTGGGACACTTACAATATCTGATCCGAGATTATAGGGATTTCATACAATCCTACCACAATTATATCTCTCATCAACAACTATAAATACAACGCAACGTCAACCGTTCCAAGGTAATTGCTTTTTGGTTATTTGAGAATACATTGATCCATTTAACTTATGAGCTCTATATACACCGTACTTACTCTCACGCCCGAGGGTCTTCGTCGGAGACCATTCTGGCTAGTCGTGGGTTCTGTTTTCAGGTCAGAAGTCACGAGATTGATCTTGCAGCTGGACGGAGATTGATAACGACACTATTCTTGCAGCATCAGTTTGGTTCCATTGTCGGGAATTGTGCTTTTTTGACCTAGAAATTTCTTACAACCCATCATCATGGTGACTTCTGATGGTCATGTTCAGAGGCCTCGGACGAGCATAATGAGGGTATCACCAATACTAATACGAATCCTGGAAACCGCAATGTTAACATGCCTCCTCCTCCTCCTCCTCCGCCTTGACAGCACGTAAGGGCGACACGTTCGAACAACGTTGCTGATGGTAGAGGCCTGCCTGATAATAGGAGGGAGAAGAGACCTATGGTCGAGCAAGGGACACAGTCCCCTCCAAAGCGTCCACAAGCAGGGCGAATGGCTGCAGGCGACAGACCAGTTCCATCAACCAATCCCCTCAGTAGAAAGGAGGTGCTAGTGGAGCGGACTAGAATTCTATCAGAATTGATAGCGATGGAGGAGGAGCCTGAGCAGAATGACAGAAGGTCAGAAAGGGCAGCCCCCTCCCAGGTTTCTCATAGGTAGCCCGACGAAAGTGCTAGGTAGAACAGGAGTAACAGGAAGAGTTATGAGCGGTAGATCGTACCACACATTCGCACTCACATACCTGTTCCGCCTGACGACTTGCGTATTCATCTCAATAAGAACAGGGAGCAGGAAGCTGAGTCGGAGATGAGACGACAGAGGGAGGCTGAAAGAAATAGGCATAGGTTGCCTGCTGGAACAGAGAGATCGCAGTCCCACCGCTAGAGAAATGGGCACAGGTCCCCAGTCAGATCAGTTAGATCGCATTCTCACAGGAATAGAGATGGGCGCAGGTCGCCAGTCAGGGAAGATAGGCGCAGGTCACCAGTGAATTCAATAAGCACTATAAGAAAGTTGGTTATTTACGGAACTTATTTACGGCGGGTGACACGTGTCCGCCGTATGTAATACTTACATACGGCGAAAGACACGCGTCCGCCGTATATAACTAATATATACGGTGGTTATAGTATACCGCCGTATATATTAGTTATATACAGCGGACGCGAGGCGCCGTATATACTTTATATGCATACATTTGACGTCTACGTATCTGAGATTTTAGTTATATACGGCGGTGAACAAGTAGCCGCCGTAAATAGTACATCATATACGGCAGTAGACACGAAACCGCCGTAAATAACAACATTATATACGGCGGTGAGAACGGAGCCGCCGTAAATACCAACATTATATACGACGGTGTATATTATCCGCTGTAAATATTAATAAATACCGCGAAATGAATTTTCCATTCTCAGTTGGCGCAAAAACAAATCTCTCTCTCTCTCCCAAATTTCCCAAAAAATCCCAAAACCTTACCTAGGGCAATCGACGATTGACGGCGACAGGGTTGACGGCGACAGTGTTGACGACGACCGTTGAAGAACACAGCTCCGGCTCAGGTGAAGACCCAGCTCCGGTGAAGACCTTGCTCCTGTGAAGACGACGACCGGTGAAGAACGACGACCAAATAAGAAGCTAAGGAAGCTAGATCCGCCATTAGCAAGGTTAGTTTCAGTTTTAGCTAATTTTAGGGTTTTATTATTAGGTTTCAATGTGATGGGTGGGGTTATTTGTGATTGTAGTTGATTGTGTACATTCTAGATCCGCCAGTATAGTCATGGTATACTTGAAAGAATAATTGTTTGTACAAGCTATTTAATGGTTTTTTGAAACATATTAAGTTGAATGATTATTATTGGTGGATAAATTTTGTGTACTTATTATAGATGATTCTATGTAATATGAAACGGTAATAATAAGTGCAAGTAAATAGTTGGACTAATCAAAGAAAATATGGAAATAGTTTTCTAGATTGTTGATTTTGAGTTGTTGTAATAAAATTAGTTGTAAACGTTCATGAGAACTTGAATCTTACTTATTTTTGGATATAAACTAAATATCTCATGGATCATCATGTTGATTGAGATTATGTTTGAGTTATTTAGATCATAAGCGTAAACTAATCTAGTTTATTTTTAGATTGTTGATTAAAAAGTATTTATATATGCGTACAGGTTATCGAAGAGGAAGCTTGACGACACTCTTAAAGTGTTCAATACCATTCTATTCGGAAGGAGAGGAAAGGTGATTTAAGCTGTAACTCATTGTCTAAATTTGTGTTTTCTCATTCCCTTTTTATCGCATGTCATTGCTTCTACTAAATAACCATAACTGTCTTTGATGACTAAATATGTACTTCTTATTTGAGATGAATGACTACTGCTTTGCATATATGAGTGTTGCCTACGAAACTACTTGTTTGAGTGTTCTCCCTCTACTTGTTTGAGTGTTCTCCCTCTGCTTCTATATATACTGCTTTGCATATATGAGTGTTGCCTACGAAACTACTTTTTTGAGTGTTCTCCCTTTGCTTCTATATATATATATATATAGATTGAGAAAAAAGCTTAGGTATCTTGAATCAACACATTGTTTTTGAGAAAAAAGCTTAGGTATCTTGAATCAACTAATTTGTGTCTCTCAGTCTTATATATGGGTTGTATTTTAACGTTAAAAATATCAAGTCATATATGGACAAAAGTTGGATTGATTTGGGTAACCGGATTTCAAATGAGTATATGTCTGGGATTGACAACTTCCTCGATTTTGTATTCTCAAAAAAGTCTCTTGGTGCTAAAGAAATATATTGTCCTTGTAAAAATGCTCAAATCGTTGCCAAAAAGACCGTGCAACCGTGAAATCACATTGTATTGAAGTGGGATTTCAAACAGATTACAAGAATCGGACAAGGCATGGGGAAGAGTACATTTCGGCGTATAAGAATGATAATAATGATAGGACAACTGAAGATGGCATTGAAATTGAATTGGGCGTGCAAGATTGTATGAGGCGAATGGTACATGAAGGGATGGGTATGCCGGATAGTAACCAGCCAGGAATTGAAGAAAGCGTACAATCAGATGCAGCCACAGCAAAGTTTCTTAGACTTTTTAGAGATGCTGATCAAGGCTTTTGGGAAGGGTGTGATAAGTTTACAGTACTCTCATTTATTTTACCACTTATGCACTGGAAGGCTAATTATCGAGTGGCCGATAAGGGATTTACTTCTTTATTAAAAAAATTCATTAGGGCATTGCCTCAGTCAGCAAAAGTGCCAAATTCCTATCGTGAGGCGTACAAGATGAATGCAGATTTGGGTTTCAGTTATAAAGCATGGGACACGTACATTAATCATTGTATGTTGTTTCGAAATGAAACTAAAAAACTTACTAAATGTGAAATTTGTGGAGCCTCTAGATATAAGCAACAAGAAGAAGGGGGTAGCGGTGAAGGTGCAAAAACAAATGGCAAGAATAAACTTCCCAAGCAGGTAGCGATGAAGAAAGTATGGTATTTTCCCTTAAAGCCAAGGTTGCAAAGGTTGTATTGGTCATCTAAGACCGCGACACTCATGAGATGGCATGCCGAGAAAAGAATAGAAGATGGTGTTCTGAGGCATCCTGTAGACTCTCGTGCGTGGAAGGGATTCGATGAACGTTATCCATTATTTTCAAGTAAAAGTCGGAATGTTAGATTGGGATTAGCATCTGACGGATTTAATCCTTTCAGAACAATGACTGTATCTCACAGTACTTGGCCGGTTGTGCTTATGCCATACAATCTTCCACCTTGGTTGTGCATGAAACAACAATATTTCTTCTTGTCGGTGCTTACTTAAGGCCCAAAAGGGCCGGGCAACAAGATAGATGTGTATCTCCAACCGTTAATTGATTAGTTGAAGGAATTGTGGGAAGATGGTATATCAACTTATGATGCATCAAGGAACGAGTTGTTTACTTTACGAGCTTCACTATTATGGACAATAAATGACTTTCCTGCATATGCAATGTTGTCTTGATGAAGCACTAAAGGTGAATATGCTTGCCCTTGTTGCAATGTGAGACCTCAAGCACGATGGTTGAAACATGGTGGCAAGTATTTTTATATTCGTCATCGACCCTTCTTGCCTAGGAGTCATGCTTTTCGTAAGGATAAAAGCTCTTTTGATGGTACTCATGAAGTTAGAGATAAGCCCAAGTTATTGTTTGGAACAAAATTGCTTAAACAAGTTGAAAATATGGAAACAGAGTATAAAATAGAAGATGTTATTAAAAAGAGGAAAAGAGAAGAGGGTGAGAAGCAACAAGCCAAGTTGGAGAAGAGAAAGGTTCCTAAGTTGTGTCACAATTGGAAAAAGAGGAGTATCTTCTTTGAGTTGCCATATTGGGCAAATAATCATGTTCGTCATAATCTTGATGTTATGCACATTGAAAAAAATGTGTGTGATAATGTGCTACATACTCTGTTAGGTACTGCGGGGAAATCAAAAGATAATGTGAAATCAAGAAGAGACCTAAAAGAGATGAACATTCGGAAACCATTGCATCTACAAATGCTTCCATCTCGCAAAGAAAGTATGCCTTCGGCTCAGTTCACAATGAGTAAGAAGCATAAAGACACATTCTTGAAAGTTCTAAAGGGAGTCAAAGTCCCTGATGGCTACTCGTCAAACATATCTCGTTGTGTACATCTAGAGGAAAGAACTATTTGGGGTCTTAAGAGCCATGATAGTCATATTTTGCTCCAACAACTACTCCCTTTAGCTGTTCGAAAAGCATTGCCTACTTCTGTTGTAAAAGCCATCATTGAGTTGGCAAATTTCTTTAGGCAATTATCCTCAAAGGTGAATACACTTGATGATCTCGAAAAGATACAAGATCAGATGGCTGTCACACTATGCGCTCTCGAGAAAATATTCCCACCAGCTTTCTTTGATGTTATGGAGCACTTGTCGGTGCATTTAGCCGAGGAGGCCTTGCTAGCAGGACCAATACAATTTCGTTGGATGTATCCAGTAGAGAGGTACATCCATATTAAATTTACTTTGAAAAAAGTTAAAATCCTTTTTAAATCTGGTTTAGCATAAGTAAATGTTTTTGTAGGTTTCTACTTACATTAAAATTATATGTTCGAAATCGAGCCCACCCCGAGGCCTCCATAGCTAAGGCAATTGTGGCTGAAGAATGTATGACTTTTTGTACACAATATTTGGATGACATTTAGACAAAGTCCAATCGTCCTAGAAGAAATGATGATGAAGGTGACGATTTAGGCTACTTTGTAGGAAAAGAAGAGGTAATTACCCTTGATTACATCACACGAGTACAAGCGCATAGATATGTACTTTTCAATACTGAAGATGTTGAACAATACCTAGAGTAAGTGATTCCTTACATGAGGCTTACATTCCTTGTATCTTTTATATTTTAAATTAATACTTAATTCATATTTCCAATATGCTCAGAATTCATCGTGTACATTTGAGGGAGACACTACCTCGTAATCAACAACATCTTATAGAGAAAGAACATAATGATAAGTTTGTTAGTTGGTTTAGGGATTATGTAAGTATGAAACTACTTTCATACGATACTTTCTTTATTGTTTTAAATATTTTCTTATTTAATTTTGTTTTTTATAAAAGGTATGCATGACGAAAGATGTAGTGCCTGAAAGAATTAAAAGTCATGCATTGGGTCCTCATATGGATGCGAGGCGGTTTAAGTCTTACATAATAAATGGTTTTTGATTTCGAGTGAAGGATGTCGATAGACGAAGGAAAACCCAAAATAGTGGAGTCATGCTAAATGCAAGTTTGACAAGTTTTGCAAGCTGAAAGGATAATAATCACATTGTAGGGGATGTTAACTTCTATGTGGAGTTGACTGAGATCCTTGAAATTCGTTATAGCAACTCAATAAGATTTGTATTGTTTAAATGTGATTGGGTTGATAACCGGACATGCAAGATGGAAGATGAGAAAAAATTTACTCTTGTAAACTTCAATCACAAGTTATATAAGGATAATCAAGTTGGTGATGAACCATTCATATTAGCATCTCAAGCTGAGCAAGTTTGGTATGTTAAAGATCCTATAGAAAGTGATTGGAAAGTTGTGATGAGGATTATACCAAGAGATAGTTTTGACATATATTCAAATGATGATAAACAAGTTTCAGATTCGATTCCACAATTGGTACCATTTTGCTCACAAGATCTGGATGAAAATGTTGCTAACGAAGAAGCATCGTGGGTGCGAGAGGGAGTTGATGGGGTTGAGATTGAAACTACTAATATCAATGATGTTGATGTTGATATGGCCGATAATGATCATGTTGATATGGCCGATAATGATGATGATTAGTTTGAGTAGTATTTGTTTAGATCTTATTTGCTTACTATTACTAAGACAATGTTATTACTTATGTTTCATGTTTCAATCAAACTTGTTATTTTTGTATGGTTGTATATTAATATTGTTACTTGTAATATGTATTTGTTTAGATCTTATTTGCTTAATATTTACTAAGACAATGTTATTACTAAAATTTGTGTCTCTCCATCTTATATATAGGTTGCAATTTTTTCTCTCTTGCCTATTCAATAGATGGGTTGTGCTGAAACTGTAGTGTGGTGGTTGGGTTGGGAATTGGAAGGAGAATTTGATTGTGGTGGTGTGTTTATTGTTGCACTTACTTTGTGAATTTTGTGGTGATAATTATGCCTCCTAAGGAGAGAGACGCTAGAGGGGGTGGAAGTAACAACAAGAGGGTTAGAGAAAACTCGCAACCCGTAGTCCCTAATGATCCCACTCCCCCTAATGCATTGTTGCCGTATATGGGTTTAACCCAATTGACCTCTGCTCAGAAGAAAAAATGGAGGAATTTGGAGGGTAGAAAATTCCAAGTCACCACTTTCCTTCATATGCCGATTTTGAGGGATTTGGGTTTAGACACATTAGTAACGGAGTTGATGACGCAGGCCGGGTTAGGTAACTTCCTGGGGAAGATGGCCGATACCTATTTAAGATACTCCCTAGAGTTCCTTTCAATGTTGAAGGTAGGTAAGGGGTCACAAGCAAACTCAATTCGGTTTAATTTGGATGATGAAGCATATAGAGTGACCTATGATGAGTTGAGGGAAGTCTTTGGTGTTGATCAGCCGAGGGGAAACTGGTTGGAAGTTGATGGGGTGGGATGTTTTTTCTTTTCTGAGCTCACGGGATTACTGTGCAATAAGAAGCATTTGCGGGCTTCCTGTCTATCTCACCCGGCCTGGAAGTTATTTTACAGAGGATTATCGATGTCTTGGTTGGCAATTGGAGAGCCAGCCCAACTTAATGTTGCAATGGTGAACCTCTTGAGAACGGGGTTGAGGAGTGTGCAAGTGATCCCGGATTGGGTTGATATTTTTGTTAGTAGATGTGAGGCATTTGATCTTAGCAAAAATGGAAACATATTAATAGGGGGGATGATTACGTTGCTTACGGAAGCGTGTTTGGGAAACCTAAAGCCCGAGGCGATGAAATTGATAGGGGCACGGGCATTTATTCTCGGGATTGGCTTGTGCAATATGATAAGTTTGTGAGGGACCCTATGACGGGAGACAATAGGGCCTTATTGTTTGAATATGGTGTTCCCAAAAGAACTGTCTCTTACACAGTAGGGGCCACCTTTCCGAGTGGTACGCAGGCCAGGCATTGGCATATGCCAGGGGTGGATGATTAAATGGATCCGGTTGATGAGGAGGAAGACGAAGAGCATGATCAGGAAAGGCAAGAAGATCAAAGTGGAGAACAGAACCCGAACCCGTAAGGTTCTTTGGATCAATAGGCTATGATGAAGGCCTATTTGGATGAGCAGGACAGATTAAGGATCGCTCGGGAGCAGAGCCGATAGGCTTTAGAGGATGTTAGATGGGAGGAGATGCAGGATCGTTTTGAGGGGTTGGAGGATGAAACTGCCATTTTGGGAGCCCGATCTAGGTAGCTGGAGGCTTGGGCGATGCAGACAGAGACCTGGAGTCACGAGCCAGTTTCAGAGGATTATTTGTCTATGATGCATTCGAGAGCCACTGCTCGTGCACAGAGGCGTTCTTCCCGTCAGACCTACTATCAGGGACAAGGCTTCGACTCTCATCAGTGATGTTATTACTTATGTTTCATGTTTCAATCAAACTTGTTATTTTATATGGTTGAATATTAATATTGTTAATTGTAATATGTATTTGTTTATATATTATTTGCTTACAATTACTAAGACAATGTTACTACTTATGTTTCATGTTTCATTCAAACTTATTATTTTGTATGGTTGAATATTAATATTGTTAATTGTAATATGTATTTGTTCTACTTCTTTTGATTAAACTCTTAATTTTTATTTTGATACATTTGACAATTGTATATTATGCTAGAAAACAAAATTTTGGGCTATAGATATGGTTTATAGATTTTTTGAATTTTTTGGTTGCAGCGTATTACCAACCGAAGAAGAACCTTACTACTTACGTAAACATCGGAGTTCTAAGGTACATAATTTAATTAGTAATGCATATTTATTTAAGAACAAAGATTTTGGAATATTCTTAAAATTTCATAAATGAATGATTCTTGAATTTATGCTCATATCTAAGGTACATGATTCTTGAATTTATACTTTGGACTAATATCAAATCATGCAGTTTTTTTTTTTGGTGGGTGGAGTGGGAGGGGATATGATGTGATATATCAAGCCCATATTGCGCCTAGCGTTGTATGGAGGGCATCACAAAAAGATGAGAGAGACTTTCTTGACGGTAAAGGAGTATGATATTTTGGTTACGTAGTAATGGGTATCTGGCTGCCTTCTTTTTCCAGCCACAGTTAAAGACTGGGCTTCTCAGTCATGCAATATCCATGAATAGAGTCAACTACGGGTCATTAGATGGTAGCATTAGAATTAGTGCATGTTATTTTGGTGCTTTTGCTAGGAGGGCATTTTCTCAGGTTCCTGGATCATCAGTTACTAAAAATGATAATATGGGTGGTCTGGATGGAAGGCTAAGTGGCAAAAGGTTATCGTTGAGTGTGTCCAAAAAGGATTTGGAGTGGAATAAGAGTTTAAGCTGCAGGAACAATTTGGAAAGTGGAGGTAGAACAACTTCTAAATCGATATTTACTCGTAAATGTTAACTCAGTTAAGTTGACATGAATTTGAAGTTAGGTATGGAGGTTTTCCAAAAAAAAAAAGAGTATGATGTTGAAATGGAGTATGATGAAAGTTGAATGGTTGCAAATGAACTTAGTCATTACTCCAACTTAACTATTTTCAGTTTGATTTTTGGTTCATTATATCATTGTTTCTCATTAAACTCTATTTATTATTTGTTTAATTACAACTCATTTTTTTCTTATGGATGTTTATTTGAAAATAGAGTCTCTATTCTCTTTGTTTTATGAAGTTTTTACTTGAAATATTGCGAGTATAATGACAACACCATGTTACTTTAACCACAACCTAGTTAAGGACCTTCAGTGTCTCAATTTGTATGTGTTGCTGTCCCTTCAGTATAAGCTTTTAGAAATACTCCAGTTGGCATACCTTGCATGGAATAAGCACTTATGTACTATATTAAATGCTCCCTCCGTTCCATGTTAATTGTCTACTATTCGTTTTCATGTTTCTTATATTTTTTGCCAGATATGCCGCCAAGGAAGCAATTAATAGGTGAGGACTCAACAAAGAAAGGAAGAGGGGTGGCAAAATAAACAAAAAAAAATGGGGTAAAGAAAAACTAAATATAATATTTAATGAATTTGGACAACCCTGTGGTGGGAAAATGCAAAAGTAGCTACTCAGCAAGGATATTTTGTGATAAATGGGAAACATTTCCCATTAACTAAAGAATGGCATGAGATGGAACGTGCAGTACTAGATCACGTATGGAGAGACGTTCAAGTAAGTTGTAATCCATATTCCTTACATAAATTTCATGTTTACTTGATTATTTTTTCTTGGCTTTAGTTTTGTATTCTAGTAAGTAGTCAAAAGACTTATGATTCTCTAACAATTGTTCTTTTTCTTTGTTGAATTGTATATAGGATAATACCAATGCGCCTCCCGAGTATGAGCCAATTATGTATGTAGCTCTCAATAAACAATGGAGAGATTGGAAATATCAGGTGAGACAAGCATATAATAAGTATGCAACAGACGACTTTATTTACTTGTAATATGTATTTGTTTAGATCTCATTTGCTTACTATGCCATTTTACTCACATTTATGATTATGACTTTGTAATATGGAAATGTCAGGTGAAATGTACGTATAATATGTATGAATCCGACGAGGAGCGATTGGCTCACAAACCCCATGCGTGTGTTGCGAATCAATGGGTTGAACTTGTGCGTATGTGGAGTTCAGAAAAAGGCTCAGGTATATTTCAAATTAATCTCAATCTATTATCGTGAATGTCTTATAAGTAGTCAAATTAATACAAATATTATCTTTTTTTTCAGGAATTATCACAAATAAACCAAGCGGATCGATCAAAGCAAGAGTGCCTTAACAGGACTGGAAAAAAGTCGCATTGAACTCTCATAAAAGAGGTTTGTCATCGTTCAATTTAGTTCTCAGTTGTCAATTAATGCTTCTTTATGTATCATATATAAATATTTTTTTTGTCAAATGATTCTATTATAAATGTTAGAGAGAAGACGAGGGATTACCCACTGATAGCATAAGCATGTTCATAGCTACACGCACGAACAAAGGTGGTCAAGCTGCAGACGAAACCACCTCTCGTATGATCGTAAGTTAAAGTTTCAACCTTTTCTGTTTCTGTTTTGTTCTTGTATAGAATACTTTTTTCATTTCTAACTTCATTTTCATAATATTAATTAAAGTTAAAACAATTATATTGAACATGTTGTTTTTTGTTACAGTTAACGTTAAATGATGCAATTGAAGATCTACCAAAGGAGGAACAAAACTCTCCCAGCAAGCGAGAACATATATTTACAAATCTTATGTGAAATGATGACCATGGGAGAGTGCGCTGTATGGGACAAGGTCTTACCAAAACTAGGGTGTTTGGTAAAGCCTCAACTTCTCAAAGTGCTTCTGCAGCCCGTGTTGCTGAACTTGAGGAGACGATGTCATTAATGTAAAAGCAACTTGAGGATCAACGCCAAATGATAGAAGATTTGAAACATAATTATATGCAACAACATGGAAATGGTAGTAATGGATAGGAGGTGGTATGTTTTCTCAATCCTATAAATCTAATATCACTAGTTGTTGACTCATAATTTATTAGTCTAATTTAATTAGAAATATTGTTGAATTGGGTCATGCTAGAATGGAACGTGCCATATAAAGTTTGAACCACTAAAGTTACTTGTACCGTTGTTTCTTTCTGTGTGTTTATATGTTCTTATTAAGTTCTTATGAGTAGGAGATTTTACTATTGGGTAGTTTGTTAGTGGCTCACGGTTGTGATGACTTATGAGTGGATTTCTTGCACGTAGATGATAAAATCATTTAAAACATGTGTCTATTTAGAGTAAATATGGAAATTTTGGGCTACATGTAAAGTTCATTTTTTACGTACTCCCTCTATCCCATGTTCAAATAGTTTTGACCTAGAGAAGTTACACATATGGTTTTCTGAGTCTCTCCGTACCTGTAATTTATATATGCGAATGTTTGTAATCCATTGTACCTGAGATGTCTTTTTTATGATTATGGGAGGGTTTGCAGGATTTAACCCTCATTATCCTCATTATTTGTGCTGTTGGAGATGGATTCATGACTTGGTTGTTGGAGATGTTGTGCACTTATCCATTGGTGACCAAGTTCCAGCTGATGGAATATTTGTATCAGGATACAGCTTGTTGATTGTAAACATTGATATTGAGTTGTATATATTGAGTTTTGGATTCATGCTACTATCTTTTTTGTGTTATTGGTTATTTTGATATTGTGTTGTATATACATTTACGAAGCCTAGTTATTTTATATACAGGTTGCATTTGTGTGTGTACAGGTTGAATTTGGTTTCTGTGGGTGTATTTTTGGTTATATACAGGTTGCATTTGTGTGTGTACAGGTTGAATTTGGTTTCTGCGGGTGTATTTTTGTGGACAGTGAATAATACAGGGCTCACCGGGAAAAAAAATCTAGTTATTTACGGCAGATATCTGAAACCACCGTAAATAGTTCATTGGACGACTCACAGAGTGGGGTGAAAATGAGACGATTCATGCTCTAGTGGACGACTCGTCTCTTATATACGGCGGATACATGAAACCACCGTAAATAACTAGTTATTTATGGCGGTTTCATATATCCGCCGTATATAAGTTTAATGGACGACTCGTCCCCAAAGGGGGACGAGGGTATTAGAGTGGGTGAAAATTGGACGATTCGTGCTCTATTGGATGACTCGTCTCTTATATACGGCGGATCTATACCGCCATATATAAGATTTCATTATATACGGCGGTAACCTACCGCCGTATAATGCTTCCTCAAATACGCATGTTATATACATATGGTGTATTTGTATTTCATTATATACGGCGGTCCATAAGTCGCCGTATTTGTCCTTGATTATATACGGCGGTTGTATTTCCATCGTAAATACTATTTACGGCGGAATATCCGTCGTAAATACTATATACGACGCGACTTTATACGGTAGACTATATACGGCGGATAATCCGCCATAAATGCTATATACGGCGGCTCGCATTACTATATACGGCGGTTAAAATCTGCCGTATGTAGTGCTATTTCCTGTAGTGAAGGTCGCCTTCCCACAGAGACAGGCGAGGTAGAGAGGTGACTCCCCCCAGAAGTGAATGGCGTAGGGCTAACTCAAGGAGGGAACCTCATCGTGATGAGCGACAAAGATCCAACGATGTCTCCCATGTAAGGGACGACAATCTAGATGCTAGGGAATGGTTGCAGTGGAAGAAGAGACTAGAGCAGTGGGAGGACGACAAGAAAGAGGATGCTGGAAAGGGCGAACGAAATGACTTTACTCTTCGTCCCTTGTCCAAGGAATTGCTCGACCGTCGACCTCGCCACGGTTTCAGGTTGCCCACTCTTGAAAAATATTCAGGTGCGACCAATGCCCAAAGTCATATACAGCATCTGGAAGCTCTATGTGTTTCGCCTCCAACGAGGATGATATGATGTGCAAGGCACTTACCAGTACTCTCACAGGGGCAGCCCTGACTTGGGTTAAGGGTTTGGCACCAGGTTGTATTACCACATGGCATTACATGAGAAAGAAGTTTCTAGATCGCTTCTCGACGGCTGGAGCCCGAAAATTGACAGTCACCGACTTGAACAATTTGGTGCAAGGAAAAAATGAAAGCTCGATGAGCTATTATACCAAGTTCAAGGAGATGGTCGACAAAATTGAGGAGGACCTGACAGATAGGGAAGTGATAAATTGCTTTAGAAATGGAGTGACCTCTACTGACTTAGATTACGAGCTACAAGTCAGGAGCGTGATGACCCGTCAAGAGCTGTTTGAAAGGGCCTACAATGTGGCCATTGCTGAAGAGAGGAAAGAAAAGAAGAAAGGGACAGGTTCCAAGGCTGAGGTCGTAGATGCTGATAAGAAAGACCAAGCCAAAAATGGTGGTAACAACAAGAATGGGAAGAACAGAACCAGGGCGACTGAGAGAGTACCCGAGACATTTACCCCGCTGACAGTGAGTCACACTGAAATTTTGAATACACTCGAGCTAGGTCCACCAGCCCCAATGAACCCAGGAAATAAGTTCAGAAGGGATAACAACAAGTACTGTGATTACCACAAGGATACGGGCCACACTACAAAGGATTGTATGAGTCTAAAACGTATCATTCAAAAGTGAGTCAATGACGGGAAGCTCAACAGGTATGTGAAAGCCGCTTAGCCTGGTGGAGGTGAGCGAGCTGCTCGTGGTATACAAGAGCCAAGGCAGCCTAGATTGAATTTGGGAGTGATCACAGAGCAAGCAAGCAACAATGCTCTGAAACATAAGATATTCCAGCTCAACAAAGCCCCTCATGTGCCGCCTAGAAGCTACATCAGGGATGAAGTTATAAGCTTTTATCCAAACGAGCTAGCAACTAATTTAGAGGCCAGAGAGCAAGTTCTCGTTATCCCAAGGCTAATTGATGGGTGTACGACAAGCAGATTCTTGGTAGACACGGGGGCCTGTAATGACATTCTTTTTTACAAAATGTTCAAATAAATGGGACTCTCAAAGGAGCAGCTGACACATTATGATGGTCGACTTGAAGGCTTCACCAAGCATAGGGTAGATGCAAAGGGGCAGATCGGGCTAGATGCTGATATAGGCCATCATCCATTCAAGGTCACTACTAAGGTAACCTTTATTGTTATTGATGTAAATAGTGATTATGCTGCTATTTTGGTATTTCTGGCCAAGTCGCACTTGGAATGGTGGCCTCCATCCCCCATCAACGAGTTAAGTTTCCCACGCTAGCCGGAGTAGGGTGCGTGCAAAGTATAGCTCGAGCCTACCTTGATCATGTCCTTTGAATGAGAAAGAAGAGGGAGCTAGAGGTTGAAACTCCTGAGGGATACATGAAGCTATCAAAGTCTGTCACCACAACTTCGCGACTATCTACGATCACCTGCATGAAAGAAGCGACCTATCACTCACATGACGACGTCATAACTGAGCCGACACGTCCTTCTCAAAACACCATGGTCGGTTCAGAAGCAGTTTTGGTCGACCAAGTCTTTATAGGCGAGCTATGCCTACAGATCGACAATAACTCGGGGGCCACCACCAGTGAGATCACAGCTGAGCTGGATGATATGATTATTGAAGAAGCTCCACACTTGGGGGATGAAGAAAGATGGAGGGTTCGCGATATCATTATCGAGACCTTGCAGTTTAGAGATGGTCCGGAACTTGAAGTTGTTGACGAGCTAGAGGCAGTGATAACAAATCCTTCCTATCCCAAACAAAAATGCAGATTGGTAAGCAGTTGTCAACTGAAGAATGAATTGAAATTGCCAAGTTACTAAAGGTGGGCAGTGATGTTTTTGCTTGGCGAGTAGAAGATATGAAGGGAATAAAGGAGGAGGTCGCTGTTCACAGGCTAGAAGTCAATCCGACCATGAAACACAAGGCACAGAAGCTACGAAGCTTTGCTCGAGACAAAGAGGAGGCAATCAAATTTGAGGTACAAAAACTTTTAAGTGCAGGTATCATCAAGGAGGCTACTCACACTACTTGGGTGGCTAATGTTGTAATGGTAAAGAAATCCAATGGCAAGTAGAGAATGTGTGTCGACTTCACCAACCTAAATTTAGCCTGCCCCAAGGATAGCTATCCTCTGCCTCGGATCGACAAGCTCGTATATTCAATAGCTGGGCACACCACATTAATCTTCCTCGATGCTTACTTGGGCTATCATCAGATCGAGATGCACGAGGATGACGTAGTGAAGACAGCTTTCCAAGCTGCAGGAGGTATCTATTGTTACACTATGATGCTGTTCGGTTTGAAAAATGCTGGGGCGACCTACCAAAGGATGGTCAAAAAGTTCTTTGCCTCACAAATTAGCCGAAACATGGAGGCCTACGTCAAGGATATGGTCATCAAAACAAAGTCCGGACATCACGTGGTCGACCTAAAAGAAACATTCGCCAATTTACGAGCAAACGACATGAAGCTTAATCCGAGTAAGTGTGTGTTCGGCGTGGCAGCTGGCAAGTTTCTCCGCTTTATGGTTTCTCAGTGAGGTATTGAAGCCAATCCAGAAAAGATCAAGGCTCTGGTCGACATGAAGGAGCCTACAAATATTAGGGAGATGCAGTGACTCAACGGTAGGGTTGCAGCCCTAGATCGCTTTATAGCTAAGTCGGCGAAAATATTTCTCCCCTTCTTTGAATCATTGAGGGGGATAAAAAATTTTGAGTAGACGACCGAATGTCATTCGTCGTTCCAGCGGCTTAAGGAGTATCTCGCCTCTCTGTCATTATTGAGCAGCCCAGTTGTAGGAGAAACGTTGTTCGTCTATATGTCCGTTGGTTACCAAGCTGTAGCCGCAGTATTAGTTCGAGAAGGAGGGCTTCAGAAGCCCGTATATTACGTGAGCAAGGCCTTGTCCGACGTGGAGGGCATATACTATAATGCAGATAAGGCAGCATATGCTATGGTCGTAGCTTCCAGGAAGTTGCGAGTTTATTTTTTGGCTCACCCGATTTTCGTGCTTACTAACGCACCCCTGAGGAAGATCCTATACAAGCCAGAAAGTTCAGGCCGCTTACTCAACTGGTCAATTGCTCTCACATAATTCGACATTGAGTATCGGCCTCAAAAGGATTTAAAAGCTCAAGCTTTGGCTGACTTCTTGGTCGAGCTTACGTTCACCAAGGGAGATAGCGAGGTACGAGCTCAGAAGGAAAAGACAAAGGGAAAGGAACCAGCAATTCATCCCACCATCAGTTTGCCCGATGATTGCTGGAAAGTCTACACAGATGGATCGGCAACAAAGAACGTTAGTGGAGCCGGAATTGTATTGATCGAGCCAGAATCAGGGACCGTTTATGAGGAAGCACTGAGATTCAAGTTTGAAGCTTCTAACAACCAGGCTGAGTACGAAGCTTTGGTCACAGCCATTGAATACGCCAAATGTTTAGGGGTGACCAAGATTGTAGCTTACTGTGATTCCCAAATGATAGTCAACCAAGTCAGAGGAGAATACGAGGTGCTGAATTCCACCTTGGCCAAATACTGCGACCTAGTGAAGAAGTTGATCAAAGACTTGGAATTTTGGGAGATACAGAGGATTGGTCGAGATGACAACGAATTGGCCGACCTACTCTCAACACTAGCTACATCAGACGAACCACACGAGGAGCCTATCTCTTACCTTGAACATCCAGCTTATGAGAGGGTCGAGATTCAATGCCTGGAGGATACTACTAGAAACTGGGTTTACAGCAAGTGCTGGATCGAGGAAATAAGAGCTTATTAAGAGACCGGCGAGCTACCTGAGGATGAGAAATCAGCTCGAGCTATCAAGAAAAAGGCTCTGAGGTGCATCATTCAAGGAAACGCGTTGTTCAGAAGGTCCTTCAGTAGGCCATTATTGAGATGTGTCCACCCCCAAGAAGTTACCCAGCTGATGTACGAGGTACATAGTAGAGTTTGTGGAGGACACCCCGGGGCCAGAACTTTGGCCGACAAATTGATTACAATGGGCTATTATTGGTCACACATGAGGGCTGACGCACACGACTTCGTTCAAGGGTGCGACCAATGTCAAAGATTTGCCAACCTACTTCACTTGCCTACAACTGAGCAAACTCCAGTGATCGCTACTTGGCCTTTTGATATGTGGGGCATCAATTTGATTGGACCCTTCCCGCTCGCTCGTGGAAATTGCAAGTAAGTGATCGTGGCCATTGATCATTTCACAAAGTGGGTCGAGGCCAAGCCATTAGCCAGAATTACTGAGGAAAATGCCATAAATTTTATTCACGACTTCATTTGGTGCCACTTTGGGATCCCTCGTGCAATAGTATCGGACAACGAGCTAAAATTATCCCAAGCTTTAGAATATGAAATGAAAAGAGTTGGATTCAAGCATTGGAAGTCGTCAGTCGCCTATCCTCAAGGCAACGGGAAAGCTGAAGCAGGGAACAAGTTGGTCCTCTCCGCATTAAAAATGGGTTTGGTTGGTCGATGTAGCAACTGGTTGGACGAACTCCCACTTGCTCTCTAGGCAGTCCGTACAACCATTCGGGGGCCCACGGGGGAAACCCCATTTGCTCTTGCATACGGATCAGAAGCCATGGTACCAGCCGAACTACAAGTTCCTACAGCTAGAGTGGTTTTCTTTGACCAAGAGCAGAACGACACCAACAGACTGCTCGACTTAGACTTGATTGACGAGAGGCGAGTTACAGCTCATCTAAGGATGGTAAATTACAAGTAGAAAACCAAGAGCTACCACGACAAGAAAGTTAAGATAAGGTTATTCCAAGTAGGTGACCATGTTTTGAGGAGGATCGAATCAACAGGAAGGCGAACTCAGATGAACAAGTTATCTCCCAACTGGGAAGGTCCCTACATCGTCACTCAAATTATTAAGGAAGGAACTTACTTGATCGCACATTTGGATGGAGACGAGTTGAAGTTAGTTTTCTAGTTCAGTTTTCTAGTTCAATTTCAAAAGGTCCCTACTCACCTTATCAAGTATTACTTCTAGTTCAGTCTTCTAGTTCAGTTTCAAAAGTTAGTTTCCGTTTCCAAGTTTGAGTTTAGTTTTCGTCTAGCTCTCCGTTTTCGATGTAAGAATGCTACTACTTCAATAAAAGTTGCAGTTCTATTCCAACAAAAATTGTGTTACATTTGTGCATCGTTCTAACAAGCTCGACTCTTAGTCAGCTTCGTTCCTCTAACAGGTCCGACATCTAAGTCGACCTCGTTCTAACAAGCTCGACTCTTGGTCAGCTTCGTTCATTTAACAGGTTCGACATCTAAGTAGACCTCGTTCTAACAAGCTCGACTCTTGGTCAGCTTTGTTCATTTAGTTTAGACATCTAAGTCAACCTCGTTCTAATAAGCTCGACTCTTGGTCAACTTCGTTCATTTAACAGGTCAGACATCTAATTCAACCTCGTTCTAACAAGCTCGACTCTTAGTCAGCTTCGTCCCTTCAGACATGTCTGACATCTAAGTCGACCTCGTTCTAAAAAGATTTAACTCTTAGTCAATCTCATTTATGAAATAGGCCAAGTATTAAGTCGACTTTACTTCTATTAACATGAATAACATAACATCATCTCTAACCATACTCTTTCTACACCAACAACAACCCCTAAGCCACTTACCAATTCCAAGCTTCCTTGTTCAAAGAAATTAGTTCAAATTACCATACAACCATGTAATAACCACAATATCAACAATTATCATCCAAATGAACAAGTTTTGGAAGGAAGGCATAACAACTTACCGAATTTTGCGAAATAAAAATATTTATTTTCTTGGCTCTACTCGATCCCCTCGTTGCCACGAACAATAATCTCCGATCAGACTTGGAAACGGAGAATTATTAAGCTTGGAATAATTTTTAGAAGGTAAGGGTTAGGGTTTGCTTTCCATGGATTTTGACATGAAAATCTTACTGAGGAAGAAGATACAAACGATTTCTAATTTCTATTTCAAAGGATAATTACTAAATTTACACTTTAGCTCCTCCCATCTTAACCAAATGAACTATCAACCTTAACTATCCTTTCTAACACCAAAGCACCTCCACCAAATGAAACTCTTTCCTTCTATTTTAATATTATACATTATTTAAAATACTCACAACTAAGCACCTCAAAGTTAACAATTTAATACTAACATTCCAAGAGTTATCAATTTACTACACTCCCTTAATTTTCCTTATTAAAACATTAAAGCAATATTATATACATTATTATCATTTTACTCTCTTCTATACTTCATAAAATTTATAATTATCACATAATGGACACAACAATATGCAAAACATTTTAAAAGAAAGAAACACACAGCCTCTTAATGAGTTCAAACATATATTAAATGATACCTAGTATTCGGGTCGTGACAACTTAGTTCAGGAGTATGAACCTAAGTTGAGGTTTAGTTCAGGAGTATGAACCTAAGTTGAGGTTTAGTTCAGGAGTATGAACCTAAATGGGGACTTAGTTCAGGAGTATGAACCTAAGTTGAGGTTTAGTTCAGGAGTATGAACCTAAGTTGAGGTTTAGTTCAGGAGTATGAACCTAAATGGGGACTTAGTTCAGGAGTATGATCCTAAGTCAAGGTTCGGTTCAGGAGTATGAACCTAAATCAAGGTTTTGTACCTGAGGGAGACTATTTGAAGGCATTCTCGCTAGGAAAGATTCGATCTTACGATAACTACTGGGGAAAAGGGTGACCGTGTTGGTCAAGTGGCTGGACCTATGGTAGGCTACCTACGTATACCGAATGGGAATCAAGCCTGGACGTAGTTCGGAAACTGCTGGGGATGGTCTTCTTTACTGAGGGCGCACTATGTCGTGCTTCAATACCGTAGACTTGTTAGGTTACTGAGGACGTACTTTGTCGTGTTTCAACACCATAGACTTGCTAGGTTACTGGGGATGTTCTTCATCGTTGGCTTGCCGTGTAGGAGACAATTTTCATTGAAGGTTGCATCGAAGGCATGGGCTTTGGACGAAATAGGCGATCGCGATAAAATCGATTGAGGGACGGTGGATGATCTCGCGTGCGTATCGAGGGACACACGAAGGATTATCCCACAAAACAAAAGTGGGTATGGAGAATTATCTCACAGAACAACAGCGAGCATGGAGAACTATCTCACAAAATGGAGGTAGGTCCTTCGGGTTGTACTAATGCGCGAAGGGTGATTGACCTAATAGGGACTAGTCTGGAGGTATTTTGACTTGAAGGAGAAGTTTGGTTGAGTCGGCATCTTGCTGGTGATCATCGACCTTGTAGAAGTTGTTGAACTTGTATTCACCTTGGGACTTCTCGCTGTGGAAGGCTTTGGGTTTGAAAAATGCAAGAACCAGGTTTGAAATGAGAGAGTCCTTATTAAAAAGTCATCTAACACTTGGTAAGAGGGAAACCAAAGGAAATGTGTTAATTTGGTAAAGAGTGACTCAAAGGCACTCTGGTCAAGTTAGCAATATTAACAGCGTGACGTGTTGAGAAGCATTTTGCTGGTGGCGATGGTTCTAGAGGTGATGGTAAAGACTTCGGCGGCTGTTTTCACCAAACTGTAGACACTGGAGGCTGTCTTCATCCATTTGTGGACGTTGGAGGTCGTCTTTACCAAGATGCAGACGTCAGAGCTTGTCTTTTGCCAAGCTGTAGACATGGGGGCTATCTTTGCCAAACTGTAGACATTGGGGGATGTCTTCACAGACTTGAGGCATTTTGAGACGAATCTAATGTAGGTCTGGGGCCAATATGATATTGACTTGAGGTATCTGAATCAGGCTGGTGTTCATCTGAGGTATTTGAAACAAAAATGGTGCTGTCTTGAGGCGCCTGGGCATAAGCTGACGTGGGTTAGAGGTTTTCTAGTCATGGTGATGTGGAGACGAAGGTCTTGCTAGTCATTAGAATTATGCTTTGGTGGAGACCATCCTTGCTGCGGAGAGGCTTCGGGTAGTTATGGAAAACTGGTCTTTCATGCTTGAATCGCTTCATTTGTTAGTAGAGGGACAAATGCAAATATGACATTTATGGTGAATGCATGCATAGAACCAAAATGATTCACAATCTCTTAGGGTCGTTTCTATTGATTCATGTTTTGTGCATGCTATATGAGCCCTGGGGAGATTTTTGTGGTGATGCATGGTCGTGAGAGGGTTTGTATGTGTTGTGGACTGTTTGGGATAAGCTTTAAGCAGGTGGGGTGATATCCTTTGGTCACAGACTGAATTGCATGTCATTGATGAGGTCTTGTTGTAGGTCAGCAGTATCATGCGGACCTCAATTATGATTTTGGGATGAAGTTGGATTTGAACCCTGGGTCTCGATTGAATTTCTTTTCAGTCTCGGACATTTGAAGCTGATGCTGACAGGCTCTAGAATCAAAGTATGTTGATATGAATGAACCCTCTTTCGCTTGGGTTAGTTGTGACTTGACATAAATTTGGAGAATAACTTAGCGAAATGCTGATATGAGGAGATCCCCAGTTCTCAACCTCTGATGATGCAGGGAGTTGCCATATACCAAGTTCTAAAGCTGACACTCCAAGATAGTTGTTGAGGTGACTAGACCTTTCTTCTGAAGATAGGTGTGACTTGACAAAGCCCCATTCCGAGGAAACAAAATGGCAAAAGCCACAGAAGCTTTCTCTGAATGATTTGATGAACCCCCAAGTTTGACAAAGCATCACAGCAGAGGTCCAATTAATTGTTTGGCTGTAAAACTGACATACTGATGAAGTACCGAGCCGATCGATCAACGTGAGAGACCTCGAGGTGAAGTTGATGTAACCCCAAATTCATTGCAGCATTACGTCATGAAGTGAGAAACCCATCTTTTGATAACAACTATGCAATTAGAATCCTTGAGGTGAAATTGACAACCACTATGCAAATAGAATCCTCCCTTCGAAGGGTATCTTCCATATGGGAACTGTTAGCCATAGTGGTACTTGGCTTGCTCATGGCTTCAATCAAATTCACCCTATGGTTTTTCCTAGGGAATGGATTGTTGACTGTATTGGGCCTTTGGGGTATCTCAAACTCACCCTTTTCGATCAGTTCTCACATTGCCCTTTTTCAGGAGCATGCAATTATTAGTAACGTGCCCATGATACATAGTGGAAATCACAGTGCTTAGTTGTGTCCAAAGGGACATTGGGATCCATGGGCTGATAGTTGTCCAAAGGTCTGATCAGACCTTCCTTCACGAGTCCCTGAAAGACTTTGCTCAGAGGCATTCCGAAATCTTCAAGCTTAAGACTCCGTGACTTGGGCACATCACCTTTCTTTGGCACAAAAAGAGTGGCATTGTTGCAATCCTGGCCTGTATAGTTAATTGTTTCCTTGCCTTTTGGGCAGGACAGGAGGTGGATTAGAGGCAGAAGCTTGGTACCGATAAGTAGGAGTTGCGGCTTGCTGTTGGTCACATTTTAGCCCCATAACTGACCATTGCACGTAGATCTGGATAGGGGAAGTTACTGAGGGACATTCCCAAATGAGGCTTCCAGGCATGACCGAAAGATATCCAATTGTTCTTCATTAGAAGGAGGGCTGGTCATTTCACTCAACTTAAGGTTCCAACGTTTGTAAAAAATCACCGATGTTCTCCTCAGGGCGTTGCATAGTTGTTTGCAAGTCTACCCGATTTGTCTCCCATTTCAGGTTGGCTTTGTACTTTTCGGTGAAGGCATTGGTGATCTGTTCCCAAGTGGCCCTGGACTCGGGTTTCAATCGAAAAAACCACTTTAGAGCCCCTAGTTTTATGGAGAGACAGAAGTAGTCAGCCAACTGCTGGTTTGTGCATCCTTTGGCTTTGTAGGTGTCAAGGTGGATCTTGGGACAGGCAGTTCCATCAAACAGTTCCAGGTTAGGCATCACGAACTTGTGTTGTAGAGGCATAATGGAATCGGGATCTGTGGGCCGGAGGGCGGCCTTCTTTCCTGTCAGTTCGGCGACCTGCGCTTTCATTTCCTTATGCTATTCCATGAACCAAAGTCAGATGAGGGTCCGATGGTGGAACCTGAGTGTTCAAGCCGGTGATCGTGCAGGAGAGAGGGGTTACCATTGGCGGCACACTGGTGGAAAGGATGGCAGGGCCTGGGGCATAGGTGTAAACCTGCCCTTGGCCTAAATTATCCTGGGAGTGTAAGTAGGAGCCTGAGCATAATGATAGAATCCATCGGCCTGTTGCTGATTCCCAATGGGCAAGGAGGGTGGTGGCAGACCAAAAGTGGCCGGGTAGCTCAGGTTCCCGGGATGAGACTTATAAAGGGAAACTTAAATGTGGGTCGTGGCCCTTGGTTGTTGAACTGCATGCCTGGCTGAGGTGATGGTGTATAATCGGGAGGATACTGTGGTCCCAGTGATTCTGATGAGACGGGGATGGGGGCTTGCTGGCCTATAGGGCCTTGAGTGAGGAATGGGTTTGTGGAGGCTGGAGAGGCACTGGGAGCTGCCAAACCAGTACTGTTCTGAGGAGGGATACCTGACGGGTGTCCTAAACCAAACTGTGGTGGCGGCATTCCAGACTATTGCTGCGGCACCCTGAACTTATTCTGTGAAGGCCCAAACTGATCTGTGCCAGACTGCTGAGGGATCCCAACTTGCTGCGGTATTCCGAGGTGTCTCCAACCATGAGAGGATATTTCATAGTGACTTTATCCCCATTGAGGGACGACAAACTGGCTTGTCCAGCTGGACTATACGGGGCCACTGGGCTTTGGCTGAGGTGATATCATAGGAGGCTGGTGGTGGCATCCTGGTGTAGTCTGGGTGACTGAGATTGGGATTAAGGGTTTGTTGTCCCATTGAGGCGGTCATGAAGGGATCTTGTGAGACTTGTGCGATGCCGGGGGCTGGTTGTCTTGAACTGGGTTGCTATCGAGACGTCCTAAACTGCTGGGGCAGAGAAGTTCCAAACTAATCCATAGTTGACTACCGTCCCAAACCCAACTGAGAAGTCATACCAAGCAAATGTAACTGAGAAGCCCCTGACTGATCTGTACCGCACTGCTGAGGTATACCAAACTGCCGCGACATACTGACCTGACCCCGTCTGCGTTAAGGTACACCATACTGGCCCAAATCAGACTGAAGTCAATTTGTTCCCCCAAAACGACTGTCCCAGACCGAACTGTGAATGTATACCAGACTGAGGTTGAGAGGATGGCTGATTCATAGGCTGAGAAGAGTGTGGCCCGGTGGAGGTTCCATGTGAGGAAGGTGGTGGCATTCGGCGGTAGTCTGTCTGGCCAAGATATGGATGGGGATCCTCTTCCTCTTCTACCGTGAAAGTCCCATCGGGGTTGAGGGCAATTTTCAAACCAAAATTCCTAACACCTTCCCAAAAATGAACATCGAAACCTCATTCTGATCGACACAAGGAGTTTTATGGACTCGGATTCCAATATTAGCTATAGAAATATGATGAATCTCTGGTTCTGGTTAAAATTCTGTCTTCATCCTTGGACATCAAAGAACTGCACTTGACAAGTCCATGACCAACATGGCGATCAAATCTCACTTTGCTTGGCAAAGCCTTGATCTGAAGAGATGTGTTGGCGAAGTCTTGATTTTGAAGAAGTGACTTGGGAAAGCCTCAGTCTCATGATTATGAATCTGACACAATTAGTGAGGCTTCAACCTGGTAGACATTGCAGACTGATCCTGAAATGAGTCTAAACAAAGACCCATGAAGAACCAACGTGGACCTGGCGTGAACAGAGAAGCCCCATTCTAAAGAAATGACTTGACAAAAGTCCCACCTTAAAGAGTCCAGTGCAGCTCTAATGCAAATTGAATTGTCATGTAGCAAAAGAGGCAACCCATCCTTCTATATTTACTTTAATATTTTCTTTAGTCGATTAGTTAACCGGAAGAAAATGTAAAAGAAAGACAATTTAGAATTGTATACCTACAAGGGGAATATTTTCAAAGAGTGGGGACGAATTCCCGATTTGTATTATTTGATGGCCTCATTTGATGAAGGCACAAAAGAACTCGCTTTGGGTTTGACTCTTTTGAGAGAGCATAAGTGTAGAAAGGTTTGTAAAAGTGTATGGAAGCCCATCTGACAGAAAATCAGTGTTTGGCTCTATTTTTCCTATAGTGTAGAAAAAGAAGACTTGTCGAGACATCTGAAAATATGTTTTTTTCAGAAATGATCACAAGATTGCTTAAAACCCTTTATTAATGTTCGGGTTATTCAACCCCTAATCTCGATATGAACAAACATTTAGATTAATTAAGAGGAGAAAGTCAACTGATACCAAGAATCGAAGTTGGCGAATGGTGAAGAGAGATTGTGTATAAGAGAGGCCATTGATGAGACCGAATTTTTTGGGATTTGAATGTATTTATGACCGAACCATTTCTGGTTGCCTACGTTTCCCTTAATATAAGGAGCTCAAGTCGCCGTAGTTCGGGCTGAACTGTGTTTGGCTTTGGGAAAGGGCATGAATATTTTGTGGTCCCTTTGGTGAAAAGGCTCGGATATGGAGGTTGGATGACGAGGCATGGGCCTTGAGGTGATTCCTTGACAAGTCATTTTCGACAGTTATTTCAGCAATTCCATTGCTTCTTGATCGTCGTCTATTATTGGGGGAGAAAGATTTTGAATGCATCTTAAGGGCTTACGATATGTTTTTGACATTGCTTTAACTGCATCCCTTGTTGTCGACAACTTTCGTTCTTCGGGTTTTAACTTTGCCCATCTGTCAAGCTTCTGATTGGCGGTGGTGGATCCTTGGCCTCATCATTCATTTTTTTTTTTGAAGTTCTTGCTTGAACTTTTCTCTCTCTTTTTTTTTTAATTTTTTAAGCTCCTGCTTGGGCTTTTTCTCTCTTTTTTTTGAAGCTCTTGAGGGCGAAGGCAAGGCCCGGCTTGAACTTTCTTGATGCATGTGAGGGCGAAGGCAAGCCCCTAGGTTGTTGTCGACATGGGGTTAATCTTTTAATGCTGAATGACCTTTTGTTGTCATCAATGTTGTCGTTCTCGTAGACTTGGTCAAGATGATGGTGGGGACATGCTTTGAAAAGTGTATGGCTTGATGGAGGCCTTTGTGAGGTAAGGAAAGTGTATAGGGAGGGCATTAGTTGACTTTCTCACAGCAATTAATTAAAATCTTAATCATTTCAAGAGATTATTTGCAGAGCAATGCGAGTGATCATTTAAAATAAAACCATTTCATTAAATGTAATGTAGGTGTGCAAATAATGTCTCGAGTCTAGCAAGAAAAGAAAAAAGACTCTTTTATAGAAAATTTAAAATTAACTACAATGTCCGAGGAGGACTTGATTGAACGAAGAAAGTACTAGAACCTATGAAGGTTGACTAAAAGACTGTTTTAATATTTTAATTTAATTTAAGGATGGGTAGCCCCTAGTCTAGCTACTCTTTGTTGTTGGACCACGCCTCTACCCTTCAGCATTGGAAGCAAATTCCTCATGAAGCTATGACAGATTATGCTCGCCTTTGGTAACTTCAGGAATTCCTTGCTTACCGGCCCTGACGGTTGCCTTATTTGCCATCAGATTATTATCATCCCATTTCCCCTTGGAATTAGTTGTGAACTTATCGGAGGGCGGGAGTTCAAAGCATTTCACCAAATCCGGCTTTGCCACGGTCACGTGCTTGTTGCAGTCAAACCAGCCATTCTCAACATTTGTTGTGATTAAATCATCTAGCTTGCTAAAGTAAAAGTCAAAGTCTATTGAATTCACAGAGCTTGAGTCATAAAACTCAATCATGTTTACACTCGTGTTGTTTGGGAAATGATCATCAGCAGTGTTGAGATCACTGAGGCACTCGAGTTTGCCCTTCTTAATTAACCCCCAAATTGCCTTTCTCAAAGCTGTGCAGTTGTCGATTGTATGACCGTGATACTGGTGGAAAGCACAGTGCTTAGTAGTGTCCAAAGGGATTTTGGGGTCCTTGGGCTGATAGTTTTTTATGGGTTCGAGGAGACCTTGCTTTAGCAAGCTATTTAAAACTTTGCTTGAGGAAACACCCAAATCCTCAGGATGTGGTTTCTCCTTTGGGGGGGGGGAATAAACTCTTAGTGCTCTTTGATTAGAGCTTTGGTTATTGACTTGGTCACCATTCTGAACAGAGTTTACTGGTTTTGGTCCATTGGGGCGCTCAAGCTTGCCCACTTCGATTAATCCTTGAACCGCTCTCTTCAAGGCTGTGCAGTCATCGGTCGTGTGGCCATAACGACTATGGAAGGTGCAGTGCTTACTCATGTCGAGGGGTGCATTTGAGCTCCTTGGATGGTAGTCCCTGAGAGGCTCCAAAAAGGCCTTCCTTTACTAAAGCCTTGAAAATTAAGCCCATGGGTATCCCAAAATCATCAAAATGTTCTCGTTGCCTTAGAGGAACACCATTTCTTGGTTCCTTTTGGATGCCGTAAATTGTGCACAATGCCTTCTTTCCTTTACTGGATGTTGCAGCCGTGTTGGAAGGGTAAGGTTTATAGCGGTGAGACATGCTCAGACCAGTAGTGCTTCCCTGTGCACGAACCCTTTTGATGTAGCCCTCGATGTAAGCATCGAGATTTGACTTTGTGTAAAACTCCTCTGTGTCAGATACACGAGATTGGTATGGTGAGATGGCTCGAGTCGAGCAATTTTCGATACTCTTGTTGCTAGGCTTTTCTTGTATTTTCTTAATTGGTTCTGCCAATATTCCTTCGAACGAGTCAATAGGAACACTAGGATTGCACAACCCCGCCACAAGATTGGCATTAGCAAATGAAACCACAGTAGGAAGTACTCTGGTGGGAGGAATGACAGTCTGAACATTAAAAGCGTGATCGTAACCCTCTCATAAGTCAAACTTGAAGCACAAGAATGTGGATCGAAGGATCAGGGGTGGTGAGACTTATAAGGGGCCTCATAAGGCTGGGCAGCTGCCGAAGACGAGGATATATAGCTCGTAATGGCTGGATACCAGGGAGTAGTGAGTGTGGATCCAAAAGGCTGCTGAAGATATGAGGTTTGAGGCACCGTAAAAGTAGGACTGAACGTGTCTTGACCACATTGAGGAATGTGACTAGAAGAGTAATATGCATATTGTACTTGATGAGCAGGAGCAGCTTGCGTAACAATCGAGTGAAGAATTGGATGAGGACCATGTGGCCTTGTCGGACTTCCCAATTGGAGGGGGCGGGGTAGAGCTTGGAGGGTGTTGTGAATACGGTGAGCCTGATGAAGTGGTGATAAAAGTTTGATGGCCCATGTGAGCTTGCAGTATTGTAAGTGCTCCAATTTGAGCTTGTTAGTATTTTCGTTAGAAAATTAACGAAAGTTATAACATTCCTAACAATTCCTAACATTCCTAACATTTCTAACAAAGCAAGGGCAAAGTGGGCATTGTTATTTAAGGATAAACCAAGGAAATGAATCAAAAAAGCAAAAGAATTAAGAAAAACCAAAAATAGAAATGGCTGGAACAAAAACTGGCTGTTTAATTTGAATTTTCAAAAGGTTATTCCTTGTGTCCAAAGCACAAGCAAAGACATTTAATGAACAGTGCACGCTGAAGACCCTATCCGCACGGACATCATTGCATTTTTCAGAGGGCTATAAATTGAGCCCTCCAGTCTCAAAAATAAGGAGAAGAACACATTTCCTCAACAGCACTTTGGCGAAAATAGAGAGAAAACAGTGAGAATTCCATAGAATTGTCACCTTTTTCTCAACTATTCAACCAAAATCACACTCACTCAAACACTATCATATTCAAGCCTCAAACACTCTTACATTCAAGCGAAAGCTCCAAAACACAAAGAAGATAGGTATAACCTCCCTCTTCTTACCCTAAATCTCTCATCCATGCATGCATTTTCAAGCTACAAAATGTAGTTCATTCATCTTCTTGTCTTAGATCCAAGAAGATCACCATGGAAGTTCATCTCCATGGATGATCTTCTACAAGGATCAACATTATTTTCAAAGTGTTCTTACTTTCTTGCAAAGAAAACACATTTTCAAAACCCTAAAAATCATTTTCATACATCAATTCTCATTTTCAAAGGATAAAATCCCCCTTCCCAAGCAAATGAAGTGCTTAGTCCTAATGTACCCCAATGATGGTTTGATATAGTTGATTCACCACTAAAATGTCAAGTGATCACTAATCAAAACCTAGGGAAATGGGGACAAGCATGGATGCCAAACCCCCTTTAAAATCATGTTTTTCTTTCTTGAGAAGTTGCTGTCCAGTAGCAATCTTCTAAGACCCCAGTCCATGGTATAATTTTTTGGACACAGATAAACTTGGAATTTGGTGTTGACTACAAAATACTTTTTGTAGCCAACATCCAGAGCTTTGCAGACATATTTTTATTTTATTTTTTTGTGAGTAAAACTCCCCTTTTTAAATTTTATTTTGAAGGTCAGATCACCAGTCTCTGGGAGTCCAGATCTCATATCTGAGATTTCCAGAAGGTTTTGGGTCCTCAAATCTTCTCCAAAATGGAAAATTCTTTCATAGAAATCTTATTTGAGGTGTCTGGAACAACTTTCATTCTCTTAGTTTTTTCAGATTATGAAGTTTTGAAGCCCTTAAATCTATTTCAAAATCAAGTGTCCACTGCCTTTTTCATTCTGGCAGAAGTGTTCTTCAACTTCCAAAAATCTTTTGAGTACCAAAACTCAACCCAAAAATCACACCAAAAATCATGGGATCTGTCCAAAGTCTAATAAAGAATTCCCAATTTTTATTTCCCTCAGTTTCAACTTATTTTGGCCAAAACACACACACACACACACAAATGATTTTTAGCTTGGAAGACTCGTTTTACGAGGCATTCCGGGTGCACACTAACGTCCTTCCCGGCGTGTAACATGACCTCCGAACCCAAATCTCTAATCTCGGGCATTTTCAAAGTTTTGGCCCTTAAAACAAAAATGGCGTGGCGACTCCGTCTTTTTCCGGTTTTATTTGATTTTCAAAGAAACGCAAAATCGAATTTTCCCGCGAAATATGGTGCACATCGTTACAGTGGCGACTCCGCTGGGGACAAATAAGCTTTTTTCTAAAAAAAATGATATTTGGTATATTGGTGGAAACTATTAAACTTTCCGTTATCGCCTCCTAACACGAGTCGGGGATAAATTGTGGTTTAACAATCCCACGTACTGGTATCATTGTTTTCAAAAAAAAAAAAAAACTTTTGAGGGTCAAGCTTCTGTCCCGGCTTTAAAAATCATTTGTTGTGTGTGTTGATTTTTGCACATTTTCGTGTTGTTTTGGCCGCCTCGGAAAAAGTCAAAATTTTGACTTTCGGAATCATGTCCCTAACTGTCGGAATTTTTGTGCTTATGTGCTTATGTGCTCATTTCAAAAAAAAAAATTCAAAAAAAAAATTCAAAAAAAAATTTTCAAAAAAAAAAATTCAAAAAAAAAAATTTCAAAAAAAAAAAAGGAAAATTTTCAAAAAAAAATCATGCATCATATTTTTAAGACACATGAAAAATTTCTATTTTACTCAGAAAAAGAAGATAGACTGCTTGCACACTACGCGCACGTGACCTTACACTGCACACTACGTCCCAACCCGGGGAAATCCTTATCGCGGCCCGTTTGGTCTTATTACGCCTCTCGGTGCAAGCACAGGACTACCCAAACATCCCATGGAGCCTCGTGTCGACCATGCACTTGTCCGTGACACACTTTGTCCGAGACCCGTTGGTTTTTAGTTTGGTCTCGTGTCATGCCACGTACGTGTATAGACCTTTCCTTTCAAGCCTTTGTCGGCATACCGACTCAATATCTTTCGGGACCCTAATCGCCGAAGCTCGCCGGTTTTCGCCGCAGACTTTGACCAAGATATTGACCAGGCGCCTTGACTTCGGCTCGACCGGCACAAATTATACAACGATTCCCAGCATGACACTGAGTCATCAAGGATTAATGACTATTCCATGCCTAATTACGGCTTAACTGACGACAAGTCAAGATCAATTATGGAAGCTTATCAGTCTAAATCATGCCGATTTTTTTTTCGTCGAGCCCTCGGGCATGATCTTGACTTTGACGTCAGCTTTGTCCGTAATTTACATCGAATGCTCGTTAAGACTCGATTACCCGCCAGACTTTTAGGATCATTTTTCTTTCGATTGGTGGGACCCGCTTGCCCTATAGGACCCTCGCCCGGGGCTGTCCACCCTGGGAGGTCGAAATACAGGTGAAATACGAGGGGCTTATAGACGTAGTGACGGGGCCCACTGATCCAGGAATCAGAGTAGTTTGCGAAAAAGAAAAACAATCTTTTTCAACCGATTAGGTTAATAAAACATGTTTTAAGTAAACGTGAACAAATAACCGCATGTTGCATGAGCCCAAAGCCCAAACACTTACCCTCCTTCAATTCCCAGACATCTGAACCCTCGTGTCTTTCCCCCGCAGCTCCTCACAATAGTTGGTTCCGGACACCGGGTCACCGTTTGATTAGTTGGGAAGAGTCAAGCGCGTCATCAGCTTCGCCGTTTGTTCCGACTCCGGGATTCAGAATGTCTGCATCAGCCGGTAATGATGGGGATAACGTCGCTCCGTCTTCCAAAATCCCTCAAACAGACCAGCATTGGATCCAGTTGGTAGAACAGATGAGACTTCGACATGAGGCTCAAATTGACGACCTTCTGGGGGTTGTCGCAAGTCATGGTTTGACTATCAGTCTCAATTCCGATGGCACTTTTACCGCAAAGAAGGGAGAAAGTTCTCCTCCTCTTCTTAATCGTCCCGGATACATCAAGATGCTACCCCAAGATTCCTATGTCTCCACCGCCGGGACTCCTGCCCGTCGACTTACAGGGCAACTGGCCCCCAAACGACGATCGAGGGGACGAAAGAGTTCGGCATACCGTCGGTTGTCCCCTCTCAAAGTGATGATCCCGCAAATATCGGCTGGGTGATGAAGATCAGGAAACAGTTGAAGAAATATGGTCAGCCATCAAAGCCCTGGAGGAACGCCAGAACAGACAGCAAGCCTGGATTGAAGAGGCCACACGCCACTTCGGGACCTTAACAATCTCCCAACTGACTGGGGCTCCCCTGAAGGACAAACATATGCCTGTTCCCCTAGATCTTAATACCTCTCATTATCCGGCGGAGTCCAACCATTCGCTTCCAGATGAGCCCAACAGCAGATCTCCCCGGACCAGTTCCACTCAAAGTCATTCCAGCACCGCTCAACCTGAGGTCCCAAATCCGCCACCAGCCGTAGAACACATTTGGTGGGATATCTGTGACTGTCCCGACTGCCTTGAAAGGGACTATCAGGACTGGATACACGAGGACCGTCCTCCTAAGAAGAAGAAAATTTCCTCCCAGCAAAAATTGAAGGAGAGATTCGAGGCCGGTGATACCAGTGTGGGTACGCTCGGGGAGCCATCTGGGGGATTTGATTATTATGTACTCTACTCCAGCCAGTCTTCCCCAAAGCAAACAGGAGTAGAAGAGCCGAAAAGCCTTGCCAGCGATAGAGTCGAAACCTTCGGACACCCGAATACTGTAGATCTGGGTAATTTTACTGCCAATCAGAAATCCATCCCCCCAAGGGATCAGCCAAGATTCAGTTTGTCCAGCTCCCGAGTGCATACCGACAAAGAAAAACCAACGCCAGTTTGGCGCTCCCACTCAATTAACATGTTGACCGGAGATGGCAACCGCCACAAAAGGCCTCAGCATAACCCAGGGGCTTCAGCAAAGGCTCTACCTCGCAAGAAAAAGGCACGAAGTGACTGGCTTGATGACTCTCTTTCTCCAGACAAGCACCAAATCTATGATCCCCGCCTATATGGTAGCATGATCACCTTCTGCGACGAAGATTTGCCAAGAGATGTTTCCCAGCACAACGAAGCCTTGTACATCACCATTAAGCTCAACACCGTATCGCTCCCTGGAGTATTGGTGGATAATGGATCGGCCATTAATGTCCTTCCCCTTAGCATGATGCGGGCCCTGCGCATCAATGAAAGGCATATGATCCCATCTACCCGGATTATCAAGGCCTATGACGGCTCGTCTCGTCCCATCACAGGGGACGGTGACTGCGGAACTGCAGTACGAAACCCAAATGGTGCCAGCGAAGTTCCATGTAATGGATATCCCATCCGAGTTCACAGTCCTATTAGGACGTCCTTGGTTGCATCACATGAAAGCTATAGCTTCCACTCTCCACCAATGCGTCAAATTCATTAACCGACAAGGAGACCTTGAAGTCATAAGGGGTGACAGTTTCTTCATAGGGAACGAAGCAGAGACCGTCACTAAGCATGCTCTTAGCCAGACACCGGGGCTACCTCCTCCGAATCGACCAAGGGACTATCGGGGCAAGTCTCATCAGAATCCCCCAGAATCCGGTGATGCCAATTATGTCAACGCACTCAAGCGAGCAGACTCCGAAGAGGTTCGATTCATCAAATTCAATTGTCATTTCCAACATTTGGAGCCATACTGGAGGGAAACATTGAACACCGCCATGATACAGGCACACAAACCCCAGGTCCCTAATCACAGTTTTGTCACCATTCTTCAAACCCACTCTCTGACCCTGCCAAGCAAGGAAATTTTCATGATAAAGATCGACAAGCATCGTCATACTCAACTCGAATCTATGAACGTCGTATGGGACGTCCTCCTTCTTGAGCGCTGTTAAGCCTTTCTCTGCTCAAGCATGGGGCACGAGATTTTTCCAGCAGCACACCGAGACGTAATACGTCCTTACATCTGGATTGAATGGTCAGATTGTGACGAGATAGAATTCCCCAGAATTGAGGATGCGGCAAAAGATCCCTACATTCATATGCTCAGTTTTCAGGCGCCGGACACAATTGATCCTGGTTCAGAGAAAAAGATGATAGCAGTGACTGAGGAAGGAAAACAGAAACGAGACGGCCCAGAGTCATGAGGCCTCGACGGCGATGCCATTAAGGAATTGGGAAACTCTCTCGGGCCCGTCCGCGACCAAAGAAGATATGATCACCAAGCTTGGATTGGTCCCCGTCCCTTTGTGTCAACCTTTGTAAAGTCCTCCGAGTCTCTCATTGTTGAGTTTGAGTCTTCCGAGTCGTCCGATGGCCTCACGCCTGAAGACCACGAAATTGTAGCCAATGATGTATTCCCTTTTATTCTCAATGAAATGACGAACCTTTCTGAGTATCCCTTAATTGCCACTTTAACTAATGCTGAATTAACTAATAATCTAAAAACAGTTAATAACGATTCACTAGATGAAGAAGCAGACACATTAAATGAACAATATATCAAAGAAATCTTTAAGCAGGTTGTCCGGAAAGAGGAAAATCGAGCCCAAGCTGCTGAAGAGATTTTGACGAGTGTGAATTTGGGAACTGCGGAAGAGCCTAAAGAGACGCAGATTGGTAGTTTTTTCGAAGAGACTGAAAGGGATGCCCTAATTGAGCTGTTAAAAGAATTCGTGGATGTGTTCGCATGGTCCTATAAAGATATGCCAGGCCTCGATCCTTCCATAGTTGAACACCGAATACCGCTCGACCCAGGAGTCAAGCCAGTAAAGCAGAAGCTAAGAAGAATTAAGCCCGAACGGTCCCTACAAGTGAAAGGGGAGATAGAAAAGATGCTCAGGGAAGGGTTCATCAGGGTCATTGAATATCCAACATGGCTTTCCAACATAGTAACGGTGACCAAGGCTAACGGAAAAATCCGGTGCTGCGTAGACTTCAGAGACTTGAACAAAGCCAGTCCAAAAGACGATTTCCCCCTGCCAAACATCGACATTTTGGTAGATTCCACGGCCAACCATGAAGTTAAATCCTTCGTCGACGGTTTTGCGGTTACAACCAAATCAAAATGGCGTAAGAGGATCAAGCCAAAACGGCCTTCACAACCCCTTGGGGCACCTACCGCTACACGGTCATGCCGTTCGGACTAAAGAATGCTGGGGCTACATACCAGAGGACAGCTACAGCTCTGTTCCATGATATGATCCACAAAGAAATTGAGTTCTATGTGGACGACATGATAATACACTCCAGAGGATCAGATGGCCAACACTTTGTTGATTTGAGAAAATTCTTCGGCCGCCTCCGAGACCACAGCATGAGACTAAATCCAGCCAAATGCACCTTCGGTGTAAGACGAGGCAAGGTGCTAGGATATATGGTGACAGAACGGGGAATCGAAGTAGACCCTCAGAAAATCAAGGCGATAGTTGAAATGAAGCCGCCCTTGAAAGAAATATCAAGGAATTGGAGGTGTATGGTGACTCTACCCTCATCATCAACCAGGTCTCCAATAAATGGAAGACCGTGGACCCGGGTCTACAGAAATATCACACTTACATGGAAGAGCTAGTAACTCAATTTAAGGAGATCAGCTTTCATTACTATCCCAGAGATCGCAATGCATTTGCAGATGCTCACGGCAACACTAGCCTCCCTCGTTGAAATACCGAAGGGAAGTCCGTCAAACCATTCGGAGTCGGGAAAGAGAAAATCCCGCTTATTGCTTTGAAATCGAAGCGGCCGAACCGACCAGTGATCCCCGGTACACTCAGGATCTACCGATTACTGAAGGATGGCGATGCCTCTTTCAAAAATGAAGATGGGGAATATAAAGAAGGAATCAAAGCAAAGAGCCTCTCGGCCACTCGAAGCGACTCGCCTCCCACTATGTTCTTTTGGGAAATATGCTATACAAGAAGCATTATCAAGGCCCCCTCCTGCGATGCATCGGCAAACAAGAGGCTACGGAACTCATGAGAGAAATACATGGTGGTACCTGTGGCCCCCACATGAATGCTCGAGCCCTGATGCAAATCATACTGAGAATGGGGTACTTTTGGATCTCCATGGAAACCGACTGCATCCAGTTCGTCAAAAGCTGCGACAAATGCCAGCGATACTCAAATCTTAATCATTTGCCCCCTCACGAGTTATACTGTATGACATCCCCTTGGCCTTTCGTCACTTGGGGAATTGATGTCATAGGCAAAATCACGCCACCAGGCAGCAACGGCCACGAATTCGTCCTGGTAGCTGTGGATTATTTCACCAAGTGGGTTGAAGCCAAGTCCTAAAAAATCCTCAACTCAAGGAAAGTAGCCCTCTTCATCAAAGAGAACATCATATGCCGATACGGGTTGCCAGCCAAAATCATCTCAGTTAATGGATCCCACTTCGAAGGGGAATGCGACAGGCTGCTGGCGGAATTCAGAATAACCCGTCACAAGTCATCTCCCTACAGGCCCCAAACAACCGGAGCCGTCGAAGCAGCAAACAAGACTCTGGAAAACATCATCCGGAAAATGGCTGTCCGAGGCAGAGATTGGCCCGAGAAGCTACACCTGGCACTCTGGGGCTACGTAACATCGTCGAACGGCAATCGGGAAACACCGTTTGCCCTCACATACGGAATGGAAGCCGTGCTCCCAATCGAATTGGAAATCCCCTCACTCCGTGTGCTGTTGGAAAGCCAGATTAACGAGGTCGAATGGCTCCAGAGTCGCCATGATGAATTGGCCCTGCTAGATGAACGCCAATTGAAGGCCATGGAACACATCCGAGCCTACCAAGGAAGAATGGCCAGAGCCTTCGACAAGAAAGTAAAGCATCGGGAGATCCGAGAAGGTGATCTCATTTTGAAAGAAAAGCCCCCGGTCCGTGTCAACCCGCTTGGCAAATGGGAGCCTGTTTGGGTCGGAAACAAACTGATTGAAACCCAAAGGTGAAAACTGAGAGGCACCGGGGGGAAGTTGACCAAGATCGGACTGTTGAGGAGTATCGATATGATGAGGCTGAGAGACACGCTGAGTTATAGGTCGGGGGAAGCTTGGTCCATTAGCAGTTCCACGCGAAAGGGAGCCAGCCATTTGATGGTAGTCGGCATGCCCGGGAGGGTAAGTAGCTTCAATCTTCGCATCAACCGTAAAGGTTCCATTAGGGTTGCGATCAATTGCTAGTCCCTGGGTTCTAACACTTTCCAATAACTGACTAATCTGATCCTCTTGATGTTGTCTTATCTGTTCCAACATCTGATTCCACTGTTCGGCATTTTGCGGATTTTCGGGGTGCGGAGTCGTACGTCCCCCATTGTTCTCCTCTGAGCTGGCCATTCTGAAACTCTGAGCTGAAGCGAAGGAAGAAACCGATGAAGTATCTGACTCCGGAATGACTGAGCTGAACAAACGATGACCCGGGATCTTGATCCAAACTTTGCTTACTATGGAAGGCACAAAAGGGTGTGGTTCAGACTCGGGAAAGCAAAACAGGTTGGTGTTTGGGCTTAGGGCTCACGCAACATGCTATTATTCATTTAAATTTACTTAAAACGTGTTTTATTAAAACCTAAGCGGTTGGAAAAGATTGCTCTTCTTTTTCGCCGACTAGTCTAAGTCCTGGATCAGTGGGTCCCATCACTACGCTACAGACCCTCAACCTGTAACCTCGAACAAGGGTTCCGTAGGGCAAGCAGGTCCCACCGACCGAAAAGAAAAACGATCCTAAAGTCTGGCGTGTAATCGAGTCTTAACGTGTATTCAATGTAAATTACGGGCAAAGCTGACGTCAAAGGTCAAGATCATGTCGAGGGGCTTGACGAAAAGTCGGCATGGCCTTGACTGATAAATGTCCATAATTGATCTTGATCCGTCGTCAGTTAGGTCCTAATTAGACATGGTCTAATCGTTAATCCTTGATGACTTAGTGTCATGCCGGAAGTCGGTGCATAAGTTGTGCAAGTCAAAGTCAAAGTCAAGGCGCTAGTCAAGATCTGGTCAAAGTTCATGACGGAAAATCGGCATGACCTCGACTGATTAGGGTCTCCGAATGATATTGACTTGGCGTGTCGACTAGGGTTTGACCGACACGGTGTATACACGGACAAGGCATGACACGGACCAAACTAAAAACCAACCGAGTCTCGGACAAAGTGTGTCACGGACAAGTGCATGGTCAACACGAGGCTCCAAGGGATGTTTGGGTAGTCTCGTGCTCGCACCGAGAGGCATTGTAAGGCCAAACGGGCTGCTACTGGGATTTTCCCCGGTTAAGGACGTAGTGTGCAGTGTAAGGTCAAGTGTGCGTAGTGTACGGGCAGTCTAAATTATTTTTCTGAGTAAAATAGAAATTTTCACATGTGTCTTAAGAGCATGATGCATGCAAAAGATTTTGAAAATGATTTTTTTTTCAAAAATATTTTCGAAAATATTTTTGATAGCAAGTAAGCACATAAGCACATAAAATTCAAACAGTTAAGGAAACGGGTCCGACAGTCAAAATTTTGATTTTTCCGGGACAGTCAAAGCGATAAAAACGCGAAATGGGGGAAACACACACACAACAAAAGGTTTCAAGTGTTGGGACGGATGTTTGACCCACAAAAGCTTTTTTTTTTTGAAATGATACCGATACGTGGCTTTGTTAGACCATAGTTTATCCCAGACTCGTTTTAGGAGGCGGTAACGGGAAGCTTAATGGTTTCCACCTATATACCAAGTATCATTTTTTAAAAAAAAAAAAAAAACCTTATAGAGCTCCCCAGCGGAGTCGCCACTGTGATTATCCCCGGAGATCCGATTTGGGCGCCCCACCTAACTTGGAATGTTCTTCCAAGTTGACTAATGAACTCGGGTCAATCTAGCGGACTTTAGTGTTAAAACGGAGTCGTCATGCCATTTTAGTTTAGGGCCAAAACTTTGAAAAAAGCCCGTAAAATAGAAAAGGGTTCGGAGGTCACGTTACACTCCGGGAAGAAGATTAGCACGTTCACCCGGAATGCCTCGTAAACGAGTCTTCCAAACTTGAAACCATTTGTATGTGTGTGTGTGTTGCAAAAGGGGTTTGACCAAACAAAGGATTTTCAGGAAATAAATGTTTTGACCGGACTGGACTGGAATTAGTCAAAACAGTGTGCTTCTGTGAGTGAAAAGAAACTGGAAACAAAAATATCTGCCTGTGACATTCATGTCCGCGCGGATTGGGATGAGGATCAATCTCATCCGCGCGGATAAGGCAGTAGGGTTCCCTTTTGGCAGCTTTCCAGTCTGATTCTGTAATTTCCAGAAAGTTAACTGGATTTACAGAATCAGAACTGGAGTTGCAACAGAAAATGTCAACTAAAAGAATTTTTGAATTTTGCATCCATGCTTGTCCCCACTTTCCTTAGGCTTTGATTAGTGATCACTAAATATGATTAATAGTGATCTACTAGATCAAGCCATCATGAGGGTACATTAGGACTTAGAAGCACTTCATTTGCTTGGGATGGGGGGTTTGACATAAAAGTAAATTTGACAAAACAAGAAATAGGTCAAGATGTATCAACTTTTAGAGGAAGATCTCTAAGGTGGTCACAAGTATGACCATCCTTGAGATCTATGCTCAAGTGTATCTCATACATCTTGTGTGACCCAATTTGTGTAATTCTTAAGGATGTTCATCCAAGGAAATGGTTCCAAGGTGAACATCTCAGACTATGGGGGGGGGGACATTTGCAAGAAAGTAAAGATTATGGACCATTTAAAGTGGTCATCTATGGAGATAGACTCCAAGATGACCATCTTATAGGTCAAGAGAGCAAATAACAAGTAAATTCTAGTTAATGTAAAAGGGACAAAGGGGAATAACATAATAAAAGGATGTGAATCCTTGTAGAGAATCATCCATGGAGATGAACTCCATGGAGATCCTCTTGGATCCTAGGACAAAAGGGGAAGAGAAGTGAGCAACAAGTAAATAAAACAAGTTACATCATTTAAATATGAGATGTATGCATGAATGAGGGAGATTAAGGTAAGGAGAAGGAGGGTTTATCAATGGTTGTACCCTATCTTCTTTGGTTTGGTGTTTAGGGCTTGAGAATTTTGTATGGATTTTGTGTTTAGGTTTAGTGTTTGGATGAGTGTTTGGATGAGTTTTTAGGCTATTTTCTAGAATAAATTCGTCAATGTAACAGTAGAGTTCAAAAGGGATCCCCTAAACTGAGAGAGAAGGGTTTTATTTATAGGCTGGATTAGTGTTCCATCTTGTCTGCGCGGATAGGGATGAGGCCCTCCATTCTGTCCGTGCGGATTGGAATGAAGGCGTGCCTGATTTTGCAAAAAGCAGTTTTGGTTGTTTGTAATTAATTCAAATTGGTCAATTTCTTGGAAGCTACTCCTTCCAGCGATATCCAATCCAAATTTGTTGTTCCCTTAAGTTCCTTCCTTGCTTAAATTGAATTGGAAAGTGACCAAAATGCCCTTAAATGTTTATTCGATGTGAAAACCGTTAATTTAGGCTGAAGGAATGTTGGTGGTTCAGATTGGGACACTTACAATATCTGATCCGAGATTATAGGGATTTCATACAATCCTACCACAATTATATCTCTCATCAACAACTATAAATACAAGGCAACGTCAATCGTTCCAAGGTAATTGCTTTTTGGTTATTTGAGAATACATTGATCCATTTAACTTATGAGCTCTATATACACCGTACTCACTCTCACGCCCGAGGGTCTTTGCCGGAGACCATTCCGGCCAGTTGTGGGTTCTGTTTTCAGGTCAGAAGTTAGGAGATTAATCTTGCAGTTGGATGGAGATTGATAACGACACTATTCTTGCAGCATCAGTTTGGTTCCATTGTCGGGAATCGTGCTTTTTTGACCTCGAAATTTCTTACAACCCATCATCATGGTGACTTCTGATGGTCATGTTTTAGAGGCCTCGGACGAGCATAGCGAGGGTAACACCAATACTAATACGAATGCTAGAAACCGCAATGTTAACATGCCTCCTCCTCCTCCTCCTCCGCCTTGACAGCACGTAAGGGCAACACGTTCGAACAACGTTGCTGATGGTAAAGGTCTGCCTGATAATAGGAGGGAGAAGAGACCTATGGTCGAGCAAGGGACACAGCCCCCTCTAAAGCGTCCACAAGCAGGGCGAATGGCTGCAGGCGACAGACTAGTTCCATCAACCAATCCCCTCAGTAGAAAGGAGATGCTAGTGGAGCGGACTAGAATTCTAGCAGAATTGATAGCGATGGAGGAGGAGCCTGAGCAGAATGACAGAAGGTCAGAAAGGGCAGCCCCCTCCCAGGTTTCTCATAGGCAGCCCGACGAAAGTGCTAGGCAGAACGGGAGTAACAGGCAGAATGATGAGCGGTAGATCGTACCACACATTCGCACTCACATACCTGTTCCGCCTGACGACTTGCGTAGTCAGCTCAATACGAACAGGGAGCAGGAAGCTGAGTTGGAGATGGGACGACAGAAGGAGGCTGAAAGAAATAGGCATAGGTTGCCTGCTGGAACAGAGAGATCGCAGTCCCACCGCTAGAGAAATGGGCGCAGGTCCCCAGTCAGATCAGTTAGATCGCATTCTCACAGGGATAGAGATGGGCGCAGGTCGCCAGTCAGGGAAGATAGGCGCAGGTCACCAGTGAATTCAGTAAGAACTATAAGAAAGTTGGTTATTTACGGCACTTATTTACGGCGGGTGACACGCGTCCGCCGTATATAATACTTACATACGGCGAAAGACACGCGTCTGCCGTATATAACTAATATATACGGCGGTTATAGTATACCTCCGTATATATTAGTTATATACGGCGGACGCGAGGTGCCGTATATACTTTATATGCATACATTTGACGTCTACGTATCTGAGATTTTAGTTATATACGGCGGTAAACAAGTAGCCGCCGTAAATAGTACATCATATATGGCGGTAGACACGAAACCGCCGTAAATAACAACATTATATACGGCGGTGAGAATGGAGCCGCCGTAAATACCAACATTATATACACGGTGTATATTATCCGTTGTAAATATTAATAAATACCGCGAAATGAATTTTCCATTCTCAGTTGGCGCAAAAACAAATCTCTCTCTCTCTCCCAAATTTCCCAAAAAAAATCCCAAAACCTTACCTAGGGCAATCGACGATTGACGGCGACAGGGTTGACGGCGACAGTGTTGACGACGACCGTTGAAGAACACAGCTCCGGCTCCGGTGAAGACCCAGCTCCGGTGAAGACCTTGCTCCTGTGAAGACGTTGACCGGTGAAGAACGACGACAAAATTAGAAGCTAAGGAAGCTAGATCCGCCATTAGCAAGGTTAGTTTCAGTTTTAGCTAATTTTAGGGTTTTATTATTAGGTTTCAATGTGATGGGTGGGGTTATTTGTGATTGTAGTTGATTGTGTACATTCTAGATCTGCCAGTATAGTCATGGTATACTTGAAAGAATAATTCTTTGTACAAGCTATTTAATGGTTTTTTGAAACATATTAAGTTGAATGATTATTATTGGTGGATAAATTTTGTGTACTTATTATAGATGATTCTATGTAATATGAAATGGTAATAATAAGTGCAAGTAAATAGTTGGACTAATCAAAGAAAATATAGAAATAGTTTTCTAGATTGTTGATTTTGAGTTGTTGTAATAAAATTAGTTGTAAACGTTCATGAGAACTTGAATCTTACTTATTTTTGGATATAAACTAAATATCTCATGGATCATCATGTTGATTGAGATTATGTTTGAGTTATTTAGATCATAAGCGTAAACTAATCTAGTTTATTTTTAGATTGTTGATTAAAAAGTATTTATATATGCGTACAGGTTATCGAAGAGGAAGCTTGACGACACTCTTAAAGTGTTCCATACCATTCTATTCGGAAGGAGAGGAAAGGTGATTTAAGTTGTAACTCATTGTCTAAATTTGTGTTTTCTCATTCCCTTTTTATCACATGTCATCGCTTCAACTAAATAACCTTAACTGTCTTTGATGACTAAATATGCACTTCTTATTTGAGATGAATGACTACTTCTTTGCATATATGAGTGTTGCCTACAAAACTACTTGTTTGAGTGTTCTCCCTCTACTTGTTTGAGTGTTCTCCCTCTGCTTCTATATATACTGCTTTGCATATATGAGTGTTGCCTATGAAACTACTTGTTTGAGTGTTCTCCCTCTGCTTCTATATATATATATATAGGTTGAGAAAAAAGCTTAGGTATCTTGAATCAACACATTGTTTATGAGAAAAAGGCTTAGGTATCTTGAATTAACTAATTTGTGTCTCTCGGTCTTATATATAGGTTGTATTTTAACATTAAAAATATCAAGTCATATATGGACAAAAGTTGGATTGATTTGGGAAACCGGATTTCAAATTAGTATATGTCTGGGATTAGCAACTTCCTCGATTTTCCATTTTTAAAAAAGTCTCTTGGTGCTAAAGAAATATATTGTCCTTGTAAAAAATGCTCAAATTGTTACGAAAAAGACCGTGCAACCATGAAATCACATTGTATTGAAGTGGGATTTCAAATAGATTACAAGAATTGGACTAGGCATGGGGAAGAGTACATTTCGACGTATAAGAATGATAATAATGATATGACAACTGAAGATGGCATTGAAATTGAATTGGGCGTGCAAGATTGTATGAGGCGAATGGTACATGAAGGGATGGGTATGTCGGATAGTAACCAGCCAGGAATTGAAGAAAGCATACAATCAGATGCAGCAATCGCAAAGTTTCTTAGACTTTTTAGAGATGCTGATCAAGGCTTGTGGGAAGGGTGTGATAAGTTTACAGTACTCTCATTTATTTTAGAACTTATGCACTGGAAGGCTAATTATCGAGTGGCCGATAAGGGATTTGAGTATTTATTAAAAAAATTCATTAGGGCATTGCCTCAGTCAACAAAAGTGCCAAATTCCTATCGTGAGGCGTACAAGATGAATGCATATTTGGGTTTCAGTTATAAAGCATGGGACGCGTGCATTAATCATTGTATGTTTTTTCGAAATGAAACTAAAAAACTTACTAAATGTGAAATTTGTGGAGCCTCTAGATATAAGCAACAAGAAGAAGGGGGTAGCGGTGAAGGTGCGGAAACAAATGGCAAGAATAAACTTCCTAAGCAGGTAGCGATGAAGAAAGTATACAATTTTCCCTTAAAGCCAAGGTTGCAAAGGTTGTATTGGTCATCTAAGATCGTGAGATGGCATGCCGAGAAAAGAATAGAGGATGGTGTGCTGAGGCATCCTGTAGACTCTTGTGCGTGGAAGGGATTCGATGAACGTTATCCATTATTTTCAAGTAAAAGTCGGAATGTTAGATTGGGATTAGCATCTGACGGATTTAATCCTTTCAGAACAATGACTGTATCTCACAGTACTTGGCCGGTTGTGCTTATGCCATACAATCTTCCACCTTGGTTGTGCATGAAACAACCATATTTCTTCTTGTCGGTGCTTACTTAAGGCCCAAAAGGGCCGGGCAACAAGATAGATGTGTATCTCCAACCGTTAATTGATGAATTGAAGGAATTGTGGGAAGATGGTATATCAACTTATGATGCATCAAGGAACGAGTTGTTTACTTTACGAGCTTCACTATTACGGACAATAAATGACTTTCCTGCATATGCAATGTTGTCTGGATGAAGCACTAAAGGTGAATATGCCTGCCCTTGTTGCAATGTGAGACCTCAAGCACGATGGTTGGAACATGGTGGCAAGTATTTTTATATTCGTCATCGACCCTTCTTGCCTAGGAGTCATGCTTTTCGTAAGGATAAAAGCTCTTTTGATGGTACTCATGAAGTGAGAGATAAGCCCAAGTTATTGTTTGGAACAAAATTGCTTAAACAAGTTGAAAATATGGAAACAGAGTATAAAATAGAAGATGTTATTAAAAAGAGGAAAAGAGAAGAGGGTGAGAAGAAACAAGCCATGTTGGAGAAGATAAAGGTTCTTAAGTTGTGTCACAATTGGAAAAAGAGGAATATCTTCTTTGAGTTGCCATATTGGGAAAATAATCATGTTCGTCATAATCTTGATGTTATGCACATTGAAAAAAATGTGTGTGATAATGTGCTACATACTCTATTAGGTAATGCTGTGAAATCAAAAGATAATGTGAAATCAAGAAGAGACCTAAAAGAGATGAACATTCGGAAACCATTGCATCTACAAATGCTTCCATCTCGCAAAGAAAGTATGCCTTCGGCTCAGTTCACAATGAGTAAGAAGCATAAAGACACATTCTTGAAAGTTCTAAAGGGAGTCAAAGTCCCTGATGGCTACTTGTCAAACATATCTCGTTGTGTACATCTAGAGGAAAGAACTATTTGGGGTCTTAAGAGCCATGATAGTCATATTTTACTCCAACAACTACTCCCTTTAGCTGTTCGAAAAGCATTGCCTACTTCTGTTGTAAAAGCCATCATTGAGTTGGCAAATTTCTTTAGGAAATTACCCTCAAAGGTGAATACACTTGATGATCTCGAAAAGATACAAGATCAGATGGCTGTCACACTATGCGCTCTCGAGAAAATATTCCCACCAGCTTTCTTTGATGTTATGGAGCACTTGTCGGTGCATTTAGCCGAGGAGGCCTTGCTAGCAGGCCCAATACAATTTCGTTGGATGTATCCAGTAGAGAGGTACATCCATATTAAATTTACTTTGAAAAAAGTTAAAATCCTTTTTACATCTGGTTTAGCATAAGTAAATGTTTTTGTAGGTTTCTACTTACATTAAAATTATATGTTCGAAATCGAGCCCACCCCGAGGCCTCCATAGCTAAGGCAATTGTGGCTGAAGAATGCATGACTTTTTGTACACAATATTTGGATGACATTTAGACAAAGTCCAATCATCCTAGAAGAAATGATGATGAAGGTGATGATTTAGGCTACTTTGTAGGAAAAGAAGAGGTAATTACCCTTGATTACATCACACGAGTACAAGCGCATAGATATGTACTTTTCAATACTGAAGATGTTGAACAATACCTAGAGTAAGTGATTCCTTACATGAGGCTTACATTCCTTATATCTTTTATATTTTAAATTAATACTTAATTCATATTTCCAATATGCTCAGAATGCATCGTGTACATTTGAGGGAGACACTACCTCGTAATCAACAACATCTTATAGAGAAAGAACATAATGATAAGTTTGTTAGTTGGTTTAAGGATTATGTAAGTATGAAACCACTTTCATACGATACTTTCTTTATTGTTTTAAATATTTTCTTATTTAATTTTGTTTTTTATAAAAGGTATGCATGACGAAAGATATAGTGCCTGAAAGAATTAAAAGTCATGCATTGGGTCCTCATATAGATGCGAGGCGGTTTAAGTCTTACATAATAAATGGTTTTCGATTTCGAGTGAAGGATGTCGATAGATGAAGGAAAACCCAAAATACTGGAGTCATGCTAAATGCAAGTTTGACAAGTTTTGCAAGCTGAAAGGATAATAATCACATTGTAGGGGATGTTAACTTCTATGGGGAGTTGATTGAGATCCTTGAAATTCGTTATAGAAACTCAATAAGATTTGTATTGTTTAAATGTGATTGGGTTGATAACCGGACATGCAAGATGGAAGATGAGAAAAAATTTACTCTTGTAAACTTCAATCACAAGTTATATAAGGATAATCGAGTTGGTGATGGACCATTCATATTAGCATCTCAAGCTGAGCAAGTTTGGTATGTTAAAGATCCTATAGAAAGTGATTGGAAAGTTGTGATGAGGATTACACCAAGAGATAGTTTTGACATATATTCAAATGATGATAAACAAGTTTCATATTCGATTCCACAATTGGTACCATTTTGCTCACAAGATCTGGATGAAAATGTTGCTAACGAAGAAGCATCGTGGGTGCGAGAGGGAGTTGATGGGGTCGAGATTGAAACTACTAATATCAATGATGTTGATGTCTATATGGCCGATAATGATGATGTTGATATGGCCGATAATGATGATGATTAGTTTGAGTAGTATTTGTTTGGATCTTATTTGCTTACTATTACTAAGACAATGTTATTACTTATGTTTCTTGTTTCAATCAAACTTGTTATTTTTGTATGGTTGAATATTAATATTGTTACTTGTAATATGTATTTGTTTAGATCTTATTTTCTTACTATTTACTAAGACAATGTTATTACTAAAATTTGTGTCTCTCCGTCTTATATATAGGTTGCAATTTTCCTCTCTTGCATATTCAATAGCTGGGTTGTGCTGAAACTGTAGTGTGGTGGTTGGGTTGGGAATTGGAAGGAGAATTTGATTGTGGTGGTGTGTTTATTGTTGCACTTACTTTGTGAATTTTGGGGTGATAATTATGCCTCCTAAGGAGAGAGACGCTAGAGGGGGTGGAAGTAACAACAAGAGGGTTAGAGAAAACCCGTAACCCGTAGTCCCTAATGATCCCACTCCCCCTAATGCATTGTTGCCGTATATGGGTTTAACCCAATTGACCTCTGCTCAGAAGAAAAAATGGAGGAATTTGGAGGGTAGAAAATTCCAAGTCACCACTTTCCTTCATATGCCGATTTTGAGGGATTTGGGTTTAGACACATTAGTAAAGGAGTTGATGACGCAGGCCGGGTTAGGTAACTTCCTGGGGAAGAGGGCCGATACCTATTTAAGATAATCCCTAGAGTTCCTTTCAACGTTGAAGGTAGGTAAGGGGTCACAAGCAAACTCAATTCGGTTTAATTTGGATGATGAAGCATATAGAGTGACCTATGATGAGTTGAGGGAAGTCTTTGGTGTTGAAGAGCCGAGGGGAAACTGGTTGGAAGTTGATGGGGTGGGATGTTTTTTCTTTTCTGAGCTCACGGGATTACCGTGCAATAAGAAGCATCTGCGGGCTTCCTGTCTATCTCACCCGGCCTGGAATTTATTTTACAGAGGATTATCGATGTCTTGGTTGGCAATTGGAGAGCCAGCCCAACTTAATGTTGCAATGGTGAACCTCTTGAGAACGGGGTTAAGGAGTGTTCAAGTGATCCCGGATTGGGTTGATATTTTTGTTAGTAGATGTGAGGCATTTGATCTTAGCAAAAAGGGAAACATATTAATAGGGGGGATGATTACGTTGCTTGCGGAAGCGTGTTTGGGAAACCTAAAGCCCGAGGCGATGAAATTGACAGGGGCATGGGCATTTATTCTCGGGATTGGCTTGTGCAATATGATAAGTTTGTGAGGGACCCTATGACGGGAGACAATAGGGCCTTATTGTTTGAATATGGTGTTCCCAAAAGAACTGTCTCTTACACAGTAGGGGCCACCTTTCCGAGTGGTACGCAGGCCAGGCATTGGCGTATGCCAGGGGTAGATGATGAAATGGATCCGGTTGATGAGGAGGAAGACGAAGAGCATGATTAGGAAAGGCAAGAAGATCAAAGTGGAGAGCAGAACCAGAACCCGTAAGGTTCTTTGGATCAATGGGCTATAATAAAGGCCTATTTGGATGAGCAGGAGAGATTAAGGATCGCTCGGGAGCAGAGCCGATAGGCTTTAGAGGATGTTAGATGGGAGGAGGTGCAGGATCGTTTTGAGGGGTTGGAGGATGAAACTGCCATTTTGGGAGCCTGATCTAGGCAGCTGGAGGCTTGGGCGAGGCAGACAGAGACCTGGAGTCACGAGCCAGTTTCAGAGGATTATTTGTCGATGATGCATTCGAGAGCCACTGCTCGTGCACAAAGGCGTTCTTCCCGTCAGACCTACTATCAGAGATAAGGCTCTGACTCTCATCAGTGATGTTATTACTTATGTTTCATGTTTCAATCAAACTTATTATTTTATATGGTTGAATATTAATATTGTTAATTGTAATATGTATTTGTTTAGATCTTATTTGCTTACTATTACTAAGACAATGTTATTACTTATGTTTCATGTTTCATTCAAACTTGTTATTTTGTATGGTTGAATATTAATATTGTTAATTGTAATATGTATTTGTTCTGCTTCTTTTGATTAAACTCTTAATTTTTATTTTGATACATTTGACAATTGTATATTATGCTAGAAAACAAAAGTTTTGGGCTATAGATATGGTTTATAGATTTTTTGAATTTTTTGGTTGCAGCGTATTACCAACCGAAGAAGAACCTTACTACTTACGTAAACATCGGAGTTCTAAGGTACATAATTTAATTAGTAATGCATATTTATTTAAGAATAAAGATTTTGGAATATTCTTAAAATTTCATAAATGAATGATTCTTGAATTTATGCTCATATCTAAGGTACAGGATTCTTGAATTTATACTTTGGACTAATATCAAATCAGGCAGTTTTTTTTTGGTGGGTGGAGTGGGAGGGGATATGATGTGATATATCAAGCCCATATTGCGCCTAGCGTCGTATGGAGGGCATCACAAAAAGATGAGAGAGACTTTCTTGACGGTAAAGGAGTATGATATTTTGGTTGCGTAGTAATGGGTATCTGGCTGCCTTCTTTTTCCAGCCACAGTTAAAGACTGGGCTTCTCAGTCATGCAATATCCATGAATAGAGTCAACTATGGGTCATTAGATGGTAGCATTAGAATTAGTGCATGTTATTTTGGTGCTTTTGCTAGGAGGACATTTTCTCAGGTTCCTGGATCATCAGTTACTAAAAATGATAATCTGGGCGGTCTGGATGGAAGGCTAAGTGGCAAAAGGTTATCGTTGAGTGTGTCCAAAAAGGATTTGGAGTGGAATAAGAGTTTAAGCTGCAGGAACAATTTGGAAAGTGGTGGTAGAACAACTTCTAAATCGATATTTGCTCGTAAATGTTAACTCAGTTAAGTTGACATGAATTTGAAGTTAGGTATGGAGGTTTTCCAAAAAAAAAAGAGTATGATGTTGAAATGGAGTATGATGAAAGTTGAATGGTTGCAAATGAACTTAGTCATTACTCCAACTTAACTATTTTCAGTTTGATTTTTGGTTCATTATATCATTGTTTCTCATTAAACTCTATTTATTATTTGTTTAATTACAACTCATTTTTTTATTATGGATGTTTATTTGAAAATAGAGTCTCTATTCTCTTTGTTTTATGAAGTTTTTACTTGAAATATTGCGAGTATAATGACAACACCATGTTACTTTAACCACAACCTAGTTAAGGACCTTCAGTGTCTCAATTTGTATGTGTTGCTGTCCCTTCAGTATAAGCTTTTAGAAATACTCCAGTTGGCATACCTTGAATGGAATAAGCACTTATGTACTATATTAAATGCTCCCTCTGTTCCATGTTAATTGTCTACTATTCGTTTTCATGTTTCTTATATTTTTTTGCCAGATATGTCGCCAAGGAAGCAATTAATAGGTGAGGGCTCAACAAAAAAAGGAAGAGGGGTGGCAAAATCAACAAAAAAATGGGGTAAAGAAAAACTAAATATAATATTTAATGAATTTGGACAACCCTGTGGCGGGAAAATGCAAAAGTAGCTACTCAGGAAGGATATTTTGTGATAAATGCGGAACATTTCCCATTAACTAAAGACTGGCATGAGATGGAACGTGCAGTACTAGATCACATATGGAGAGATGTTCAAGTAAGTTGTAATCCATATTCCTTACATAAATCTCACGTTTACTTGATTATTTTTTCTTGGCTTTAGTTTTGTATTCTAGTAAGTAGTCAAAAGACTTATGATTCTCTAACAATTGTTCTTTTTCTTTGTTGAATTGTATATAGGATAATACCAATGCGCCTCCCGAGTATGAGCCAATTATGTATGTAGCTCTCAATAAACAATGGAGAGATTGGAAATATCAGGTGAGACAAGCATATAATAAGTATGCAACAGACGACTTTATTTACTTGTAATATGTATTTGTTTAGATCTCATTTGCTTACTATGCCATTTTACTCACATTTATGATTATGACTTTGTAATATGGAAATGTCAGGTGAAATGTACGTATAATATGTATGAATCCGACGAGGAGCGATTGGCTCACAAACCCCATGCGTGTGTTGCGAATCAATGGGTTGAACTTGTGCGTATGTGGAGTTCAGAAAAGGCTCAGGTATATTTCAAATTAATCTCAATCTATTATCGTGAATGTCTTATAAGAAGTCAAATTAATACAAATATTATCTTTTTTTTTCAGGAATTATCACAAATAAACCAAGCGGATCGATCAAAGCAAGAGTGCCTTAACAGGACTGGAAAAAATTCGCATTGAACTCTCATAAAAGAGGTTTGTCATCGTTCAATTTAGTTCTCAGTTGTCAATTAATGCTTCTTTTTGTATCATATATAAATATTTTTTTTGTCAAATGATTCTATTATAAATGTTAGAGAGAAGACGAGGGATTACCCACTGATAGCATAAGCATGTTCATAGCTACACGCACGAACAAAGGTGGTCAAGCTGTAGACGAAACCACCTCTCGTATGATCGTAAGTTAAAGTTTCAACCTTTTATGTTTCTGTTTTTGTTCTTGTATAGAATACTTTTTTCATTTCTAACTTCATTTTCATAATATTAATTAAAGTTAAAACAATTATATTGAACATGTTGTTTTTTGTTACAGTTAACGTTAAATGATGCAATTGAAGATCTACCAAAGGAGGAACAAAACTCTCCCAGCAAGCGAGAACAGATATTTACAAATCTTATGGGAAATGATGACCATTGGAGAGTGCGATGTATGGGACAAGGTCTTACCAAAACTAGGGTGTTTGGTAAAGCCTCAACTTCTCAAAGTGCTTCTGCAGCCCGTGTTGCTGAACTTGAGGAGATGATGTCATTAATGTAAAAGCAACTTGAGGATCAACGCCAAATGATAGAAGATTTGAAACGTAATTATATGCAACATCATGGAAATGGTAGTAATAGATAGGCAGTGGTATGTTTTCTCAATCCTATAAATCTAATATCACTAGTTGTTGACTCATAATTTATTAGTCTAATTTAATTAGAAATATTGTTGAATTGGGTCATGCTAGAATGGAACGTGCCATATAAAGTTTGAACCACTAAAGTTACTTGTACTGTTGTTTCTTTCTGTGTGTTTATATGTTCTTATTAAGTTCTTATGAGTAGGAGATTTTACTATTGGGTAGTTTGTTAGTGGCTCACTGTTGTGATGACTTATGAGTGGATTTCTTGCACATAGATGATAAAATCATTTAAAACATGTGTCTATTTAGAGTAAATATGGAAATTTTGGGCTACATGTAAAGTTCATTTTTTACGTACTCCCTCTATCCCATGTTCAAATAGTTTTGACCTAGAGAAGTTACACATATGGTTTTCTGAGTCTCTCCGTACCTGTAATTTATATATGCGAGTGTTTGTAATCCATTGTACCTGAGATGACTTTTTTATGATTATGGGAGGGTTTGCAGGATTTAACCCTCATTATCCTCATTATTTGTGCTGTTGGAGATGGATTCATGACTTGGTTGTTGGAGATGTTGTGCACTTATCCATTGGTGACCAAGTTCCAGCTGATGGAATATTTGTATCAGGATACACCTTGTTGATTGTAAACATTGATATTGTGTTGTATATATTGAGTTTTGGATTCATGCTACTATCTTTTTTGTGTTATTGGTTATTTTGATAATGTGTTGTATATACATTTACGAAGCCTAGTTATTTTATATACAGGTTGCATTTGTGTGTGTACAGGTTGAATTTGGTTTCTGTGGGTGTATTTTTGGTTATATACAGGTTGCATTTGTGTGTGTACAGGTTGAATTTGGTTTCTGCGGGTGTATTTTTGGGGACAGTGAATAATACAGGGCTCACCAGGAAAAAAAATCTAGTTATTTACGGCAGATATCTGAAACCACCGTAAATAGTTCATTGGACGACTCACAGAGTGGGGTGAAAATGAGATGATTCGTGCTCTAGTGGACGACTCGTCACTTATATACGGCGGTTTCATATATCCGCCGTATATAAGTTTAATGGACGACTCGTCCCCAAAGGGGGACGAGGGTATTAGAGTGGGTGAAAATAGGACGATTCGTGCTCTATTGGATGACTCGTCTCTTATATACGGCGGATCTATACCGCCGTATATAAGATTTCATTATATACGGCGGTAACCTACCGCCGTATAATGCTTCCTCAAATACGCCTGTTATATACATATGGTGTATTTGTATTTCATTATATACGGCGGTCCATAAGTCGCCGTATTTGTCCTTGATTATATACGGCGGTTGTATTTCCGCCGTAAATACTATTTACGGCGGAATATCCGTCGTAAATACTATATACGACGCGACTTTATACGGTAGACTATATATGGCGGATAATCCGCCGTAAATGCTATATACGGCGGCTCGCGTTACTATATACGGCGGTTAAAATCTGCCATATGTAGTGATGTTTCCTATAGTGAAGGTTGCCTTCCCACAGAGACAGGCGAGGTAGAGAGGTGACTCCCCCCAGAAGTGAATGGCGTAGGGCTAACTCAAGGAGGGAACCTCATCGTGATGAGCGACAAAGATCCAACGACGTCTCCCATGTAAGGGACGACAATCTAGATGCTAGGGAATGGTTGCAGTGGAAGAAGAGACTAGAGCAATGGGAGGACGACAAGAAAGAGGATGCTGGAAAGGGCGAACGAAATGAATTTACTCTTCGTCCCTTGTCCAAGGAATTGCTCGACCGTCGACCTCGCCACGGTTTCAGGTTGCCCACTCTTGAAAAATATCCAGGTACGACCAATGCCCAAAGTCATATACAGCATCTGGAAGCTACTATGTGTTTCGTCTCCAACGAGGATGATATGATGTGCAAGGCACTTACCAGCACTCTCACAGGGGCAGCCCTGACTTGGGTTAAGGGTTTGGCACCAGGTTATATTACCACATGGCATTACATGAGAAAGAAGTTTCTAGATCGCTTCTCGACGGCTGGAGCCCGAAAATTGACAGTCATCGACTTGAACAATTTGGTGCAAGGAAAAAATGAAAGCTCGATGAGCTATTATACCAAGTTCAAGGAGATGGTTGACAAAATTGAGGAGGACCTGACAGATAGGGAAGTGATAAATTGCTTTAGAAATGGAGTGACCTCTACTGACTTAGATTACGAGCTACAAGTCAGGAGTGTGACGACCTGTCAAGTGCTGTTTGAAAGGGCCTACAATGTGGCCATTGCTGAAGAGAGGAAAGAAAAGAAGAAAGGGACAGGTTCCAAGGGTGAGGTCGTAGATGCTGATAAGAAAGACCAAGCCAAAAATGGTGGTAACAACAAGAATGGGAAGAACATAACCAGGGCGACTGAGAGAGTACCCGAGACATTTACCCCGTTGACAGTGAGTCACACTGAAATTTTGAATACAGTCGAGCTAGGTCCACCAGCCCTAATGAACCCAGGAAATAAGTTCAGAAGGGATAACAGCAAGTACTGTGATTACCACAAGGATACGGGCCACACTACAGAGGATTGTATGAGTCTAAAACGTATCATTCAAAAGTGAGTCAATGACGGGAAGCTCAACAGGTATGTGAAAGCCGCTCAGCCTGGTGAAGGTGAGCGAGCTGCTGGTGGTTTAGAAGAGCCAAGGCAGCCTAGATTGAATTTGGGAGTGATCACAGAGCAAGCAAGCAACAATGCTCTGAAACATAAGATATTCCAGCTCAATAAAGCCCCTCATGTGCCGCCTAGAAGCTACATCAGGGATGAAGTTATAAGCTTTTATCCAAACGAGCTAGCAACTAATTTAGAGGCCAGAGAGCAAGTTCTCGTTATCCCAAGGCTAATTGATGGGTGTACGACAAGCAGACTCTTGGTAGACACGGGGGCCTGTAATGACATTCTTTTTTACAAAACGTTCAAATAAATGGGACTCTCAAAGGAGCAGCTGACACATTATGATGGTCGACTTGAAGGCTTCACCAAGCATAGGGTGGATGCAAAGGGGCATATAGGGCTAGATGCTGATATAGGCCAGCATCCATTCAAGGTCACTACTAAGGTAACCTTTATTGTTATTGATGTAAATATTGATTATGCTGCTATTTTGGGTATTTCTGGCCAGGTCGCACTTGGAATGGTAGCCTCCATCCCCCATCAACGAGTTATGTTTCCCACGCTAGCCGAAGTAGGGTGCGTGCAAAGTATAGCTCGAGCCTACCTTGATCATGTCCTTTGAATGAGAAAGAAGAGGGAGCTAGAGGTTGAAACTCCTGAGGGATACATGAAGCTATTAAAGTCTGTCACCACAACTTCGCGACTATCTACGATCACCTGCATGAAAGAAGCAACCTATCACTCACATGACGACATCATAACTGAGCCGACACGTCCTTCTCAAAACACCATGGTCGGTTCAGATGCATTTTTGGTCGACCAAGTCTTTATAGGCGAGCTATGCCTACAGATCGACAATAACTCGGGGGCCACCACAAGTGAGATCACAGCTGAGCTGGATGATATGATTATTGAAGAAGCTCCACACTTAGAGGCTGAAGAAATATGGAGGGTTCGCGAGATCATTATCGAGACCTTGCAGTTTAGAGATTGTCCAGAACTTGAAGCTGTTGACGAGCTAGAGGCAGTGATAACAAATCCTTCCTATCCCAAACAAAAATGCAGATTGGTAAGCAGTTGTCAACTGAAGAATGAATTGAAATTGCCAAGTTACTAAAGGTGGGCAGTGATTGTAAGTGCTCCAATTTGAGCTTGTTAGAATTTTCGTTAGAAAATTAACGAAAGTTATAACATTTCTAACAATTCCTAACAATCCTAACTTTTCTAACAAAGTGAGGGTAAAATGGGCATTGTTATTTAAGGTTAAACCTTAAAAAGAATCTTAAAAAAGAAAAACAAAAGAATAAAACCACAAATAGAAATGCTGGAAACATAATCTGGCTGGTCAATTTGAATTTTGAAAAAGATTATTCCTTGTGTCCAAAGCCTGAAGCAGCAATTAATGAACAGTGCACGCGACTGGATCCATCCGCGCGGACATGTTTGCATTTTCAGGAGGGCTATAAATTGAGCCCTCCAGTCACAAAAATAGAGAGAAAGAACACATTTTGCACCGAACCTCTGGCGAAATATAGAGAGAAAACAGTGAGAATTCACTTGAATTGTCACCATTTTCTCTCCAATCTTTCCCAACTCATACTCATCCACTCACTCTCATATTAAAGCCCTAAACACTCATACACTCAAGCCAAACACTCAAGAATACAAGGAAGATTGGTAAACCCTCCTCTTCCTAACCCTAAATCTCATCCATGCATGCATCTTCAAACTACAAAATGTAGTTCCTTCATCTTTTTGCTTTAGATCTAAGAAGATCAACATGGAAGACCATCTCCATGGATGATCTTCTACAAAGATCAACATTATTTTCAAGTTCTCTTACTTTCTTGCAAAGAAAACTCATTTTCAAAACCCTAAAAACCATTTTCAAGCATAAAATCTCATTTTCAAAGGATAAAAATCCCCTTCCCAAGCAAATGAAATGCTTAGTCCTAATGTACCCCAAGGATGGTTTGGTATAGTTGATTCACCACTAAAATGTCTAGTGATCACTAACCAAAACCTAGGGAAATGGGGACAAGCATGGATGCAAAACCCCCCTTAAAATCATATTTTCTTTCTTGAGAAGTTGCTGTCCAGTAGAAATTTTCTCAGACCTCAGTCCATGGTCTTAATTTTTGGACACAGATGAACTTGGAATTTGGTGTTTACTACAAAACACTTTTTGTAGCCAAAATCCAGATCTTTCCAGAAATATTTTTAGTTTATTTTTTTGGTGAGTAAAACTCCTCTTTTTAAATTTTCTTTCAGAGGCTAGTTCATCAGCTTCTGGGAATCCAGATCTCATATCTGAGGTTTCCAGAAGGTTTTGACCCCTCAAATCTTCTCCAAAATGTAAAATTCCTTCGCACAAACTTTATTTAAGGTGTCTAGAACAACTTTCATTCTCTGAGTTTATCCAGATTATGAAGTTTTAAGACCCTTGAATCCATTTCAAAATCAAAGGTCCACTGCCTTTTTCATTCTGGCAGAAATGGCTCTCAACTTCAAAAGGTCTTTTGAGTACCAAATCTCAATCCAAAAATCTTCCAAAAAATCATGGGATCAGTTTAAAGTCTTAAAAAGATATCCCAATTTTTACTTTTCTGAGTTTCAACTTATTTTGGCCAAAACACACACACACACACACAAATGATTTTCAGCTTGGAAGACTCGTTTTACGAGGCGCGTCGGGTGCACACTAACGTCCTTCCCGACGCGTAACATGACCTCCGAACCTAAATCTCTGATCTCGGGCTTTTTTCAAAGTTTTGGCCCTCAAAATTAAAATGGCGTGGCGACTCCGTTTTCGTTGATTTTCTTTCAAACAAAAAATGGGAAAATTTTCGGATATGCACATCATCACAGTGGCGACTCCGCTGGGGACTAAGCTTTTTCTAAAAAAAATGGTATTTGGTATATTGGTGGAAACCACTAAATTTCCCGTTATCGCCTCCTAACACGAGTCGGGGATAAATTGTGGTCTAACAATCCCACGTACCGGTATCACCGTTTTCAAAAAAAAAAACTTTTGAGGGTCAAGCTTCCGTCCCGGCTTTGAAAATCATTTTTGTGTGTGTGTTGATTTTTGCACAGTTTTCATGTTGTTTTGGCCGCCTCGGAGAAAGTCAAAATTTTGACTGTCGGAATAATGTCCCTAACTGTCGGAATTTTCGTGCTTACGTGCTTATGTGCTAAAAAAAATCAAAAAAAAAAGATTTTCAAAAAAAAAGAAAAAGAAAATTTCCAAAAAAAAATCATGCATCATATTTTTAAGACTCATAAAAAAATCTCTATTTTACTCAGAAAAAGAATATAGACTGCTTGCACACTACGCGCACGTGACCGTACACTGCACACTACGTCCTTAACCCGGGGAAATCCTTGTCGCGGTCCGTTTGGTCTTATTACGCCTCTCGGATGAGCACAAGACTACCCAAACATCCCATGGAGCCTCGTGTCGACCATGCACTTGTCCGTGACACACTTTGTCCGAGACCCGGTTGGTTTTTAGTCTGGTCTGTGTCATGCCCTGTCCGTGTATAGACCTTTCCTTTCAAGCCTTTGTCGGCATACCGACTCAATATCTTTCGGGGACCCTTATCAGTCGAAGTTCTGCCGGTTTTCCGCCGCGGACTTTGACCAAGATATTGACCGGCGCCTTGACTTCGGTTCTGACTGGCACAAATTATACACTGACTCCCAGCATTGACACTGAGTCATCAAGGATTAATGAATATTCCATGCCTAATTACGGCTTAACTGACGACAAGTCAAGATCAATCGTGGACATTTATCAGTCCAAATCATGCCGACTTTTCGTCGAGCCCTCGGACATGATCTTGACTTTCGACGTCAGCTTTGTCCGTAATTTACATCGAATGCTCGTTAAGACTCGATTACCCGCCAGACTTTTAGGATCGTTTTTCTTTCGGTCGGTGGGACCCGCTTGCCCTATAGGACCCTCGCCCGGGGCTGTCCACCCTGGGAGGTCGAAATACAGGTGGAATACGAGGGGCTTATAGACGTAGTGACGGGGCCCACTGATCCAGGAATCAGAGTAGTTTGCGAAAAAGAAGAGCAATCTTTTCCAACCGATTAGGTTAATAAAACATGTTTTAAGTAAACGTGAACAAATAACTGCATGTTGCATGAGCCTAAAGCCCAAACACCTACCCTCCTTCCATTCCCAGACATCTGAACCTTCATGTCCTTTCCCCCGCAGCTCCACACAAAGCTTGGTTTCGGGCACCGGGTCACCGTTTGATCAGTTGGGAAGAGTCAAGCGCATCGTCAGCTTCACCGTTTGTTCCGACTCCGGGTTTCAGAATGTCTGCATCAGCCGGTAATGATGGGGATAACGTTGCTCCGTCCTCCAAAATCCCTCAGACAGACCAGTATTGGATCCAGTTGGTAGAACAGATGAGACTTCGACATGAGGCTCAAATTGATGACCTACTGGGGGTAGTCGCAAGTCATGGTTTGACTATCAGTCTCAATTCCGATGGCACTTTTACCGCAAAGAAGGAAGAGGGTTCTCCTCCTCTTCTTAATAGTCCCGGATACATCAAGATGCTACCCCAAGATTCCTATGTTTCCACCGCCGGGACTCCTGCCCGCCGACTTACAGGGCAACTGGCCCCCCAACAAGCGATCGAGGGACGAAAGAGTTCGGTATACTGTCAGTTGTCCCCTCTCAAAGTGATGATCCCACAAATATCAGCCTGAGTGATGAAAATCAGGAGACAGTTGAAGAAATATGGTCAGCCATCAAAGCCCTGGAAGAACGCCAGAACAGACAGCAGGCCTGGATGGAAGAGGCCACACGCCACTTCGGGACCTTAACAATATCCCAACTGACTGGGGCTACCCTGAAGGACAAACATGTGCCCGTTCCCCGGGACCTCAATATCTCTCATTATCCGGCGGAGTCCAATCACTCGCTACCAGACGAGCCCAGCAGCAGATCCCCCCGGACCAGTTCCACTCAAAGTCATTCCAGCACCGCTCAACCTGAGGTCCCAAATCCGCCACCAGCCGTAGAACACATTTGGTGGGATATTTGTGACTGTCCCGATTGCCTTGAAAGGGACTATCAGGACTGGATACACGAGGACCGTCCTCCTAAGAAAAAGAAAATTTCCTCCCAGCAAAAATTGAAGGAGAGATTCGAGGCCGGTGATAACAGTGTGGGAACGCTCGGGGAGCCATCTGGGGGATTTGATTATTATGTACTCTACTCCAGTCAGTCTTCCCCAAAGCAAAAAGGGGTAAAAGAGCAGAAAAGCCTTGCCAACGATAGAATTGAGACTTTCGGATACCAGAGTACTGCAGAACAGAAGTCCAACCCCCCTCGGGGTCAGCCAAGGTTCAGTTTGTCCAGTTCCCGAGTATACACCGATGAAGAAAAACCGACGCCAGTCTGGCGCCCCCACTCAATCAACATGTTGACTGGAGATGGCAACCGCCACAAAAGGCATCAGTATAACCCAGGGGCTTCGGCAAAGACTCTACCTCGCAAGAAAAAGGCACGAAGCGACAGGTTTAATGACTCTCTATCCCGAGACAAGGACCAAATCTATGATCCTCACCTATATGGGAGTATGATCACCTTCTGCGATGAAGATTTGCCAAGAGATGTCTCCCAACACAATGAAGCTTTGTACATCACTATTCGGCTCAACACCATGTCACTCCCTGGGGTATTAGTGGACAATGGATCATCGGTAAACGTCCTTCCCCTCAGCATGATGAGGGCCCTCCGCATAAATGAAAGGCGCGTAATCCCATCTACCCGGACTGTCAAGGCCTACGACGGTTCGTCTCGTCCCATTCTGGGGACAGTGACTCTGGAACTCTGGTACGAAACCCAAATGGTGCCCGCAAAGTTCCATGTAATGGATATCCCCTCCGAGTTCACAGCCCTACTAGGGCGCCCTTGGTTGCATCACATGAAAGCCATAGCCTCCACTCTCCACCAATGCGTCAAATTCATCAACCGGCAGGGAGACCTTGAAGTCATAAGGGGTGACAGTTTCCTCATAGGGAACGAAGCCGAAACGATAGCCAAGAACGCCCACAGTCAAACACCGGGGCTACATCATTCAAGAGGCAAGCCTCGCCAGCATCCTTTGGAATCCAGCGATGCCAACTATGTCGACACACTCAAGCGAGCAGACTCCGAAGAAGTTCGATTCATCAAATTTAATTGCTATTTCCAACACTTGGAGGCGTACTGGAAGGAAACGCTGAACACCGCCATGATACAGGCACACAAGTCCCCGGTCCTCAATCACAGATTTGTCAGTATTCTGCAAACCCATTCTTTGGCCTCGCCGGGCGAGGAGATTTTCATGATAAAAGTCGGCAAACACCGACAGACTCGGCTCGAATCTATGAACGTCGTGTGGGACGTCCTCCTTGCTGAACTACCTGCCGAGCCTTTCCGCTCGAGTATGGGACATGAGATTTTTCTAGCAGCTCACCGAGACGCAATACGTCCTTACATCTGGATTGAGCGGTCAGATTGTGACGAAACGGAAATCCCCAGGATTGAGGAAGATCCCTACATCCACATGCTCAGCTTTCAGACGCCAAACACAATTGATTCTGGTTCAGACAAAGAGATGATAGCAACGACTGAAGAGGGAGCACAGAGACCATGCCTTTCCCGAGTTGTGAAGCCACCAACAGCGATGCCGCTAAAGAATTGGGAAACTCTCTCAGGCCCGTCCGCGACCAAAGAGGAAATGATCACCAAGCTTGGATTGGTCCCCCGTCCTTTCGTGTCAACCTTTGTAAAGTCCTCCGAGTCTCTCATTGTTGAGTTCGAGTCTCTCGAGTCGTCCGATGGCCTTACGCCTGAAGACTACGAGTCTGTAGCGAACGTTGTATTCCCCTTCGTCTTCAATGAAATGATGAACCTTTCTGAGTATCCCTTAATTGCCACTTTAACTAATGATGAATTAACTAATAATCTAAAAACAGTTAATAACGATTCACTAGATGAAGAGGCAGACACATTAAATGAACAATATATCAAAGAAATCTTTAAGCAGGTTGTCCGAAAAGAGGAAAATCGAGCCCAAGCTGCCGAAGAAATTTTGACAAGTGTGAATCTGGGAACTGCGGAAGAGCCTAAAGAGACGCAGATTGGTAGTTTCTTCGAAGGGACTGAAAGGGAGGCCCTAATCGAGCTGCTAAAAGAATTCGTGGATGTGTTCGCATGGTCCTATAAAGATATGCCGGGCCTTGATCCTTCCATAGTAGAGCACCGAATACCGCTCGACCCAGAAGTCAAGCCAGTAAAGCAGAAGCTAAGAAGAATTAAGCCCGAATGGTCCTTACAAGTGAAAGAGGAAATAGAAAAGATGCTCAGAGCAGGTTTCATCAGGGTCATTGAATACCCAACATGGCTGTCCAACATAGTGACGGTGACCAAGGCCAACGGAAAAATCCGATGCTGCGTAGACTTCAGGGATCTGAACAAAGCCAGTCCAAAAGACGATTTCCCCCTGCCAAACATCGACATTTTGGTAGATTCCACGGCCAACCATGAAGTCAAATCCTTCGTCGACGGTTTTGCCGGCTACAACCAAATCAAAATGGCAGAAGAAGATCAAGCCAAAACAGCCTTCACAACCCCTTGGGGCACATACTGCTACACGGTCATGCCATTCGGACTAAAGAATGCTGGGGCTACGTACCAAAGGGCAGCTACAGCTCTGTTCCATGACATGATCCACAAAGAAATTGAGGTCTATGTGGACGACATGATAATACATTCCAGAGGATCAGATGGCCAGCACTTTGTTGATTTGTGAAAATTCTTCGGCCGCCTCCGAGACCACAGCATGAGACTGAATCCAGCCAAGTGCACTTTCGGTGTAAGACGAGGCAAGGTACTAGGATATATGGTGACAGAACGGGGAATCGAAGTAGATCCCCAGAAAATCAAGGCGATAGTTGAAATGAAGCCACCCCGGACACCGACAGAAGTGAAATCCTTCATGGGAAGACTGCAATACATAAGCCGCTTTGGAAATCAGCTGACCTCGATCTGTGAGCCGATCTTCAAGTTGATAAAGAAAAATGCCTACAGAGAATGGACCCCAGAATGTCAGCTTGCCTTTGAACAGATTAAGGCATACCTTGTGAATCCCCCGATTCTCTGTCCACCACACCGGCAAAAGCCACTCTTGCTATATCTAAGCTGTCACGGATACGGCAATTGGGGCTATGCTAGCTCAAGAGAAGAAAGATTCCAAAGTCGAAAACGCCATCTATTTCGTAGCGAAAGCTCCAAGGAAGCGAACTCAATTACTCGCTTGCGAGAAGACTTGCGCAGGTTTGGTCCGGGTAGTGGGAAAGTTGAAACACTACATGCGCCTCACCCGATACATCTTGTCTCAAGAATAGACCCCATCAAATATCTGTTCGACAAGCCTTCCATCTCCATGAGGTTGGCAAAATGGTCGTTCTTTTTGGCCGAATATGACATCACTTATGTTTCAAGGAAATCCGTAAAAGGACGCATAATGGCAGAACATCTGGCCGATTTCCCAAGTGATGAGTCCCGAGGACCTGAACCTCAATTTCCCGATGATGGAATCTTCGCTCTAGAAGGAGAAAATCGATGGCAACTTTTCTTCGACGGGGCGTCGAACAAAAGGGGGAACGGGATAGGAATGCTTCTGGTCGATCCTACTGACGAACACACTGTTGGGTTTTATGGGTCCATGCGCAGCGGAATTAAGCATCAAATTAACACAAAACCCAAGCCCTAAGATCCGTTCTATACGATTAAATTGAATTCCTATGAGATAGAATTTACCAACCTTAATTGCTTTCCGGTCTTGAGCTATCGAACGGATAATTATGTGATTCGTAATCACAAACTTTTTGATCTTCAAATCTTCGAATCTTCAACTTCTTTGGATCTTCAAATTTGAACTCTAGGCCTTTGCTTTGTTAGAACAAATTAAGACCCTCTTTTGGTAATCCACACAAATATGAATGTCGAGAACGATTCTCGGGTTGGGAATTGCTAGATTCCAAAACCTATGGAAGAATATTGAGAGAACTTTTTATTGAGAATTTATTGAAAAATTCGGCTAGCTTATTAGGTATGACAGACCCCTGTATTTATACTACAATAGTAAGAATACGTCTCCTAATCGTATTAGGAAAGACAGTGCATCAAACCGCGTACGGGCTTATTATGTCGCGCGGTATATTAAGCCATTGGCTTAATATGTCGCACGACATATGTAGCCAAATACCGAGACTCTCAATCATTCTTCCCGGTTCAACCATTTTATTCTATTTGTGTGTGACCCAATAGGATTGTATTATGTTGGCAATGAGTCCGATCATATCGACCCTCATAAGACATAAGCGGACTCTAGCAAGCCATTATGTCTACCCAAATAACACAACGTAAGAGTTCACGTTTCCAATGGTACACTTCCATTTCTCCCTTTGTCTCACGATGTTATATTGAACACAAGTCATGGTTCACGTCAACTTGTATTTGTTCAATGCTTTCTCGATCTTGAGTATAATGATAATCCAATCACATTGGGGTGTGGCCACACTCTTTCATCATTATCACTCATCGAAGGGGCCCAAGCAAAACATCTCTCTTTCGAGGACAAATTCCATCTTGACTTATCATCCTTCCCATCATGAATCCGATCATGCCAAAGATAGCCTTTATAGATATCGTGTTAAGATACCGTTTGACTAAAATCAAACATGACTTTCATCATATGTAAGGTCATGATAATCTCAGGTCTAGGGACTAAATGAAGTAACCATATGAGATTTAATTATGACATTTGACCATGACATAAATCTCATACGGGTCAAGTCTGGTCACTTGTTCTCTAACAAGTACCCATAATTTCAATGTGCATCTCTATGCATATAATCATCATATGATTATCCATTGACAATTATACTAGTTATTTACAAGTTTGTAATGTGCATCTCTATGCATATGATCATCTCTATGATCATCCATTACCAACTTACACTAAATAACTAGGGACACGCATTAATATAATAAACATGCAAAACATATATTAATCAAAATAAAATTTCTCCTTTATTAATGATAAAGATGATACAACAAGGTTTATAGAAACTATAAGCCTAGGGCACACACACTAACAGCTCCCACTTGCACTAGGCTCCATTTATGTATCGAATACTCATGGATCTAACATGACCATCATGCTTCTGCCTGTGCGAGGGTCTTTGTAAGTGAATCCCTTATGTCATCATCGGTTGATACTTTGTATATTTTAACGTCTTCTCATTCTTTATGAATTCCTCAAAGAACGTCTAAGTGAGTGTTTGGATCGTTGTTGTGACCTTGGTTCCATTGTTGGCACAAGTGGTACCACTATAGTCATAACAAGAGTTTCACCGATTAGTGATACTTGGAACATTTCCAAAACACTAATGAACTTTTGATCCAAACTGCCTCTTTTAGCCACATCATATGTTGCTAAAATTTGGCCTTAGTAGTAGAATTGGCTACAAATTTCTCGCTTGGAACTCTTCCAATCAAAACTGCACCTCTAATAAGCATAAACATAAATCTTAATTGCGATTTTAAAATAACTTTGTCAGTTTGGAAGCTAGCATCTTTGTAACCATTACAACAAGATTAACTTCCATATGTCAAGAACGTATCCTTAGTTCTTCTTAAGTACTTAAGGATCATCTTGGCTGCCATCCAATGGTTCTCAACAGGATCAAATTGGTATCGACTCGTCATGCTTAGAGCATATGAAACGTCGAGTCTAGTACAAATCATGGCATACATGACGGAGATCCAAATGCCGAAGCATATGGAACTTCATTCATTTCCCTTTTGCTCATCAGTTGTCATAAGACAATGAGTATTGCTAAGAGAAGTACCATGATCCATTGACAAGTTACTCTTCTTAGACTCTTCTAAGAATCTTGTCAATGTGAACACTTTGACTCAAACCAATTTATCCTTCTAGATCTATCTCTATAGATCTTGATGCCAAGGATGTAAGCGGCTTCACCCATATCTTTCATTGAGAAACCTTTCCTTGACCAAGACTTGACAGTCTTAAGTGTCGGAACTTGTTTTTCCAATGAGTAAGATATCATTGTAATAAAACAATAGAAATAATACTACGCTCCCACTTTGAATTTCATGCATACACAAGATTCATCTTTGTCCTTTGATGAAATCAAACTCTTTGACCAATCCATCAAAACGAAGATTCTAATTCCTTGAAGCTTGCTTTAACCCATCTTATGGATCTTTGCAACATGCATACTTTATTAGAGTTTCTTGGATCGACAAACTATTCGGGTTGTGTACTCTACACATCCTTAATAATCTTTCCATTTAAAGAAAGTCGTTTGACATCCATTTGTCATATCACATAGTCACAATATGTGATAATGGCAATTGAAATTCTAATAGACTTTGTCATTGTAACTGGTGGAAAAAGGGTTCCATCATAGTTAATACTATGAATTTGCCTAAATCCCTTTGTTACAATCCTTAGTCATGAAAGTATACATCTTCCCATCCATGTCGGTCTTGAAGACCTACTTGCACCCTTTAGTTTTTACACTTTCAGATAGCCCAATCAGGTTCCAAACTTGATTGTCAAACATGGATTGTAATTCGGATTCCATGGTTCCTAACCATTTATCCAAATTAGGAGTGGACATCGCCTCAAGATAGTAAGTAGGATCGTCATTCTCAATGACTTCCACTTCATCACTTTCCGCAACAAGAAATCACTATTCCTTTAGTTCGGATCGTGACCTATCCAATCTACGATGGACTTGTGCATCTCGAACCGTTTCCACAACTCTTTGTGAACTTGGTTCCGTCTCTACTCTTGGTTCCATATTATTTTCGGGTTCTTGAACTCTTTTCAAGATTGATTTTACTCCCACTAGATTCTTTATTGAGAAACTATTTCTCAAGAAACAAATCGTATAGAGCAACAAACGTTTTGTTCTCTTTGTGGTTGTAAGATTAATTTTCCGAAAATAACTTTGTCAGATTTGGTGCTAACTTATAAGAGACAAGTCTCTTTACATAAGACTCGCAACCCCAAATCTTCATGAAAGACAAACTAAGTTTTCTTCCATGCCACATCTCATGTGGGCCCTTAGGAACCGATTTAGTAAGGACTCAATTCAGTGTAACCGCATTATTTCTAATGCATATCCTCAAAAGAAATTAGGAAAGTCAACTTGACACATCATCGAATGAACCATGTCTAACAAGGTTCAATTCCTCCTCTCAGACACACCATACAATGTGATGTTCCGGGTGGAGTCAACTCAAAGCGATTTCATAGTTTTGAGATGATTGTCAAACTCTTGGCTCAAATATCCATCACTTTGATCTAATCAAAGTGCTTAATAATTTTACCAAGTTGTTTTGTATTTCATCTTGAAATGTTCGAAACATCTCAACCGATTCACCTTTGGACTTCATCAGATAGACATAGTCATATCTAGATAAGTCTTTAGTGAAATATGATGAAATACCGAAATCCTCCCCTAGCAATCTTTGCTTAATAGTCCACATACATCTCATGTATAATGACCAATAAGTCACTAGCCCTCCCACTACTTTAGTGTAGGGTGGTTTGGTCAATAATCCCAATAAACAAGATCCACATTCCTCAAATGATTCATGGTCATATGAGTCTAAAAGTCCATGTTAATGGAGTTTAGATATGTGTTTCTTATTTATTTGACCAAGCCGGCAATGCCATATGAACGCGTTGTTCATATTATTCGGTTTAGATTTCCCATTGATATTATAGATATCTTCAATATTATTTTGTTTCTCATCATCAAGGATATGAAGACTATTTAATGACATATGCAGTACAATAAGGCATATCATTAAATAAATATAAAACTTCTTATTGAAAATAAGAAAATTATATCCTTCATCATCCATTTAAGAAACGAAAATAATACTCCTACTCAAATCCGGAACGTAGTCATACTTGTTCAAAACAAGTACTACTTCACAAGGTAAAGTGACTTCATAAGTCCCTATGCCTAATGTAGCAACCATTGCTCCATTCTACACATAGGTTTAATTTACCTTCTTTGAGTAGCTTTCTATTCTCTGTTCCTTGCACATTTAAACAAATGTGGGATTCCATGTCAGGTATCATATACCCAAGAACAAGAAGTCGAAAGGAAAATATCTATCATATAGATACTTGAAGTTGTAGCAATCATATTGCCCTTCTTCACTTTTTAGGCCTTCCTAATAAGCCTTGCAACTTTGCTTCCAATGACAATCTCATTGCAATGACAGCAAACTGCATCCTTTTGAGACACTTTGGGTTTAGCCTCTTCGGCTCTGACAACTTTTGTCTTAGGTTTAGCAACCTTTGCTTTACCTACTTTGTTTTCCTTTATGAACCCCTTTCTTGTGTTAACCATTAACACTTTTGCGGATTGCTCCTTGTTGCATCTCATGCATTAAGGGTCTTCACCACAACATACATCTTTTGCCTAGCTCGCACTTGGAACGTTTCCTTTTGCGTTATTCTAGAACAAAAGTGACTCCCATATGTTCAAGGTTCTTCATAAGAGCCTTTAAACATGGTGGCAATTACAAGGCAAGCAATATTGTCAGAATCATCAATATGTTTCTAATGTTGCTTCCTTATTTGCCCTTTGCAACATTTGCAATGGGTTCAGTAGGAACGGATTCGTCAAGAACGTACAAATTTACCTAAGAACCATTCTTTAGGCTTTTTTTTTGATCCAATCAAAATTATTTGTATCATTCCTTTCGAACTTTGTCCTTCATAAGGACGAATCGCAATTATCATTATATAATGCTACTTCTACAACAAAATATACAAATTATATGAACACATATCAATATCAACACATTTATCATTTAAGAGCAAATAATGTATTTCACAAATACTCCCATTTAAATTATACACCTTCAAATACAAGCATGTATCATATAATTATAATGGGCTAAGATCCATATTTCACTTCAATTTTGGTTTAACTGAGTCAATGCCCAAAATTAAGTTATTTAGGTAGATAACATTTATCAATCACATCATATGTGACTCTTAGATCCTTTATGAGATTTTATACATCATATGTCAAAACATGTTTTAATCTCATCTTATGCCTTGGGTCAAAACTCTTTTGAAAGCACCAATTAAGTCTAACCAATTTCAAACGTATGAGATACATGGAACGATGCACCCAACTGAGTCGAAACTACATCAACCATTATCTCATCTTGCTCCATACTTAGAATAGAATGATGCACCCAACCGAGTCGAAACTACATCAACCTATCCCAATACTTCTCAAGTGTTTTACTTTCGGGGTGGCATAAAACTTAAACATTAAATGAAGGTTCTTTAAAATAGATCATAAGCATGTCAACAAAGATAGCGTAAAGTACACCGGGTAAGTTCCCGAGAAGCGGTGAGCCACAAGGACTACTTAAGTACCCAATCCTTAGACGAACTCTCCTAGACATGTACAACTACAATATCGGTTTGATTGCGGCATAATCTTACTTGTAAAAGCCGACTTGTTTCATAAACAATCGACACTAACTTGTTTCACATAAACAATTAGTGAACTATAATTCAATGTTCAAAAACATTCTAGAATTATAACAGTTCTTCATGCAACGCAATAATTAATAAAATCACTTTTTAAACAATTAAGCAAACATAAGAACACTCAATAATTATGCAACGCAACAATTAAATAAACACCTTTTAATTAATTAAGCAAGCATAATTATTATACAATTCGACATAGATTTATAAACAGATTTGTTTCTCATAAACAATCAAATTCCTTCAAATTTTGCGTAAAGCGACTTGTTTCTCATAAACAATCGAAAACCAAAATTTAATGTTTCAATCAAACATTTAGGAATTCTCAATTCAATGTTTCAACTAAACATCTAATAAAATTCTTAACACTTAAGAACAAATAATTCATGCATCGCAATAATTAATAAAAACACATTTAAATTAATTAAGCATGCATAAATAATGAATTAATCTATCATAGACCTATAAACTTAATTTCCAGAAATTTATAGCATCCAGTTAAGACATAAAACTTCTCGGATTGTAAACACAATCACAGATTAGCGAAAAATTAAACAAACTAACTCGCTTGATTTGGCTTATTATGTCGCGTGACATAACTAGCCGGTGGCTAAGTATGTCGCGTGACATAACTAGCGGATTACCAGATTTTCTCCTCGTGGCCAACTATGTCGCACGACATAAGTTGCCAGTTTGGCAGATTTTCTGAATTTCAATCAATTCCAATCATATAGCAATCAAATCAAGTAAACAGCTTTTACGGATTTAATTCAACATAATCAGAAAACGATTTTCGCAGATTAGCAAATTGTTTCTCATAAACAATTAAATCTAACTCATACAAAGCAAGCCTAGAACATTTATAAACAATTTATAACAACTTTCTAGCATGCCAATTCGAATCTAACCATATGAACGGGGCTCTGATACCACTGTTGGGTTTTATGGGTCCATGCGCAGCGGAATTAAGCATCAAATTAACACAAAACCCAAGCCCTAAGATCCGTTCTATACGATTAAATTGAATTCCTATGAGATAGAATTTACCAACCTTAATTGCTTTCCGGTCTTGAGCTATCGAACGGATAATTATGTGATTCGTAATCACAAACTTTTTGATCTTCAAATCTTCGAATCTTCAACTTCTTTGGATCTTCAGATTTGAACTCTAGGCCTTTGCTTTGTTAGAACAAATTAAGACCCTCTTTTGGTAATCCACACAAATATGAATGTCGAGAACGATTCTCGGGTTGGGAATTGCTAGATTCCAAAACCTATGGAAGAATATTGAGAGAACTTTTTATTGAGAATTTATTGAAAAATTCGGCTAGCTTATTAGGTATGACAGACCCCTGTATTTATACTACAATAGTAAGAATACGTCTCCTAATCGTATTAGGAGAGACAGGCTGTCAAACCGCGTACGGGCTTATTATGTCGCGCGGTATATTAAGCCATTGGCTTAATATGTCGCACGACATATGTAGCCAAATACTGAGACTCTCAATCATTCTTCCCCCGGTTCAACCATTTTATTCTATTTGTGTGTGACCCAATAGGATTGTATTATGTTGGCAATGAGTCCGATCATATCGACCCTCATAAGACATAAGCGGACTCTAGCAAGCCATTATGTCTACCCAAATAACACAACGTAAGAGTTCACGTTTCCAATGGTACACTTCCATTTCTCCCTTTGTCTCACGATGTTATATTGAACACAAGTCATGGTTCACGTCAACTTGTATTTGTTCAATGCTTTCTCGATCTTGAGTATAATGATAATCCAATCACATTGGGGTGTGGCCACACTCTTTCATCATTATCACTCATCGAAGGCCCAAGCAAAACATCTCTCTTTCGAGGGACAAATTCCATCTTGACTTATCATCCTTCCCATCATGAATCCGATCATGCCAAAGATAGCCTTTATAGATATCGTGTTAAGATACCGTTTGACTAAAATCAAACATGACTTTCATCATATGTAAGGTCATGATAATCTCGGAGTCTAGGGACTAAATGAAGTAACCATATGAGATTTAATTATGACATTTGACCATGACATAAATCTCATACGGGTCAAGTCCAGTCACTTGTTCTCTAACAAGTACCCATAATTTCAATGTGCATCTCTATGCATATAATCATCATATGATTATCCATTGACAATTATACTAGTTATTTACAAGTTTGTAATGTGCATCTCTATGCATATGATCATCTCTATGATCATCCATTACCAACTTACACTAAATAACTAGGGACACAGATTAATATAATAAACATGCAAAACATATATTAATCAAAATAAAATTTCTCCTTTATTAATGATAAAGATGATACAACAAGGTTTATAGAAACTATAAGCCTAGGGCACACACACTAACACACACCCCCATAGCAGTAAGGCTGAACTTTGAAGTCACCAACAACGCTGCTGAATATGAAGCTTGCATAGCCGGGTTGGAAGCCGCCCTTGAAAGAAATATCAAGGAATTGGAGGTGTATGGTGACTCTGCCCTCATCATCAATCAGGTCTCTAACAAATGGAAGACCGTGGATCGGGTTTGCGAAGTATCATGCTTACATGGAAGAACTAGTGGCTCAATTCAAAGAAATCGGCTTTCATTACCTCGCCAAGAGACCGAAACAGTTCGCAGATGCTCGCTACACTAGCCTCTCTTGTCGAAATACCTGAAGGAAAGTCCGTAAAACCATTCGTAGTCGGGAGAAGAGAAAACCCCACCTATTGCTTCGAAATTGAAGCGAAAGCCGAAGCGATCAATGATCCCCGGTACACTCAGCATTTACCAAGATTCGAAGGATGGCGAGGCCTCTTTCAAAAATGAAGATGGGGAATATAAAGAAGGAATCAAAGCAAAAAGTCTCTCGGCCACAAGCGGCTCGCCTCCCATTATGTTCTTTTGGGAAATATGCTATACAAGAAGCGTTATCAAGGCCCCCTCTGCGATGTATCGGCAAACAAGAGGCTACCGAGCTCATGAAAGAAATACATGGTGGTACCTGCGGCCCTCACATGAATGCTCGAGCTACGATGCAAATCATACTAAGAATGGGGTACTTTTGGATCTCCATGGAAACCGGCCGCATCCGGTTCGTCAAAAGCATGTGACAAATGTCGGCGATACTCAAATCTTAATCACTTGCCTCCTCACGAAGTTATACCGCATGACAACCCCTTGGCCTTTCGTCACTTGGGGAATTGATGTCATAGGCAAAATCACACCATCAGGCGATACGGCCACGAGTTCGTCTGGTAGCCGTGGATTATTTCACCAAGTGGGTTGAAGCAAAGTCCTACAAAATCCTCAACTCGAAGAAAGTTGCCCTCTTCATCAAAGAAAACATCATGTGCAGATACGGGTTGCCGGCCGAAATCATTTCGAGATAATGGATCTCACTTCGAAGGGAATGTGAAAAAGCTGTGGCGGAATTCCGAATAACCCGTCACAAGTCATCTCCCTACGGGCCCCAAACCAACAGAGCCGTCGAAGCGGCAAACAAGACTCGGAAAATATCATCCGGAAAATGGCTCCAAAGGCGGAGATTGGCCCGAGAAGTTACACCTGGCACTGCGGGGCTACGAGAACATCGGTCGAACGGCAGCGGGAAACACCGTTTGCCCTCACATACGGAATGGAAGCCGTACTCCCGATCGAGCCGAGATCCTCGCTCCGTATACTTCTGGAAAGCCGGATCAACGAGGTCGAATGGCTACAGTCGCCATGACGAATTGGCCCTACTAGATGAACGCCGGCGAAGGCCATGGAACACATCCGAGCCTATCAAGGAAGAATGGCTAGAGCCTTCGAAAAGAAAGTAAAGCATCGGGAAATCCGAGAAGGGGATCTCGTTTTAAAAGAAAAGCCCCGGTCCGTATCAACCCCCTCGGCAAATGGGAGCTGTATGGGTCGGGCCATATGTCGTCCGGAAGATCTTCTCCGGAGGAGCCATGCAACTTGCAGACCTCGACGGGAATCCCTTTGTACACCCGAGTGAATGGTGACAAGGCTGCGCAGATACTACGCGTAAAACAAAAAAAAAAAGAAAGAAAAGTGCTAAAAGAGTAATACCTAACTAGGTTGAAAACCCGAGAAGGGCGGCCTAGGTAAAAAAACGAGGTTGCACAAAAAAAAAAAAAAAAACAAAAAACAAAAAAAAAAAAAAAAAAAAAACAAAAAATAAAAAAAAAAAAAACAACAAAAAAGAGTTCACCAGGTTGAACTACGAAGACCTGAGCTCCTCAAAATGAGGGGAACGTAGGCAGCCGGAAACGGTTCGGTCTAAAACACAAATAAAAGCCATACTTTGGCATCAATACAATTGATCAGACCATGAAAGCGTCTCCAAAAACTCTAAAGCAATTCAAATATTTATTACAAGTTAAAAGCTCTTTGATGAGTCTAAGCCCGATTCATTCCTACAAGCGGCAACCTGCTAAAGGAAAACTAAGATACATAATCAAACTAATGTGTCTGCCATGACAAGAAAGGGATACTCGGAAACCTCAGAGTCACTCCAAGCCACTCGTACTGGCCTCTCCCTTCTTCTTCCCCCTCCGAGTCTTTCTCTTCTGAACAGGAAAGATGTCAGTGTTTCTCCTACCAAGCTCTGGTATAGGGACAGGGTCTATCAAACCAGCCTCTGTCAGGGCCTTAGTAGCCCTAGCGTCATCTCTCATCTCCTGTAACCTAGCCGGTAGCATAGGAGCCCTCCTCTCCTGTCTCTTGACGTATGCCTCATAATCAGTCACAGCATCTCCACTCCTGTCATGAGGGTTGGCCCTCGCCTCGGCCCTCCTCCTCTCAGAAACAGTCTGGTCCTCCGCACCCACAATGGCCTCACGCCGTCTCAAAATAGCCACCTGAGTCTCTCCCAGATGCCCCTCGTACCAATCCAGGTACCAAGTGGTCAAGAACACCGGTCTCGGACGCCTGAGAATGACCCGAGGAGGAAAGGCATCATACCTCCATGCTCGGGAAAGAAATGGAAACACCGAGGGATCATCCATGGAAACAGGAGCCACCACCCTGGTGGCTATATCATCAAAGCCCTCCAAAGGAACCTGCTCCAAGCCAAACTGTCTCAGGACCAAAGCCGGAATATAGAAGCTGGACTGAGAAAGCCCCGGAAGCATGACTACGGGAGACCCATCCTGAAGCACTCTGCGAGTCTCCACCCGCCAACAAGGCACCGACCATCTGATATCTTCAGTCTGGCGACCCGCCATCCAAAGCTCCCACGAGCCCTGATCATCAAAATCTACATCAACACCTCTCCTGGCAAAAGTCCAAGGCCTGATCATATCGAGGTTTCCGAAGAACCCCAAACGCTCCATCGGCCACAAGGTCAAGAGGAACGGGCTGCCCCGTGCATATACCGCCTTCCGGTAGCTAATCTGTCGAGAGCATGAAAAGTCTCCCCCGAGAATCAAAGGAACGACATCTCGCCGGTGCGACAGTGAACGACAACATCCAGCAGAGACCGATGGCAAATCCCAAAGGAATAGACCATGAACAGGGTGCCAAACATACAAAGTGCAAAGGCATCCCAATAGGCATCATCTACCAAACCTAGGCCCCTAAATCTTTCGGGAAGACCGGAAATATCGAAATGATCGGGACCGCGGATCATACCTTGCGCTTCCTCCGGGGAAAGATGAAGGAGGACGCACAATCTGTCAACAAAAGAAGCCCCTCCGGGCAAAGGAACCGCTATCTCTTCCACCTCCGGACCTCCAAGCAAGGCCCGAAATTCTTCGACAGTCGGAACAATCTCGTTGAAGGAAAGGCAAAAGACATGCCTTCTAGTATCCCAAAATGATGAAGAAGCTCTCAAAAGCTCATAATCCGGAATCAATTCTTTGAGAGACCACAAGCATCGTATCTTGTACCTTTCTTCAAAGAATGATCTTCTCTCATGCATGATCTCCCTACACCACTCCTTGAACTTTTCAAAGAACAACATTTGCCTTTCTTTGGACAATTTTGGAGAATTTTTGGCCATTTCCATGGTTTTTCTCTCTTTCTCCCCGAAAATGGCTGTTGGGACTGGAGGTTGAAGAGGATATTTGAATTTGAAATAAAGCAAGACCAGGTCTGAACCAAAATTAAAGGACAAAGTGTCGAGATGCGGTCCCCATCCGCGCGGATAGGATTGCTTTCCATCGAAAAATCTGCAACGATCAAGCTGCTACACCAAAAAAGGAATATTCCGTCCCGGTTGCTCGAAACCTGTGCAAAAAACCCTCCCCAAACCAGTCCATATACCAAACACCCTTGCAAAAAAAAAAATCAAGGCTCATGCAACACTGCATTCATACTGCATTGCATTCATAAATAAAATCCTAAATTATTACATTCCAAAAAAAAAAGAGTGTGCATAAAAAAAAGCAAACATAAATAAAATCCTAAATTATTACATCCAAAAAAACAAAGAAAAAAAATGTGCATAAGCTGTACAAATCTAAATCTCAATCTCAAATCTCAAGAAAAAAAAAAAATCAAAAATCAATCAATCGGAGTCTCCAGCTCCCGATGTCTCCCCCCGGCCCCTCTTGCGACTCGGGCCCGCCTCCTCAGGAGCCCTGAAAATCTCGGGCTCAGAATCGTCCTCGTCTCCAGAGAGAGAGGCTCATCGGGACCAACCGGCACGCTACGATAGGGCAAGCCGAGATCTGCGAAAAATCGTATCCGAAGGTGAAGGCGTCGGACTCCTGCACGTACGAAGACGACCCGCCATGTTGCCAAACGTGTCCCCGCCCGTGTGGATCCCGAGAATGACGTGATCCGAAGGCGATCGCATGAGGGATCAAGGAGAGGAGACAGAGGAGTCTACTGAAGAAGTCTACGAGCGAATAGGGGAAGCCTCCCGTCCGACGGGCGCCGCCGTGGTCGCCTCGCTCTAGCCTGAGGAGCCCCGCAAGCGACCATCCTCCTGATGAATCTCTTGGCCCCGATCACTTGCTTCGTCAGCTCCTCGACGACCACCTCCGAAAACTGCACAAAAGCAAAAGCGTCAAAAAAAAAAAAGAGGTGATGCTAAAGATGATGAAACAAAAGAAAGGAAAGAAGGGGAAAAGTTGAAGCCATACCTTCATACCCGGACGAGGCCGGAAAGCTCGTGGAAGTCGCTCGAGGGTGAGGGATGCGCACCCTCAATCGGACTCCCATCCTGGATATAGGAAAAATCCGTCCGAGGGTACCGCGGGATCCCAAGCCCCTCCCTATCCAAAACCGAGGCATCCTCAGCCTCCTCAAGACGAATGTCGCATATGGCTCAATCGCCACGAAATCCGAGAAGTGTTGGCCGGCTCGGTAATCATCCCAGGTCACGGACCGATCGCTCGGGTGCATCATATCGACGGGAGGCTCCACCGGTGTCCTCAAAGGCGAATTCACGCCATGCTGACGCGTCACCCTCTCTCCCGAGATAATATGCATCGCAGTCGGACCCCTCAAAATCCTCATTGCAACAGTCCGGATCTCGGCGCCCTTCGGTGCGCCACCTCAGCGATCCCGGGGAAGAATATCATCCCCTCATCATTCTCGGCCTCCGTCAAAGGAAGGCAATCCGCGTACACGAGAGTCGTACGCCCGGAGCTTATCTTCTCCGGGCATGCTTGGACCAACACCGCATGGCCGGATACGCCCGACGTACTCCGCCGTGCCGCCACACCGTGACGTGAAAAAACTCCAACGCCCATACTGCGAAAGGTAAAAATCCAATCAATCCGGTGCAAAAGAAAAGTGCGTGCTCAAAAAAAAAAGAGAGGAAAAGCAAAAAGAGAGCTTATACCTCCGTGGCAAACTCAAAGCAAGACAAAGGAGCTCACATGACCTTCCTGGGCATTGCACTCAAGAGCAAAGTAAAGCTCGCCCCCGGCCTCTCCCCACGAGACATCTCCGGCCGTCTCCATGTCCTCCAAGGACCTCAACAAGGCAAAGACTGCCGTCCTCAAAGCATGCCCAAAGAGGGTGCTCGAAAAAGCAAACCACAAGAAGGCCCCGGCAACTGATCGGCGCCTATCCTCTCCTCCCCACCCTCATAGCTCGCTATGGTCTCCACGATCTTTCCGTAGACCACGGCATACTCCATCCCCATCCCCTTTTTGGGAATAGGGGAAAATCCCGAGAAGAGCTGCAGACGGCATCGCGTAGCCATCCCGCCACTCAATGCCGCGTCCATTAAAGGACAGTGCCCGTAATCGCAAAGATAGTCGGAGGGCGTAACCGTAGCCTCGCCCGGAAGAAGTGGAAGGTGTGAGTCGCGTCCCACCAATGCCGCGCGAGCAAACATCAAGCCCTTGCTCTTAGGGAACTTGACCCGAGTCCCCTCATGCACTCAACGAACTCCCAGAGCCCCGTCTCGACAACAATCTGTCTCGGACTCGGCAAAGCTCCTCGGCCCGCATCCGGAAGCCGGTCCCACAAGTCAATCACGGACTCCACCGATCCTCGAGTCTTCATTTTGTTCAGCTGCTCCGTCACAAAACGGTTTCCGCCCTGTAAAAAAAAAAACAAAAAGAGAAAATGTCAAAAAGATTGCATTTGCATTTACATTAAAAAAAAGAAATTTCGACAAAGATAACAAAGCATACAATGAGCATAGCCCCATTTTTCTCGCATAAAAGAAAACAGTTTTCAGCAAGTCCCAATGCATTCATCAAAAAAAAAAAAAGCATTCCTACGGAAGTAAAAACTCCGTCCCATTTTCATAAAATAACATGCATCATCAAAAAAAAAAAAATTGCATACATGCATATCATCCATCTTACATGCAACGGGAGGAAAAATCCGTCCCACTTTTCAAAAATAAAAAAATCCTAAACATACATACATCTCATATTGGCAAAATGCCCATTCTTTCCAAACAAAATGCATGCATTGCATCATTCATCAATATCAATATTCAATTTCAAAAAAAAATCATCATCATCAACATGCAATATTCAATTTCAAAAAAAAAAATCACAATTTTCGAATTTTCACATGCAATTTTCGAAAAAAAAAAATGGCGAAAATGCCAATTCTTTTTCCCAAGCAAAAATGCACATTTTGGGTTACTCACATAATCATCAAGATTCAAAGACAATGAACATCAATATTCAATTTCAAAAAAAAAAATTCAAAAATCACCCAAAATTCAAATTTCAAACAAGAAATCAACAAAGGGATCAAAGGGTTTCAAAGTATACCGTTCGGAGATTCGAATCCGAAGCCCAATGTTGCCAAGCATCGGGGTAATGCTCCTCCGCAACCGATTGCGAAAGATTGTAATGCCTCCTCATCCGGACGAGCTCCAATCGCCTCTCCGCTACCGGGCCACGTCCTTGGCCTTGAAAAGCGCCTTCCCCGTGTTCCATTGCTCGAAAATCGAAGAAAAACGGAAGATTTTTGAAGCTTCTAAGGCCAACAATGGCGGATTCGCAGTTCTCTCTCTCTCTGTTCTCGTAATTTTGAAAAAACTGAATGGGGAAGAGAAAGGGCGTTGGCCCTAATTAATACCCCTGATTTTCAGGTCCTCTTCTCACCCCAGATTGCAAGGGTCAAAATGACCCTTTTGCCCCTTAAAATTTCAGAACTCTGCAGTTCAGTCCCCAACTTGACAAAGTCAACCCCCTTTCAAGAAAATCTTCCCCGGCAGTCAAACGTAAGACCGAGTGCCCCGAGAAAGATAACGAGATCCCGTATCTTTCATCAAAATCACCCCCGGCAGTCAAACGTAAGACCGAGTGCCCCGAGAAAGATAACGAGATCCCGTATCTTTCATCAAAATCACCCCTAAGCAAACGTAAGACCGAGTGCCCCGAGAAAGATAACGGATCCCGTATCTTTCATCAAAATTATCCCAGCGATCAAACGTAAGACCGAGTGCCCCGAGAAAGATAACGAGATCCGTATCTTTCATCAAAATTACCCAGCAGTCAAACGTAAGACCGAGTGCCCCGAGAAAGATAACGAGATCCCGTATCTTTCATCAAAATTACCCCAGCCAAACGTAAGACCGAGTGCCCCGAGAAAGATAACGAGATCCCGTATCTTTCATCAAAATTACCCCTGGAGTCAAACGTAAGACCGAGTGCCCCGAGAAAGATAACGAGATCCCGTATCTTTCATCAAAATCTTCCGGCCAAGCGTAAGACCGAGTGCCCCGAGAAAGATAACGAGATCCCGTATCTTTCATCAAAATTACCCCTAGTCAAACGTAAGACCGAGTGCCCCGAGAAAAATAACGGATCCCGTATCTTTCATCAAAAATTACCCCATAGTCAAGCGTAAGACCGAGTACCCGAGAAAGATAACGAGATCCCGTATCTTTCATCAAAATTACCCCGGCAGTCAAACGTAAGACCGAGTGCCCTGAGAAAGATAACGAGATCCCGTATCTTTCATCAAAATTACCCCGGCAGTCAAACGTAAGACCGAGTGCCCCGAGAAAGGTAACGAGACCCCGTATCTTTCATCAAAAATTACCCTCGGCAGTCAAACGTAAGACCGAGTGCCCTGAGAAAGATAACGAGATCCCGTATCTTTCATCAAAATTACCCCGGCAGTAAAACGTAAGACCGATCTCCCCGAGAAAGATAACGGATCCCGTATCTTTCATCAAAATCTTCCCCGGCAGTCAAACGTAAGATCGATTTCCCCGAGAAAGATAACGAGATCCCGTATCTTTCATCAAAATCTTCCCCGGCAGTCAAACGTAAGACCAATTCCCCAAGACGAATACGTCTGATTATCCCCAGCAAAGTTAACGGAATCCCAAAAGCCAACAGAATCTCGAGTAGTACTCGAACTACGAAAGGGCTTGATTCCCACTAGGGATACGTAGGTAGCCTATCATTAGGTCCAGCCCCTCGACCAAAATGGTCACCCTCTCCTTCGGCAGCAGACGAAGTCCACCGAAAGGCCTTTCCAAATTAAGGTCCGAGGCGCCTAAAAAGCCATCATCATCAAGGTCCGAGGCGCCTAAAAAGCCATCATCATCAAGGTTCGAGGCACCTAAAATGCCATCTCCAAGGTTCGAGGCACCTAAAACGCCATCATCAAGGTCCGAGGCACCTAAAAAGCCATCTCCAAGGTTCGAGGCACCTAAAACGCCATCTCCAAGGTTTGAGGCACCTAAGACGCTATCACTAGGAAAGCGATAAATCGCAGTCATCCCCAGCAGAGACCGAAAATGGTCATTCCTATCCCCAGCAGAGCGGATAGCCATCAGACCGAAAATGGTCATCTCTTATCCCCAGCAGAGTTTCTTTCCAGCAAACGGCTGTAGAACTCGCTCATCAGGTTCGAGGCACCTAAAACGCCATCATCTGTGGTCAAAGACCCGTACTACGATCGGCTTGATTCTCATTCGGGATACGTAGGTAGCCTATCGCTAGGTTCACCACCCGATCACTCGATCATCCTGCCAAATATGGAGCCTTACTCTTATCGACGACCCCGCTTCCTTCGAAAGCGCCGTCGCCGAGGGGCTACTGTAAGTGCTCCAATTTGAGCTTGTTAGAATTTTCGTTAGAAAATTAACGAAAGTTATAACATTTCTAACAATTCCTAACAATCCTAACTTTTCTAACAAAGTGAGGGTAAAATGGGCATTGTTATTTAAGGTTAAACCTTAAAAAGAATCTTAAAAAAGAAAAACAAAAGAATAAAACCACAAATAGAAATGCTTTGGAAACATAATCCGGCCGAGGTCAATTTGAATTTTGAAAAAGATTATTCCTTGTGTCCAAAGCTCGAAGCGGCAATTAATGAACGGTGCACGCGATCGGATCCATCCGCGCGGACATGTTTGCATTTTCAGGAGGGCTATAAATTGAGCCCTCCAAATACAAAAATAGAGAGAAAGAACACATTTTGCACCGAACCTACGGCGAAATATAGAGAGAAAACAGTGAGAATTCACTTGAATTGTCACCATTTTCTCTCCAATCTTTCCCAACTCATACTCATCCACTCACTCTCATATTAAAGCCCTAAACACTCATACACTCAAGCCAAACACTCAAGAATACAAGGAAGATTGGTAAACCCTCCTCTTCCTAACCCTAAATCTCATCCATGCATGCATCTTCAAACTACAAAATGTAGTTCCTTCATCTTTTTGCTTTAGATCTAAGAAGATCACCATGGAAGACCATCTCCATGGATGATCTTCTACAAAGATCAACATTATTTTCAAGTTCTCTTACTTTCTTGCAAAGAAAACTCATTTTCAAAACCCTAAAAACCATTTTCAAGCATAAAATCTCATTTTCAAAGGATAAAAATCCCCTTCCCAAGCAAATGAAATGCTTAGTCCTAATGTACCCCAAGGATGGTTTGGTATAGTTGATTCACCACTAAAATGTCTAGTGATCACTAACAAAAACCTAGGGAAATGGGGACAAACATGGATGCAAAACCCCCCTTAAAATCATATTTTCTTTCTTGAGAAGTTGCTGTCCAGTAGCAATTTTCTCAGACCTCAGCCATGGTCTTAATTTTTGGACACAGATGAACTTGGAATTTGGTGTTGACTACAAAACACTTTTTGTAGAAAACATCCAGAGCTTTTCAGACATATTTTTACTTTATTTTTTGGGTGAGTAAAACTCCTCTTTTCAAATTTTCTTTCAGAGGCTAGTTCATCAGCTTCTGGGAATCCAGATCTCATTTCTGAGGTTTCCAGAAGGTTTTGACCCCTCAAATCTTCTCCAAAATGGAAAATTCCTTCGGACAAACTTTATATAAGGTGTCTAGAACAACTTTCATTCTCTGAGTTTATCCAGATTATGAAGTTTTAAGACCCTTGAATCCATTTCAAAATCAAAGGTCCACTGCCTTTTTCATTCTGGCAGAAATGACTCTCAACTTCAAAAGGTCTTTTGAGTACCAAATCTCAATCCAAAAATCTTCCAAAAAATCATGGGATCAGTTTAAAGTCTTAAAAAGATGTCCCAATTTTTACTTTTCTGAGTTTCAACTTATTTTGGCCAAAACACACACACACACACACACACACAAATGATTTTCAGCTTGGAAGACTCGTTTTACGAGGCGCGTCGGGTGCACACTAACATCCTTCCCGACGCGTAACATGACCTCCGAACCTAAATCTCTGATCTCGGGCTTTTTTCAAAGTTTTGGCCCTCAAAATTAAAATGGCGTGGCGACTCCGTTTTCGTTGATTTTCTTTCAAACAAAAAAATGGGAAAATTTTCGGATATACACATCATCACAGTGATGTTTTCGCTTGGCGAGTAGAAGATATGAAGGGAATAAAGGAAGAGGTCGCTGTTCACAGGCTAGAAGTCAATCCGACCATGAAACACAAGGCACAGAAGCTACAAAGTTTTGCTCGAGACAAAGAGGAGGCGATCAAATTTGAGGTACAAAAACTTTTAAGTGCAGGTATCATCAAGGAGGCTACTCACACAACTTGGCTGGCTAATGTTGTAATGGTAAAGAAATCCAATGGCAAGTAGAGAATGTGTGTCGACTTCACTAACCTAAATTTAGCCTGCCCCAAGGATAGCTATCCTCTGCCTCGGATCGACAAGCTCGTATATTCAATAGCTGGGCACACCACATTAATCTTCCTCGATGCTTACTCGGGCTATCATCAGATCAAGATGCACGAGGATGACGTAGTGAAGACAGCTTTCCAAGCTGCAGGAGGTATCTATTGTTACACTATGATGCTGTTCGGTTTGAAAAATGCTGGGGCGACCTACCAAAGGATGGTCAAAAAGGTCTTTGCCTCACAAATTGGCCAAAACATGGAGACCTACGTCAAGGATATGGTCATCAAAACAATGACCGGACGTCACATGGTCGACCTAAAAGAAAAATTCGCCAATTTACGAGCAAACGACATGAAGCTTAATCCGAGTAAGTGTGTGTTCGGCGTGGCAGCTGGCAAGTTTCTCGGCTTTATGGTTTCTCAGCGAGGTATTAAAGCCAATCCAGAAAAGATCAAGGCTCTGGTTGACATGAAGGAGCCTACAAATATCAAGGAGATGCAGCGACTCAACGGTAGGGTTGCAGTCCTAGGTCGCTTTATAGCTAAGTCGGTGAAAATATCTCTCCCCTTCTTTGAATCATTGAGGGGGATAAAAAATTTTGAGTAGACGACCGAATGTCATTTGTCGTTCCAGCGGCTTAAGGAGTATCTTGCCTCTCTATCATTATTGAGCAGCCCAGTTGTAGGAGAAACGTTGTTCGTCTATCTGTCCGTTGGCGACCAAGCTGTAGCCGCAGTATTAGTTCGAGAAGGAGGGCTTCAGAAGCCCGTATATTACGTGAGCAAGGCCTTGTCCGTCGTGGAGGGCATATACTATAATGAAGATAAGGTAGCATATGCTTTGGTCGTAGCTTCCAGGAAGTTGCGAGCTTATTTTTTGGCTCACCCGATTTTCGTGCTTACTAACACACCCCTGAGGAAGATCCTATACAAGCCAGAAAGTTCAGGCCGCTTACTCAACTGGTCAATTGCTCTCACATAATTCTACATTGAGTATCGGCCTCGAAAGGCATTAAAAGCTCAAGCTTTGGCTGACTTCTTGGTCGAGCTTACGTTCACCAAGGGAGATAGCGAGGTACGAGCTCAGAAGGAAAAGACAAAGGGAAAGGAACCAGCAATTCAGCCCGCCATCAGTTTGCCCGATGATTGCTGGAAAGTCTACTCAGATGGATCGGCAACAAAGAACGTTAGTGGAGCCGAAATTGTATTGATCGAGCCAGAATCAGGGACCATTTATGAGGAAGCACTGAGATTCAAGTTCGAAGCTTCTAATAACCATGCTGAGTACGAAGCTTTGGTCACAGCCATTGAATACGCCAAATGTTTTGGGTTTAAAAAAAAGCACTTTCCTAAGTTTCCATTTTTGCAAACTACCAAGAGTAGAGAAACACAAGTACCGTTAGTAGAAACCCGAAAACACCAGGACGAGTTATCGTAGGCATGAAGGAGTTAAATGAAATCTTATCCTTTTGACATATGTTTAAAAAAAAGCACTTTCCTAAGTTTCCATTTTTGCAAACTACCAAGAGCAGAGAAACACAAGTACCGTTAGTAGAAACCCGAAAACACCCGGACGAGTTATCGTAGGCATGAAGGAGTTAAATGAAATCTTGTCATTTTGAGGAAAGGAACCAGCAATTCAGCCCGCCATCAGTTTGCCTGATGATTGCTGGAAAGTCTACTCAGATGGATCGGCAACAAAGAACGTTAGTGGAGCCGAAATTGTATTGATCGAGCCAGAATCAGGGACCGTTTATGAGGAAGCACTGAGATTCAAGTTCGAAGCTTCTAACAACCAGGCTGAGTACGAAGCTTTGGTCACAGCCATTGAATACGCCAAATGTTTTGGGGTGACCAAGATTGTAGCTTACTGTGATTCCCAACTAATAGTCAACCAAGTCAGAGGAGAATACGAGGTACTGAATTCCACCTTGGTCAAATACTGCGACCTAGTGAAGAAGTTGATCAAAGACTTGGAATTTTGGGAGATACAGAGGATTGGTCGAGATGACAACGAATTGGCCGACCTACTCTCAAAACTAGCTACATCAGACGAACCACACGAGGAGCCTATCTCTTACCTTGAACATCCAGCTTATGAGAGGGTCGAGATTCAATGCCTGGAGGATACTACTAGAAACTGGGTTTACAGCAAGTGCTGGATCGAGGAAATGAGAGCTTATTAAGAGACCGGCGAGCTACCTGAGGATGAGAAATCAGCTCGAGCTATCAAGAAAAAGGCTCTGAGGTGCATCATTCAAGGAAACGCGTTGTTCAGAAGGTCCTTCAGTAGGCCATTATTGAGATGTGTCCACCCCCAAGAAGTTACCCAGCTGATGTACGAGGTATATAGTGGAGTTTGCGGAGGACACCCCGGGGCCAGAACTTTGGCCGACAAATTGATTACAATGGGCTATTATTGGTCGCACATGAGGGCTAACGCACACGACTTCGTTCAAGGGTGCGACCAATGTCAAAGATTTGCCAACCTACCTCACTTGCCTAGAACTGAGCAAACTCCGGTGATCGCTACTTGGCCTTTTGATATGTGGGGCGTCGATTAGATTGGACCCTTCCCGCCCGCCCGTGGAAATTGCAAGTACGTGATCGTGGCCATTGATCATTTCACAAAGTGGGTCGAGGCCAAGCCATTAGCCAGAATTACTGAGGAAAACGCCATAAATTTTATTCACGACTTCATTTGGTGCCACTTTGGGATCCCTCGTGCAATAGTATCAGACAACGAGCTACAATTATCCCAAGCTTTAGAAGATGAAATGAAAAGAGTTGGAGTCAAGCATTGGAAGTCGTCAGTCGCCTATCCTCAAGGCAACGGGAAAGCTGTAGCAGGGAACAAGTTGGTCCTCTCCGCATTAAAAATGGGTTTGGTTGGTCGATGTAGCAACTGGTTGGACAAACTCCCCCTTGCTCTCTAGGCAGTCCGTACAACCATTCGGGGGCCCACAGGGGGAAACCCCATTTGCTCTTGCATACGGATCAGAAGCCATGGCACCAACCGAACTACATGTTCCTACAGCTAGAGTGGTTTTCTTTGACCAAGAGTAGAACGACACCAACAGACTGCTCGACTTAGACTTGATTGACGAGAGGCGAGATACAGCTCATCTAAGGATGGTAAATTACAAGTAGAAAACCAAGAGCTACCACGACAAGAAAGTTAAAATATGGTTATTCCAAGTAGGCGACCATGTTTTGAGGAGGATCGAATCAACAGGAAGGCGAACTCAGATGAACAAGTTATCTCCCAACTGGGAAGGTCCCTACATCGTCACTCAAATTATTAAGGAAGGAACTTACTTGATCGCACATTTGGATGGAGACGAGTTGAAGTTAGTTTTCTAGTTTAGTTTTCTAGTTCAGTTTCAAAAGGTCCCTACTCACCTTATCAAGTATTACTTCTAGTTCTGTCTTCTAGTTCAGTCTTCTAGTTCAGTTTCAAAAGTTAGTTTCCGTTTCCAAGTTTGAGTTTAGTTTTGGTCTAGCTCTCCGTTTTCGATGTAAGCATGCTACTACTTCAATAAAAGTTGCAGTTCTATTCCAACAAAAATTGTGTTACATTTGTGCATCGTTCTAACAAGCTCGACTCTTAGTCAGCTTCGTTCCTCTAACAGGTCCGACATCTAAGTCGACCTCGTTCTAACAAGCTCGACTCTTGGTCAGCTTCGTTCATTTAACAGGTTCGACATCTAAGTCGACCTCGTTCTAACAAGCTCGACTCTTGGTCAGCTTCGTTCATTTAGTTTAGACATCTAAGTCAACCTCGTTCTAACAAGCTCGACTCTTGGTCAACTTCGTTCATTTAACAGGTCAGACATCTAATTCAACCTCTTTCTAACAAGCTCGACTCTTAGTCAGCTTCATCCCTTCAGACAGGTCTGACATCTAAGTCGACCTCGTTCTAAAAAGATTCAACTCTTAGTCAATCTCATTTATGAAATAGGCCAAGTATTAAGTCGACTTTACTTCTAAGAGTAGTCTGACCAAAGGCTCAAAATGATCTCGTTCATCTTATTAAATCTGGTTCGACATACATTCATACAAGGATCAAAAGAAAAAGATTCAAGTGAAAAGTCAACTATGATTAAGAAAAATCCAGTCCCCCAAAATGGGCCAGGACTTAAGCCAGCAAAATGTTACGAGTTAGGATGCTTCCCAAAAACTGGGCCAAGGCATCAATATCTAAGAAGCAAAAAGAAAAATTGTTTTGAGACTTGTTTCATTACATAACCATTCAAATGTTCAAAGAAAAGTCAAGTAGCTGGATCGACTTCAACTTGATCGCTTGTAGTAGCTCGATCACCCACATTTTCCTCCTGATGTTGGAAATCATTAAGCTTGCCCGATTTAGTGAAGCCATACTTGGGAGTATCTCCCTCGAACTCTAGCTCATCAGGTTCCTCAAGCTCCTTCAGTATAGTATTGAAATTCATGGGAGCAACAGGAGGAGGGACACAAGGTTCTGCTGCCATATCTTCATCTTCTTGGGCCAAGGTAGCCAAGTCATTTTCAGTATAAGGCACTAGAGAATGGCCTTGAAGAGCTGCCATATCATACGGATGCTCTGAGGCCCACTTTACCAGCTGTTCAATGGATAGATCAACAGAAGAATCCACTACGATACGTCAAGCCATGTGGCTACAACCTACATCAAAAAATGACCTGGATTTCTCAGTGACGTAATCATGATACTCGTCACTCTCTTTGTACTCCCCAATCGCGGCCTTCCTAGCAGCTTCCTTAGTGGCCTCCATAGCAGTTTTTAACTACTCCTCCCACTTGAGGCGACCTGCCTTAAAATCTTCAGTTTGCTTGGACAACATAGCAGTGCTTTCTTCCAACATCATGGTCGCCACTTCAAGATCCTGGTCAGCTTTCTCCTTGCCCACTTTGACTGCTGCAAGCTCTTTCTTAATGCCTTCCAGTTCGCCCCAAGTATCCTCCTTGGCCTTGCGAGCATCATCCTTCACCAGCTTCACGGCTTCATAGGCAGAATCCAAGTTAGCACGCTCTTCCTCCAGTTCAGCGTATTTCTTCTCCAACCTCTCCAGCTCATTCGACTTTCGGCCCAGCATCGTCTTGGCCAGTCTCTCCTGCTCGTCTGCCGCTTTCCAGTAGCTGGTAGCCAGCTCAACCATGGCAAGAGACTACATTGAAAAGACCAAAGGATCAGAACGAATAAAAAGGGGTTAATGAGAGTATACGAGCAAAAAGAGAGCATGACAGTTTTTAAAATTAACGCAAAGTATTACCTCAGAATGGATAAGCCCCGACCTGGCTTGAAACATCTCTGCAGTCAATCCCTTGCTAGTGAACTTGCTCACCAGGTCCTGATCGGCAGCCCGCCTCACCACGACCTTCCTAAATTTTAGCTCGGGGTATTTTCTACACGAGCTATCTACCCCCGTCAGCAAAGGAACATTACTCAATTTGTCCACACAAGCCTAAACCAGCTCAGGATAGGATACTTGGATGGTTGGGCTCTGGTCCTAACTTGTGGAACCTCTTTCGTTGGCTCCAGAGTTTTCTCAGCCTCCTCGATCTCAGCAGTAGTGACCTCTTGGACCTCTTGGACATCACCTTCAGTTCTCTCCACCTCCATTTCGGCATCATCCTCGTCCACAAGGATGAGCCCCTCAGTGTTTTCATCTATCAGCTTGAACTGCATCTGTCGGCTCTCAGCCTCCTTCTGATGATTTTCTCGGGCATTGGCAGCCCCACAGCTTTTCTTGCTCTTCTTTATATTAATAATGCGACCCATATTAGCCACTTGCTCAGGAGTTAAAAATGCACAAGATCAAAAAGAAAAGTGTTAGTTCGATAAAAACAAGTTCTACGTACGAGCTAAAAGTTCTATGTATGAGCAAAACATGTACGAGTTAATATTCTACATGCGAGCAATCAATGGACGAGCTAAAGAGATAAAGACAAGTAAACACTTATAAACAAAATGATCCACTTTCAATCTGCAATGGTCCGGCTCTTTCTTGCATTCATGACACTGACTTTCAAACCTAAATCTACCTCCCTCATGGGTGACCCAGTCAGGATACCTCAAGCATCTCACAATGGGAACCAAAGGAACCACATCCCCATTACCAAGCATCATTCCAACTTGGATATAATTATTTTTGGTCGTTCCTAGAATATCCCAGCTGATGGGCCCCCTATCGGCTACCTCAACTAATTTCTTATATAGCTCAGTACTCCAATCAGGCACCCAATAATCCTCTTCCTTTATAACCTTGGATTCAGCATTGGGCAAGGGGAACTCCCATCCTCTCCTACTCTCTACTACCATCACGTGGGCATTCCAACCACTCACTTTGCTAGGAATGTTGATAAAAAGCTTGGGGGCATGTGATCTAGAGGGGGTGCTAATGCCCAAATCCACCTTGTCAGTCTTAATACTAAAGAACATCCTGAAAACATGAAGACATGGCTCGATACCGAGGAATCTACATACCATTGCAAAACACACCAAGACTCTACAAGTATTAGCTCCTAGTTGGAGAGGCAAAGCATTCATTCACTCTAAGAATTCATTGATAAAGGGATCTAATGGCAGTCTTAAGCCAGCCTCGAATAGGCCATAGAAAAAGGCCACCCTAGTTGGATCAGTAGTGAAGGTATCACCAAACCGGGACATAAACTCCTTCTTGCCGTAGTGAGTCACGTTGAACTCTTTCATGTACACCTCACAGAAGTCATATACCATGGCTATTCGAGACTCCAAGTTCCTCTTCCCTCGAATTGGTTTAGGAGGAACATAGCCCCTCTCATTCCTCCCATTGGCCACTGAGGAATCAAAGGCTTCCACGATCCACGGACTAGATGAAGTGGAAGCTGTAGCTCCCCCTTGAGCATTCATATCTGAAGAAGAAGAAGAAGAAGAAGAAACAGGGGAATCAGTCCTATGTTCAGACTCAGGCAACCTACGTAATGATGATCTAGATTCCCCTGGAAACCCCTTTCTATTTCTTAGGAAGGAAGGCTTTTCAAAATCCTTAACGTAAAACAAAGCAAGCTTGTCGAGCAACTCGTGAAAAAGATGAAAAGATACAACATTGGGGTCGTCTATTCTAAATTTCCCAAGTTCTCTCCTACGGGCAGGTGTAGACACCCCATTCTGAACACATCGGAACACACTTATACCACTCTAAGTCTCGCTTTGAGTCAAAAGGTAGAAATCCACCATTTCGTCATGTTTCGTTAAGTTTTGACTAACCACCGTTAGTTTGGGACTAAACTGCATACGAGATAACGAGGAAAGGACAAAACTGTCCACAGGAGCAACATCTCGCCGCGAGATAACGTGTCTCGCGCGAGATATCCCCCCTCTGCAGATTGCAGACGACAGTTCCCTCGTCGATTTCAACCTCTTTTCAGGATAAAACTTTATCTCTCCGGCCAACCAATAGAATTTGGAGTCTGGAATCATCTTGAAGTGTTTGATCTCATCTTCAACACTTCCCCAACCCCTATAAATACTTGGTGACTTCCAAGGTTCAAGAGGTCCAAGAATTTTCACAACACACACATTTTGTTGGTTTCTCTCCTTGAAAGAATCCTACAAAAACACCCTAAAAACTCACCTCATAGTTTGTTTGTCAATCTTGTTGATAAACAAACATCAAGTTCTAAGTCAAGGATCGAGGCAAAGCTCTGTCCGTGTCAAGAGTCGATTCTAAACTTGAGTCGAAACTCTGCCCAAATCACCTCACGCAAGGTAACCCCCTAAATCCCTTTCTAATTGACTGTTAGAGTGGTATAAGTCCATAGAATCTAGGATCGGCCTAGAGCCTCTCCAAATCATGGAGACGGTCTCGAAGCAATCGATCCTACATTTCGTTTAACCCCGTTAAATGGATCTTTGTTTATAATATTTAAAATCCTTTTTTTTGAAAACCTCTCTTTTCTTTAGCAAGACCGATCTCCGGATTGGGTGAAATGGATGCTCCTTGACCTACCCATTTCATAACCTAAGCCCCGAACCCAAATCTCTTTCAAAATGGTTTTCCTATTTTCTCCAATCGAATAATATAGGTGGCGACTCAAAAATGAGAAAAGATAAAGCTCTTTTTCCTCACAACGCTACAGTGGCGACTCTGCTGGGGATTTAAAATTAAGAGGCTTAAACTTGCGTCAAAATTTAAAGAGAGGTTTTCAAAAAAAAAATTTGTAAAATCGAATTTGTTACTCTCAGATGAGGCATATCTCGCGGCGAGGTATCATATCTCGCGCGAGATATTGCCTCGGCAATCTGGTTGTTTTCTGGTTCCTCCCGTTTGTCTCACAGTCCAAGACGAGAGCCGAACATGCAAGGGGGATCCCAGCATTCATTATCTGCAGAGTTCCCGCATCTCAAGGCCTCCCTTAAGGTGTAGAACTCGAACCTTCGTTTCCTTTAAGTAATTGATTATTATTTATAAACTGCGTGCGATTGGGTTTTATTTAATTAAAGTCCGGTCCATTGGGGATTCGGGAGTTGTAAATTGAATTATTTATCTCTCTTTCTCTCTCTTTATGTGGAACTACGATGGCCTGAGTCTTCCTAATTTGGAAGAAACGTAGGCAACCACTTGGTGCGGCCACTATCTGTTTTCCTTTAGATTTTTCAAAAAAAAAAACTCTCTACTTTACTCTATCACCTAGATTGACTATCACACACGCGCACTCATATTATAACTGTCATTGCACTGCATACCCTCTATAAACCCGGGTGTGAATGTGTGCCCCAAATTTTTGTTTATTTTTTGGAAATTCACGCGAGTTTGAAGACATCCGGTTTAATTTGAAAAACGGAGTCGCCACGCCATTTTGATTACCTCAAAACTTTGAAAAAAAGGTCTTATGGGTTCGGAGGTTAAGTTACCCCTTGGGAAGAATGGATCGTCGTTCACCCAAGGTGCCTTGCCGGAGCAAGTCTCCCAAGATCCCATTAATCGTGCTTGCTTCCGTGCTTTCTTGTGTGCATGTGTTTGAAAATAAGGGAGGGAATGTTCCAAGTCGTCTTCCGGACGTACAAACCATTTATTGGTTGTCGCTCGGGATTTCTTGGATTTTATGTATTCGGGATTATGATCCCGTCCTCATCTTGGACTTGTGATCATCGCATTTTAACCTCGGGACTTGCATGATCGAGAGAATGACTCTCTTTATAGTCAAAGATGAGGTTCTTTAGAAAAGGAGGGTCCTTAGCCCATCAATCCTACACTTTAAGACGGTCGAGCTCGTATAGATGCTTCATACTCATCTTAAGTGATAATCGGAGATATAGGGTTCAAGGTTGTCCCTTTCCAAAGAAATTATGAAACCTTTTATGGAAGGAACGATGTAAAGATAGGATCTTTTACACCGGTCCGTTCCAAGGTTGCTAATGGGGACATGGGGGAATGCATGTAAAAATGACATTTTTAATGAAAAGATGACATTTTTGGGTTGCAAAGGATGCATTTGATTTAAAGAAATGATCTTTATTTGCAAATGATGCATAAAGACATGATTTTTATGCAAAGGATGCATTTTTATGAAGAAATTGGGATTTGAATAAGCAAAGGATGCATGAAGATTGTATTTTGAAAAGAATAGGATGCTAATTTGGGATAAAGATATGATCTTTAATGCAAAGGATGCTTGAAAAAGGTTTTTGTATGCAAAGGATGCATTTTTATCATAAAGGTTGAATTTTTATATGCAAAGGATGCATGAAGATGATGTTTTTATGTAAAAATGGGGGGTTTTTAGGTGCAAAGGATGCACCTTTGATTCAAAAGATTACATTTTTAATGGCAAAGGATGCCTAATGCATGCAAAGGGGGAAAGGGGGATAAAGATATGATCTTTATGATAAACTACCAAGTCCCAAGCAAGATAAATGCAATGTATGAAATGCAATGAGCAATTATAATCACATAAAGCAATTAGGATGCAAGGTTAGGGTGTGCGAGGTTACCAATGGCTTCCTCTTCTTCTTTGGACGGAGCTAGGAGGAGGACTTGATCTTGGGATCTTCAAGGAGGAGGGAGGTGACTTCTTGGCCTTCTTCTTCACCTTCTTGGACTTCCAGCAGCTCTTTGGGGGATCTTCTTCGTATTATGAGAGTATTATGCTTTTTGTTGATGATTAAAATGGGTAGAGGAGGGCTCTATTTATAGGCAGTCTGGATAAGGCTAATGAAGCCGTGCGGCCAGAGACCTCGAGCTAATGCAGCCGTGCGGCATTATCCCTTGTGACTCAGCATTTCTAGAAACATGCAAGGTGGCAAATTCTAGAAGCTTCCTCCCAATTAAGAAAAACGTGTTTCTTAATTGGGAAGCTTCCCTTTCAGTCCATAATCAATTTGGAACAGTTCTGGAATATTTCCGGAACACTAGGAAGGTCCGGGGAATTACCGGGAAACTTACCAAAATTGCCGGGAAATTTAACCGGAAGGCATGAGCCAGATTTGGGTACTTATAGAAGCCCCTCGGCAACGTCACTCGCAAGGCGAGTGGGGTTGTCGATAGAAAAGGATCCGATCTGGCGAATGCCGAGACGGATTGAGAGACCGAGGTGGTCGAGTGGCTGAACCTCTGGAAGGCTACCTACGTATCCTGGGTGGGAATCAAGCCAGGTCGTAGTTCAGAATAGATCTGCTGGGGAATGGAGAAGAGAAACTGGTCTCTTGCTGAGGAAGTATAAGAGAAAATGACCTAAGAGGTCAAGCAATTGATCCTACTGGGGATATGCTAGAAGTGACCGATGTGGTCAGATATCTAATCCTCTATGAGGGGTTACTTCATCACTGAGGAGTAATGAAGGAACAGGGTGACCAAAGTGGTCGGATGGCGGGACCTTTTATGAAAGGCTACCTACGTATCCCGGAGGAATCAAGCCTTGATCGTAGTTCAAGCATCACTAGATAGTTAGGAACGATGTCTAGGATCCTTGAGGGTTTGACAATTAATGGAGGTTGTCACCTGATTGACAATTAATGGAGGTTGTCACCTGATTGACAATTAATGGAGGTTGTCACCTGAGGAAACTAGAGCTTACGTCACTATCGAGGAGATAGAGGTATCTTAAGTTTAGATGAACTTTAGCATACTTCACTATCGAGGAGATAGAGGTAGCTTAAGTCAGAAGAACTTGAGCGTACGTCACTATTCGGGATAGAGGTAGCTTAAGTCAGAAGAACTTGAGCGTACGTCACTATTCGGGATAGAGGTAGCTTAAGTTTAGATGAACTTTAGCATACTTCACTATTCGGGATAGAGGTATCTTAAGTTTAGATGAACTTTAGCATACTTCACTATTCGGGATAGAGTTATCTAAAGTTAAGAAGAACTCGAGCATGCTTCACTATTCGGGATAGAGGTAGCTTGAGTTCGGATTTCGACAATTCGGAGGTTGTCACCTAGCGTTATTCCGTTATAACGGAATTAACGGAGGCGACTGGGAAGAAAGCTTAATTGCTTAGGAGATAAGGGACATCTTCTGAAAAGGATGTTATCTCAGTTAAAGGATAACGGGAATTGTAGGCCCAAGTGGAAAGTCCAGGGGCAAAATTGTAATTTCTGCTCAGAGCGAATGAGGCCGCCCGGCATGAGATGGAGGCAAAAGAAGCCGTACGGCTAGAAGTCTGTTTTTTCCAGATTATTTAAAACAGATTTGAACGGGCAATTGGGCATTACTGCCGCCCATTCCAGCCGAGGAAGAGAGAGAGAGGAGAGAAAATTTCTTCAAAATTCTTCAATTCCCTTGCTTTCTTTGATCAAGAATGGATCCGGAGGGTAATCCCATGCCTAGACAAGCTAGAAGAAACATCTCAGAAGCCGCTCGGAGGAGGAGGAAAGAGCTCGTTCGAACGGAGAGAAAGTATGACTTTCTTACGCCTCCATCGGAGCTTTATCCGGGGAGAAGAGAGCACAAATCGACGAACCCGCGATCGGTTGGGGTAAGCGTTCTTATTTGGCTCGATTCCGTCGATTTTAATTGAATTTTGATTGATTTAGGGCTTGACCCGAATTTTAGGAATTTTCTAGGATTTTCCTAGGATTTTTGAATGACATTGATGATGAACCTATGAGGCTAAGAACATGCATGTGCAATTTATTTGATAAAAATAATGAGAATGACCCACTTTTTTCTCGAAAATAAAGTAAGAATGATAATTGTCTAAAGTGAGACGGAGTTCTTGCATGTGCTAGAACTAGGTCAAAATTTTGATTATCAATGAGAAAACAAGATTTTGGAAGATGAAAAGGATTCATACATGCCACTTTTTGAAAGAATAATGCTTATGTGCAAAGAATTTGTGAAAATTATGATTTTGTGCTTTAGGAAAGCAATGGGTCTTGACATGATGTGTTTCAAGTGATGAAAGACGTGTCTTTTCATGCAAGGATGCTAGAAAAATTTTTATGAATGCTTTTCTTTTGAAAATAAGTGCATTTTCTTTTTTGAATATATGCATGCCTTTGGAAATGATGAAGGACTGACGCATTTCTTTGCTGTGCTTGTATACAGGAGAACAAGTCTAGAGGTCCATCTGAGATAGCAGTCAGGCTTTGGCAGAGGATACCAGATTTCGAGAAGAATGGGGTGAATCCCAAGCAGCTGGTGCGGGCTACCGGCCTAGATCTTTTCATTGAGGCTATCGGCAGGGGGATCCACATCACCTCTAAGAGCAAGGGCTTGGTCCAAGCCCTATCTGAGTTTTGGTGGGATAGCACTCATAGCTTCTATCTGAGCTGTGGAGAGCTGACAGTGACTCTCGCTGATTTCACGGCTATTACCGGTCTACAGTTCACTGGGAGGCCCGTGACTTGGAGGGACCACATCACAGCTGAGGAGTTCCGAGCTTTGGTCGGGTTTGAGCTGATTCCCAAGGGGCTAGGGATGGAGACGCGGAACGTCGAGGTGGCAATCCAGAACTGCATACGGGACTTTGTCGTTAGCGATGTGACCGCCCACCAGCTTGCTAGAGCCTTTGTGTGGTTGATGCTGTCGGTCACCATCTTTGCTAATTCTGGGACGCTGGCCAAGACTAGCCTCCTTGACTCTCTGGAGGATATAGATGGGATAGGGACGGTCTCTTGGGGAGAGGCCGGATTGGCGGAGCTCTACTTCTCTTTGGATATGTACAGCCGGAACAAAGCTGCTTCCATGGACTGCTTTTCATTTGCCCTTGAGGTAGTCTCTCTTTCTTTTCTCTTTTCTCTTCCTGTCTTGAGACTTTTATGAGAGAGAAATGACCCTTTTTTGATGTTTTGAACATGCAGGTCTGGTTCTGTGAGGTGATCAGGTTCTTTCCGTGGAACCAAAAGAGCGATATCACCATCTTCCCAACTATGATCCGCTGGAGGGGAGATGCGAGGGATAAGTTCACGGGAAAGACCCGGATTACTTTTGATTATAAGATGGTGAGGCCGGTCATCAACAGGGATGGACATGACGGAGTGGACTTCTACCCTTGGGGCTGGTATCCGGAGATTTTGCTGGGAGAGGCCATTGAGGCGACGAGGCAGAGGAGATGGCTTACTGGGCTGACATGTGATGTCATATATTTGGGGGACCGTTTCTCGAGGCAGCATGGCCCCATATCTGCACAAAGAAAACAGATCAAATTCAGTATGAAACACAGACAGAGCATACAGACAAAGAGCAGAAACAGAATCAAAAGGCATACCTCCCATGCATAAGAATACCCCGAAAGAGAATCCTTGGTATTCCTACACGCCTCATCCATGGCGTGGTAGCAGTAGGCCAGCCCCGCTGAGCCCCAATCATAGCCGCTCACCTCATCCAGATCAACCAACAAACGTAACAGAGAAAGACGGGCCGTAAAAGAGTGGTTCGCAAAAATAGTCTCAAAAAGGATATACCAGAGGGCACCCCTCACCAACCGATCAGTGTGCATATTTGGCTTCTCCGAGTAGGCCTCAATCTGACGCCGGAGGGGTGTCAGCTCAGCAGCAAATCCCTTAACCTTGTTAGGGACGAAGCCGATCAACTGCCTCCACACAGTTGGACCCTCAGGCCTATAACCCGAAAACTTCGGCAGGGGATCGCCGATGAACTCTAACCCCGTGATAGCGTAAAATCGCCGAGTCATAGTCGCTTCCCCGAAGCACAAATGAACGGTGTGGGTAGTGTCCCACCACCTCTCCCGAATAGCCTGGAGAACTTGGGGAGTCCACCTTATTCCCCGGAGATTGTCAACAAAAGTCAGAAGACCCGTTTGGGCCACCCTATCCCGAACGCCATCAAGGTCCTTGATCTTGTCCTACACCTCCTTAGCCATCTTCGGGCTCCCTCGGCAATTCTTCGTTGACTTATACAACTGCAAAACAGAGGAAAAACAGAGAGGGCAACATTAGAAAGCATTCCATGTCAAAAAACCAATGAAATAGAAGAAATTTTTCATTGAGGCATTTCATCAAACACTTGGCGTGCGTACAAGAAAAGCTTGCCCAAGGATGTCATTCGTGATCCGAATCAACCTCTCCTACAATCCATGATATGTAGGAGGCTCATACACACGCAATGCAACAACAATCATCCAAAGAAACACACAAAATCGACGCATGCAAGAAGGAACCTAGTTCTAGGCATGAACAAGAACAAAAGCCATTGATGAAATTTTGAATTCAAGGGAAAGGGAATTCATGCTCAATGCAATGCAAGAATCAAAGAGTTGAGAAAGAAGCTCTTACCAAGCCCTCCCGAACAGCGGTAGAAATGTGCGCATGCCTATCAAAAGTAAGATCATCGCGAGGGTAATCCTTCCCTAGCAAATAGCTCCCCAAAATCGGATTCCTTTGTTCTTGAGCCATGGATTATGGAGGGAGAAAGGATTGGAAAGTGATTGGGAGGAAGAAATACAAAGCAAATCCACAAAAAATCACAAAGAAAAAGACTTTGGCTCGAGTTAGGGAGAGAAATTTTGAGAAAGATGTTTTCAAAATGAGCAAGAGCTGCTATTTATATGCCCCGACAGTACAAGTCTCGCGCGGTATATCTTATCTCGCCGCGAGATATACCTTCTGGAAAGTGACCAAATTGTCCTCGACAATAAGCGTCTACGCAACGTCAAAATTCAAAATTTTGACACATTTACCCTTGGAAATGATAAACTAGCAGGGAAACGTGGAAAAACCGGCACCGCAAGTCACGGAACGAGCCAAACGTGACATGCGCACGATCGCCCGATACGGCACCAGTCGCCCAAAAACCGAGTGGTCCAAAGATTAACTCAATCCACATGATTCAGAGCCCAGAAAGGTGAATCATCAAAGAAAAAGCCTGGTCCAACGCCCAGACAGGTGGATCGTCGAACCAAAAGCCCGGTCCAACGCCCAGACAGGTGGATCGTTATAAGAAAAGCTCGGTCCAACGCCCAAACAGGTGGATCGTCAAACCAAAAGGCCCGATCCAATGCCCAAACAGGTGGATCGTCATCAGAAAAGCCCGATTCAACGCCCAAACAGGTGAATTGTCATCCCTAACAACAAAAAAAGCCCGATTCGGAGCCTAGAAAGGCGAATCGTCACAAAATCGAGAGGACTCAGGGGACCGGACAGGTAAGCCTTTGTGTTCTAAAATAGTTTCCACAGGTTCGGAGCCCAGACAGGTGAATCTTCGGACAGGCAGGTATATTCTGAATTGGGTATTGATTTGATTCCTCAGTATGAATTTACCTTTTCAAAAACAAAATCTCCACGATTTTCAAATGATTTTCAAAATACCTAAAGCAGCCTTTTTGTGTTTTGGAGTCGAACTACGTTTGGTCTGATTCTCCGATAGAGATACGTAGGAAGCCGTGCGGTCCGACCATCCTGATATTCAGAATGATGTCTTTTCTATCGAAGACACTTCTTCTTTCATAAGACATGTCGTCGAGGGGCTCTGTAGACACCCCATTCTGAACACATCGGAACACACTTATACCACTCTAAGTCTCGCTTTGAGTCAAAAGGTAGAAATCCACCATTTCGTCATGTTTCGTTAAGTTTTGACCAACCACCGTTAGTTTGGGACTAAACTGCATACGAGATAACGAGGAAAGGACAAAACTATCCACAGGAGCAATATCTTGCCACGAGATGGCATGTCTCGCGCGAGATATCCCCCCTCTACAGATTGCAGACGACAGTTCACTCGTCGATTTCAACCTCTTTTCAGGATAAAACTTTATCTCTCCGGCCAACCAATAGAATTTGGAGTCTGGAATCATCTTGAAGTGTTTGATCTCATCTTAAACACTTCTCCAACCCCTATAAATACTTGGTGACTTCCAAGGTTCAAGAGGTCCAAGAATTTTCACAACACACACATTTTGTTGGTTTCTCTCCTTGAAAGAATCCTACAAAATCACCCTAAAAACTCAACTCATAGTTTGTTTGTCAATCTTGTTGATAAACAAACATCAAGTTCTAAGTCAAGGATCAAGGCGAAGCTCTATCCGTGTCAAGAGTCTATTCTAAACTTGAGTCGAAACTCTGCCCAAATCACCTCACGCAAGGTAACCCCCTAAATCCCTTTCTAATTGACTGTTAGAGTGGTATAAGTCCATAGAATCTAGGATCGGCCTAGAGCCTCTCCAAATCATGGAGACGGTCTCGAAGCAATCGATCCTACATTCCGTTTAACCCCGTTAAATGGATCTTTGTTTATAATATTTAAAATCCTTTTTTTTTTTGAAAACCTCTCTTTTCTTTAGCAAGACCGATCTTCGGATTGGGTGAAATGGATGCTCCTTGACCTACCCATTTCATAACCTAAGCCCCGAACCCAAATCTCTTTCAAAATGGTTTTCCTATTTTCTCCAATCGAATAATATAGGTGGCGACTCAAAAACGAGAAAAGATAAAGCTCTTTTTCCTCACAACGCTACGGCAGGCCTAATTCACAAAAAATTAATCCCCACCTCGTCAAGATGGAGGCACACTCATCCATGGACATCTCTCTCCATATTCCGTTTATATGTTTGTATATTCGGTGATTAACAACGCAATACCCATACCAGGCCCCAGGTTCGCAACTAAAGGTCCTAGCCATGGCAGAAATCAACAAAAACTCAAAAATAATATGGAAAGGCAAAGAAATTGAAAAGTGCCTTAAATCGAGTTGGTGACGAAGGTCGCACAAGGAAATTAAAGGGCTGAAGACAACGGAAATCAAGAGCTTTGCTTTAACCGGCCGTCGAAACTATACGCCTGAGTATCGAATGTTCTCAAAATCCAAAGGGGAAAAGGTTTTCTCTCTCTTAATCCTTACTGAAAACGGAAAGGCTGGGGTTTCCAAACGGTTAAATCAACATTTGAATACCCGAACGGTTTTCGAGGCGGTAATCATTACGGAATTCTGGCACTTCAACTGATCCAGCCGTCCACAGTCAACGTCCAGGATTAAGTCACGTCACCATTGGTTGATTAATTGTCAGTTCGAGCATCGACCTGCAATCTACTTCAAAGACAAATCAAAAATACTTTTAACTTCCTGGTCGACAAAGTCAACTCAGAAAGTTGGGGGCCACTGAACGGAATAAATGTGACTGGTGTGATGAATTGCCACCAAAATTTTCCGAAAGGTTAACTTTGAAATTTTTCGTTTCTTTGAAAAACCAATCGAAAAAAGACCGGAGTCGTCACGCCATTTTTATTTTAAGGGCCAAAACTTTGAAAAATGCCCGAGATTAGAGATTTGGGTTCGAAGGTCACGTTACATGCCGGGAAGGACGTTAGTGTGCACCCGGAATGTCTCGTAAAACGAGTCTTCCAAGCTAAAAATCATTTGTTTGTGTGTGTGTGTGTGTGTGTGTGTGTTACTTTGACCAAAATAAGTTGAAACTGAAGAAAGTAAAAATTGGGAATTCTTTATTAGACTTTGAACAGATCCCATGATTTTTGGTGTGATTTTTGGGTTGAGTTTTGGTACACAAAAGATTTTTGGAAGTTGAAAATCACTTCTGCCAGAATGAAAAAGGCAGTGGACACTTGACTTTGAAATTGATTTAAGGGCTTCAAAACTTCATAATATGAGAAAACTCAGAGAATGAAAGTTGTTCCAGACACCTCAAATAAGATTTCTGTGAAAGAATTTTTCATTTTGGAGAAGATTTGAGGACTCAATACCTTCTGGAAATCTCAGATTTGAGATCTGGACTTCCAGAAACTGAGGAACTGACCTTCAAAAGAAAATTTGAAAAATTGAGTTTTACTCACGCAAAAAATAAAGTAAAAATATGTCTGGAAATCTCAGGATGTTGGCTACAAAAAGTTTATTGTAGTCAACACCAAATTCCAAGTTTATCTGTGTCCAAAAAATTAGACCATGGACTAGGGTCTTAGAAAATTGCTACTGGACAGCAACTTCTTCTTGAAGAAAAACATGATTTAAAAGGGGATTTGGCATCCATGCTTGTCCCCATTTCCCTAAGTTTTGATTAGTGATCACTTTACATTTTAGTGGTGAATCAACTATATCAAACCATCCTTGGGGTACATTAGGACTAAGCACTTCATTTGCTTGGGAAGGGGAATTTTATCCTTTGAAAATGAGATTTGATGTATGAAAATGAGTTTTAGTGTTTTGAAAATGTGTTTTCTTTGCAAGTAAGTAAGAATACTTTGAAAATAATGTTGATCCTTGTAGAAGATCATCCATGGAGATGAACTTCCATGGTGATCTTCTTGGATCTAAGACAAGAAGATGAACAAACTACATTTTGGAGTTTGAAAATGTATGCATGAAGGAGTTTAGGGTAAGGAGAAGGAGGGTTTACCAATCTTCTTTGTGTTTTGGAGTTTTTGGCTTGAATGTAAGAGTGTTTGAGGCTTGAATATGAGAGTGTTTGAGTGAGTGTGATTTTGGGTGAATAGTTGAGAAAAAGGTGACAATTCTAGAGAATTCTCACTGTTTTCTCACTATTTTCGCCAAGGTGCAGTTACAAATTGTGTTTCTTCTCCTCATTTTCTGAGACTGAAGGCCTCAATTTATAGCCCTCTGAAAAATACAAAACCATCCGCGCGGACATGATCAGCAGCGTGCACTGCTCATTAATTACAGCTTCAGGCTTTGGACACAAGGAATAAAATTCAAATTAAGCAACAGAAAATGTCCCAGCCATTTCTATTTCGGGTTTTTGACCATTTCTTTTGATTTTTTGATTCTTTCTTTGGTTTATCTTTTTCTGGCAATCCCTAATCTACCCTTACTTGGTTAGAAATGTTAGGAATGTTAGGAATTGTTAGGAATGTTATAACTTTCGTTAATTTTCTAACGAAAATACTAACAAGCTCAAATTGGAGCACTTACATTAGCCCCTCGGCGACGGCGCTTTCGAAGGAAGCGGGGTCGTCGATAAGAGTAAGGCTCCATATTTGGCAGGATGATCAAGTGATCGAGTGGCTGAACCTATTTAATAGGCTACCTACGTATCCTTAAGAGGAATCAAGCCGGCCGTAGTTCGGGTCTTTGACCCTGGAGATGATGGCGTTTTAGGTGCCTCGAACCTGATGAGCGAGTTCTGCAGTCGATTGCTGGAAAGAAACTCTGCTGGGGATAAGAGATGACCATTTTCGGTCGGATGGCTGAAATTGTATGTCCGCTCTGCTGGGGATAAGGAATGACCATTTTAGGTCTGATGGCTATCCGCTCTGATGGGGATTGGAATGACCATTTTCGGTCGGATGGCTGAACCTAATGATAGGCTACCTATGTATCCTTAAGAGGAATCAAGCCAGTCGTAGTTCGGGTCTTTGACCCTGGAGATGATGGCGTTTTAGGTGTCTCGAACCTTGATGATGGCGTTTTAGGTGCCTCGAACCTTGATGATGGCGTTTTAGGTGCCTCGAACCTTGATGATGGCGTTTTAGGTGCCTCGAACCTTGATGATGGCATTTTAGGTGCCTCGAACCTTGAAGATGGCGTTCTAGGTGCCTCGAACCTTGATGTGAAATGGCCTTTCGGTGGACTTTGTCTGCTGCCGAAGGAGAGGGTGACCGTTTTGGTCGAGGGGCTGGACCTAATGATAGGCTACCTACGTATCCCTAGTGGGAATCAAGCCCTTTCGTAGTTAGAGATTTACTCGAGATTCCGCTGGCTTTTGGGATTCCGTTAACTTCGCTGGGGATTTTGTTAGCCTTTGCTGGGGAAAAATCAGACGTATTCGTCGGGGAAATCGGACTTACGTTTGACTGCCGGGGAATGATTTTGATAAAAGATACGGGATCCCGTTATCTTTCTCGGGGAGATCGGACTTACGTTTTACTGCCGGGGAATGATTTTGATAAAAGATACGGGATCCCGTTATCTTTCTCGGGGAAATCGGACTTACGTTTTACTGCCGTTGATGATTTTGATAAAAGAAACGGAATTCCGTTAACTTTCTCGGGGAAATCGGACTTACGTTTGACTGCCGGGGAATAATTTTGATGAAAGATACGGGATTCCGTTATCTTTCTCGGGGAAATCGGACTTACGTTTTACTGCCGGGGAATAATTTTGATGAAAGATACGGGATCCCGTCATCTTTCTCGGGGAGATCGGTCTTACGTTTTACTGCCGTTGATGATTTTTGATGAAAGAGACGGGATCCCGTTATCTTTCTCGGGGAGATCGGTCTTACGTTTTATTGCCGGGGAATAATTTTGATGAAAGATACGGGATCCCGTTATCTTTCTCGGGGAGATCGGTCTTACGTTTTACTGCCGTTGATGATTTTTGATGAAAGAGACGGGATTCCGTTATCTTTCTCAGGGAGATCGGTCTTACGTTTTACTGCCGTTTGATGATTTTGATGAAAGAAACGGGATTCCGTTAACTTTCTCGGAGAAATCGGTCTTTCGTTTGACTGCCGGGGAATAATTTTGATGAAAGAGACGGGATTCCGTTATCTTTCTCGGGGAAATCGGACTTACGTTTGACTGTCGTGGAATAATTTTGATGAAAGATACGGGATCCCGTTATCTTTCTCGGGGAGATCGGTCTTACGTTTTACTGCCGTTGACGATTTTTGATGAAAGAGACGGGATTCCGTTATCTTTCTCAGGGAGATCGGTCTTACGTTTTACTGCCGTTGATGATTTTGATGAAAGAGACGGGATTCCGTTATCCTTCTAAGGGAGATCGGTCTTACGTTTTACTGCCGTTGAATGATTTTGATGAAAGATACGAGATCCCGTTTCTTTCTCGGGGAGGTCGGACTTACGTTTTACTGCCGTTGATGATTTTGATGAAAGAGACGGGATTCTGTTATCTTTCTCAGGGAAATCGGACTTACGTTTGACTGCCGTGAAGCTCTTTGGTTAACTTTGGTTAACTCTGTTAAGTCTAGGATCAAATTGCAGAGTTCTGGATTTTTAAAGGGCAAATTTTTGACCCTTCAAACCTATCCGCGCGGAGGGGATTATATCCCTGACAGGTTTAAATGAGGGGCCGCCCCCTCCCTTCTTCTTCCTTATCAGTTTTCTGCAATTTACGAGAGGAGAGAGAGAAAACCGAGGAGAAAGCCATTTTTGGCCAAGAAAAGCTTCGAAAATCTTCCATTTTCTTCGATTTTTCGAGCAATGGAACACGGGGAAGCTGCTATTCATGGTCAAGGACGCGGTCCGGTTGCCGAGAGACGATTAGAGCTTGTCCGAATGAGGAGGCATTATTCTCTTTCGCAATCAATTGCGGAGGAGCCATACCCCGATGCGTGGCAACATTGGGCCACTGATCCGAGTCTTCGCACGGTATACTTCGAATCTTTTCGATCCCTTTGTCGATTTCTTGCTTGAAATTGATTTTTTGTTGATTTTTGATATTTTTTTTTTTGAAAATTCGAATATCAATGTTCTTGGCCTTGGATTTTGATTTTGATGATTTGCATGTTGTAATGAGTATATGGGTAATGCATTTTGCTTGAAAAAAGAATGGGCATTTTTGCCAAAAATTTTTTTTTGAAATATGAGACTATGAAAATTTTTCGTAATTGGGACGGACCTTTTTTTTTGTTGCAATGTTGACATGAATGTGTTCATGCTTTTCTTTTTTTGTGATGGGATGATGAATGATATGAATGCATTTTTTTTTTTGAGAATGTGATTTTCTATGAAAAGTGGGACGGATTTTTCGTTCCCCTTTGATTGAATGAATGATTTAAAAGATTGTTTATGTATGCTATTTCATGAAAAATGGGACGGAGTTTTTGCTTCCGTTGAATGAATGTATGCATGTTATTTTATGAAAAATGGGACGGAGTTTTTGCTTCCGTTGACTCCTTGTATGAAATTTTTTTTTTTTCATGTATGAATGAATGTTGATTGGGATTTGGTGAAAACTGCTTTCTTTTGTGCAAGAAAAATGGGGCTAGGTCCATTGCATGCTGTTATGCTGCCGAATTTTCTTCAAAATTTTATGTCTATGATGCATGTGCATGCTCCTTTTTTATTTTAATGCAAAATTTTTTTTTAATGCAAAATTATTTTTTTTACTCTTTTCTTTTTTTTTCAATTGCAGGGTGGAGATCGCTTTGTGACGTAGCAGCTGAACAAGATGAAGACTCGAGGATCAGTGGAGTCTGTGATTGGTCTATGGGACCGGCTTCCAGATATGGGCAGAGGAGCGATGATGAGTCCGAGACAGATTGTCATTGAGACCGGGCTGTACGAGTTCATTGAGTGCTTGAGGGGGTTGGTCAAGTTTCCCATGAGCAAGGGTCTGATCTTCGCTTCGGCACAGCACTGGTGGGATGTGACCCACACATTCCACTTCCTCTGGGGCGAGGCAACGGTTACGCCTTCTGACTATGCTGCGATCACGGGTCTGTCCTTTAATGGACGCAGCATTGAGTGGAGAGACGGCTACAGCGATCAGGATCTGCAGGCCCTGCTAGGATTTTCCCCTATTCCCAAAAAGGGGATGGGTATGGAGTACGCTGTGGTTGAGGGAAAGATTGTGGAGAGCATTGGGAGCTACGAGGTCGGGATGAGAGGATAGGCGCCGAGCGCATTGCTAGGGCCTTTTATGGTTTGCTTTTTCGAGCACTCTTTTTGGACATGCCGAGGGGACGGCTGTATTTGCTTTGCTGAGGTCCTTGGAGGACGTGGGGATGGCCGGAGAGGTCTCTTGGGGAGAGGCAGGGCTGGCAGAGCTCTATTTCGCTCTAGATCGGTATAGCCGGAAGGCTGTCAGTTCCTTGACATGCTTCGTGTTCCCTCTGGAGGTATAAGCTTTCCTTTTGCTTTCCCTCTTTTCTTTAAGCACGTATCCTTTTTCGCACTTAATTGATGTGATCTTTACCTTTCGCAGGTATGGGCGTTGGAGTTCTTTCACATCACGATGTGGCGACAGCCAGCAGAGTACGTCGGGGCGTATCCGGCCATACGTTCCTGGTCCAAGTTTGCCTGGGAGAAGAAGGGTTCCAGAGGGCGCACGACCCTCGTACATGTGGACCGCCTGCTGACGGGGGCTGAGACAGATGAGGGGATGATATTCTATCCCTGGGATCGTTTCGATGTGGTGCAGCTGAGGGGCGCTGAGGTATGGACCGTGCAGCGGAGGATTTTGAAGGGGCTTGACTTGCTACGTCTATTATCTGGGGGAGAGGGTGACGCGCCAACATGGCGTGAATTCACCTTTGATGACACCGGTGGAGCCTCCCGCCGACATGATGCACCCTAGTGAGAGATCTGTGATCTGGGATGATTACCGGGGAGGCCAGCACTTCTCGGCATTTGTGGCGATTGAGCCGTATCCAAAGATTTGTCTCTGAGGAGGCCGAGGACGCCCCAGGTTCTTGATAGAGAGGGGTTAGGGGTCCCGCGGTACCCTCGGACGGACTTTTCATACGTCCAGGATGGGGTCCGATTGAGGGTGCAGATCCCTCAGCCTGAGCGGCTTCCACGAGCTTTCCGGCCTCGTCCGGGTATGAAGGTATGGCTTCTCCTTCCCACCTCTCTCTTTTTTTTTTGCTTCTGTCTTTTACTTTCTTTCCTGTCATCATTTTTTTTGCCTCAATCAAGGCTTCGACGCTTTTGCTTTCGTGCAGCTTCCGGAGGTGGTCGTGGAGAAGCCGACGGCAGTGGTGATCGGGGCTAAGAGATTCATCAGGAGGATGGTGGCTTGTGGAGCCCCTCAGGCTAGAGCGAGGCCACCACAGCCGGCGCCTGTCGGGCGGGAGGCTTCCCCTATTCCTTCAGAGACTTCCTCCGAGACTCCTCTTTCTCCTCTCCTTGACCCCCGCGTGGTACTACCTTCGGATCACGTCATTCTCGGAGACCCGTACGGGCAGGGACACGTCTGGCAGCATGGTGGGTCTTCTTCACATGTCCAGGAGTCTGACGCATTCACCTTTGGATATGACTTTTTTGCAGATCTTGGCTTGCCCTATCAGAGCGTGCCGGTTGGTCCTGACGAACCTTCCTCCGGAGACGAGGATGATGATTCTGAGCCTGAGATTTTCATGGCTCCTGAGGAGGCGGGCCCGAGCCGCAAGAGGGACCGGGGGAAAGGCCCAGCCACCGAGGACTCTGACTGACGATCCTTCGTGACTGATTTTTGAGATTGATTTCCGAGACTGAGATTGTATTTAGACAGATACAGTTTATTTTTATGCACATTTTTTTTTTGCTTTTCTTTTTTTTGCTTTTTTTTTTTGGAATGTCATAATCTAGGATTATTGTTATTTATTATTATTTTGTTTTTTTTTTAATGCAATGCTGTATGAATGCAATGTTGCATGAGCCTCGGTTTTTTTGGCAAGGGTGTAGATGTTTGGTGTATGAACTGGTTTGGACTTTGGCTGGGACAAAATATTCCTTTGGTGCAGCAGTTTGGACGGTTGCAAAGATTTTTTTTCTGGGTGGCAAACATATCCACGCGGACAGGACCTGCATCTGACATTGTCCTTTAATTTTGATTCAGATCTGGTCTTCCTTTATTTCAAATTCAAATACCTTCTTCAACCACCAGTTCAAACAGCCACTTTCGGGGAGAAGGAGAGAAAAACAATGGAGAGAATTGTGAGTATGAGAAATCCACCCAAATTGTCCCAAAATTCTCAAATGCAATTCTTCACCAAGTTTAAAGAGTGGTCTCGGGAGATTATGCATGAAAGGAGGTCATTCTTTGAAGAAAGGTACAAGGTGAAGTGCTTATGGTCCCTCAAAGAATTGGTTCCGGACTACGACCTGTTGAGAGCTTCTTCATCATTTTGGGATACTAGAAGGCATGTCTTTTGCCTTTCTTACAATGAAATGGTCCCGACTGTCGAAGAATTTCGGGCCTTGCTTGGTGGTCCCGAGGTGGAGGAGATTGCAATTCCTTTGCCCGGAGGAGCCTCTTTTGTTGACAAGTTGTGCAACCTTCTTCATCTTTCTCCGGAGGAGGCACAAGGTATGATCTGTGGTCCCAATCATTTTAACATTTCTGGTCTCCCTGATAGATTTAGGGGCTTAGGCTTGCTTGACGATGCCTATTGGGACACTTTTGCACTTTGCATATTCGGGACCTTGTTCATGGTTTATTCGTTTGGGATCTGTCATCGGGCTCTGCTAGATGTAGTCGTTCATTGTCGCTTGTGCAGAGACGTTGTACCTTTGATCCTGGGAGAGACTTTTCATGCTCTCGACAGGCTGGCTACCGGGAGACGGTATATGCACGGGGGCAGCCCGTTCCTCTTGACTCTGTGGCTGATGGAGCGCTGGGATTCTTCGGAAACTTCGATATGATCAAGCCTCGGACATTCGCCAGAGAGGGGTTGTCAGTAGATTTTGATGATCGTGATCGTGGGAGCGTTGGATGGCTGGTCGTCGACCGAAGATATCGATGGTCAAGCGCCTTGTTGGCGGGTGGAGACTCGGAGGGTACTTTAGGACGGGTCTCATGCGGTCATGCTTCCGGGCTTTCTACCCAGCCTTTTACATTCCGTCTTGGTTCTCGAGGCAGCTCGTCTGGAGCAGTTCCTTTGGAGGATTTTGATGATATAGCCACCAGTGGTGGTGGCTTCGCTTCTATGGATGATCCTTGTTTCCATTTCTTTCCCGAGCATGGAGGTATGACGTCTTTCCTTCTCGGGTTATCCTGGGACGTCCGAGACCTGTGTTCTTGACCATTTGGTACCTGGATTGGTACGAGAGGCATCAAGGAGAGACTCAGGTGGCTATTTTGAGGCGGCATGAGGCCATTGTGGGTGCGGAGGACCTGACAGTTTCCGAGAGGAGGAGGGCTGAGGCGAGGGCCAACCCTCATGACAGGAGCGGAGATGTTGTGACCGACTATGAAGCTTATGTCAAGAGGCAGGAGAGGAGGACTCCTATGCTACCAGCTAGGCTACAGGAGATGAGAGATGACGCTAGGGCTACCAAGGCCCTGACAGAGGCTGGTTTGATAGATCCTGTTCCTATACCAGAGCTTGGTAGGAGGAAGACCGACATTTTTCCTGTTCAGAAGAAGAAGACTCGAAGGGGGAAGAAGAGGGGAGAGGCCAGTTCGAGTGGCTTGGAGTGATTATGAGGTTTCCGAATATCCCTTTCTTGTCGCAGCAGACACATTAGTTTGATTATGTATATTAGTTTCTTTTAGCAGGTTGCCAGTTGTAGGAATGAACCGGGCTTAGACTCATCAAAAAGCTTTTAACTTGTAATGAATATTTGAATTGCTTCAGAGTTTTTCGAGACGCTTTCATGGTCTGATCAGTGTATTGATGTCAAAGTATGACTTTTTATTTGTGCTTTAGACCGAACCGTTTCCGGCCGCCTACGTTCCTTCTGACAAAAGGGCTGTGTCTCCGTAGTTCGACCCGGTCGATTTTGTTGTTGTTTTTTTTTTTGTTTTTTTTTTTTTTTTTTTGTTTTTTTTTTTTTTTTTTTTTTTCTTTTGGTGCAACCCTGTTTTTTACCCAGGCCGCCCTTTTCGGGTTTTCAACCTAGTTGGGTATTACTCTTTTAGCACTCTTTTTCTTTTTTTTTTTGACTCAGCATGTTTTACGCGTAGTATCTGCGCCAGCCTTGTCACCATTCACCGGGTGTACAAAGGGATTTCCGTCAAGGTCTCGCAAGTTGCATGGCTCCTCCGCAGAAGATCTTCTCGGATGATGTATGGCCCGACCCAAACAGCTCCCATTTGCCAAGCGGGTCGACACTGACCGGGGCTTTTCTTTCAAAACGAGATCACCTTCTCTGATCTACCGATGCTTTACTTTCTTGTCGAAGGTTCCGGCCATTCTCCCTTGGTAGGCTCGGATGTGTTCCATTGCTTTCAATCGGCGCTCATCTAGTAGGGCCAATTCATCACGGCGACTTTGGAGCCATTCGACCTCGTTGATCCGGCTTTCCAACAACACACGGAGGAGGGGATTTCTAGCTCGATCGGGAGTACGACTTCCATTCCGTAGGTGAGGGCAAACGGTGTCTCCCCCGTCAAGGCGGCCTTGACGGATGTTCTGTGAGCCCCGCAGCGCTGTGTTTAACTTTTTCGCCAATCTCGACCTTGGGCGCCCATTTTCCGAATGATGTTTTCTAAGGTCTTGTTTGTCGCCTCGACGGCTCCGCTGGTTCGGGGCCTGTAGGGAGATGACTTGTGACGGGTTATTTCGAATTCCGCTGCCACTCGTCGTATTCCCTTCGAAGTGGGATCCATTATCCGAGATGATTTCCGGGCCGGCAACCCATATCTCGCATATGATGTTTTCTTTGACGAAGAGGGCTACTTTCCTTAAGTCGAGGATTTTGTAGGATTTTGTAGGGCATCCTTTCAGCCTGTTCCTTCGAAGAAATCACCAAGCGCGTCTTTAGGCTCTTCCGCAGCCTCCTAAGTTCACATTTGTCAAAATCTCTTCGGCGAATTGGGCTCGATTTTCCTCTTCCCTGACAACCCGCTTTCTAAAGATTTCTGCCTTTTTTTTTTCTTTTTTTTCTTTTTATTTATTCAATGTGTCTGCTTTTTTATCTAATGAATTATTATTTAATTCTTTTTTTTTTTATTGATTTATCATTAGTTAAAGTGGCAATCAAGGGATACTGAGAAAGGTTCGTCTGCCATTTCATTAGGAACGAAAGGAAATACATCATTTGCTACACTCCGTAGTCCAGCGTAGGTGGCACTCTGCTAGAGACTCGACCTAACAATGAAAGACTCTGAGGACTTTTCCTAGATTGACACAAAGGGACGGGAGACCAATCCAGCCGGGTGATCATTTGTTCTCTTGTCACGAGAGAGTTTCTCGAGAGTTTCCCCTTTCTCTTAACGAATTATATTGTGCTCCTTCCGATTTCCCTGACTCATTTCCGATTTCGCTACCATGAGCCGAAATCAATCGTCCGGCACCCGGATTTCTTCCACGAATAATCGCTGCATAATCGGACCATCCCAATCATCTCCGAAAAGACTTCGTGGCTTTCGCTTTCAAAGACGGTCAATTCAAACCCAACTCAGTTCCCTCCGGGCCTAAAGTAGGAATTGTGGTTGTAAGCTTCTCGAACTGTTCCACTAGGCTTGGCACGCCTTTGAAAGTGTACTCACTCTTCATGGTAGTGGTAGCCCCGGGTATCTTGGGTAGGTCCAAGAACATTCTACGGACCGGGTATCTTGGGTAGGTCCAAGAACATTCTACGTAAGCTTTGACTGTGAGGGAGGAAGGCTTCAAGTCTATAGTCTTGATATCAAGCAGGCTCATGATCTTTGCCGGAAGAATGTTCATTCCGGACCCATTATCAACCAGGACCCGAGGGAGGCGTCGTTCATCCAATTGGACTGTGATGAAGAGAGGCTCGGCATGATCGCCCCAAAATTGAGGAGATCGAGATCTCGCGAAAGTGATTATGTTCCCGTAGTGGATGTTTCCAATCACCGTACCACGTCATCTGGGAGTAGCATCAATAGGGACCAAGGTGCGGCCAGCTTTCCAGCTTTCTTAGCTTGTGGGGATAGGATGAGGTGAGCAGTGGACCACAGAGAGATGTCGGCCTCGTGTTTGCTTCCAACCGGGTGAGCACGGATCCTCTTCAGGTGTTGTGAGCTTCACTGCCTTAGCATAGGGGCGGCGGTTCTCCCTGTGTGCTTGATCTCGTGGCCTTCTTATCTCTGCCTTGGGATTTCTTGAAGATTTGCCCTGGATCGCGGTCAACAGTTAACTTCCTCATCGCTGCTTCGACTAGATTTCTTCAATGCCGCCAAGGTCAATCTGGGAGCCTTTTTGGCTATCGGCCACCGGAGCCCGACGAAGTCTAGCAACGGTGAGGGCCGAGCCGCACCGGCTCCTTCCCCGGGCGGCCCTTATAACCGCTTCCCAAGTCAGCTGTGCTTGAAGCCTGGGGTTGTGTTGTTGCCCCCGGATGGCCCACGCAGCTGTGGCGTCCTCCGATTCGCTCCCATAGTCTCGCTCTTGCTCATAGTTATCATACAACAAGAGTCGCTATTGTCTGGGGCTCTGCGGCTTTTCGATCTCATCCCCAGATAGTGCAACCATTCCGGTTCCTTTCGTAATACTCAGAGCTTGAAGTGATTATAGCATTCTCGCGCTGGAGGCGCATCCCAGATCATGCCGCTGTGACTTCTCTCGAGAGCCGACATACATTCGGGGAAGGTAACCTCTTCTCGGGTAACCCCGACAAGGAGTGTTACTTTGTTCCGGGTGGATTTGATCTCGACCATGGTTATTTTCTCATTCGGGCGGACGGGAGTTAGTTTCCCTCTCTCTATCGATCTTCGACTATCACCCGGATCTGACGCCCCGAAAACCCTTTCCCCAAAGCATGGTAGGCGTTGTTGAACTCTAAGACATCCACGTGCTCGCACCCAGGAAACTTCATGGCCTTCATATCCTCGGTTTCATATTCGTCTCTTCCGGTTTCTTCGTCGTCGCTTTTGCCGACAACCAACCATTGTGCTTGGCTCCCACGGGCTCATTTCCGGTATGATTGTTCCGCATTGATTCCGATTCTGGGGCCTCCCGCTGACTCTTCGCTCTCGTCATCATCATCGTCATCGCTGTCATCGGAATCATCTTCCCATACTACCGAGATTTCGACTGAGAGGGAACGCCGATCAAACCCGTTAGGGGAATATGGGTGCGTGCAGCCGCAAAAATTATCATATGCTCCCATTCCCGAAAGTGGTAATTTCGATTCCACCTTTCTCCTCCCGTAAACCTGGGGAAGAGTGAGAGGGGGTGGCACGTATTTGACTCCCTACAGATATAGAAGGAATCCTCCTCTTTCCGATTGTTCGTCACGTTGTTCTGGATCGTATTCACCTCTCCCAAAGCCAACTTGCATGTACTAGCTCCGCATGCTCTTCGGCCTCTTTGTGCCGATAAGCCCCAAGATGTGCGCCCGCCGGAAGCTTTCTTGCTCGATCCTTCTCGATTGTTCTAACCATCTTGTGTAAATGGTTCTCTCGTTTTGACGAATGTACTTCGGGCTTCTTCAAGCAGATCGGTTTTCCCTTCATCCGAGAAATAGCGGGCCTAGTATTCTTGCAAGAAGTCTCTGACATGAGACCAAGGTGGGTTGATTCGTTCGATATCCTCAAGGCTGAGGGGGAATCCGAATTCAGGATCCTCGACAAGGTCAGCTAGCGGGTATTCGGGGGACCTTCATCGGCATCTTCCTGGGCATGCGAAGGTTCTCCACATTCAATCATGTTTACCTGATTATGGTTCCTTGGCAGAGGATTCTTGACTGTATTAGGCCCTTCGGGACCTTCCAACTTTCCTTGCTCTATCAGTCCCTGGATTGCCTTCTTCAGAGTAAAGCAGTTATCTGTTAGATGTCCATGGGCTTGATGAAAAGCGCAACACTTTGAGGTATCTACGGGAGCATTCGGATTCCTGGGTTGGAAATTCTCGAAAGGCCGCAGCAAGCCTTCTTTCACCAGTCCCCTAAAGATGTCGTTCAGAGGCATTCCAAAGTTTTCGAGGTTCATGACCCGCGGTCTGGGCTCGGCTGGTTTTCTGGGAGCAAAAGGAGTTGTGTTATTACATTCCTGTCCCGCGTAGTTAATCACCTTTTTGCCTTTAGCGGGAGAAGGGGCGGTGTTTGAAGGAGGAGCCCGATATCTGTAAGCAGGCGCAGCAGCAGGTTACTGATTGTAAGCCTTTTCAAACTTAGCTGCGGAGTTAACCATGGCCCGTAAGTCTGAGTACGGGAAGTGACTGAGGGAGGCTCTCAGATGCGGTTTCGTGCATGACCGGAAGATGTCCAGCTTGTTCCTCTTCGTAAGGAGGGATTGCCATTTCACCGAAGTTTCGATTCCACCGCCCGTAGAAATCCCCAACATTCTCATCGGGACGCCGCACCGTTGTTTGTAGGTCAACTCTATTTGTTTCCCATTCCAGTTGGCCTTATACTTTTCTCGTGAAGGCATTGGTAACTGTCCCACGTAGTTCGGCTTCGTGTTTCAAACGAAAGAACCATTTTAAGGCACCGGATTTCAAAGATAGATCGAAATAGTCGCCCAACCGCCGATTGGTACATCCTTTGGCCTTCATTGCCAAGGTATACGTGTCCAGATGAGTTTTGGGCATGCAGTGGGCCCCATCAAAGAGGTCCAGATTCGGCATAACAAATTTGTGGGGCAGGGGAACAATGGAGTCCGGGTCTCGTAGAGCCGGAAAGCAGCATTTCTTGGCAATCAACTCGCCGATCTCGCGCTTTTCATTTCCTTGTGTTGTTCCATGAACCAGGCGATGAGGGTCTTGTGGCGGAGCCGTGGCATTTGAACAGAGAGGGGGTTACCACCGGAGGCAGATCGGTGGGATGGAATGGCCGACCCGAGGACGTAGGTGAAAACCCGTCCTGGGCCGAGTTACCCCGGGAGCATGAATAGGACCCCCGGGAAAGCAAAAGGATAGAACCTTACGGCTTGTTGTGGGTTTTCAACCGGCAAAGTGGGTGGAGGTAGTCCCCGCCAGAGCCGGATAGCTTGGATTTCCAGAGTGGGGCCCATAAGTAGGCTTAGGTGCGGGCCGCCGTCCCCGATCGTTGAATTGCATGGCCGGGCCGAGGCGATGGTGTATAACCCGGGGGTACTGCGGTCCCGATGATTCTCGATGAAACCGGGATGGAGGTTTGCAACCCATCAAACCCCGAGTGAGAAATGGGTTTGTGAAAGCCGTGGGAGGAGCATGAGCTAACATCATTCCGAGGAGGCTCGACAGCCGCTGAGGCATGCCGAACCGTTGTTGTGGCCCTTTGAACCGCTGCCGCGAAGGCCCGGGTTGATCGGTTCCAAACCGTGGCGGGATCCCCATTAGCTGTGGCATTCCGAGATAGCCCCAACCATGAGAAGGCATTCGCATCGGCTTTGTCCCCACCGAGGAACCGTGAACCGATTTCAGGCCGTCGGCCGCATGGATCCAAAGTGGTCTCGTGATTGGGAGCCGGGCCGACCCAAGATCGAGGAGCACGGGTTCCGGTAGTGGCACCATAGGAGGTGGGCGGTGGCATCCTCGGAGTAATCGTGGCGACCGAGAGTGGGATTGGCATCCTCGTCTTCTTCCACGGTGAAGGTGCCATCTGGATTGAGGCCGGCGGCCAAACCGTGGCTCTTAATAGCCTCCATAAGGTTATTCACCGTGCTTCCCGTCGTTACCTCATCTCGTTCGCTAACCGATTCCACCGTTGTTCTGTCCGAGGGGTCCCGGAGGCGGAGTGACGTTGTCCCCATCATTATCGGGCCGATGCGTACATTCTCAAACCCGAGTCGGAACAAACGGCGAAGCCGACGATGCGCTTGACTCTTCCCAACTAATCAAACGGTGACCCGGTGTCCGGAACCAACCTTTGTGAGGAGCCGCGGGGAAAAGGTACGAGGGTTCGATGTCCGGGAATTGAAGGAGGGTAAGTGTTCGGGCTTTGGGCTCATGCAACACGCATTTATTTGTTCACGTTTACTTAAAAACATGTTTTATTAACCTAATTGGTTGGAAAAGATTGCTCTTCTTTTTCGCAAACTACTCGGATCCCGGATCGCCGGGCCCCGTCACTACGTCTATCAGCCCCTCGTATTCCACCCGTATTTTGACCTCACGGGTGGATGCCTCGGCGAGGGTCCTATAGGGCAAGCGGGTCCCACCGACCGAAAGAAAACGATCCTAAAAGTCTCAAGGGTAATCGAGTCTTAACGAGCATTCGATGTAAATTACGGACAAAGCCGACGTCAAAAGTCAAGATCATGTCCGAGGGCTCAACGAAAAGTCGGCATGATTTGGACCGATAAGCGTCCACAATTGATCTTGACTTGTCGTCGCTAAGCCGTAATTAGGCATGGAATAATCATTAATCCTTGATGACTCAGTGTCATGCCGGGAGTCTCGTGTATACTTTGTGCCGCCGTAGCCGAAGTCAAGGCGCCGGCCAATATCTTGGTCAAAGTTTGCGGCGGAAAACCGGCATGACTTCGACTAATTAGGGTCCCCGAAAGATATTGAGTCGGTGCCGACAAAGGCTTGAAAGGAAAGGTCTATACACGTACATGTGGCATGACACGTACTGCACTAAAACCAATCGGGTCTCTGGACAAAGTGTGTCACGGACAAGTGCATGGTCGACACGAGGCTCCATGGGATGTTTGGGTAGTCTTGTGCTTGCACCGAGAGGCGTAATAAGACCAAACGGGCCGCGACAAGGATTTCCCTGTTAGGGACGAGCGTGTAGTGTAAGGTCACGTGCGCGTAGTGTGCGCCTATCTTCTTTTTCCGAGTAAAATAGAAATTTTTTATGTGTCTTAAAAAGAATTATGCATGATTTTTTTGAAAATTCTCTTTTTGAAAAATCTTTTTTTGAAATTTTTTTTTGAAAATTTTTTTTTTTGATTTTTTTTTTGAAAGTAAATGCACACATAAGCACATAAGCACAAAAATTCCAACAGTTAGGGATATGATTCCGACAGTCAAAATTTTGACTTTTTTCGAGGCGGCCAAAACAAACACGAAAATGTGCAAAAATCAATACACACAACAAATGATTTTTAATGCCGGGACGGAAGCTTGACCCTCAAAAGCTTTTTTTTTTTTAAAACAATGATACCGGTACGTGGGATTGTTAAACCACAATTTATCCCCGACTCGTGTTAGGAGGCGATAACGGGAAGTTTAATGGTTTCCACCAATATACCAAATATCATTTTTTTTTAGAAAAAGCTTATTTCTCCCCAGCGGAGTCGCCACTGTGATGATGTGCCACCAAAATTTTCCGAAAGGTTAACTTTGAAATTTTTCGTTTCTTTGAAAAATCAATCGAAAAAAGACCGGAGTCGCCACGCCATTTTTATTTTAAGGGCCAAAACTTTGAAAAATGCCCGAGATTAGAGATTTGGGTTCGGAGGTCACGTTACATGCCGGGAAGGACGTTAGTGTGCACCCGGAATGCCTCGTAAAACGAGTCTTCCAAGCTAAAAATCATCTGTTTGTGTGTGTGTGTGTGTTACTTTGACCAAAATAAGTTGAAACTGAGGAAAGTAAAAATTTGGAATTCTTTATTAGACTTTGTACAGATCCCATGATTTTTGGTGTGATTTTTGGGTTGAGTTTTGGTACTCAAAAGATTTTTGGAAGTTGAAAACCACTTCTGCCAGAATGAAAAAGGCAGTGGACACTTGACTTTGAAATTGATTTAAGGGCTTCAAAACTTCATAATCTGAGAAAACTAAGAGAATGAAAGTTGTTCCAGACACCTCAAATAAGATTTCTGTGAAAGAATTTTTCATTTTGGAGAATATTTGGGGACTCAAAACCTTCTGGAAATCTCAGATATGAGATCTGGACATCCAGAAACTGAGGAACTGACCTTCAAAAGAAAATTTGAAAAATGGAGTTTTACTCACGCAAAAAATAAAGTAAAAATATTTCTAGAAAACTATGGATGTTGGCTATAAAAAGTGTTTTGTAGTCAACACCAAATTCCAAGTTTATCTGTGTCCAAAAAATTAGACCATGGACTGGGGTCTTAGAAAATTGCTACTGGACAGCAACTTCTTCTTGAAGAAAAACATGATTTAAAAGAGGATTTGGCATCCATGCTTGTCCCCATTTCCCTAGGTTTTGATTAGTGATCACTTGACATTTTAGTGGTGAATCAACTATATCAAACCATCCTTGGGGTACATTAGGACTAAGCACTTCATTTGCTTGGGAAGGGGAATTTTATCCTTTGAAAATGAGATTTGATGTATGAAAATGAGTTTTAGGGTTTTGAAAATGTGTTTTCTTTTTAAGTAAGTAAGAATACTTTGAAAATAATTTTGATCCTTGTAGAAGATCATCCATGGAGATGAACTTCCATGGTGATCTTCTTGGATCTAAGACAAGAAGATGAACAAACTACATTTTGGAGTTTGAAAATGTATGCATGAAGGAGTTTAGGGTAAGGAGAAGGAGGGTTTACCAATCTTCTTTGTATTTTGTAGTTTTTGGCTTGAATGTAAGAGTGTTTGAGGCTTGAATATGAGAGTGTTTGAGTGAGTGTGATTTTGGGTGAATAGTTGAGAAAAAGGTGACAATTCTAGAGAATTCTCACTGTTTTCTCACTATTTTCGCCAAGGTGTAGTTACAAATTGTGTTTCTTCTCCTCATTTTCTGAGACTGAAGGCCTCAATTTATAGCCCTCTGAAAAATACAAAACCATCCGCGCGGACATGATCAAGAATAAGTAATCGTTCATTAATTACAAACTGTGCTTTGGACACAAGGAATAAAATTCAAATTAAGCAACAGAAAATGTCCCAGCCATTTCTATTTCGGGTTTTTGACCATTTCTTTTGCTTTTTTGATTCTTTCTTTGGTTTATCTTTTTTTGGCAATCCCTAATCTACCCTTACTTGGTTAGAAATGTTAGGAATGTTAAGAATTGTTAGGAATGTTATAACATTCGTTAATTTTCTAACGAAAATACTAACAAGCTCAAATTGGAGCACTTACAACTGGCTAGGCTCAGCGAGCAAGCCCAGTTATTTACATATTATTGCCACCACATTCTCAGTGGGCTAAGCTCAATTACTACCAGATCTATGGCCCTACAGCATGATCAGTCAACCTAGCTCATGGTCCGACCTTAGACAGTCCCAACTTAGCTTGGTCCGACATTACGATCCATATATTATTCGGTTACGACCCAATCCTACCCGTCAGTCAGGTCGACCTAGACCCAACAGGCGACCTCGACCTATTACAATACATGACGACCTACAAAGTCCAGGTGTGAATACAACTCTTTCCATAACGGACTCCCTACAAATCAGGAGTTATTCATGGACAAGATCTCTAATGCATATCTGATCCGAGATTATAGGGATTTCATACAATCCTACCACAATTATATCTCTCATCAACAACTATAAATACAAGGCAACGTCAACCGTTCCAAGGTAATTGCTTTTTGGTTATTTGAGAATACATTGCTCCATTTAACTTATTAGCTCTTTATACACCGTACTTACTCTCACGCCCGAGGGTCTTCGCCGGAGACCATTTCGGCTAGTCGTGGGTTCTGTTTTCAGATCAGAAGACAGGAGATTGATCTTGAAGTTGGACGGAGATTGATAACGGCACGATTCTTGCAACATCAGTAAATATACTCCCTCCATCTCACTCCAGTTAGGATATTTTGTCATTTTGATTGTTTAATCGAAATAAAACAATCCAAAAATGGCAAATATTTTATTATTGTGAACCACTTATACACTTAGAACAACTATTCACTTATTACTCTCTAACCCGCTTTCTCAGACTTGGAACTGCTACAGCACTTCCTTTGACGCAGCTTTGCATCAATATCAAAATCAAACAACACTATATAAATGATACATTACACAATGTAAATTGATGATGCCAAAATCGTCAAAACAGCCCAAATCCAAGCGATGATTGCTCCAGTGATTGCAAGGCCTGAAAATAAGAGAAAACACGTAAACTAAGCCGGGGCGGATCCGGCTAAAGGCCCTCTGGCGTGAGAGTAAGTTCACGGTTTGTATATGAGAAAACAAATTGACAGAGTTTCCCCAATGTAAAAAGTAACGTACCAAAAAATGAGCCATGGGGCTTGTATTTATAGGGATGGATTGATAGAATCCATGTTGAAGTGAACTTGCACAAAGATAAGACATATTCCTAAGAGAATTATATCTGTTAAGGAGTCATTGTTTGACTTGAATTGGTGTTGTTGGTTACAATCCTGATTGGATCATGAATGTATAATCCTTGTTGTATAAGGACTGTATGATCTGCTAGCCGGAACACCGAGGAACATGAATGTTCTACCTCGGCCTTAGCAAATAGACCGAGGTAAATGATCTTGCTTCCTCGTCATTTGGAGATTGGCCGGCATGTATATATGACGGGGTAAATGATTTTGTTTCCTCGTCATGGTGATGAAATGCCGAGGTAAGAATTTTTCTCTCCTCGTCACATGCGACATGACGGCCCAAGCATGGTGACATAAGGCTGAGATAAACGTTCCTCGTCATACGAGGAAGACCTTACTCAGCCCTGATACTTGGTTATTTAGATAATATTCATGGCCCAATCCAATTAGGCCCAGCTCGAGCAAGCCCATGTGCGTATCTTAGTTTATACCATTCAGTGGCCCCCGACTTTCTAGCTCGGCTTAAGTCGAGTAGAAAGTCTCCTCGTCCTCGGCTATGGGATACGAACAGGTTCACCACGTGTCCTCGATGCTGTTTCCTGTAACTGACGGTTGCCATTCTGGGGCCCTCAGTCTTGTCACGCCTCGAAAACTGTTTTGTGCATTTAATTCTTGGGGCGCCTTACCCGTTTTTCCTCTTTACCCATGGGTTTGACCCGATTAAGGGGTTATAAAAAGCTAAAACCCTTTCATTTCACTCTTTACAAACCCCAGTTATTCGAGAGCAAAGGCAAGATAGATCTCCGGCGAACACAGTGTTCATCGTTTCCAGATTCCGGCGAACACTAGCTTTCAGGAGACGTTGCTTTTTGTTGTGATTCCATTCATTCCTTCACACTCAGGTATGAAATTCTTTCCCCTTTCTGCATTTCGCTTTTGATTTCAAGCTTTCTAGGGTGTTTTGGAAAGAATTTTGAATATATCAAGAACCACGAACCGCCATTGTTGAAGAATAGAGCTTTTCTTCATGATTTCAAGTTTTAAACTTTCAAAACTTTAAAACTTTAATTTTTCTTTTGAGTCTTGTTGAACACTTTTGCATATTGAACAAACTCCCCCTTTTAATCTTTGATTCCCCTTAGATGGCTCGTTCTTGGGATCATTCCCCCCGATTCCGTTATGGATATCATACTGGCAATCTAAGGGTATATCGTAGAGAGAGGGGACCTTGGATGATGCTGACCTTGGATGAAATAAGCAAGCAATTAAAAGGTTATGGCCGGACTCGGTTATTCCTCCAATACCCAGATTCCACAAGAATAGATAGGATTGAGTCCGGTTCACCCAACGTCATAGTTTTTGGGGATAGGGCTGAGATGATGGAGCACATCGAACTATTCTACCCGGCCTCCAATCGCGAAATGCGTGAGCGTCTGAGAGGTACGGCTCCCTCCTCGGCCTTATGACATGACGAGGAGGAGAAACTCCCTTCCCCATCCTAAAATCAGCCATTGACGAGGTAACTAATTTTGTCCCCTCGTCTTTATGCAGATATGACGGGAAGAGAAGGAGTTCCCTCCTCGTCTACTCAAATAGTTGACGCCTTCGTGGAAGGTGCCCAAGCTGATGGCCGCTTGGTACGAAGAAGGGAGAGCCGAGGAAAACAAAGGGAGAGGGCTCCAAATCCTGGGGATCCCATGATTGAGAAATTATATTCCAAGTACGGGGTGGATAGAACTGAGTATAGGTTAACTTACATGGGCAAGCTCGACCTCAAGACTGACAAGGAAGAGCAAAACTTCTACTACAACCAAGATTATATCCACCTTTATTTCAAATAATTTCAACAGGGGCTTCGTCTTCCCTTGGACCCATTCATCAATGAATTCTTGGATGACGTTAGGGCAGTGCCGGCCATGCTCGGAGCCAGTGGCACTAGGGTTCTTGTGAGCTTCATCGTGCTTTGCCGTAGCCTAGGTTTTGAGCCGACCATGGGTGCCTTCCGTCATTTTTACATAGTCCAAGTTATCAAGGAAAATTGGCTCGTTATTATTAGGAGTTCCCCCAAAAAACCAAAGTTGCTTCTCCCCATGTCTAGCAAAGTTGCAGGCTGGGACAATCATGTAATCCGGGTAGAGAGCCATCAAGGTTGGGAGTTCCAATCTCCTTGCAAGGATCCCACCTCTTCCTTTGCTGTCCAGCAATATGAGTGGACCCAAGCATTAATCAAGCGACTAGAGGAGTTTGCCGAGGTAGGGCTGCTCGACTGGAAGGCAGTTGAATCCTCGGATCATTATTATATCCAAGCTGGATTGATGCAGGGGCCAAAGGACGGGGTGGCTCCCCTCGTCACTGTCAAAAGAGGCCGGCGTTTCAATGATTGGACGATACACCCAGGCTTAGTATTCCATGAAGATTGTACTAAATGCAAGACCGAGCGTCCCCATGATCAATGTCTGAAAGCAATTGACATTGTTGGATGTAAACATTTGTCTTTTTTACTCGTAATTTTTGCATGCTAGTTCCTTCTGCTCGTACCTGACCATTTCTTCCTTGTCCTTGCAGATTTAACCGTCAAGGAAGAAGCATTCATAGCCATGGAGAGACTTAGTCCTCAAGAGCATGTAAAGAGGAAGAGAAAGGAAAGCAAGAAGTCGGCTTTGGTGGAGAGGAGAGAGGAAACCAATGCCCGTAACCTGGTTCTGAATGTTCAAGGTGATAAACCCCTTCCCCTCTTACTGCATGATGATGCTAATGCCGAGGGTGCAGCATCCGAGGAACGGGTTGAGCCAACAACTGGAGATGGGCTTAACCCTAATGTTGAGGCCGAGGAGGTAGGAGCCGAGGAAACTGACCTCGTCCAAAGAAGATCTGGCTCCAAGAGAGCCCAAGCTGTCAGTGCCGAGGAGCCTGCAGCTAAGCGAGCAAGTGTCAGTGGGGCTCCCAATGTTGAGGCTCCTCCTCCCTTAACCATCCAGAATGTCAAGACCGTTGAGGAGGCCGACGAGCTGGCTAAGAGCATGGCCCTCAACGTTCCCCGTCTTAAGGGACTTCCTCTGTTAGCTAGGGAGGGACCCTTAGTAAGATTGGGCCGAGCTCCCATTCAGAGAGCTATGGACGAGGATGCCTACGAGGCTCTTGTTAGAGAGGCTCCCAGCGAAGATACCTTGCTCTGCCACAAGGGACTCTTAATCGCCGAGGTAAGTGTTTCCTTTTCTTGGTTATTGATCCTGAGATTTGTTTACATTTCTAATATTGATTTCTCTTTCTGTTGGCTTCCGTCACGGCGTATGAAAATGTTTTGGCCAAGAAAAAAGCCAGGCGCCTGAATGAGGCCAAGGCCGCCCAAGTGAAGAGTGATACTGACAAGGCTTCCTTGGTTAAGCTTTTAAAGGCCAAGGATGCTGAGCTCGTGGCAGCCAAGGCCAAGGTGGAGGCCGAAGTGAAGAGGGCCGAGGAAGTAAAGGCCAAGGCCGAGGAGCATCTCCGGCTTAAAGAAGAGGAGCTTGCTCAGGCAAAGACTGATAAGGCCGAGCTTCAAACAAAGGCCGATGAAGCTGAGGCCAAGTGCCGAGGATTGGAAGCTACCCTCCCGGCTAGGGAGGAAGAGGCCGTTGCTCGGTTCAAGGAGAGCTCGGCCTTCAAGGAGTTGATGATGGCCAGCTCGGCCTTTAAAGATGCCGTGGACGAGCAGACGGCCACTATGTTTGAAGATGGTTATCTTCACTTGGCCCGAAGCATCTTGGCTGACCCTTCCACTGGTTTGGACATCAACAAGGTTGCCCAGCTGATTTGCCGGGACCAATATGCCGAAGAAGTCAGGGCTCTCCACCACTTGGTCCCTTTTTCTGAAAGCAACTTGGAGATAATGGCAGCCAAGGATGCTCAAGCTTGCAGGGAAGTGTGGAGGCCGGCCTCTGTCGTCCCCGGCAATATAAAAGACTTGGTGGAGGCGATCCAGGATGCAGAAGAGCCTGAGGCCATGGAAGCTGAGGTGGAAGGAGGGGCCGAGGAAACTAATGCCCTTACTGAACAAACGTTCCTTCCTCCCCCCGGCTTCATTACTGAGGAGTGGCTCGAGAAGTCTTTTGATGACGAGCAGCAAACTTAAGATATATTTTCTTTGCTTTTTGTAATAGATGATAGGACTTGTAATTCTTCTTGAACATCATTGAAAATCCTTTTGTCATGATTCTTGTTATTTCAATAACTTGCTTATATTTTTGTATGCTAGGCAGAGGCACTAGACTTAAGAAGGTGGGATCCAAGGAGGGTTCCTTGCTCCCAAATTGTTGGGCAAGTGGTTAGGCCGAGGAAGGACCCCTCGGCTTTAACTATACTCTTAAATTATTTAGGCCGAGGAAGGTTTCCTTGGCTTTAAATGTGTTGTAACCCTGAATCAAGGCGGACCCTTGATAGGACATTTGTTAAGCCATCAGGACGAGGAAAATCCTCGGTCTTGGCTGTTTGTAATGTTTATAATCCTGAATCAAGGTGGACCCTTAATAGGATATATGGTAAGTCATTAGGCCAAGGAGGACCTTTGGACTTGACTGTTGGTAATCCTGAATCAAGGTGGACCCTTGACAGGATGTGCTAAGCCATCAGGCCAAGGAGGACCCTTGGTCTTGGCTGTTGGTATCCTGAATCAAGGTGGACCCTTGATAGGATGTGCTAAGCCATCAAGCCAAGGAGGACCCTTGGTCTTGGCTGTTGGTATCCTGAATCAAGGTGGACCCTTGATAGGATGTGTTGTAAGCCATCAGGCCAAGGAGGACCCTTGGTCTTGGCTGTTGGTATCCTTAATCAAGGTGGACCCTTGACAGGATGTGTGGTAAGCCATCAGGCTAAGGAGGACCCTTGGTCTTGGCTGTTGGTATCCTGAATCAAGGTGGACCCTTGATAGGATGTGTTGTAAGCCATCAGGCCAAGGAGGACCCTTGGTCTTGGCCGTTGGTATCCTTAATCAAGGTGGACCTCGACAGGATGTGTGGTAAGCCATCAGGCCAAGGAGGACCCTTGGTCTTGGCTGTTGGTATCTTGAATCAAGGTGGACCCGATAGGATGTGTTGTAAGCCATCGTGCCAAGGAGGACCCTTGGTCTTGCCTGCTGGTATCCTTAATCAAGGTGGACCCTCGATGTGATGTGTTCGAAGAGCTCGGGATAAAGTCCTTGTCTCCCGGTGTCCGTATGAAGAGTTGATAGTTGCTTTGCATGCCGGAAGAAACCGGCCAGAAACCGAAATGCGATTACATCGAACTGCAATCCTATCAACTAACAAAAACTAAAAGACAGAAAATAAGAAACTAATCCACTGTAAAATAAACTAGACTAGTGATAATATTTTCTAAGGTTGTCAGAGTGCCAGGGATGCTTGAGGTCCTTCCCCTCCTTGGTCTTCAATCTGTAGGTCCCTTCTCGAATGACTTGAGTGATGATATAAGGACCTTCCCAATTTGGGGAGAGCTTGTTTTGTTCTGCCTTCCGACCAGTAGCTTCAATTTTTCTAAGTACCCAATCGCCTACTTGGAATACTCTTCTGATGACCCTCTTGTCGTGATACGCCTTGGTCCTTTGTTTGTAATTCACCATCCTCATCTCGTGCAGCCTAGTCGTTTCTCATCTATCGTGTCCAGGTCTAGGAGCCTATTGACCTTGTTGACTTGCTCATCATAATGGGAATTTCTCACGTAGGGATGGCCATCTCTGCCGGTGCCATAGCCTCGAACCGAAGGTTAGTGCGAATGGGGTTTCCGGTTGGCCCCTCGGGTGGTTGTGCGAATGTACCCATAAGGATAGGGAAGTTCATCCAACCATCTACCCTCGCGTCCTCAAGGTTCTTGGTAAGGGCGGTTAGGACCCGCTTGTTTGCCGCTTCGCTTGGCCATTGCCTTGTGGTCTCGCTAACCGAAGATTTTGCATGGCGGACTTTTACCTTTCCCAACTCGTAGTGAATGATGTGGAGAATTACAGTCCATGATCGTAGACGATTGTATGTGGAAGGCCGACCGCACTGTATGTTGTCATGGACAAAGTTGATCGCGTTCTCTTCCGTTATATTGGCTAATGCCTTGGCTTCTATCCACTTGGAGAAGTAATCAATAGCTACTATCACGTACTTGCAATTACCACGGGCGGGAGGGAAGGGTCCGATGATGTCGATCCCCCACATATCAAATGGCCACATAGGTATTACAAGTGTTTGTTCCACTGCCGGTAGTCTAGGAATGTCAGAGAATCTTTGGCACTTGTCACATTTTCTAACATAGGCGTGTGCGTCTTCCCTTAGGTTTGGCCAGTAGTAACCTAGTGATATGATCTTTTCAGCTAAGGTTCTGGCCCCCGGGTGCCCGCCACAAACGCCTTCATGTACTTCTGCCAAGAGGTTCTGAATTTCCTTGGGATAGACACACCTTAGCAGGGGCTTTGTGAAAGATCTTCGGTAGAGGACTCCGCTTATAACCACGAACCTTGGAGACCTCTTCTTGATGAGTTTAGCTTGAGCTTCATCTTCAGGGAGTTTCTCCTTCTCAATATATTCAATGTAGTCATCGATCCAAAGATCTATCCTCTCCAACTAAGAGCATGACTTGTAGTCTTTCGCACGCAGGTTCTTCGGCATAAACTACATATGGACCGGTCTTAGACACATCCATGGTTGCCGCTTTGGAAAGAACGTCTCGCGACTTGGTTATCTTCCCTGCCAATTTGTTTGAGCTCGAAAAATTCCATCTTCTTCGTCATATCTAGGACCAGGTCTCTATACTTGGCAAGGGTGGGGTCTTGGGCATTATACTCTCCCTTTACTTGTTTGACAACGAGTTGGGAGTCGCAGAAGGCCGCCACCTTAGTTGCTCCATAGAAGGAGGCTAATTTAATGCCAAATATTAGAGCTTCATATTCCGCTTGATTATTGGAGGCAGGGAACTTAAAACGGATGGCGTCTTGAGTAGTAAACTCTCCTTCTGGGCTTGCTAGTACAATTCCAGCTCCGCTTCTTTCCTTTGTGGCTGATCCATCCGTATACAGGATCCAACAGTTGGATGGGAGTTCAATGGGAGAGTCTTTATCCTCTAGTGCGTTCTGCTTCCTAGAGGTGGGGAGATGCTCACCCATAAAGGCGGTCTCAACCATGAAGTCAACCAAAGGCTGTGCCAGGAGGGTCTTCCTTGGTTGGTAAGTGATGTCAAACTCAGTGAGAGCGATGTACCAATTAAGGAGACGCCCGGAGCCGTCCAACTTATGTAGTATCTTCTTCAACGGTTCATTTGTGTACACGCTGATAGGATGTGCAGAAAAATAGGCACGTAGTTTCCTCGATGCAATGACTAGTGCGTACGCTATCTTCTCCACATTGAAGTATCTGCTTTCCACGCTTCTGACAAAGGCCTTAGAGACATAGTAGACAAGCTTTTGAATTCCTTCATCATTTTGAACTAGGACAAAGGCGACAAAGATGATCGGGCTGCAATAGGAAGACATACAAAGATCTCACCTAGAGTCGGATTTAAGCAAGGGAGGGGAACCCAAGTACTCCTTCAACCGGAGAAATGCTTCGGAGCATTCAGGAGTCCAGGAGAAGCTCTTGGTACCCTACAATACCTTAAAGAAAGGCAGTGACTTTTCGGCGGATTTGGCGATGAATCTTCCAAGGGCTGCTATTCTTCCATTAAGTCTTTGAACCTCCTTGATGGTGGTAGGTTCCTTCATGTCAACGAGCGCCTTGATTTTTTCGGGGTTTGCTTCAATCCCCCTTTGAGATACCATGAAGCCTAGGAACTTTCCGGCTGTTACTCCAATCACGCACTTGCTCGGGTTTAGCTTCATGTTATTAGCTCGGAGGTTGTGAATTGTCTCTTGCAGGTCGGGAACGTGACTGCCTTCCTTGGTCTTTATGACCATGTCATCAATATAAGCTTCCATGTTGCGACCTATTTGGCTTGCAAAAACTCGATTTACCATTCTCTGGTATGTAGCACCCGCGTTCTTGAGCCCAAAAGGCATCATGATGTAACAAATTTCCCTGTGTGTTTGGAAGGCCGTCTTCTCAATGTCCTCTTCCGCCATTTTTATCTCGATGATAGCTCGAATAGGCATCTAGGAAGCCGAGAGTTTGATGTCCAAAGAATGGAATCAATGAACTTGTCAATTCTAGGAAGAGGATAGCCGTCCTTGGGGTGTGCTTTGTTTAGATCAAGAAAGTCTATGCACATACGCCATTTCCCATTTTGCTTCTTCACCATAACTACATTGGCCAACAAAACGGGGTACTTAACTTCACGAATTATTCCAGCGCTAAGTAATTTCTGCACTTCTTCTTTTATAGCTTCCTCCTTGTCCCTTGCAAAATTTCTCCTTGTCTGGGAGATAGTCTTTGCCAAAGGATCAACTTCCAGCGGTGGAGGGCTACTTCTTCATTGATCCCCTCATATCTTCGACTCTCCAAGCAAAGACGTCGAGACCGCTTTTCAAGAGGGAGATGATTTTTCTTTTCTTCCGAAGATAATTGGCCCCCGAGCTTGATTTTTTGTTCAGATAGTCGTGGATTGATGACTACCTCTTCCAGTTCGTCAACAGGCTTCATTTCAAGACCGTCACGGAATTCTAGAGACTCGATAATGATCTCTCTAATTCTTCTCCCTTCATTGTCATTCACGTTGAGGCCCTCTTCCTCCATTAGTTTATCAACATCTCGGGAGATCGACCTTCCCTAGGTCGTGGTTGGCCCCCGACTTCTGGCCGTTGAAGAGAACAGGGTCTTCTTCTAATACGGGCTGAACTATGCCTAGGTCATCTGCAATTTCTTGGACCATAGGATCTTCCACAGGTACAGGTAGGACTATGCCTTGGTCATCTGCAATTTCTTGGACCATAGGTTCGTCTTCCTCTGCAAGCACCTCACGAATATAGCTCATTCTGGAGCTAGTTTCGGTAGTTTTCTGAGACTTTGAGATCTTGATGTTTTCCTCGGGGGTATCTATCTCCACACTCTTGGATTTGTTTCTGCTCTTCACGACATGTTCCAAGAAGTCTTTGGGGGTGGCCCTCACACATCCAATCCCTGCCCGAGTGGGGAATTTAACTCGTTGATGGGGAAGTGAGGCCACCATCCCAAGTTTGGCTTGACTTGGAATGCCTATGATCGCATGGTAATCACTAGTCAAATCCATGACTACGAAATTGACTGTGGCTTTGGCTAGGAAGGGATGATCACCGACTTCAAGTTCTAGCTCCACAGTTCCCTTGTCTCCCACCTTGTGATTGGTGAATCCTTCTAGCCTTCCATGGTAGGGTTCCAACATGGTGTCTTTCAAGCCCATCTGTTGGAAGGCTGAATAATATAGAATGTCACGGGAGGCCCCCGTGTCAACGAGAAGTCTTTCGGATTCAACATTGTCTATTCGACCCTTTATCACCAAGGGTTGTTCACGAGCTGCTCGGCTTCCAGCTAACTCATTAGGAGAGAAACTAATGACCTCTTCTGCTTTATGGATCCAAGCAGGAACATGGTATACTTTGCTCAGCTCGTGGATCTGGTCCCTTAGTTTTCTGGTAGAAGTTACCTCTTCCCGTATCACATGCAACTTGGCCCTAGGAGGCCTGCGGTCTTCATCCTCACTTTTGTCATCATCTTCACTTTCCTCTTCCTTCCGCTTCCGCTTGTTATCTTTTTTCATGACATAACGATCTAACTTTCCCTCGTCGACCCATTTCTGGATTATTTTCTTGAGGGCCCAACAGCCATCAGTGGTGTGCCCGTTGTCTTTGTGAAAATCACAATATTTGTTCATGTTACGAGGGAATTTTGGCTTGTCGGTCATTGGTTGAGGTGGAGGAAGGTTGACCAGCTGCATGATTTCAGAGATAGGCTTAGTAAGAGGAGTAAATTCAAGCTTCTCCATGCTCCTTGTTTTGTTTTTCCCTTTGGAACCCTTGCTGTTTCCATTATTATTCTAGCGAGTGCCTGTCGCTTCTGTTTCTGTCTTGTCATCTCCCCTTTTCTTTGTTTTGTCCTCGCCCATGGAAATGGCATAAGCTACCTTGTATAGCTCGGACTTTGTTTGAGGTTCCCGGTCGAGAGTTCATAAACGAGGGGACCAGATTTTAGGCCGAGTTGAAACAAACAATAACTTCCCTATCGCGAGGCTCTCTTCAACTCGGGTCCGCCATTTTTCGGAACCGATTATAATAGCCGAGGGTGGTCTCTCCTTTCCTCGCTCAATGTTGGCCAAGTCGGCCAGCCTTATCTTCCTCTTTCCAGCGGTAGCAAAGTGGTCCAAGAACATTCTCCTCATGCCTCTCCAACAATCGATGCTACCTCTTTTAAGCTCACGGAACCAGGTCAAAGCTGTTCCGGAGAAGGTGCTCGCGAAAGCTTTACAGAGCAGGTCATCAGCAGTGGTGAGGAGATTCATAGTTTGTTCAAAACTTTGCACGTTGTCTTTTGCATCAGTAGTGCCATTGTATTTTTCGAAATTAGGGAGCTTGAGGTGGGGATTAGGTGGAGTCATAGCTTATCCTCAAAGAGAATGGACGTGTTGCCCACCATAATCATCGTCATTAAACTTCTTTCCCCTCTCCATGTCATCCAGTCTTTGCTTCAACAGCTCCCATTGCTTGGTTTCCACTCCCTTGTCACTGCTTGAGCGGGTGCTTCGTTGGGAGCTTCTGACTAATTTGTCCTTGGGGCGATCATTCACCCTACTGTGCTTCGCGTCATGTCGGTGGCTGTCCCGTTTGGAAGGAGCTTTGTCACGCCTTAATTCCAGGTCTTGACCGCCAAGTATCATCCTGTACGGCTCTGGTGTCCTCGGCCTTGCAAATTCTCGATGCCGAGGACGAGGAGAATCTGGTCGACGAGGTCGAGGAGAATTTGGTCGACGAGATCGAGGTGGTGTGGGATGCCTAGGTGCCATGACAAGACGAGCAGGGGATAGGCGTCTGTTCAAGCTGAGTCTCGTTCTTAGGTCCCTGGAATTTACTTCCTCTTCCCTAGGAGTTAAGTGACTTCTCAGGTCGACCACTGGCGCCCTCTGCTTACTGTTGTGTCGAGGATGAGGAGAATCCCGGGGGGCTTGCCTTGGTAGGTCCCCGGTCTTGAGGGGAGGAGGTTGTTGCTCATCCTGTCCCTTTTCGAGGGGGTTGCCCACAGATGGCCTAATAAATTCAGCCATGGAATGCTCTGGGTCTAATTGTAAAAGAGCAGCCTGTGTTTCATACATTCTTTGTAATGTCTCCATTTGCCTATGTAACAAAGAGCGTCGGTCAATGGGTTGACTTCCTCCTGCTTGACCGGCGTCGGCATTCTTTGTTTTCTTCCTTCCTACTTGCTTTCCGCGGGTACGAGTAGGACGAGGAAGCTCAGCACCTTCTCCCTCGGCATTCACCTGACCCTTGGAACGAAGGGTCATGGAGAGGGGAGGAAGGGCATCTGGCTGAGGTAGAGGAGGAGGAGGAGGCAGCTCCTCGGCTCCAGTGTTCGCCCCGTTCACTTGGGTTTGATCCTCCTCAGCGGTTACACTTGCAAATTATCCATCCATTGTAAGTCAACAGCAAATTATCAAGTGCAAATTTTCCAAAATCACGATTTCCAATAGATCCAAATTTCTGGCCAAAATTAGGGCAAATTTTGACCAACGACAAACAGCCAATTGCGATTTTTCCAACACAAAAAATTCAGGCCAAACAATTTACTTCAGACGGGAATGGCAGATTCCGGCCGAATTTTTGCAGAATCCGGCGGCAACAAGAACAGAGCCCAAACGGAATAAGAAATTCTCGTTCAAACTAGAAAATTTCCGGCCGAAAACAGGCTGCAGTCGACTTTTCCAGGCCAAACAATGGGTGTTTGAATCGATTTCCCGGCAACGGAACCAATTGATGATGCCAAAATCGTCAAAACAGCCCAAATCCAAGCGATGATTGCTCCAGTGATTGCAAGGCCTGAAAATAAGAGAAAACACGTAAACTAAGCCGGGGCGGACCCGGCTAAAGGCCCTCCGGCGTGAGAGTAAGTTCACGGTTTGTATATGAGAAAACAAATTGACAGAGTTTCCCCAATGTAAAAAGTAACGTACCAAAAAATGAGCCATGGGGCTTGTATTTATAGGGATGGATTGATAGAATCCATGTTGAAGTGAACTTGCACAAAGATAAGACATAATCCTAAGAGAATTATATCTGTTAAGGAGTCATTGTTTGACTTGAATTGGTGTTGTTGGTTACAATCCTGATTGGATCATGAATGTATAATCCTTGTTGTATAAGGACTGTATGATCTGCTAGCCGGAACACCGAGGAACATGAATGTTCTACCTCGGCCTTAGCAAATAGACCGAGGTAAATGAACTTGCTTCCTCGTCATTTGGAGATTGGCCGGCATGTATATATGACGGGGTAAATGATTTTGTTTCCTCATCATGGTGATGAAATGCCGAGGTAAGAATTTTTCACTCCTCGTCACATGCGACATGACGGCCCAAGCATGGTGACATAAGGCTGAGATAAACGTTCCTCGTCATACGAGGAAGACCTTACTCGGCCCTGATACTTGGTTATTTAGATAATATTCATGGCCCAATCCAATTAGGCCCAGCTCGAGCAAGCCCATGTGCGTATCTTAGTTTATACCGTTCATAAATATTTTGAATGAATATGAAAACAGTTGTACTAAAATATAATGTAAAATCAAACAACATAGTATAAAAGATTCACTAAACAATGTGAAAACTTTTTTTTATTTACATTTGTATTGTAGTGCACTTTTATATTGTGTATTACATTTTTTACATGTGAATTTCTGAATTTCACTTGTTGCAACGATGAAGGCAAGTGTGGCCGTAGCGGTTCAAAATTTCACTTTCTCTCTCCTATTACATTTTTAATACTCACAACACATATTTTACTTACAATTCTCCTTAATTTTTGTGCTCAACTCAACAATTCTAATTCGAATGGGGTTGAGGGATGGAGTACGTGCTAAAACGGTTATGCTACCAACAAATGATTATAATTTAGCTTTTCATTTTTATCATTATATATGTATATATATATATATATATAAGAATATATATATTTATATATTCAAGGTTTTAGAAAATATCTGTTTTTTAAATTTAAAAATAGAAAAGTTTTAAAAAATGCGTGTTGGCTTCTTTTTTTTTTAACTGGAATTTAATTTATAATAAGCAGTGGCAATTTTGTGTAAATTACTGGAACTTAATAATCCAACAACAATAACAACAACAACAACAAAGCCTTAGTCCCAAAATAATTTGGGGTCGGCTAACATGAATCCTCATATGTTATCGTGAAAAAAAAATAAATTAATTAATTAATTAATTAATTAATTAATTAATAAAAAAAAAAAAAATCAACCCCCCACATGGATTTTTGCCCTCCACTCCGGCCTCTTCAACACCATACTTTCATCCACTCCAAGTAAATTCATATCATTTTCAATTACTCTAATCCAAGTTTGTTTGGGTCTTCCCCTACCCCTCGCCATTTTATCATTTCTCCACTGTTCCGGCCTCCTAACCGGTGCATCACTCGGTCTCCTTCTCACATGTCCAAACACCGTAGACGATTTTCCCTCATTTTATCCTCAATGGGCGCAACTCCTACTTTACCTCTGATCACCTCATTCCCCAATCGATCCTTTCTTGTATGACCGCACATCCATCGAAGCATACGCATCTCCGCCACATTCATCTTATGCACGTGACACTGTTTCACGGCCCAACATTCGGTGCCGTAAAGCAATGCCGGCCTAATTGCTGTGCGGTAGAATTTTCCCTTTAAAAATACTGACACTTTTTACATTGACACTTACTATACATGCACCGACACTTTTTTACACTGACATTTTGTTACACTAACACTGGCACTTTGGTAAACTGGCACTGGCACTTTGTTATACATGCACTGGCACTTGTTTTACATGCATTGACACTTTGTTACAGATGCACTGACACTTTTTTACACTGGCACTTTGTTAAAAATGAACTGGCACTTTGTTAAACTGGCACTGACATTGACGGCGAAAACAAAACACGTTTTTCCCAAGTGCCAAGAAAAGCGCGTTTTCCTGAGATTTTGGCATTACATTAAAAGTTACACTTTTTGCCATTTAGTTATCGCGCTAAAAATTACGTTTTTTATAAATGGAAATTTTTGAATATTTCTTTATTTAATGAACCTCACTTTCATAATAACAACAACTATTCATTTACTATTTTCTACTACACTTTCTTTTTTTATCTTACTTTTCATATTTACAACACTGAAATCATTTATACTTTTCTTAATCCCTATGTGTAAAATAAAAATGTAAGTTTTAATATGACGAAAAAGGAAGTATATGTTGGAACTTATGTGTACTTGTGTGGTAAAAGATGAAAGTTAAAGGTGTTTTTTAAAAAATAGAGCTTTTGGTGAAATTTAGGTGTGTGCGCTAAAATGAGCATAACTTTTGATTATGAATGAACCACTGAATGCACCACATATCAAATTGAAGCTCTTTTCGAGACGGACAAAAGTCATGGGCATAGCCCCATGACACATGTTTTTATAAACATAAAGCTCGAATCTTGGCAGTCAAATGATGTGTTGAACTAATTTAATTTTTGTAAATTAGTATTAAAAAAATTTAATATTATTTTAAATTATTATTTTAGTTCTGATAATGCCAGATTTGAATTTGAAATAACAGTTTCAACTATCATAACTGTTGGAAAATCTGTGTTTGATTTTGAAAAATCAAATTTGAAAAGACATGTATTTTCAAACATAATCCTATATAAACCCACATCAGATTGTGTTCCTGGATATACACGTTTTCATCTTCTCTTTCCCTTCTATCCTTCTGAAAGCATACAGTACATTCGCCAGGGAACAAGTTCTTCTGCAGGAACTTGTTCCGAATAGTTGCATCCTCGAGTCAGACTTCCAGACTGCTGCAGAAGCGGGAAAGAATTTCTGTCTTAGAACACTACCATACATCGCAGACCTCTATTCTAATTTTGATGTTCAAATTTTATCTTGATTCTGTAACTTTAATTTGTTTAAATAATTCATTTGTATCAAATATACATTATTATTATTTTTTATATTCTGTTTATATATAGAAGAGTAGATTGGTCATAACAATCTAAGACAGAAGTTCTCTGTTTTTCAGAGATGGACCAATCTGTTGTGAAAAGTCGTGTGGAGAAACCTGAAAAATTTAAGGGTTCAGACTTTAAACGTTGGCAATAGAAGATGTTGTTCTATCTGACAACGTTGCATGTGGAAAATGTACTGACCACAGAGGCTCCCCAGGCATTGCCAGAAGGAGAAGGGAGCAATTCTCCAACAAATGCCAAGAAGGCCGAGAGGCAAAAAGAAATTGAGGCCTGAAACAACAATGAATATAATTGCAGAAATTATATTCTCAATGCTCTCGATGATTCCCTTTATGATATTTATTCCAAAATTGCAACAACAAGGGATTTGTGGGAGTCATTAGAAAAGAAGTACAAAACACAAGTTGCTTGTTCCAAAAAGTTCGTGGTTGGCAAATTTCTAAACTTCAAAATGAGCGATGCAAAGCTTGTTGTCAAACAAGTTGAAGAACTACAAGTAATCGTTCATGAGTTAGATGTTGAAGGTATGGGTCTTAACCCTAATATCCTTGTTGGTGATGTGATTGAAAAATTACCACCATCATGGAAAGATTTTAAAATTTATTTAAAACATCTAACTGAGAACATGAATTTTGAGCAATTGGTTCTGAAACTTCGGATTGAAGATGACAAGCGAAAGAATGAAAAGGCCGATGATGTGTCTTTAGAGCCTGTTGCAAACATGGTTGGTGGTTCAAACTCCAAGTTTCAGAAAAATAAAGGCAAAGGCAAAGGTGCTGGGAAAAAGCCTCTCGCCCCCAGAAATTCAATGTCTTCAAAAAGCCTATTGGAAGTTGCTGGGTGTGTGGGAAACCAGGGCACAAAGCAAAGGATTGTCGACATAGGAAAGCTTATGGTGGAGGAGGAGGCGAATCCGGATCTGGAATTTCCAACCAGGCCAACCTTGCTGATTCTGAGAACACCTTTATTGGAATGATTGAAGCAAATCTGGTGGCAAATGTTGTTGATTGGTGGATGGATACGGGGGCTACCCAACATATCTGCTCCTCAAAGGAGATATTCTCATCCTACCAGGCAATCAAAGATGGAGAATCACTGTTCATGGGGAATGTTGCTACAACAAAAGTGGAGGGAAAGGGGAAGGTGAATCTGAAACTCACTTTCGGGAAGGATCTTGTACTTATCAATGTATTGCTTGTACCTAGTATCTGTAAGAACTTGGTTTCTGGTCCTGTACTTAGTAATAAGAGATTCAAACTTGTTTTTGAATCTGACAAATTTTTTCTCACCAAGGGTGGGATGTATGTTGGGAAGGGTTACCTTTATGAAGGGCTCTTCAAGCTAAGTGGTGTAACCGTGAATGACGGTGGATCTATTATTAATAATAAAGCAGATTCTATGTACATGGTTGAGTCCTCTACTTTATGGCATTTCGGATTAGGACATGTTAATTTCCGTTCTTTGAAAAGAATGATAAATTTAGGCATGTTACCTAAATGTTCAATGAATAAATTATCAAAATGTGAGATTTGTGTATCTCTCTAATTTCTTGTCTAGGGCTATAGGTAAATCCTTCATCTTTGTTTACCTAGGGCTATAGGTAAATCCTTCATCTAAATCGATCGATCTGTCTATCTCTCTAATTTCTTGTCCTGACCTTTAATTCTCAGCCTCACATACAATTGACATTTGATTATTGGAAGTGATTTCTCTTGTAAGATTTACGATCAAAGATAAAACCCTAAAATAAAAGTCTCTAAAACTCTTAGATACATACACTTATTAGTTATCATTGTAACTATTTGTATGTGATTTATCTTATTTAGTCAGGAGCTTCCTGTTCGTAGTAAAGATTAACAAAGTGAAGATTTTGGCGAGAATTTCACACACCACATAAATGGCTTTAAATTTCATGGCATGAAATTAAAGAAGTTTCTTAGGAAAATGGTGGAAATGCTAAATGTATTAGATATTTTTATATATCTTAATAAATGTAACAGTCTATTAGGAAAATAGAGTAGTATGCTCGGATTCTGAATGTAGGAGAAAGGTTTTCTTGTATTCAAAGAAGAAGACCTTTTAGTTTCATCGGTACGAGACTATGAAGGGAAAAGTGTTAGAGAATAGAAGATAAATAGTTTGGGGCTTGAAAGCCTAATTTAATTGTATTCACAATAGGGTTTATATACAAGCAAGAGAATCCTAATCATACTCATATTCATATTCTACTTTGTACAGTTAGGAAACTAGATATAATAGAATAAGGAAACTAGATATAAAAAGTAATTAGGAGATTTTATCTATTTCCTTAACATGCCCCCGCAAGATGGACGATCATTGAGTGAGACCAATCTTGACCATTAATGATTGAAACCGTGTCCGGAGAAGTGGCTTCGTGAGGATGTCTGCAAGTTGATCATTACTAGAGATGAAGGAAATACGTAGTTTGTTGTTTTGAACATGTTCATGCACAAAATAATAATCAAGACCAAGGTGTTTCATACCTGAATGGAACATAGGGTTGGAGGCAACATAGGTGGCGCCTAAATTGTCAAAATAAATTACCGGGCAGGAAACTTGCGGATATGCGAGCTCATGAAGAAGATTATGAAGCCAAAGAAGTTCAGCAGTAGTGGCAGCCACAACCCTATATTATGCTTTAGTGGATGATCAGGCAAACATCCTTTGTTTTCGTGCACTCCAAGAGATAGAATTTTTGCCCAAGTAAACAATGTAACTGGTGGTAGAGATGTATGTGTCAGTATCTCCCACCCAATCAGCGTCAGCAAAGGCATATGAGGGGAGAATCTCTACAAATGAGAAGACCATGAGAAGTTGTCCCAACTAGATATCATAGCACACGCTTGAGTGCTAACCAGTGATCTTCTGTAGGTTTGTGCATGAATTGAGAGAGTCGATTGTTGGCAAAGGAATCATCAAGGCGTGTCAAGGACAAATACTGTAAGCTACCCACAAGAGCCCAAAATTCAGAAGGATCAGCCAAGGGAGTTCCCCAGTGAGCCGAAAGAGGATGTTGAGGAGCCATGGGTGTAGGAACCGATTTGGCCTCAGTCATGTTGGCACGAGCTAGTAAATCAGTAATGTATTTCTATTAACTGAGTATGATACCTTGGGCGTGTGGCAGAACTTCTACTCCAAGAAAATATGACAGAGCCCCAAGATCCTTAAGTGAAAACCGGGATGAAAATTGTGTGATGAAGGAGGATAACATGTCATGGTCGGGCCCGGTGATGATGATGTTGTTAACGTAGACTAAGAGATAAATGACACCACAAGGATGACGCAGGGTGAACAAAGAGGAGTCCGAGATACTATTTTTTGAACCCAAGTTGGAGTAGATATGATCTAAGCTCATTGTACCATGACCTAGGAGCTTGTTTCAACCCATAGATAGCTTTACGTAACTTGCAAACAAGTGATGGATTGGCCAGATCAAGAAAACCGGGTGGTTGACTCATGAATACGTCTTCGGTGAGAGTTCCTTGATGAAAGGCATTATTGATATCAACCTGATGGAGAGGCCAACCCTGAACAGTAGCAAGTGTGAGAATAGTACGTACCGTAGCGGGTTTGACAACCGAACTAAAGGTTTCAAAATAATCAATACCCGGGAGTTGATGAAATTCTTTGGCAACAAGACGTGCTTTATGTCGTTCGATGGATCCATCGGGGTTGTACTTGGTTCGATAAATCCACTTGCAGCCAACAAGATTCTGGGAAGGAGAGGGAGGTACAAGATCTCATGTGTTGTTCTGTAAGAGAGCATCAAACTCTTTTTGCATGGCATTACGCCATAGGGGATTTTTGAGGGCTTCGGTTATGGTGGTTGGTTCGGTGGTTTGAAGAGAGGCTTGCAGGTTTAATTTCTGGATTGGTTTATGTATATTGTTTTGCGATCGAGTGACAGGGCTAGAAGGAGGTATAGCATCAGGAAGGGGAATGGAGCTGCTGGGCTGAGGGGGCGATCGCGTGGGTGAAGGGGGCGATCGCGCGGATTCTCAGGAAAAAGGGGGCGATTTCTCCCTTTGAAGGGGCGATCACGCGGAGTCTCTGGAAAAAAGGGGCGATCACTCCCTTCCGAGGGGCGATCGCGCGGTCTGGCGGGTTGAGTCTGGTTCAGCGGCAAAGGAGCATGTGTGTGGGCAGTTTGGGAGGCTTTATCAGGCAGGTTTGTAGAAGGGTTGATGGTAGAGGGGGAGGTGTGGCTGGGTGGATTTTGGGAAATGGAATGATAAGGGAGAAGCGGAAGCAAGATATTACACCAATCATTGACTATGAGAGCGGGAGTGGACAGAGTAGACCGAGATTCAAAGGGGAAGACCGACTCAACAAACATGACATGACGAGAGGTGTATATCTTGTTGGTATTGAGTTCAAGGCAGTAGTAGGCACTTTGAGTAGCTGAGTAACCAACAAAGACACAAGGAGTGGAGCGGGGAACAAGTTTGTGAGAGGTGTATGGACATAGTGGATAACAAAGACACCCAAATCTACGGAGTTTGAGGTAGTTGGGATGGTATTTGTTGAGAACTGAGAAGGGTGAGTGGAGATTTAAAGTAGGCATAGGCATGCGATTTATGAGATAACAAGCGGTGGAGATAGCGTGAGTCGAAAAGGTACGAGGCATGGAAGAGTGAGTGAGGAGAGAGAGACCCATTTCAATGATATGCCTATGACGATGTTCAGAATATCCATTGTGTTCGGGTGTATGGGGGAGGGGAGGTAAGGTGTTGAATGCTATGGGAGGCTAGAAGAGGTCGAAGTCCAAGATATATTCACCCCCATTATCACTGTAGATGGTTTGATGGATCGGCCAAAATATTTTTCTACCATGGGTTTGAAGGTGGTAAAGACGGTGAGGGCATCGTTTTTGTGTTTGAGAGGGTAAAACCAAATATATTTGGAATAATGATCAACAAAGATAATGTAGTATTTGTAACTATCATGAGAGAGAAGAGGGGATATCCAAACATCACTATAGAGTATATCAAGTGGACCAAAGGAGCGAATATTATTATTATAAAAGGGTAGCTTGTGACTCTTATTGCAATTGCAGGAGTTGCAATGAAAATCACTAGCGCTAGGGATTCCTAACCGTAAATTGTTACTAATATGACGTAAACTAGAGAAATATGGGTGACCCAATCGATGATGCCAACTTGAAGGGGAAGAGACTAAAGAGGAGTGAATAGCGGAGTAAAAGGGATGCCATTTATAGACGCCAGATTTAGGAGGACCTTGGATGAGGATTGCCCCGGTTTGGTTGTCCTTCACAACTAATGAATCGGATAGGAAGGTGCAGGGGCGGAGCCAGGAATTGGGCGAGGGGGGGGCAAGATTACACGGGGGTTCGGGGGCAGCGCCCCCGAAAATTTTTTTTCGGGTCGGACAAGTAAAAAATGGGTCGGATTCATGAAATACAATGTATTTTAGTTAACAAAAATGATAAAAGTAAATAATTCAAAGAACGATTGAAATAATGTTGAAGTATTTAACGCAAACAATTTATTAAAATATATTACTCGTACAAAAAAGAAATTCAAATTTGCTAATTAAACTTGGGATAATAGGAAGAAAGACCAAAAACAAAAAAAATGGGAAAAGCCTAACGAATTAATTAAGATTGAAAAAATGTGAGGAAATTAGGAGAAAGAGAAAAACAAAACTGTTAAGAGAAAGAATAGCAAAGATGGAATGACAAAATTAATTGAAAATGTAGGTAGCAGGGTTCGAACATGGATTTAAAAAGAAACACCAAAGGCTTTAATTTTACCCCTTCTACCACTGAACCACACCACTCACTGGTGTTAATCTTGAAGTTAATTATATATATACATATATAACAAAAATATGGTGGGGGCAAAAAAAAAAAATTTCCACTGCATTTCCGCCGCTGGGGGGGGCGAGTGCCCCCACCTGCCCCCCCTGGATCCGCCCCTGGGAAGGTGACAGAAGCATTGTTATCTTGACACAATTTAGAGATAGAAATAATATTGGGAGACAAATTAGGAATATGAAGAACATGATTGAGTTTAAAGGAGAAGGAAGGAGTAAGGAGAGAAGTAGAACCAATGTTTGAGATGGGTAGGCCGGATCCATCGCCGATGAAGAGTTCCTCAGTGCCATCATAGGGACAATGGAGAGAGAGATTGTTGAGGTCATTGGTGACATGATGTGTGGCGCCATTATAAAGGAGCCAATTGGAAGGGAAAGTAGGAGAGGAGGTAGTGACGGCATAGAGAGAGTTAGTGGGTGGTTGGCAATTTGAGGGGTTGGGACAAGGGTTGTTGTTTTGTGGTGGAGACGGAACATTGGTGTTGGGATATTGTCGGCGGAAGGCGGGGCAATAGGAAAGGGAGTGACCAACTTCTCGGCACCATTGACACTTGCTTTGGTAGGTGTTGCAGGTTTGGTTGTCGTTGGTGTTGTTGTTGTTGGGAATAAGAAAGAAATCAGAGGAGGAAGCCATTGATGTGTCTTCGGTGAGGGGGTAGGCAATTAAGGATCTAGGCCGATTAGGGGAGGGATGGGTAGAGCAAATAGATTTAGAATCTTAGCTCTGATACCATGTTAGAGAATAGAAGATAAATAATTTGGGGCTTGAAAGCCTAATTGAATTGTATTCACAATAGGGTTTATATACAAGCAAGATAATCCTAATCCTACTCATATTCTACTTTGTATAATTAGGAAACTAAATATAATAGAATAAGAAAACTAGATATACAAAGTAATTAGGAGATTGTATCTATTTCTTAACAAAAAGAAGTTGTAAAAAAATTTTAAGCAATTTTATTTTCTATTTGTCCAAGAATGTTCTCTGGAAATTATAATTTGAACATCCATGCAAACTGACCCTTTTTATAGAGATAGAGGGGAACTTAATCAAATAGTATCTTGGGCAAACAATTGCACTAAAATGAATAAATCACCTGAAAAAAATAAAATTAAATAAGATTGAAAAAAATTAAATAAGAAAATGATATTCTTATTTCTAGCAAAAGCTAGCGTGAATGAAGAAAGAAAAACAAAAAGGGAAATAATGATATATCCAACAAACTATGCTGAAGGTTAAACAAACACGCATTACATGTCTGAACTAGATTTTGGGAAGGAAGGAATACTCTGTGGATGCCTAAAGAAATTCAAAGGATCAACTTTGGTCTTTATGTCAACCAACCTCTTGAAATTATTGTTGAAATACTTTCTACCCCAAATGTTTGCTTCTTCATAAGTCCGACTTCCCACTCCAAGATCAAGATCATTATAATTCAAATAATCCCTTCTAGGATTCTTTGAAGCATGTGGGGCTAGGTACTTATAGAAATCTCTTATCCATTTAATTCGTTTGTCTCGAGTCCGTTTAGGGGTAGTTTCGTCCATAAATACTCTCTCGAGTATCATGAACAAAGTCCCTTTTCGGTTTGGGAATGGAACCTCTGACTCTGGAATGTCGTCCATAGTTCCACCATAAGGATTCATCACAAAGTTTTCCGAAAAGTCGTTTTTGAAGAACATTTTTCACATCGCTTCCCATCCCTTAATGGGGATTGGTGTTCGTATGTAATCCGATTTACCTACTATGCCAAGTTTTGGCACGGCAGATCTGTTTAGGAATGTTTGAGGAGATGCTAGGCGCGGGAAGGCGGAGAAAACGAGCACATATTGGATCCAAGTCATTTCCGTACAATGGTCTCTGGTCACGCCTAGTTCCGGAAAGCTTTTGTCCATCAAAGGGAGCAAGGTATCGATTTTCACCAAGTAAAAACCTTCGAACAAGGCAAAGATTGTCTTCTTACGAGTACCCAATATGTACTGACTTCCATAAGTGACCCTTATTTGTAAGTCACTATCAATCTTTGGGGCAACGAACTGCCACTTATAAATAAGATTGGTTGCACCTGTCTCTAAAGTCGAGTTAATCGTAAATAAAGTCACTTTTTCCGGAACCGGGACTAACCTCAACATCCATTCCAGAAGGACCCCAAAACTTGAGGCACCACCACCTCGAATGGCCCAAAAAAAATCCTCACCCATTGACTTTCTATCAAGGATCCGTCCATTGATGTCCATCAATCGAGCATCAATAACATGATCAACAGCAAGACCATACTTACGCATTAAGAATCCATACCCTCCCCCACCAATAATCCCACCAACTCCAACTGTCTGTTGTGAAATTGGGGGGATCACCACATCCACAGGCCCATACTAGCAGTCATCAACATGGAGAAAAATAAATCAACACATGATAATATGAAAGAACAAGAACACCGATAATTTGTTAACCCGGTTCACCACCACCCGTGGCTACATCCGGAGGCATCAAGCCAGGATATCACTATAATAATATATGTGTTGGAATATTGGGAAAATATTAGGGTGTGAATTGAAAAGTCAAAGGTCTAAAATTGAAAAGACACGACTGTTCAAAGTATTTGAACTGCTCAGCCGAGCAAGGCATAAGCCTCGGCCGAGCATGACAAACCAGAAACTATCATCCTCTGTTGGCCTCTACTCGGGCGAGTCACCAAAGGTGCTCGGCCGAGCAACTTGCCTGTGCTCGGGCGAGGCACCAATGGTGCTCGGCCGAGCAGATGCTGTCCGTTCAGATTAAAGTCTGAATAGGTGCCAGCTTGAAAGGGTGTGACTTTTGTGGAAAAATCACAACTGTTCTGGCTTGATTTTACCCTATATATAGAGACCCCTATTCCTTCATTCAATCATCAAGTAATCCAACCAAGTTATTATCAAATCTTTTTTCAAGAATCCAAGTCTCTCTCTCCCTCATTCAAAGTGTTCTTGATTCGTTTCAAAGAGTTCGTTCTTCTTTTTGTCAAAGTTTGAAGACTAAGAGCAAGTCTTATTTTGGTTCGCCCGTCAAGGTTAGTTAAAGTGCACACTAACTCTTGGTAAAAAGCGTTGTATCTTGGGAGACATTCACCATCGATCCGTTTGCACAATTACGGAGGCAAAATATTGTCTTAAGGAGATTTGCTTCAGCATACCTCGCTTTAATCTCCGTCGTTTGATTTACGTATTGAAGATATCTAAACATATACTTACCAACAATCTTAAGACAATATTTTCGGGTATTTTTTTTAATTTTATCTTCTCTACTTCATCTTTTTCTTATTTGGATTTTCTGTTTTTCGTAACAGAAAATGGCTAATGGAAATGACTCCGTTAGTAGTGAGACTATTGCAACGAATATCAATGCAATAGGGAGTACGTCAAGTGCTAATCAACTCATGATGCCACCGGCCTCGCAGTACGAGAAACCGGAGAAATTCAATGGGGCTGATTTCAAACATTGGCAACAGAAAATGTTGTTTTATCTCACAACGCTTGGACTAGTGATATTCTTACGGGAAGAATGTCCCGTAGCGGCTGAAGGTGTAGTAGACAAGGCTACACAAATGGCTATTGATGCATGGAAACATGCAGATTATCTATGCCGAAACTACATCTTGAATGGACTAGACAACACATTGTATAATGTGTACTACTCCATAAAAACTGCAAAAGGACTTTGGGATTCTCTCGACAAGAAATATAAAACCGAAGATGCTGGAACAAAGAAGTTCTTTGTTGCAAAATTTTTGGATTTTAAAATGAATGATTCTAAAACTGTTATGAATCAGGTCGAAGAGATGCAAGTCCTATTGCATAATCTTGAAGCCGAAGGGATGGAATTGGGTGAGTCCTTCCAAGTTGCATGTATGATTGAGAAGTTGCCTCCTTCATGGAGAGACTTCAAAAACTATCTCAAGCACAAGCGTAAAGAGATGTCAATGGAAGACTTGCTAGTTCGTCTTCGCATTGAAGAGGACAATCGAAGTGCTGAAAAGAGAGCCAATGCACGAAACATGGAAGTGAAGGCTAACATGGTGGAAGAATCCCGACCCAAGAACAACAAGAGGAAGCATGATGACTCTTCAAAGAAGAAGTCAAGTAATGACAGCAACAAACGCTTCAAGTTCAAAGGGGACTGCTACAATTGTTGAAAAAGCGGTCATCGGGCAAAGGATTGTCGAAGCAAGAAGAAGAAGCCTCCCCAAGCAAACGTGACTGAAATAGATACTCTATCTGCGGGTGTCTCGGATGTAAGTCTGTCTGCCGTTGTATGTGAAGCCAACTTGGTGTCAAACGTCAAGGATTGGTGGGTGGACACCGGAGCCACTCGTCACATATGTGCCGATAAAAGCTTGTTTGCAGAATACAAGAAGATGGAACGCGAAGACTTTCTCTATATGGGAAATTCTGCAACTTCCAAGATTGAAGGCATTAGGAAGGTGATTTTGAAGTTCACATCGGGAAAGGAGCTTACTCTCAACGATGTGATGCATGTACCCGACATAAGAAATAATTTAATTTCTGGTTCTTTACTTAGTAAGAAAGGCTTCAAAATTGTTTTTGAATCTGATAAGTTTGTACTTACTAAGGGAGGTATGTATGTTGGAAAGGGATACTTGCTAGATGGCCTATTTAAGGCAAATGCTGTTGTAGTGGACAAGAAGTCCACATATTTGTACCCTCAAGTGATGAATAAAATTGACAATTCTATTTACTTGTGCGAGTCTTCTAATTTATGGCATGGTCGTTTAGGACATGTGAATCGTGCTTCTTTGAGAAAGCTTGTTGGTTTAGGACTTATTCCAAAACTTGACTCAATGAAAGGTCACAAATGCGAAGTTTGTGTTGAAGCAAAGTTTTCAAAGAAACCTTTTAAACCAGTTGAAAGGACTAGCCAACTGTTGGGATTAATCCATAGTGATCTATGTGATTTAAAATTTGTCCCAACTCGAGGTGATAAGAAATACTTTATTTCATTTATTGACGATCGAAGTAGATATTGTTATGTCCATTTGCTAAGTAGTAAGGATGAAACAATGGATGCTTTTACTACTTACAAACTGAAGTTGAAAATCAACTTGAAAAGTCAATTAAAATATTAAGGTCCGATAGGGGTGGTGAATATGAATCAACGGAATCTAGTAACCTATGTTCCAAATTCGGTATCATTCATCAAACAACTGCACCCTATACTCCGCAGCAAAATGGTGTTGCTGAGAGGAAAAATAGAACTATCAAGGATATGGTTAACTGTATGCTTGGAAGTTCGGGTTTACCACAGAACTTGTGGGGGGAAGCGGTGTTATCCGCTAACTTTGTGTTGAATAGGATTCCACACAATTAATCTGGTTCTATACCATATGAATTGTGGAAAGGAAGAAAGCCTTCCTATAAATTCCTCAAAGTGTGGGGGTGTCTCGTAAAGGTTGCCGTTCCACCTCCTAAACGGTCAAAGTTAGGACCTAAGACCGTTGACTGTGTATTTATTGGATATGCAATGAATAGCAGTGTGTACAGATTCTTAGTACACAAATCTGAAGTAAATGACATTCATGTCAATACAATAATTGAATCTCGTAACGCTGAATTCTTCAAGGACGTGTTCTCTATGAAAAAGGATATTTGTGAAAATACTCCTAAGAGACCACGTGAAAGCACTTCTGAAAACAATGAAGATGTTGAACCAAGAAGAAGCAAGAGAGCTAAAATTGCCAAAACTTTTGGTCCAGATTTTATCTCTAACTTTATGATTGAAGATGAGCCTCAATCATTTAAGGAAGCCATGAACAACTCTGAATCCACATTCTGGAAAGAAGCTGTAAATGGTGAGATTGAATCCATTTTAAGTAACAACACTTGGGAAGTGGTTGATCTTCCAAAGGGTTCTAAACCAATAGGTTGCAAATGGATTTTAAAAAAGAAATTAAGACCGGATGGTTCCGTGGACAAATACAAGGCTCGTCTTGTTGCAAAAGGATATCGTCAAATGGAAGGATTTGACTTCTTTGACACATACTCTCCTGTTACAAGAATAACTTCAATTCGAATCTTAATAGCCATTGCAGCTTTGTATAATTTGCATATACATCAAATGGATGTAAAAACTGCATTTTTGAATGATGATTTGAATGAAGAAATTTACATGGAGCAGCCTGAAGGCTTCAAAGTAAAAGGACAAGAGCACAAGGTATGCAAACTTGTTAAGTCCTTGTATGGCTTAAAGCAAGCTCCTAAACAATGGCATGAGAAATTTGACAATGTCATGATTAGGAATGGTTTTATCACAAATGAATGTGATAAATGTGTATACTCAAAGAAATTTGGTAACACATATGTATTTGCTTGTTTATATGTAGATGACATGCTCATATTTGGTCATGACATTGATGTTATAAATAAAACAAAGAAAATGTTTATCAATAACTTTGATATGAAAGATATGGGTGAAGCAGATGTAATCTTGGGAATGAAAGTCTCAAGAACATCCAATGGAATTAGTTTATCTCAAACACATTATGTTGATAAAATGATTGAGAGATTTAATTCTCATGGAATTAAAGAAACTAATAATCCATTTCTGCCCCATATAGTTCTTCATAAGAATACTGGGAATGCGAAGCAACAGTTAGAGTATTCTCAAATCATTGGAAGCCTAATGTACTTAATGCAGTGCACAAGGCCGGATATAGCTTACGCTGTAAGTAAGCTGAGTCGTTTTACTAGTAATCCTAATAATGAGCATTGGAATGCATTATTAAGAGTTTTAGGATACATAAAACGAACTAGAGAGTATTCATTGCACTATAGCAATTATCCTCCAGTAGTTGAAGGATATAGTGATGCAAATTGGATATCTGATACAGATGAATCCAAGTCTACTAGTGGCTATGTATTTACTCTTGGTGGAGGTGCCATATCATGGAAATCTTCTAAGCAAACATGTATAGCTCGATCAACGATGGAATCTGAGTTTATTGCTTTAGATAAAGCTGGTGAAGAAGCCGAATGGCTTAGACACTTTTTAGAAGATATTCCCCTCTGGCCAAAACCCGTGCCTGCTATATGTATACATTGTGATAATCAAGCAGCTATAGCAAGGGCAGAGAATTTTATATACAACGGAAAATCTTGACACATACGTCGTAGACATAACACCGTTAGACAGTTACTCTCCAACGGAACAATTTCGATTGATTTCGTGCGATCAAAGGATAACCTAGCGGATCCATTTACTAAAGGTTTATCTAAGGAGAGAATAAACTGTGCATCGGAAGAAATGGGGCTAAAGCCTAAACAAATATAAATCAACTTGATGGAAACCTAACCTGGCGACTGGAGATCCCACGGACTAGGTTCAATAGGAAAAACAAGTCATGATTGATTTGAGGGAAGCACTTGGAAGTTTATCTTCATCCCATTTCTATATATGATGCAAAAGTGCTGCCTACAAATTGGTAGAGGTTAAGCTATTGCTTTTAATGATGACTATATCTTGTTAACAAGTACAAGTGGGGTAATGTAGGATACTCTTTATAGCACATCACCTATGTTAGTGTGAACATGGCCGGTTCGTTGAGAATTTTACTTAGGCAAATTCTCTAAAGCACTCGCAGAACCAAGAAAGTTCAGGGCCGAAATAATGAACACAATAGAGAACCAAAATCTGATATGAGATTTAAATGTGTTTGGTCTATTGTTTAAGCTTACAATAACGTCTGACAGTTCAATACGTTACGTACACTGATCAGCCAAGTAAGCTCGATAGATTCTAACTAAAGAAGGTTCAAACCGAAAGCCACCTATCTTGATGCATTTACTTCTCAGCTATGCTCTTCTTCTTCTTTCTTTTCCGTGTCGACTTCTTCCATTCATGTGGGGGATTGTTGGAATATTGGGAAAATATTAGGGTGTGAATTGAAAATTCAAAGGTCTAAAATTGAAAAGACACGACTGTTCAAAATCTTTGAACTACTCGGTCGAGCAAGGCATAAGCCTCGACCGAGCATGACAGACCAGAAACTATCATCCTCTGTTGGCCTCTGCTCGGGCGAGTCACCAAAGGTGCTCGGCCGAGCAACTTGCCTGTGCTCAGGCGAGGCACCAATGGTGCTCGTCCGAGCAGATGCTGTCCGTTCAGATTAAAGTCTGAATAGGTGCCAGCTTGAAAGGGTGTGACTTTTGTGGAAAAATTACAACTGTTCTGGCTTGATTTTACCCTATATATAGAGACCCCTATTCCTTCATTCAATCATCAAGTAATCCAACCAAGTTATTATCAAATCTTTGTTCAAGAATCCAAGTCTCTGTCTCCCTCATTCAAAGTGTTCTTGATTCGTTTCAAAGAGTTCGTTCTTCTTTTTGTCAAAGTTTGAAGACTAAGAGCAAGTCTTATTTTGGTTCGCCCGTCAAGGTTACTTAAAGTGCACACTAACTCCTGGTAAAAAGCGTTGTATCTTGGGAGGCATTCGCCATCGATCCGTTTGCATAATTACAGAGATGAAATATTGTCTTAAGGAGATTTGCTTCGGCATACCTCCCTTTAATCTCCGTCGTTTGATTTACGTATTGAAGATATCTAAACATATACTTACCAACAATATGAAGGATTACAACTTTACATATGCACTCACACAGATCTAGCATAGTAACTCTCCATGAGCAATCTCTCATATACATTATCTCACCTCCCCTAGAACGCACAAATAACACGGTCATGGCCGGGTTGTAGGATCGCCCCCATGGCTCTCCTAGGCCCCCGACCTCCCTTCCTAAACACTATTTTGTGGCTCCCTTTGATATCCTAACTTTCTCCTCTTGGGTACAAATATTATGGTGGTAGTCACAATGTATTTATAGAGATACAAAATCTACTCCTAATCAAAACCTAATTTACCCAGAGTCCTTGAGACGGAAGGAGTATCACTTTAATTTAGGAATGTTAATAAGTTACAGAAATTAATTCCATAAGGAATTAATATCCCCAGCCAAACCGTCCCCGTCAATCTGTTTACTTGGGCGGTTGCCCACCTCCTCTATGGGCGGTCGCCCACCTCAACAGTCCGCTCAGATTTTTTGCTCCTTCATGGTTTTGATCCTCTCCTTGGTTTTGACTCCAATCCCAACAATCTCCCACCTGGAGACATAAACCACCATTGTGACATGCTCCCATCATACTCCCACCTGAGAATGATCCACCAAATATTTTACACCACCATGTTGAGCCTCCACGCTCCTCCACCATGAGCCTCCACGCCCAAGTAATAAGGCGAGTTGAAACCAAGCGACGCTTCAACCTCTCTGTGTTAGATCCTTCTTGCCTCCCCAAATCAACTTCTACCTTGATTTATTTGCAAGACTAACTTTGCCTTCTCCCTCCTAGATCCACTCCCCTTGCAATGCTCCCCATAAAACTCGGACACACCTTGCTTCTTGCATTGTCTTCTTGTGGTCTTTTTTTTTCTCGCTCTCTGTTAGGTACTTGTGACTGTCTCCTTGCTGGCCAGCTACACATTGTCACCTCTCCACCCTAACACACCATTTATTGATGTCTCTCCCCCTTTTACACCAACATGCCGGTCTCCAAGCCTCTTGCTCCCACCTGGAACGAAATTGATGTTGTCGGTAGAGTCTAACATCCTCCTTACCCCTCATCCGTCGTTTGCGAGAAGTCCTCCTCTTCCCACGTGGTCTAACCGGCTTATACCACTCACCTTTGCAAGAAGAGTTTGTATCAAAATAGGAAACAAAATCTGCTGCAGATAAAACTCCCCGACACGTGGGCGGTCGCCCACCACCCCATGGGTGGTCGCCCATGAAGAATTTCCCACGAGCCCAACCTTCTGTTCATGTGGGCGGTCGCCCAGCTCAACAGAAAACCCCTCCACGATTTTCCTACTTGATCTCACCAACTCCTCCGAATTAGACTCCTTTTCTTTCATATTTTTCTCCAACCACCTTGACTACCCCATAAACCCTTGAACATCTCCAGATCTATCTTGATCTCTGCATCTCCAAAATTCCACCTCGAATTTCTGCAGATCTCAATAAGAAACAAACGAACTCTTCAGACTTACTGATCTTCCGCACGATCGTGGACCTATTTGGCACGTGTCTTGCTTCAACCATAAACCCTAGAAGCTCTCAAATCCCTGCACGTCTTCCACACGAAGAATCTGCACGAAAAATCTGTTGTCTCTTTTCTTCACCTTGGATCTCTCCTAGATCTCGAACCAAAGCTCTGATACCAGTTGTTGTGAAATTGGGGGGATCACCACATCCACTAGCCCATACTAGCAGTCATCAACATGGAGAAAAATAAATCAACACATGATAATATGAAAGAACAAGAACACCGATAATTTGTTAACCCGGTTCACCACCACCCGTGGCTACATCCGGAGGCACCAAGCCAGGATATCACTATAATAATATATGAAGGATTACAACTTTACATATGCACTCACACAGATCTAGCATAGTAACTCTCCATGAGCAATCTCTCATATACATTATCTCACCTCCCCTAGAACGCACAAATAACACGGTCATGGCCGGGTTGTAGGATCGCCCCCATGGCTCTCCTAGGCCCCCGACCTCCCTTCCTAGACACTATTTTGTGGCTCCCTTTGATATCCTAACTTTCTCCTCTTGGGTACAAATATTATGGTGGTAGTCACAATGTATTTATAGAGATACAAAACCTACTCCTAATCAAAACCTAATTTACCCGGAGTCCTTGAGCGGAAGGAGTATCACTTTAATTTAGGAATGTTAATAAGTTACAGAAATTAATTTCATAAGGAATTAATATCCCCAGCCAAACCGTCCCCGTCAATCTGTTTACTTGGGCGGTCGCCCACCTCCTCTATGGGCGGTCGCCCACCTCAACAGTCCGCTCCGATTTTCTGCTCCTCCATGGTTTTGATCCTCTCCTTGGTTTTGGCTCCAATCCCAACACTGTCGACCATGTCCCTCCAGGAAATCCCAGAGTGGGGCTTTTCTGGGAGATCCTATAATAGGTCTCTCCGAGTGTGGCCCCACCCTGGACCCAGGCGATCCTACTGTTGGCATCAACATGAATGGACCTCATGTTTATCATGTCAAGCATGACAAACGGCAAAGGTGTCGGGTTTGTATATGACAAGCCCTCAAAATCATGACCACTACCTCGGATCCTGAGCTCGAGGCCTCGTTTCTTGGTGCAGTGATGGCGCGGATGTGAGATTCGTCGGTGGGAGTGACAATGACAAGAGGTTGTGGATAGGAGGTGGAGTTGAATCTTATGTTGTTGATTGAGAATTGCCATATTGATTGAAAAGAAGAGTTTGTTGGGGTGTAAATAATATGGGAAAGGGAAGTGGAATTGTTGGAGTAAAGATCAAGGCAACGGATGAAATCATAAGGAGTAGTTTCAAGAATGGAAAAAGATGCAGATGCAAATGCAAATGAGACTGAGAAAACAAGAGCCACGAAAATTGAGAGTTTATACTTTATTTTGATTTGGTGTTGGAGTGTGGAATCAGGTGGTTGATGATGCCAGGACTTTCCTCAGCGGCAACACGACCATTGTAGTCAATCGGCGATATCTCCGGCTCCTTCTTCACGCCTGTACACAGTCAAACGTCAACTAAACCGGGGGCGGCTCCGGTGTAAGCCCCTCCGGCGTGAGGATAAGTGTTTGCTTGAAAAAGGAAAAAGCCAACAGTATGAAAGGTGTTTGTGTGTGTAAAAAATGAACGTACCTCTGGAATGAAACCTATCTCTCATATTTATACCCCTTCCCTCGTGCGGTACACATGACTTCCTCACATTTCATGCCTCCTTACACGTGTCATCCCTTCATTGGTCCTTTATGAAAATAATCTCTGAACACGTGATCACTAATCCCAATGCATAACCGTTCAATGGACCCCACTTTATAGATATTTATATGTCGCCTCTGGTAAATCGCATTAATTGGGATTCATCTATCGCCGGATAATGCTAACCATGGCTCATATCGCCTTACCATAATATCTCGTCTTTCATCTTTATTGTTATCTCGCCGGTTTGCCTCATAATGTCTCACTATTACTGCCTTGGTCTTCCCCCATCTTACTATCTTTAGCGGGATATTTCCTATCTCGCTTTCTTATGATCCTCCTTAGGCCGCCTCTACTTTTGACTTCTTCTAGGGTTTTTATCTCACTTTGGGCCTACTTGCTACTCTCTCGCCATTGGGCTTGGATCAGGCCCAACCATTATTTTAGGGCAGCATCAGAAGCCCATAAGTTTATGGCGAGATTCATTTATGGTCTCGCCAAAAACTTGATGTTCACCGCTTCCCCATTCTGCGATATATAAATCCTTCTTCAAGAAGCTAGATCATTGTAAATCCCCATCCATACACGTGTCCCTTTCCTGGTAAGCCCTTAAAATTTTAATGAGCCGTCATTTGGGAATCGTGCCAAATTGTGAGGGGGAAATTTAAAATTTGTACCCCAAACGTCACATCAATCAGTTCCATAAAACCTTCTCTCATATAAATACTTGAATTACTTTCCATATTTCTCTTTTTACTCTCCTCCATTCTTGCTCAAACTCTCCCAAATTCCGGAAAACCCTAGCCTTGATTCCGACGATTCTTCCTCAATTTTCACCGTTTCTTTACTAGTTATTTCCCTGAAATCGTTTCTTGAGTACTATTCCGTTCATCTTTGGCTATTTTGGAGTTGATTTGGAGTATCATTCCTCGATCCTCAAGCTTCGATCTTTATTTCTGGCGTCCGTTCATCTTTTCCGGTGACTCTTCATACTTTCCGACCAAGATTTTCTTCTTCATCAGGTAACTTTCCAAAAACCCTTCGCATTCCTTAAACCCTTGTTTTTTGATTTTCCCTTTTCTTCTAATTGCTTGAGTCTTGTTATTCCTTTTGTCCCTTAAAATTTTTCCTAAATTACCCTTCATGGCGAGGTATAAAAACTGTGCTAGGCGGGTTAGATACGGTATAAGCCAAGATTCAGGCGGCTTGTACAGGCGCCTGCGAACTACTTGGGCGAGATTGCCCAAAGCCGACATAGTCAGGCTGCTTGTTGAGAATTGGGTGGATCCTTCGATAATCGACTCTCTCGAAATCCAAGGCCGCTTCTTTCTTCCCCCTTCAGCCCCTATGTCCCGTATTTTTACTTCCCATACAGAATTAGTTCGGTATATCAAAGATAAATACGATCCCAATTTGAGCGACTCATCTGAATCCCATTGTGTTGATGACCCTTTTTCCAAACGTAGGATGCATTATAAATCAGTCCTTTCTTCTTCTTCTTCCAGTGATTCCCGCGAAATGACTGATCAAGCAATCTCTTTTCCCGCGGCGACTTCCAGCAATCCCCCTTCCACCGGGGTTCAAAATCTCAATCTACATGAAGGTACCTCTTTTACCAATCCCACCCATGCTGAAGCAGGATCTTCCCTTGCCCCAGACACAAGCTCCCTTATTCCTAACCCTATCACTAACTGGCATAGACTCTATCATATTGATAGTTCGACATACTGTATTTCTGATTATCAAGGAGATACATCCCTGGCCCACTTAAGAGAAATAAGGGAAGGCATAGTAATCTTCCCTTCCCAACTCAAAGTCGGCCTTAGGATCCCCCTTGATCCTTTTCTTTGCGAAGTTTTATTCAAGGCCCAAGCCATGATCACTGAAGTTCATCCCAATGCCATAAGGATAATTACGACTTTCATAACCATATGCCGCGCTCTGAGAAAAGAACCCACCATCACCGCATTAATTTCCTTATTTCCTGGATACAAACAAACCAACAAACTTGCCAACGGGACAGTGGAAACTCGCCTTTCCCTCCAATATCATCGAGGTCCCAAAGTCCTCACTCCCTTGCCTACAAAAGTTCATGAATGGATGAGCGACCCAATCTTTGTCGTCTCTCGCGTTGGATTGTCTCATCCCGCTGACCTCCACCCTATCAAGCCCCACATTGACACTAAAGATGCCTCTACTGTTGGCGACAATGCCATTTGTGCCGCCATTCATGCCCTCGTTGCACTTCCCGAAAATTCTCTTGCTGATACACCCCAATCTCTCATCTCCTGGAGAGGGATTCTGCGAGATAGAGGATTACTCGATCAAGTTGGACTTGCTGACAACTTACCTCGTATCCGGCCAAGAGTTCCAATAAGCCACATTTACTTTGAAGGATGGGAGCGACATTCAGGCAACAAATATGCTCACGAATGCCAGTCCTGCAAGGGTACTCGTAACTGTACCGCAATGAATACTGCTCTTTGTATGTTTCCTCTTTAACCTTATTCTTTCTTCACTTTGATTCACATTTGAATTACTCTAACTCTTATCCTCCTTTTTCTTTGTTTTCAGATCATCGAGCTAAATCAATGGATAGTCGTCAAGTCGCCAACCTGGAGACCGACAAAAGAAGAAAACAACTTTCCCATGCCCGCGAGATTGCCCTTGCTCTTCTTCCCGACAATCTTCCACTGCCTATATCTCGTGATGGAAAAGATACGAAAGAAATTGCACTAGAGAAAGCCCAAAACCCATCCAAAGCCAGAGCCAAGCCCAATAATCCAGATTCCCGTTCAAAGCGACTTAAAAGGATTGCTTCTGTTTCAACAAAGGTCGCCCCATCTTCCCAAGAAATCATCCCGCCAACTCCTGCCACTATTCCAACTCAGCTAATTACTGAAGCTATTCCCCCGCCAGTTTCTATTCCGCCAACTATCGAGAGTAATGTCTCACCAAGCATCATTTTGCCAACCCCTGATGCCCTAGCAACAGAAAATATTGAGGTCCTCCCTTCTGACTTTGTTTCATCTGGTTCTCCCATTTTGGATGCTAATGCTATGGAATACAATCAAACTAAAAATCCTCCTCCCCGCGAGACGGAAGTTTGCGACTTAACCAATGTCTCTAATTCTCCTTCAACTCCCCGCGACCCAAATATTCCTTCTGCTCTTCCCACCCCTAGCTGGCTTCAAGAAAATTTTTCTAAACCCCTTGATTTTGACGGACTTTATGAACTCAGCAAGGAAGTCGCCAAAGTCCCACGCCTTAAGGGACTGATCGAAGAAACTCGCAGTGTGGAAGAATGCATGTTGGGTAGCGCAGCCTTGATTAGAGCTAGTGATCAACTTCAAATTCAACGTGTCGCTCAAATGGATCCCAACCATGCCGCCTGTCAGGCTGGGCTTTATTATTCATTGGTTCGTCATTCTTTCTTTCCTTAATTTATCTTGACCTTATTCATTGTAGTTTCTTAACTTTTAATTATGTCCTTTCTCAGCTAGGAGCTTCCATCATGGGTATCAGCGAGAAAAATACCCGTCTAGATAATGAATCAGCGAGTTTGAAGGCTGCAAATCAAATTTTGAGACGCGACAAGGACACCCTCAGAGGTAGAGTTGCAAGGCGGGATGCTACGATTAACAACTTGGAGGGGGAGCGGGACAGATTGAAGGCCGATTTAACTACTTCTCAGAATCAACTTGAGCATGCCAATACTGACCTTACCGCCACAAAAGCTGACCTTGCCACTGCTACTATCGAGCTTAATTCTGCCAAGGAGAATGCCGCTAAACTTCTTGGCGAAAATGAGACTTTAAAAAAGACTCATGCCGCCGATGCTCAATTTTTCCAAAGCGAGATTGCTAGGCTAAAGGAAGAGCTGGCTGGGAAGGTCGCTGAGGTTGCTTCTCTTAATAATGATGTGGCTCAATTGACAGATGATATTGCTGATATTGGGAACCAGACTTCTCTACAAGTTATGCGGGCCGCAGCAGCTGATATCAATGATATTCCCTCTATCACAATTGAACGGCTTGCCCATTGGGGCTCAGAGCCAATTTTCAGTGAGGTATGTCGCCGCGGTCATTCCTTGGTTCCTTTCACTCCCGAAGAACTTAAAGACCTTGCTGATGAAGATGCATTGTTAGGCAAGTCACCATGGAATCCTTCTCCTGTTCAAGATCCCAATGCAGTTGCTTTGTGGGGCGATTTACTCAAGCACTAGCACAAACTTTTAGATGATGCCAAAGCTCTTGCCTTAGCAACTTCAAGCTCTACCCAAGCCGCTCCATCAAATGATTCCAATGTCTGACTTATTTCTGTTTTGATACTTAGTTTATTTTGAACAATTTTTGTAACTTGCCTTGGTGGCTAAACAACTTACTTTCTTTTCTTTTGGGGCCTGCGTGCCTTTAAACAATGTACATTCGCGGCCTTTGTGCTTGCCCCTTTATTTTTATGCTTTGCTTACTTGTTTCATCATTCATTGTTTTGATAGTTCATCAAAAATCCTTTTTGCATGACAGGTACCATATACATATACTCCCATCGAAAAAGTGAAGTCGTCTTTAGGCGACTTTACTTACAGTGCATTCCACGTGACTCATATTGTCGTTGTTCTTAACTTTACTTTGATCCTTCCTTGTTTCTTACTTGGACTAATTTCCTTCTTTTTGTCATCATATCCTTCCTGGAAACACTTTCTTTTATGATATTCAAACGAGATAAATATATCTTTCTTTTAAACAACATCCTTCATGCCATTAATGCGAGATGAAACTCTCTTATTTATAGTCTGGCGACTTTCGTTTTATAGTCCTTGGACTCTCATTTTTGTAGTCCTTGGACTCTCATTTTTATAGTCACGTAGACTCTCATTTTTATAGTCACGTAGACTCTCATTTTTATAGTCGCGTAGACTCTCATTTTTATAGTCACGTAGAATTTCATCTTTATAGTCGCGTAGACTCTCATCTTTATAGTCGTGTAGACTTTCATCTTTATAGTCGCGTAGACTTTCATCTTTATAGTCACGTAGACTTTCATCTTTATAGTCACGTAGACTTTCATCTTTATAGTCGCGTATACTCTCATCTTTATAGTCACGTATACTCTCATCTTTATAGTCGCGTAGACTTTCATCTTTATAGTCGCGTAGACTCTCATCTTTATAGTCGCGTAGACTCTCATCTTTATAGTCGCGTAGACTCTCATCTTTATAGTCGCGTAGACTCTCATCTTTATAGTCACGTAGACTTTCCTCTTTATAGTCGCGTAGACTCTCATCTTTATAGTCGCGTAGACTTTCTTTCACATGATATTTTGCGACTTACCTTTCTTTCCTCTTTTCCTCATCCACTTGTTTCCATAATTCATCAAATATTGTTTTGATAATTCATCAAAAACTCTTTACCTTCTTACCTTTGGCGAGATACCACCATACACATATACTCCCATCGAAAAAGTGAAGTTGTCTTTAGGCAACTTTACTCTAAGCGACTTACTTACCATGTTATTGGCGACTAATCACATATTATTATAACACAAGATTTAATCCATACAAGATAAATATGAGTAATAAAATTTCATACTTTCATTATACTCAAAGCATATTCAATACATATTCAAAACATATATATCTTTTATTCAAGGTACTTTTGTTTCATCCAAAATTATAAGACATATATGACTTTCATTCATGATTGAAAAATCCATAGATTCATCAAATATTTCTATGAAAAGACTTTAATAAGAATAATTTCAAATAGACAAATTACCCTTATCCCTTCAATGATAATACTTCTTTAGATGATCCACACTCCATGCATTTGGTACATCTCTGCCGCCTTCTTCCTTCAAATGATAAGTTCCCTCTCGTATAACCTTGGAAATCTGAAAGGGACCTTCCCATTTTGGGTCTAGCTTGGCAAATCCCGCTGTTGCTCCTTTAACTTCGCGGCTTCTCAACACCCAATCCCCCACACTGAATGATCTCTTATTTACCCGTTTGTCGTGCTGCGCTTTCATCCTCTGCTTATAATTGACATTCTCATTCTCGCCCTAAGCCTCTTTTCATCACTCAGATCTAACTCGCAGCATCTTCTGTCTCCGTTCATTACCTCATCATAATAAGTCACCCTATGGGTCGGCAACCCCATCTCTGCTGGAGCCATTGCTTCTGAGCCATAAGTTAATGCGAATGCCGTCTCGCCAGTCGATCCCTTCACCGTTGTTCTGACATACCACAGGGCCGTAGACAATTCCTCCAACCAAGCCCCACCTCTTTTCTCTATTTTTTTACACAAAATCTCCAGAACTTGCTTGTTGACGGCTTCTACCTGTCCATTACACTGCGGCCTATAAACTGCAGACTGCCAATGTTTGATATTCAAATTGTCGCAAAAACCATGAAACTTCCTCCTGAACTGTGGCCCGTGATCAGAAATAATTGCCCGCGGCATTCCATGACGACACAGGATCTCTTCCGTTACAAATCTGATTATCTGGTCCTCAGTAGTAGAAGTCAATGCCTTTGCCTCTGTCCATTTGGTGAAATAATCAACAGCTACCACCACCATTTGAGCTCCTCATTTGGCTTTGGGGAAAGGCCCTATGAGATCAATTCCCCACATATCAAAGGGCCAAGCAGCTATAATAGGTGTCTGTTCTGTCGCAGGCTGCCTAGGAATATTTGCGTGTTGCTGGCATTGATCACATTTCCTCACATACTCTTCTGCATCTTTCTTCAGTGTTGGCCAGTAATACCCATGAAACATGATTTTGTTGGCCAATGTTCTTGCTCCTGGATGGCCGCCACAAACGCCTTCATGTACTTCGAATAACACATTATCAACTTTGCCCGGCTCTACACATCTCATCAAAGGTCGCGAGAATGACTTTCGATATAATATCCCGTCCTGCACAGTAAATCTTGGCGACATTTTCTTAACAATCTTCGCCTTGTCTTCCTCTTGAGGCAGCTCTTCCCTTTCCAGATAATCCTTCATCTCGCTAACCCAGTCTTTTTCACCTACTTCGACCTCCATTATCAGCGGCCTATCATACGCTGGCTCTTCAACAAATTCCACCACAACTTTTGGGCGGCTCTTCAATCTTGTCGCAAGCGGCTTTGCTCAACATGTCAGCCCGTTCGTTTTTCTCTCTGTCGATCTGCACCAATTCCCAATAACTGAAGCTTTGCAAAATCTGCCTTACCATATCGCAATATTTCGACAAAATTGTACTCACTACTCCATATCTGCCCTTTACTTGGTTGACAATTAATTGAGAATCAGAGTGGGCGACTATCTGCTTTACTCCAATATCTCGGCATAGTTCCAATCCCGCCACTAACGCCTCATATTCTGCCTGATTGTTCGTCATGTTGAATTTGAACCTCAAGGCTTTCTCGTATATGCAATCCTTCTCTGGTGAACTCAACGAAATTCCAGCTCCTCCTTTATCTTTGGCAGAAGATCCATCAACATATAATTCCCAACAACTTGCTGGTCTTTCCCGCTCTTCTTCTACTTCAAGGTCTTGCGACTTGGCCTTCCTCTTCTTGGCCCCCTGCGTCTCTATCTCCCCCCTTTCATAAGTAAATGAAGTTTCGAGGATAAAGTCCGCCAAAGCCTGAGCCTTAATGGCTTTTCTCGCCTCATACTGAATATCAAACTCCGTCAACTCAATCGACCATTTGAGGAGCCTTCCCGCTGAATCAGGCTGTTGTAAAATCTTCCGCAAAGGTGCATTGGTCAGAACAGTAACAGGATGAGATAAGAAATAGGCCCTCAACTTCCGCGTCGCAATCACCAGAGCATAAGCCAACTTTTCCGCGTTAAAATTTCTTGCTCTACTTCACTTAACGCCTTTGAAACATAATACACCGGCTTTTGTATGCCGCCATCTTCCTTTACCAAAACTGTCGCAACTGCGAGATCTAAAGCCGCAAGATAAACATACAAATGGTCACCTTCTTCAGGGCTACATAAAATTGGCGGCTTTCCTAAGTATTCTTTTACCTTCTGAAAAGCTTCCTCACACTTTTCATCCCAAGAAAACTTTTGATCTCCTCTCAGCACCTTAAAAAATGGCAAGCATTTTTCGGCCGACCGCGACACAAATCGCCCCAACGCTATCACCCGGCCATTCAACCGTTGAATATCTTGGATTGTTCTAGGCGCCTTCATATCAATTAAAGCTTGGATCTTCTCTGGATTTGCCTCTATACTGCGGCGATTTACTAAGAACCCCAAAAACTTTCCCACTGTTACTCCAAAGGTGCATTTGCTGGGATTCAACTTCATTGAATTTCTCCTTAAGTTTTTAAAGGTCTCAGCCAAGTCTATCAAATGATCCTCCCCCTTGGTTTTAATCACCATATCATCAATGTAAGCCTCAACATTCCTCCCAATTTGCGACTTAAAAACCTTATTAACCATTCTTTGATATGTCGCGCCAGCGTTCTTTAAACCAAAAGGCATCATCTTGTAGCAAAAATTGTCAAGGGGGGTTCTAAAAGCTGTTTTGGCCTTATCTTCTTCAAGCATTTTAATTTGATGGTATCCCGAATACGCATCAATAAAGCTGAAAACCTTATGTCCCGCAATATAATCTACCAATCTATCAATTTTTGGTAGGGGATAACATTCTTTGGGACAAGCCGTATTTAAGTCCGTAAAGTCTATGCACATCCTCCACTTCTAATTAGCCTTCAACACCATGACTGGACAGGCTAGCCAAACTGGATAAGTGATTTCTTCAATGATACCTGCTTTTAACAATTTCTCGACCTCTCCGATCACCGCCTTCTCCTTTTCCGCCGAAAGGTATCTCACCTTCTGCTTAAAGGGCTCTACATTTGGATCGGCATTCAAATAGTGTAGGGCGACCTTTTCATCAATTCCGCACATATCTTCAGGTCTCCAAGCAAATACGTCAATATTATCCCGCAAAAAATCAATCAACATATCCCGCTCATCCTCTTTCAACTGTTTCCCAATTTTAATCTTCTGCTCTGGGTATTCACCATTAACAATTACTTCTTCTAATTCTTCGTCTGCCTGAATATCCGGCTCATCCCGCATTTGCAATGTATCTACCTCCATCTCAGACGCCTTTCTTTTCTCGACGCATCTCTTTACCCCTTTGTCTTTGTTCTCCCCTTTATCCCTTCCAATTAGCGACACACCTTCGGGTGTTTCAACTATAATCTCTTCATCATACTCCTCCTTATCGGAATCCACTATCTCCTCTATAAGGGGCTCTTTCATTTTCACGAATTCCGCAGATCTTGACCAGGCCATCTCAGCATGCATCACCATTATCGCCATTAAATTTCCCTCTGACTTCTCCGGCATTATCTCTATCTCCGTGTCTCGCCCCTCGTGTCCATCTCGCACCGCTTCATCTTCCACCTTTTCTTCAACAATAATGATTGCCGACTTATTCTTCATGCTTTCAGTTTCTTCCCAATCTTCACATCCTCCTAAGTCGGTAATCATGTTTATTCTAGCATCCCACACTACCAAAGTCGTGGCGAGTGAACTTGTGCTCGCCCTAGCCGCTGTTTGCATCTCAATCTTTTTCTGAATAACCTCCTTCACCTCGCTTTTTAAACAAGCTATTCCCTTTGTCGTGGGAAATTTGACCCGTTGATGCGGGATAGACACTACCATCTCAAAAGTCTGCATGAAGGGGATCCCCACGATTGCATTGTATGGCGACACCAAATCAATAACCATAAACTCCACGGTGCGAGTTCTCACCTTCTCATCCTCTCCTATTTCCACTGCCAAAGAAATTGTCCCCTTAACTCGCACTGTATGGTTTGTGAACCCTTCCAAGAATCCCTTATAGGGCACCAAATTGGCCTCAGTATACCGTATCTTCTTAAAAGCGTCATAATAAAGGATATTGCGGCTTGCTCCAGAATCTACTTATACCCGATGCAAAATACTGTTCCCAGGAGCGATTGAAATTACGATTGGTTGACACCCATGGCTTGGCGTTAAGGCCAATTCTCGCCTCAAAAAACTGATCATCCTTTCCTCACTTGGTGGATAGGCGGGAACGTGGCAAGTATGGGATAGCGACATAATTTGGTTACTCAGGCAAGTAATACTTGTCGGCTCATGAATCACCATAATTTCATTCCTGTTGCCATCTCCTCCTTGAGCCGCCACATTTTGCTCCTGCCATACATACTCCCGCAACTCGCCTCTGTCAATCTTTCCTTGAATCACCCTCTTCAGATTATAGCAATTGTCTGTATCATGCCCCCTGGCCCGATGATAATTACAATACTGATTCATATTTCTTCTCCCTTCATCATTCATTTCAAACGGTTGAGGCATTTCAACAGCCCGCAAAATTTCACTCGGCCTAGCATTCAATCTCGCGAATCTTATGATCCTCCTTACTCCACGACCTCAGCGCGACCTCCACCTGCGCCGTCGGTGGATTCCCTCTACCTCCTCCTTGGGTTGTGTTTCCTTCCTTCACATATTCGATTCTGTCTTTAATATTTTTCTTTGCTGTGTTGGACGTTCCTTCATCAACATCCTTATTACCACAATATGCCTTGACCCGCTCATGCAACTCACTCAAAGTCGCAGGTAGTCTCATCCTTAACTCCCTTCCCCGAAAGCTTCTCCGACAACAAGCCCGCCATATACATCATAATAACGTACTTCGGATCAATATCAGAGATCTGATTGGCAATGAGCAAAAATCTGACAGTGTAAGCGACAAGGCCCTCTCCCGCCTTTTGCTTGATCCCAATCAATTCCTGCAGCATCACAGGCTGAGTCCCTACCGCACCAAATCTCGCCAAAAATTTTCTCTTGAAATCCTGGTATCCCATGGTTGAATTAATAGGCAACTGAACAAACCAATCCAAAGCTTGAAGTTCAAAGGTGCTAGCAAAGGTTTTGCATAGCAAAGCATCATCTTTGGTCAAAATCGCCATCGTCACTTCAAATCCCGCCACGTGTGTTCTGGCGGTAGTTACTCCTGCATATTTAGACAAAACGGGCAAACGAAAATCCGGAGCAGGCTCAGCCTCCTGAATATACTTGGCGAATGGGGCGACAAAGGAGTCCTTCTCGCTATCCACTACACCACCTTTTTCTAACTCTGCTAGCCTTCTCGCCATTTCAGCCATTTGCTTCTTTAATCCATCCTCTTCTCCAAAACGGCTTACTCCTATAGCCTTTCCCTTATCCAACTGCTTTGATCGCTCGCCTTCCTTAGAAATCTTCAGGTCTGGTTCTCCATATCCCGCTTCATTTGAAGCGGTGTCATCATCTTCTTCTTCACAGTAAAGAGACGAGACTTGGGAAGTGTGTGGCCAATGATATACCTTAATCTTTCGCCCATTCTCCATGTACTCTCCTGTCTTCCGCTTTTGTGACCCTTCTATTCTAACCTCTGTTTCCTTAGGCTTCTCAGGCTCCATCTCCTTTTCCCGCTCGTCATTCACCACTAATACTTCCTTGCTTGATCCTTTGTTTCCTTCCACTGTTGCCGTTAACAAACCCTGCGGGATTGGGGTAGGTTTCTTCTTCAGTGTCCTCAGTCGCTTGTTATTTTCCAATAATTGCAAAATCAGATTGTTGTGGATCCTCAAAATTTCCTCCTCATCCTCTACTTCTTCCTCTGGCGGTGGCGGCATTACATCTCGCTCTCCCTCGCCTCCTGTAGCCCGTTCTCTTTCCTCAGGAATAGCTTGCTGTGAAGAAGAAGTATCTCTCGCTCCGCCCATTCCTATACTCCCAAATCCAGACATAGGTGTTATAAGGTTCCTTCCCGCCACAGTCTTCTGGCCTACTATACCTTTCTCAGGCGTTGACATCCCTTATCACCCACGTAATCAAAGATGATGAATTACACTTCAAAAACCTGCAAATCTTATGAAGATTTGAAGATCTAGCCCAGAAACACAAGAAACAACAAATAACAACCCAGCAACAAAACTTTCAACACCAACAAAATACTTTCAAACCCTTAACAATTGCTTCAAAAACACCAAAATCCAAGCTAATCAAAATCAAGTGAACTTTCAACATCCAAAACCAACAATAAATTCCAAACCTCTCAATCAAACCAAACTTTGAACAAATCTTAACCAACAACCTCAGATCCTCCACAACTCACGCAAACACTTCAGAAATAAGAACTTAACACCCAACCAATCACAAAATCAGAATCTCCAACAATTTCAATCCACCAAAATCTTACGAAACGCAATCAATTCTAACAACAATAAGAACAAACGAATTTCAACTTACAAATTGCAAACAATACACCAAATCAATCGAAAACTTAACACACCCAACGAATCCTCTTCAATATGAACTAGACTTCCAAATCTTCGAGCAGCACTCCACAAATACCAATCTACCGCCGGCGAAACTCCAGACGCTGAAGAGAATCGGTCCCGGCAACGGAACCAATTGATGATGCCAGGACTTTCCTCAGCGGCAACACGACCGTTGTAGTCAATCGGCGATATCTCCGGCTCCTTCTTCACGCCTGCACACAGTCAAACGTCAACTAAACCGGGGGCGGCTCCGGCGTAAGCCCCTCCGGCGTGAGGATAAGTGTTTGCTTGAAAAAGGAAAAAACCAACAGTATGAAAGGGGTTTGTGTGTGTAAAAAATGAACGTACCTCTGGAATGAAACCTATCTCTCATATTTATACCCCTTCCCTCGTGCGGTGCACATGACTTCCTCACATTTCATGCCTCCTTACACGTGTCATCCCTTCATTGGTCCTTTATGAAAATAATCTCTGAACACGTGATCACTAATCCCAATGCATAACCGTTCAATGGACCCCACTTTATAGATATTTATATGCCGCCTCTGGTAAACCGCATTAATTGGGATTCATCTATCGCCGGATAATGCTAACCATGGCTCATATCGCCTTACCATAATATCTCGTCTTTCATCTTTATTGTTATCTCGCCGGTTTGCCTCATAATGTCTCACTATTACTGCCTTGGTCTTCCCCCATCTCACTATCTTTAGCGGGATATTTCCTATCTCGCTTTCTTATGATCCTCCTTAGGCCGCCTCTACTTTTGACTTCTTCTAGGGTTTTTATCTCACTTTGGGCCTACTTGCTACTCTCTCGCCATTGAGCTTGAATCAGGCCCAACCATTATTTTAGGGCAGCATCAGTGATGTTTTTATAGAGGGATTTTTCGAATAATGTCAACATCAAACCCACAGTTAATTATAAACAAATGAAACATAGGAAAATTAGAAACACAAAGTAACCAAAACGTTTTTTTTTTTTTTTAAATAATTGTTGTAGCAATACTATTTTATAGTCTTATTTATTTAATAGAGTTTACTTATCATTATACTATTATTTTATTGCATAGGTAATTGTGTTATGAACACGAGTCTTTTTCATATACTCCTTTCGTCATGAAGTATTAGCAGTTTTAGAATAAAATTTTTGTTTCAAAATACTTGTAATTTTAATGTTTTTTTCATAAAATTGTGACATAATTTTCATAAACTATCGCTATTTATTTAAAGAGTGTTTAGTTTATTTGTTATGTATTGATTTTTTTTTTTTTAATATGTGTACAACGTCATAAAACTACAAGTATTTAAAACAGAGAGAGAATGTTAATTATATTTTTATTACTCAATTGCCCATATATACGTGAAAATAAAATTTAATCAAGAATAAACGTTCACTTTTGAACGAATTAGTATTCAATGTAATAACTTAAGCTTTCGGATTTCCCTCATAAAGTGAGACACGTCTATCAACATGATTCCTAGCATGTGTGGCACACATTGTGTGCCCATAATAATGCATTCAAGGAAATACACCTTCAAATGTGTCCTTTCTTTGGTGTTTTTCTTGGTCTTAATGTTGGGACCAAAATTCTTATTAGGTTTCTCTTACAAAATTTAATTGATTGATATTCTATTATTATATATGTGAACCCAAAAATTAAATATCTAACTATATGGCTGGCAACTAAAATTTTAAAAGAAAAAAATATAGTATAAGCATTTTGTTCTTCTAATATTACTCTAACATTCCTCAACTCTAGGTTAGGTTCATGTTGGATGTGGCTCGATTCTTCATGGCTGGACATGTTGCATTGAGGCGGGCGCCCCACACAAAGTGAGGCGGACGCCTGAGTTGCAGAAGGTGGAGCTGTGATGCCTTGGTTTGAGGCGGGCGCCTGATGCTTGGCTTGGCGGGCGCCTCGTGTGCCGAAGGTTGGGCATGGCTTGGTTTAATCCCAAGCGGCCACATGGATTGTTCAAGGCCAGCCGGGGGGGCTTGTTCATGGGCTTTTGTATTATTTCCTAATCTATGTTGGGCTAGGGTTTTGTGGCATATATAATTGTAATCCTTTTGTAACATGAGAGATTAATTGCACAAAAATATAATACAAAACGTGATTCAAACCCCAATCGATTCTTTCATCTATTTTCTTTTGATTGCTTGTGTGTTCTTGTTATTGTTCTCTTGCTTCCGCTGCGATTGCACAACAACTGGTATCAGAGCTTGGTTGCGATGTCCGGGGGGAATTCTATCACCGTGAAGTCCGATGTTCAGAAGTTTGATGGGCATGGAAACTTTGCGTTATGGCAAAGGAGGGTGAAGGATTTTCTGATTCAAGCAGGCTTGGGAAAGGTTCTTCGATCTTCGGATAAACCTGATGATATTGAAGAAGGTCCATGGAAGGAATTGCAAGAGCGGGCTGTATCTTCTATACAACAGTGCCTTGGGGATGAGGTGGTGTATCACGTGATCGATGAGGAATCACCGACGAAGGTTTGGGAGATTTTGGAGGCTAGGTATTTGTTGAAATCCGTTTCGAACAAATTGCATCTTAAGCAACGGCTGTATGGGCTTAAGATGGTAGAGGGGTCTGACCTAGAATCTCATATACACACGTTTAATCAAATTCTCAACGATTTGGTTAGGGTGGAGGTGAAGTTCGAGGATGAGGACAAGGCTTTGATGCTGTTGAATTTGTTGCCCAATTCTTCAACATACGAAAACCTTGTTACTACGTTGACGTGGGGGAAGGAGACTTTGGAATTGCAACCGGTCACAGCTGCTCTTATAACGTTTCAAAAACGAAAGAAGTCCATTGATGAACCTGCGGGTGAGGGGTTATTTGTGAAGGAAAATTAGGAACGTGGGAGATCTCATTTCCGGGATAACTCGCAGAGGCAGAATTCTCGCTCTCAGTCAAGGAAGAAGTACAAGGGGAATTGTTTTAAGCGTGGGCAGAAGGGGCATAAGAGGCAGAATTGTCCGGAGAAGTGGAACGGTAAAGGCAAGGAAGGATCTTCAAAGTCAGTCAATGTGGTTGAAGATTGCTCGGAGGATGTGGATGGAGATATGCTCACGACTTCATCAGCCGTGGAGCACCCGACAGATGGTTGGATTCTGGATTCAGCATGTTCGTTTCATGTGACGGCGAATCGTGATTGGTTCGATACCTATAGGTCAGTTAATCTGGTATAGTTACTATGGGTAATGGTGCTACATGTAAAATTGCTGGCACAGAAACTATAAGAATTAAGATGTATGATGGTGTAGTTAGAACGTTATGTGATGTTAGACATGTTCCGGAGGTTTCTAAAAATTTGATTTCATTGGGTACCTTGGATGCTAACGGTATGAATTATAAAGCACAAGGTGGAGTATTGAAAGTGGTTAAGGGTGCTATGGTTGTGATGAAGGGTGAGAAGGGCTCCAAGAACATTTACAGGTTGCTAGGGAGCACAGTTGTAGGTGGAGTCACATCTATTGAGTCTGAGGTCGATACTGATGCCCTTCTATGGCATATGAGGCTTGGTCACATGGGTGAAAGGGGAATGCGGGAACTTCATAAACGTAAGTTGTTGAAGGGTGTGAAGACTTGTAAACTGGAGTTTTGCAAGTATTGTGTTCTTGGAAAGCAGAACAAGGTGCAATTCAAGACGGGTAAACACACGACAAAGGGTATTCTCGATTATGTTCATTCAGATGTGTGGGGGCCGGTTAGAACAGAATCTAGAGGAGGACATTATTACTTCGTGACTTTTATTGATGATTTTTTTAAGAAGGTTTGGATTTACTTCATGAGGCACAAGTCAGAGACTTTTGAGAAGTTCAAGGTGTGGAAAGCTAAAGTGGGAAACCAAAAGGGCGGAAAATCAAGTGTTTGAGGAGTGATAATGGGACAGAGTACACAGATGGCGAGTTCAAGAAGTTCTGTAGAGAGCATGGAATCAAGAGGCACTACACGGTACGCAAGACACCACAGGAAAATGGTGTGGCTGAGAGGATGAACAGAACAATTGCGGAAAGGGCTAGGTGTCTACCATTCAATACGGGGTTGGCAAAGAATTTCTGGGCTGATGCGGTGAGTATGGCATGTTTCTTGATTAACAGATCACCTAGAGTCTCTCTGGATAACAGGTTTGCGGAGGAGGGATGGACGGGTAATGAGGTAGACTTCACCGATATCCGGGTGTTTGGGTGTCCATCCTATGTGCATATTCCTGGTGAAGAACGGTCGAAGCTTGACCCAAAGTCAAAACAGTGTGTCTTTCTCGGGTATGAAACAGGTGTTAAAGGATACAAGCTTTGGGATCCCAAGTCAAGCAAGGTAGTGATTAGTAGGGATGTAGTTTTTGATGAAAAGGCTATATTGAAGTGTACTCATGAAGATAAGGAGAAGGTGCCAGAAAGCAAGGAGGGCGAGAAGCATGTTATTGAGGTGGAGCTACGTGAGGATAATACTGATGCGTATCTCACTCTTCCGGAGTCAGAGGCAACTACACAAGAAGTGGCTAGTACTTAGTTGGGAGACCTAAGAGAGTAATCAAGCCACCGGCTAGGTATGGATTTGAAGACATGGCTTCATATGTTCTTGTTCTTAGTAGTGGAGACCCGAGTACTTTTAAGGAGGCTATAAACAGTCCGGGAAAGGACAAGTGGGTAACTGCTATGGCGGAGGAGATGGAGTCACTGTACAAGAATGATACATGGGATCTGGTGGAGCTTCCTAAAGGGAAGTGCGCTATTGGTTGCAAGTGGATCTTCAAGCACAAGGAGGCAGTATCAGAAAAAGAGGGGGAAAAGTTCAAGGCTCGTTTGGTAGCAAAGGGGTATTCGCAGCGAGAGGGGGTGGATTATAATGAGATTTTTTCGCCTGTTGTGAGACATACTTCCATTCGGATTGTGTTGGATCTTGTAGCGCACTATGATTTGGTGTTGGAGCAGATGGATGTGAAAACTGCGTTTCTACACGGTGAGTTGGATGAGCAGATTTTCATGGAGCAACCACATGGGTTCACGGAGCTCGGGCAGGAGCGTTTGGTTTGTAGATTGAAGAAGTCACTTTATGGGCTGAATAAGTCTCCGAGGCAGTGGTATACGAGGTTTGACTCCTACATGGTATGTATTGGCTACAAGCGTTGTGAGTATGATAGCTGCGTTTATGTGAAGAGCCTTGATGATGGTTCTTGTATTTTTTTTGTTACTGTATGTGGATGATATGCTTATCGCGGGTAGGAGTAAGAACGAGGTCAATCAGTTGAAGGCCTTATTGAGTAGAGAGTTTGACATGAAGTATTTGGGGGAAGCCAAGAAGATTCTTGGGATGGAGATTCGCCGAGACAGGAAATCTAGGTGATTGTGGTTGTCTCAAGCCGGCTATGTGGAGAAGGTGTTGGAGAGGTTCAATATGCGGGATGCAAAACCTGTGAAGACACCATTGGCGTGTCATTTTAGTCTATCTACCTCAGATTCCCCGAGTTCGACTGAAGAAATTCAGAGGATGTCAAAGGTTCCCTATGCAAGCGCAGTGGGATGTCTCATGTATGCTATGATTTGCACGAGACCAGATTTGGCGCAAGCCATTAGTGTGGTTAGCAAGTATATGGCGAATCCGGGCAAACAGCATTGGGAAGCAGTCAAGTGGATTCTCAGATATTTGAAGGGCACTATGGATTATGGCATCATGTTTGGAGGTAAGAGTGAGGAGCTTTCTGTTGTGGGGTATGTTGATTCAGATTATGCGGGTGACTTGGATCGGAGGAGGTCGACTACGGGTTATGCGTTTACTCTTGGTGGTGGACCCATATGTTGGAGATCTATGATCCAATCTATCATTGCATTGTCTACAACGGAAGCAGAGTATATGGCAGCGGTTGAAGCTGCAAAGGAGGCCTTATGGCTTCGGGGTTTGGTCAACGAGTTAGGCATTGAGCAAGGTGGAGTGAAGTTGCTTTGTGACAGTCAAAGCACGATATTTCTAGCGAAGAATCACATTTATCATCAACGGTCGAAGCACATTGATGTTCGGTTTCACAAAATTCAGGAGTTGATCGATATGGGTGAGGTTGTGCTAGAGAAGGTTCACACTACGGAGAATGCTGCAGATATGTTGACGAAGCCGGTTACTACTGACAAGTTCAAGCATTGCTTGGATTTGTTGCACATCTCTAGCTGTTAGAGATGGGGAGGTTCGAGCTGGTTCCTTGTATCTTCTGTTGGTTTGGGTGAACACTCGCCAAGGTGGAGATTGTTGGATGTGGCTCGATTCTTCATGGCTGGACATGTTGCATTGAGGCGGGCGCCCCACACAAAGTGAGGCAGACGCTTGAGTTGCAGAAGGTGGAGCTGTGATGCCTTGGTTTGAGGCGGGCGCCTGATGCTTGGCTTGGCGGGCGCCTCGTGTGCCGAAGGTTGGGCATGGCTTGGTTTAATCCCAGGCGGCCGCATGGATTGCCTTGAGGCGCACGCCTCAAGGCCAGCCAGGGGGGCTTGTTCACGGGCTTTTGTATTATTTCCTAATCTATGTTGGGCTAGGGTTTTGTGGCATATATATATGCTTGTAATCCTTTTGTAACAGGAGAGATTAATTGCACAAAAATATAATACAAAACGTGATTCAAACCCCAATCGATTCTTCCATCTAATTTCTTTTGATTGCTTGTGTGTTCTTGTTATTGTTCTCTTGCTTCCGCTGTGATTGCACAACAGTTCATGTCTTCAACTGGGTGACTCTTAGTTAAGGTGAAGTAGCTCTTATAAATAACGTGTTTTTCTTGAGAATTAGAAAAAAAATATTATATTTTCAAATGTGTTGTTGCATTTTGCAAATACTTTAAATTTGACAGCATTTTGTAAATATCTGAAATATTGTGTGTATTGGAAAACACTATTACTATCACTAGTAATTAAAAACACTCTCAATGTCATTTAAAGACACAACCACTCACACTAATTGATATTGCCAAACGTGAGTTACAAAAAATATCAGTGTAAGCTGAAAGTTTCGTGTAGCTAGGAAATTTTAATCACCCAACAGACAACGGATGTGAGTACAGATGTATCTCACAACTGTTCACACATCCACAGATAATGCAGCGGAATAAAACAATTAAAAACAATAACTCAAGAATTATTTACGCTTACTGATCTGTGTGATCAGCAAACTAGGCTTACGCCCAAAAGCTTTTCACTATAAAAACTTTCGTTGCTTACAAAAACAAATAAGTGAAAAACTAAAATATGAAAATACTAAATGAGTTCTAATCACCTTCTACGACAAGAACAACTCCCCTTTCCCAAGTATGACCTATTCTAGTCAGAAGTAAAACAAAGAACTCTATGAAAAGCTAGATGTGAGTTACAGATGTGAGGCACAACCTTCACTCACAACCCAAAAACAACTATGTTGAAAACTGTGAAGAATGTGTAATTTTCTCTCAGAATTTCCGTCGTCTTCTCTTGTGCTGAATGCCTTGTATTTATAATACACCATGGAGAAGATCTTCACGTGATCAACATCTTCCTTTGTGAGATCTCTTTTCCTATAAGAAAAACATAAACACACTCACAAGGAAATAGAATATTAGTAGGTTAGTCCTAATATAAAACTATATACATAAATAAAAGATATTTACTTTATTTACAATTCCTTGTCAAAGTAGGACAATAATAAATCTACCATGAAAGTTCCAAAATCTTCTTACCATAATAGAAGTCTTTTGAAATAAGGAAGCAAGAATATGTTCCCTAAAAAGCTCACGCTTTCAATCTCCCCCTATTTTGGACTTTCTGGTCAAAACCAAAGATTTATAGAAATCACATTTTGTAACCACAGAATATAGATAAAAACATAACTCCCCCTGAATGGATGTGTGTCCAGATGTGTATACACATCCACACATAAAAACTGCATAGAACAAGTTAGAGCAGAATACTAGCAGTTCATTAAAAAACAAAAGCAAAACAACCATTCAGCAACATCTTAATTAAAGCTATTACAACCCATTGTTTAAAAACTAAAAACAGAAATTAAAAATTGTCTTAAGACCATTAAACAACTATCAAAAAGTCTTCTCCCCCTTAATTCAAAGTTCCCAGTTCATCCAGCCAGCAGCAGAAACAGCAGCATCCCAAACTCTGTTTCCAGCAGCAGCAGGTTCATCTCCCCCTTTTTGAGCAGAAAGATTCGCATGCCATTTGAGAAGTCTAGCCTTAAGGGCCTTGAGATTATTGGCATGAGCAATGGAGGCTTGAAGTTGATCAGTTAAAGCTTTAGAAATGCGATTCAGCAGCTGCAATTTCAGCATCCAAATCCTTCAATTGAGCATCAAAAGGATCTTCAGATGTGGGTTCAGTTGTTTCCACATCTGGCATAGAAATTTCAGGGACAGTACCCAAAGGGAGATCAACAAATCTTTGCTTAGGATCTAGGAGGGTTTTGGTCTCCTTAAACAAATCAAATTTTTCAACCTTATCTTCACTTTTCTCAGGCTTAACACCATTTGCAACCAGAATTTGAGAGATTAGAGAGGGATAGGGTAAGGACCACTTCTTAGAGGGTGACTCTCCATAGGAACAAATTTTCCTAAAAATGAAATCTCCAAAATTGATATTTCTTTTAATGCCCAACCTATATAGTAAATCAGCTTGCACCCTAGTCACAGAGGTCTTGTTATTTGAGGGGCAAAGGTTGGCAGCAAGGATAGTATGGAGAAAACAATAAAGAGAGGATAAAGAACCACTTCCAAAATCTTTTGGCTTTACAGGCCAAGTGGTTACTTTTCCATGGGTGATAGCAGACACAAGTTATTCATCAGACACACCAACCAGCTGATCCAAAGTATCATCCAAGCCAAGAAAATCATTGATTACAGCAGGGGAAAAGGGGACAAACTTTCCTCTAACATAGACAGAGAGGGGAGAGTAACATTTATCTAGCCCTTTGGTCAAGTTGGCATAAAATTCATACACAATCTTAGGATAGAATGGAAGAGGGTGATCCACAGTTAAAAACAAGCCTCTCTCTTCAAAGAATTTATCCATACCCAATTTAAAGAAAGTTTCTCTATCTCTTTTCATCTCCACAATAAAAGCCTTATTAGAAATTAGGCCAAACCTTTCAGAGGCATTCTTGGTTAAAAATTTCTTAGAAAAGGGTTTAGGGGCATGTGTAATAGAAAGAGATGTAGAAATACCCTTATCAGCCTTCTTTCTGGTGGATGTGCACCTGGATGTGTGCACATCTTCAGACACATCCTTTACAGGAGCTTGCTCTTTGACAGATTCTACCTCTGTCTCATCACCAGAAGAGGTATCCTTTTCTTGGTCCTCCTTTTCTTGTTCAAGCTCATCTTTCCGTAGCTTGAAATTGGCATCTGAGGCAGTATCATCACTATCATAACTAGACTCAGATTCATAAGCTTCCTCAATAGGCTCTAGGTCTGTAGCAGCCACCTTTTTATTTCCTTTTAACTCCAACAAGATATTTGCCAAGGGCTCCTCATCACTAAACACAGAAGAATCATCAACAGGATTTGCAACCTCAGGGACAGGAGCATCAACAACAGGAAAAGGAGCAGGGTTAATTGGATCAGAAGGCTTACTAGGAGAGGATGGAACAGGATTAATAGGATCAGCATGGGGAATTACTTCAGAAGGGGTAATAACAGGGACAACAACTGATGGTTGTATAACCGGAGAGGTTGGAGCATTAGGGTTTTCAGAAGCAGTTGGAACAGACAAGGGTTCCAATGTAGGAGATTTAGAGGGAGATCATTCCATTGAGCTAGACGCGGATGAGGGAGGAGGAATTTCAGCGAGAAATTTCGAGATTACCTGGTTGGAGGTAACTGGAGCTTCAGCAATGGCGACAGCAAGGGGCTCAATGTCTAGGACGTCTTCCTCTCGAATGATTGAATGATCAGCCATTTAAACTAATCAAGAGCATTAGGTTGAACAGTGCAAGGGAATTAATTGCAATGTGTGTGTGATTGTGTGAAAAAAGGAAGGAAGAACAAAAGGTTTAGCAAGGGTTTATGGGGGATGGGACGGATGTGAGGTCTAATTAATACTCACAGCTCCCCCTTTCCAACTGAAACTTGGAATCCTTCTCTAAAAAGGTTTCACACATCCTTAATACCTTAACAGTCCTCCAACGGCTAGAATCCTTTGAGATTACCACACACAACCACCTTCAAAGAAATAGGAGATTAAAATAAACAAGATTTTGATAGATTTTTATGGAAACAAAAATAATTCAGCCATATCTTTTTCAAAACAGAATCCTATTCAAAATTGTTCAACCTTTTTAAATAAGGATTGATACACACCTTTCCTCTTCATATAAGATTTTGGAAAACAAAAACTTATTAAATCAAGGAGAGAATTAAGAATGAAAATAAATTAACTAGCATATTTACAAAGCTCCTATATGACCTAAAAATGCAGTATGCCTAGCATGATGCAAACACACAAGTGATGGAAAAAATTCTCAGCTAATGGATGTGGCATAGGATGTGAGTCACAATTGGGGACACATTTAGATCACAAAAAGTCAATGAGCAATAATCCAATCTGCACAGCCTCTAGGATGCATCCACCAATTTTTTGTTGTGGATTTTTGCATTGTGAGTAGCTTTTACTTTACTTGATCCCAAAGATAGCCCTTTTTCCCAATGATCTTATCAAGTTTGATTTCAAGATTTCTTATGAGAATCACTTGATCACAATGGTTTGGCTTCATACTAAGGGTGAAGCAGCTGTTTCTCACATATATTTTTTTCTTCTTTTTATAGCACCCACTGTGAGATACCTAGGAAGGTTATATCAAGTCATCAAAAGATGACATGAACAGGAAGTGCTCACAATTAAGTGATCAAAAATAATGTCACAGATGAAGACTCACAAGTGACCACACTGAGAAATTTCGTGCTAATGCATGATATATATATTTTTATTTATATATATATATATATATATATATATATATATATATATATATATATATATATATATATATATATATATATATATATATATATATATATATATATATATATATATTGGTTAATCTAATATACAGATGTGTTAGAGGATGTGAGACACATTTGTGCTCACAACCTTAGATATCACACAAACCAAGAGACTTCCTTAAGGAGGAAAATCTCTCCAAATCTAATGCCTTTGTAAATATATCAGCCAATTGATTTTCAGTCCCAACAAATTCCAGACACACAATTTTTTGTTCTACAAGATCTCTAATGAAATGATTTCTAATATCAATGTGCTTTATTCTAGAATGTTGGACAGGATTTTTAGATATGTCCAAGGCACTTTTGTTATCACAAAAAGCAGTCAAAACTTTGCTATTTAATCCATAATCCTTCAACATTTGATTCATCCACAGCAGTTGTGTGCAGCAACTCCCAAGGGCAACATACTCAGCCTCAGCAGTGGACAAGGACACACAATTCTGCTTCCTACTGTACCAAGACACAAGGTTATTTCCTAGGTAGAAACATCCACCTGTGGTACTTTTTCTATCATCACTATTTCCAGCCCAATCAGAATCTGTGTACCCAACCAAATTGGTGTTTGTTTCTTTTGAATAATGCAGTCCTAGGTTTACAGTCCCACTTACATATCTAATGATTCTTTTCAAGGCTTTAAGATGGGACACCTTTGGGTTGGCTTGGTATCTAGCACAGAGACACACACTATACATAATGTCAGGTCTACTTGCAGTGAGGTAAAGCAGACTTCCTATCATGCTTCTGTATAGGGTTTGATCAACACTCTCACCATATGAATCATGACATAGCTTTTGGGAAGATCCCATTGGGGTTCTTTGATGTGAAGAGTGTTCAAGCTCAAACTTTTTCAAAAGATTCTTGGCATACTTAGACTGTGAGATGAACATGCCATATTTGAATTGTTTAATTTGTAGGCCTAAGAAAAAGTTCAACTCACCTACCATACTCATCTCAAATGTGGAAGTCATGCTATCCACAAACTCAGCTAGCATAGGGTCAGAGTTAAACCCAAACACAATGTCATCTACATAGATTTGTGCCACAAGAATCTCCTTTTTATTTTTCCTCACAAACAATGTTTTGTCAACCTCACCTCTCTTGAATTCTAGGTGAAACAAATGGTCAGTTAACCTACCATACCAAGCTCTAGGGGCTTGCTTTAGCCCATACAGAGCTTTCTTCAGCTTATACACATGGTTAGGGTATTTGGAGTCCACAAAGCCTTTAGGTTGTTCAACATAGGCTTCCTCATTCAATATCCCATTTAGAAAAGCACTCTTAACATCCATTTGATGAAGAGTAATCTTGAGGCAACAAGCAATGGCTAACAGAAGCCTAATGGACTCAATCCTTGCAACAGGAGCAAATGTCTCCTCAAAATCAATTCCCTCAATTTGAGTGTAACCTTGAGCAACTAACCTAGCTTTATTTCTAATGATCACACCTTGCTCATCAGTTTTGTTCTTGAAGATCCATTTAGTTCCTATGACATTACCATGTGAGGGTCTAGGGACAAGAGTCCACACCTAATTCTTCTCAAATTGAATTAATTCATCTTGCATAGCAAGAATCCAATCAGCATCTTTCAATGCTTCAGTAACATTCTTAGGTTCAATCTTTGAAACAAAACAGCAAAAGCTTACCTGGGAAAATGCTGAGGAGCAACTCCACAAACCAGCCATCTTTCTATAGTCAACTTTGTCCTTTTGTCTAGTTCTCACTTGAGCATGCACATCTCCCACAACTTGTGAAGTGGGGTGGTTTTTCTGGATTTTAGAAGGAATATCCTTTGATCTATCCACACACCCATCCACATTACCTTCACGGAGCATCATCGATCAATCAAAGGAACTGCCCTCGCCACGGGATTTTGAGTGGATGTGGGAGCAGATGTGGGTTCAAATGTGGAAGCAAATGTGTCCACATCCTTGGTTACATCCTTATCGGAGTTCACCATATTTTTCAGACTGGAAGTTTCGTTGGTTTTTCAAAGACTGCTTTCCTCATCCTTCCAAATTCCAGTAAGCAACCCGAAACATCATTCTCAGCAGTCTTGAGGTTAAGATCAAGTGAGTCATCAAATATAACATTAGCAGATTCCATAATGGTCTTAGTTTTGAGATTAAAAACTCTGTAAGCTCTACTATTAGTGGAATAGCCCATGAAAATTGCTTTGTCACTCTTTGAATCAAATTTGGACAAGTATTCTTTGTTATTGAGAATGTAACAAATACATCCAAACACATGAAAGTACTTCACAGTTGGTTTCTTTCCAAGGAGGATTTGATATGGAGTGACAGTGCTACCAATCCTAAGAAACACTCTATTGCCAATGTGACAAGCAGTGTTTAAAGCTTCTGTCCAAAATTTCTTGGACAAATTTTTAGAACTTAGCATAACCCTAGCCATTTCTTGCAAGGTTCTATTTTTTCTTTCAGCAATTCCATTTTGATGTGGAGTGATTGGAGCAGAAAACTCATGGGTGATTCCCTTTGAATTGCAAAAATTAGTAAACATTTGGTTCTCATATTCAGTGCCATGGTCAGACCTAATCCTCACAGCCTTAAGACCATAAAGATTTCTAACTCTTTTGTACCAATTTTTGAATTCACCAATGGTTTCAGATTTCTCTCTTAAGAACATTACCCAAGTGTACCTAGAATAATCATCAACACACACAAAGGCATACTTTTTCCTACCAAAGCTTTCTACTTCAATAGGTCCCATTAAATCAGTGTGAATCAGCTCCAAACACATAGAAGTGGAGCATTATTGGACCTTTTTGTGTGATGCTTTTGTTTGCTTTCCCTTTTGACATGAACCACAGACATCAGGGTTCTTGAAGTTCAGTTTAGGGAGGTCTTTAATATCTTCAAACCTTTGAAGTTCTTCCAAAGTTCTACAGCTTGCATGCCCTAATTTTTGGTGCCACAGATTGACATCATTATCTTTTGAGCTTAGGAAAGAAAGATTGTCACCAAATTGGTAACAATTGTCAGCAGATCTAGGACCAGTAAACACACATTTATTATCCTTATCAAACACTTCACACAGGTGCTTATCAAACTTCACATAAAGATCATCATCACATAGTTGACTGATGCTTATCAGGTTGGCTTTCAAGCCTTCCACATGGTACACATTGTGCAATTTTGGGAGACCCTTGACATCTAGGGTTCCTTTCCCAACAATCTTTCCTTGAGTACCTCCACCAAAATTTACTTTCTATCCACTAATCACTTCATAATCAAGAGGGACTGCTTAGTTTCCAGTCATGTGCCTAGAGCACCCACTGTCAAAATACCAAGAGTCAGAGATAGTACTCTTGAGGGAGAAGTAAACAACATTGCAGGTGGCAATTGGTTTGGCCACCCACTGCTTTACAGCCCACTGCTTTACATCATTCTTTTTGGGTTGCACAGGTCTCAGATTACCAGGATGTGAGTTCGGATGTGCATACATCTTCTCACACATCTGAAGCTGATTGAAGTGACCAGATTTTTTATCAGCCTTGAGTTTGTAACAGAAAGGCCTAATGTGACTAGGAGCAAGGCAATAGTGGCAGATGTAGTGCCTCTTCCTAGGTCTTTTCTCACTCAAAAGGATTTTTTTCTTTAAAAATTGGTTTTTCCACACCTTTTGAAGTAGAAGGCTCACATCCCTCCTTTACAAAATTAGGTTTTTCAAAGCCCAAACCATTTTTGTTAAGTTGACCTATAGAAATAACTTCATCAAGTTTCATTTTACTTTTGTTTAACTTGGTAAAAGTATTTTCAGCTTTTTCACATTCATTCTTGAATTTTTCAAGGTCAACTTCTCTTTTGGTCACAAGGACTTCAAGTTTAGCAATGGTATCTTTTTGAACATCATTTTCTTTTGAAAGTACAGCTTTCTCATCTTCACAAGCAGCCAATTTATCAGAAAGAGATTTATTTACCTTAACAAGTACCTTAATCTTGTCCAATCTTTTCATCCAATCTGTATGCAACTCCTTGTATGTTGCAAAAAGTTCCTCATAGGGGATGTCCCTATCTTCATCATCAGAATCTCCTTTTACTGTGAAACAATTCAGCATTAGGTCAGATGTGTCACCAGATGTGTACACATCTGAGACCACATCCAAGGAATTTTTAGAACCTCCATCTTCTACATCTGCACAGAAGGCATTAAACACAGAATGGCAATTGATAATAGACATGTTAGCCACTTCATCTTCATCCTCACTGTCACTAAGGGTAGTAGTTAAGCTCATTCCCTTCTTTTTAGGTGTGTTAGCACACTCATTGGCATAATGACCAAAGTCACGACATGCCCTACATTGAACAGACTCAGAGGATTTGTTATTTTTAAAGCTTGGTTTCTTGAATCTAGTGTCAGTGCTAGGTTTTGGCTTTTCAGTAGCACTGGGAGTAGGTCTGTTAGGAAATTTACTTATCCTTTTATTTTTCAGTATGGAACTGAATTTATTTGAAATAAAAGCCATATCCTCTTCTACAAGATTTGATTTGTCAATCTTAGAGGATAATTCCACAAGTTCTCTAGGTAATGCAGCAGCACTTCTGAGAGCAAGACTGTGAGATTTGTTCCTTTTCTGAGCTTCAAGGTTTAGCTCCAACACAGTCAAGATACCTACAATTTTATCTAGACCTACATTATTTGTGTCATTAGTTTCCTCAATCACAGCCACTTTTATGTTGAACCTTTCTGGTAAGGTCCTCAAAATCTTACTCACAAGTCTCGCATTGGAGATAGATTCTCCTAGACTTGTTCACTCATTTGAAATCTCATGAATCTTAGTAGCATATGACACAATGTCCTCAGTTTCTTCCATTTGAAGTAACTCAAACCTATCCATTAAAATTCTAAGCCTCGTAGCTTTTACACTTGGTGCTCCCTCACATTGAGTTTGTAAAATATCCCAAGCAGCTTTGGCTACACTTTCATTAGTGATAAGATTGTACATATTCCCAGAAACATGGCTGGAAATAGCACCCATAGCTTTTGAATTATAATTAGCAGCCTGAATTTCTTCAAGAGTCCATTGCTCTTCAGGTTTTCTTTCGAAAATAGACTCACCAACACCAGACGCAGGCTTCTTCTCCACAGTAGGAGGTTGCCATGCAACAAGGATACACATCCAAGCCCTTTCATCAATACTTTTGATGTAATTACGTATCTTAGACTTCCAAAGAGAATAGTTCGTACCAACCAAGAAAGGAGACCTGTTTTGGGGATTTTGGCATTCCATAATGACTACACTTTCTGGATCAACACTCAGTAATATATCGAGAGTTGGCTCTGATACCAATTGAAAGTTTTGTGTAGCTAGGAAACTTTAATCACCCAACAGACAACGGATGTGAGTACAGATGTGTCTCACAACTGTCCACACATCCACAGATAATGCAGTGGAATAAAACAATTAAAAACAATAACTCAAGAATTATTTACGCTTACTGATCCGTGTGATCAGCAAACTAGGCTTACGCCCAAAAACTTTTCACTATAAAAACTTTCGTTGCTTACAAAAATAAATAAGTGAAAAACTAAAATATGAAAATACTAAACGAGTTCTAATCAGCTTCTACGACAAGAACAACTCCCCTTTCCCAAGTAGGACCTATTCTAGTCAGAAGTAAAACAAAGAACTCTATGAAAAGCTAGATGTGAGTTACGAATGTGAGGCACAACCTTCACTCACAACCTAAAAACAACTATGTTGAAAACTGTGAAGAATGTGTAATTTTCTCTCAGAATTTCCGTCGTCTTCTCTTGTGCTGAATGCCTTGTATTTATAATGCACCATGGAGAAGATCTTCACGTGATCAACATCTTCCTTTGTGAGATCTCTTTTCCTATAAGAAAAACATAAACACACTCACAAGGAAATAGAATATTAGTAGGTTAGTCCTAATATAAAACTATGTACATGAATAAAAGATATTTACTTTATTTACAATTCCTTGTCAAAGTAGGACAATAATAAATCTACCATGAAAGTTCCAAAATCTTCTTACCATAATAGAAGTCTTTTGAAATAAGAAAACAAGAATATGTTCCCTAAAAAGCTCACGCTTTCACAAGCATTCACAATCAAAAACATTACCACTGACATTTAACTTGTACCATCAGTGTAAGTTACAAAACAGTGCAAGAGCATGTGTTTTGTTGGCATTAATGAATGTGTTACTTAGCACATGAGCGACAATGAGCTTAGATTTTGAATCCAAAACCACTGAACCCGCATCATATCATATCGCAGTAAATTTTAGAATATCTTAGACTATTCGAGCATCGCCCTTTTTTCTAGATATAAAACCTAAATTATATCGTTTACATTCAAACGGGCTATTGAAGTTTTTATAATGGGTAGTGTTAAAGAGTTTCAATGGACTTGTTTTGTTGTTGCTAGTGCTAGTGTACATATTTGAAAATTGTCGGTGCATGTGTTAAAAGTGATAGTAGTATTGTTAATAGTGTCACTTGGAGTGTTAAACTAGACGGTGTTAACAATTTTCTGCTATTTACAAAAATGTCACCGTACATTTAAAAAAAAAAAAACCTCGGTTATTTATAAACATATCACCTCACATTTGGAACATATATATTTTAAATTCTTTTTTTTAAAAAAAAATTATTAGATATTCAAGTTAAGGCGAGGCCCGTCTTTTTGAGAGACAAAAATTATTTATTGCATGATGCTAAAACATTTTAGAATGATGATTGAACGGAATAAATTGTGATGGGCCAAGCCCAAACTATTCCCTCTAGAAACGGGCTCAACAGGCCCACTAAGGGATCAAGCCCTAAGGATCGACGTCAGAGTTGGGACGTGGCCCGTCAAACAAAGGATGGCCGTCGTCGCCATTGAGCGACCAAGCCCATCCAAGGACGAGGCATCTCACCCACCCACTCGATTGTCAGATCATCCATTAAGCGACGACCTTACTGGACATACAGCTTCAGGTCGTCAATTCACTTAGCTTGCTCAATAAGACATCCTCTGATAAAGTCAAACCTGCCACTGGCCCACTCTTCATATGTCCCCACCTAACTAGCAGTGGCGCCGAATTGTGCAGGTGAAACATTCTGTTATAGGCAATCCACTACCAGTGACAGTTACAACAGTATCCTTGCTCGTACGAAGAAATTGCAGGATGCCACGTGGACACATGAGGATAAAACCAATTCAACGGTTGACAACAATCAAATCTAACTGTTCAGATGGAAACATCCACTATAAATACATGAACAGTGTCTTGGGCTAAGGTAATGTTCTCTTCACTATTCACGCATACACACACCCACACGTTTTCTCCATAGTTTTACCACCTTCTCCAGCCCACACTGATTCTCACGCCGGAGGGCCTTGCCGGTCAAGCCCCGGCGCAGTTCACGGTTCATTTCTTGTGGTGTGCAGGTCTCCATAGTCAGCCCATATCATAGCTGGACTTTGATAGCTGATCCCGGACGATTTCCTGCATCATCAGAGTGGTTCCATTGCCGAGAATCGTTCGTCAGAGACTTCAGCCAAGCCTGGAAACCTGCCGGAAAAAACTTGGAGATGGTGTCAGATGGACACACGACAAGCATGTCTACTGAAAATGATGGCCGACCATCTTCACCTGAGCAAGGCTACCAAGAAAACCCCAGGCCTCTATCACCTCAACCTAGGAACCCTAATCCGAGGGTTACCAGGTCACATGGTGTTGTGGATGACACTGGACTCCCAGATGCAAGAAGAAGAGATAAAAGGCCTGCTCAAGATCAACGGCAATGACGACCCCCAACCGAAAGGAGAACAAAAGGAGCTACAGTACGAAATTTGGGAGGCCCGTCCCACCCACTTCTCGACAGAACCACTCTTCTCGTCAAAAGGGCAAACACCCTTCACGGCCTCCTGCAGATCCAAAACAAATTGATCCAAATGGCCGAGGACCGACCTGCTCACATCTGAAAGACGAAGGAACGAGAGAGGGGCTGTTGGTCATCGTCAAGATGCTGTTGCCGGAAACGATCGTCAAGTGCCACCGCAAGACCTCAGAGAACCTGAACCGTCTCGCATTGAAGGACACTCATCTCAGCGACGACAAGAAGAGGCGAACAGAGAGCTTCGGAGGTCTCCTCCTGTAAATGACGATCATGAGCAAAACCCATGCCAATATAATCAAGGTCGGCAAATGACCCCCTCAATGCATAATGAACCAGCTCCGAGCTACAAAGAAAGGACCCTTACTCCCTCTCAACCTTGCGAACGGGAGCAATCTAGGTCTTACAGGCCATCCCCTCCAAGAGGAAACAGAAGAGAGAGAACGGTTTCCCGATGACCTGCGGTCACTGAAATGCAACGATCGAACATGGTCTCCCAGGGGCATCATCGAGATAGGGATGCATCCGCCGACTGAGCAAGAGATATTGACATGCGTGAGGTGATCAAACTCAAGCGCATGGTTGAGGAGATGGCAGCAAGAAAGAATGCTGATAGTGATGACTCGGAGGATGATGTTGGCACATTGAAACCTTTGGCACCATGGATGCTTGAATTGGAACCACCAGAACCAGGTTTCAAGCTACCTAACTTACAGAAATATGACGGCTCAACAAGTGCTTTAGACCATATGCAACATCTTGAGGCTCAGATGATACTCGTGTTGAGGTACTCAAGACACGACGATGTAATGTGCAAATCTCTGACTAGTACTTTAACTGAAGCATCTCTGAGATGGTTTAGAAGCCTTCCAAAGGGGAGCGTCGATTCATGGAAGCACATGCATATGATGTTTTTGGGCAGGTTTGCGACTGCTGGAGATCGTCACAAGATAGTGAACGACTTAAGCAATATCACCCAGGGAGCAAATGAAAGCTCGATGAATTATTTCAAAAGATTCAAGAAATTGGTCGACCAGATCGACGAGGATTTAACAGACCGTGAAATTATCAACTGTTTTAGGCATGGGATTGTCTCTTCGACCTTGGACTATGAGCTTCAAGTCCATCCGGCCAAGTCAAGGAAGGACCTCTACGCTAAGGCCTATGTCGTGGCCGAAGCTGAAGAGAGGAAAATGCAACTAGATGGAAAGGCTGTCGTCAATGACGAGGCAGCAAAATCTAAGAAAGACAAGGCCGGAGACAAGGGAAAAAAAAGTCGGAGAAAGCTGAGAAGGTACCTGAGTCATACACTCCATTGACAGTATACCGTGCAGAAATTCTTAGCAATGTTGATTTGGACTAGCACCAAAGATGAACCCCAATGCAAAGGGGAAGAAAAATATGAACAAATATTGTGAGTACCACCGGGACAGGGGGCATGACACAGAAGAAAGTTTTAGCTTGAAAAAGATCATACAACGGTGGATCGATGACGGTCACCTCGACCAGTATATAAAGAGGGATCGTCCAGCAGCCAATAACCGAGCCGCTAACTACGACCCACCTGAAAGGCAGCCAAGATTGGTCTTGGTTATTTCTGAAGAATCAAGCAAAAACTAGATCAAAAGTGCCATATACCACTTGAAGAAGGCCCCCCATATCCCTCCAAAAACAGATGTTCCCAATGATGTAATCAGTTTCTACCCGTATGAATTGTCAACTCAACCATTCTAATTCGAATGGGGCGGAGGGATGGAGTACGTGCTAAAACGTAAAACGGTTAAGCTACCAACAAATGATTATAATTTAGCTTTAGATTTTTATCATTATATATATATATATATATATATATATATATATATATATATATATATATATATATATATATATATATATATATATATATATATAAGCATAATATATATTCAAGGTTTTAGAAAATATCTGTTTTTTAAATTTAAAAATAAAAAAGTTTTTAAAACTGTGTTTTGACTTTTTTTCGTAGCTAGAAATTAATTTATAATAAGCAATGACAATTTTGTGTAAATTACTGGAACTTAATAATTATATCATTCTTTAATATGATATAAGTGATATTTATTGTCTCGAGTTACTTACGATAAAATTGTGGCTAGTTCAAGACTAACAATCACTATCTACAAAGTAAGTTCGATAAATACTCACTACGAAAGGTTCAGGTCCATAAGACACCTTTTCTGATGTATATCATATTTAGTTTTCTTAGAGATAGAAAAATAGGTTCCTTTAATTATCTTATTTTTTATACAATTATGGGGAATTGTTAGAGTAAGAATAGAAAATGTGTGGTATTGTTGGAACTTATGTGGACTTGTGTGATAAAAGATGAAAGTTAAAGGTGTTTTTTGACAAATAGAGATTTTGGTGAAATTTAGGTGTGTGCGCTAAAATGAGCATAATTTTTTATTCTGGATGAACCACAGAACGCACCGCATATCAAATCGAAGCTCTTTTCGAGAAGGACAAAATTCATTGGGCATAGCCACATGACACAGGTTTTTATAAACATAAAGCTCGAATCTTGGCAGTCAAATGATGTGCTGAACTAATTTAATTTTTGTAAATTAATATTAAAATTTTTTAATAATATTTTAAATTATTATTTTAGTTCTAATAATGCCAGATTTGACTTTTGAAATAACAGTTTCAACTGTCATAACTGTGGGAAAATCTGTGTTTGATTTTGAAAAATCAAATTTGAAAAGACATGTCTTTTCAAACATAATTCTATATAAACACACATCAGATTGTGTTCCTGGATATACAATATTTCATCTTCTCTTTCCCTTCTATCCTTCTGAAAGCATACTGTACATTCGTCGAGGAACAAGTTCTTCTGCAGGAACTTATTCCGAATAGTTGTATCCTCGAGTCAGACTTCCAGACTGCTGCAGAAGCGGGAAAGAATTTCTGTCTTAGGACACTGCCATACATCGCAGGCCTCTATTCTAATTGTGATGTTCAGCTTTTATCTTGATTTTGTAACTTTAATTTGTTTAAATAATTCATTTGTATCAAATATACATTATTAGTATTTTTTATATTCTGTTTATATATAGAAGAGTAGATTGGTCATAACAATCTAAGACAGAAGTTCTCTGTTTTTCAGAGATGGACCAATATGTTGTGAAAAGTCGTGTGGAGAAACCCAAAAAATTTAAGGGTTCAGACTTTAAACGTTGGCAACAGAAGATGTTGTTTTATCTGACAACGTTGCGTATGGCAAATGTACTGACCACAGAGTCTCCCTAGGCATTGCCAGAAGGAGAAGGGAGTAGTGCTCCAACAAATGCTCAGAAGGCCGAGAGGCAGAAGAAATTGATGCCTGGAACAACAATGAATATGATTGCATAAATTATATTCTCAATGCTCTCGATGATTCCCTTTATGATATTTATTCCAAAATTGCAACAGCAAGGGAATTGTGGGAGTCTTTAGAAAATAAGGACAAAACAGAAGTTGCTTGTTCCAAAAAGTTCGTGGTTGGCAAATTTCTAAACTTCAAAATGAGCGATGCAAAGCCAGTTGTCAAACAAGTTGAAGAACTGCAAGTAATCATTCATGAGTTAGATGTTGAAGGTATGGGTCTTAACCCTAATTTCCTTGTTGGTGATGTGATTGAAAAATTACCACCATCATGGAAAGATTTTAAAATTTATTTAAAACATCTAACTGAGAACATGGATTTTGAGCAATTGGTTCTGAAACTTCGGATTGAAGAGGACAACCGAAAGAATGAAAAGGCTAATGATGTGTCGTTGGAGCCTATTGCAAACATGGTTAGTGGTTCAAGCTCCAAGTCCAGAAAAATAAAGGCAAAGGCAAAGGTGCTGGGAAAAACCCTCTCGCCCCCCAAAAATTAAATGGCTTAAAAAACCCTACTAGAAGTTGTTGGGTGTGTGGGAAACTAGGGCACAAAGAAAAGGATTGCCGCCATAGGAAAACTCATAGTGGAGGAGGAAGCGGATCCGGATCTGGAAATTCCAACCATGCCAACCTTGCTGATTCTGAGAACGCCTTTATTGGAGTGATTGAAGCAAATCTGGTGGCAAATGCTGTTGATTATTGGGTGGATACGGGGGCTACCCAAAATATCTGCTCCTCAAAGGAGATTTTCTCATCCTACCAGCCAATCAAAGATGGAAAATCACTGTTCATGGGGAATGCTGCTACAGCAAAAGTGGAGGGAAAGGGGAAGGTGAATCTGAAACTCACTTTCGGGAAGGATCTTGTATTTAGTAATGTGTTGTATGTACCTAGTATCTGTAAGAACTTGGTTTCTGGTCCTATACATAGTAATAAGGGATTCAAATATGTTTTTGAATCTGAAAAATTTGTTCTCACCAAGGAGGGGATGTATGTTGAGAAGGGTTACCTTTATGAAGGGCTCTTCAATCTAAGTGTTGTAACTGTGAATGGCGGTAGATCTATTATTAATAATAAAGCAGATTATATGTACATGGTTGAGTCCTCTACTTTATGGCATTCCAGATTAGGACATGTTAATTTCCATTCTTTGAAAAGAATGATAAATTTAGGCATGTTACCTAAATGTTCAATGAATAAATTTTCAAAATGTGATATTTGTGTAGAATCTAAGTTTGCAAGTTATCCTCATAAATCTGTAGAAAAATCCAATAATTTACTTGGATTAATCCATAGTGATTTATGTGATTACAAAGCAACACATACATGTGAAGAAAAGAACTAATACATATCATTTATTGATGACTGCACAAAATTCTGTTATGAATATTTAATATATACTAAGGATGAGACTTTAAATATGTTTAAGAAATATAAAGCTGAAGTTGAGAATCAACGTGAAAAGAGAATTAAGACTCTAAGGTCTGATAAAGGAGGAGAATATCAATCCGAAGACCTTGCAGAATTTTGTACTACTCATGGAATTGTGCTTGAGATCACAGCCCCATATACTCCATAACAAAATGGACACTACAAGAGAAAGGGGTATTTGTGAAGGCCAAAAACCGTCAAAACCATCCCAAAAAGTATTTGGGACGGCCTTGGACCAGTTTTGGCTCCCTCCCAGATACAAGGATGCCAAATACATTTGTGACAATCCAAAACTGTCCCAAAAAGTATTTGGCACTGTAGACACCACATTCTGAAACAATAATTCATGATTACACTACTATTTATCTCTCTTTTGTGTTTTGATTAAAGCATATTAGTTTCGGCATGTTTCGTTAAATTTCTAACTAACCTCGTTAGTTTTGCCCTTAACTGACTAACGGAATAACTGAAGAGGACAAAATAGTCAATTGACTAGTTGTCCTGCGCGGAACATACGTGTCTCGCGCGAGACAACCCTTCTGCAGGATTTGCAGAATCACTTTCCTTCTCCGTTTCAACCTCTTTTCTTGATAAATCTTATCATCATCCGGTTCTCTAATAGCAGTTGAGTTCTGGAACCTCCTAGGGTGATTTCCCTCTACAACCTCTTATAAATACTTGATGGCTTTCAGTATTTCAGAGGTCCCCGATTCCTAATCGAAAACACACAACACACACAATTTGTTGGTTTCTCTCCCCGAAGGATTCTTTCAAATCACTCACAAACAACTCCTAAATTCGTCCATCAACCACGTTGATTGACGAACATCAAGGCTCAAGCCTAAAATCAAGGCGAAACTCTGCCCAAATCACTTCTCGACCAAGAAAGATTTAGAATCACGTTCTAAATCAAATACTCCCTAAACACAAGGTAAACTTCTCTTTCTTCTTCTTAATCTCTCTATTGGCTTTTAGAGTGGTGTAATCCTATCAAAAGGGTTAGCCTAGAGTCCCTTCAATCCATGGAGGCAATCTCGAAGCATCCAACTCGATATTCCTAATTAAGAAATTAATTAGAGTTTTCCTGTTTTCTTTAATAATTCATTATTTGGATTGATAATACTCTATTGGCAAGATCGATCTCCGGATTGAATGGAATGGATGCTCCTCAACCTTTCCATTCCATAACTTAACCCCCGAAACCTCAAATCTCTTTAAATCATCAAAATGTTTTTCTTATTCTTTTCCTAAATAAATGATAAGTGCCGACTCTGTTATTCAAAAAATTTCAACGCTACAGTTTTGGCGATTCTTCTGGGGATAATTAATTAAGAGGGTTAGACTTACGCATAATTGAATATTATCAATCTTTTTAATTTTCTGCAAAAATTTGAATTTTCTGGATTTTTTCAAAATTTTTCTGTACTGTTTTCATCAAAAAAAAAAAAAAAATACTGCCAGATTGTTTGTCCAGCGCGGGACAAGGTAGTCCCGCGCGAGACATATACACGGCAGGTCCAAACACATTCCTGGTTGTTGACTTATTTAAATGTTGACCGCACAACAACAAAAATGCCTTGGTTGACTTTTCTTGTTCCAAAGTTTGACCCTACAAAAAAAAACAAAAAAAAACAAAAACTTACAGAAAAGTTTTAAAAATCTAGAAAAGTCAAAATAAATTATTATTTATATTTTGCTCGTATTATCTTTATTTTGGAGGGTAGAGTAATTATTATTACTTGAACTATATATTTGCGTGAGATTGGATTATTTTAAATTTTTACCGGTCATTGGTTGACTCGGACTTTGTAATTAATTAATTTAATTCTCTCTCTCTCTCTCTCTCTCTCTCTCTCTCTCTCTCTCTCTCTCTCTCTCTCTTTAAGTGTAACTACGACGGCCTGAGTCTTTCTAATTTGGGAGAAACGTAGGCAAGCACTTGGTGCGGCCATTATCTGTTTTTCTTTAGTTTAAAAAAAAAACTTTCTATTTTACTCTATCACCTAGAATTGACTCTCACACACGCGCACTCATAATATAACTGTCATTGCACTACATACCCTGATTAACCCGGGACCCACACTAAGGACAGATGACAGTAACCACCTAGTCGCCGGTCTCTCCGAAGTTGGATCATCCCACTCCGCGTATTCAATCCATCTAGATTGTCATCAGTGTTCTAAAAGACCCCGCCCAAGGGCGCCTAGGCCCCGCCTAGGCGCTAGGCCCCTCTCCAACGCCCAGTTCTAAGCCCCGCCTAGGTCCCGACTAATCCCGACTAGTCCCCGCCTAGGCGCTAGGCCCGGCTCCGCCGCCTAGCATCCGTCTAGCGCTTTTTAGAACCTTGATTGTCATATCGCGGGGAGCCTAGCCTTCCAGCTCTGCATCGCCACATATCATGTAGATTGACTTTTTAAGACAGTCCATGACCGATCGGTTTGATCTTGGAGTCCTTGTAATCCCTTGTCAAGATCTTGTTTTGTGCAATAAACCATGAAAAAGAAATCAATAAATTGCCGCTTCAGATTTGTCCCTACGGAAACGTCCCTATGATTGTCCCTTCGAATTTGTAATAACCCGAATATTTATTGCATTTATTTGGTATTAAATTTTTTTCTTTCTAAATTGATTATTGGGTTATTTGATTAATTGGGTTATCATTTTCTAAATGGACTAAGTTGAGTGGGTTTAGTTTATTAAAATTGGAATTTGATGAGTTGGGCTTTGGTATTGGGCTTAGGTTTAGTAAAACCCTTTTATTTTATTAATGAATTTGACCCTTTTTAATTAATAAATAATTTTCTTATTTGTTATTCCTTATATTAGTTGGGTTACAAAATTGTGGGCCAATTATTTTGGGCTTAAGTTATTTAAATGGGCCAGTTAAAAATATTGAGTTAATGAGTATGGGTTATTGTTTACATTTATTTGAGGCGGAGAAAGTATTAGTTTTGATTTGTAATTAATTTGGGCCAAATTATATTCTAAATGAAAGTGGGCCATTTAGGTGAAATACGTTGGAGAAAATTGTGAAGTGCGGTCTAAGGGTTTTGATTAATTGTTTATCTTAATTAAATGCTTCCTTTTAATTTAGTTAATTATTATTAATTGTTTTTCTAAATGGATTAGGAGTAATGGGCTTGAGAGATTGGGCTTAGATTACCTTCTTGAACTTGGATTACCTTTTTAAATTAGGTTTAGGAAACCCAATCATATAAACATTTCTTTTAAACCTAAGAGCCTTATTGTTTTTCTAAAAACCCTAGAGAGAAAATATAGAGTCAATCGGCCGGTGAGAGAGGCGGCCTAGGGAGAGAGCAGTTAATTGTAGAAATTGCAAAGAAAAAATAAAAGAGAGGAACAGAGATAGAGAACGGCGCGCAGAGGATTGGGCAATGGACGACAGACAAATGTGAGAACACAACATTGAGGTATAATTTGATTTTGATAGTACTGCACTTTATATAAATGAAATCAAGGTTATACTTGGAGTGTTATTAATGTTTATTATAGTACTAGTGTTATTGTTGTAGGCTGAGATTTTGGGAGAGAATATATACGAAAATAAGGAGAGTATAAAAATAATAAAAGAGAGAAATTAGGATTCGTACCATAATAGAATTGATTTATTTGGGTTGGATCTAAAGTATTATGTTGGAACGGAGTATCTAAAGTATTTATTAAAAATAGTGTTATGTATGTGTGTGCGTGAACTGTGTATGTGAACATTGTGTGTGTGTGTAATTGTGTTTTTGATTAAAGTAAATGGAATAAAAATGTTAGAAACCTAAGAGTAGATTGGGTAAATCCTAGGGGTGTTTTGGTGTTTATATGAAGGGTATTTTGGTAAACTCTAGAAGTGAAAAGTAACTTGAGACGGAGTTAAATAATAGAATTAACTTATAAGTTAGTAAAGTAAAATAAAGTTAAGTTGGGACGGAGTATTAAGTAGTTAATCCGTACTTAACGGATATTATTTATTTGTGTAGATCCGATCAGAGTTAGCAATTGTTCGAGTACAAACAATCGAGTTAAGGAATTATACATCTTTAAGTTAATTGATTTCCGCTCCATTTCATTGTTTAGGCTTCCGCATATTTCTTGGCGATGTACGTTCTTTGATACGTAAAAAGCTGACCTCGCGTCAGTATTTGTTTTGACTCCCTCGTTTACCGTTATTTGCTAATCTTTTGTTATTCGTTTTCTATTTCATCCTTTTGGTTTCGTAAATACAGAATTTTGTTGTTATTGTGAAAGTTCGTATTCTGTATAAAAAAATGAGTTTTGATATGATGTGATTTTTGTTCCATTAATGATCACTAAGTTAGACAACCTGCTTCGGCGGGGTATATTTGATACTTTGGCCTTCGGGCAAACTTAGTTCACCGCTTCAATGTAGTAGTGGTGAAGTGTTCCGGATACACTGTTTAGGACTCTGCGGAGTCAACCTTTGTGCTCCTTGTGGGCTTTTGTTCCCTTTATGGGATTTTGGTTTGATAAGGTCAGTGGACCACTTATGTGATCATGATGTGCATGAATGATTTGATTATCTACGGTGGTATGGGACAGAGTTGTAGATAACTAGATCATTTGAGTCAACTTTGTTCGGCTTATCGGTCCTTTGAATTTCCTTATAAATGTGAGTGGTTTAGTTAGTTAAAGCTGGTATGGGACAGTTTTAAATAAGTAAACCATTCAAGTCAATTTGAATCGATTTCGTCATCATTTGGAACTCCAAAATATTTGTTAACTCAGTTTGTGAAACCATTGAGATTTTGAAAGACATGTGATTTGAGAATTTGTTAAATAATGATTTCGAATTTGTACTTCGTTATGTCTTCGATTGTTATTTGAAAATTGTATCGTTTGATATTCTTTCGTGTCAACTCCTCCTTAGTATCCAGAGGGTTGTATATGAACTTCTTGGGCATTGTTCGCTCACCCTTTCATCTTCTTTTCTTCCAGATTTCATATAGGAAGAATGTGAAACGGTTCGGAAGCACCTCATAAGGAGTTCAAGGATCGTTTTTAGCTTATTTCATTTTAGAATCTTTAGTCAGTTAATGCAGTTATTTGAGAGTTGTAAGACTATAAAGAATTTTGTTGAGCTAGTGGATTGTACTAGCCGTTGAAAGTGTTATCGTTTTTCAGCATTTAAGTTATTTCAAATTGTGGTTAGTGTTTGAATTATGATTTTAGTAGCCGTTGGAGGTTATTTTATTATCAATTAATTATTATGATTGTTCTGGAAATTCGGGATCGTTACAGTTGGTATCAGAGCTTTGGCTTTAGATCTATGGGAGTTTAGGATGTATGAGGATAGGTTTAATTTGGGCCTTTTGATCCTTGGAAGTTTAGAATGTGTGAGGATAAGTTTGATTTAAGCCTTAGGTTTGACCTCAGTGTCATTCTTGGAGTATTTAGTGTAGATTGATATGATAAGATTAGTTGCTTCATCGGATTATGAAATTTTAGAGGACTAAACTTCTTTTAAGGGGGTAAGAATGTAATAACCCGAATATTTATTGCATTTATTTGGTATTAAATTTTTTTCTTTCTAAATTGGTTATTGGGTTATTTGATTAATTGGGTTATCTTTTTCTAAATGGACTAAGTTGAGTGGGTTTAGTTTATTAAAATTGGGATTTGATGAGTTGGGCTTTGGTATTGGGTTTAGGTTTAGTAAAACCCTTTATTTTATTAATGAATTTGACCCTTTTTAATTAATAAATGATTTTCTTATTTGTTATTCCTTATATTAGTTGGGTTAGAAATTGTGGGCCAATTGTTTTGGGCTTAAGTTATTTAAATGGGCCGCTTAAAAATATTGAGTTAATGAGTATGGGTTATTGTTTACATTTATTTGAGGCGGAGGAAGTATTAGTTTTGATTTGTAATTAATTTGGGCCAAATTATACTCTAAATGAAAGTGGGCTATTTAGGTGAAATACGTTGGAGAAAATTGTGAAGTGCGGTCTAAGGGTTTTGGAGAAAATTGTGAAGTGCGGTCTAAAGGTTTTGATTAATTGTTTATCTTAATTAAATGCTTCCTTTTAATTTAGTTAATTATTATTAATTGTTTTTCTAAATGGATTAGGAGTAATGGGCTTGAGAGATTGGGCTTAGATTACCTTCTTGAACTTGAATTACCTTTTTTAAATTAGGTTTAGGAAACCCAATCATATAAACATTTCTTTTAAACCTAAGAGCCTTATTGTTTTTCTAAAAACCCTAGAGAGAAAATATAGAGTCAATCGGCCGGTGAGAGAGGCGGCCTAGGGAGAGAGCAGATTAATTGTAGAAATTGCAAAGAAAAATAAAAGAGAGGAACTGAGATAGAGAACGGCGCGAGAGGATTGGGCAATGGACGACGAGACAAATGTGAGACCACAACATTGAGGTATAATTTGATTTTGATAGTACTGCACTTTATATAAATGAAATCAAGGTTATACTTGGAGTGTTATTAATGTTTATTGTAGTACTAGTGTTATTGTTGTAGGCTGAGATTTTGGGAGAGAATATATACGAAAATAAGGAGAGTATAAAAATAATAAAAGAGAGAAATTAGGATTCGTACCATAATAGAATTGATTTATTTGGGTTGGATCTAAAGTATTATGTTGGAACGGAGTATCTAAAGTATTTATTAAAAATAGTGTTATGTATGTGTGTGCGTGAACTGTGTATGTGAACATTGTGTGTGTGTGTAATTGTGTTTTTGGTTAAAGTAAATGGAATAAAAATGTTAGAAACCTAAGAGTAGATTGGGTAAATCCTAGGGGTGTTTTGGTGTTTATATGAAGGGTATTTTGGTAAACTCTAGAAGTGGAAAGTAACTTGTGTTGGTGTAATGTCCTAGGCTTTAGTTATGTTTAACTGAAAACCGTTATGTATCATCTTTATCGTTTATGTTTATTATTTGATTATTATATAGTTTGCATATTTATTGTAATAATCTCCGTCCCTAATTATTAAGAGAATAATTAGTATAATTGTCAATGGATAATCATGTGATGATTATATGCATAAGAGATGCACATTGAAATTATGGGTACTTGTTAGAGAACAAGTGACTGGACATGACCCGCATGAGATTTATGTCATGGTCAAATGTCATACTTAAATCTCATACGGTTACTTCATTTATTTCCTAGACCTAAGATTATCGTAACCTTACATATGATGAAAGTCATGTTTGATTTTAGTCAAACGATATCTTAACACGATATCTATAAAGACTATCATTGGCATGATCGGATTCATGATGGGAAGGATGATAAGTCAAGAAGGAATTTGTCCCTCGGAAGAGAGATGTTATGCTTAGGCCCCTCGATGAGTGATAATGATGAAAGTGTATGGCCGTACCCCAATATGATTGGAATTATCATTATACTCAAGAATCGAGAAAGCATTGAACAATAACAAGTTGACAAGGACCATGACTTGTGTTCAAATATAACATCGTGAGACAAAGGGATAAATGGAAGTACACCATTGGAAACATGAACTCTTACGTTGCATTATTTGGGTAGACATAATGGCTTGCTAGAGTCCGCTTATGTCTTATGAGGTTCGATATGATCGAACTCATTGCCAACATAATGTAATCCTATTGGGTCACACACAACTAGAATGAATTGGTTAAACCGGAGGAAGAATAGTTGAGAGTTTATGTATCCGGCTATATATACCGCGCGACATATTAAGCCAATGGCTTAATATACCGCGCGACATAATAGGCCGCATACACCGTTTGACACTGTCTCTCCTAATACGATTAGGAGAGGTATTCCTACTATTGTAGTATAAATACAAGGGTTAATCGGACCTAAAAGGTCACCGAAATTTTCAATCAAAATTCACAACAAAATACTCTCAATATTCTTCAAGGTTTTAGATCTAGCAATCATCAAGAAGTTGTTCTTGGATTCATTCAAAGGTGTGGATACCGAAAGAGGGTCTTCGCTCGTTCATCGATCAAGGCCTAGAGTTCAAGCAAGTTGAAGAACGAAGTTTGTGATTCGATATCACATAATCAAATCGTTCGATAGCTCAAGAACGGAAAGCGTTCAAGGTTGGTTTAATTCTATCTCATAGGTATTCAAATTAATTGTATAGAACGGATCCTAGGAGCTTCTGGGTTTTATGTTTTTAATGCTTAATTCCACTGCGCATGGACCCGTAAAACCCAACAGTGGTATCAGAGCCCCGTTCGTATGGTTAAGTTTGAATTAACATGCTAGATTTAAGATATAAATTGTTTATATGCTTATTGCATGTTTTGTATGCGATAGAATTTTTAATTGTTTATGTGAAACAATGTGAAAATCGTTTTGAATATGCTGAATTAAATCTGTAAAAGGGATGTTTTACGTGATTTAATTACATGTAATCTGTATTGGTTCGAATCTGGAAATCCTGTTACTTGGCTGCTTATGTCGCGCGACATGTTGAGCCATGAGGAGTTCAGGTTAACTGGCCTGTTAGGTCGCGCGACATATCAAGCCTCTGGCGTGTTGTCACGCGACATAATAAGCCAAAAGCGGCGAATCGGTTTGTTCAATTTTTACGCTATTACGTGATTGTGTTTACAATCTGATATGTTCATATGAAAATCTGGATGTTATAAAATTGAGTTTATAAGTCCGCGATAGATTGATTCATTGATATACATGATTAATTGATTAAAATGTGATTTTAATAATTATTGCAGTGTATATGAAAATCTGGATGTTATAAAATTGAGTTTATAAGTCCATGCTAGATTGATTCATTGATATGCATGATTAATTGATTAAAATATGATTTTAATAATTATCGCGATGCATGAATTATTTGTTCTTAAGTGTTAAGAATTTTATTAGATGTTTAGTTGAAACATTGAATTGTGATTTCCTAAAATGTTTAGTTGAAACATTGCATTATAGTTTCCTAATATGTTTAGATTTAGACATTGTAAATTTTGGATTTTATGATTGTTTATGGAAACAAGTCATAATTACGCGAAATTTTAAAAGGAAACTAATTGTTTATAAAAGGTAGTGATTATGTTGCCAAATCGAGTTGATTTCTAATTGTGCATGACTAGGAGAGTTACGTCTAAGGAAGAGTTGGTACTTAAGTAGTCCTTGTGGCTCACCTATCTTCCTGGGAACTTACCTGGTGCATGATTATGACTATCTTTCTTTGATATGCTTATAATCTACCTTAAAGAACCTTCATTTAACTTTTAAGTTCTTTATGCCCAATCCATGATTTAAACACTTGAGACCACTCGGATAGTTTTGGGTGGGCTTGCCATAGCAAGGTGCTTTGATTCTATTCCGTTTGCGAGCAAGATGAGGAAATGGTGGTTCCTATACGTTTAAAATGGATGAACTTAATTGGGTTATCAAAATGGTTTTGGACCCAAGGCATAAGATGAGATTAAAATATGCTTAGACATATGATGTCTTAAATAAATCTCATAAAAGATCCTAAGAGTCATATATGATATGATTGATGTTTTCTACCTAATTAGTTTGATCTTGAGCGGTGCGCCATAGCGTACTTGAGATCAAATTAAAGATGGATCTTAGTCCTAAGAGTCATATACGATATGATTGATGTTTTTCTACCTAATTAGTTTTAATCTTGAGCGGTGCGCCATAGCGTACTTGAGATTAAATTAAAGTTGGATCTTAGCCCATTAAATGCATATTATGCTTATTAGCATTGGAAGGTGTATGATTTAGTGGGAGTATTTGTAAAATACATTATTTGCTCTTAAATGATAAATGTGTTGATATTGATATGTGTTCATATAATTTGTATATTTTGTTGTAGAAGTAGCATTACATAATGATAATTGTGATTCGTCCTTATGAAGGACAAAGTTCGAAAGGAACAATACATAATGTGTATGTTCTTGGACGAATCCGTTCCTACGAACCCATTGCAAATGTTGCAAAGGGCAAATAAGGAAGCAACATTAGAAACATAGTGATGATTCTGACAATATTGCTTGCCTTGTATTTGCCACCATGGTTAAAGGCTCTTATGAAGAACCTTGGGCACATGATAACTAATCCTTTTGTTCTAGAATAACGCAAATAGGGAAATGTTCCAAGTGCAAGCTAGGCAAAAGATATATGTTGTGGTGAAGGCTCTTTATTCATATGATGAAAGAAGGAGCAATCCGCAAATTGTGTTAATGGTTTACACAATAAAAGGGTTCATAAAGGAAGGAAAAAGTAGGTAAAGCAAAGGTTGCTAAACCTAGGACAAAAGTTGTCAAAGTCGAAGAGGATAAACCCAAAGTGTCTCAAAAGGATGCGGTTTGCTATCATTGCAATAAGATTGTCATTGAAAGCAAAATTGCAAGGCTTATTAGGAAGGCCTAAAAGGTGAAGAAGGGCAATATGATTGCTACTACTTCAAATATCTATATGATAGATATTTTCCTTCGACTTCTTGTTCTTGGGTATATGATACCGGATTGGATCCCACATTTGTTTAAATGTGCAAGGAACAAAGAATAGAAAGCTACTCAAATAAGGTAAATTAAACCTATGCATGGGAATGGAGGCAAGAGTTGCAACATTAGCCATAAGGGACTTATGAAGTCACTTTGCCTTGTGAAGTAGTACTTGTTTTGAACAAGTATGACTACGTTCGATTTGAGTAGGAGTATTATTTATGTTTCTTAAATGGATGATGAAGGATATAATTTTCTTATTTTCAATAAGAAGTTTTATATTTATTTAATAATATGTCTTATTGTAATGCATATGTCATTAAATGGTCTTCATATCCTTGATGATGAGAAACAAAATAATATTGAAGATATCTATGATATAAATGGGAAATCTAAACCGAACAATATGAACAAAGCGTTTATATGGCATTGCCGGCTTGGTCAAATAAATAAGAAACATATATCTAAACTCCATTAACATGGACTTTTAGCCTCATATGACCATGAATCATTTGAGGAATGTGGATCTTATTTATTGGGATTATCGACCAAACCACCCTACACTAAAGTAGTGGGAGGACTAGTGACTTATTGGTCATTATACATGAGATGTATGTGGACTATTAAGTAGCATTGCTAGGGGAAGACTTCGGTATTTCATCATATTTCACTAAAGACTTATCTAGATATGACTATGTCTATCTGATGAAGTCCGAAGGTGAATCGTTTGAGATGTTTTGAACATTTCAAAGATGAAGTACAAAACAACTTGGTAAAACTGTTAAGTACTTCGATTAGATCGAGGTGATGAATATTTGAGCCAAGAATTTGACAATCATCTCAAAACTATGAAATCGTTTCAAAGTTGACTCCACACTGAACACCACTATGAATGGTGTGTCTGAAAGGAGGAATTGAATCTTGTAGGATATGGTTCGTTCGATGATGTGTCAATTAGACTTTCCTACTTCCTATTTCCTTTTGAGGATATGCATTAGAAATAATGCGGTTACGCTGAATCGAGTCCCTACTAAATCGGTTCCTAAGGCCCCACATGAGATGTGGCATGGAAGAAAACTTAGTTTGTCTTTCATGAAGATTTGGGGTTGCGAATCTTATGTAAAGAGACTTGTCTCTTATAAGTTAGCACCAAATTTGACAAAGTTAATTTTGGAAATTAATCTTACAACCGCAAAGAGAACAAAACGTTTGTTGCTCTACACGATTTGTTTCTTGAGAAATAGTTTCTCAATAAAGAATCTAGTGGGAGTAAAATTAATCTTGAAAGAAGTTCAAGAACCCGAAAATAATATGGAACCAAGAGTAGAGACAGAACCAAGTTCACAAAGGAATTGTGAAACCGGTTCAAGATGCACAAGTCCATCGTGGATTGGATAGGTTACGATCCGAACTCAAGAAATAGTGATTTCTCGTTGCGGAAAGTGATGAAGTGGAAGTCATTGAGAATGACGATCCTACTTGCTATCAAGAAGCGATGTCCTCTCCTAATTTGGATAAATGGTTAGGAACCATGGAATCCAAATTACAATCCATGTTTAACAATCAAGTTTGGAACTTGATTTGGCTGCCTAAAAGTGTAAAAACTAAAGGGTGCAAGTAGGTCGTCAAAGACCAACATGGATGTGAAGGTGTATACTTTCATGACTAAGGATTGTAACAAAGGGATTTAGGCAAATTCATAGTATTGACTATGTTAAAACCTTTTTCGCCAGTTACAATGTCGAAGTACATTTAGAATTTCAATTACCATTAGCACATATTGTGACTATGTGATATGACAAATGGATGTCAAACAACTTTCTTTAAATGGAAAGATTATTAAGGATGTGTATAGTACACAACCCGAATAGTTTGACGATCCAAGAAACTCTAATAGAGTATGCATGTTGCAAAGATCCATGAGATGGGTTGAAGCAAGCTTAAAGGAATTGGAATCTTCATTTTGATGAATTGGTCAAAGAGTTTGACTTTATCAAGTACGAAGATGAACCTTGTGTATGCATGAAATTCAGTGGGAGCATGGTATTATTTCTATTGTTTATTACAATGATATCTTACTCATTGGAAAAACAAGTTCCGACACTCAAAAGGCTGTTAAGTCTTGGTCAAGAAAGGTTTCTCAATGAAAGATATGGGTGAAGCCGCTTACATCCTTGGCATCAAGATCTATAAAGATGGATCTAGAAGGATAAATTGGTTTAAGTCAAAGTGTTCACATTGACAAGATTCTTAGAAGAGTCTAAGAAGAGTAGCTTGTCAATGGATCATGGTACTTCTCTTAGCAATACTCATTGTCTTATGACAACTGATGAGCAAAAGGAAAATGAATGAAGTTCCATATGCTTCGGCATTTGGATCTGTCATGTATGCCATGTTTTGTACTAGACCCGACGTCTCATATGCTCTAAGCATGATGAGTCGATACCAATCTGATCCTGATATAAACCATTGGATGGGAGTCAAGATGATCCTTAAGTACTTAAGAAGAACTAAGGATACGTTCTTGGGATTTGGAAGATTGGAAGTTAATCTTGTTGTAAGGGTTACATAGGTGCTAGCTTCCAAACTAACAAAGTTATTTTAAAATCGCAATTAGGATTTGTGTTTGTGCTTATTAGAGGTGCAGTTTTGATTGGAAGAGTTCCAAGCAGAAATTGTAGCCGATTCTACTACTAAGGCCATACTTTAGCAACATATGATGTAGCTGAGAGAGGCAGTTTGGATCAAAAGTTCATTTAGTATTTTGGAAATACTTCAAGTGTTTTTCCAAGTATCACTGATCGGTGAAACCTTTGTTATGACAATAGTGGTGCCACTTGTGCAAACAATGGAATCAAGGTCACAACAGTGATCCAAACACTCACTTAGACGTTCTTCGAGGAATTCATAAAGAATGAGAAGACGTTAAAATATACAAAGTATCAACCGATGATGACATAAGGGACTCACTTACAAAGACACTCGCATGGCGAAGCATGATGGGCATGTTAGATCCATGAGTATTCGATACATAAATGGAGCCTAGTGCGAAGTGGGGAGGCTGTTGGTATAATGCCCTAGGCTTTAGTTATGTTTAACTGAAAACCGTTATGTATCATCTTTATAGTTTATGTTTATTATTTGATTATTATATAGTTTGCATATTTATTGTAATAATCTCCGTCCCTAATTATTAAGAGAATAATTAGTATAATTGTCAATGGATAATCATGTGATGATTATATGCATAAGAAGATGCACATTGAAATTATGGGTACTTGTTAGAGAACAAGTATTTGGACATGACCCGCATGAGATTTATGACATGGTCAAGTGTCATAAGTAAATCTCATAAGGTTACTTCATTTAGTCCCTAGACCTAAGATTATCGTAACCTTACATATGATGAAAGTCATGTTTGATTTTAGTCAAACGATATCTTAACACGATATCTATAAAGACTATCATTGGCATGATCGGATTCATGATGGGAAGGATGATAAGTCAAGAAGGAATTTGTCCCTCAGAAGAGAGATGTTATGCTTGGGCCCCTCGATGAGTGATAATGATGAAAGTGTATGGCCGTACCCCAATATGATTGGAATTATCATTATACTTAAGAATCGAGAAAGCATTGAACAATAACAAGTTGACAAGGACCATGACTTGTGTTCAATATAACATCGTGAGACAAAGGGATAAATGGAAGTACACCATTGGAAACGTGAACTCTTACGTTACATTATTTGGGTAGACATAATGGCTTGCTAGAGTCCGCTTATGTCTTATGAGGTTCGATATGATCGAACTCATTGCCAACATAATGTAATCCTATTGGGTCACACACAACTAGAATGAATTGGTTAAACCGGAGGAAGAATAGTTGAGAGTTTCTGGCTATATATATCGCGCGACATATTAAGCCAATGGCTTAATATACCGCGCGACATAATAGGCCAGTACGCGGTTTGACAGCCTGTCTCTCCTAATACGATTAGGAGAGGTATTCCTACTATTGTAGTATAAATACAAGGGTTCTGTCAGACCTAAAAGGTCAGCCGAAATTTTTCAATCAAAATTCACAACAAAATACTCTCAATATTCTTCAAGGTTTTAGATCTAGCAATCATCAAGAAGTTGTTCTTGAATTCATTCAAAGGTGTGGATACCAAAAGAGGGTCTTCGCTCGTTCATCGATCAAGGCCTAGAGTTTAAGCAAGTTGAAGAACGAAGTTTGTGATTCGATATCACATAATCAAATCGTTCGATAGCTCAAGAACGGAAAGCGTTCGAGGTTGGTTTAATTCTATCTCATAGGAATTTAAATTAATTGTATAGAACGGATCCTAGGGCTTTATGGGTTTTATGTTTTAATGCTTAATTCCGCTGCGCATGGACCCGTAAAACCCAACACTTACTGGGCATTGTTCGCTCACCCTTTCATCTCCTTTTCTTCCAGATTTCATATAGGAAGAATGTGAAACGGTTCGGGAGCACTTCATAAGGAGTTCAAGGATCGTTTTGGCTTATTTCATTTTAGACTCTTTAGTTAGTTATTGCAATTATTTAAGAGTTTGTAAGACTTTAAAGATTTTATTGGATTTTAGTTACCGTTATTTGGTTTTGAATTATTATATATATTGGAAAATTATTATTATTATTGTTGTGGAAATTGGGGGCGTTACAGAGAGGTTGGTCTCCTTGGGTCTCCAAGACGAGGTTACGACAGTTAGCCTCTTCTTTTCTCTCCGTCAAGCCCGATTTCTTGACTTGACGTCTTTTTTGCTTGACGAGCTCCATGGGACTTAACCTTCTCATGGCTAATTCTGCCTCCTGCTCGGGGGTCAAATCTGCAAAGGCAAGGACGAAATGGTTAGATACGAGTAGAAGGAAAGCCAACAATAATGCAAAAAACTACAAGTGTCAAAGGATAAAACATTTACATCCAACCACGTCTTCTTCTTCCAGACATTGGTCAAGGGGAGGGACCTTACACCTCGGACAATCCTCATGAAAAACGAGGCCGGGATGCGTTGTCCAATCATTGAAACGCCTCCCCCTCCTAACAGTGACGAGGGGAACCACCCCGTCCTTCGGCCCCGGCATCAGTCCTGCCTGGACATAGTAATGGTCTGAGGCTTCAATTGCCGACCAGTCAAGGAGTCCCACCTCGGCAAACTCCTCTAAGCGCTTGATCAGATCCTTGGTCCATTCATACTGCTGAACAGGGCCTGATGAAGTTGGAGGATGGCAAGGGGATTGGAACTCCCAGCCTTGGCGGCTCTCAACCCTAATTACATGGTTATCCCAACCTGCAACCTTGCTGGACATAGGAAGAAGAAGTTTGGGCTTCTTGGGTGCACTCCGGATGACGAGAAGCCAACTGTCCTTGACGAAGCTGACTTGATAAAAATAGCGGAAGGCTCCCATGGTCGGCTCATAACCTAAGCTCCGGCAGAGCACTATAAAGCTAACAAGAACCCTGGTACCATTGGCTCCCAGCATGGCCGACACAGCCCTCACGTCGTCTAAAAATTCATTGATAAAGGGGTCCAAAGGAAGACGGAGCCCCTGTTGAAATTGTTTGAAGTAGAAGTGGACGTAGTCTTCATTGTAATAGAAGCTCCTCTCTTCCTTATATGTCTTAAAATCGGGTTTGCCGATATAAGTTAATCTATATTCAGCTTTATCAACCCCGTACGTGGAGTACAACTTCAAAAGCATAGGGTCCCCAGCCTTGGGATGCCTCTCTCGTCGTTTCTCTCCACCTCGGCCTCCCCTTCCTCGGCCTTTACTGCCCTAACCTGGGCACCCTCCATAAAAGCATCAACTATTCGGGTGGACGAGGAGGTCTCTCCTTCTCTTCCCGTCATATCTGCAAAAAGACGAGGGGACAAAGTTAGTTACCTCGTCAATGGTTGATCTTAGGACGGGGAAGGGAGATACCCCTCCTCGTCATTGGATAAGGCTGAGGAGGGAGCCTTACCACTCAGACGCTCACGAACTATATGGTCTGAAGACGGGTAGAACAGTTCGATGTGCTCCATCATCTCTGTCCTATCCTCAAATACAATAATATTGGGGGAATCGGACACAATCCTATCTATCCTTGTGGAATCTGGGTATTGAAGGAACATCCGAGTACGACCATAACTTCTCAACCTCTTTCCTATGTCATCCAGGGTCAGCATCAACCAAGGTCCCCTCTCTCTCTGGTAAACCCTCAGATTGTCGGTGTGATACCCATAACGGAATCGGGGGGAATGGTCCCAAGAACGAGCCATTTCTAAGGGGAATCAAAGATCAAGGGGGAGTTTATTTAATATTCAAAGGAATGCAGACAAAAAAACTGAAAATCCAAGAAATTCATGCAAGATTCAAAGAAACCCAAACATACATGCAAAGAAAAATCAAAAATTCAAGAGAAGCTTCAAGAGCTCAACAATGGTGGTTTCCAAGATTAAAAACTTTCCAAAAACCCTAGAAATTGCGGATTACAAAGGTAAATCGGTAAAGGAAAGGTTTATACCTGTTTTTAGTGTTGAAGAACGGTCGGAATCACACTGGAAGATCACAACACCGGAAAATTAAGCTTCACCGGAAACTGGTAGTGATGAATCTCTGGGGTTCGCCGGTGAATTTCTTGCCTTTGCTCTCAAATAACTTGGGTGTGTAAAGGTGTAAATGAAAGGGGTTTTAGCTTTTATAATCGCCAAATCCGGGTCAAACCCATGGGTAAAGTGGGTAACGGGTATGGCGCCCCCTAAATTAAATGCTGATAACAACTTCCAAGGCGTGACAAGACTGGGGGGGCCCCATGTAATCATCAGAATTTTAACCGTCAGATATATGAAGCGACTTCAAGGACACGTGTCAAAGCCTGTTCGTATCCATAAGCCGAGGACGAGATGACTTTCTCCTCGTCCTAAGCTGAGCTAGAAAGTTGGGGGCCACTGAACAGTATAAACCAAGATATGAACATGGGTTGGCCCGACTTGGGCCCAAATGGATTGGGCCATAAACACAATCCAGTAAATACAAGTATCAATGCTCAAGTAACAGGGCCAAGATACCTTCCTCGTATGCCGAGGAGCATCTCCTCGGCCATACGTTAACAACGGGCTCATCATACTCCGAGACATCACAAGTAACGAGGAGAGAAAAGTTCTTACCTCGGCATATCCTCAAATGACGAGGAGACAGAATCATTCATCCCGGCATATTCACATGTCGACCAATCATCAAATGACGAGGAAGCAGAATCACGCATCTCGGCTTACTTGCCATTGCCGAGATAAGGAATTCGTGCTCCTCGACGTTTCGGCTAGCAGATCGTGCAATCCTATTCAAACAAGAATTCAACAGTTATGATCCAATCAGGATTGTAACCACCAACACCAATTCAAGTCAAACAATGACTCCTTAACAAATATAATTCTCTTAGGATTATATCTTATCTCTTTACAAGTTCACTTCAACATGGATTCTATCAATCCATCCCTATAAATACAAGTCACATGGCTCATTATTGGGTACGTTACTTTTTGATATAAAAAAACTCTGTCAATTTAGTTTCTCAATCATAAATCGTGAACTTACTCTCACGCCGGAGGGCCTTTAGCCGGAGTCGCCCCGGCTTAGTTTACGTGTTTTCTCTTATTTTCAGGCCTTGCAATCTCCGGAGCATCCGAACGCTTGGATTTGGGCTGATTTGACGATTTTGGCATCATCAGTAACAAAAGTCACAAAGATAAAATCAATAGAGTTTCTTGAAAGAAGTTATTAAATTCTATTGTTGTAAATATTTACAAATATCTCATGAACTAAATATATAGGGACTCTTGGAATAAGTTGTTAGAACCTATTGGGGGAATATGTGACTAATGTCATAAAGATAAAAACAATAGGACTTTTTGAAGAAAGTTTTTAAATCCTATTATAGTTGATGATGACAATTGACACAAAATATTTAGAAGGAGAACTTTTAAAAGAAATTGTGTATTATTTAAATGAGAATATGACTTTCTCTAATTTAGAGGTACTCCAATATGAGATCTTTAAAGTTTTGGAATAATTAACCTCCAATTATAATTTCATTAAGAAATTTAGAGGTTTATAAATATAGTGGTTATAAAAAATAAATTGTGTTAATTCTCCTATTAAATTAGCAATTTATTATTGGAATTAATTCTCTAATTAAGTTAGAGAGTTATAGTTATAACAACAAAGTTATAATTGTTGAAAATTAAAGCCAATGTTTGTTAAAGACTCTGTATGTGTAGACAAATATTTAATGGAATGTGGTTGTTTCAAGTATTTCGGATTACCATAGTGAGAAGTTAGAAAATTTTGTTGACCTCGACTTTTAGTGATGGCAACAAAAGATGTTCTACTTGACTATCTTGAACTTATAGAGGTTTCTTATGAAGATCCTACAAAGTTGGGTGAAAATGTGATGGATGTTCAAGCCGTTAGTGTGGTTGAAGCATATGAATTTCCTTTGTCGGAGCTATATATTTAACGAATTGTCGATTTCTTTATAACATATATAGTATCAAGAAAACGACAAAATAATTGTGGGAGTTGTTGGACTATAAATATAAATTCAAGAATGCGGTTACAATGAAATTTATCGTAGGCCGCTTTATTGATTTTCAAATAGTGGACTACATAAACCATAAAAAGTAAAATGGAGGAATTGACAATAGTATTTAGTGAAACTATGCCGAGTGGATGGTGTTGAGTGAAATTCTCAAGTGACGACAATAATTGAGAAATTATTTCTCAGTTGAAAATATTTTAAAATCACCTCAAACATAAATAAATAGAAATGAATGTTGAGGTGTGTGCTATTCGTCTTTGTGTTGGAAAATAGAATAGAACTTTGGAGAAGAATTGTCTAACATTTCTTGTGGCGAAAGCAAATGTAATGAAATATACTAAAATGCTTAATACAAACATAAAGTTTGTCAAACTTGTTTGAAATGTCAAACTTGTGTAAAAGTCAAAATTGTTTGAAAAGTCAAACTTGTTTAAAAAGCCACACTTGTTTGAAAAAGTCAATCATATACCTTGTGTATTGGAAGACAACTGTGATGTCATCAAAAATGTTATTCATGATGTTTGAATTAATGAAACATAAGGGTGTTCAAGTGATCAATAATGAGATTGAATCTCATTATATGGTCAAAATAGATACAAGCAAGACTTATTAAATATGTGCTTGAAGTTATAATCAAGGCATATTGATGCTTGATATGTGAATATTATTCACTAGATGATGGTAAAATATAAGTTTTTACCTTTAACGTTGCTTGCTAATTAAAGAGCAAAATGTTAAATCTTATCTCTGTAAAGGAAAAGTTGGAAATCAACTTAATAACATTTCTAAATGTAGATTTAGAAGAGAAAATTTACATAGAACAACCCGATGGGTTTGTTGTACATGAGCAATGAAACAAAGTATCCAAAATGTACACTATGATCAAATGGTGTTAATAATGAAAATTGGCATTATTGCTAATTTTTGAACTACCCTGAAAATGTGGGGGTGAGTATACTTTGAAAAATAATTACCTTTTGAAAAAGTTTCCCCAAGAAAACAATGAGATATCCATAAGAAATATGGAAATGTAGAACTACGTACACTTGTGAATGTGGGATGTTTCACAAAGTAGCAAGTAGAATTACCAAAGAAATTGAATTTGGTTACTAATTGATAGATTATGTTTCAAAAGTTATGTTTATAACAATTGTGTATATTTGTTTGTTATATATGATTTAATAAGTTTGAATATATATAAAAATCAAAAGAAAATAAAATCAATGTAAATCAAGTATTGATGTCAAATTCATGTAAGTGAATAAATGATACTTTGAATGAAATAGATCAAAGTGTTGAAACGGTTCAAAAAATGGAAGCTGAAGAAAATGTGATAGTTTGTAAAGTCATTGTATGACTTGAGACAAGTACAAAGATAACGAAATCAAATGTTTGATTGTGTGGATTTAAACAAGAGTAACTACGTCACTTTGTTAATTAAATCCAAAAACGATATATTAACTAAGGAAAATTCTAGTCAATTTGATCAGTTAATTCAAATTCAAGAAAAACTAATGCACTTGTTGTTAAACAATTCATTAGGTAGATATTCTTGAAATTTTAAAAGGATCAATATTGACTAGATGGGATTTAAATGAATTTGAGTTAAAAATTATCAAATGGATAAAGCTTGTGTTATCAAGATAGTATAAAAGTCAATTTATGATTGAAAAGACATATAGCAATGTATGTAATGGTAGTCTAGACATATATGTCTAAGACATAATACCATTAGACAACTACTTTCAACTAATGTGACTATTTGAGGTCAAATGATAAACGGATTCGTTAATCAAAGGGTTAAATCGAGAGTTAGTTGTAAATCTAGAGGGGAATCGGAGTTAAGCCTTTTAAAAGTTAAACACAGTGCAAAACCCAATCTATATGACTGGAGATCCCAAAAATTAGATTCTATGAGATCACCTAACTGTTAAAATAATTGCAGCGTCACTGTGGGGGAAAGATAAGTACAACAAAACAAAATGATTATTTTTTAACTATATAAAGGTAAGATTGTTAACTTTTTTCTCTCAAAATATTATTTTAAATGGCAAATCTGTAATTTCTATCTAGAAGGGACAAATATGTTATTATCTTTAGTTTGATATGAATAGTCAACTTTACATGTATATTGATTGGGGTAATGAGTTAATAATTTGTGGGCTTCTAACCCTAGGGCCCTTGGGCCAAATCAATAAAGACCAGCGTGTTGGGTATGATGGCTAATACACTCCAAAACACTATGTTGGATTTGATTGATATCATCACCTTGGTTATTTTATGAACTTTAGGATCCTATGCAAGAAGTATTTATACTTCAATTTTTAGATAGTCCATTTCATAGAATAGGCCATGTAATATGATCTGCACCTTTTGTTTTGAGAAGCTCTGTTGGGTCAAGAAAAATTGGAGCGCAACTTACAGCTATGGAGCTCCCCTCTCACAAGCGCCCCTCATCTCCTCCTTGGCGCCCCAAGAGTTCTTTTGAGCACCCCGAGCTCTTTGTTGAGCGCTCCTAGATCTTTGTTGAGATCCCATAGCTCATTCTTGAGCGCCAACTTGAGAACCCCCCCAAGTGTTCTCATTAGAGCTCAAACTCAAGCGCTCCCAACAGTTCAACTCTTAGACTTAGAAGATTTCTGAAGATATGAAGATCAACAACATTGGAATCATAAGGATCCTCTTATATGAAGACACCATTCACAAGACAACTCTTATCCTTATCCAATGTTGTGTCTAACGACTATATTGGACATGTGCTCCAATCAACACTCAACAACACATTGTCCTTAGAGCTTATCTACAAAGATCTCCAATGGCTTGTTTTTGAATCTCCCTATAAATACCCCATAACTTCAACCATTTGAAGTTGCTTGAGATTTTGATTGTTATACCTGCATTGAAGATTTGAAGATTGCTTTCAAAATTCCCAGAAATGCAAGAACACCTTCATACTTTCATACATCTAAGCCCAGATTTCTTACAAAGCCTTGTAACACCCAAGAATAATCAAGCTATATATCATACAGATTCATAAAGAGCTTTTGATTACTTGATGCACACACACACCTCTAGAAGCTCGATTACATAGATTATCTTCAAGAGAAACACCGGGTTATAGTCTAGGATTTGTTCTTCATTTAAAGTAGTTGTTAGATTTATAAGCAAGATACCTTGTAATCTATCCAGCAAGAATCTAATACAAACTAGTGTTTAGAAATTCATGACTAACCATCTTGGTAGAGAAGGTTCAATATATTTGGTTGCATTGTGTTTGTGTTGAAATTACCTTTGCTCCTCATTTTAATCCTAACTCTTTTAAGCCAAACTAGTGCTTCTTTTGTGTGTGTGCGCACCTCTTGTTTTTAGAGAGCCCCTAACTTATTACGATGTGCATTTTACTCTCTCTTGGGGCGCCTCTCATAACAAGTTAAGTGTTAGTAAGCATTTACCTTTACTTTGCAAAATGGTTTGAAAAAGTTTCAAAACAGCTATTCACCCCCCCCCCCTCTAGCTATTTTTCACACCCTTGTTGCCCCTTTGGGACCAACAAGTGGTATTAGAGCAAACACCTTTAAAACTCATTTTTGTTTTCGAGCTTAACAGCCCAGGGTGCCGATTCAAAATGGCAACTCACCAAGCTATGGCAAAGGCTAACTATTCACATGCTCCCATTCTCTATAAAGATCACTTTGATATCTGGAAGAACCGAATGATGACTCATCTGATCTCCATCGATGAGATGCTCCTTGATTGCATTACAACAGGACCTTTTGTTCTAATGAAAGCCAATCCTGATGCTACAACAGTTACTGCCACTCCTGAAATCAAGAAGCCAAAAAGGGAATGGAGTGATGAAGAGAAAATAATTGTGGCACTTGATGGAAAGGCAAGTAACATAATTCAAAACACTCCAACCTTATATACTTATCATCAAGTCATGGAGTGCAACACCGCCAAAGAATTGTGGGATGCAATTGAAGAATACATTGAAGGAGATTTTGAATGCAAAGCCAACAAGAGATTTGCAGTTGAAAGAAGATTCAATGACTTCAGCAAGAAACCTCACGAGACTTTTAGACAAGCCTATGATCGCTATAGTGAGTTAGTTAATGCTTGTATTTCTTTTGGTAAGAAACACACTAAAAAGGAAGTCAATGTAAATTTTCTTAATGCTCTTGGCTCTAGATGGTTAAACAAATCTACTTTTTTGAAAGATACACAACATCTAAATACTTGGACTCTTGGAAATATTTATGCAAACCTTAAAGTCTATAAGCTTAAGTTAGAAAGGATTGACGAACTTGAAGAAAAAACTAAATCACTCTCTATGTCATTTGTTGTTAATCATAAGGAAGAATCATCCTCTAAACCTATCTCAGATTCCAATATTTCTGCTTTCTCTCTAATCAATATGGATGATGAAGAATTTGCTATGTTTAAAGCGCTTTCAAAACTTCCGAAAATCTTCAAAAACCTTTTCGTAAAGCAAAACTCCAGCAAAATAAGGCTAATGGCTCAAAAAGCAAGGAAGACCTTGTTTGCTACAATTGTAAAAAACCGGGTCACTTTGCCTCTGAGTGCCCCACGCCAAAATTTGAGTATTTTAGAAAGAAAACCCTTCGAAAACTTCTCGTCAAAAGGGTATGATTGCTGAAAAAGGAGAAACAAAAGAACTTGCAACATGGATTGAAACGGATTCTGAAGAGGAAAGCGATGATGATGATACGAAGAGGTACATCTCTGCCTTGTTGCTAAGGATGCTTCCAGTGACTCAGAAGATGATGTTTCATCCGTGTCATCCAAAAAAGGAAGATGAGTTAACCCCAAAGCAAAAACCAAAAGGACCTACTGCGTAGGAGCTTATCAGCAGCGGTAATTTAACTTTCAGTGAAAAGATTGGAAACTATTCTTTTTATCGTCCCAATTTTGGCTCCAAAAAACCCACAACTTCTATTTCTAAAAAAAGGATTGTAGATGATAATTCTATCTCGGAACTAGAACAAATTATAAAAGAGACTGAAATAGTAATCTCTAGATACCAAAATGTTAAGAAAGCTTTAGCACTATCAACTGATGAAATTTTACAACTTAACACGGAGAAAACTCTTATGAGAACTGAGATTTAAGCGCTAAAAGATAAAATTAAGAGAATGACTCCTCTTACTGAAGAAAACCTTATCTTGACCACAAAGAACTATGCGTTCCAAATTAGAAACGATAACTTGGTTGCTCAAAATGATGATCTCAAAAAGGTTATTGAAGAGTGGACCAAATCTCGTGTCACTATGGATTAAATTCTTGAATCCCAAAAGTCTAGTGGTGATAAAGAAGGCTTAGGATTCTCAACTAGTGACAATTTAAAATTCACTTTCTGCTGTGAGAATAATAAGGAATTTACAAACCAAACTCATGAAATTCCAAAGGCTAAACATTCTGGTTCAATTCTAAGGGTAAAGGGCAGGAACAAGTTAAGAAACTAAACTTACATTATGTCTACCCAAAGAAGCAAACTGGGAATGCTAAAAAGATGAAAGAAAAAGCTACAGATGAGTTAGCGCAACAAAATGATCTCCAATTTGAGCGTTATTCCTCTTCTAGCGCTCCTCATGAGCCTCCTAGCAGGGTAAGCGCTCCAAGAGAAGGCGCTCCCAAACTTAATATGACCAATTTTTTGAAGGCAAAACTCTCTGGCCCAGTTAAGGATGATAAACCTAAGAAAAGTAAAGAGTTGGTTAAAACTCAGTTTAGTAGCTTTCAACATTGTACCGCGTGTGATTGTTTTGGTCATAAGGCTACTGAATGCCTTTTGAGATTCACTCTAAATGCCAATGGATGTAAAAATTCCAAGGTCAAACAACAGTGGATTGTCAAAAGGTTCTAACCCTAATACCCAAAGAATAAAAGGGACCTGCACTTAAATGTCTATCTTTCTGGTTCTCTGTTTCATGGCTGGATCTTCAAAGGCAACTTCCATGAAGAGAAAGGTCCCTGCGCATATGACTGGAGATATCAAATTGCTAGAAGATTTCCATGAATAGAAAGGTCCCTCGGTTACATTTGGTGATAACAATAAAGGCAAGATTGTTGGTTATGGTAAAATCCGAAAAGGAAAAGTTTCCATAGAAAGAGTAGCACTCGTTGAAGGTCTCAAGCACAACCTACTCTCCATATCTCAATTTTGCGACAAAGGATTGAACTGGCATTTCACTTCAAATAATTGCTTTATTAAAGATAGCACCTCCGGCGTTACTTTGCTTACAGGGAATCGTAAGAACAATTTTTATATTCTTGATTTAAATTCTATGAATACTGTTACTAATCTATGTTTTATAGCAAAGAATGTGAGCGAAAATAGTTGGCTATGGCACAAGCGCTTAACTCATTTGAACTTCAAGTATTTAGCAAAGCTCCAAAGGGATAATCTTGTTAAAGGGTTGCCCAAATTAACTGATAATCATGACAAAAAATGTTCAGCTTGCCAACTTGGAAAACTTCACAAAGATTCTTTTCCCCGCAAGACTGCTCCCTCAACAACAAGTTGTTTACAACTGATTCACGTAGATTTGTTTGGAACAGTCACCACCGCAAGCCTTGGAGGAAACAAATATACTTTAGTTGTGGTGGATGACTATTCAAGATACACATGGGTGAAAATGATGATTTCTAACGATGATTGTTACGGTATCTTAACTGCTCTTTTTAGGAAGCTCCAAACTCAAAAAGAAGACGACATCATAAGCGTAAGATCAGACAATGGAACTGAGTTCAAGAATAACGATTTTGCTCGATATTGTGATGATCATGGGATAGATCACAACTTCTCTACCGCTGGGGTTCCACAACAAAATGGCGTTGTGGAAAGAAAAAATAGAACCTTGATTGAGGCTGAAAAAACAATGATAGCTGAAGCAAAACTCCCGCAATATTTTTGGGCTGAAGCTGTCAACATTGCCTGTTTCACTCATAATCGCTTCCTTATCAACAAAACTTACAACAAAACTCCATATGAACTCTGGAGAGGAAGAGCTCCCAACATTACATTCTTCAAAATCTTCGGTTGTAAGTGTTATATCCTCTACAACGAAAAGGAACATAGAGGTAAATTCGATGACAAAGCCTATAAAGGTATTTTTGTTGGGTATGCTAAACACTCTAAAGCTTTTAGTGCTTTCAATAGAACTAGCTTAAAGATAGTAGAATCTGTCCATATCTCTTTTGATGAACATTCCCTCCTTGAGCCACATTTGGTTCCAAATGTTTTTGATAATTTTGTCGAGCCCAATGTAACAGGTTCGCCTCATAGAAGTATGCCTGAACCAGAACATTTTCCATCAACTTAAGGAAGTCCGTCAACATCTCAAGCGCCCCATTCAGAAACAGAAGAACCTTTTTCTGATCCATCAGAAGCGCCAGAGTTTACTACTCATGGAGTGCCCTTTTCTGAAGAATCGCGTAGTGATGAACCTTTAAACTCTATTGAACCACTCCAACAGCTCACTTACAATGATTTTGATGCTGGTCTTTATGATGTACCAATATTCGATCTTCAACGACCTTATACTCAACCAGATTTACCTCTTGAGGTTCGTGAGCATAGTAGTCGCCCTATCTCAAATGTTATTGGTGATCTCCATGCTGGTGTTCAAACAAGGAGAAATTCAAACTATGATGAGCATACATCCTTTATCTCTCAAATTGAACCAAAGAAGATTGATGAAGCGCTCCAAGATCCTAGTTAGGTTGTTGCTATGAAAGAACAGTTCAACCAATTTGAAAGATGCAAGGTTTGGACACATGTGCCCAGACCTAATGATCAAGGAGTTATTGGTACCAAGTGGGTCTTTAGAAACAAGATGGATGAGAATGAAAACATCACGAGAAACAAAGCAAGGTTAGTTGCACAAGGCTATAGGCAAGAAGAAGGGATCGACTACGATAAAACCTTTACGCCTGTAGCCAGACTTGAAGCTATCAGAATATTTCTAGCTTATGCCTCTTATCAAATGGATGTGAAGAGTACATTTCTTAATGGTGAACTCCAAGAACAAGTCTTTGTAGCTCAACCAACTGATTTTGAAGATAGCAAATTTCTCAACCATGTCTTCAAACTTCAAAAGGCTTTGTACGGACTCAAACAAGCTCCAAGAGCATGGTATGATACTCTATCTAAATTTATTTTAGAAAAAGGCTTCAGGCGCGATAAGATCGACACAACACTTTTCATTTCCAAACATAATGATCATTCTTACTTGTTTAAATTTATGTTGATGATATTATCTTTGGATCTACTAATGAAAATTTATGTAAGCGCTTTGAGATGCTAATGAAAAGCATGTTTGAAATGAGCATGATGGGAGAACTTACTTTCTTCCTCGGGCTCCAAATCAAGAAATTGAGTGATGACATCTTCCTAAACCAAGCAAAATATACTAAAGATCTAATCAAGAAGTTTGGACTTGAGAATAATAGAGCATACGACACTCCAATAGCCACATGTAACAAACTTGACAAAGATTTAAAAGGTAAGAAAGTTGATCAAACTTTATATCGAGGTATGATCGGCTCATTAATTTATCTTACTGCAAGTAGGCCAAATATTATGTTAGTTGGGTTTTATGGGTCCATGTGCAGCGGAATTAAGCATCAAATTAACACAAAACCCAAGCCCTAAGATCCGTTCTATACGATTAAATTGAATTCCTATGAGATAGAATTTACCAACCTTAATTGCTTTCCGGTCTTGAGCTATCGAACAATTTATTGGTGTGATTTTGAATCACAATCTTCAATCTTCAAGAACCTTTCAATCTTCGGATTGGAACTCTAGGCCTTGATCGTCAAACGAGCGAAGACCCTCTATTGTTGTATCCACACGTAAGAATGAACCAAGAACAGTTCTTGTGAATTGCTAGATTCTTAAACCTATGGAAGAATATTGAGAAACCTTTTTGGTGATTTTCTATTGAAAAATTCGGCTCTTTTTCGACTGTTTACAGACTTATATTTATACTACTTTAGTATTTAGAGTTTGTGCCCTAATCAAATTAGAAAACAGGTGTAAACCGCCTCTGTGGCTAATTATGTCGCGTGACAAAGGTTGCCATATGGCTAAGTATGTCGCGTGACAAACGTTGCCATATGGCTAAGTATGTCGCGTGACAAACGTTGCCATATGCAGGAACTCTCAATCATTCTTCCTTTGGTTTAACCAATTCATTCTAGTTGTGTGTGACCCAATAGGATTATATTATGTTGGCAATGAGTTCGATCATATCGACTCTCATAAGACATAAGCGGACTCTAGCAAACCATTATATCTACCCAAATAATATAACGTAAGAGTTCACGTTTCCAATGGTACACTTCCATTTCTCCCTTTGTCTCACGATGTTATATTGAACACAAGTCATGGTCCACGTCAACTTGTATCTGTTCAATGCTTTCTCGATTCTTGAGTATAATGATATTCCAATCGCATTGGGGTGTGGCCACACACTTTCCATCATTATCACTCATCGAGGGGCCCAAGCAAAACATCTCTCTTTCAAGGGACAAATTCCATCTTGACTTATCATCCTTCCCATCATGAATCCGATCATGCCAAAGATAGCCTTTATAAATATCGTGTTAAGATATCGTTTGACTAAAATCAAACATGACTTTCATCATATGTAAGGTCATGATAATCTCAGGTCTAGGGACTAAATGAAGTGACCATATGAGATTTAATTATGACATTTGACCATGACATAAATCTCATACGGGTCAAGTTCAGTCACTTGTTCTCTAACAAGTACCCATAATTTCAATGTGCATCTCTATGCATATAATCATCATATGATTATCCATTGACAATTATACTAATTATTCTCTTAATAATTAGGGACGGAGATTATTACAATAAATATGCAAACTATAATAATCAAATAATAAACTTAAACGATAAAGATGATACATAACGGTTTTCAGTTAAACATAACTAAAGCCTAGGGCATTACACCAACAGTCTCCCACTTGCACTAGGCTCCATTAATGTATCGAATACTTATGGATCTAACATGACCATCATGCTTCTGCCTGTGCGAGGGTCTTTGTTAGTGAATCTCTTATGTCATCATCGATTGATACTTTGTATATCTTAACGTCTTCTCATTCTTTATGAATTCCTCGAAGAACGTCTAAGTGAGTGTTTGGATCGCTGTTGTGACCTTGGTTCCATTGTTTGAACAAGTGGCACCACTATTTGTCATAACAAAAGTTTCACCGATTAGTGATACTTGGAACATTTTCAAAATACTAATGAACTTTTGATCCAAACTGCCTCTTTTAGCCACATCATATGTTGCTAAAATTTGGCCTTAGTAGTAGAATTGGCTACAATTTCTGCTTGGAACTCTTCCAATCAAAACTGCACCTCTAATAAGCATAAACACAAATCCTAATTGTGATTTTAAAATAACTTTGTCAGTTTGGAAGCTAGTCATCTATGTAACTTCTTACAACAAGATTAACTTCCAATCTTTCAAATCCCAAGAACGTATCCTTAGTTCTTCTTAAGTACTTAAGGATCATCTTGACTGCCATCTAATGGTTCACATCAGGATTAGATTGGTATCAACTCATCATGCTCAGAGCATATGAGATGCCGGGTCTAGTATAAATCATGGAATACATGACAGATCCAAATGCCGAAGCATATGGAACTTCATTCATTTTCCTTTTGCTCATCAGTTGTCATAAGACAATGAATATTGCTAAGAGAAATACCATGACCCATTGACAAGCTACTCTTCTTAGACTCTTCTAAGAACCTTGTCAATGTGAACACTTTGACTCAAACCAATTTATCCTTCTAGATCCATCTCTATAGATCTTGATGCCAAGGATGTAAGCGGCTTCACCCATATCTTTCATTGAGAAAACTTTCCTTGACCAAGACTTGACCGTCTTAAGTGTCGGAACTTGTTTTTCCAATGAATAAGATATCATTGTAATAAAACAATAGAAATAATGCTATTCTCCCACTAAATTTCATGCATACACAAGATTCATCTTTGTTCTTTGATGAAGTCAAACTCTTTGACCAATTCATCAAAATGAAGATTCCAATTCCTTGAAGCTTGCTTCAACCCATCTCATGGATCTTTGCAACATGCATACTCTATTAGAGTTTCTTGGATCGACAAACTATTCGGGTTGTGTACTATACACATCCTTAATAATCTTTCCATTTAAAGAAAGTCATTTGACATCCATTTGTCATATCACATAGTCACAATATGTGATAATGGCAATTGAAACTTCTAACAGACTTCGACATTGTAACTGGCGAAAAGGTTTCAACATAGTCAATACTATGAATTTACCTAAATCCCTTTGTTACATTCCTTAGTCATAAAATTATACATCTTCACATCCATGTTGGTCTTGAAGACCTACTTGCACCCTTTAGTTTTTACACCTTCAGGTAGCCCAATCAAGTTCCAAATTTGATTGTCAAACATGGATTGTAATTCGGATTCCATGGTTCCTAACCATTTATCCAAATTAGGAGTGGACATCGCTTCAAGATAGGAAGTAGGATTGTCATTCTCAATGACTTCCACCTTATTACTTTCCGGTACGAGAAATCAATATTTCTCGAGTTCGGATCGTAACCTATCCGATCTACGATGGACTTGTGCATCTTGAACTGGTTCCACAACTCCTTTGTGAAATTGGTTCCGTCTCTACTCTTGGATCCATGTCATTTTCAGGTTCTTGAACTTTCTTCAAGATTAATTTTACTCCCACTAGATTCTTTATTGAGAAACTATTTCTCAAGAAACAAATCGTGTAGAGCAACAAACGTTTTGTTCTCTTTGCAGTTGTAAGATTAATTTCCGAAAATAACTTTGTCAAATTTGGTAAGAGACAAGTCTCTTTACATAAGATTCACAATCCCAAATCTTCATGAAAGACAAACTAAGTTTTCTTCCATGCCACATCTCATGTGGGACCTTAGGAACCGATTTAGTAAGGACTCAATTCAGTGTAACCGCATTATTTCTAATGCATATCCTCAAAAGGAATTAGGAAAGTCAACTTGACACATCATCGAATGAACCATGTCCTATAAGGTTCAATTCCTCCTTTCAGACACACCATACAATGGTGTTCCGGGTGGAGTCAACTCTGAAACGATTTCATAGTTTTGAGATGATTGTCAAACTCTTGACTCAAATATTCACCACCTCGATCTAATCGAAGTACTTAATAGTTTTGCCAAGTTTGTTTTGCACTTCATCTTGAAATGTTCAAAACATCTCAAACGATTCACCTTTGGACTTCATCAGATAGACATAATCATATCTAGATAAGTCTTTAGTGAAATATGATGAAATACCAAAATCCTCCCCTAGCAATGCTGCTTAATAGTCCACATACATCTCATGTATAATGACCAATAAGTCACTAGCCCTCCCACTACTTTAGTGTAGGGTGGTTTGGTCGATAATCCCAATAAATAAGATCCATATTCCTCAAATGATTCATGGTCATATGAGTCTAAAAGTCCGTGTTAATGGAGTTTAGATATATGTTTCTTATTTATTTGACCAAGTCGGCAATGCCATATGAACGCGTTGTTCATATTGTTCGGTTCAGAATTCCCATTTATATTTTAGATATCTTCAATATTATTTTGTTTCTTAACATCAAGGATATGAAGACCATTCAATGACATATGCAATACAATAAGGCATATCATTAAATAAATATAAACTTCTTATTGAAAATAAGAAAATTATATCCTTTATCATCCATTTAAGAAACGGAAATAATACTCCTACTCAAATCTGGAACGTAGTCATACTCAAGTACTACTTCACAAGGTAAAGTGACTTCATAAGTCCCTATGGCTAATGTAGCAACCCTTGCTCCATTCTTATGCATAGGTTTAACTTACCTTCTTTGAGTAGCTTTCTATTCTTTGTTTCTTGCACATTTAAACAAATGTGGGGTCCAATTCGGTATCATATACCCAAGAACATGAAGTCGAAAGGAAAATATCTATCATATAGATACTTGAAGTAGTAGCAATCATATTGCCCTTCTTCACCTTTTAGGCCTTCCTAGTAAGCCTTGCAACTTTGCTTCCAATGACCATCTTATTGTAATGATAGCAAAATGCATCCTTTTGAGACATTTTGGGTTTAGCCTTTTGCTTTTGCAACTTTTGCCTTAGGTTTAGCAACCTTTGCTTTACCTTATTTTCCCTTCCTTTGTGAACCCTTTTATTGTGTCAACCATTAACACAATTTGCGGATTGCTCCTTCTTTCATCCTATGAATTAAGAGCCTTCACCACAACATATATCTTTTGCCTAGCTTGCACTTGGAACATTTCCCTTTTTGCGTTATGCTAGAACAAAAGAATAGTTATCATGTGCTCAAGGTTCTTCATAAGAGCCTTTAAACATGGTGGCAAATACAAGGCAAGCAATATTGTCAGAATCATCAATATGTTTCTAATGTTGCTTCCTTATTTGCCCTTTGCAACATTTGCAATGGGTTCAGTAGAAACGGGTTCGTCAAGAACGTACACATTATGTATTGTTCCTTTCGAACTTTGTCCTTCATAAGGACGAATCACAATTATCATTATGTAATGCTACTTCTACAACAAAATATACAAATTATATGAACACATATCAATATCTACACATTTATCATTTAAGAGCAAATAATGTATTTTACAAATACTCCCACTAAATCATACACCTTCCAATGCAAATAAGCATAATATGCATTTAATGGGCTAAGATCCAACTTTAATTTAATCTCAAGTACGCTATGGCGCACTGCTCAAGATTAAACTAATTAGGTAGAAAATATCAATCATATCGTATATGACTCTTAGATCTTTTATGAGATTTATTTAAGACATCATATGTCTAAGCATATTTTAATCTCATCTTATGCCTTGGGTCCAAAACCATTTTGATAACCCAATTAAGGTCATCCACTTTAAACGTATAGGAACCACCATTTCCTCATCTTGCTCGCAAACGGAATAGAATCAAAGCACCTTGCTATGGCAAGCCCACCCAAAACTATCTGAGTGGTCTCAAGTGTTTTAATCATGGATTGGCATAAAAAACTTAAAAGTTAAATGAAGGTTATTTAAAGTAGATTATAAGCATATCAACAAAGATAATCATAACTATGCACCAGGTAAGTTTCCAAGAAAATAGGTGAGCCACAAGGACTGCTTAAGTACCAAATTTTCCTTCGACAATACTCTCCTAGTCATGCACAATTATAATATCAGTTTGAATGCAACATAAACAATACTTTGTATGCTGATTTGTTTCTCTTAAACAATCAGACTCATAAACTGATTTGTTTCTCATAAACAATCAGATTCCTTCAAATTTTGCGTAAACTAACTTGTTTCTCATAAACAATCAGAAAACCAAAATTTAATGTTTCAACTAAACATTTAGGAAATTATGAATCAATGTTTCAACTACACATCTAATAAAATTCTTAACACTTAAGAACAAATAATTCATGCATCGCAACAATTAATAAAAACACATTTAAATTAATTAAGCATGCATCATAAACAATGAATTAATCTAGCATAGCCCTATAAATTTTATTTCCAGAAATTCATAGCATCCAGATTAAGACATAAAACATCTCAGATTATCAATATAATCACAGATTGGCAGAAAAATTATCAAACTGATTCTGCCCAGATTGGCAAAGTATGTCACGTGACAACATCAGCCAGTTGGCTAAGTATGTCGCGTGACAAAATCAGCCAGTTGGCAAAGTATGTCGCGTGACATACCTTGCCCAACTACCAGATTTTCACTCGTGGCTAACTATGTCGCACGACATAGGTTGCCAGCCTGGCAGTTCTTCTGAATTTCAATCAATTTCAATCATAAAGCAATCAAATCAAGTAAACAGCTTTTACAGATTTAATTCAGCATAATCAGAAGACGATTTTCGCATTGTTTCACATAAACAATCAAAATTCTATCGCATACAAAAACATGCAATAAGCATATAAACAATTTATATCTTAATTCTAGCATGTTAATTCAAACTTAACCATACGAACGGGGCTCTGATACCACTGTTGGGTTTTATGGGTCCATGCGCAGCGGAATTAAGCATCAAATTAACACAAAACCCAAGCACTAAGATCCGTTCTATACGATTAAATTGAATTCCTATGAGATAGAATTTACCAACCTTAATTGCTTTCCGGTCTTGAGCTATCGAACAATTTATTGGTGTGATTTTGAATCACAATCTTCAATCTTCAAGAACCTTTCAATCTTCAGATTGGAACTCTAGGCCTTGATCGTCAAACGAGCGAAGACCCTCTATTGTTGTATCCACACGTAAGAATGAACCAAGAACAGTTCTTGTGAATTGCTAGATTCTTAAACCTATGGAAGAATATTGAGAAACCTTTTTGGTGATTTTCTATAGAAAAATTCGGCTCTTTTTCGGCTGTTTACAGACTCATATTTATACTACTTTAGTATTTAGAGTTTGTGCCCTAATCAAATTAGGAAATAGGTGTAAACCGCCTCTGTGGCTAGTTATGTCGCGTGACAAAGGTTGCCATATGGCTAAGTATGTCGCGTGACAAACGTTGCCATATGGCTAAGTATGTCGCGTGACAAACGTTGCCATATGCAGGAACTCTCAATCATTCTTCCTTTGGTTTAACCAATTCATTCTAGTTGTGTGTGACCCAATAGGATTATATTATGTTGGCAATGAGTTCGATCATATCGACTCTCATAAGACATAAGCGAACTCTAGCAAGCCATTATATCTACCCAAATAATATAACGTAAGAGTTCACGTTTCCAATGGTACACTTCCATTTCTCCCTTTGTCTCACGATGTTATATTGAACACAAGTCATGGTCCACGTCAACTTGTATCTGTTCAATGCTTTCTCGATTCTTGAGTATAATGATATTCCAATCGCATTAGGGTGTGGACACACACTTTCCATCATTATCACTCATCGAGGGGCCCAAGCAAAACATCTCTATTTCGAGGGACAAATTCCATCTTGACTTATCATCCTTCCCATCATGAATTCGATCATGCCAAAGATAGCCTTTATAAATATCGTGTTAAGATATCGTTTGACTAAAATCAAACATGACTTTCATCATATGTAAGGTCATGATAATCTCAGGTCTAGGGACTAAATGAAGTGACCATATGAGATTTAATTATGACATTTGACCATGACATAAATCTCATACGGGTCAAGTCCAGTCACTTGTTCTCTAACAAGTACCCATAATTTCAATGTGCATCTCTATGCATATAATCATCATATGATTATCCATTGACAATTATACTAATTATTCTCTTAATAATTAGGGACGGAGATTATTACAATAAATATGCAAACTATATAATAATCAAATAATAAACTTAAACGATAAAGATGATACATAACCGTTTTCAGTTAAACATAACTAAAGCCTAGGGCATTACACCAACAATGTTTAGTGTTTGTGTGTGTGCTCGTTATCAAGCTGATCCTAGAGAAGCACATTTGGCAGCTGTGAAACATATTATTTGTTATCTTTATGGAACTGTTAACCATGGACTTTGGTACACCAAAGATTCAAAATTTGATCTTATAGGTTAGTCAGATTCAGATTATGCAGCGTGCACCATTGACAGACCAGTGGCACTTGTCATTTCCTTGTAAATAGATTTGTTGCATGGGCTAGTAAGAAACAAGCCGCAGTATCAATCTCAACAACGAAAGCAAAGTACATAGCTGCTGAAAGTTGTTGCTGTCAGATTATGTGGATGAAGCAGTAGTTGGTTGACTACGACATTAAATAAGGAAATTGTCCCATCTATTGTGACAACCTTTCAACAAGTGTTGTCTCCAATAACAATGTCATGCACTCAAAGACCAAGCACATAGACATCGAACATCATTTTCTCAGAGGCCACGTGGAGAAAGGTAACATTCATTTAGAGCACGTGGGAACAGATAATCAGATTGCTGGTATTCTGACTAAGGCACTTGAATACAAGAGATTTGCCTTCATGAGAAGAGAAATGGGTATGATTGAAATTTAATAAGTTCATAAGGTTTTGTATTACTAATGATCTTTTACCTCTTTATGTTGTTAAGTTAGGCTCTATAGTGACTGAAAAAGTCAATCCCGATGCTCCCCTTAGGCGCCCCAGAGCAACATATTTAATGTTTTCTCAAAACTAAGGCTCTCAATTTAAGGAATGCCCTTCCAAAAATCAAGAGTCAAGCGCCCAATGTTATTGGCGCCGCACCTCCTCTCTTCCATCTCCAAAACAGCAGACTCCTCCTGTTCATCTAGCTCCTACTCAGTACAACACTTCCAACACCTCCATAAAACCATCTGATCTCCACCAGCTCCAGACTGCCATGAACTCTATCTTGGCTGGACAAACAACTCTTTATTCTCGATTACAAATTGTTGCTGCTCAGACTACTAAGCTTCAGGACCAGTTGGACGCTTATAGCAATATGCTTCTTGTCCAAGGTGAAACCCTTGATGCCATTAAGGGGGAGAAAGCTAGTGCCACCAATGAACTCTTAAACACCACGCTCACCAACCTCTTAGACATTTTAATTGAGCATATGGAGCAAGTTAGGACTGGTACCACCAGCAGCAGCAACGCTCCATCAGATCTCAGCTACTTGATTGATCGAGTTGATTCGCTTAAGGAGTTCATCAAAACCTCTTTCGACAATTCAGCTGCCAAAGACTCTCAGCTCAACGAGGCTACCGCTGGTCAACTATTAGATTCAGACTTTTTCTGAAAAGATTGCAGCCGACCATACTCACACTCACAACACTTTGGCTGCCAACCATGCTGCTATTCGGGAGAAGTTTGATGACCATCACCTTGGCCTCCAGACCACCCTTGCTGAAGCACGTCGTACAGTTATTGTTGTAATAGCCTTGGAAGATAAGTTTGAGTCTATTCATGCTATTAAAGAGTCTGTCATCCCTCCTGTTAAGTTCTAGCTCTTTTTATTCTCTTTTTACTTTCTAGCTAGTACTTTACTTATGCTTTGTTTTTCATTAATGCTTGTACTATGTAACTCTTGTCTTAAGTATTAATGAAATAAATGCATCATTGCTTTTACTTAAACTTGTTCATCTCAAACCACTTGTTTGTATAACAATGAATACTTTACTTTAAACCTCATGCATATAAACCTTACATCTCATATTTCTCTGCATGATGTTTAAACATTCAGTTTAAACGCATACTAAAACTAAAACTCATATTATTTGCATACACTGAATGGTGTTTCTTTCTTTCCTTATTGTAAGTTATAATCTTTTGTAGGATAATTAGAAATCTATAACACTAGCAAGTGTGTGCATTAACGTGAGACATGATTTACCATACTTAGTCATTTGGACATGTTTTTATCAAGTATAACGAAATGCCATTATTATAGTAGGTAATGACATCAATCAAATAGGGGGAGATTGTTGGGTATGCTGGCTCATACACTCCTAAAAACTATGTTAGATTTTATTGATACCATCACCTTGTTTATTTTATGGACTTTAGGATCCTATGCAAGAAGTATTTATACTTCAATTTTTAGATAGTCCATTTCATAGAATAGGCTATGTAATAGTATCTACACCTTTTGTTTTGAGAAGCTCTGTTGGGTCAAGAAAAATTGAAGCGCAACTTACAGTTGTGGAGCTCCTCTCTCACGAACACCCCCCAGCTCCTCCTTGGCGCCCCAAGAGTTCTTTTGAGCACCCTAAGCTTTTTGTTGAGCGCTCCTAGCTCTTTGTTGAGAGCCCCTAGCTCATTCTTGAGCGCCAACTTGAGAACCCTACCAAGAGTTCTCATTAGAGCTCAAAACTCAAGCGCTCCCAACAGTTCAACTTTTAGACTTAGAAGATTTTTGAAGATATGAAGATCAACAGCCTTGGAATCATAAGGATCCTCTTATATGAAGACACCTGTTATAAGACAAATCTTATCCTTATCCAAATACTGTGTCTAACGGCTATATTGGACACGTGCTCCAATCAACACTCAACAGCACATTGTCCTTAGAGCTTATCCACAAATATCTCCAAAGGCTAGTTTTTGAAGCTCCTCCCTATAAATACCCCATAACATTAACCATTTGAAGTTTCTTGAGATTTTGATTGTTATACCTCTATTGAAGATTTGAAGATTGCTTTCAAAATTCCCAGAAATTCAAGAACACCTTCATACCTTCATACATCAAAGCACATATTTCTTACAAAGCCTTGTAACACCCAAGAATCATCAAGCTCTAGATCATACAAATTCATAAAGAGCTTTTAATTCCTTGATACACACACACACCTCTAGAAGCTCGATTACATAGATTATATTCAAGAGAAACACCGGTTATAGTCTAGGATTTGTTCTTCATTTAAAGTAGTTGTTAGATTAATAAGCAAGATACCTTGTAATCTCTCCAGTAAGAATCTAATACAAACTAGTGTTTAGAAATCTAAGACTAACCATCTTGGTAGAGGAGGTTCAATATATTTGGTTGCATTGTGTTTGTGTTGAAATTGCCTTAGCCCCTCATTTTAAGCCTAAATCTTTAAGCCAAACTAGCTCTCCCTTTGTATGTGTGTGCGCCCCTCTTGATTTTTAGAGTGCCCCTAATTTATTGCGCTGTGCATTTTACTCTCTCTTTAGGCGCCTCTCATAATAAGTTAAGAGTTAGTAAGCATTTGCCTTTACTTTGCAAAAGAGTTTGAAAAAGTTTCAAAATAGTTATTCACCCCCCTCTAGCTATTTTTCATACCCTTGTTTCCCCTTTGGGACCAACACAGCGAATTTCAATATTTCAAATAAATCTTTAGTCCTCTTATATCTTACGTATAAGATTAGTTCGGCTCTTATATCAAAGGTATAAGAGTCATTTTTTAAAATTTTTTCACATTTTCTCACAAACATAATAAAAATGTCTCATATTTTATTGATATTGACTTTTATACTTTAAGTATAAGACTAGATCTTCTCTTATACATGAAGTATAAGAGTCATTTTTTCACATTTTTTCACATTTGCTTAAAAAAAAACATAAAAAGTCTCTTATTTGATTAATATTGACTCTTATACTTTAATTATTAGACTTATATTACTCATATACTTAATGTATAAAATTCATTTGGGTCAAAATTCATCAAGTCAGTCCAAAATTCAAACAAGAAAGTTGTTGAATCATTGTATTTGTGAAAGATCTGTAATTAACAATACGCTAGCACAATCCCAAAGTAACACTCCCAAACTTTAGTTCACATAATACTAAGATTCAGATGAAATTCTTCGCAATTTGAACTCAAGGGTATTCAAAAATTGTATTTTCTTATGGGATTCTGTGATGTACCCGATTTGGCGCCCTACAAAACTTGGGAAGTTTGAAAGATTTTTGGATTGGGTTAATTTTTAGCGGACTTAAAAAATAAACGGAGTCGCCACGCCATTTTAGTTTAGGGCCAAAACTTTGAAAAAAGCCCGAAAGTAGAGAAACGAGTCCGGAGGTCACGTTACACTCCGGGAAGAACATATGACGTTCACCCGGAATGCCTCGTATGACGAGTCTTCCATACTTGAAACTTTTTTTTGTGTGTGTGTGTTTGTTTTGAAAAAGGTTTTGACTTAAAATGATTTTCTGGAAATAAAAGGAATATGAGGGACTGGACTGGAAAATAGTTTAAAAATAGTGATGAAACTGAAAAAAACAACAGAAACTGAAAACTGTTTGCAGATGACAATGTCATCTGCGTGGATGAGTTTGTAGTGCAACATTATCCGCGCGGACAAGGCTGCAATTTCAATATTTTACAATTTCCTAACCAGTCACTGTAATTTCCAGAAACTTAACTGGATTTACAGGACTTAACTGGAACTGTAACTGAAAAACAGAAAACAAAAGAATGTTTGGATTTTTGGCATACATGCTTGTTCTCTCTTTCCCTAGACTTTGATTAGTGGTCATTAGTGATGAATCCACTTAATCAAGCCATTCCGGGGGTACATTAGGACTTTGAAAGCATTTCATTTGCTAGGGAAAAAGGGATTTAACATGAAAAGTAAATTAACAAGAAAATTAGGTCAAGATGTATCAACTTTAGAGGAAGATCTCTAAGGTGTATCTCTTACATCTTGGTGTGACCTAAATATGTAAGTCTTAAGGATGTTCATCCATGGAAAAGGTTCCAAGGTGAGCATCTTAGACTATGGGGGGGCATTTACAAGAAAATAAACAATGTGGACCATTTGAAGTGATCATCTATGGAAATGGATTCCATGATGACCACATTTTAGGTCAAGCGAACAAGGAAAAAAACTAGTAATGTAAAGGGGACATGGGGATGACATGAAAATAAAGGGGAGTGTAGATTCCTTCATTCATGCATACATTTCATATATAAATGATGTAGTGGAATTTGGTGTTGGATTTGAGTAGGATGAGTGTTTAAGGCTGTTTTGAGGAGGGATTTCGACAGAGTAACAGTAGGAAATATGATTTTTTGGCCCCTTGAAACTAAGGGGGAAGAGCTGTATTTATAGGTTGGCCAGGGTACAATATCATCCGTGTGGATGATATTGGCATGCTAAGTTCATCCGCGCGGATGGGATCAGCAGCGTGTCTAGTTTTACAGAAAGTTGTTTTGGCTGCTTCTCCCTTGGTCAAAAGGGGATTTTTCTTGGAAATGATACATTCCAGTGAGGTCCTATGCCATTTTCTTATTCCTAAGAGGTCCTTCCTTATTCAAATTGTCTAAATAATGTCCGAAATGCCCCTAAATGATTATAAATCATTAAATTGGGTTGACGGAACACTAACAACCCAGATTGGGGCACTTACAAATTCACATCAACAGGTGATTGGTTGAAATTGAGTTCAGACTTGCCGAAAAATTTGAGGAACTCACCGGAATACTGAACTCTTGAACAAAGTCAATGTGGGTCAGCTGAATTGGAGTAATTTCGGTTAGAATTTCCTTATTTTTCTATGGAAATCGTGGAGAACTGACTGGAATTAATGCAGATTGCCAGAAGCTTGCAAGTTCGAACGAAATTCTCGTTGTCCTCTCGAAATTGAGTGATAGAAGTAATTGGTGATGGTGGGAATAGGCAGGTGTTGTGATGGTGATGAGATTGGCATGATTTGGCCAGAATTGAAGAGGGAGGGAGTGATTTTTGTTGCCGAATTTGGAGATGATCGACTGAATAGCGGATAAGAGGGGAGATTACACATCGCCGAGGGTTTATTTGGAATATTGATCTAGATGAACCCTTTATATGGGATATGTAATATTCTTTGGTCTTATATGTCTTATTGATTTGGTAGAATGGGCCTTTTGAAATTAATCCTCTAATAATTTATTCATTTTAAGTTTCTTTTAAAAAAACATATTATCTTAATTATCTTAAGTTGTTTAAAATAGTTTTAAGAGTTTAAAACAAAAAATTTATTTAACCGAATTTTATTTTTGAGAAAGTATTTTAACAGCTTCAGAAAAGGTTTTATTCCATTTTTTTAAACGTTTCATTTAGAAAGTAGAATATAAGAAATAAATTAATCGTATCAATATTTTTTATATATGTAAAATTACAGAAAAGGAAATAAACTTATTTCAAATCATTTTAGCCATATATTTTATTATAAATTATAAATATTATGAAATCATAATATTAAATAAATATCAAGTCAAATTTTTTGAATTAATTAAAAAAAAATAAAGTTTTTGAATAAAGATTTCTCTATTTCTTAATTTAGATTTATTTTAGTGATATTTGTCATGGCAAAGAATTTAATGTTTTATTTTCATTTTAATATACTCCCTCCGTCCTGGCAAGAGTGTCACCCTTTTAGGGGGGCACGCAAATTAAGGAAAAGTGTGGGAAGAAAAAATATTATGAGTGTAATTTGAAAATAGGAGAGAGAATTAGTTGAGGAAATAGTGAATTTAAAAAGTGTTGTGAGTGTAGAGGAAAGAGAATTAGTGGAGGGAATAGTGGATGGGATAATAGAATATTAATAAAATATTTCATTTTTAGAAAAGGTGACACTATAAACGGGACACCCTTTTGGGTAAAAAGTGACACTTCGAGTGAGACGGAGGGAGTACTAATTATTTTTGACGAAAAAAATTAATGGGAGGGTATATCTGCGATTTCAAGAAGTCACTTTAGAGCATCTGCGGTCATGACTTCAAACAATTTTACCCACATTCATGCCCAAAGTCATCATTTTCTCTTTCATAATATTTTTTAAAAAATTTTACCCACATTCATGCCCAAAGTCATCATTTTCTCTTTCATAATATTTTTTTCAAGTTTCCTAAAATTAACTGTTTATTTTTTAAAAAACCACACAAAATATATAATTATGTATCTCTATTTATAGAGTATGAAAAAATATTAATATTGATAGTTTTTTTCAATTTTTTTCAGTTATTATTATTTCTTATATGCCTATTGCAATTTTTGTTAGAAAAAAGGATTTTTGAGTGGGACATGTGTCATTTTTTGATTGGCTCACTTTCCTTATTTTCTTTTTCTCTCTCCTTGCCCTCTCGTCAACTAGCAACCCAAAAAATGGAATTTGTCATTCATGACTTTTTAAAATTCATGAATGGAGAATGGTATGGTGCCAACTCAGCTTATGCCATGACTTTTGGCTGGAGATGCTCTTAGGTGCAAACCTAATTAAGTCGTTTGAAGGCATATGTGCATCTAATCCTATCATTTAGAAGTATAAAAAGGGCCGGCCTTTAGGAGGAGCGGGGTGAGCACTCGCTCCGGGCCTCATAATTTTGAGTGTCACCATTTAAAAAAAAAAGCCATTATATATATGTATTATATTTGAAAAAAAATAAAAATCATCCAATTAGGTAATTTGAGTCAAATTAGGTAGTATATTAAAAACCATATTATATAGTATTATAATAGAAATCTACTTCTTTATTTACATCTTAACAAATTTTTTGATAGAATTAATTATTAATTCCACGGCATTTAACGTGGCTCCTCGTCTTCCTCCTCCATTCGGCTCCATCAACAGTCGTTGTATTCTTCTCCTCTCCAACGTCTTTTTTTTTTTTTACAACTACAAATTCTCTTTTCCAAGTTCTCAATAGAATATCAAAACTTTCTTTCACAACTACAATAGCAAAATTCACTTTCATCTGCAATAGAGAAAATCCGACTTCAAACTACTCCGTCGCAGATTCATGATTCATCTCTTTGCCAGGTTCTTTCGTTCTTTTCATACTTTATAATTTTAAGATATAAGTTCTAGAATTAGGAAACAAGATTCCGGATGTGAAAAACGTAAAAAGCAAAAAAGAATTGAAGTTTTCAATCAATCTTGCATTTTATTTTTTGTATGTGTTTTTGGGGCCTCATTTTGAACTTTGCACAGAGCCTCTAAATTATGAGAACCGGCCCTGAGTATAAATATACAATCTCCCCTTTTTATCTAGTTATATTACTAAACATGCTTCATATTAACCTTTTTGCAAACAAAATTAACTTTAGGAGATCTGAAAATTTTGGGGGAAACTTGTTTCTCCATAAGTTATAAAAAATCTAGTTTTTAAATATATCGACTTGGTATTTTAAAGTCTAAACTCGCTATTTTATTTTCTAGCTTAAACTCACTGTTTTAACGCCTAAACTCACTATTTTATTTTCTAGGTATTTTAAGGTCTAAACTCAATGTTTTAAGGTCTAAACTTGATATTTTTAAGGATGAAAATGGGTTTTTTATAACTTATGGAGAAACATATTTTCCCTAAAACTTACTCATAGGAGATATGTTTTGTAGTTGAAAACAAGGAATTGGATATAAGATTCATCACTCAACTGAATTCACCAATGAGATAAAGAGTTATAAGGGAAATTCACCACTTAATGAAAAAAAATCCAAAGAGATACCGAACAAGAAAATAAGCAAAGAAGCTCAACTTTATTGATAACTAGATTGACTCCCGTGCGATGCACGGGGCGTTACTATATATTCAAAAAATAAAAAATTTAACTAAAATAAATCAAAAACTCAATTCGTTTATACATTATAAAATACTTCCTTAAAAGCTACATTGTCAGTACATAAAAATTAGAAATCAAAAAAATAGAAATAAAACATAAATCATAAGAATTATGCATTTATCTATATACAATTCTGCAGTTTTTATCATTTAAAAAAATTAAATGGAACAGACGAACATGTTTATCATATACGAAATAAGTTATTGAAATCAGTTAAAGAAAGTGAAGATTAGAAATCTAGTAAAAAAAAAGGTGATATTTTATTTAGTTTTGATAAAGAGAATTTTTGAAATAAAAACAAAAGATTTAGTCATACCAACAGGATAGTACAGTTATCTAATAAGAACTAATATCATTATTTTTCAAATGGAAAATTTTCATTAACTCATGCTCGTACATCTAAAAAATCATGTCATATTGATTTACATTAACTCATTATGAACATAATCATGATATTTATTTTCAATTTAACTTATTTAATTATTAGAAGAAAAAAAATTACTAACAATTTCGTTAAATGAAAAAAAAATTGGCCAAACCCCCCACTTCCTCATAAACCCAACCCACTTCTTACTCTCCCTCTATTAAAATACCAATTTATACTATTTTTATTTCTTCTAATATTGACATAAAATTAAATAAATTTTTTATAAATGATGGACATCTTCCCTGATATTCGTCTTTATAAATACACAATTATTTGAGACGAATACAAAAATTGACAAATTTATTAACACTTTATTTACAATGCTTCAAATATTTTTTTTAAAAAATAAATAAATTGTTTGGTATATCGAACTTAAATAAGCACAAGAACCATATTACACCATCTAACTTATTAAATAGATATATATTATTATTATATAAAATAATCATATACTCCCTCCGTCCCATAAAATCTTCCCCATTTTGAATAGTGTCAAGTCAGCCGAGTACAACTTTGACTAATCTTTAATATCAATCTATTCATTCTAATGAAATTTTAATAATTGCTATTGATAAATTATTTGGTTATTTTATGGATAACAATTTTTAAATTTTTATTATGATAAGTAAATTGATATTAAAGTTTTGTCAAAGTTGAACTTGGTTGAACTGAATTCGTAGTAACCGGGTAAGGTTTTATGGGACAGAGGGAGTATACTTTATAAATACACAATCGTTTTGTTTATAAAAATTCAACACCATTCAAACTCATCATCCTATACCCAACCACTTTTATTTTATTTTATATTATATTCTTTATTTTTATTTTTATTATTAGTAAAATTATTATTATTATTGTTATTATTATTATTATTATTATTATTATTATTATTATTATTATTATTATTATTATTATTATTATTATCATTTATAATTAAAAATAAATACTTTACACTGATTTAATTTTTACAAAAAATATATAGAAAAATAAAAGACAAATTAACAAAGGATAATTAAGAAATTTATATTTAAAAAAGAGAAATTTTTTTTCTCTATCCAAATCAAATGAAAGAAGTCTCTAAAAAAAGAGAAAGAATGTATGAATTTTGGTGTAAAAAAATTTAAAGAAAAAGAATTTATTATAAAATAATTGAGTGTAAAGAAATCGGAAAAAAAAATTGTAAATTCAGCCAGCCAATCAACGGGAGACATGTATCAAAATTCTTTAAAAAAAAGGGAAAAAAACCTAAATACACGCACCGTTGTCGGCTCGTGCAGTACACACCCCGGAGAAATGTCGAAATTGTCTTTCCACAGATAGAAGATACATATGTCCAATGTTAAAAAAAAAAAAAAAAAAAAAAAAAAAAAAAAAAAAACCAAATGCATTCACGCGCCTCTTTAGGCCCGTGTAATTTACGGCTCTCATAATTTTAATCAATAAAAAATAAGAAACAAAATAAATCATTTCCTATCCACTTTATTTGGGTAATTATTAATAAAAGTAATTTAATTTATTTCAAAAAAATTGAGATTATAACTCATTTAGTTACTTGATATTTTGTTCTAATGTATATTCGTGTGTGTGCACATGTGCATATTTAACATGATGTACAAAGCTTCTTAAATAAGCTACTCATTTTTTAGTAATCTTTTTGCCCTCCATAGATTTTCAATTATAATCAAGTAACTACAAATGTGCCCTCGTTTATTTTAAAACTTATGCAAGTCTTTTTATATATATAGAGAGAGATAGGGATTAATAACTAATTATTTTATACTCATTTTGAAAAATATATTATATTCAATTCTATTATGAGTTTTAAATTAATGAAAAAATTAAACCAAGAAACCAATCTAATTTTGGACTAAAATATTATTATACTAATTTTCTCATTTCTCAAATAAATGTCCAAAAATAATTCAACAATTGTGTTAAATGAAAAAAAAATTCCCCAAACCCTCCATTCCCTCATCAAACCCAATCCAACCCACTTCTTCCTCACCCTCTTTTAAAATACCAATTTATACTATCTATATTTCTTAGAATATTGACATGTTGAAATTGTCACGGCCAGAATCACAAGTGATATCCAAGGTGATAACTGCACCAACGATAGCACTTGAGATAGCACACACACTTCAAAAATAAAACAATTTTGTAAAAGAGTTTGCAGCGGAATAAAAACATCAAAATTATTTTTCTCAAGTTATATAAATATAACTTGAGAGTGCCTCTTAGGCAAGACTTTATAATCACTATAAATGAATTTACAAAGTCGAAAGTTCCCTATAGCTATAACTATTTTGAGCTCTATGGAACAATAGATAAAGAACGGAATCCTATCCTAGCCTTCACACAACTTGATACCAATGTAATCAAGTGCGAAATTACAAGGGATGAAGGATAAAAAGAACCAAACAAAGAACTCTATCTCTAAGCTTTCGAAGGTGTGAATGTGATGATGTAATTGACATATCTTCAAATGAAACCTTCTTAGCTTATTTATAGTCTTCAAATACTTGAAGGCTACTCAATTAACAGCCTTGGGGCTGGTCTTGCACGTTGAGAAAGTGTAGGGAGAGTGGGTGAAGTTGTTCCACATTTTTAGCTCCCACTTTCTCAATTTTAGCAACCGAGTTGATTAATCCTCAAGCCAAGCTTCCACGCCTTGTACTCCCATGCTTTATCAACCTTGTACTTCTTCTATAACTCAGCAACAACTCTTGACCAAGTCTTCACACGTTTTGTTTGTTATTGCCCAAGTTACGAATTTATACATAAAATGTATAGACTCTTTTCTTCCAATTTTCACACGTGTCTAGCTCCTTCTTTGATGCTATTCCACTCTGAAATATAAACATAAACTATAGACTATACAGATTATATTAGCACATTAATCCATTAAATAATAAACAAGAAATATACAACTATATAATTTTCAGTACAGGAAATCATCTGCGATATCACCTGGACTTTTGGGAAATCATCTACGATATCACCTGCAGTTTACACTAACACATGCACTTCAATCAAAATTTTAAAAATGATGACGATCTTTCCCGATATTCGCCTTTATTAATAATTTATGAAATAAATAAAATAAATAAATTGTTAGATGTATCGAATTAAAATAAACCCAATAACCATATTACCCCTTCCAACTCATTATCCTATACCCCATCACTTTTATTTTATTTTATATTCTTTATTTTTATAATTAGTAAAATTAATATTATTATCATTATCATTTATAATTAAAAAAAATACTTCACACTTAAATAATTTTGATTCAAAACATATTGAAAAATGAAAAAGGATAATTCAAAAAAGGATAATTAAGAAATTTATATTTAAAAAAATGGCTTTTTTTTTCTGAGTCCAAATCAAATGAAAATAGTCTCCAAAGAGAAATTTTTTTTATGAATTTTGGTGTTAAAAAAAAATAAAAATTTAATTTATTATAAAATAATTTAGGTAAAAGAAATGGGTAAAAAAAATTTATGAATTTTGGTGAAAAAAAATACTTCACACTTAAATAATTTTGGTCATTTCACCGGCGCGTGAAGTAAATGCGCCGGTGAAATGACCAAAACGCCCTTCACCAGACGGATGACACATGTCCAAATTTACCAACAAAAATTAAAAAAATAAACAACCCAATCACAGCTTGCCACGAGTCATTTTAGTCGTTTTTTTTTTTGCAAGTTTGCCAAGGCGTGAAAAGACCAAAATGCCCCTCAAACTACCTTTAATTACTACAATCTTTCTTTTATATATATAGAGATATACATATAGATATACATATAGATTCCCAAAACCCTCCACTCCCTCATCAAATCCAACCCACTTCTTCCTATCCCTCTTTTAAAATATCAATTTATATTATCTTTATTTCTTATAATATTGACATACACTTCAATCAAAATTTTAAAAATGATGGTCATCTTGTCCGATATTCGTTTTTATTAATACACAAATTTTTGAGACGGATAGAAAATTCGACAAATTTATTAATACTTTATTTACTATGATTCAAAGTTTAAAAAAAAAAATTAATAAATTGTTTAATGTATCGAACTAAAATAAACCCAATAACCATATTATCCCATCCAACTAATCATCCTATACCCCACCACTTTTATTTAATTTTATATTCTTTATTTTTATGATTAGTAAAATTATTAATATTATTATCATTTATAATTAAAAAAAATACTTCACACGTAATTACTTTTCACAAAAAGATATTGAAAAATTAGAAAGGAAAATTAAGAAATTTATATTTAAAAAAAAGGTTTTTTTTTTCTGTGTCCAAATCAAATGAAAATAGTCTCTATTTATTGAGAATTTTTTTAAATGAATTTTGGTGTAAAAAATTAATTTATTATAAAACAATTGAGGTCAAAGAAATGAAAAAATAAAAAAAATCGAAATTTAAGAAGCCAATGAAACGCCGCCAAGTGTCCCAAAAAAAAAAGGAAAATATCTCTGCGTAAATGTGCCTCAGTCGACGCTAATACGACACACATCAAATTTTCATCATATCACGGCATGCCACGACAAATTTGCTTCAACTATTTTTAGTTATGCCACAATATGAAATGACTTACACTTTAATCAAAATTTTAAAAATGATGGCCATCTTTCCCGATATTCGCTTTTATAAATACACAAATTTTTTAGATGGATAGATATTCAACAAATTTATAAATAGTTTATTTAGTATGCTTCAAAGTTTTTTTTTTAAAAAATTAAATAAATTGTTTGATCTATCGAAATAAAATAAACTCAATAATCATATTACCCCATCCAACTAATCATCCTATACCCCCACCAGAGTAATTTAATTTTATATTTTTTATATTCAAGAATAGTAAAATTATTAATATTATTATCATTTATAATTAAATAAAATATTTCACACTTAATTACTTTTCACTAAAAATATATTAAAAATTTAGAAAGGAAAATTAACAAAGGATAATTAAGAAATTTATATTTAAAAAAGAGGTTTTTTTTTCTGTGTCCAAATCAAATGAAAGAAGTCTCTATTTAAAGAGAAAAAAAATTATGAATTTTGGTGTAAATTTTTTTTTAAAAAAATTAATTTATTATAAAATAATTGAGGTCAAAGAAATAGGATTTTTTTTAATTTGAAATCCATCCATCCAATCAAAGGGCGCCACGTGGCAAAATAAAAAAAAAAAAAAAGAAACAAACTGCCTTAACATGCCCTTGTCGGCGCGTGTACCACACGCGCCAAGAAAATGTCCAAAATGCCCCTCCCCAACCAACCGACAAGTGTCCAAATAGGTTTAAAAAAATAAAAAAAAATAACAGCCAATAACAGATTGCCATATGGGATTTTGGCCTTGGTAATTGCCATTTCGCCACCGCGTGAAATTACAAAAATACCCCTCAATGGCAAAAAAGTTACCACAACCTTGTTATTATATATAAATAGATTAACTCAAAATCTGGTTTGCCTTACAATGACATAGTATAGATAGTATAGAGTATTTATAGAGTACTTGGAACATTCCTCCAAGACTAGGAACATGAAAATGCTAGGAAAATGTCAGTAATTACCTATGAATAAGGTTACTTATGTTCCAAGAGATTCAAGAAACTTCAACACTTGGACAAAATTTGAATGAATCTGTCCCTCCGTGAGACCACCTTTCACTACAGCATAAAGCATGCATAACTCTTTGAAGAAAAAGATGAACCCATAAATGTCTCAGAAACTACACTTATAGAGCTTTCCAAGTAAAGTATGTGTCACATACCTCCGCCCCACCTCACTTGACACCTTTGAGGTGGGCACAAGAACTAAGAAAAAAGAATAAAATAAAAAATATGTGGTAGAAAATAAAGAGAGAGAATGAGTGGAATAAATAGTAGTGTTGGTTGAATAAATTGAGTGGTGGAAAATGAAGAGAGAGAATGAGTGGTGGGATAGAATGAATATAAAATTATAAAAAGTAGGCTATTTTAAGAAGTGTCAAGTGAGCTGGGACGGCCAAAAAATGGAAATAAGTGTCAAGTGAGCTGGGACGGAAGGAGTATAACGTTTGGTCTTGTCAATTGTCAATAGGTACAAACTTGCAGTTGTAGCTGATTGAATTCTTAGGGGGCGTTTGTTTTTTTTATTTTAAGCCTTATTTGCCTCTTAACACTTATTCATTAAGAGGATTAGAGAAATAAGTGTGTTTGTTTTTTTTTTTTAAATAAAACTTGTTAGGCTCTTAAAGTCCTCTTAATTTTAAGTGGTTAAAATATTGCTGAATTGCCTCTGAAAGCCACTGTTTCATATTTGGTTTTGGGTAAATTTTTTTTAAACTGTTTACTGTTTCATAATGCATTTACGGTTTCTTTTTTTTATTTTATTTTTATTTTTTTTAACTGTTTCAGATAATGAATTCAGATACAAAATCAAACAACTTATCCAATTCAGAATTCAGTTTTCAGTTGCTGCCTCTTAATCATTCAGCCATTTTCAAAACTGAAATCAGATTTCAGCACTTATCACTTAAAAAAAACAAAAACCCCCTTAATATTCAGTCTATCCGTCTCTTTAAAAGTTTCTTTTTCGTTTCTTCACGCTCTAGCCTTTTGGCTCATGCATCAAAATGTCTCTAAAATTGAAATTTTGATATTCATTTAAGGACAAAGGAGTAAAATAATTTATTTATTTTTTGTAAAATATTGAGGATGTAAAAGGCAACAAGCAACAATAAAATTTTAGTTCCAAAATAAGTTGATGTAAACTAAGATGATGAATCCTCACGTCTGAAAGAAAAATGTGTGGTAAAAAAGTTAGTTAAAAGAAGTTCAATCCCTCCCGATTTAAACTTCAAAAATATCCTAAAATAATGTTCTATTTTAAACTTCAAAAACCCAAAAAATTTATTATAAAGTATTTTTTTTAACGAACCCCAAATATCATATTTACAATAATTATTCACTAGTTATTCCTTACCCATTTTCTTTCGCTTATCCATTTTCAATACTCACATCCCACTATCTTACTTTCTATATTATATGATAAAAATATGTGCCACTTTCTCTATGGCCCCTCAGTCCAGATTTAAATCTAAATTAAGAATCAATCATATTCTAATTCCTGAGAAACCCCTTATTGACAGAAAGACTAGCATGCTCTCTCACACTCATTTTTTTGGTGTAATCCAAGTCAGCTCTTAACTGACTTATAAAACCTGTTCACCTCTTATAATTAAAGTACAAAAGTCATTTTTTTTTTCACTTTTTACAATTTTAAAGAAAAAATATAATATTATTTGGTCAAATCACGGTCAAACTCCTATAGTAGGCGTATAAGACCAATTCACATCTTATAATTTAACTATAAGAGTCATTTTTTCACAAAAATAAAATAATTTTTTTTTATGTTTTATTAATGTTGACTCTCATATTCGGTCAAACATCAGTCAACTCTTATAACTAACATATAAGACATGTTCACATCTTATAATTAAAGAACAAGAGTCATTTTTTTTTCACTTTTTTCCATTTTAAAGAAAAACAATCTAATATTATTTGGTCAAATAACAGTCAAACTCCTATAGTTAGCGTATAAGACCAATTCGCCTTTTATAATTTAACTATAAGAGTCATTTTATCACATTTTTTCACAAAAATAAAATAAATTATTTTATTTTTTATTAATGTTGACTCTCATATTCGGTCAAACATTAGTCAACTCTTATAACTGACATATAAGATCTCTCATAATAACAATGAATTACTCTTATAATTGACTTATAAGACAATTAACTTATAAGACTACTTTAAAAAGTCTTATAAGTAACATATAACACTTTTTAAAAAAGTCTTTATATAAGTAACATATAAGACTTTTTAATAAGTCTTATAAGTAACTTATAAGACATTTTAAAAAGTTTTATAAGTTACTTATAAGACCTATTTGAACATTGGGAATCGTATTTTAAAAAAGTCTTATAGGTAGTAACTTATAAGACTTTTTTTAATAAGTCTTTTTACTTATAAGACTTATTAAAAAAGTCTTATAAGTTACTTATAAGACTTATTAATAAGTCTTATATGTAACATATAAGACTTTTTAAAAAAGTCTTTATATAAGTTACTTATAAGACTTATTAAAAAAGTCTTAGTCTTATAAGTGACAAAAATAAAAAATTTCAATAATAACAACGAATTGCTCTCATAATTTACATATTTACAACTCTTATAAGTTAATTATAAGACTACTTTGTCTCTTATAATTGACTTATAAGATAAATTTTTCAACCAAAAAAATTAAAAATTTCAATAATAACAACGAATTACTCTCATAATTTACACATTTACAACTCTTATATGTTAATTATAAGACTACTTTAATTTAAATGAATATTCTAGTCTGTGAAAATGATTGGTTATTCATCCGGTGAAAATAATGAATAATAATGAATATGAAAAACAAAACAAAAAAGTAATTAGGACCCAAATTTATGACAAACAAATTAATCAACAAATTAATCTCAATACTCTGCATTACACAATCAACATGCCGTTTAAGTATCTCAACAACAGAACATACATAAAGGATTATGTATGAGCAAAATTGAGCTAAAACTAACTTACACACTAGCATCCTCCCTCTCAAGAAGTTTGACCAGAGAGCCAGATCGGGGAGACATAAGATGAGAAGCAGATAGCTCTCTTCCCGATATCTTCCCCGCAACCACGACCCGTTACGCCTCGTACCCAAACGACAATCCACTAGTCAACTGTATCTCGATCGCTCCCCATTCACCCTCCCACAACAAACACTACACACAATTATCTTCAACATTTTTAAAAGTCCAAAACTAAGAACCTCCATCCAAAACTGTTAAACATTGCCAAACTTATTCCCAAAAATTAAGTAGATCTGAATCAAATCAAATTGTGTTAGAGCGAGTAGGAGTAAGCGGAGATAAGCTTGAGGAGAACATCGTCTGAGAGGAAGGTTGGCCAGAAACAATGAAGGTTCGCCGGTCGATGCGTTGAAATGGCTAAATCTGGCCGGATCTGGAAGTTATACAGCGGGAGGCAGAGGCGACAATGGAGAGGAGTTTTCGGATGTGGTGTTGGACGTAGATGAGAGAGAGAGAGGAATGGAGAGATATAACCAATGACGAAGGGAGGAGGAGATGAGAGCACGCCGTCGCCGAAGGTAGTGGTCACCGGAATGTGAGGGTTTTTAGAGAGAGGGGGAGAGAATGGGTGTGTGTGCGTGTGATTGTGTTGGTATGAGTGTGAGAGGAAGGAGGGGAGGGTTTTGTTTGAGGGGGGTAGTTTTGGTATTTAGGAGTTTAATTTGACTAGTCAATGGAGGTGAGGGGTGTCTGAAGAATTATAATCTCAAATGAACTCTTTATTTGAGATTTATAAGATGAGTCTCCTTAAAATAGAAAAAAAAACTAGATGTGAGGGTCCTGTTGGAATTTTTCCTAAAAATATTTCACTCCTAAATACTTGAGCTCAAAAGTTTTTGAAGTATAGTTTGGGACGGTGGGGGTGTATATATATGGGGAATGAATAAAAAGGAAAGGAAAGGAAAGGAAAGGAAAGAAGGAAAAAAAAATGAGAAAAAAAGCCAAAAAAATAATAATAGTATACTTCTATATATTTCATCTGGTCCAGTAGAAGCTTTCCATTTTATTATTTTGGATGTCCCGTTAAAAGCTTTCACTTTTCTTTTTTGGCAAATAATCTTTACTATTTCATCCACTCATTCTCTCTTCTACATTATTTTAATACTCACAACACCATTATAATTTACTATTCCCTCCACTCATTCTCTCTCCTATTTTCAAATTATACTCACAATATTTTTTCTTTCCACTTATTTTATTAATTTGCGTGCAAAGCAAAAAATGGACATCTTATGTTGGGATGGAGGGAGTTTATGGAGAATGAATAAAAAGAAAAGGAAAGTAAAGCCAAAAGTAGATGTATAATATAAGAGTGAAATTATTTTGAAGAAATTCATTTTTAGTCACAATCAGCTTTATATTGTTCTATCTATAGTCACTATCTGAATGACGTTTATATTTGGATCTCCAATTTTGCAGAAAAGATAGTTTATCCAATAAATGTATTATAAATATTGTGTTTGAAGAGGTTTTTCAAAATGTGTAATATACAAGTATAGCCACCTGTTTAATGTATAATGTTGTTTTTATGTTTAATTACCATTTTTTCAGGTTTTAATTAGAAAAATATATCGACTAATAAAATGAATAAGGGATGCATATAATCAGAAATGAAATCCAATTGCACATGAGATTTGGCCTGCTAGTTTGAGCTCATTGCTTCCAATCTAGAGCTTATGGATTCGATTCCCCAAAAATTAGAGAGAAGACTTTCTCATTCTAGAATTTATCTCCTAGACACTTCTGTGTGTGCACGGGTGTGTGTGTGAGCAGTGGAAAAAAATTAAAAAAAGAAATGAAATCCAATTATCCAACTGAACAGTCTCTATCCAGGCACACACGCACAACATTGCCGACGACAATGGCGACATCCCTCCGGAACAATCCCTGCCTTCACCTCCTCCGACGATTCCTGAATACACCACTCCCGCTCTCCTACAGTTCAACAAGGTCGATCGAAACCCTAGCTTTCGAAGAGGTCCAATCACCCACCAACCGACCCACCAAACTCACAGCCTTTGTACTTCACGGTTTACTGGGTTCCGGAAGAAACTGGAGATCTTTCTCCAAAACCCTAGCTTCTTCTCTCTCCTCCTCCTCCCCGCCGTCCGGTATTTCCTCTCCCCAATTTTTGATTTTCATTCATTTTTGGATTTCGATTTCTAGTCTATATCAATTTAAATTTGATTTGAGTTTCGTTATTTTGATAATCCATGTCTCAAAATGATGTTTTAGTTCACCGGAAAATTAGGATTACACATACTTATATACGTGTTCATAGTACTCCCTTCTTCCCGAGAGATGAGACGTGATCACTTGTACCACTTTTTTTGTGTACCACCTTAGTGTACCGGCGATCATGTGGTAATGAGTTATTACGGCTGATGTCGTGATAATGTCATCAATAATGTATACCCGCGGTGCACAATGTTGTAAAAATAGTGATACGGTTGATCTCATCTCCTTGTTCCTAACAATTGTGGCATTTGGCAAATCAAATTTTTTTTAAGATTAATATTTTAATTATTGGTATCTTATTAAAAATGGATTATATTTGTTGTATTTTGTAGAGATAGGACATCTTTCTGGTACAAACAAAAAAGGAAATAAGGACAATCTTTTTGGGACAGAGAGGATTAATTCTGTTACAATTGTGTACCATTTGAGGTGACTTTTTGGTTGTGCATGTAGATTGGAATATGGTTCTTGTGGATTTGAGGAACCACGGCCGATCAGCTGAAATCGACTGTTTGCGTCATCCTCCTCATGATCTAGTCAACGCTGCTAATGATCTAGCAAATCTGGTGAAGTCTCAAGCTTGGGCTTGGCCAGATGTTGTTATAGGCCACTCCATGGGCGGTAAGGTGGCTTTGCAATATGCACTGAGTTGTGCTCGTGGTGATTATGGCGATTCAGTCAAGTTGCCTAAACAGGTATTTACACTCCACATATGATGTGTGTGTGTCTGCATTGAAAATTTTATGGAATATAACTGTACGGTTAACATGTATCCCCTTCCAAAAATGTAGCATTTCAACTACAATTTTGGATTCCGTATGGGTGAAACATTTTATTATAGTTAGCAAATTGAAGTTTGTGTTAGTTTGGAGTTCGGACTATGATGGGTGTATAATTTGCTATGACTACACTTGGTGGTACTGTGTTCCAGCAAGTGTTTTGCCTAGACTAGTTTAAATCATAACTGGCATAGACGATCCCTCAGTTGCACTTATGTGTATGCTGACTTGCATTTGCCTCTTCTAGAAAAGGAGTTGTTAGACTTGACCATTTTATCTGGCTTGATAAACTGAGTTTCTTGTGGCTTATATGTCTCTTTTAGCTGGAGAGGCATTAGGATGGAATCTTTGAATGTAAGAATCATAGTTTTAAAGGTCATTGAGTTCTCAGCCCGCCCTTTCAAAATAATGGTCTATATGACGAGAAGAAGTTAAACATGTAAAACTTTTGTGACATTCTTGATGAAAATTGTCCGAAGATTTATTTGTGGTAAGCTATTTCATATGTTCATTATGTGTTATTTCCCTCAGAAATCTATTTGAACTCTTGATTATAGATCATTTATAGACCATTTGATTTTCGTTCATTTAGATACTAGTCATTTGTCACTGGCCTACTTTTGACAATCTTACAGCTTACTGACGAATAAGAAACCTGTTGCAGAACAGCTGTGGGTACTGGATTCTGTCCCAGGGAAAGTGAGCCGTGATAACAGTGATGGAGAAGTTGAGAAAGTCTTGCAGACTTTGCAGAGTCTTCCTTCATCAATCCCATCACGGAAGTAAAACCTCTTTCTCATGTCATTTGGCTTGTCTTTTCGTATGAATTCGTTATTAGGGACTGAAATGGCTGCAATTGCTGATCATTCGCCCTTTCCCACCCATCACACTTTACGTAACAAGGACTCGGGTAAAAGGTTGGGTGCGGGTGTGTGTCTGAATGTTGGATTTGACAAAATTATAATTTGCAGGATCTGTGGGCTCGGCCTATAACGTGTCCAAAATTTGGACACTTCCATGTAAACCATAAATGATCATATACATGCTTGTATGCATACATGTTTGCGGGCTATTGGTCCCAAATGGGCAACAAGGGTGTAAAAACAGTTAGTGGTGGGTGAATACTTATAAATTTTTCAACCCTTTTTGCAAAAGCAACCTCTTGATTACAAACTTGGACTTTCAATGTATTAAAACCGCAATTGAGTTTTGTAAAATGCACAGCGAAAGTTTTAAGGTTAGAAAGCGAGGTTTGAAAACCGCGGTTTGGTAAGATGTTTAAAATGCGGTTTGACAATGATTAACTCAAACATAATTCATAAGTCTGGTAAACCTGAACAAATTAAAACAGATAAGACAAATTAGATTAAATAATGAACAATATGAAGAATGCAGAAAATAAAGAATACAAGATTTGGAGTGGTTCAATCGTAAATGATCTACGTCCACTATCAAGATAGTTAGTATTGGATTTTCTAACTACTAGATTTGTATTAGATGTTGAGGAGGTTTTACAAGATTACAAGAATCGAAACTCAAATCTAAAATCTAAACATTAAAGCAAATCCTATACTATAATTGGTGTATCTCAAATAAATTAATCTATAAGATTAATCAAGTGAGGTGTGTGTGTGATATCAAGATTTAAGGCTCTTTAATCTAAGAGATTTAGAGCACAATGAATCTGATGTGGTTACAAAGGTTTGATTTCCCGGCTTGGAAGTATAATCTTGAAGGTATGAAGGTTAGAAGATGAAGATGCTAAGGTTTCTGGTAACCAGCTTCAAATCTTTAAATGACTCTTTTAAATGAATTTCTCAAGCAATTTTCAAATGTTGAATATTGAGGATATTTATACCCTTGCTCCAAAAAATAACCGTTTGGAACAACTGTAGCAAAGACAGTGCTGTAGCAATTTGATTGATCCACGTGTCCAACTTTGTCACTTTGTGCAAATGTTGTTAATGAGGTTGCACGGACCTCTCATAACATTCTGGAATAAACATATGTCACCTTTTCAAATTCTTTTGAACTCTTAGTGTCAGTTAGACACATTGATTGAAATCGTAGTTAACTCAATTTGCTGACGAGGATCAATCTATTAAGGAGAGTACAAGTCTTCAAATCTTAAATTATTGGATAGGTTGGTGAGGTTGGTAGATCTTCAAGAGGTTAAGTTTATCAATGCGGTTTTCATTGAATGCGGTTTAGATAATGAGGTTTTGTACGTGCGGCGGTTTGAACCAAGCATTGCAGTTTTGCATAAACCTCTAAACCTCTTGTATTGAAATTTCATGTCCAATGCGGTTGAGTCAGTCTTCATGCCTGAGTAAAACCTATTCTAAAAATTGGACTATACTAAAAAATTGTAATCTAAGCTTCATTAAATATGGGCCTAAAGTATAGAAAATATAAATGAGGTTCTAATATCAATGAAATTAAAGCTAAAGTAAGGAGGGTTAAAGTATGAATACCCAACAATCTCCCCCTATTTGATTGATGCCATTACCTATTATAGCAAAGGCAAATCATTGTACTTGGTAAAATATGTTCATAATAATTAACATAGTAAATTATGTCCCAAATCAATTCACACACTAGCCTAAGTTATTGATTTCTATACTATTAAAAAGAGATAAGAACTTACAAAGTAAAAGTATAAAAACACATTCGGTGCATACATAAAGTTATGAGTTTAAGTTCGAAGTATGCGGTTTAAATTTAGTGTATAAACATCATGTACAAAAATATGAACAATGAGGATCATGTGCATGAGGTTTTGAAAACTATGCATTCATTATTCTACAAAAATAGGTGGTTTGAATGAACAAAGATTTGGAATCAACAATGATACATCTTTTCATCAATACGTTAAAGGTTTGAAGTTATAAGACACAAGATATAAATGAAGAAAAATAAAACAGTAACAGAAGTAAAAGATAAAAATTGACAACTAGTGCGGCTGCTGAGGTGTCCGTTCGAAGAGAATCATTGGTTGAGCATCTACAACTTCCTCTTGAGCAAGGGCATGAGCTTCAACAGCATAGTTGAATGCATAATTTTCTGCTCCAAGGGTTCTTCTTAGCCTTATCATTTCATTTGCGGTTCTCACCTGAGCAGCTTCAACTCTAAGAACATTGGTCACACCAATCACTCTAGTATTGTATGCACCGACCGCTCTTATATTAGCCTCAAATTGTTCTCTAACTTAATTGAGGCTTGTAGTATTCAGGAGGACATCTTGATTTACTTCTACAAGCTTGTCGTTGAGGCTGCCAAAAATCTCATTGAGTTGATTTTGGATTGAGGCATCGAGAGTGTTGTAGAAAGTATGGATGGATTCTTGAACCGCGTTGGAGTTTGAGAATTTTGCAAATTAGGTTCAATCTCATTGAGTCTCCCCCTCAATCAAATGTCCAATTCGGTTAGCTTTTCAATTAATCTCTCCCTTATCCCTTCATTCAACTGCTCTCTCAGCTCTTCCCCAAAGCTAGTTAACCTTGCGGTTAAATCATCTCCAATAGTATCCATCTTGACCCTGAGTTCTTCTTTAAGTATCTCATCATCATTTCGAATGTTGGCTTGCATGGAGTCAAGAATGGTTCTGATCTCAACCTAGTCTTGAGGTCTCAGATTTCTAAATTCATTAACAACCTCAGTTTTTAAACTTTTCAGGTTGGCCCCAAGAGAGTTGTAAAAAATATATCAGCTTGTGAAGACAGACTTTGAGTTGATCTGGAGTAACAACATCTCCCAAAATTTTGGACAACACTAGGTGTCAAAGTCATTTCTGAAAGCATTGAAGCATGACTCATTTGTGTCCTTTACAACCTTTGCTATACTTTCCCCTTTAATGACATCAACAAATGAAGCTTTGAGGTTAGCCGTTTCAAGGTGACAGATCTTTTTTGCAACTCTCTTAAGGCCAACATGAGAAGTTTAAAAACTGAGGTTGTTAATGAATTTAGAAATCTGAGACCTCAAAGACAAGGTTGGGATCAGAACCATTCTTGACTCCATACAAGCCGGCATTTAAAATGATGCTGAGATAATTAAAGAAGAACTCAGGGTCATGATGGATACTATTGGAGATGGTTCAACCGCAAGTTTAACTAGCTTTGGGGAAGAGCTGAGAGAGCGATTGAATGCTTTGAATGAAGGGATAAGGGAGGATTATCTGAGAAGCTTACTGAATTGGACAATGGATTAAGGGGGAGACTCAATGAGATTGAACCTAATTTGCAAAATTCTCAAACCGCATACTCAAACGCGGTACAAGAATCCATCCATACTTTGTACAACTTTCTCAATGCCTCAATCCAAAATCAACTCAATGGGATTTTTGGCAGCCTCAATGACAAGCTTGTAGAAGTAAATCAAGATGTCCTCCTGAACACTACAAGCCTCAATAAAGTTAGAGAACAATCTGAGGCCAACACAAGTGCGGTCGGTCAAAAAATGCTAGAGTGATTGGTGTGACCAATGCTATTAGAAGAGTTAAAGCTGCTCATGTGAGAACCGAATATGAAGTAAGAAGGCTAAGAAGAACCCTTAGAGCTGAAAGTTCCGTCTTCAACTATGCTGCCGAAGCTCATACCCCTACTCGAGAGAGGAAGTTGTTGATGGCCCTGCTGCACCAAACTTTGTGGACTTGGATGCTCAACCGATGATTCCCTTCCAACCACCTCCTCTGCAACCGCACCAGTAGTCGATTTTTTTTATCTTTTACGTTTGTTGCTGTTTTATTTTTCTTCATTTATACCTTGTGTCTTGTAACTACAAACCTTTAAGGTATTAATGAAAAGATGCATCATTTGATTCCATAACTTTGTTAATTCAAACCGCCTGTTTGTAAAACAATAAATACATAGTTTTCAAAACCTCGTGCACGTGATCCTAATTGCTCTAATACCACTTGTTTCCAAAGGGGCAACAAGGGGGTGAAAACAGATAGAGGGAGGGTAAATAGCTGTTATAAATTTTTCAACCATTTTTTGCAAAAGCAACCTCTTGCTTACAAACTTGGACTTGCAATGTATTAAAACCGTAAGTGAGGTTTGTAAAATGCACAACAGAAGTTTTAAGGTTAGAAAGAAAGTTTGAAAACCGCGATCGGTAAGATGTTTAAAATGCGGTTTGACAAAGATTAATTCAAACACAATTCACAAGTTTGGTAAACCTGGACAAATTAAAACAGATAAGGCAATTAGATCAAAAAATGAACAATATGAAGAATGCAGAAAATAAAGAACACAAGATTTGGAGTGGTTCAATCGTAAATGATTTACGTCAACTACCAAGATGGTTAGTTTTGAATTTTCTAACTTCTAACTACTAGATTTGTATTAGATGTTGATGAGGTTTTACAAGATTACAAGAATCGAATCTCAAATCTAAAATCTAAACTTTAAAACAAATCCTAGACTATAACCGGTGTATCTCAAATGAATTAATCTATATAAGATTAATCAATTGAAGTGTGTGTGATTAGGGCTATTACACGAAACGAGCCGGCTCGGGCTCGGCTCGTAAAAGCTCGAGTTCGAGTGGGCTCGAGGTGAACTTGAGATCGAATCGATTTTCAAGCTCGTTTTTTTTCGAGCCGGCTCGTGTTCGGCTCGTATGTTCGACGAGCTCTGACCGAGATCGACTCGTTTGAGCTCGGCTCGTTAAGCTCGTTAAAAAGCTCGAATGAATTTTGTTCGCGAATAACTTTAGGCTCGTTTAGGCTCGAGATCGATTGCAACTCAAATTAGTGCTCGATAAAGCTCATTTGATTTCAGATTTTTTCAAAAAATAAGTCCAAGCTCGAGCTCGGCTCGTTAATACTCGAGTTCGAGCAGCTCGCGAAAAGCTCGAAACTCGATTTGATCCGAGCTCGAACAGTCATACTGGGCTTGAACTCGAGAAAAGCTCGAGTTCGAGCTCGAAACTTCAAAGCTCGACTCGGCTCGGCTCGGCTACAGCCTATGTGTGATATCAAGATTGAAGACTCTTTAGATCTAAGAGATTTTGAGCACAATGAATCTGATGTGGTTACAAATGATTGATTTTTGGGCTTGAAAGTGTAATCTTGAAGGTATGAAGAGGAAGAGGAAGATGCTAAGGTTTCTTGAAATCTGGTAATCAAATTCAAATATTCAAAGGACTCACCTAAATGAATCTCAACCAATTTTCAAATGTTGAATATTGAGGGTATTTATATCCTTACTCCAAAAAGTAGCCGTTTGGAACAGCTGTAGGAAGGACAGTGCTGGAACGGTTTGATTGGTTCACGTGTCCAACTTTGTCACTTTGTGAAGAAGTTGTTGATAAAATTGTACGGATCTCTTACAATATTCTAAAATAAAGGACATCTGTCAACTTTTTAATTTTTTTTTTAAACTCTGAGTGACCGTTAGACACATTAATTAACTTATAGTTAACTCAATGTTGCTGACGTGCATCAATCTATTAAGGAGAGTACAAGTCTTCAAATCTTCAATAATTGGATGAGGTTGGTGGATATTCAAGTGTTAAGTATATCAATGCGGTTTGCATTGAATGCGGTTTAGATGACGAGGTTTTGTACGTGTTGTTTGAACCAAGCATTGCAGTTTTGCATAAACCTAAAAATCTCTTGTTTTGAAACCTCATGTCCAATGCGGTTGAGTCAGTCTTCATCCAATGCGGTTGAGTCAGTCTTCAAGACCGAGTAAAACCTATTCTAAAAATTGGACTATACTAAAAAATTGAATTCTAAACTTCATTACATATGGGCGTAAAGTCTAGAAAGTATAAATAAGGTTATAGTATCAATCAAATTAAAGATAAAGTAAGGAGGGTTAAAGTATGAATGCCTAACACGGGCATTATTTAATAACCTAAAAGACATTGCTAGAAGCTATAACTATAATGAGTGAAGAAAGAGCACAATATAGTTACACATAAACCTACTTGAAACAAGATATTAGGGTATATTGGAATATGCGAGAAATATTAAAAATTAGCGCAACAAACACACAATTCGAGATCGTGGAAGCTGTCACCAATCTTCCTTACCCAGATTGTGACTTCATATCTCCCTCTTCTCTCTCTCTCTCTCTCTCTCTCTTTTAGCCTAATAGCCATACTGGACTTGGAACGCACACAAACTAGGTTGGCAATTTAGGGTTTAGTAATTGCTTACCAAAATACCATAGTCTTCTTCTAAACATAGGGATTTTTTTTTCTTATAATAAAAAGCCCTAGGAGACATTGCACGTATCTGTGTCCACACTCCATACGACGGATCTGACACAGATCTCATAGCCTTGTCGGTGCCGCTCGTGTCAACATGGGTATGGAAACAATTTCGCCAAGTCCGTGTACCAGAGATCAAGCTTACACACGGTGTGACTATGCTTATTTAGTATTATGACCTATTATGCCTATATTAATATAAAATATCTGTTAGCTGCCAGTTCTGACCATGATCCAGTTTCTTTATACCCTATCTGAGAGTGATATTTTATACTGTGACTTGACTACATTAACCATTCTCAGCCTATGGAAAATTTTCCATTTCGTCACCAGTCATTTTTCTTTTTATTTTAAATTTGGTCATGTTGCTCCACATCAGCAATGTTGACTGCCACATAGATAAAGTGCAATGTGCCCTTTCACCTCATATACTTCCACATAAGTAAACTTTCATAATATATCGCGCCACATCAGCAATGTTGACTGCCACATGGTCGTCTTTCTGCCATATTTACAACTTTCAATAGAGGTATAGCCGTCCATTTGACAGAGGGACTACATAGAATGACAATTTGATATGTTAGAACTTAGTGACCAAACCGATAAGTTTTTTGGTTGTAATGAAATGGGAATTGTCAGGGGAGCGCTTGGCGCACCGGGGTTTGCCCTTAATGAAATGGGAAAAAAAGGTCCATAAATTGAGGATGAAAAGGGTTATGAAGTCCTGCATACTGCTATTAGTTCAATTTGACCTGAAACTGGTGGTAATTTTTTTTTTATATTTTGGGTGGAATCGACGGGGGATGATTATCCTATGGTATCAAGCTACCTCTCCATAGAACTAGAAACATAGAGATTAAGATGTTGTGCTTTATGCTGGTTGTTGTATTCTATTTACTTATTTTCCCTCATGGTAGCTTGAAAACCTTTTGTCCTGAACTGGTTAGTGGAATTCAATTCAAACTTCACTGAAAGAAGAGATGATTCTACTCGTTAGCATTTTTGGCTCATAGTAACAAAAGTTAAAAATAGCTACATACATGCACACACTAAGGCATGCATATAGAATATCACATAAATAAGAAACCGCATTGGGGAAAGTAAAAAATAGTTATGTAGCCGTAGGCTGAGTCATCCTTAATAATCATCCAAGTAGGACTGAAGAAGAAGAGCCTAATCAGACCTGACTGAAAGATAGCTTATCCTGCCAGATACTCCTTCCATCCCGTCCAAAATAAATGTCCAAATAAAATTCAAATTGATCAAGAGCAAATTTGAAAAGAAAAAAAAAATGGACTTTCATTCTTGGACACAGGGAGTAGTAAAAACATCTGGTTTGAAGAAAAAAGTTACAGTAACTCATTTATCCTAATTCCTTACCGGAGAATAGTTATCTGAAACCTGAACCTAAACTGCACTTCTACCTCTTGTCTCATTTGAAATGAGACCATCTTTTTGATGTAAACCAAAAGGAAAAGAAGGCCTCCAAGTTTACCTGGAGTTGCAATGTAGGTCTATAGTGTTGATTTTGGCAATGAATGTGAACCATAGAGCCCTAACTGCCAAAATCAGTACTAAAGGCCCTATATTGCAACTCCAGAAAAACTTGAAGGCAGTAAAGTGCTATTTCTCCATATTTTGGGGGACAGAGGGAGTGTATGTTATGATAGAGGCACATTGTACTTTGTCTATGTTGCTGAAATGAGAAAGACATATTGTCCATTCGGATTGACCATGTTCTTGGCTGCAGATGGCTGGTGGATCACATGCTTAAGTTAGGCTTTTCAAACTCATTGTCACAATGGATAGGCAGCAATCTCAAGAAATCTGGAGACCATGAGACATGGGCATTCAATCTCGAGGGGGCTGTCGAGATGTTCAATTCCTATAGGTTTGCTCCTATTTCCTTCAAAGTCATTAGGTGCAGTTCGCATCTTGATTTTTTTTTCCGGTCAACTTAGTTGAAATTTGACCAATAGTTATGAAATTTAATTATCTTCATGTTATTAAAAATGGGTCATTGATGCACCTATAGAAACACTTTTAATACCTATTGTTGGAATTTCATAGAGATTTTTTTAATAAAATGTTGCTTAAAGTTGACCAAATTAGCCAAGTGGTCATCATTTATTATTGAGACGGATGAAGTACTATTTATGGCTGTATTCATGTGAATAATCCTTATCTTTCTGGGGTATAATTTTTTAGGGAATTGGATTACTGGCCACTTCTTGAGCAGCCACCAAAAGGAATGGAGATAGTTATTGTGCGAGCTGAAAAGAGTGACAGATGGGACCCAGATGTGGTTCAGGAGCTTGAACGCCTTGGTCAACGGAAGGAGGGTCAGGTTTCGGTTCTGGTACTTCCTAAGTCTGGCCATTGGGTTCATGTGGACAATCCAAAGGGACTTCTGGAGATTGTTATGCCCAAAATTGCTTCCCTGGTCTAGCTTGGTTCTAATCTGGCTCGTTTAATGGCGCATATTTATATTTGCATATAATGTGGGAAATTATTTTGTTTTCTATTTGAATGGTCCAAATTGAGATGGATCAATAAAAAAGATGATGTTGGTTTTTTGATTTTGATTAAATTTAGATCCAATTCTTTATGTTCTTGGATTGAGCTTCCAATATTATTCCGATTTTGAGCCGAAAGAACGCCCCTCCTATTATTCTATCAAAATCTCTAAGATTTTCCCACAATTTCGCTGAAGCTCTCCTAAGTCCTTAGTAGTGATCCACATTTTAAAAGAGTCGATTATTTCTTTTGGGGCTGATAAAATGACGTGTCTTACCCTTTGTTGAATACCCCTTATGGTAAGCACAGTCAAAGTGAAGTAGTTTGTATTGGTAAAGAAAAATTACTTATAGAATACTTCATACGTTTCATTGGACCACAAGTGTCACTTTTATTTGGGCAAATGACAAATAAGGGTTTAAAGTTTAGGGAGTGCGTATTGTATGATATTTTAATTTTGTCAATTTTGGGTCTTTAAGTTACCCACACTTTTGATGAAAATGTTAAAAAATTTGTTAAGTCATCGCGTGTCTTATATAAAGCTGTCAATTCTGGAAAACGAGACAGGGCTATGAAATCCCTCAATTTAACGGGACGGGACGTCCCGAATTTTTCGCGGGACATAAAATCCTTATTATGTCCCATCCCACATCGGGACGCGGGAGACAATACGGAACTAGAAAACCCTAATATTATAAAACTAATATTTAGCTGATATGATGCTAAAACATTAAATTAAAAATATAAGATAAATCTCTTACAATCCAATAAGATAAAAACTTATTAAATTCATAAAATAGCTTAATTAAAAAAAATAGATAGTTGAAAAAAAAAAACTAAGAACTAAGGCTCCGTTTGTCACGGAAAATGTTTTACGAATAATGATTTCCATAAAATAACTCGTTTTACGATATTTGGTAACTACAAATAAAAAAAATCAATGAAAAATATTTTCGGATCAACGAAAAATAACTTGTTTTCCACTTTAAAACGACTTACTGAGCTTGAGCTTGAGCTCGTACTCGGTAAAACATTTTCCGCTTGCTGTTCTCTCCCGTTTTCTCCAGGTACTTCTCCTTTCTCTTCCCCTCCTCAGTAAAACATTTTACTGACCTCGTCCTCATTAAAAGCTGCCGAGGAGGGAGATTTGTTCGAAGCGAGACCGGGCATTCAGTACGAGTGATGCTCAGGAAAGGTTTAGGAACATTCGATTGCAGGTTAGTTTTGTTTTTACCTCTCGTTTGATTGAAAGGTTTTAGGGTTCATGATGTTAATTTGACCCCTAATTGAACCTTTTGATTTATCCAACTCTAAATTCATACATTTTGTTTTTGGTTCAAGAAGGGAAGTAAATGCTGCCCATGGTTTGTTATGGAATTAGGATATTAATTCGATTTTAAGCCATAGAAGTGTGTAAAGATTTCTGGACATGTAGTACCTGATTTTATGTCTATGCAATTGATGATTGTGTGTTAGTGCAAAACTCTTGACATGATAGCTCCTATTTGTGTGTTGCCAATATGCAGAGCCGGTCCTAACATTTTAGGGGTCCTGCTCAAAATTTAAAATTAGGCCCTAAAAATAATAAAAAAAAATACAAATAATATATTATAATAATATAATTTACATTATTTCTTACAAATGAAATACTAAAATCTCAAAACCTACAAACAGTTATTGAACTTTCAAGATTGAAACTATAGGATCAAAGTTACCTAATTGGATTGAAATTATATTTCCTAAATATAATACTACTCCTTCCGTCCCAAAATGAGTATCCAAAAAAATTGCACTGATCAAGAGCAAATTAAAAATGGTTTTAGACATTCATTTTGGGATGGAAAAAATAATGTATACATATTAAAAAAAATAACAGGCCCTTCCAAATTAGGGGCCCCGGAGCGGTGGCTCACTCCGCACCCCCTAATAGCCGGCCCTGCCAATATGATAATTGATGTCTTTAGGTTTTTGTAATCTCCAAGTATCGGCAGAACTCACACATTTTTCTTCATTAAGGAATAATATTCAATTTATGCATTTGTTATGAAGCTGTATTAGAAACTAGAGAAGGGAAAGAGTAAAGTTCTTAAGAAGTGTGATTTCTTGTGTTTGAAATGACTCTGATAGAAAATTTGACTTGTGTTTGCAATACAAACTGTATTCTTAAATTTCTTATTATAGATTTAAAGGCTCTGTGTCTTTCATGCCCAATGATGGAAAACATACATATTGAGCAGTTTCCGATGGTCGCTTTTCATTATTTGCCTTTATACTTCACCATATGCATATCCTTCCATCATAATCATCACCACACCCATCAACATATTTGCACACACTCACGTATATTCTAATGGTGCGGCTTAAAGGCTTTTGTGAATGCTGTCATCCACAAACTGTCTATGATTCATAAGCTATGAGGTCTGAGGGCTTTTTCTGTTGTTTATTCATGAGTTGTATTGTTATTCTGTCTTGTCTTGTCTTGTGTTATCATTATGATATGTTATGCATTGTTCTATGCTTAAGTGTCTTATTTACGAATGTTATTCATTGAGGCTCTCATTTAATAATGAGGACATTGGTATTACTTGTAGATTCCTCACTTGAGGCCAGCTAAATACAGGAGGACCAGACTATCTAGGAACAGAAGGACTGTGAACCGTGCCTATGGTGGTGTACTATCTGCTGGTGCTGTAAGAGAGAGGTTTGTTTTCTGGAATCATTGCCTGAGATGTTTTGTATCATACTTTGTTAATGTAGCATGATTTATTTGGCATAATTTCTTAGACATTGCATTGACTGTGCAGGATCATTCGTGCATTCTTGGTGGAAGAGCAGAAGATTGTAAAAAGGTTTTGAAGATTCAGAAGGCAAAAGAAAAGGTGTCCAAGAGCTAGGCTTTTTAGGCATTTGAGAAGAAAGTGTTTTTAATGTGCTTTAAGAAATTTTGACTTTGAACAAACTAGTCAGTAACCCGTCGATACTCGACGGACATAATGACTCTAATAATTAAATATTATAAAAACAACATGGTGAAATTAGGATAGAGAGAATAATACAATTTAAACAAATTAAATTTAATCCAATAAAATAAACTAATCTAAAATCTAATATGGGGGATAATGATAAGAGAAATCAGTGCATGCTCCAAGACAATGTTTCTACTTTCTACCACCATCACATTCTTTTGGATGAAGTAGTTGAACCGCTGTAGTTTGAATTTATTACGTTTAAAAATATTTTGTTTGAATTTAAAAGCTAAAATTTGTGTTTAAATCGAAATCTATAATAAAACTCTTCATTGAATGTGACACATGGCGGCTAATAATTGGTGAACATAGAGCTGACTTGGAATTTCACGTGGCGAGCTGTATAGTCTTGAAATGTTTCTGCTTTTATATATTATATAGATTGAATGACCATTATTGTCTCAAAATAAATGTTCTTTTAAATTTTTTGATTTAATTTTTTTTCATAATTCATTATATTTTTACAAATCTAAAATTTTGAAAATGAATTAAAAGAATGTTTATTATTTTTTCTAGATTAAAATTAAATTTTTTAAAATGATTCTTAAATTTTGAAAAAAAATCATTCATTTTAGGATGGAGAGAATAAGACAATTTAAACAAATTAAATTTAATTCAATAAAATAAACTAATCTAATAATCTAAAAACTAATATGGGGGATAATAATAAGAGAAATCAGTGCATGCTCAAAGACAATATTTCTACTTTCTACCACCATCACATTCTTTCGGATGAATTAGTTGAATCGCTGTAGTTTGAATTTATTACGTTTAAAAATATTTTGTTTGAATTTAAAAGCTAAAATTTGTGTTTAAATCAAAATCTATAATAAAACTCTTCATTGAATGTAACACATGGCGGCTAATAATTGGTGAACATAGAATTGACTTGGAATTCCACGTGGCGAGCTGTATGGTCTTGAAATGTTTCTGCTTTTATATATTATATAGATTGAACGACCATTATTGTCTCAAAATAAATATTCTTTTAAATTTTTTTGATTCTATTTTTTTTCATAATTCATTATACTTTTACAAATCTAAAATTTTGAAAATGAATTAAAAGAATGTTTATTATCTTTTCTAGATTAAAATTAAATTTTTTAAAATGATTCTTAAATTTTGAAAAAAATCATTCATTTTAGAATTGAGAGAATAATACAATTTAAACAAATTAAATTTAATCCAATAAAATAAACTAATCTAATAATCAACAATCTAATATGGGGGATAATTATAAGAGAAATCAGTGCATGCTCCAAGACAATGTTTCTACTTTTTACCACCATCACATTCTTTCGGATGAAGTAGTTGAACGCTGTAGTTTGAATTTATTACGTTTAAAAATATTTTGTTTGGATTTAAAAGCTAAAATTTGTGTTTAAATCAAAATCTAAAATAAAACTCTTCATTGAATGTGACACATGGCGGCTAATAATTGGTGAACATGGAGTTGACTTGGAACTCTACGTGGCGAGCTGTATGATCTTGAAATGTTTCTGCTTTTATATATTACTAGTCAGTAACCCGTCGGTACCCGACGGTGAATAATTTTTTTTTTTTGATTAAATAAACAATTATTTATGTGTTTTATTTGATTTTTAAGTAACAATATAAATCGAAATTGATAATCAATGTAGCGGATATTGGGAGTATAATTAATACAGAAAAAAAGATGTTGACACATGATGTAACGTGAAAAGCCCTTGAGACAACTATCTCACCGGCACAAAACGACGGGAGGTTAGGTCCCTGCCTAACCAAAAAACATTATTAAGATTTTAGTGTTACAACTTTGGAAGATGAAGAGATATGGTTACAATAGCGTGAGTTTAATAGTGTGTGCCTAAGTGTCAACATAATCTCTTCCATCTCCTATATATTTAAATAAAAACAAAGAAAATAATAAGAAATTGCAATACTTTTGTTTAACCACAAATTGTGCGACATAAATTCTCAGAGTCTGTCGAAAACTTCCTTGTAGACTACATTCAGCGTCTTGTCATATGTTTGAGCATCTGAATCACAAATAATAACTTTAAGTCTCTCTTCTTTGGTTACTCTGAAAATGCTACATAAAGTTGTCAGTATTTGAAAACAGGTTGTGAAAGATATAGTCCTTCATGGGAAAGAGATTGTCCCTGACTCTTGTTGATTGTCATAGCAAAAGAAACGGCAAGTGGAAATTGCCTTCTTTGGAATCTTACCGAAAATTTTGTCACATCTGACGGAGACATTATCATTCTAGGAATAAGCACCTTCATGCTAACATTCTTTCCCGAAAGCATCTTGGCTTCTACTACGTGCTTACCTACATATATGTAACAAAATTAAGTATTAAATTATATGTATATAAAAAATAAAAAATTAATGTATTTACCTAATTGAGTGACAATCATTCTGGTGCCGTTACATAATTCAACAGCTTGATCAATATTTTTCAAAAGCATTACTATGCACCCAACCTTCAGCTTAATAATGTGATTTGCCAATCCAAAACACTTGATAGTGTTTAGAAATTTAGGTGAGAATATATCTTCAGCACCATTTTCATCATCCTCATCCTTACAAATGGCATCAGAACTCATATATTCAACTTCGTCTCCCGGAAAGAGTGACATGACATAATCATTTATGTTATCGACAATCTCATTTGTTGGAGCAAGCACAACTCTAGTCTGGAGATCCTTCGACATCCTTATTTTGCAATAAGTCAGGATATATAGATTCGACTATTTTTGCAATAGGATCTGAAGCCTCTCGAATCAATATATCATCGGGAAGGTTATTGTCAATTTCCCCGTCATTATCTCCACCGGCAATCCCATCTCCGACACTCAAGAGCGAGCCGGCTGAGCGAAATCTCTTATCTCTTCGGAATTATGAGAAGTAGAATCACCCTACATTAAGTTAAATATATACAAATTACTTAAATTGAAATAAAAATATTTAAGTAGATGAATAAAGGCTATTTAAGAATTACGCAATCTCATATTATGCGTCAATACGAGAACCTCACGGTCTTTCCATATTTTGGATGAACAAAGTGCGGCATGCACAATATCATGCATACTCCCTTTAGGAACAACGGGTAAAATACATGCAAGTCACCACCGAATACAATAACTAAACCACCAAATGGTTTATTGGAATATCTCCCCTCGGGTGTACGAATAATATCTCGGAGGCTACTATCGAGAGCCTCAAAACAATGTTTATGAGCCATTGGAGCTTCGTCCCATATAATTAGTTTGGTTTTACGTAGAAGTCTTTGCCTCATCCGTACCCGACTTTAGTTTCTTGCAAGTTGAGCTCTCGTTTACAGTATCGGGATACCGAACCTAGAATGCGCGGTCCCACCTTTCGAAAAGAGCAATGAAGCTATGCCGCTTTGGAAGCAACAGGAAGAACAATATCTCTCCTGCTCCTTAATGCAGAACACAGTGTTTTCCATAAGAAGGTCTTTCCCGTACCACCATAACCATAGAGAAAAAACACACCACCGTTTCCTCGATCAACAGCCGACATAATCTTATCATAAACACTCTTTTGCTCGAGTACATTGGCGAGGATGTAATACGAAGTGCTCGGCTTTCATCTCATCAATGTCATAAGATGTCTCATCTATAATGAGCTTATTTATCGCATCACCAATGACATTGCCCACCGGTTTAGGCATGTCTTTAAATTTATGGAGGCTATTTGCAATTCTCGATCATTAACTTCTCAATTTTCGCCAAAGCAAGATTACGGACTGTTCATTAATTAATTTCAAACACGAAATTATAAAAAATAAAAAAATATATTAATATAGATAAATATATAGAATCATATTGTATAAGCTGTAAAGTAGAAATAAAATCATAATTGATATTTATTGTAGAACAAATATGTAAACATGGGACGGAATACCGGATTATCGTGCATCCTCAGATACTTGTACTCTATATCATCGGATAATAAGTGCCAAGTCTTCTCCCATACCTCTCCCGGATTCGACATACTATTAGATAGTAGCAACATAGAAAATAGTCTTCTCAGACTATCGGGCAACCTCCAATGACTCGCTTCTATAATTCCATCAACATATTCCTTGTCATCATCTAATAATCCCATAGCGTAACATGCAGATTTGAAATCGGGATGAACAACGCGATTCTACGATTCTCAAATCCTTGAATTCCATGGGACTGCTACATGATTCAACATTATCCTGAGGTAATACAATTCTCCGCAATTCATTGGAACATGATAAATATTCCCCACTGCAAAACGTTTATCTTTCCTCGGACGCCATTCACGTTTAGTTTTATCCCATACGAAATGATGAGGAAATTCACAGTATTTATATTTCCGAGCCTCTGAATGAATACTATTATATTCCATCCACTTCATAAATTGAGATTCTTTAGCGTCGCTTTATCCAAAACATCGGGAAGAAAGTCTCCATCCTTGAAGGGGATACTATGGTCACCCTCAGTGAAAAGCCAAGCGCTCAACAGGAGGGGTCCGATAATGTATGTCGAATCCGAAAATCCTCCACATAGCTTCATACGTAGAGACATATCGACAATCAATTTGCCTTTTCACCTCATCATTTTCGATTGCAAGGCATATCCTGTCGGTTCCCTTGTTTATATACTTGAACAAATACTTGACTGCCTTCCTTCCTACGATTGCATCGCTCGACATTTATGTGAGCTTCGTACTTTAGCAAAAGATATGGATTGAATGGGACAACTGAACGATTGTCGAGAGCAACTCCAACCTTATCAATTATGAAACCCGTGTCTCTTCGCCTATATACATGATACCCATTCTCGTCTACACGAGTGCGATCATTAAATGATTTAGGGAATTTCTTTGAGCACCTGTTGTGATTCATACACGGAGATTTAGGATTAGCAGCACCACATGGTCCATGCAACATATATTCAGCAACTGCCTCGTATAATCTAGGATATTTCTCCTTGTCAGGAATCTCAGCAATAATCCACTTGTCAATATCTTCAGGATTATGACCCTGATCCTGATGGTTAAGAAAGAGAAGAATATGAGCATGCGGAAGGCCCCTCTTCTGAAACTCCACCGTATAAATAACTGCATTAATCAATTAACAAAATAAGAGGAACATGCTAATAAAAAAATATAAATGACAAAACAATAAGAGGAAAACAAATAATATTTAAAGATTTACTTACTTGCTTTTGGGGTGCCAAATACTTTGCCTTCCTTGAAATCTGCAATCATCTGATTAAGCTTCATTCTAAATACCCTGTTTAATACATCAGGCCTATCCTCAGGCTTAATGCCATATTTTTTACAGAATCTCGTAATCTCCGGCCATTTAGGATTACACGTAAATGTTATGAAAAGTGACGGATACCCAGTCCATTTACACATAGCGAGAGAATCCTGGTAATTTTGAGTCATCCACCGCTGCCCGCCGGTATAAGAGGATGGCAATATAATTCGTCTCCCAGATGCTTCGCCGGTATCTCCCCTTAACGATGCATCCGACAGATTTTTATAAGTTTCCATCCGAAGAGTAGGCTGATTATAACGTATACATTGAAGCCTCTGTGTATCCATCATAACATATGCATCAACCATAAATTGCTGCAGCAACCGACCGCTTCTCATAAGCTGTGATCCTTCTCTTATCCTCTCCTGAAGTCGAAAAGATAAAAACTCTTTTATTGACAAATGACGAGCGTCGAAACGTCAAAAATAAATTTCCAACTCAACTATCTACAAGTGATTTGCAAATAGGGTAAGTCGGGTCGAACCACAGAGACACGAATTTAAAGTGTAAGAATTATTGCTATAACAAAAAGTTTGTAAAGTGAAGGATTTGTTGATTTGTTTAAGACTAATGTGTTTGCAAAAATTAAGTAAAAGTGATTATAAAAGATTTCAATAATAAGAAGAAAATTCCCGGAATTGGTTTCACAAATTATGCTCAAGTTTCACAATTCATCAATCAAAGTGCACTTGGGGTTTTGTTCTTACAAAAGTATGATTGGGACACTTCGGCGGGTGATTTGCAATCAAGTGTTTCTAACTAATATATTCCCTTGGCCCGTTCATAAATTAGTTAGAAACCCATTTTAGAACTTAAGAACACCAAATAAACCACAATTCTTATGAATCGTTTGGCGGGGATTCAACAAATTGTGAAAATCAAGCCAAGACTAATTTCAATTGTAAATTTGGCGGTTCACAATTGAAATTCTAAATAATTCAAGAACAATTATTTGATCAAGACAAGAGTTCTAAAATTCCATTGAAAACAACTTGATAATCCCAAGTACTACAAAGATAAAAATGAAAAGTAAAACTTAAAACATAAAATGTTACCTCCAATTCCAAGAACTAAGAAATTAGCTATCCATGAAAAAGACAAGAACACCAAGAAATGTTTTTAAGAAAATTCTGCAGAAGCACCACTAGAAAAGATGATGATTCTCTACTTATATGTCTCTAAAAAACTGAAAAACACAATAATAAGAAATAAATATCCCATGTTCTCCAAAAACCCACTGCTGCAATTAACCCATTATTAAAACCATAAACAGTCACCATTAATAATAATCATTAATCCCAATCAATACCAATCCGCCTGGAAACCTTCTGCAAAATGCCTCGTGGGCGGTCGCCCACAACACCCTTGGGCGGTCGCCCAGTTCTCCAGAAACATTTGGTCTTCACAACACATACTCATGCGCGGCCGCCCACACTGCACTGAGCGGTCGCCCATACCGGCAGAAGGTTCAAGGCTTCAACACTTTTTCTCCTGAGCGGCCGCCCATAATAACCTGAGCGACCGCCCACACGCATGCATCGTTAGGCCCATTTTCTTTTCTTTCCTTCCGGCCCTACTTGAAATGGCCCAAATTCCATCTTCCTTTGCCCAACTTTCATTCTTGCATTGGCCCAGCTACTTTCTTCATTTGGCCAGCCACTCCACTTCAATTGCCTTGGTTTATTACTACCCATTCGAACTCAGTCCGTCCCATAATTGCATCATAACATTTTTTCCGCTTGATTTATTCACAGATTGTTTCCGATTTCCAAACTTGAACCACTGAAACTAAAAACACTAAAAACATCCATTAAACACACAAAACTCAAGGATTAAGCAAATAATAAGTTCGTAAAAGTAGTCAATGGATGAGTGTAAAACTCACTCATCAAATACCCCCAAACTTAGACATTTGCTAGTCCTCGAGCAAACACTAAAACAAACTATAAACACAACAACTAAACAAACAAAAACTAAAAGTAAACTACTCTAACAAATAATCAACTATGTCCCTCCATTCTTGCATGTTCCACAAATACAGCAAATCACAAAATACCATCAACCGCAGGATAAGATTTTCCACAATGCAAGTATCAATATATTTTCCATTAATTGTAAAATATTACTTAACTATTATAATTACACCATAAATCTCTTTATGCACGATCATCTCTCTCTTTACTCACAACCAAGATCCATGTTTATAAAGCTAAGTACACCAACCATCTTTTATTTTATTGACTTTATCTATTCAACAACAACACTTTTTACAAACAAAGCATGAATATTCCCATGAAATAATTACACCCCCCCCAAACTTGATCATTTAAGCACACTTTAAAATCTACTACCGTTCAAGTAGGGAACACTGTAGCAACGAACTCCATGCCCCTAATACTAAGTAGAGATTTATTTAAAGGCTTTGAGAGTTAGCCACTTCGGTATCGAGCTTGATACGGACCATCACGGCGGTAAAGCTCTTCCTCCATAACGCTACTGCATACCCAGAAATCTGGTTAAGCTAGAATAATCCCTAACCAATTAATCTACGCGTCTGGAGGTTTCACCGAGTATACATTGCATTGCCATTGCTCTCATTTTTTTTCTTTTCTTCTTCAAGATCACAAGGGGGGTTCCATTCACAACCAAGGAATACTCATTTTCAAGACTTGCCTAATGTTGCTACATTGATAAACAAATTCATTAACTTAAAAGATGAGGGTGTACTCTAAACTTTATAAAAATGAATCAAAATTATCAACAAAGAGCAAATTTCCAAGAGTACACAAAAATCGCAACTAAGAGATTCATGACACAATTATAACTCTTAAGCAATATACCACAATTAACCAAAAATATACCAACTTGCATCTACACATTATCCCAACCAATTATCCTCATTAGCGGTCAACATCAAATCACATGCAAATATGTGGAACACCAAGAATGTTAATGACTATATACAAGAAATGACATAGCTAATTATTCTTTTTTCATTTTTCAAATTTTCTCTTTTTTTTTTCTACCAAAACAGTAAATCCTAACTAACATGGTAAACTAAGCAAACACAAACAGTAAAAAGTACCCCACACCCCCAAACTTAAAACATGCATTGTCCCTAATGCATAAAATAAAATAAAGGATAGGGGTACCTCTAACCAAAAATCATCTCCAGAATTGATCCCACGGGCCAACCGAGCCACTTCCGCTCGAACCCGTGCTATGGTGCTGCTGCTGCTGTTGTTGTTGCTCTTGCTGCTGCTGCGCATCCCAAGAATCCCATCCTCTCAACTGCTCCGGAGTACGATATTGCGGCGGCTGGTATGGAATATGCTGAGGCGGTGGAGGAGGAGGAAGCCTGTGCCTCATCTCCTGATACATCTCTGACTGCGCGTCCTCCATACGCTGCCTCCACATACTAGCAGCGTAATACTCCTCAGTAGCCATAGACTGCAGCTGTCTCTGACTCTCCTCCATACCCAACAATCGCTGATCCATCACCTCGTACTGTCCCCGGAGCTGCCTAATCTCCTCAGATAACGCATCCACATGGCCTCCCACATAATAGGCCACCTCCGTCGGAGTGAACTGCTGTTCTTCCATATCCTCATCCTCCTCACTTCCTCTCACTCCTCTCGATGAACCCTCTCCCGGCTGCAACTGAGCATGCCCCTTTATAGTAAGGGACCTTTTACTAACCGCCGTCCCAGTTGACGCAATATCCCTAGCAATCCGCAACCGAGTAAAATTCACTCCTTTATTCTCTATCAAACCAGATATCAATAACGGGAAACTAAAATTGCATCGCCCAATAGTTTTAATGGTGTTCACAATCTCCTTGGATATCGCCAATCCAGTATTGAACCTTTGACCGGACAACACCACGGTCATCAACAGTGCTCTCCTCCAATGCACATCGTTGTAATGTGAAGTAGGCATAATACGCTCACAAATGAATCGATGCAACGCACGCATCCTCAAATCCATATCCCTAGCCTTCTTCACATTACCGTTTCTCAATAGTGTCACATCAATATTTACGAAATACGGAGCCAACCTGTCAAGGTTCCCCGCTACATTCAGCTCCATGATCTTTGCACTATTGTAATAATCACACGCACTGTTTTCAAACCCCGGCGATTCCATCCCATAGTAGCTATTGATATCCTCACCATTATAATACACATTCTTTCCCCTCACCCACGCACACTTCCTTGCTTGCCCTGCCTCAAATGCATTTGCATAGAATTCTCGAACCAACACTTTCGAACCTCTATTAGTTGGACGGCTTGCTAACCTACCCCAACCATATCTTGCAAAGATGTCATCCAACCCAAGTTCATCGGGGTTAAACTCATTTTCTACAGAAAACCCTTTGTTTGCATATTTATCAAAAAACGACTTCGCTTTACCCCCAACAAACTTTGTATCATCATATTCAACAACCGGCTCCGGGACGGGAGCATTTCTTTGTCTAGACATTTTATATCAATTATACCCACAAAACTTCCACGGAGAAAGTATTAAAGAAGATTGAATTGAAAATCTTACTTCGCCGGAAAAGTCACCGGAGTTCGCCGGAATTTGACCGGAATCTCGCCGGAGTTGATGAAGATGAACTAGGAAGAACGACCCCTTCCTTGCACAATGATTCTCACAAGAACCCTTTGCTTTTGAACTCCAAAATCAAACCTTTTGCAACCTTCTTCACCCCTTGCAATATTTCAAAATAACTCCAAGATTCTTGGCAACAATGGTGGAAATTGGGTTCAAATCTTTGGCTTAAGAGGTTGGGTATTGTAGAGGAAGGCAAATTAGGGAAGAAAATTGGAAGATTTGGGTGTTTGGGGAGAAGATTTGTAGAAAGATGAAGAGAGAGGGGCGGAGGTTTAAGAGAGAGAAAGAGAGAGTATTTAAAATTTGAAATGAAAGAGGGTAGTGAAACGGCGGAGGTCTTTTAGGGCAAAACTGTAACGCCCAATTCGTCTTGTGGGCCGTCGCTTGTCCCATCCTGGGCGGTCGCCCACATGTCCAGAAGCTTTTCCATATTTCAAAATTTCAACGTGGGCGGTCGCTTGTTGACCTGTGGGCGAACGCTCACCAGCACAGCAAGTTCTTTTCAAATTTCCAAAGAGCTATGGGCGGTCGCCCTCATGTCCATGGGCGGTCGCCCAGTTGTCCAGCAATTTTTTTCCTTTTTGTTCAACAAGCATGGGCGGTCGCCCTCAACACCATGGGCGGTCGCCCAGATCAGCAGGAGGATTTTTTCTGGCTCTCAATCTGCACAACACCAAGCAACAAAAACCAAGCATAATATCTATTGATACATTACAATTCGACCCATATTTTGACCGCACTTTCGCTGCCTACGTCCCCATTGATGTGGGCGGACTACCCAACAAAAATAGGCTCAGGTCACCGTAGTTCGAAACGTTTCTGAAATACAAAAAAACAAAGCTTTTTTTTTTTTTTTTTTATATATAAAAAGCAAACAATAAAATGAAAATAAAATGAAAACTAAAACTCTCCACCCCCAAACTTAATGATTACTTTGCCCTCAAAGTGATGAAAACAAAGAAAATATTAAATTTAAGGGCACTACAATTTACTACTTACCTTGGGTTGCCTCCCAAGCAGCGCTTTTGTTTAACGTCGTTAGCTCGACGGAATGACTTCCTCAACGCTTATGGATCCTTCAACTCGATCCACTCAACATCCTTTGATCCCGAAACTCCATCCAAATAAGGCTTCACTCTTTGTCCATTGACCTTGAACCTATTGTTAGTAACCGGATTCACCAATTCCACGGCTCCATGAGAATACACGTTCACCACCTCAAACGGACCACTCCAACGAGAACGTAACTTTCCCGGGAAAAGCTTCAATCTTGAATTAAACAATAACACCTTGCTTCCCGGAATAAGTTCCTTGTGCAAAATCTTTTTGTCATGGTACCTTTTTGTTCTCTCCTTGTACAACCGGGAGTTCTCATATGCCTCCAACCGATGCTCCTCAAGTTCATTCAAATGAAGTAACCTTTGCTCACCGGCTAGTTGCAAATCCATATTCAACTCCTTGATTGCCCAAAATGCTTTATGCTCTATCTCCACCGGCAAATGACAAGCTTTCCCAAAGACTAGCCGGTATGGACTCATTCCAATCGGAGTTTTGTAGGCGGTACGGTACGCCCACAATGCATCATTTAACCTCAAGGCCCAATCCTTCCTGTTTGGCTTCACCATCTTTTCAAGAATGGCCTTTATTTGCTTGTTACTCACTTCCACTTGCCCGGAAGTTTGGGGATGATACGCGGTTGCCACCTTGTGATTCACCCCATACTTCTTCATGAGTGCTCCAAAAATTTTGATGCAAAAGTGAGAACCACCATCACTTATAATCGCCCTTGGAACGCCAAACCTACTAAAAATCACATCTTTGACAAACTTGACAACAATATTAGCATCGTTAGTCCGTGTAGGAATTGCTTCCACCCACTTTGACACATAATCCACCGATACTAAAATGTATTCAAAACCACATGAAACAACAAAAGGACCCATAAAATCTATGCCCCATACGTCAAACAAATCCACAACCAAGTTATTCGTGAGAGGCATTTCATCCCGCTTACCAATGTTACCGGTTCTTTGGCACCTGTCACAACTTTTACTAAAAATGTATGCATCTTTAAAAAGACTTGGCCAAAAGAAACCCGATTGTAACACTTTTTGAGCGGTTTTCTTACCACTAAAATGACCTCCACAATGCAATTCATGACAAAAAGAAAGAACATTTTGTTGCTCATTTTCATGAATGCATCTACGAATAACCATATCGGGACCATGTTTAAACAAATATGGGTCATCCCAATAATATTGCTTAACCGTTGACAAAAATCTTTTCCTTTCTTGACTTGAAAAATCTGGATTTAGAACCCCCGTAGCCAAAAAATTTACAATGTCGGCATACCAAGGCTCACAATCCTTAACAACAAATAGCGCTCATCGGGAAAATTTTCATTCAAGGGAATTTCACTCACACACCCCTTTTCAAGTCTAGACAAGTGATCCGCCACAACATTTTCACAACCCTTTTTGTCTTTGATGGAAATATCAAATTCTTGTAAAAGCAACATCCATCTTAACAATCGAGGTTTGTCATCTTGTTTGGAAAGCAAATAACGCAATGCAGCATGGTCCGAATAAATAATCACTTTAGATCCTAGCAAGTAAGAACGGAATTTTTCCAAAGCAAATACCACCGCCAAGAATTCCTTCTCGGTTGTAGTATAATTCAATTGAGCATCATTTAACATTCTACTTGCATATTGGATCACATGTGACTTTTATCAATTTTCGACCCAAAGCGCACCCACCGCAAAATCGGATGCATCACACATTATCTCAAAAGGTTGATTCCAATCCGGACCCACAAGAATAGGGGAAGTCAATTTTTCCTTCAACAAATTAAAAGAATTGAGACATTCTTGGTCAAACACAAATTCCGTCTCTTTAGCAAGCAAGTTTGTTAACGGCTTACAAATTTTAGAAAAATCTTTTATAAAACGCCGATAAAAACCCGCATGACTAAGAAAGCTACGAATTCCTTTAACATTTGTTGGCGGAGGCAATTTAGATATTATCTCAATTTTTGCCTTGTCAACTTCAATCCCTTTTCTTGAGACCAAATGACCCAACACAATTCCATGCTTAACCATAAAATGACTCTTTTCCCAACTCAAAGTTAAATTGGTATCACAACATCTTTTAAGAACCAAAGTCAAATTATCTAAGCATGCATCAAACGAATTACCATACAACGAAAAATCGTCCATAAATACCTCAACAAACCTACCAATCATCTCAGAAAAGATCGACATCATGCACCTTTGGAATGTAGCAGGAGCATTGCATAAACCGAAGGGCATCCTCCGATATGCAAATGTTCCAAAAGGGCATGTGAATGTGGTCTTTTCCTGATCTTCCGGAGCAATGGGAATCTGATTATAGCCTGAAAAACCATCTAAGTGTGATGTACCCGATTTTTTTTTGTGAAAATCAAAACGGAGTCGCCACGCCATTTTAATTTTGAGGGCCAAAACTTTGAAAAATGCCCGAGATCAAGAGATTCGAGTTCGGAGGTCACGTTACGCGCCGGGAAGGACGTTAGTATGCACCCGGAACGCCTCGTAAAAACGAGTCTTCCAAACATTCAAAGTCCTTTGTTGTGTGTGTGTGTGTGTGTGTGTGTGTGTGTGTGTTTTGGCCAAAATAAGTTGAAACTGAGGTAAGTAAAAATTGGGAACTCTTTTTAAGGCTTTAAACTGATCCCATGATTTTTTGGGTGATTTTTGGGTTGAGATTTGGAACTCAAAAGATTTTTGGAAGTTGAAAACCATTTCTGCCAGAATGAAAAAAGCAGTTGACCCTTGACTTTGAAATGGACTTTAGGGCTTGAAAACTCCAGAATCTGGGAAAAGTCCGGGAATGAAAAATGTTCAAAACACCTTAAAAAAGGTTTTTAAAAGAACTTTTCATTTTGGAGATGATTTGAGGGGTCAAAACCTTCTGGAAATCTCAGATCTGAAGTCTGGATTTCCAGAGACTGATGAACTGACTTTTAAAAGAAAATTTGAAAAAAGGAGTTTTACTCACAAAAAAAAATAAAGTAAAAATATGTATGGAAAGATCTGGATGTTGGCTACAAAAAGTATTTTGTAGTCAACACCAAATTCCAAGTTTATCTATGTCCAAAAAATTAGACCATGGACTGAGGTCTGAGAAAATTGCTACTGGACAGCAACTTCTCAAGAAAGAAAATATGATTTTAAAGGGGGTTTTGCATCCATGCTTGTCCCCATTTCCCTAGGTTTTGATTAGTGATCACTTGACATTTTAGTGGTGAATCAACTATATCAAACCATCCTTGGGGTACATTAGGACTAAGCACTTCATTTGCTTGGGAAGGGGAATTTTATCCTTTGAAAATGAGATTTGATGTATGAAAATGGTTTTTAGGGTTTTGAAAATGAGTTTTCTTTGCAAGAAAGTAAGAGAACTTGAAAATAATTTTGATCTTTGTAGAAGATCATCCATGGAGATGGTCTTCCATGGTGATCTTCTTAGATCTAAAGCAAGAAGATGAAAGAACTACATTTTGTAGCTTGAAAATGCATGCATGGATGAATTTTAGGGTAAGGAGAGGGAGGTTATACCTATCTTCCTTGTGTTTTGTGTTTGAAGGCTTGAATGTGAGAGTGTTTAAGGCTTGAATATGAGAGTGTTTGAGGGTGTTTAGGGTTGATGATTTGAGTTGGTTAAAGAGAAAACAAGTAGATAACAATGAAGTCCTCTATGTTTTCTCTCTAATCCTCCTCCTATAGGGTGATTTGAGCTTGGATTGGTGTATGTATGAGAGTATGTATGAGAGTGATTTGAAGTGTTTGTGAGTGAGTGAGATTTGGGAAAGATTGGAGAGAAAATGGTGGCAATCTAAGGATTCCCACTTTGTTTTCTCTCTATATTCGCCGAGTTTCGTTCTGTGATCAAATTGTGTTGTGTAAGGCGAGAGAGGAGGGTTCAATTTATAGCCCTCTGAAATTGACAAACATGTCCGCGCGGATATGATTGACAGCGTGCACTGTTCATTAATTACAGCTTCAGGCTTTGGACGGGAAGAATAAAATTCAAAAATCCAGCAGTTTATGTTTTTCAACTTGCCCAATTCGGATTTTTCTTATTTCTTTTGCTTTTTGAGATTCTTTTCTTGGTTTAACTTTAAATGGCAATGCCCATTTTACCCTTACTTTGTTAGAAAAGTTAGGAATGTTAGGAATGTTAGTAATGTTATAACTTTCGTTAATTTTCTAACGAAAATGCTAACAAGCTCAAATTGGAGCACTTACAGTAGCCCCTCGGCGACGGTGCTTTCGAAGGAAGCGGGGTCGTCGATAAGAGTAAGGCTCCATATTTTGGCAGGATGATAAAGTGATCGAGTGGCTCTACACATTTAATAGGCTACCTACGTATCCTTAAGAGGAATCAAGCCGGTCGTAGTTCGGGTCTTTCGACTATCTTTAGTTGTCGACCACAGGTGGCTTGTTTTAGGATGTCAACACAGGCGAGCGAGTTCTACGATCGATTCTTTGAAAGAAACTTCTTTGGGGATAAGAAATGACCCTCTTCGGTCGATGGCTAGGGTTGTATATCCGCTCTGGCTGGGGATAGGAATGACCATTTTGGTGCGGTGGCTGAACCTAATGATAGGCTACCTACGTATCCTTAAGAGGAATCAAGCCGGCCGTAGTTCGGGTCTTTCGACTATCTTTAGTCGTCGACCCTCTTGTTTTAGGAAAGTCATCCTAAGATTTGACTATTTTTGGGAAGTCACCCTATGGTCGACTATTTTTGGGAAGTCGCCCTATGATTTGACTATTTTTGGGAAGTCACCCTAAGGTTTTATTGTTTTGGGAAGTCGCCCTATGGTTTTGTTTTGGGAAGTCACCCTAAGGTTTGACTATTTTTGGGAAGTCGCCCTATGGTTTGACTATTTTTGGGAAGTCGCCCTATCTTGACTATTTTGGGAAGTCGCCCTACGGTTTTGACTATTTTTGGGAAGTCGCCCTATGGTTTGACTATTTTTGGGAAGTCGCCCTAAGGTTTTGGCTTGTTTTGGGAAGTCGCCTATGGTTTGACTGTTTTTGGGAAGTCACCCTAAGGGATGATTGCGATTTATCGCTTTCCTCGTGTTGTGTGTGATAGCGTTTTAGGTGCCTCAAACCTTGATGATGGCGTCTTAGGTGCCTCGAACCTCGGTGATGGCGTCTCAGGTGCCTCGAACCTTGATGATGGCGTCTTAGGTGCCTCGAACCTTGATGATGGCGTCTTAGGTGCCTCGAACCTCGATGATGGCGTCTTAGGTGCCTCGAACCTTGATGATGGCGTCTTAGGTGCCTCGAACCTTGATGATGGCGTCTTAGGTGCCTCGAACCTTGATGATGGCGTCTTAGGTGCCTCGAACCTCGATGATGGCGTTTTAGGTGCCTCGAACCTTGATGATGGCGTCTTAGGTGCCTCGAACCTCGATGATGGCGTTTTAGGTGCCTCGAACCTTGATGATGGCGTCTTAGGTGCCTCGAACCTTGATGATGGCGTCTTAGGTGCCTCGAACCTTGATGATGGCGTCTTAGGTGCCTCGAACCTCGATGATGGCGTTTTAGGTGCCTCGAACCTTGATGATGGCGTCTTAGGTGCCTCGAACCTTGATGATGGCGTCTTAGGTGCCTCGAACCTCGATGATGGCGTTTTAGGTGCCTCGAACCTTGATGATGGCGTCTTAGGTGCCTCGAACCTTGATGATGGCGTCTTAGGTGCCTCGAACCTCGATGATGGCGTTTTAGGATAGATGGTCCTCTAGTGGACTTCATTTGAAGGGATCGGTTTTACGTCCGCTGCTTAGAAGGAAAGGATGGCCGTCTTGAGTCGAGTGGTGGACCTAATGATAGGCTACCTACGTATCCTTAAGAGGGAATCAAGCCGGTCGTAGTTCGAAAATAGTGGGGATGGTCTTTGATGGTTTGACGGTATTTGAGGTTTGACTATTTTTGGGAAGTCGCCCTAAGATTTGATGATAATGTTCTTTTAGAAAAGTAGTTGATTAAGATATGCTTTCATACTGTCTTTGTGCTTACTGTGGCGAGGCTACGGGCGATGTTGATGAAGAGTTGTTAGGTTGCCGTTCGTGGGACGGTTTTACGCGACGATTTCTTTGTCTTTGGAGGCATTTTGACCTGAAGGAGGAGTTTGGTTGAGTCTGCATCTTCTTGGTGATCGTCAAACTTGTAGAGGTTTTGAGCTTGTCTTCACATTGGGACTTCTTGCTTTTGAGAACTTGGTGTCTCTAATCGCATTGTATTTGAGAACTTGGCGTCCCCGACCGATTTGTATTTGAGAACTTGGCGTCACGACCGATTTGTATTGGAGAACTTGGCGTCTCGGCCGTCTTGTATTTGAGACCTTGGTATCTTTGACCGATTTGCATTTTGAGAACTTGGCGTCTCAGGCCGTCTTGTATTGGAGAGCTTGGCGTCCACGACCGATTTGTATTGGAGAGCTTGGCGTCCTTGACCGATTTGTATTGGAGACTTGGCGTCCTTGACCGATTTGTATTGGAGGACTTGGCGTCCTTGACCGATTTGTATTGGAACTTGGCGTTTTGTATTGGAGAACTTGGCGTCCTTGACCGATTGTATTGGAGAACTTGGCGTCTCGGCCGATTGTATTGGAGAACTTGGCGTCGGCCGAATTGTATTGGAGAACTTGGCGTCCGTGATTGTATTGGAGAGCTTGGCGTCTCGGCCGGATTGTATTGGAGAACTTGGCGTCTCGGCCGGGTGTATTGGAGAACTTGGCGTCACGGCCATTGTATTGGAGAGCTTGGCGTCACGACCGATTTGTAGACTGGAGGCGGTCTTCATATGTTTGTGGATGTTGGGAATGTTTTCATCCATTTGAGGTCGTCTTTGGTGAAGATCATCCTTGCCGAAAAGGGGATTACGTTTGAATTCCTGCATTTGTTAGTGAAGAGGAAGATGCATATATGGCATTCATGATGGCGGATGCATGCATAGAACCAAAAATGATTATGAGATGATGCGTTTATTTGCTTTCGAAGATGCACTTGGCCTAAGCTTTTGGCGGGGAAATTACGATTTATGATTTTCAATCACTTAGGATTTTTCCTATTGATTCAAGTTTTGTGCATGCTACATGAGCCACAGGGAGATTTTTGTGGGGATGCATGGTGATGAGAGGGGATGTATGTGTTGTTATTTGTTTGGGACAAGCTTTGAGCTGGTGGGGTGATATCCTTTAGTCGCGGACTGAATTGCATGTTATTGATGAGGTCAATTTTGATCTTGGGATGAAGTTGGATTTGAACCCGGGTCTCGATTGAAATTTCTTTTCGAGTCTCGGACATTTGAAGGCGACGACGGGCTCTAGAATCAAAGCATGTTGACATGAATGAACCCTCTTTTGCTTGGGTTAGTTGTGATTTGACGAAATGCGATATGAGGAGATTCCCAATTCTCAACTTTTGATGATGCGGGGAGTTGCCATATGCCAAGTTCTAAAGCTGAAACTCCAAGACGGTTGTTGAGGTGACCGGACCTTTCTTACGAAGATAGGTGTGACTTGATAAAGCCCCATTCCATGGAAAAGACATGGCGAAAACCACGGAATCTTTCTCTGAATGATTTGATGAAGCCCCGGAGTTTGACAAAGCGTCACTCTGAGAGGTCCGAGTTAAAGGTTTGGTGACATGCTGATGAAGTACCGAGCCAATCGATCAACGTGAGAGCCTTCAAGGTGAAGTTGTCATGAAGGAGAAACCCATCTTTGATACCGACTATGAAACTAGAATCCTCTCTTCGAAGAGTGTCTTCCATATAGGAGCTGTTAGCCATAGTGGCACTTGGCTTGTTCGTGGCTTCAATCATATTCACCCTACTTTTTTTTAGGGAATGGATTGTTGGTTGTATTGGGTCCTTGGGGTCCCCTTTTCGATCGGTTCTCACCTTTGCCCTTTTCGGGAGTCGTGTTGGAGGTGGAAGAAACCCGGTATCCGTAGCGGAGTGCGACAACTCGGCTGGCGATTGTAAGCCCTCTCAAATTTAGCCCCGGAATTGATCATTGCCCGTAGATCCGGATAGGGAAATTGCTAAGTGAGGCCTCGAGATGTGGTTTCGGGCGTGAGCGAAAGATGTCTAGTTGTTCCTCTTCAAAAGGAGGAGTTGCCATCTTGCTTGTAAAAGTCCACGATGTTCTCGTCGGGGCCGCATTGTTGTCTGCGAGTCAAATCTATTTGCTTCCCACTCCAAGTTGGCTAGTAGTACGGTCCCATGTAGCCACGGCCTCGGATTTTAAGCGAAAGAACCATTTTAGAGCACTTGGACTTCAAAGAGAGATCGAAATAGTCGGCCAAGCTGCTGATTGGCGCCCCTTTTGACCTTCATTGCCAAGGTATACGTGTCCGAGATGGGTTTTCGGGCATGCGGTGCCATCAAAGAGATCCAAATTAGGCATCACGAATTTGTGGGGAACAAAGGAGTCGGGTTCGTTGGCGGAAGCAGACTTCTTAGCGGTCAATTCGGCAATCTGTGCTTTCATTTCCTTGTGTCGTTCCACGAATCAAGCCAAATGAGGGTCTTGTGGTGGAACCATGGCATTCAAACCGGCGGCGAGCTAGAGAGGAGCTACCATTGGCGGCATACGAGGTGGAGGGAACGGCCGATCTGGGGACATAGGTGAAATCTGTCCTTGGCCCGAATCACCAGGGAGCTTGAGTAGGACCCTGGGCAAAGGGATAGAACCTTGCGGCTTGTTGTTGATTTTCAACCGGCAAAGTAGGGCAAAGGCGATCTTGATGTAGGCTGGGTAACTCGAATTTGGAGTGAGGCCCATAAGTAGGCTTAAGTGCGGGCTGCTTTGTCCACGATTGTTGAATTGCATAGGCGAAGGTGCATGACCGAGTGCTGCGGTCTGGTGATTACCGATGGCTGGGATGGAGGCTTGGTAACCCGTGAAGCTGAGTGAGGAATGGATTTGTGAAAGGCGTGTGAGGAGCGGGCGAGCTAGCATCATCCCGAGGAAGGGCTTCGACGTTGCCACTGGACCAGGCTGTGGAAGCATTCCAAGCTATTCTTTGCGAAGGCCACGATAGATTGGTTCTAAGCGAGGTGGGATTCCAATCTCTTTGTGGCATTCCGAGGTATCCCCAACCATGAGGAGACATTCGTACCGATTTTGCCCCCGCCGAGGAGCCGTGAACCGATCGGTTACGTTAGGCTGCATGGGTCCAGTGCAGTATTTGGGGTTTCTTGTCCCGTTGAGACGGTCATGAAGGAATCTTGTGAGGCTTGTGCGGTGCGGGGATTGGACATCTTGAGCGGGTTCTTTGTCGAGGCATTTCAAGCGATGTGGCGAGAAGCTCCTAAGCGATGCGTGCGGGCCGAGGCATACCAAAGCTGCTTTGTGACATACCGAGCCGACCCGGCGCTTTGAGGCATACCATACCGGCCCAAATCGGATGAAGTCAATTTGTTTCCCAAACGACTGTCCTGCATCGAGCTGTGAATGTATATCGGACCGAAATTTGAAAGGATGGGCGATTCGCAAGTTGAGAAGAGTGTGAGGAAGGTGGTGGTAGTCTGTCGGCCAAGATAGGGATGGGGATCCTTTTCCTCTTCTACCGTGAAAGTTCCATCGGGGTTGAGGGCAATCGTCAAACCAAAATTCCCGACATCTTCCAAGGATGAACATCGAAACCTCATTACGATTGGCACAAGGAGTTTTATGGACTCGGGTTCCAATATTAGCCATAGAAATATGATGAATTTACGGTCTTGGTTAAAATTCCGTCCTCGTCCTTGGACATCAAAGAAGCTGCACTTGACTAGCCCATGACCAACATGGCGATCAAATCTCATCTTGCTTGGTGGAGCCTTGAGTCCGAAGAGATGTATTTGCGAAGTCTTGATTTGGAAGAAGTAACTTGGCAAAGCCTCGGTCTCATGTTGTGAATCGACACAATTAGAGAGGCTTCAACCTTTGGTAGGCCTTGTGGGCGTGCGAACAGAGACCCAACCCATCTTGTAGCAGAGTGAAGAACCAACGTTCTTGAATTATCATGTAGCAAAAGAGGCAACCCATCCTTCCATATTTACTTTATTATTTTCTTTATTCAATTAGTCAACCGGAAGAAAATGTAAAAGCAAGACAATTTTAGGAATGTATACTGCGGGGGCATATATTTTTTTTCGAAAAGTGGGGATGAATCCCGATTTGTATTATTTGATGGCCTCATTTGACGAAGGCACAAAAGAACTCGCTTTGGGTTTGACTCTTTTGAGAGAGCATAAGTTTAGAAAGGTTTGTAAAAGTGTATGGAAGCCCCTGTGACGGAAAATTAGTGTTTAGCTCTATTTTTCCTATAATGTAGAAAAAGAAGACTTGTCGAGACATCGAAAATATGTTTTATTCAAAATGATCACAAGATTGCTTAAAACCCTTTATTAATGTTCGGGTTATTCAACCCCTAATCTCGATATGAACAAACATTTTGATTAATCATGAGGAGAAAGTCAAGCGATACCAAGAGTCGAAGTTGGCGAATGGTGAAGAGGGATCGTGTATAGGAGAGGCTATTGGTGAGGCCGGATTTTCTCGGGATTTGAATGTGTTTATGACCGGACCATTTACGGTTGCCTACGTTCCCCTCATTGTGAGGAGCTCGGGTCGCCGTAGTTCGGGTACGAGCGTGTTTGGCTTTAGAAAAGGGGTATGAACATTTGTGGTACTTTTGGTGAAAAGGCTCGGATAGGAAGTTTGGGTGATAAGGTGCGGGCCTTGAGGTGATTCCTTGACAAGTCATTTTGAGCGATTCCGTTGCTTCTTGATCGTCGTCCTTCATCGGGAGAAAGATTTTGGATGCAGCTTAAGGGCTTATGATATGTTTTTGCCGTTGCTTTATCTGCTCCCTTGTTGTCGACAACTTCCGTTCTTCGGGCTTTAATTTTGCCCATATGTCAAACCTTCTGATCGGCGGTGCTAGGTCCTTGGCCTCATTTTTTTTTTTGAAGCTTTTTTTTTGAAGCTTTTGTTTTTTTTTTTTTGAAGCTTATGTTTTTTTTTTTGAAGCTTTTGTTTTTTTTTTTTTTGAAGCTTTTGTATTTTTTTTTTGAAGCTTTTATTTTTTTTTTGAAGCTGTTGTTTTTTTTTTTGAAGCTTTTGTTTGTTTTTTTTTTGGAGCTTTTGTTTGTTTTTTTTTTGGGCACCTGAGGACGAAGGCAAGCTTCTACTTGAACTTTCTTGATGCATGGGGCGGAGGCAAGCCCCTGTTTTTTCGATATGGGGTCGATCTCCCGATCTTTGAGTGACCTTTTGTTGTCCCTTGATGTTGCCGCCTTCGTTGACTTGATCAAGGTGATGATGGGGATATGTTTTGGAAAGTGTATGGCTTGATGGAGGCCTTTGTGAGGTGAGGAAAGTGTATAGGGAGGGCATTAGTTGACTTTCTCGCACCAATTAATTAAAATCTTAATCATTTCCAGAGATTATTTGTTGAGCGATGCGAGTGATCATTTAAAATAAAACCATTTCATTAAATGTAATGTAGGTGTGCAAATAATGTCTCAAGTCTAGCGAGAAAAGAAAAAGACTCTTTTATAGAAAACTTAAGATTAACTACAATGTCCAAGGAGGACTTGATTGAACGAAGAAAGTACTAGAACCTACGAAGGTTGACTAAAAGACTGTTTTAATATTAAAGGATGGGTAGCCCCTAGTCTAGCTACTCTTTGTTGTTGGACTGCCAAGACGCTTGAGCTTTCCATCTTTACGTTAACTTCGATTCCATTACCGCGGACCGAGGCGGTGATCGATTACGTGCCCATGATACCGGTGGGAGTGGAGGAGTTTGAGGCCATGGAGCAGCTGGGGCGAGCACAAGTTGTCCAAAGAAACGGGTCGGAAAAGTCACGGGGACGAACTTTGTCGACCGAGCATATTGATGGAAGGAAGTGAACCTGAGAGGACCTTGAGGGGTATTGGGCTCTGTTTGGGAGGATTCAGCGATGCGCTGGTTGTTTTGAGTGAAAGGGGTGATACTAGCTGATCGTGTCTTCGGGCCTTTCTCAAGCTTGGAACTGGCATTAGACAAGTGTGCTCTGGGGCAGGTTGTCCTATCGGATTCTCTCACTTCGGGCACTTGAATTTTGCGCGACAGAATCATTTCTTTGCCTGGTTCGACATCTTGGGTCAAAGGAGTGCTAGTACTTATCATAAGATCAAGCTTCTCCTGCATTTGTTTCACTTGCTCTATCAATATTGCCACATGGGGATCAACGGGAACATTCGAGTTACTGGAACTCGCAACAAGACTCTTATCAGCAGAGGGAAACACAGCCGCAGACTGGTGAAACCGACGGGTGAATTCACTAAGTCCGGTAGATGACAACGGAAAACTTGTGGCATCCGGATTTTCTTTTAGCAACTCATGATCGCATTCAGGTGGGTGTAGAGGCTTCAGAACATAGCCACATAGCTCAAACTGATTATGTGAAGTCGGAGCATAAACCGGCGGTATTGCTGAAATTGAGGAACAGGTGTGATGGAGCCCAACTCGTTCCGAGGAGCCGAGGGCGATGGAGCCCTAATGGCCTCGAGGTGCTGGAAAGGGCTGAAGAGGAATTGTCCTTGGCAAGGGATCATATGTGGATGGAGGGAGGTGTTGGCCGTGGGATGGAGAGTTATAGGATGAAGGGACTGAAATCACTGTTTCTGAAGTCTCATCTTCGACCATGACCAGGGAACCATTCGCCTCAACTGTTACCTGAACTCCATGGCGGCGGAGAGCATTGATGAGCAGGGTCAGCTGTTCTTCATGAATCTTATGGGCATTTTCCAAAGCCAGGACTAACTCTTCCTTCCTAATCATCGGATTTCTTGTATCCTTACTGCTTTCTGCCAAATCTGCCATCAGATCATTATCATCCCATTTAACCTTGGCGTCAGTCGTGAACTTATCGGAGGGCGAGAGTTCAAAGCATTTTACCAAATCCAGCTTTGCCATGGCCACATGCTTGTTGCAGTCAAACCATCCATTCTCAACATTTGTTGCGACTAAATCATCCGGCTTGTCAGAGTCTGTTGAATTCACAGAGTTTGAATCATAAAACTCAATCATGTTTACATTCGCGTTGTTTGGGAGATGATCATTGGCGGGGTTGAGATCACTGAGGCGCTCGAGTTTGCCCTTCTTAATTAATCTCTGAATCGCCTTTCTCAAAGCTGTACAGTTGTCGGTCGTATGACCGTGGTACTGGTGGAAAGCACAATGCTTAGTGGTGTCAAAAGGGATTTTGGGATCCTTGGGCTGATAGTTTCTCATGGGTTCGAGGAGACCCTGCTCTAGCAAGCTATTTAAAACTTTGCTTAAGGGAACACCCAAATCCTCGGGATTCGAGATTTGGTCATTGACTTGGTCACCATTCTGAACAAGGTTTGCCGGTTTTGGTCCATTGGGGCGCTCAAGCTTGCCCGTTTCGATTAACCTTTGAACCGCTCTCTTCAAGACTATGCAGTTGTCGGTCGTGTGGCCATAATGATCATGGAAGGCGCAGTGCTTACTCATGTCGAGAGGTGCATTTGAGCTCCTTGGATGGTAGTCCTTGAGAGGCTCCAAAAGGCCTACCCTTACTAAGCCCTTGAAAATTAAGCCCATGGGCATCCCAAGATCATCAAAACGTTCTCGTTGCCTTAAAGGACCACCATTTCTTGGTTGCTTTTGGGGCCGTCAATTGTACACAATGCCTTCTTTCCTTTACGGATGTCGGAGCCATGTTGGAAGGGTAAGGTTTATAGCGGCGAGACATGTTCGGACTCGTAGTCTTTTCCCGTGCACGAACCCTTTTGATGTAATCATCAATGTAATCGTCGAGATTCGACCTTTTGTAAACTTCATTCGTGTCGAGATACACAAGATTGATATGGTGAGATGGCCCGAGTCGAGCGATCGTCGATACTCTCGTTGCTAGGCTTTTCTTGTACCTTCTTAATTGGTTCTACCAATAATCCATTGGACGAGTCAATAAGAACATTAGGATTGCATGACCCCGCCACAAGATTGACATTAGCAAACGAAACCACGGTAGGAAGTACTCGGTGGGAGGAATGACAGCCGAGCATTAAAGCGTGACCAGTAATCTTCCTCATAAGGCCCTGGCAGTTGCCGAAGATGAAGATATATGGCTCGTAATGGGTGGATACCGGGGAGCGGTGAGTGCGGATCCGAAGGCTGCCGAAAACATGAGGTTTGAGGCATCGTAACGATAGGATTGAATGTGTCTTGACCGCACCGAGGAACATGACCGCAAGGGAAATGTGTATACTGTACTTGATGAGCGGGAGCGGCTTGCGTAACGGCCGGGTGGAGAATTTGATGAGGAGCATTTGACCTTGTTGGACTTCCCAACCGAAGGGGCGGTAGAGCTCGGGGATATTGTGAACACGGTGAGCTGACGAAGTAGTGATAAAAGCCCGGTGGCCCACGCGATCTTGCAGATCATAGGGGCCAGTGTGCTTTGAGAATTGGAGGAAGCAAGCTGGCCCCCTCGAACCATGGAGCCCGAGAAACGAACCGTCTCATTCCGAGATGGTGACCCGAGCGACCGATGCGGTGAAGTAGTAACCGACCCCTTCCAAGCCGATGACCCGAACCGCATCGATGTTGTGAAGTAGTAACCGACCCCTTCCAAGCTGCGAGGCGAAAGCCAACCGACTCAATCCCGGTGGTGAGACCCGAGAGGCACCGGGGGCAAGGGTTGACCTAGATCGGACTGTCGAGGAGTATCGAGCGATAGGGCCGAGATGTACTGAACTCGACCAATTCAGTTGATGGCCCGGGCCGGGCGAGGTTTTGAGTAGCGAACCGACCCATTCCAAGCCGATTGAAACCCAAAGGTGAAAACGGGAGGTGCGGGGGAAATTGACCAAGATCGATACGATGGGGCCGAGAGGCAGCCGAGTGATAGGCTTGGGGATGCTTGGCCCATTAGTAGTTCCACACGAAAGGGGACAGTGGCATTTGACGGTAGTTGGCATACCCGGGAGGGTAATTAGCTCCAATCTTCGCATCAACCGTAAAGGTTCCATTAGGGTGGTGAACGATTGCTAGCCCCCGGGTTCTCGATACTTTCCAATAACCGACTGATCCGAGCCTCTTGATTTTGTCTTATCTGTTCCAACATTCGATTCCACTGTTCGGCATTTTGCGGATTTTCGGGGTGTGGAGTTGTACGTCCCCCACCGTTCTCCTCTCGAGTTGGTCATTACGAAACTTTGAGCTGAAGCGAAGGAGGAAACCGATGAAGTATCTGACTTCGGAATGACTGAGCTGAACAAACGATGACCCGGGGTCTCGATCCAAACTTTGCTTACTGTGGAAGGCACAAAAGGGTGTGGTTCAGACTCGGGAAAGCGAAACAGGTTGGTGTTTGGGCTTAGGGCTCATGCAACATGCAGTTATTTGTTCTTGTTTACTTAAAACATGTTTTATTAACCTAATCGGTTGGAAAAGATTGCTCTTCTTTTTCGCAAACTACTCGATTCTGGATCGGTGGGCCCCGTCACTACGTCTATAAGCCCCTCGTATTCCACCCGTATTTCGACCTCCCGGGGTGGGCCGGCCCGGCGAGGGTCCTATAGGGCAAGCGGGTCCCACCGACCGAAAGAAAAACGATCCTAAAAGTCTGGCGGGTAATCGAGTCTTAACGAGCATTCGATGTAAATTACGGACAAAGCTGACGTCAAAAGTCAAGATCATATCCGGGGGCTCGACGAAAAGTCGGCATGATTTGGACTGATAAGCGTCCACAATTGATCTTGACTTGTCGTCAGTTAAGCCGTAATTAGGCATGGAATAATCATTAATCCTTGATGACTCAGTGTCAATCTTTGGGAGTCAATGTATAATTTGTGCGCCGAGCCGAAGTCAAGGCGCCGGTCAATATCTTGGTCAAAGTCTGCGGCGGAAAACCGGCAGAACTTCGACTGATTAGGGTCCCCGAAAGATATTGAGTCGGTATGCCGACAAAGGCTTGAAAGGAAAGGTCTATACACAGACAGGGCATGACACAGACCAGACTAAAAACCAACCGGGTCTCGGACAAAGTGTGTCACGGACAAGTGCATGGTCGACACGAGGCTCCATGGGATGTTTGGGTAGTCCTGTGCTCATCCGAGAGGCGTAATAAGACCAAACGGACCGCGACAAGGATTTCCCCGGGTTAGGGACGTAGTGTGCAGTGTAAGGTCACGTGCGCGTAGTGTGCAAGCAATCTATCTTCTTTTACGAGAAAAATAGAAATTTTTTATGTGTCTTAAAAAGGCATGATGCATGATTTTTTTTTTGAATTTTTTTTGAAATTTTTTTTTGAAAATTTTATGAACACATAAGCACATAAGCACAAAAATTCCGACAGTTAGGGACATTATTCCGACAGTCAAAATTTTGACTTTTCCGAGGCGGCCAAAAACAAACACGAAAATTGTGCAAAAATCATCACACACAAAGCAAAGGATTTTCAAATGTTGAGACGGAAGCTTGACCCTCAAAAGCTTTTCCTTTTTTTTTGAAAATAATGATACCGGTACGTGGGATTGTTAGACCACAATTTATCCCCGACTCGTGTTAGGAGGCGATAACGGGAAGTTTAATTTGAGAGTAATTTGAGGGGTCAAAACCTTCTGGAAATCTCAGATATGAAATCTGGATTTCCAGAAGCTAATGAACTGGCCTCTAAGAGAAAAATTGAAAGATTGAGTTTTACTCACACAAAAAATAAAAAAAAAATATGTATGGAAAGATCTGGATGTTGGCTACAAAAAGTATTTTGTAGTCAACACCAAATTCCAAGTTTATCTATGTCCAAAAAATTAGACCATGGACTGAGGTCTGAGAAAATTGCTACTGGACAGCAACTTCTCAAGAGAGAAAATATGATTTTAAAGGGGGTTTTTGCATCCATGCTTGTCCCCATTTCCCTAGGTTTTGGTTAGTGATCACTAGACATTTTAGTGGTGAATCAACTATACCAAACCATCCTTGGGGTACATTAGGACTAAGCACTTCATTTGCTTGGGAAGGGGAATTTTATCCTTTGAAAATGGGATTTGGTGCTTGAAAATGGTATTTAGGGTTTTGAAAATGTGTTTTCTTTGCAAGAAAGTAAGAACACTTTGAAAATAATGTAGATCCTTGTAGAAGATCATCCATGGAGATGAACTTCCATGGTGATCTTCTTGGATCTAAAGCAAGAAGATGAATAAACTACATTTTGTAGCTTGAAAATGCATGCATGGATGAATTTTAGGGTAAGGAGAGGGAGGTTATACCTATCTTCCTTGTGTTTTGTGTTTGAAGGCTTGAATGTGAGAGTGTTTAAGGCTTGAATATGAGAGTGTTTGAGGGTGTTTAGGGTTGATGATTTGAGTTGGTTAAAGAGAAAACAAGTAGATAACAATGAAGTCCTCTATGTTTTCTCTCTAATCCTCCTCCTATAGGGTGATTTGAGCTTGGATTGGTGTATGTATGAGAGTATGTATGAGAGTGATTTGAAGTGTTTGTGAGTGAGTGAGATTTGGGAAAGATTGGAGAGAAAATGGTGGCAATCTATGGATTCCCACTGTTTTCTCTCTATATTTCGCCAGAGTTGCGTTACTGTGATCAAATTGTGTTGTGTAAACTGAGAGAGGAGGGTTCAATTTATAGCCCTCTGAAATTGACAAACATGTCCGCGCGGATATGATTGACAGCGTGCACTGTTCATTAATTACAGCTTCAGGCTTTGGACAGGAAGAATAAAATTCAAAAATCCAGCAGTTTATGTTTTTCAGCTTGCCCAATTCGGATTTTTTTTTATTTCTTTTGCTTTTTGAGATTCTTTTCTTGGTTTAACTTTAAATGGCAATGCCCATTTTACCCTTACTTTGTTAGAAAAGTTAGGAATGTTAGGAATGTTAGTAATGTTATAACTTTCGTTAATTTTCTAACGAAAATGCTAACAAGCTCAAATTGGAGCACTTACATCCGCGCGGACAGGATTGTTTCCTCCAGTCCCCTATAAATAGACCCCTCTTCAGCTCCATTTTCAACACAACATTTTCACACACTGAAGCTATACTCTGGCAAAAACAAAGAGAAAACAGTGGGAATTTGAGTATTGCCACCATTTTCTCTTGAGTATTTCCCAAATCTCACTCACTAAACACTCTCAAAACACTCTTAAACACACAAGCTCAAGCTTAAATCACCCCTAAAGAGGAGGATTAGAGAGAAAACATAGAGGACTTAAGTGTTATCTACTTGTTTTCTTCTAACCAACTCTAATCACAAACACTAAACACATTCAAGCCTTGAATCCATTCAAACACAAACACAAACACAATAAGATAGGGTTAAACCATCATTGGTAAACCCTCCTTCTTTAAACTCTAAAACTCTCTTTTAATTTCTTGTTCATCTTGCTCAATTTACATCATTACTTTACTTGTCTAGTTAATCTTGTTCTTCTTACTTTAATTTACTATATGTCTAGTTTAACTTAAGTTTTGACCTAATATGGTCATTTTGGAGTTCATCTCCATGAATGACCATCTCAAATGGTCCACACTTTAAACTTCTAGTTAATTTTTTTCTTTAATTTCATCTTTACAAAATCCCCCTTCCCATTTGCAAAGGACATGTTTTAAACCCCATAAATCCCCCAAGGATGACTTGATATGATAACCACTTGACACAAAGTAGTGGAATCAAGTCTAGGGATGAAAATGGGGTAAACATAGATGCAAATCCCCCAAAAATCACATTTTCCTTCTTGAGAATGTTGCTGTCCAGTAGCATTTCTCTAAGAACTCTGTCCATTGTCTAATTTTTTGGACATACAGAAAATTGGAATTTGGCGATGACTATAAAACACTTTTTATAGACAACATCCAGAGGATTCCAGACATATTTTTACTTTATTTTTTACGTGAATATAACTGCCTTTTCCAAATTATTTTCCAAAGGTCAGTTTAGCAGCCTCTGGAAATCAAGATTTTACATCTGTGATTTCCAGAGGGTTTTGGTCCATCAAATCATCTCCAAATATAAAAATATTTTGCAGTAACCTTATTTAAGATGTTTTGAACAACTTTCATTTTCTGACTTTCCCCAGATTCTGCATTTTTAAAACTCTTAAATCCATTTTAAATTCAAGTGTCCACTGTCTTTTTCATTCTGGCAGAATTGACTTTCAACTTCAAGGAGTCTTTTGAGTACCATGTTAGAAATTGGTAGTTTTATTGATGTTTGACCAATATTTGACCAAGTTTCTAGAAGTTTCTATTTTGTAAAAATAGAAATAAGTTGCAAATAATTAATCTACATTTAGTGTAGATTAAAATGGTATATTTATTTTCTCAAAACCAATTTCGGGTGAATGAGAAATTAATGGTTAAAGTGAGCAACTTAATGTTGTTAATTGAAGAGAAGTTGAAATGGAGAAACCATATCCCACATTGCTAGGAAAAGGGAAGTTACTTCACTTTATTAATGTGAGCATCCAAGGAAGGAGACATCAAGTTAATCTCCTTGGGCCAACCTAGTTGGGCCTTTGGCACAACCATGCATCCAAGTGGGCTATTGAGCTGGTTTTGTTCTAGCTCAAAATGGACCCACAACCCGCGAAGCGCGCGAAGGGTGGTTTAGGGCGCACTTTGCACGACCGCATCGTCGCTAGGAGCTAAGGAGCCTTAAACTTTTGACGGAATTCGGCTCGGTGCGGTTCAAATGGGTGTGGGCCAAGGCGGGTAAGATGGCTTGGTTTGGGCCGAATGGATTTGGGCCAGCCCAATCCGGATGTGGGATGCCTCGGACCAGGTACAGTTCGGCTGGAATAAGAACCGAATTGGGCTTGGTTGGTGAATCTGGCTAAGGGTCATGGGTTGCAATGGTTGGAGAAAAGGCATGGGGCGACCCATGTCTCTTGGAAGAGGCGGGTCAAGGCTGTTGGGCCGACCCAGCAGATCTCCTCCATCCATTTCGCTTAGATCCAACGGTCCAGATTTAACGGGTGCAATTTGTGTCTATTCCCAATAGACACCCCATCTCTTCAATAACTATAAATAGCCCCCTCCTCCTCATTTCATATCCATCCAAATCATTCAAGCATTCTATTCTCTAAAGCATCCTAGCATTCATAAGTCTTGCTTTTCGAGTCCAAGAAAATCCCGAGTATTCAGTAGTTCGCCCGATAGTTTCAGAGTTGTTGTGCTGCAATCTGAAATTCCGAAAGTCGTTGTATCTTGGGGACAATTGCCGTAGACCGTGAGCACTCGTATACGGGGCAATATTGTCTTACGGAGAAAGAGTCAAACTCTTGCCTCGACTTATTTTTTGAAATATAATTTTCCGTCCCGTTTCTTTTTCAAAGCTATTTTTTAAATACACCCAATTTTTCCAACAATCGTAAGACAATATTCTGTGTGTTTAAAGAATGGCATTCGACTCCACCTCCGCTCCTTCTCCTCCCCCTGGCTCGGGAACTTCTGTACCTCCCGTCCATACTCCTAACCTAACTCCTGCTGCTCCCATCCATACCCATGCCGAAATTCACCGGTACAGATTTCAAAAGGTGGCAGCAGAAAATGTTGTTCTACCTAACCACCCTCAGTTTGGCACGGTTCTTGCGAGAATCACCGCCAACGGTTCCCGAAGATGAAGGTGACCCACAAGCTAGAGTAGCATTGGACGCATGGAATCATAACGATTTCCTGTGTCGCAATTATATTCTAAATGGGTTAGATGATGCCCGTACAATGTGTACCGTGGCATGAAGATCGCAAGAGAGCTTTGGGAATCTCTTGAAAAGAAGTACAAACTGGAAGACGCCGGCACTAAGAAATTTATTGTCGGCCGATTCCTAGACTTCAAGATGGTTGATTCCCGAACCGTAATGGATCGCTTACGTGAGTTGCAACCGATCATTGCCGACATCATTGCGTAAGGAATGCAACTCGGGAATCTTTCCAAGTAGCCGCCATTATAGAGAAGCTACCGCCTATGGAAAGATTTCAAGATGTACCTCAAGCACAAGAGGAAGGAAATGAAGCTCGAGGACCTGATCGTGAGGCTAAGGATTGAGGAAGACAACCGGAAATCCGAAAGCAAGAAGCGGCGAGGACTACATCAAGAGAGGCAAAGGTGAACTTGGTCAAGCGAGTACCAAAGAAGAAGAGGAAGGCTACTGGGAATGCTAAAAAGGGGAACACAAATGCCAAGAAGTTCAAGGGAGGTTGTTACAACTGCGGCAAACCTGGCCATAAGGCTAGAGACTGTCGGCATCCCAAAACAAACAACCGTAATGGCAACCGTCCTCAAGCAAATGTGGTAGAAGACAGACTGTCCCATTAGACTGTCAGAGCTTGATCTAGCTGTCGTAGTGTTTGAAGCCAAGCTTGCAAAAGTGGACGAGACCCCAAGGGAATGGGGGATTGATACCGGAGCAACGCGCCACATCTGTGCAGATCGAGAAAGTTTCTCATCTTATGTTCCTCGTAGTGGAAGGAAGTTGTACATGGGAAATTCGCAACTTCTAACGTGGTTGGACTCCAAGAAGGTGGTGCCGAAAATGACATCCGGCAAAGAACTCACCTTAATGGATGTTCTCGCATGTCCCAGTACATCCGTAAAAACTTAGTCTCCGGCCCGTTATTGAATAAGGCCGGATTTAGGCTAGTGTTTGAGTCCGATAAGTTTATATTGACCAAGATGGGTCAATTTGTTGGCAAAGGGTACCTTGATAAAGGACTCTTTAAAATGAATGTAATGAACGTGTTCCGCCCAGAGGCGAAGAATAAAGATGTTGTTGCTTATTTGTCTGAGTGTTCTAATTTATGGCATGATAGATTAGGACATGTGAATCTAAATTCATTACGTAGGTTAGTAAATTTAAATTTACTTCCTAAAATGAAATTTGATTCAAAAAAAATAAGTGTGAAATTTGTGTGGAAGCAAAATTGACGAAGTCACCCTTCCCCACTATTGAAAGAAATACTACCCCTCTAGAATTAGTCCATACGGACATATGTGATTTAAAACTTGTGCAAACTAGAGGTGGGAAGAAGTACTTCATAACGTTCATTGATGATTGCACTAGATATTGTCATGTGTATCTTTTGAGAAGCAAAGATGAAGCTTTAGAAGCTTTCAAAGGATATAAGAATGAAGTTGAGAATCAACTTAATGTAACAATTAAGAAGATTCGTAGTGATAGAGGTGGAGAGTATGTAGCACCGTTTGAAAATATTTGCTGGGACGCTGGCATTATTCATCAAACGACTGCTCCTTACACACCTCAATCAAATGGAGTCGCTGAAAGGAAAAATCGAACTCTTAAAGAGATGATGAACACAATGTTGATCAGCTCGGGCTTACCCGACAACTTGTGGGGGGAAGCAATCCTTTCAGCTAACTACATTCTTAACAAATTACCACACAAGAATAAAGATAAAACTCCATATGAATTATGGAATGGAAGAAAGCCTTCCTACAATTATCTTAAAGTGTGGGGGTGCCTAGCAAAGGTAGAAATACCTAAACCTAAACAAGTGAGGATAGGACCCAAAACCATTGATTGCATTTTCATTGGATATGCAAACAATAGTAGTGAATATCGATTCTTAGTGCACAAGTCTGAAATTCCTGATATAACGGCAGGAATGACTATAGAATCAAGGAATGCAATATTCTTTGAAACTAAATTTCCATGTAAGGAAAAGAATGAAGCAAGTTCAAATAAAAGAACTTATGATACGGCTATTGGTTCTTCTCAAGAAGATGAAGAGCCAAGACGAAGTAAGAGGACAAAGGTAGCTAAGACCTTTGGTCCTGACTTTCTAACTTACATGTTAGATGATGAACCAAGGACATTGCAAGAAGCTTTGTCTAGTCCAGAAGCTCCTCTCCGGAAAGAAGCTATCAATAGTGAAATTGAGTCCATCATGCAAAATCATACTTGGGAGATAGTAGATCTTCCTCCAGGATGCAAACCGTTGGGTTGCAAATGGATCCTTAAAAGGAAGTACAAAGCAGATGGAACTATTGATAAGTACAAAGCTAGAGTGGTAGCTCAAGGGTTCAAACAAAGAGAAGGATATGACTTCTTTGATACGTATTCTCCTGTAACAAGGATCACATCCATTCGTGTTCTCATCGCTATCGCAGCCTCCGCATAACCTTGAGATACATCAAATGGATGTGAAAACGGCCTTTCTAAATGGAGAATTAGATGAGGAGATTTATATGCAACAACCCGAAGGGTTCGTTGCACATGGACAAGAACAAAAGGTCTCAGAAACTTGTCAAATCATTCGATAGTCTTAAACAAGCACCAAAACAATGGCACGAGAAGTTTGACCGAACCATGTTGTCAAACGGGTTCAAAATAAATGAGTGTGACAAATGTGTATACATTAAAGGCACACCCGATGAATATGTGATTGTATGTCTATACGTGGATGACATGCTAATCATTGGAAGTAATCATGATATAATCATGAAAACCAAAAAGATGTTAAAGAAGAACTTTGACATGAAAGATGCAGGGTCAAGCCGAGATGTTATTCTAGGGATAAAGATCTCTAGGACAGATAACGGAATTGTCTTATCACAATCTCACTACATCGAGAATGTGCTTAAGAAATTCTAAGCGTTCGATCTGTCTCCGGCTAAGACTCCGGTAGATCTAAGTCTACATTTAGCCAAAAATAAAGGCGACCCAGTATCACAATCAAATTATGCTCGAGTCATAGGAAGTTTAATGTACTTAACAAACTGTACTCGACTGGACATAGCATACTCAGGTTAGTAAACCGAGTAGATTCACGAGTAATCCAAATGCGAACATTGGAAAGCACTAACAAGAGTGCTTAGGTATTTAAAACATACCATAAGCCATGGATTACATTATACGAGATATCCAGCTGTATTGGAAGGATACAGTGATGCAAATTGGATATCAGACACAAAAGACTCAAAATCTACAAGTGGGTATGTATTTACCATTGGTGGTGGAGCCGTGTCTTGGAAATCCTCTAAACAAACGTGTATAGCTCGTTCCACAATGGAATCAGAGTTTATCGCCTTAGATAAGGATGGAGAAGAAGCCGAATGGCTCAGAAATTTTCTAGAGGATATTCCATCTTTGGAATAAGCCGGTGCCTCCCGTCATGGTACATTGTGACAAAGATGTCGCCTATTGGAAGAGCTAAAAGCCGTATGTACAACGGAAAGTCGCGACACATACGGAGGAGGCATAATACGGTAAGACAATTGATCTCTAATGGAATAATTTCCATTGACTATGTAAAGTCAAAAGAAAATATAGCGGATCCGTTTACGAAAGGAATAAACAGAGATCAAATGTACAATGCAGTAAGGGGAATGGGGTTAAAACCCACACAATAAAAGAAGTCTATAGCGGTAACTCAACCATGATGAGTGGAGATCCCACAAACTTGGTTCAATGAGACAACTAAGTTATGGATATTCTAGTAGCACACTTGGAACTTCTTAAAACCCATTCTCGAAGCGGCCCAAGTGCAAGAAACCCCGCCGACGTGTGGTGAGGGTAAGCTTTAAAGCTTTTAATGATTCCTATACCTTAACAAAGGTGGAGTATCGCAGGTTACTCCTTATAGGAGATCACCTATATAAGTGAAGAAGTTTGGCCGCTTCTAATAGAAAACACTTATGAATCCAAGATATGGTTCAGGGCCGAATTGGACACAACGTGAGAACGAAAGATATCAGAATTGTTATCGTGTAAATGTTATTGTCTTGGTTTACACAAAACACTGATCAGTTCAAGACATCGCGTTCACTGAGCAGCAAGTAAATCCGATAGCATCTTACTAGGGATGGTTCAAAGCCGAAAGCTACCTACCCCGATGCGGTAACAGTTCGTCGGGATTTTTCTTGAAAGTCTGCATTCATGCATTAATTTCATTCATGTGGGGGATTGTTAGAAATTGGTAGTTTTATTGGTGTTTGACCAATATTTGACCAAGTTTCTAGAAGTTTCTATTTTGTAAAAATAGAAATAAGTTGCAAATAATTAATCTACATTTAGTGTAGATTAAAATGGTATATTTATTTTCTCAAAACCAATTTCGGGTGAATGAGAAATTAATGGTTAAAGTGAGCAACTTAATGTTGTTAATTGAAGAGAAGTTGAAATGGAGAAACCATATCCCACATTGCTAGGAAAAGGGAAGTTACTTCACTTTATTAATGTGAGCATCCAAGGAAGGAGACATCAAGTTAATCTCCTTGGGCCAACCTAGTTGGGCCTTTGGCACAACCATGCATCCAAGTGGGCTATTGAGCTGGTTTTGTTCTAGCTCAAAATGGACCCACAACCCGCGAAGCACGCGAAGGGCGAAATGGGCGGTTTAGGGCGCACTTTGCACTTAGCACGACCGCATCGTCGCTAGGAGCTAAGGAGCCTTAAACTTTTGACGGAATTCGGCTCGGTGCGGTTCAAATGGGTGTGGGCCGGCGGATGCATGCTTGGCTTGGGATGGTTTGGGCCAAGGCGGGTAAGATGGCTTGGTTTGGGCCGAATGGATTTGGGCCAGCCCAATCCGGATGTGGGATGCCTCGGACTGTGCAGGCGCTGGTGGAATAAGAACCGAATTGGGCTTGGTTGGTGAATACGGCTAAGGGTCAGTAGGTTGCAATGGTTGGAGAAAAGGCATGGGGCGCCCCATGTCTCTTGGAAGAGGCGGGTCAAGGCTGTTGGACCGACCCAGCAGATCTCCTCCATCCATTTCGCTTAGATCCAACGGTCCAGATTTAACGGGTGTAATTTGTGTCTATTCCCAATAGACACCCCATCTCTTCAATAACTATAAATAGCCCCCTCCTCCTCATTTCATATCCATCCAAATCATTCAAGCATTCTATTCTCTAAAGCATCCTAGCATTCATAAGTCTTGCTTTTCGAGTCCAAGAAAATCCCGAGTATTCAGTAGTTCGCCCGATAGTTTCAGAGTTGTTGTGCTGCAATCTGAAATTCCGAAAGTCGTTGTATCTTGGGGACAATTGCCGTAGACCGTGAGCACTCGTATACGGGGCAATATTGTCTTACGGAGAAAGAGTCAAACTCTTGCCTCGACTTATTTTTTGAAATATAATTTTCCGTCCCGTTTCTTTTTCAAAGCTATTTTTTAAATACACCCAATTTTTCCAACATACCAAAACACAACCCTAAAATCATACCAAAAATCATGGGACTTGTTTAATGTCTTACAAAGAATTCTCAATTTTTAGTTTTCTCAATTTGCATTTATTTTAACCAAAGAAATACACACACACACACACAAATGATTTTAAATTAGGAAGACTTGTTTTACGAGGCATTCCGGGTGAACCCTAACGTTCTTCCCGAAGTGTAACGTGACCTCCGAAATCAAATCTCTCATTTTTGGGCATTTTTCAAAGTTTTGGCCCTTAAAACTAAAAACGGCGTGGCGACTCCGTTTGATTTTTCAAAAATTGAAAATCGGGTACATCACACGTCCCCAACCTAAGTGCACACTTTTCATTTTGAGCATTCCAAATCTACGTGTACATTTTCTAAAATGGAAAGGAATCTTTACTATTCCCTCCACTCATTCTCTTTCCTACATTATTTTAATACTCACAACACCATTATAATTTACTATTTCCTCCACTCATTCTCTCTCCTATTTTACTTTCACACTCACAACACTTTCAATATAATACTCCCTTCTTAATTTACGTGAAAAGTCAAAGTGTGCATTTAGGTTAGGGACGGATAGGGACGGATGGAGTATATAATTACATGAATTTGGGTAAAATGTGATATGGCCTTGTTTTCAAAAAATAAAAAATAAAAAATGGCCTATCATTTGTTGGATATGTCATAAAATATTGTTTGGTCATTTTGATTATAATTGGTTAATCTTGAAATGGTTTAATTTTGAGAAGTTATAGCGTTCTAGAGTTATATTATTTCCCTTTTTTTATTTTAAAATATATTTTATAAATAGAAATAGTAACAATTCATTATTATTTGCAGAGTAATTTTGAAAGTTGTATTTATAAATTAGTATTGGAAGTCTCATATTTGGTTCGAGGGTCATATGGCAATTGATTTCTAGTGATAAAGACGCGAAGATATTATAATTAGGTCTACTTTAATTTATAATTTATATAAAATAATATATTTATTATGTTTGTAATTATTTATTTATTTATTTTATTCATTTATTTTTCAATTTTTAGTAAAAACTATATCATGATCCGAAGGCCCATGGTACTTGTAGGTCTATATATGTTGTGCGTTTCGTGATTCATTATAAGTCAAAAGTTATGCCAATTTTAGCGTACGCGCTCAATAAACACAATCACTTTTATTTGTAAAACACATACATTGACACTCATTGTAACTAATGATGATTGTATCATTTTAATGTCGGTGTTAGTTTTTTGAGTGTTATGTTCATGCACTGACACTCCTTATCTTGTTACTAACACTGTCTATACCAGTTTAATGTAGTGGTAGTATTTTTGAGTGTCAGGTATATGTGCTGGCACTGCTTTGTAACTGGCGCTGACAGTGTGTGTGAAGTTTCAGTTATTTACAAAAATGTCACCAGATATTTTAAAAAATGATTCAATTATTTACAAATATGTCACCGATTCGATTTAACCAATTTCAAAAACACTATTTTTCTAAACTTTAAGAAAAATGTGACTTTCATAAGACGCACTCATTATTTGTTGAATGGTAATGATAATCCATTAAACAATTTAAGTAATATCATAATTTATTTTTATTATAAATAAGGTTTAATTATTACTTCTTTACTCTACTCTGTATTTTTTTTTTTGTGGCCGGCTCTTCTTTTTCTTTTTTTTTTTAATCGGCAATTTTAACAAAATTAAATTATTTCAATTAAATAATTTTAAAAATAAATGAAAATGAAAACACGATATTTATAAATATATTAAAGCAAATTCGTTATTAAATTTGGTAAGTTGAAGCAAAAAAATGTCATTATCAAGATTGCTGAAAATAGAAGCCTAGGAAAAAGTGTTAATAATTAATGTGGTGTTTAAGAGGTTTGATTTGGGCAAACTGGCACAAGTGTCTAGGTAGATGGGTGGGGTAGGGTGGGGTGGGGAGTGCATGCACGTAAGTATTCCCTCCGTTCCACGTGAATGCAAACTTATTTCTATTTTGATTCGTTTCACGTGAATGCAAACTTTTTAAAATGGCAAAGAATATTCACTATTCCACCCACTCATTCTCTCTCCTACTTCACTTTTACACTCACAACATTCTCTTTCCTCACTATTCCTCCCACTCATTCTCTCTCCTATTTAATTTTTCATACTCACAACATTTAACTTTTTCTCTTTCTTACATCACTTTTTCTTAATTTTCACACCCAAAAAGTTAGTCCACATTCACGTGGGAAGGAGGGAGTATATAATTTATCATTTGTAATGATTCCGTTTTAAGTTACTTCAAAATAAAATGACTTCTTTTAAGTTGTTGATAAAAAAACGTTTTCCTTCTTTTTTTTTTTTGACACCAAAAATATGATTTAGTTTAAGTCTTTTCATTTCAAGTCTTTCGAAAAAAACATGTTGCTTTTAATATTTTTAATGGACTACAAATATTATGAAAACCGTATTCAATATTTAGCAGCTATTTAAAAATTACGAAATAACTAATAAAAGTATTTTATATTATTTCTTTACCTATTTATTTATTTATATTATAAATTATAAGTTGTAAAAGAAAAAAAATATTATTACACTTTAAGAAAACTACCAAATTTATGCTTATTTATTATTTTTCTTCCACATATTACTTCACTTGATATGACAATTAATACAATAATTCAAGTTTCAATGTAGGGTAAATTTAAAAATCGAATACTTTCCACCCAAAAGTGACAATTTTATTTGTATAGACCGAAAAATGTGAAGCTGGTTTTTAAACATTAAAACAACAATTGATGACGCGGCAATAAAATTAATAAAAAAATGACAGTTATTTTGGAGATGGAAAGTTTTAGTGGCGAAATTCAAGGCTGCTGGAAATCACTTTTGGTGATCGAGTGAAATTTAAATATTGTACATTTAATTCGCTTAAAAAACTGTTTGTTTAATGAAATTAGCAGCAAACACGTGCGATGCACGGTGATTATATGTAGCCATGCATGCATGTACTGAAATAGTAAATCAAAAGATCAAAATGTGAATACTACTTAAACATTTTGAAATACTTCGTGAAACACAATATTCATAGTAGATTTAGTACTTAAAAAACTATCATCTTTAATATTAAATATCAAACATAATGATCCTTCGAATTAATTGCGCTTGATGAACAGTTAATGATGTTTGAGAATAAATGTATAAAAGCATGTAAAATCTGCCCTAACGATCTTTTCATTTCTCAAGATATTTTCTCCAAAATTTAATGCATTTCTAATATAGCATCCGATCCAAAATAACTGTCATTTTTTTATTAATTTTATTGTCGCGTCATCAATTGTTGTTTTAATGTTTGAAAATCAGCTTCACATTTTTTGGTCCATACAAAAAAAATTGTCACTTTTGGGTGAAAAGTATTCGATTTTTAAATTTACCTGTAAGATATTAGAGATTTGAGATAGTTTGTGTAAAAGCCATATGAATTGTATTGAATTCTTGATTGATGATAATGATGGTTCAATGCCCCTATTTATACAACTGAGTTAATAAAAAGACTTTGTATTGTAATCTAAGACTAGAATTAAAACCCAAGTAAACTTGGTAAGTACTTGGAGAGAGGAGAAGTTGCCGGCAGTCCTAGCTTGGTGGGGAAGCTGGGGTTTTGTGAGTGTGAGATGTGTATTGTTTATCATGCCCCCGCAAGATGGACGTCCGAATGGTAAGGCCAATCTTGGACAGCAGAAAATGAAACCGACTGCGAGGTAACGCCTTGGTGAGAGCATCAGCAAGTTGATCATCACCAGAAATGTGAGTGACTCGCAGTTGCTGGTTCTGAACTTGTTCGCGAACAAAGTGATAATCAAGAGCAATGTGTTTCATGCGAGAGTGAAACCGCGGGTTGGCAACAACATATGTGGCTCCCAAGTTATCACAGTATATCACAGGTTTTTGGACAGACAGAACACCAAGTTCACGAAGGAGATTCTGAAGCCACAAAACTTCAGCACATGTAGCAGCCACTGCCCTGTACTCGGCCTCTGTAGAAGAACGAGCAACCGTTCACTATTTCTTGGAACTCCAAGATAGAAGATTAGACCCCAAATACACTAGAAAACCGGTTGTGGAAACGTAGTCAAGCTTGTCACCAGCCCAGTCAGCATCGGTAAAAGCATGAAGGACATCCGGAGAAGTCTTGCGAAGAAGAAGACCAAGATGTTATGTGCCAGCTAAATACCGTAATATACGCTTAAGAACACCCCAGTGTATGTCCGATGGATGTTGCATAAACTGAGCCAAGCGATTAACTGCAAAAGAGAGATCGCAACGAGTGAGAGAGAGATACTGAAGCGAGCCAACCAACTGTCTGTACTCGGACGGATTGGCAAGTGGAGTTCCTGAGTTTGCCGAGAGATAGGGGTCAGGAACTAGCGGAGTGGGAACCGGTTTTGAATCAGCCATGTTGTACTTAAGCAAAAGATCTTGTATATATTTGTGTTGACTCAGAAACAAACCATCCTTGTGAGGCAGCACTTCGACACCCAAAAAATAGGAAAGAGATCCAAGATCCTTAAGTGAAAACCTGGCTGCAAAATTCTGAATAAAAGATTCCAGTAACGAGTCAGAGGAGCCAGTAATAATTATATCATCAACATAAACTAGTAAGACCAGAAAACCATCCGAATGAGTACACGTGAAGAGAGAGGAATCTGAGTTCGAGTTCTTGAATCCCACAGATAGAAGATACTGTTTTAATTCTGAGTACCATGCCCGAGGGGCTTGTTTAAGACCATATATCGCCCGACGCAGCCTTGCACACATGATTGGGTTTCGAGCATCAATAAATCCGTGAGAAATTTGAACCATATAGACATCTTCTGTCAAGGAACCTTGAAGAAAAGCATTGTTTATGTCTACCTGACGTAACGACCAGCCACGACTAACAGCAAGGGAGAGAACCGTACGGATGGTGGCCGGTTTGACAACGGGGCTGAAGGTCTCGGAGTAATCAATGCCCGGTCTTTGGTGAAAACCTTTAGCAACGAGTCGTGCTTTGTGGCGTTCTACTGAACCATCTGGGTTATACTTGGTGCGAAAAATCCATTTACACCCAATGGGGTGTTGATGTGGAAAGGGGGGTACCAAATCCCATGTGTGATTGTTGACGAGGGCATCATGCTCGGCTTGCATAGCTAGGCGCCAAGCTGGAATTTTGAGGGCTTGGGAGTAGGTAGTGGGTTCGGAATTCTGAGAGGGGAGTGTGACGTGAAGGTTGAGCTTATTGATGGGTTTGTGAATATTGTTACGCGAGCGGATGGGGCCGGGAGGTAAGGGAGGTGGGGCAGGAATGTTGGAAGAAGAAGATGTTGTGACAGATTGAGGAGAGTGGGCAGTGGGAGTAGCTGACGAGCTAGAGGAAGAAGAAGAAGCAGAATTAGCAATGGAGTGAGGAGGACTGACCGAGTCATGCATAGGACTGACCGGTTCCTGTGAAGGGGGGGGGGGAGCCGGGGTGTTTTGGGAGGTGGGTAGGAGCACAGGAAGATGAATGTGGCACCATCGAGTCTTTGAACGCAAGTTGCGCCCGAAGCCTTTAGGCCAAGGGCACGTCTGCATGGGCGTCAGCAGCAGCGGTGTTGGCAGCAGCTTTTTGAGCATCAGTCGCATCGGCTGGAATAGTGGGAGTAGCGGCTGGATTTGGTAAATCTTTGGGAGGTTGTGGGTGAGAGCCATCGATGTAGTGGTGGAGATCATAGCCTCGAAGAGAAGAGATTGGGTTTTCCATCCAATGTAATTTGTGGGGGTTAGTTTAAGGATATGTGTAAGAGACACAATGATCAACGGCTTAGTCGGTTCAGCCGGATTAGGGAGGGTAGAAGTTTCGGCCATTGAAAAAAAAAATTGGATCTTTAAGCTCTGATACCATGTAAGATATTGGAGATTTGAGATAGTTTGTGTAAAAGCCATATGAATTGTATTGAATTCTTTATTGATGATAACGATGGTTCAATGCCCCTATTTATACAACTGAGTTAATAAAAAGACTTTGTATTGTAATCTAAGACTAGAATTAAAACCCAAGTAAACTTGGTAAGTACTTGGAGAGAGGAGAAGCTGCCGACAGTCCTAGCTTGGTGGGCAAGCTGGGGTTTTGTGATTGTGAGATGTGTATTGTTTATCATTACCCTACATTGAAACTTGAATTATTGTATTAATTGTCATATTAAGTGAAGTAATATGGGGAAGAAAAATAATAAATAAGCATAAATTTGGTAGTTTTCTTAAATTGTAATAATAATTTTTTTTCTTTTACAACTTATAATTTATAATATAAATAAATAAATAGCTAAAGAAATAATATAAAATACTTTTATTAGTTATTTCGTACTCCCTCCGTCCCTGAAAGATTGTCCCATTTGCCATTTTGACTTGCCCTAAAAAGTATGTCCCATTTTTAAACTTAGGCATGAATGTTAGTACAAATTTACTAAGGTACAAGAAGGTGAAGCTTGTCCTTAATAATTGCAAAATATACAATAGGACAATCTTTCAGAGACGGAGGGAGTAATTTTTAAATAGCTGCTAAATATTGAATACGGTTTTCATAATATTTGTAGTCCATCAAAAATATTAAAAGCAACATGTTTTTTTCGAAAGACTTGAAATGAAAAGACTTAAACTAAATCATATTTTTGTTGTCAAAAAAAAAAAAAAAGGAAAACGTTTTTTTATCAACAACTTAAAGAAGTCATTTTATTTTGAAGTAACTTAAACGAAATCATTACAAATGATAAATTATAGGGGTGTGCTAGTTACCGTTTGGCTCGATTTTAGGCTAAAATCGTTACCGAACCAAAAGTATTCGGTTTCTAATTTTAACAAACCGCCACCACTCGATTTTAGCTCGGTTCGGTGTAGTCGAATTTCATCTTCGGTAAGTGTCGGTTCGGTAATATTCGGTCTTGACACCTTTACTTTATATGGCCGCTGAGCTCAGGCCAAACATAAACATTTTAGCATTTTACATCCTAACAACATCCACATTTGGGCTCAAAAAAGACTTCAAATAATTCACTTGGTTTTGTAAACAGTAAGTTACTAAAATAAATGTTAATAATTGTCAAAATAACAATTCTAAGGAGAGGAGGAGTGGGAACGTGAGGTATATGAAAATTGAATAGATGAAAAATTATAGTAAATATTAGGAATATTTATTATTTAGAAGAATATCGGTACTTATCAGTGTGAGTAATCGGCATGAATTCCTGTATTCCAAACCGAGCCGCTAGATTCGGTTTTTCAATATTTCATAAACCGTCCCTACCCAATTAACCGTTGGTACGGTTTATCGGCGTCGATTTTTTCGATTTTTCTGCTCACCCCTAATAAATTATATACTTACAATTTTATTTCGTTTATGAAGAAACTTAGAATCTAGGAGTAGTACATCTATTTGAAATAAATAAAGCAATTTCATTTTCTTTAAACTAAACTCATGATACCTAAAATTAAATTGTAACTTTACTCATCAAACTCTATAGCTTTAAAGAAAATGAAATTGCTTTATTTATTTTAAATAGATGTACTACTCCTAGATTCTAAGTTTCTTCATAAACGAAATAAAATTGTAAGTATATAATTTATTAGGGGTGAGCAGAAAAATTGAAAAAGTCGAATAAAATCGAACATAACATGCATAAAAGATTCAGTATTTAGAACATAGTTTCAAACTACACAATTCATTGTCATGTTTGTTTGAATTTTCCAAACATAACATACAAAAAGATTCAGTATTTAAACACAACATGAAATTGTGCTTCAATGTTTATGATAACAACATGTCAATTGAGTACTTCTAATGGTGTGTGTTAAAGAGTGAATTAACATTATTACAAGAAGATTAATCAAAAGAAAAAAATGGTTATGGGCTAAAACTCATGAAGAGAATTAGGAGTTTTCAAATCTAAATGTAATGTGAAAATGAAAGTTATACATATCTACGGTTAATATTGAACGGTTTGGTGGTTTGGTTTATTGGCTCGGTTTGGTGGTTCGGTCTCGCGATCTCGAACCGTGGTTTGGGGGTCCAAGCCGCAGACCAAACCGAATCACACAGTTTGACAATTTTGAAACCGAACCAAACCACTATTGCTTGAAAATCGAACTAAACCGCATAGTTTAATTTGATTCGATTTCGAACCGCGATTTGAACCGAGCCCCTAAACTAAAGGTTTAATTCCGCGTTCCTCTCGGGCGGCAAAATCGTTCTTCGTAGAAACTCATGATATTTTTAAAAGCCTCATACAACATTTGGCCCAAATCAATTCTATATAAACCCAAAACCTATCTCATAACTTTCTCTCTCTAAAACACATGCACAAACCTGAGAGTGGTGTCTGAGGAGGGTAAGCTGTTGCGGCCATGGACAATGGAAACACTGAAACCTCCATTTTCCCCCAATCATCTAGACGTGATTCAACTCTATCTGTGAAATATTAGCTCGAATATTGAATTTATTTAGGTATCTTTGATTCTAATATGGATGATTTCAGTTAGTCTTCGACGGGTAATTGACTTTATCGTTTACCCGGGTCCTGTCCTATAGAGGACGTATTTTGCTCCGTGAAAAGGAAAATATTTTCAACTTGCACTAAAAATCTAGGTCTGCACACAGATTGTATATTTGTGAAAAAAATTACTCTTATACCTACTTATAAAAATAATTATAGTTTTATAACTTATTTATAGGAGTGACTCTGTAATAAAATATGTAATTGTTTTATTATTTATTAAGAAAATGTGAAAAATTGTGAAATAAAATATTCTTATTATTAGTTATAAGAGTAATTATATTTTTATACTTTTAGGTATATGAGCGGTTTGTTTAATTAAATATGAGATTTTTTATTTTTTTTAAATGTGAAAAAACACTCTTATACCCGGGTATAAGAGTAATTTTAACTTTATATCTTTGGGTATATAAGTGGACAGAGACAGGTAGTGTTGAGCGTAAGTTTCTGTGAAATTTTGAATCTGACGTGGATATTTATGTATTTGTTATGTCGCCGAGTAGTTCTAGGGTCCATAGCCCTAAACTGAATTTCCTTGATGAAGAGTAATTTAAAAAAGGATCAATTTTTCAAAAAGTTAAGTATTGAGTTCCCCACTAACCTATTGATCTCTTGACCTATTTGTTTCTAAGGTATTTTTTTCTCTTTACGATTAGATCTTTAAACTAAATATTCAGTTTATCATGTCATTCTTACATCTCATTTTCGTTTAAATTGTCGTTTAGTCTGCTTATTTGGCATGATGATGTCACCTTTTTTTATTTTGCTTTTTTGACATCTATATTGATGACTTTTGCTGACTTGGAATTAAAAGGGTCCTAAAATAGGAAAAAAAAAAGAAGAAGAAAATTATACCAATAAACCCCTATTATAAATCAAGAAAAATTGTATTTTCATTTATGAATATTTTTAATCAACTGCTTATTTTTATTTTTAATTACATTACAGTTAATTTCTTTTAATTTGAAAAGAGCAATTACAATTAGTTTCAACCCCATTAAAAACCTTCAAAATCACAGTTTTATTTTAACAATCTATAACTATATAATGAGCCAAGTAACTTTGGCACAGTTACTAAAAACGGAAATTTGGGCGCCAAAATTTTCAACTGAAAATGGAAATCTAAAAAGCTGCACTAAATGCTTAATATTATATTAAATACCTTCTTGAAAATATCAAAGGGAGCATTAAAATTCTCATAACAGTCACATTATATTTATTAAAAACCTGTGCCAAAATTTTCAACTGTGTACATGCTTTGAATTAAAATATTCATTATTTGACTACTGTTCACGTTTTTTAAAAAAACTGTTGGACTTCGTTCTTTGAATTAAAATTTTCAGACTAAATACAAATAACTTTTGACTAATACAAAAAAATATTACAAATCTGAATAAATACAAATTATCTATTTATTCTGACATATATTACAAACATGAATAAATACAACTTAACTATTTATTGAATACTAACATATATTACAAACTTGAAAAAATACAAATTATCTATTTTTTTATTTTTTGAAATTGCTATAATACTAATTGAAACTCAGTGGAATATGTAAGGTTGTTCGGTTATATGAAATACAATATAAGCTGATTAACAAATATAGTTGATTCTTACCTAATTAACTTGCAACATTCCAGAAAATTTAATCCATACCTTTAAGATTGACTCTTTGTATTCTCACCCTTTATAATGGTCATTATTTATTCCAACTATTCTTTTTCAGGTTTTATCTTGCAGATACAAAGGAAAATTTAATCCATACCATCTTCATATTCTCTGATGGCTTCTGCTACCCTTCTCAAGGATCTGAAGAAAGTGAGGACCGATTGGATGATAAAGGTTCGTGTGGCTCACAAGTGGAAAGTTACTTTCGATGACCAATGCAAGATGCCTGATAGCTTTGAGTTTTTACTTGTAGATGCAGAGGTACCATCATTCTTCTACTATAGATTATCTTTTTATTTTTCTAAATTTGAGTAAATCTCATTATTTTTAAAATAGGTTATTTTTTAAACATTTTTTGTTTTAATATTATTTTCTTTCCAATTGGGTGATAGTGGTTTATTCTGTACCAGAAAGTGTGATGGAAAATGTTTCATGTATCCTTCTTATTTTATGATTGGGTGAATTCACATTTCACAGCAATGTCTTGATAGGAGTTTACTATGCCTTTATTGTCCCTATGTGGTTTATGTTATATAGTCACTTCATTGTGAAGCGTATGAATTATTAAGAGCATTTGCTAGGTTTATCTATCTTAGACATTTTTTACATGTATGTAGGGTGATCATATTCAAGGCTCAGCTAACAAATACTTAATGAAGAAATTTGATGATTTGATGCAAGATAAAGGCGTATATTATATTACAAACTTCAGTGTCGTCGACAATAAAAGCAAATATCGGGTTACTAAGAACCCATTCAAGCTTCTTTTTTCTGTTACAACACATGTTGCTAATGTCAAGGATAATAAGTTTCCTAATTTAAAGTACAACATTATGAGTTTTCAGGAGTTGTTGGCACATCCAAATATTGATGATTTAGGGCTGATTGGTATGTTATTTCTCTTTAAATGTTATTGTTTATATTGCATTATTATATTATTATCTCTGTTGTATGCCTAAATTATTTGATTGACAGATGTTGTTGGTCGTGTGGTGGGCAAAGGTATTCTAAAACTTCAGGAGTCTAAAGGAAAAAAATTGATAGAGATAGAGTTGGAGGATGCTAGGTATTTTTATTGTATTATTGAACTGCTCATCCTATCAAATAATCAATTTTTTACTGACTTATATATCTTAATTGTGACAGAAAGAACAAAATAAGCTGTACACTTTGGGAGAAGTATGCTGAACAGATTTTGCAAGTTAAAGAAACCAGTGAACCTGGACCCCTCATTGTTTTAATCCAACTTTGTAAGCCAAAGATCTTTAACGGTAAATATCCTTCTAATGACTTTTTAGATGTATTCATTACTTGAATTTATAAATCAATCATTTAAAATGAGAGGTTATAAATGTTTGTTTATCAGTCAGTCACAGGGAAGATATCTATTGGAAATGTATTTTATGCCACCAACATTGTAACAGATAAAAATGTTCCAGAGATTGAGGAGTTAAGTAGGTATGACAGAAAATCTGCTAAATAGGAAAAGTTGCGTTCCTATTTTGTTCTTTAACCATAAACTATTTAGGACTTGGTTATTAACTGTTGTTATTTTTTGTAATTATTACAAGGTACTTCCTTGAGGATCCTAGCTCATCTCAGAAGATAAATGAGCTAGAATCATCTACTTATGGTAACACCTTCGAGGAGCTTGATAGTGGTGTGGTTGATGTGAAGACGGTTGCTGATGTTAAATCATTTCCTCAAGTTAGTATGCCCATTTAAACTAATGGAATTAATTTTTACTAAGTATTACTTATCTAAATCTGTTTATTACTTAGAGATATTTCTGGATTGTTGGTCAAATTACGGATGTTTTGATGGATGGTAATTGGATCTTCATAGGGTGCAAATCTTGTAAAAAGAAGTTGGTTGTTAATGACAAAGGTTTTGAATGTGAGGGTTGTAATAAAGTAATACCTGATCATACACCAAGATACAAAATTAAGGCCACTATAGTATCTGGTAATGAAAGTGGTATCTTTATACTGTGGGATGATGCAAGCGAAGCATTGTTGGGGAAGACATCGACACAGTTAAAGGAGCAGAACATTAAGGTAATTACCCAAATTAATCTAAATAGTCAGTCTATTAAGTTTACTGTTCTATGTGATTATTCATTTTATGAATGTCATTTTGTTTTATTTTTCTGCAGTCTGATACACATAGTATTCCTGAGGAGATATTTGGATTGGTTGATAGATCGACTCTGTTTCTACTTCGTGTAAGAGAAGCGAATGTGAATGGTAAGGACAATGTTTTCTCAATTAGTAAGGTTTGTGATGAGAAGAGGATTGTTGACAAGTATATGGATTCCAAGCTATCAGTGAGAAAGGTTATCCCTTATTCTCTAAAATACTTTCCAAATTTATTTTTCTATCTTTTTTAAATATAATTTTTTTCCTTTTTTTATAGGAGTGATTTCTTAAAGTCCATTGAGGAAGCTGTTGAAGAGATCATTGAGGTTAAAGAGGGTTCTAACCTTATATTTATTTTATATCATGCACATATATTTATTTTAAGCGTACAACTTAGAAAATGTTTTTCAAAATTAATGCAGATTGATGATTCTGTAAGTGATAACGATGAGAAGACACCGGATAGCAAGGGACTGAAGAGGAAGAGTGGAGAGTTAGATGACACTGGTATAAGTGATTTGGCAGAAGACTTGTCTTCTTCAACTAAGTTTCAGTTGAAATATGGAAAACAGATTAAGAAGGAGGTTGAGTAACTTGCATGATGGTTGTTTTTGGACCTACCAAGGTTGGATGTTGTTAAGTGAATGTTTTTGTTTTTTCGGCACTTATTTAGTATGTTTTGTTATTCATGTTTTGGCAAAAAGCAGTGAACAATTTCTGTTTTTGGAAGGAGGTTTAGAATGTGTTTTGTAAAACATTTGACTTGCAACTTTATTTACGTCACAAAATTTGAAACTATATATGGTATGGTTTTTATGTTCATGCAACTTTTTTTTATAATTTATCTAAAGTTTCTATATGTTTACCATGACTCTAAAGTAATTTGTGTACCGTAGTATAAAGAAGGTTTCCTTAAAATTAAAAAAGATAATAAATTTTTAAGTGGTTATGTACCTTTTAAATTAGGGTTTATCATCTCAAGTTCCTCAACTTGCATCTTTCACTTTTGAAGCTAACAATTTCTGGTTAAGGAAACCTTCTTTATACTACATACTACGGTACACAAATAAGTTAAATGAGCAACAATGCATAGAAATAAAACCTGAATTGAGTGCTACAAAATAAGTAACCATATTACCGACTAGATGATCAAGCTCCTTGCACCTTTATGCTATCTTTTGTCAAAATAAAATCCAATGCGAGTTTTATGTCATAAAATAGGTTTAGAGGGAGAAAGCTTGATGAGTTGAGAGAGAGGAGCTAGAGAGATCGGCGCTAAGTGTGAGAAGTTAGGGGGGAGCGGCGGTGAGTGAAAAATAAATTAGGCGATAAGGTTATATTGCACTGGGCCATTTGGGTCCTAATTGGGCCTTACTTTTACATTCAGTTATCTCATATTTAGTCTAGATATTTTATTATTTTTTATATTTATTGTCTGCATATCATATTAATTAAGGCTTCAATTTAGAATAAAAGGATACTAAGGCAACTCATCTGACTATTTCTCTTAAGAGAACATTTAAAATTCAACTGAATAACTTATTATAGGAGAGTTATAAAATAACATATACCACATTTCCTTAGTATATTTGTTGTGAGATATCAATTTTAATTCTGAATTCTTTCATTTTAGATCTATTCATTAAGAAGATTTAATGTTTAACAAATATAGTTGATTCTTACCAGTGTCATTGCAACTTTCCAGAAAATTTAATCCATACATTCAAGATTGACTCTTTGTATTCTCACCCTTTATAATGATCATTATTTATTGCAAGATGTTCTTTTTCAGCTATTCTCCTGCAAATACAAAGGATAATCCAAAGTTAGCATATGATTTCACTGTGAGTGAAGCATCAAGTTTTCTTAATATCAATATGAAGATCACAAGATCTATTACTATTGGTAGTAAGAGAAAGATGGCAGATAAAGGTCAGATTCTTTCTCTACTTAAGTCGGGATGATTTTTGTAAAACGATTCATCTTCGATACAAATTGGAAACTGCAGAAACTTACAATCCTGCATATCCAAATAAGAAAATGAGTGGTAAGAAGATGGAACAACTTGAACAAATAAGTCTGTATATTCAAGCAGTATTTTGGGGCTCATACATGCATGTATGACACAAAATTGATGTACTAACCAAGTATAAAAAGGGTTACAAAATTTGAAATAGTGGATTCCCACAAACGTGATTGTTAAACCATATCCAGGCAATCATAGAAAGAAAATAGAACATAAACAATGAAAAATGCAGAAAATGTATTTAGGAAACTAAATTGGAATGTTTTTCTAACACAATTCAAGTACTTGGAGTCATTAGCACCACCGGACATTTTGATTAAAATGCAGAAAATAGACATTTTCAAGTACTTGGAGTCATCCATAATGGTGCAACTACTTTAGCACCACCAGACATTTTGATTAAAATGCAGAAAATAGACATTTTGATTAAAATGCAGAATATGTATCTCCTGAATCATTCATTTTTTTTAAGTCATTGATTATTTGATGTATGTAAGAATCCATTACATTTTAGGCCTTACTTTTATCACTTTTTATTATCCAAATTGTCCAATTGATTTCTGATGCAGAGTAGTGGGTAGTGGTTGAACTATGTTACACATGAAACATAGCTAGACACATACACATGTAATACACATGTAACAGAGCTATGCTATGTTACACATGTAACAGAGCTCACTACCAGAAACAGGTGTTTTAGCGACGGAATAAACAGCGAGAAACGATTCCGTCGCTATTTAGCGGCGGAAATAATGATTTAGCGGCGGAATTATTTTGGCGTCAAATTTAGCGACGGAATTTAATTCCGACGCTAGATTCCGACGCTAAAACGAATATTCCTCGAATATTCGTTTAATTACCGCCACTATTTTGGCGCTTGATTTACCGACGAAATTTTCCGCCGCTATTTCTTTATCAGCGACGGAGTTATTCCGCCGGTGAAAATATATTATTTTTTTTATTGCTCAGCGGCGGAAATTTTTCGTCGGTGAAAATAAAATATATATTTTTTTTTTGAAATATTACACCAACGGAAAATTTCCGACGCTGATAAATTAAAAAAAATTAATTTATCAGCGTCGGAAATATTCCGACGGTGAAAATAAAATATTTTTTATTTTTTTTTTTGAAATATTACACCGACGGAAAATTTCCGCCGCTAAATAATTAATTTTTTTTTAATTTGTCAGCGTCGGAAATATTTCGACGGTGAAATTAAATGTTTTTTTTAAATTAAACACCGACGGAATATTTTCGCCGCTGATAATTTAATTTTTTTTTAATTTATCAGCGACGGAAATATTTCGTCGCTGATAATAAAATGTAATTTTTGATTATTTTTAGAACTAATTAACAAAATAACAAACTAAAAAATATTAAAATATTTAACTACACCCTAACCCCTAACCCATAAACCCTAACCCCTAAACCCTAAACCCTAAACCCTAACCCCTAAACCCTAACCCCTAAACCCTAAACACTAAACCCTAACCCCTAACCCCGAAACCCTAAACCCTAACCCCTAAACCCTAACCTATTATTCAGGACTATGAAGAACCACCTTTGAATATGGAAGATATGGTTAGGGATGCAGCCGGTCCTGAATTCGATTGGTCAGAGAACCAACAACAAGAACCAACCCCTGCAGCCAAGAAATTTATTGATGCTATGGACTCTGCAAAAGAGAAGGTCTATCCAGGTTCCGAGATCAGTGTGTTGGAGGCTGTGGCTGAGCTCTTTCACATAAAGGCTGATTGCAATATTAGCCAGTCTGCTTATAATCGTATCATGAAAGCAATTAAGCGGATGTTGCCGAAAGAGAATAAGATGGTTACAAACTTTTATGAGACAAAGAAGTTGGTTGGGCAGATTGGGCTATGTTATGAAAAGATTGATGTGTGTAAGAATGACTGCATGCTATTCTACAAGGAAGATTCACAGAAGACAGAGTGTTCAATTTGCGGACAAAGTAGATATAAGCAAAATCGGAGGGGGAGTTCAAAACACAAGAAAAACAGACCACATAAGAAGTTGCATTACATGCCATTGATTCCAAGACTGCAACGCCTCTACGCGTCTAAATCTACTGCAGAGGCAATGCGTTGGCATAAGGAAAGTTTGCGTGAAGAGGGTGTGTTGATTCATCCCAGTGATGGGGAGGCATGGAAACACTTTGATGAGACTTATCCTGACTTTGCAAGGCCTGCGAAGCAAGAAATATACGGTTATGCATCCGCTCCGATGGTTTCAATACGTTTGGTCCTGGGGCAAAATCTTACTCTTGTTGGCCGGTTATAGCCACTGTCTACAATCTTCCGCCCTGGTTGTGTATGAGTGATCCCTACATGTTCTTGTCGTTATTCATCCCCGGCCCAAACAGCCCTGGGAGGAACATTGACGTCTATCTCCGACCTTTGATGGACGAATTGAAGCAGCTTTGGGAGGATGGGGTCGAAACGTGGGATGCTTTCAAGTGAGAGAATTTCAGCATGAAGGCTGCGTTGATGTGGACAGTTAATGACTTCCCTGCATATGGGATGTTATCGGGTTGGAGCACCCACGGGAAGTTGGCCTGTCCGTATTGTATGAGTGACACAAAGTCTTTCACGCTCACGCACTCTGGAAAACCATGTTGGTTCGATTGCCATAGACAATTTCTTTCGGAGGACCACCCATTCAGGACCCAGAAGAATGCGTTTAAAAAGAACAAGATTGACCATGATGAGGCCCCGATTTGTTTAAGTGGTGACACGGTCTATGAGAAGGTATCTACATTGCCCGATCCTCGATGGGGGAAAAAGTTTTCGAAGACCAAAATACAAGGGTTTGGGACTACCCATAACTAGATCAAGAGGAGTATATTTTAGGAGCTGCCATACTGGAAAACAAATCTCATTCGACATAACCTTGACGTGATGCACATTGAGAAGAATGTATTCGATAATGTTTTTAACACGTTGATGGATTTCAAGAGAACAACTAAAGACAACGAAAAAGCTCGAATGGACCTTAAGGAAATCTGTAAGCGGCCGGCCTTAGACTTGGTATACGTCAATGGTAAACCAGTTATACCGATGGCTCAATACGTGCTTACAAAGGAAAAGAAGCTCCTCCTCCTGAAATGGCTCAAGGATTTAAGGCTTCCAGATGGTTACGCGTCTAACATTAGTAACTGTGTCAATGTAGAGGAGGGGAAAGTGCAGGGTTTGAAGAGTCACGATTGCCACGTTTTGCTGGATAGGCTACTTCCGATTGCTCTCAGGGGTCTCTTGCCTGACAATATCTGGGTGGCGTTAACAGAGTTAAGTGAGTTTTTCCGAGCGTTAACATCGACCACACTGCGTGTTGATCACATGAAAAAGCTTGAGGAGAGCATCGTAGTGACTTTGTGCAAACTTGAGAAGATATTTCCTCCTTCATTCTTTGATTCTATGGAGCATTTACCGGTCCACTTGGCATACGAAGCTAGAGTCGGTGGTCCAGTTCAATACAGATGGATGTATCCATTTGAGAGGTAATTGAATTTATTCTATTTCTAAATAATTTGAGCGTTAACAATATACCTTCTTTAACATTATTTATGTTTTAATCTACGAATGACTTTTAGGTATCTAGGCCAATTGAAAAGGAAGATGAGCAATAGGGCCATGGTCGAGGCCTCAATTTCAGAGGCTGTTATTATAGATGAGATTGTTGCCTTTGTCGGAACATATTTTCCTTCTGATGTTGATACGAGATTGACTAGGGTTGGACGCAATTACTATGGTGGTTGTCCGTCTAAGGGAAACATCTCTGTATTTTCATCCCCTGGTCGGTTCCTCGGCAAACGGGTTGGTACGCGTACGTTAACCGCTAAAGAGTTTGCCGCGGTCGAAACGTATGTTCTTCTTAACTGCGACGAGGTTGGGGAATATATCAAGTAAGTCATTGATGTTATGTTTACGCCTCGTCGATTAAATTATGCATATTTAATTACCTGCATATGAAATGCCTTGTTTAATCCTATTGCAGAATGTTTGAAGATTTAGCTCAGGATTTATCTCTAGAACTCATCGCAACTAGGACAGAAAGAGAATTTCCAAACTGGCTAAGGAAATATGTAAATATTTCGTTTCATTCAAATTTATTCTATATACTTCTTTAAACATTCAATCTTAAAATTGTATTAAATTGGTTACAATATTGTCTTATAGATAGCTGAACATCTGGGTGATGCCAAAGCTGCGAGGTTGAGACATTTAGCATCAACTCCGTACTTGAACGTTCATTTATACAACGGTTATTTCGTGAATGGCTATGTGTTTCATACCAAAGCTTACGGGGGCTCTAAATTGACGTGGAATAGCGGTGTGAAGCTTAAAGGAAACCTTGATTATTATGGCGTCCTGAAAGAAGTAGTCGAGGTGGAGTATTTGGGTAAAAACAATGTTGTCTTGTTCAATTGTGATTGGCGAGATGCTATGCGAGGTGTTAAGAAGCACGCCATATTTGACCTCGTCGATGTAAAGGACTCGTCCAGACATAATGGCGACAACGTCTTCATCTTAGCATCTCAAGCACAACAGGTATACATGACTCCCTACCCTCGTCCGCGACCCGACGGATGGTGGGCTGTCTGGATGACCAAGGCTAGGAGCATGATTGACAACCTACCCTAGTCAACAACTACAGAGTCGTCATTAGAAACACCCTATCAAGAGGATGAAATGCCAGTGCCACCTAATGTTTCATCAGCTAATCATCCATTAGATGATGTCACTCATATTCCTCAAAATGTTGATGAACCCGAGGAGGATATCTTACCAGTGAATTTGCCAACTCCTCCGCCTCGTTCAGGTCATCTTGCGCACATTGATATTGATGAATCAGAGGAAGAGGAAGAGGAACCAGAGTTTGATTCATCAGAGTCCGAAGATGAAGATGAAGAAATCGAGTTTTGTAGTAATTCAGAGTCCAGTGATGATGATGGGGACGAAGATTAATAATAGTTTAAAGTTTTTATATGTATTGTGAATGCTTTAGATTATTAGAACTTTAAAGTTTTATATGTATTGTGAATGCTTTAGATTATTAATAGTTTAAAGTTTTATATGTATTGTGAATGCTTTAGATTATTAGAACTTTAAAGTTTTATATGTATTGTGAATGCTTTAGATCATTATTAATAGTTTAAAGTTTTATATGTATTGTGAATGCTTTAGATTATTAGAACTTTAAAGTTTTATATGTATTGTGAATGCTTTAGATTATTAATAGTTTAAAGTTTTACACAAAATCTGGGGAGAAACGCGTTTCTCCGTCGCTTATGGAGAAACGGGGCTTGTTATGTCGCGCGACATACATAGCCACAAAAACTGGATATCACTTCATCGCCTTCGGATATCCGGAAGCTTTGAAAGGATATCCAGAGCTTTGAAAAGGATATCCGAAGCTTTGTAAAGGACATCCGTAAACCAAATATTTTTCGGATATCCTTTACAAAGCTTCTCGGATATCCATTTCAAAGCTTCGATATCAGAAGCTTTGTAAAGGATATCCAGAAAAAATACTTGGTTTCTGGATATCCTTTACAAAGCTTCTGGATATCCATTTCAAAGCTTCTGGATATCCAGAAGCTTTGTAAAGAATATCCAGAAACTGGCTACTTATGTCGCGCGACATAATAAGCCCTGTTTCTCCATACGCGACGGAGAAACGCGTTTCTCCCCAGACGCACTCAAAGTTTTATATGTATTGTGAATGCTTTAGATTATTAGAACTTTAAAGTTTTATATGTATTGTGAATGCTTTAAATTATTAATAGTTTAAAGTTTTATATGTATTGTGAATGCTTTAGATTATTAGAACTTTAAAGTTTTATATGTATTGTGAATATATTGTTTCCTATAGTTAAAGTTGTATATTTTAATATTTTTACTGTAATACAGATATGAGTTCTAGTAAAAAGGGTAGGAAGAGTAAGCCCATCTACACATCTATTACTGGGACGCAACCGTCCCGATCCAGTACTGATCATGATGCCGATGTCGACCCTACCCGCAGTAGTACTAGCTCCACCTCCACCTTTGGGGCCAATACACACCCTGCTGTAGATTCTGAGGGGAGGATATTTGTCGAGATATCGCCACATTATGACCAGTAAGTAACTCTTCATTAATTTGATATAAGTTGGTTCCTTTTTGTTTTATATATAATTCATTATTTAAGTTAAAATGTTAATGTATAAATATACTTGGCAGGTTTGTAGGTGGATATCCTACCCCGGGGACTAAGATCGGCCAGTATTGGCGGTCTCGGCTCATGGATCAGTATTGGCCCAACTGGAAAAAATTGCCAGCAGCGCAGAAGGAGGATGCGTGGGACGAGTTTAAGGTAATGTGTTAATGGTTTTTATTGAAAACTTAAATGTTAGTTTGTTATTAAAATGTTATAATTAATAATGATTATACTCTTTTAGTTTTGTAATGTTATCATTATATGTTGTAGGGAAAATATTGTTGGGCGCCGGAAGTCGACGAGGCGACGGCTAGATTTGTTTTTGATGTACAGGCTCATAAGCTATTTAAGGATCATATTGGTAACATATTTATCTATCCTTAATTAGTTTAATTAACAATGATTATACTCTTTTAATTTGATAATGTCATCATTATATGTTTACGAGATATTCATATTTTTATAGGTAACACGAAGAGACTATGTTATACTAATCGGCTCAAGGATAAACAACAGCCCGAGAAACCTACTTGGATGACCGAGGACGTGTTTCGTCAATTTTGCGAATATTGGGGGTCGGATGAGGCGAAGGCTATAGCCGCACAGGCTAAGGCAAATAGAGCAGGCTCCTCGGGGTCGGCGACGAAGCATACCATGGGGACGCTCATGGTCGGCGAGCATCACTACCGCATGGTATGTATGTTAGTTTAAATGTAGTAGTGTATGCATGCTTTTAAATAGGTTTATGTACGTATGTTAGCTGGGAGCCATGTTGATGCTATGAAATCCATGGTTTTAGTGTAAATGTAGTGTATGCATGCTTTTAAATCAGTTTAAATGTTGCATTTATACAATTTCAAAGTAATAATCTCGCTTATTTTATTTATAGGAAAGGTAGCATGGCCAGAATATCAATTTTGTGGATGTTTACACTAGCACCCATCTTCGGAATCCTACAGCGCCCGATCAACCTCCACAATGGGTTGATGATCGCTCTGCTAATGCCTTTGTAAGTAAACTATCATTAAATGACTTGATTTTGAATATTTAAATTTATTTATGCCCCTTACATTGTGTATATGATTATAATTGTTTGTTTTATTTTGACAGAATGCATATCAAGCCGCCGTTGTTCCCGAAGGAATGCCTCCCGACCAGCTCGTTCCCTTCGTCCCTGATGTTTGGCGCTCGGTCACCTCTGAGGGACATCCAAGGAGAGGAGCCCGAGTGTTAGGGATGGGGGATTACGGGCGGCAATGCCCGTCGATGTCGACCAGCCGTCGGCCAAATGTTGTCCCGACCATGTTTCATGATCCGAGGGTCGACAGTCTGCAGGCTGCGTTGGATGAGGAGAGACGTGAGCGGGCAAAGCTTACGGAGGCTCATGCAGAGACTCAAAGACAATTGGCGCTGTTGATGGCTCGTTTTGACCAGGACCCCCAGGGTAATTTCCGGCCTCCCCCGAGTTGATTAAGGACTATTTTAGACTTGTTTGTACTATTTTATACTTGTTTGTAAACATTTGAGCTATTTGGTACCCGCGGGAGCCCCTCCCCCCTATCCCCCCTCCCCCTCTCCCCACCTCTCCCCCCCTCCCCCCCTCTCCCCCTCCCGATTTGGTACGGTGATATTTAGTCTTTAGTTTGGTACGCTGAAATTTGATTTTTAGTTTTTATAGTTTTAGTTTTATAAATTGAATTGTTATATCAGGTACAAAAAATTTTGGTTTATTGATATTTTAAATTATTTTTTTTAATTTATTTCAGAATCAGCGACGGAAATTTCCGTCGCTGAAATTAATTTATTTCAATTAGTTTTTTTACAGTGACGGAAATTTCCGCCGCTATATCAATTAATTTTAGTTTAATTTTTGATTATAGCAGCGGAAATTTCCGTTGCTGGAATGAAAATTAATTAATTTCAGCGGCGGAAATTACCGTCGCTGAAATTATTTTATTTTAATTAATTTTTATTCCAGCGACGGAAATTTTCGCCGCTATCTCATTTTATTTTAATTTAATTTTTGATTTCAGCGGCGGAAATTTCCGTCACTGTAATAAAAATTAAATTAAAATTAAATAATTTCAGCGACGGAAATTTCCGTCGCTGAAATTAATTTAATTAAATTAATTTTTATTACAGCGACGGAAATTTCCGCCGCTGAAATGAAAATTTAATTAAATTAAATTGATTTAACGGCGGAAATTTCCGTCGCTGGAACCATTAAATCACCGGCGAAATTAAATTTCGTCGGTAAAATCAAAAAATACCGGCGGAAATTGACCCGTCGGAGCACTGCAACGGACCACCGACGAAATTTTTCCGCCGGTGTTTATTTTTAGCGACAGAAATTGAATTTTAGCGACGGAAATTTCCGTCGCTAAACTACCTTTTTCTGGTAGTGGCTATTATACTATGTTACAAGCTATGCTATTTTATAGTAAATGGTATATTTGTTATCAGGATATTATATTAATTAAATTCATTTTTATTTTTTTTGCAGAAAATGATATCTTACAAAATTCTAATACGCTCGATGCAAATGTTCGATTAAATAATGATTATGCCTCCGTCCAGCCGCTATCTGATTTAACAAATGTTTGTCAAAACAATGCGCTTGAAAATTTGTCAACTTTGCAAGGTATTATTTCTTATTAAGTTTTTGGTCAATTTTTAGTTAACATTACAAAAAGCCTTTTTTCAAGCGTTTACATTAAATTTTTTGATCTTTATAGTGTGTTTTAAATGTTTTATTTGTAGGTCGAGTATCAACATTAGTTAAAGAATCAAACTATTGCAACCAAACTTCGTCCTTAGGCACTTCTTTTACTTCACAAGGTATTTGTTCTTATATTTTATTCCTGAAAAATATTGGAAAATGACAAATACTCCCATATATAATTGTTTAAATTATTTTTATTATGTTTTTATTTCGCTTATTGATATTAGTTTATTTATTATTTTTAGGAATAATTTCTAATTTATTTAATGGAACAAATGTTTCCAATCATAATTCAACTTTGGTCACTCCTTCTCCTTCGCAAGGTATTGACTACTTTAATTTCTCTCGATTCGATATTAATCTTACATGATTTTATTAAGTCATGTATATATTTCATTCCTGATTTTTTAGGTCAATACCCATCACTCTTAAGCGAATTGAGAGTTGATGTAGATGTACCAAGTACAACGGATAAATAGAATAAAAAGAGGAAAACATGCAACAACGGTAATTGTTTGATTTTTTTAGTTATATAATTTCAAATGCTATAGTATTGCTTTTTATTTCTCTTTTGATTTTTATATGAAAAAAAATACTTATTTCTATCAATTTCTAATTATTTTAAACATGATTTTTTTAGGTACAAGTCCAACGACAGTTGTTCGATCAATATATGAGCCAGGTGGATCGAGCTCAAAAAACACTATAAAGAGGAGTAATGGCAAGAGAAAACGACAAAATAATGGTATTATAACTTGAAAAACAATTTGTATATTATTTATAATTAATTTTTATGTTTTTTTGTTTTGGAATCTCCTTATATTGTTTCCTTATAAAATTATTTTCACACAATTGATTATGTAGAGCCAGTTACAAGTAGTACTGTTGATACAAGTTCATATTTCTCAAAAGGTATTATTATAATATTTTTTTGTAATATATTAATGTCCAAAATGATTTGAAAATTATATTAATGTATAAATGTTTTTTTTGTCTAAATTCATGAAACAGAATATGTTGATATTGGCGATCCCATTTACAAATGTGGTTATTCCAAAGCTTTTTTCTGGTTCGAAGAGAGATTGGAAAGACGTACAAAAATAAACGAAAATCCAAAGTTCTCATCATGTTGCTTGCTTGGAAAAGTTCAGCTGCCTGCAATGCCTGAACCACCGGCTATGTTTAAGGAGTTGTTGTACGGTGATAGTCCAAAGAGTAGGCTTTTTCAGAAAAATATTCGTTCATATAACATGATGTTTTCGTTTACTTCTATGGGAGGTAAAATAGATCATGCCATTAACAACGGACGCAATCCACCAGTGTTCAGATTATATGGCCAAAATCATCATTTCATTGGAAGTTTGTTACCCCAACAAGGAAAGTCTCCAAAATTTGCTCAGCTATATATATATGATACGGAGGATGAAATTACTAATAGAATCCAGTCTATAAAGTAAGCAGTTTACATTGTTTTCAATCATACATCTCCTTTTTATATAAAGGATTTTAGCTTATTATATTTTGTTTACTCATGTGTAGATCGGATACCGCGAGGGACAAGTTGCACGAAGAAATAGTTTGGGACTTAAAAAATATGCTTGATGAAAATAACGTTCTCGTGCGGTCATTTCGTATGGTTAGAAATTCAATTCCAGCATGATGATGTTAGTGATGTTAGGCTGAGGTTGATAGGACGTCGGAAGACTGACGAAAGATGTTATAACCTTCCGGAAAAAGAAGATGTGAGTTGGAGACTTTGATAATTTGATTGGTGAAAGGGATATAGTCATTGAAACGCAGATCGGATTACCGCAACGAATAACCGAACTTCATCCTTCTTTATTTGGGATTGCAATATCCTCTGCTTTTTCTTTTTGGCCAAGATGGTTACAGAGAAGATATCTTTCTACGTAGCTCATCCTCACCATTATCTAATGGAGGTCGATACAAGTTAAGCATGAGAGAATATTTTGCTTACAGAATACATGCGAGGGAGGATGAATCAGACAATATTTTGTTTTCAAGACGTCTTCTACAACAATTCTTGGTTAATATTTGGACTATGGTTGAAACGGGGTGTTTGAATTTTATGAGAACCCATCAGAAACAATTGAGATGTGAGATGTATAAAGGTTTGCAAGATGCAATTTTAAAGGGTGATAGAAATCCAGCTTCACGTGGTAAAACAATTTGTTTGCCATCGTCTTATATCGGAGGTGCTCGATACATGATTCAAAACTATCAGGACGCTATGGCCATATGTAGGTGGTTTGGATATCCTAATCTATTAGTCACATTTACTTGCAATCCAAAGTGGCCTGAAGTAGTCCGCTTTATGCGTAAGTGGGATTTGCATGCAGAAGATAGAGCTGATATCATATGCAGACTTTTTAGAGTTAAATTAGATATGCTGATGGATGACCTTCGTCATAACGAGATTTTCGGTCCAGTACGTGCAGGTGACTTTGAATTTAATATTCATTTTTCTCCATTTTTATTATTTGTTTTTCATTCAGTGTTCTTTTTATCTGAGATTATATTTATTTTGTTGATTAGTGATTTACACGGCCGAGCACCAAAAACGTGGTCTACCGCATGTTCATATTATCCTTTGGCTGGCGAATGATTCAGATCATCCTACCACAAACAGGATTGACAAAATAATTTCGGCTGAGATACCTGATCAAAAGGCTGATCCTCACTATTATGCTGCTGTCAAAGAGTTGATGATACATGGACCTTGTGGCAAGGCTAGACCTAGCTCTACTTGCATGTCTGAAGGTCGTTGTACAAAGTATTATCCAAAGAAGTTTTGTGAGGAAACGGTAATTGATGATGATGGATACGCAATTTACAAGCGTCATGATAATGGTCTTACAGTTCAAGTAAACAGAATTACTCTCAACAACAGATATGTTGTACCTCATAGTCGTGAACTCTTGATGAAGTATGATGCTCATATAAATGTTGAATGGTGCAATCAGGCACGATCGATAAAGTATCTTTGCAAGTATGTGAGTAAGGGTCATGATAGAGTCACGGCCAAATTTTGTCAAAGTGCAAGTGATGGATCAACCGGTGAGATAGTTGATGAGATAAAAAATTATTTGGATTGTAGATACATTTCACCCTGTGAGGCAGCTTGGAGATTATTGGGAAATGAAATTCATTTCAGGAACCCTTCCGTTGAAAGATTGTCATTCCACCTTCCAGATGAGCAGAATGTTGTTTATTCAGACAAAGATGAAATTGAAAAAGTACTTGATCGTCCCACATCAAGATATAGTATGTTTTTAGCTTGGATGGATGCGAACAAAGGTGAGTATCAGGATGAAGCTAAAAGGCTGACATATATGAATTCCCTACAAAATTTGTATGGAGTAAGAAAAAAAGATTGTGGGAGCCAAGAAAACGTAGTTTTAAGATTTGTCGTATTTTTTATGTAGCTCCTGGGCAAGGAGAATTATATTATCTTAGAATGTTGTTGAACATTGTTCGTGGGCCAACCTCTTTTGAAGAAATAAGATTTGTTAATGGATAACAACATCCCACTTTCAGGGATGCATGCTATGCTCTCGACTTGCTTGATGATGACAAAGAGTTCACTTAGGGAATTAAGGAAGCAAGTCAAATGGGTTCAGCACATGAAATAAGAAACTTATTTGTGACATTGTTGACATCAGGTACTCTTGAAAGACCTGAGTTTATATTCGAAAAGTGCTTTGATTATTTGTCTGAAGACATTCTCCACATGCGGCGACGTGTTTTAGGCCATGAAGGTAATTCACTTTTTAATATTTTTTCTTCATTTAAATGATTATTTTCTCATGCATATACTTGCTATGTCGTACTTCACTTGATACAAATTTTTATATTGATCCGTCCCACTTCATTTGTCACTACCAAAAATAGAAATTTTTTATACTCACAAACTTGGTTATGTCCTGTTTTGATTTTAGTGTTTTTGCAAGAAGTAATTTGAACTTGATTTTTAAAACATTTGGCAGAATTATGTTTTAACTGTCATACTTTTCTAATGATATTTATGGTATGGAAAAATGTGATCTAAAAATCAGATAATATTGTACCTTGACATGAAAGAATATGTATCTTACGTAGTTTCTTCCTTCTTGTGCTGAACAGCTTCTGCTTACGTTTCCTAATTTGCCTCTTCTGTTTTCCTTCATTATCTTCAATCATAGCCTGAAGATATTGAACCACTTTACCAGTCAGTCAAGATAATTAGAAAAACAAAAAACAGAAGTGATTTAAAGTTTAAGTCAACATTCTGCTTATTTAAACAAGTGAACAAAGTTTAAGAATTCTCTATTGGCAACTTCAGCTTAAGGTTATAAAGGGAGCCATTTAGATAGATCTTTAGTTGGGTGGAATGGAGGAAGTATGCCAATAAGAAAATATGTCATGATATATAATTGCTCTTCTATTTTTGTTGTATTAGGATTGCAGCTGTCTGAGGATGTAATAAAAAATTTCACTCTTTTGGAGATTGAAAAGTTAATGCGCAATAGGGGTAAAAGCCTTCATGAGTTTCCAACTATGCCTTATCCAGATGATTATGATCTTTCGATGTTCAACAATCATCTTTGTATTTGATGAGACAAACTACGACAAAGATGATTTGACTGAAGAATATAAAAGATTATTGAGCATGTGCACAGATGAGCAGAGAGTTGTGTAAGACACAATTATCCATGATGTTGACAATGGATGTGGAGGTCTTTACTTCTTATATGGCTCTGGTGGAACTGGTAAAACTTTTTTGTGGAGAATTCTTTCTGCTTCTTTGCGGTCAAAAGGTGAAATAGTGTTGAATGTAGCGTCCAGTGGTATTGCGTCTCTTTTGCTCCCAAATGGTCGCACCGACCATTCTAGATTCGCAATACCTTTGTCACTCGATGAAGACTCAACGTGCAATATAAAGTAAGGGACTCCGCTCGCTGAGTTAATGGTAAGGGCTAAACTCATTATTTGGGATGAGGCCCCAATGGTTCATAGGCATTGTTTTGAAGCTCTTGATAGAAGTTTGAGGGATATAATGAGATTTAATAATCCTGAAAGCTTTAATCAACCTTTTGGTGGAAAAACAGTTATTATGGGTGGAGACTTCCGTCAAATTCTACCTGTTATTCCAAAAGGCAGTAGGCAGGATGTTGTTATGGCTACAGTGAATTCTTCATATCTCTGGTCCCATTGCAAGGTTTTGAAGCTAACGAAAAATATGAGACTTCAAGCTATTGAAAATGATGAAAGTGGATTGGAGCTTAAAGCATTTTCGGATTGGATTTTAAGTATTGGTTATGGGACTCTTGGTGATGACAATGATGGTTTTTCAACTATTAAAGTTCCGAATGACTTGCTTGTGGAACCATCAGATGACATGATTCAATCAATTGTCGAAAGTACGTATCCATCTTTGGAAAATCACTTTGATGACATTGGCTATTTACAAGGTAGGGCTATTCTTGCACCAACTCTTGATGTTGTCAAGTCCATTAACGAGTACATGGTTTCTCGTAATCAGTTGGAAGGAAGAACTTATTTGAGTTCAGACTCAATATGTAGATCTGAAAGCAATTCGAGTGTATTCGCAGATATTCATTCCACTGAGTTTCTCAACACTATAAAGTGCTCCAGATTGCCCAATCATGAACTGAAACTCAAGGTTGGTGTTTCAGTAATGCTGCTTCGTAATATTGACCATACTGCAGGCTTATGCAATGGAACAAGACTTATCATAACAAGGCTTGGCAATCATGTATTAGAAGCTAAAATTTTGAACGGTAGCAACGTCGGTGAAAGAGTTTTTATCCCGAGAATGACATTGACTCCATCAGATATCCGTTTGCCATTCAAGCTTCAGAGACGACAATTTCCATTGCTTATATCTTATGCGATGAAAATTAACAAAAGTCAAGGTCAATCGCTGTCTCATGTTCGGTTATTTCTCAAAAGACCTGTGTTTAGTCACGGTCAACTGTACGTTGCTTTGTCAAGGGTAACAAATCGCAATGGGTTGAAGATCTTAATTTGTGATGAGGAAGGAAATTCGACAAATGAAACAACAAATGTTGTCTACAAAAAAGTTTTGCTTAATTTGTAAAACAAATTAAGGAGGTTGAGTGACCTACGATGAAGGTTCTATTTTTGTTAAAGAAACCTTTGGTCGTATTCTGTTTTTTTTTTTTTTTTTTTTTTTTTTTTTTTGTTGTTGATGATGAATGTTGGGATATTGGGGTGGTTGATTTTTCAATGTTTTTGGGTTTTTGTTTTTTTGTTTGGCATTAGTATTGGTTATGTCCTGTTTTGGTTTTAGTGGTTTTTGCAAGAAGTAATTTGAACTTGGTTTGTAAAACATTTGGCTGAATCATGTTTTAACTTTCATATTTGTCTAATGATATTTATGGTATGGAAACATTGTGATCTAAAAATCAGTTAATATTGTACCTTAACGGTGAAACTACTTTTCTTAATTTTCGTACAAGTCCCATTTTGGGCATTTTCAAATGGGACGGAGGGAGTATAAATAAAATTAATTAAATAAAGTTTCTAAAGTAAAACACAGGAATTAATCTTACATTGTCAAAATATTTGGGCTATGAAATAAGAAAAAAGGGAAAACACAATAGTAGTTGATAAAACATATCATTATGTCATGTAAAAATAAGCTGAACCTTTTAAACAAGCAAAATTACTTTATTTGAAAGTTATTATCATCATTAAGCAACATCAAAATCTTGTGAAAAACTAGTTTTTTTGTAATTTAAGAAAAAACTAGTTTTTAAACACTATGTTTAACTAATAAGAGTGATGATCGGTGCTAAAAACTAGTTTTTTTCATAAAATTTTGAGAAAACTAGTTTTTCTCAAAACCTACTCTTAAGCAACCCAACATAATTATTTATATTAAAAAAAACAATTCAAAATACGTTTTATACAAAGTTATTGCCATCATTTATGTTGAGTCAGTGGAGAAATCCAACTCATATCTATAATTTTTTTTTTGGAGTTGAATAGATAATTATATGGATCTGGACATAATTGACTAACAAAGCAACGTACAGAACTATTGAACTATTGAGTAGAAATTAACGAGATTGGAGGAGCAGGGAAAATTGGGAAATCTAGAGAGAGAACCCTAACCTTGGAAAGCTGGAGAAAAAGGAAAGCAGAAAGTTGGAAAATTGTAGACAGAAGGAAAACAAGGAAATTATACTACTCCACTCCAGCTCTCCAGCTCTGTTTTCTTGCGTGTCTGTGTGTTTATCTACACTGACTCTCACTATGGCCATATGGGGGAATTGGGAAAGCACTAAGTAGAGAGAGAAAGAGAAAGAGAAAGAGAAAGAGAAAGAGATAGAGATGGATAGTGTGGGTGAAAGTTGGGAAAGTTGGGCCTTACTTTTTAATACTCTCACCGTTCTACTTTAAGGTTTCTACTTTATTTTTTGGTCCGTCTCACTTCAAAGTTTCCTTCCATAAATGGCATATTTTGAATATATTTATACCCTTATGATTTAATATATTTATAAAAAAATTATTCATTATACCCTTATAAAGTTAACATATTTACAAAAAAATCAATCATTAACTTACTATTCCTCTCATTCATTCTCTCCTATTAAATATTTTTAACTTCTACATTCTCTCTCCTATAATCTACTACACACTTTAAAAAAAAAAGCAATCATTAATTATTATTCCCTATCCCACATTTAATTTTTACATTCCCTCTTCTCTAATTTTCTATCCACTTTCAAAAAAATTCTTAAAAAACGTGAAATTCACACCAAGAAACCTTGGTGTGGGACGGAGGGAGTAGTTTTTATTATTCAAATTTTCTAATTGATTCCTAATTTGTAGTAAAAAATTGGTATACATTCATTTATTTTATATTTAATCTAGATATTTTATTAATTTTTATATTTATTGTCTAGATATCATATTAATTAAATTCACTTTTTTGGCAGAAAAAAAATGATATCTCACGAATTCTTATTACCCAAGGCAAACGTTCGATTAAGTTATGATTATGTCCCGTCCAACTGCTATCCTACATATGAAACAACAAATGTTATCTACAGAGAAGTTTTACTTAATTTGTAAAAATTATATCATCATTAGTTAACTTCTTAAATTTGACATTTTATTTTCATTAACCTACTTAATTTTGTTTTCTTATCTATTTTTTTTTATAAAATTTACAATGTTAATGGCCGTGCGTTTAACGCACGGGTGTTGTACTAGTTATAATTAACTTTCTTATTTTATTCCTTCCTAATTTTTCCTTTTTCTTTACATTGTCATACCACAATAACCACCAGTGCCCATAACAAAACTACCACCTTTCTCACCATCATAGCCACCACAACCACTACCATTCAAGTACCACTACCACCACTGCCATTCCCATCCTTTTGTACTGAATATTATCAATTTCATCATCATTTTAAGAAAGAGATATTTCAGCTTCTTTCCACATACCACCACCAAAATTCCAGCCTCCATTTACAACAATCTATGGTCACCCAGGCTACACTACTATAAGCCTAAACGCCACCAATAAGCAACAACCAACAACAAATAAAAAAAGAGAGAGGAATGGGGAAGAACTCGGTACCTAATCAACAATATCCCAGATTTGGGAATGAATCAAAACCGAAACCATAAAACCACCTAAGCAAAAACCCTTTAATATCCGACCTGGACATAGTAGAAAAGAAAAAAATATTCAAAACTTCAAATCTAAGACTAATTCTATCGAAAAGTGAAAAAATCAAGCCTCATTACAAAACCTTCAAAATCCCAGATTTATTTCTTATACCTCTTCCTGTAACTAACTGGATCTACAAGGGGCAAGAGTAAATGGGGTGAGCGAAGAGATATTAAAGAGAGAAGAGAGAAGGCGGCCATGGGAGTGGGTTTTTGATGTCGGTGTTGACGAAGAAGCAGAAGGGCGGTGTCGGGGGAGGCGTTTTCCATGATAGTGGGGTATTGTGTGGGTGCTGACGTAGAAGAAGAAGAAGAATAATAATAAGAAGAAGGGCGTTGTGTGGAGGCGACGCTGGCCACGGGAGTGGGGGATGGCGTGGGTTTTCACGAGAGACGGATGAGGGATTAGGAAGGAAGGGGTAGCGTGGGGAAGGCGATGGGTTGGGATGGTGGAAGGGTGGCAGTGGAGAAGAGGTTAAGGCAGAGCTAAAGTGAAGGTAGAAGAAAGGAAGATGAAGGGTTTCTCTTTGAGATTTCTCATATTAAGTTAATTAAGGGATGAGGAGGGTGATTGTAAATTGACATTTCAATTTTCAGTGCTTATACTTTAACCTTTAACATGTTTACCCCTTTTATTTTCACATCATCAATTTTTGAACATGTTTCGTGACATGTCATCATTTTTATGACGTAATCATGCCATATATAAAGACTTAACGACAATTTGGACGGAAATGAGACGGAAGGATGACATGATAAACTAAATATTTAGTTTAAGGATGCAATCGTAAAAATAAATAGCTTAGAGACGAATAGGAAAAGCGATCAATAGGTTAGTGACGAACTTGTTACTTAGCACATTTGAACGTCCGTCAAATTAAACATAATTCTCAAAGAGAATAGATATTTTCATTTATTTCCTTTGGATACATATATGAGAATGTATATTTTTCTGAGGCCTTCCCGACAACTATAAAAGTTATACTTCCTCCGTCTCACTCGAATTAGGACATTTTGCTATTTTGATTGTCAGACTCGAAATTGGACAACCAAAATATGAAAATGTTTTATTTAGTTCAACTCACTTTCACACTCAAAACAAATTTCCACTCATTATTCTCTACACCACTTTCTCTCTCATAACCCACCTTTCATATGTACAACACTTATTTCACTAACACTTTCTTTTAAACCTTGTGCTAACCCAAAAATCTTTGAGTGTGACAGAGGGAGTATCTCATTGGTAAAAGTTGGTTTGAGACTTGAAAAATAACTTTTAGAGGTTTTTTTCTTTTTTTTTGCTCTATTAGTCATGTATCCTATTTATCTATTTATTTTTAACTTATTTGGCTTTGATAGATATCTTTTTTTTTTGTTTTTACTATGATAGCTTTTTATTAGAATTATTTTTTTTTACTATAGAGGACTTAGAAGTGAAAATGTCAATGGTATGTTTTCAGGAAGTATTATAAAAAATGTCGGCAGTACCAACGACAACACTTCAGACAGCACACACAAACAACCGAGTTAAAAAAAGTTTTCAAAATGAGTTTGCACCGTAATAAAAATATAAGAATTTGTTTTTCTCAATTTATATAAATATATAACTTGAGTGTATCTCAAAAGTCAAGACCTTTACTATATACTCCCTCCGTCCCGATTGAAATTGCACACTTACTGTTTACGCGTGGATTAAGGAAAAAAATAATGGAGAAAATGTTGTAAGTATAAAAAGTGAGGTTGGAGAGAGAAAGTGGGGTAGGAAATAGTGATTTGATTGATGTTGTGAGTATAAAAGTAAAGTAGGAGAGAGAATTAGCGGGTGGAATAGTAAAGATTCTTTGCCATTTTAAGAAGTGTGCAATTTGTAATGGGACGCCCAATGAGGAAAGTGTGCAATTTGTAGCAGGACGGATGGAGTATATGATTGATATGTACAATGTCAAAAGTTCCCTATCACTATTACAATATAAACTCAATGTAACGACTAAAATCAAACACGAAACCTGTACTAGCCAAAACACTCTATCTACCAAATACTTCAAGAGTGGAAACGAGTATAAGAGGATTGAGTCTATTAGAACTAAAGAGTGTTTGATATTTTCTTGTACAAGAATGTGTGTTGTGTTGTAATGTCTTGATCCTTGCTATTTATAGTATTCAAAGACTTGGGTATTACTCATAAATGGCTGAGCATTTTCGGATGAGTGTGGGAAAGTGGTTGGGTATTCATGCCTATTCTTGAGGCCAAAAAGATCTTATCTCGCTTGATTTTATTAACCAACTTCTTGTTGTCCAACAACATAAGCTTCACGCCTTTGTACTTTCTAGATTTAGGTTGCTTGTACTTCCTTGATCAAGTATCAGCCCTTTGACAATGTCTTTCCACGTTTTTTCACACCTTCACAAGTTATGCATAATATTTCTATTATACGTAACTTCTTCCTTCTTTAACCTTTTTCTTATTTCTATCATATCCACCTTGTTATAATCTGAAAAGTAGACCAACAAATACACAAATCTTGCAAAGTATATTAGATATTTTTATAACATTATTTGTGAAATAAATAATCAACTATATCCCAAACTCTCGTCTGATAACACTGTGAAAATGTTGGCAACACTTGTGGTAACAACATAGTTTGCACTAACAATCTCCCCATTAGTTGTAAATTTCATCACAAACACCAAGTGTTTGTACCTACAGGATTTTGTTACCCAAAACAAATTATACAAAATCTCTCCCTCAAAGATTAACTCCCCTTAATCAAGGAGTCAAAGAGTTAACCGAAAAACTATGATTTCTCACAAGTACTTAGTTGTTTTAAAAACAAACACCCATGAGCAAATCAATGTACCGAAACTAGGGTTGTCAGCGATTCGGCTCAAACCGCGGTTTGGTACCGAACCAAACCAAGCCATGCAGTTTGACTCGATTTTAAAATATAAGTGGTTTAGTTCGGTTTGAAAAAGTAAAACTGCGCGGTTCGATTTGGCTTGTGGTATGGGGGTATCAAACCAAACCGAACCAAGCAAAGCCGAACCGTTGATACCGTTAAATCGAGCTATGAAACTGAACCGTTAAATTGAGCTATGAAATCGAACTTTTAAATCGAGCTATGGAACTTAACCACCTTAAACATAAATCCTCACCGTCCACTTATAATCAAGTTAATCTCTACCCTTAATTTTTACAAAACCCTAAATATGGTATAACTTAACATTGAATCTTCCTCTCTCCAATTTCCTCGTTCAACGTCTCTCACTTTCTCTCTCTTTACGTTCTCTCTGCGTCTCTGGTCTCTCGACTCTCTCTCTCTTCGAACCTCCCTCAATCGGCGACACTTCTCTCACATTCGCCTTGTTAGTGTAAAACGCAGATGATATCCTGAATGATTTCCCAGATGATATCGTAGATGATATCGTAGATGATTTCCTGTGCTGGAATTTATATAGTTGTACATTTCTTGATTATTTATTTATGTACTAATGTGCTAATATGATCTGTATAGTATATGGTATATGTCCATATTTCAGGTTATAATATGGTGGAGTCATGAGCTAGAAACGTGGAGATGGTTGAAGAAATTAAGTTATGCATAAAACTAGTTTTATGCATAAACTTTCCAAGAGTTACTTTGTATCAACAACATTAAAAACGTGGGGAGACTATTTCAAAGGTGTTGTATTCTTGATTTAAAGAGAGTACAAGGATAAAGAAGCTTGGGAGTACAAGGCCGTATAGCGTGGACTTGGAGAGCAAGTTTTCGGTTGCTACAAAAGGGGGATTTTGGTGTTAACAAACCCATGAAATGAGGAGCAAGCTCAGCCACTTCCCCACTCTCTCCTCAACGTCCAAAACAGCCCTAAGGCTGTTATTTTGAGTAGCCTTCAAGTCATTTGAAGACTATAAATAGGCAAGGTGTGGAAACTTGAAGATATACCAATTTACACACATCTTTTACACTCCTTGCACAAGAGACAAAACACATCTTTGGTTCCGTTTGCTCTTTCTCCCATACTTTGTCTTTCCACTCTCAAGTACTTTGGACTTGATTGTGTTTTGGGTAGAATAGGGTTTGTGTTTTGATCTATTCGTTTTCTACTTGTAATAGAGTTAGGAAACTTTCGGCTTTGTAATCATTTTTATAGTGAAGATAAAGTCTTGGCTTTTGAGCCACCCTCAAGTTATATAATTATATAACTTGAGAAAATTAACTCTTGTGTCTTTTAATTCCGCTGCAAAACTCTTTTAAAAGTTGTTTTATTTCGGAGTGTGTGTGTGCTATCCCAAGTGCTATCGTTGGTGCTGTTATCACCTTGGATATCACTTGTGATCCAGGCCGTGACAATTTCAATTGGTATCAGAGCCTATCACTTGACGATACTAAGTGTTCGGTCCTTTTGTCATGGCTTTGAATCTTGCTAATCCATCTCTAGGAAGACTTTTTATTCTTTATGTATATGTAAAGACTCTCTTGTGTCCGTGCATCAAATTAATTGATGTTTGGGCATTAAAGTCTATTCCTAATGTTCTTCCAATAGAATTCTCATTGAGGTCAGCCCTAAATCTAACCAAGTTGGGTCTCAAACAACTAGAGTCCGTTCATATATGGGTGTACCTTAGTGACAATGAAGAAGATGGAACCAACCAATCTGAAGATTCAGACCAAACGACTATGCTTGTCACTGTTTGTGACTCGAATACTGAAAATGATATCTCGAGTGTTACCCTGCAGGATAACACCGAGATATCATCAGCAGTATAACAATTTCGGTTTTCTTAATGTTGTTTGTTTTATGGTTTCAACTAACATGGATGCAGGAAGCTCACGTGAAGATGAGCAAAAGGATGAGCTTAGTAAGGATGAGCTCATTGTTGAATTGAAGAACCTCTATAAGGAATTGCTTGTAGAATGGAAGAAGGAGAACAAAAAGGTGGTGTTCTTGACCAATGAAGTTCAGAAGTTGAAAGAGGGCATGACTAAGCTAGAGGTCCAACTTACCAAGAAGGATGCAGAGCTGGACAAAGTCAAGGCCAAACTAACTTTAGCCGAGGCCACATTCAAGAAGCTCAACACGAGGTCTTCCAAGTTGGATAAAATCCTTGGTGTGAGTAAACCTCCCAAGGCAGGTATTGGTTTCCAAGAGTCTTTAAAAGCAATCACTTATACTTTGGCTAATAAGGATGATAAAATGTGTTTTATTAAAGAACAAGTTAACAATGAACATTTTTCTCCTAATGAAACCTCAGACAAAAAGAAAGTGTGCAAGTATTGTCACACCTCTGGACATGTTAAGAAAAGTTGTAAAACTCTTTTGAAAAAACAGTCCCGTTCCTCTGTGTTACCCGAGGTGTTACCCAGCACTCGAGATAACACAGAAAGTTTGAAGGTTAAAAATCAAAGTAAGAAGTCAGGGAAATCTAAGCCTAATCTGAGGTGTGATGTCGTTTATACTGCCTTGAAAACAAATGTGAAAGGTTTATGGTATTTTGATAGTGGTTGTTCACGCCATATGACGGGAACAAAAATGTTTTTAAAAGATTATGAACCAATTCAAAGTGGTAGTGTAACTTATGGTGGTGGTGGTAGTAGGAGTAACATAATTGGTAAAGGAACACTTAATATCTCTGGATTTCCTTCTTTAAAGAATGTCTTGCATGTAGATGGGCTTGTAGCTAATTTAATTAGTATTAGCCAACTTTGTGATGACAACTTAGAGGTAAAATTCAACAAAAATACTTGTGAAGTCTTTGATTGTACTAACAATTGTGTGATGACAGGAACTAGGCCTAGTAACAATTGTTATCTTGTTGAAGACAAACAGGTTTGCTATTCGATAAAAATTGATGAAGCATTTTTGTGGCATCAAAAATTGGGACATCTCTATTACAGAGATTTGGAGAAACTTTTTAGGTTTGATGCTATTAAAGGAATTCCCAAATTGATTTTTAAAGATAAATTTGTGTGTAGGGATTGCCTTAAATATAAGCAAACCTGTGTTACCCTCAGTGTTGCCCAACACCAAGAGCAACATTTTGGAACAACACATTGTTTTCAACTTTTGCACATGGACTTAATGGGTCCAATTAAGGTAGATAGCCTGGGAGGTAAGAGGTATTCTTATGTCATTGTGGATGATTTTTCTAGGTTTACTTGGATCTATTTTTTAAAAGAAAAATCTAAAACTTTTGATAAGTTTAAATTCTTACATTCCAAAATCAAAAATATGTTTTGCTCACCTATTTTTCGTATAAGATCTAATCATGGAAAAGAATTTTATAATGTTTCCTTTTCTACTTTTTGTGAGAAAAAGGGAATTCACCATGAATTTTCGACCTCTAAAACGTTCCAACAAAATTGTGTGGCCGAAAAGAAAAATAGGATCTTGCTAAAAATGGCCCGTGTCATGATGTTTTCCAAAAGTATTTCGAAAAGATTTAGACTTTTTCTAAGACTTGGTACAACAATGACACCCTATGAGACTTTGAATGGGAAGAAACCTAATGTTCATTACTTCCATGTATTTGGGTGTGTTTGTTTTATATTGAATGATCGAAATCATTTAGGTAAATTTAACTCTAAGTGTGACAAGGCCATTTTTCTTGGATATTCTCAAAATTGTCTTGCATTTCGTGTGTATAATTTGAGATTGAAAATAGTTCAAGAGTATGCAAATATTTTGTTTGATGATTTGGCTAGCATTGCAGGTGAATCAGTTGTAGACACTCCTATAATATGGGTTGAACAACTTGAAGAAGTTGCTGAAGAAAGTGTTACCTCAAATGTTGGTCCTTGTGTTAAGTCGGTGTTGGACCAAGTGTTGTCATTGATACAAAGAACACTAGAGATAACACCAAAAATCAATCCAAGTGCAAAAAATGAAGATGATAAGAACTCCAATGGAGTTAATGATCCAGTGAGGAGGGATCCCCCTTGGAGAATTCAAAAGAATCATCCTATAAGCCAAGTAATTGGGGATTTGAACGATGGGATACAAACAAGACACAAGGAACCGGTAAATTATCGAGACATGGTAAAATATGTTAAGGTAAATCACTCTTGTTTTATATCTAAACTTGAATCTAAAAGATTGTTAATGAATTGGAAAATGATTTTTTGATTCAAGTTTTTAACCATGAGAGATTTTCTAGTCTGAAAAAATATCTTGATTTTTGTTTCATTTAAAAACTCCTGGATTATTTGTTGTATATTATGTTTCATTAATTTTTCTTATTATTTTATTTAAAAAAATTATATTCTGTTCGTCTGTGCTACCCCAGGTGATGTTATCACTCAGGGTAACACTTGTATATTAGTGTATTTTTTTTCTCTTTTGTTATTTACTTAAAAAAAAAATGCTTTATTATTTGTTTAATGCGGTTAGCTTAGTTCTAAAAGTGGCACATCTTTGACCTTTTTGTTATGGTAGGTTCTTATTTAGGTTAGCACGTACGATATCATTCCCCTTCATATGCTTAAAGTGACAAAGTCACTAATATTTTCTTTTTGATAAATAAAAGACAAAGGCATTTATCCATACTATTCTCTCGAGCTCGGGGCACGGTGTTCGCTGCAACGATGTACTCTTGCCAATGAGAATGTATGAGGTGATTTATGCTAAGTATTAGGGACATGGAGTTCGCTACTACAATGTACCCTACTTGAAAGGCATAGATCACTTGGTCTCTACACTTGAAATATAACTTGAAGCACGGAGCTCGTTACTACGATGCTTTCTTGTTTAAAGAAGTGTATTGAGACGTGTTTAACAAGCAATGTACTTAAAAATTATATATAGGCATATAATGCCTAAAGTGCATGAAAAAGGCTAAGCTTATTATGCCTCAAGTGTTTGAAACTGAAAATTATTTATCAAGGGGTTTTATATCATATGTGTTATCCTACGTGTTGCCATCATTGCCTTAACACATTAGTGTGTGCTATATTAGTTTTTTTTATTATTTTTGAAATATTGTTGATTAATTTCTCAATATCTGAAAGTCTTTTTAATTAAAGAGTTTACGATTTTGAAAACGTCTTCAACAAGTTTCCTTTATTTTTGGTAAACATTGTTGAGTAACGAACCCATATTTATTTTGATTTTATGCTCATAATTTTCGGACTTAGTTACAAATATTTTGTTTACTCATTTTTTATTTTCGTTTTACTTAAAAAAAAAAAAAAACGAAAAATTAAAAATTAAAAATTTGTTTTTAATGGCCGGATGGCCGTTTCTTGGTTGTTGGGGTTAAATAGGATGAGTGGTAAGTTTAAATATGAGAGCTTAATTGTAGTGGTTGTTTAATCTCCCTATTTTCTCTCTATTTTCTCTTATCTCTCTAACCGTCTCTCTCCCTACATGGTTATACTTTCCTCTTTCACCTTGTCTCTCTTCATCTCAATCTTTCCTAAATCTCCAACCATGGCTTCTCCATCCAAAACTTCTATTGCACCATTGGAGCAATCACCAGGTGTTGTCTCAAATGTTACCTATCCCATGGACACATCTTCTGTGTTGACTGAGATGGCTTCACCTAGAATGGCCATGTCCATTGTTGAACCTCCATTGGTTACCTCGATGGCTCAACCTATTCCAATGGTTGTTCCATCTTTACCACCCGTTCCTCTAACCAAGAAAATCAAAAGGAAAGTTACTTCCTCTTCCCAACCTACAACTCAACTCACCAAGAAAAGAAGTTCAAGATAATTTCTTCCCAAACAGGGGAGATAGTCTTGGTCCAACAAGTGGTGATGTTGTCTTGGTCCAAGTGGTGATGTTGGTTTGGTATTTGATTTGGAAAAACAATTTCGTTTTGGAACAACTCGTATCTTGGTTTGTTTGTTCGAGACTTTGATATTTTGGTGGTTAGTATTTGTTTTTGTTTAGACTCTATGTTTTATCTTTGGGTTTAATTACTAGTTATTTGAAAAACTTGTTTTTGTGAAAACTTGTTTTTATAATTAGTATTCTCGATAAACCATAAGTTTCGGTTAGTTCCTCTAATTAAGGGGAGTTAATCTACATGGAGATGTTATATTTTGACTCTATGCTCTATGCCTGTTTATGTTATATGGGTGATAAATTGCGGGTTTTGCGGCACATTTGGTTTGAGAAGAAATATCCAACTAAGGGGAGATTGTTAGTGTAAAACGCGAGATGATATCTGAATGATTTCCCGGATGATATCGTAGATGATATCGTAGATGATTTCTGTCTTTGGAATTTATATAGTTGTACATTTCTTGATTATTTATTTATGTACTAATGTGCTAATATGATCTGTATAGTATATGGTATATGTCCATATTTCAGGTTATAATATGGTGGAGTCATGAGCTAGAAACGTGGAGATGGTTGAAGAAATTAAGTTATGCATAAAACTAGTTTTATGCATAAACTTTCCAAGAGTTACTTTGTATCAACAACATTAAAAACGTGGGGAGACTATTTCAAAGGTGTTGTTACTGATTTAAAGAGAGTACAAGGATAAAGAAGCTTGGGAGTACAAGGCCGTATAGCGTGGACTTGGAGAGCAAGTTTTCGGTTGCTACAAAAGGGGGATTTTGGTGTTAACAAACCCATGAAATGAGGAGCAAGCTCAGCCACTTCCCCACTCTCTCCTCAACGTCCAAAACAGCCCTAAGGCTGTTATTTTGAGTAGCCTTCAAGTCATTTGAAGACTATAAATAGGCAAGGTGTGGAAACTTGAAGATATACCAATTTACACACATCTTTTACACTCCTTGCACAAGAGACAAAACACATCTTTGGTTCCGTTTGCTCTTTCTCCCATACTTTGTCTTTCCACTCTCAAGTACTTTGGACTTGATTGTGTTTTGGGTAGAATAGGGTTTGTGTTTTGATCTATTCGTTTTCTACTTGTAATAGAGTTAGGAAACTTTCGGCTTTGTAATCATTTTTATAGTGAAGATAAAGTCTTGGCTTTTGAGCCACCCTCAAGTTATATAATTATATAACTTGAGAAAATTAACTCTTGTGTCTTTTAATTCCGCTGCAAAACTCTTTTAAAAGTTGTTTTATTTCGGAGTGTGTGTGTGCTATCCCAAGTGCTATCGTTGGTGCTGTTATCACCTTGGATATCACTTGTGATCCAGGCCGTGACAATTTCACGCCGGCTTGCTTTGCTACCCTCAACCCCCTTTCTCCGTTTTCTACCTTCGGTCTTCAACCAAGACGAGCCAATTTCAAGCACAGTCCAACCCTAACCCATATTCTCCTGTCATGTTCCCATTATTCTGTTGATTAAAATGTGAGTTTTCCTTCTGATTAATTTGGTAATTTTGTAATTTTTATTCAAATTTGACAACATTAATTTTTGATTTTTTGCTATCTGTAGTCAAAGCTTGTAGAAGAATCTCACTTGGGCTATCATTTAGGAAAGTGTTCGAAATATCCGTATAATGATACGAAAAAACAAAAGACACTTGAATTTGTGAAGGAAGGAGATGAGGAAGGGGGAAAACAGGTTGCTTACTTGGAAATTTGATCAAGCCAAGTATAGAGATGCAATTGCAAGAATGATAATTATGTATGAACTCCCTTTTAATTTTATTGAGCATGATGGTTTTAAGTATTTTGTGAGTATTGCGCAACCTAGGTTGCAGTTAGTATGTCGTAACACAATAACTAAGGATTTCGTGGAAAGATTTGAAGAAAAATTTGAAAAGTAAGTTCGCTATAAATGCTAATATGATTTGCCTCACAACTGATATATGGACTTCTTTGCAAAATATGAGTTATATGGTTCTCACCGCACAACCAAAAATGGATTTTACACAAAAGAGTGCTCAACTTTAAAACAGTTAATAGTCACAAGGGCTTGCAATTTATGGTGCAATTGAGGCGTGCATGATTGATTGGGGTATTGATAAGGTTTTCACCCTCACGGTTGATTACGCTTCATCTAATGACACAACTGTTGTTCACTTGAAGAAAAAACTTGCAAGAAAAGATGGACTTATTTTGGGGGGGTGAGTTCTTTCATTTGGGTGTTTTACCCATATTCTCAACTTATTTGTTAGAGATAGGATTGTTGAGATAGATGAATCAATTAGTAGAGTTCGTGGTGCTGTGAGATTTACAAGGAGCTCCCCGCAAAGAGCAAATCATTTTAAGGAGTATTGTGAATCTTGAAAAGAAAGTCTCATTTCCTAATTTGAGTAATTAAAATAAGTAAAATTCTTATACTATACCATTGAAATATTTGAATAGTCATTTGTTAGTTATCACGTAACGATTTCCAATTTAGGACATTATATCTTTTGACTTAAGGTTTCATAATCAATTATAGTTTTGAAGTTCCAAGCATATGCAGATTATGATGTATCTTAGTATTTAGCTCAATTAAGTCTGTGAATTACATAATTTTAGCTTGTCTGTTTTGTTTTGTTTAATATATCAAACTTGAATTGTGTATTAAGCAGAAAAGTGTGTAAGTGTGTGTGAAATATGCAGCCTATTCAAATATGCAGAAAAGTCTGTTTGTGCATGTGTGTGAAATATGTGTGTGCGTGTGTGAGAAATAGGCAGAAAAGTATTTTTAAACTCGTCCGCATTGGCCCGCCTAGCCCACCAACCCAAGGTGGGTTGGGTTGGGTTGACATATTTTCAGTCCGCCAGGAATTTGGCCCGCCCCTCCCCGCCAGCCCGTATTAACGGCCCTAGGATTTACCTCACAACTTATGTACTTCTTTGCAAAATATGAGTTATATGGTTCTCACCGCGCAACCAAAAATGGGTTTTACACAAAAGAGTGCTCAACTTTAAAACAGTTAATAGTCACAAGGGCTTGCAATTTATGGTGCAATTGAGGCGTGCATGCTTGATTGGGGTATTGATAAGGTTTTCACCCTCACGGTTGATAACGCTTCATCTAATGACACAACTGTTGTTCACTTGAAGAAAAAACTTGCAAGAAAAGATGGACTTATTTTGGGAGATGAGTTCTTTCATTTGAGGTGTTATACCCATATTCTCAACTTAATTGTTAGAGATAGGATTGTTGAGATAGATGAATCAATTAGTAGAGTTCGTGGTACTATGAGATTTATAAGGAGCTCCCCGCAAAGAGCAAATCATTTTAAGGAGTATTGTGAATCTTGAAAGAAAGTCTCATTTCCTAATTTGAGTAATTAAAATAAGTAAAATTCTTACCATACCATTTAAATATTTGAATAGTCATTTGTTACAAACATGATTTTTAATTTCTCGATGATGCAGTATCGCAGCAAACAGAACAGAGGCGCTGGAAAGGAGGCGGGCGCCTAAACCACGGCCAGGCGGGCGCCTCATCAACAGGCGGGCGAGGCTGAAAGCAGAGCAACGGTGAAGGCAGAAAGGCCGTGCGCAGCAAGCCGCCTTGGGCTTGTTTTTGGGCTTGACTTGTTCTTATGGGTTTTAGGGTTTTAGCTTATTATTAAATTAGGGTTTTATTTTATATTTCTAGAATCTTCTTATTATTAGTATAAATAACAAGCTAGGATTATTGTATTAGGGCAGACTTTGATTATATGAAATAGAAAAAGAAAAGCTTTAGCTTTCGATATTGATTCTTGTCATATTCGTTCGGTCATTCTATTCTCTTAAGCCAATTCGGTATCATTTGGTATCAGAGCTCCGGTTCGTATATCAATGACTGAACGAGGAAGCGTGGTTCGTGGTGGACGTGGTGGTCGATGGAGCAGCCGTGCAGCAGAGCCCCAAGAAGATAACCATCAGTACACAGACGACGCCGTCGTAATATCGAGATAGAGGAGGTACGAAGACGGATTCAAATACTCCAGATCCGCTTGGATCGCAGAGAAAAACTTCTAGCGGTGAGGGGTTCAGATCCGGTTGTTCCAGCCGAGAAAAAGGAGTACTATCAAGAGGGGATGGATTCCCTCGGCCAAAATCAGGGACTTCATGATAGGTATGAAGCTAACCATTCGAGGAAGATCGATAGGAGGATCGAAATTCCGGAAATCGAAGGTAAGGCCATTCCTAATGATTCCTTTGATATTTGGGTAGACACTGTTGGGTGCCAAGAGGGATTTTTTGTCGAATCTTCAAGTGAGAAAAACCTTGTTGATTGGTCAAAACCCCCTCTGTTTGATTCAAATCCTGGAGATTTGATTGATTCTTGGAGTAATATCATTGTTTTCAATGAGGATTCTGTGTTCCAATCTTCAAGTCAAGAAGACCTTATTGATTGGTCCAAACCACCTATGTTTGATGGGTGTCGTGGTGATGTTCCTCAAGCAATGACATCAGATCTTGTTGATGACGTTGAATCTGTTGTTGAGTCAGAAAAAGAGCCCGAGGAAGTAGTTGCTAAGCAAGGGGCAAACTTGGGGTGGACGTTTGAAACGGTTACCGTTGATCTTGTGTACACGGATCCGTTTGGCACTATGTTCCCCATTCTTTTGCTCGATACATCATTCGAAAAATAATTATTGAGTTCTTTGTATCAACGCATTAGGCTGATTGGATGGATATTATCACAAGGACAATGAAGTTTCGAGTTCGTCAAGGGCATCAAATTCCTTTTGCGGATGGAGTTCAGATTTTTCGGGGTATCGTGGTATACATATCGAAGATATTGACTCGAGGATGAGTCTTTTCTAAGGAGGGGAGGATGATGCAGTATCGCAGCAAACAGAACAGAGGCGCTGGAAAGGAGGCGGGCACCTCAACCACGGCCAGGCGGGCGCCTCATCAACAGGCGGGGGAGGCTGAAAGCAGAGCAACAGTGAAGGCAGAAAGGCTGCAAGCAGAGCAACTGCCTTGGGCTTGTTTTTGGGCTTGACTTGTTCTTATGGGTTTTAGGGTTTTAGCTTATTATTAAATTAGGGTTTTATTTTATATTTCGAGAATCTTCTTATTATTAGTATAAATAACAAGCTAGGGTTATTGTATTAAGGCAGACTTTGATTATATGAAATCGAAAAAGAAAAGCTTTAGCTTTCGATATTGATTCTTGTCATATTCGTTCGATCATTCTATTCTCTTAAGCCTATTCGGTATCACTCTATGTAATTCTAAATTTCATTAAGAATAGTATGATGAAGGAAAATATACCATTAAATATTTCAATAATCAAATAGCTCATATTTATGGGATGGAGGAGTAATTTATCACCAATAATTAAAAATGATTATTCGTTGAACTAATGAATATGAATATGAGAAAATATATTATTCTTCCTCTAACATAATGTCTTGATAACTATTTTTTTTTTACCATAAGTCATTGAAAAGATTAACTCTTTTTCAGAAAATTTAATAGTAAAAATGTATAAATACATTAATTATCCATCGTATTTAATATGGTATTATTGTAAAGCAATCTCACTAATGGTTTTCTTTAGAAAATGGATGCAAGTTAGGAACAATTTTTTTTTTTAAACAATGAACTATCCTTTGGAGACATATGGAGTAGGAGGCATGAAACAGAAAAAGCTTGATCATATAATAGTGTCCTTGTAGATTATGTAGCAATATAACAAGTTCAATATTTATTTTATTGGTACATAGCAGTACCAAGATTACATTTATTTATTACATGGTTGGCTAGCCGATGCCAACGATTTTGCAATTTAGAGTCAGATCAGAAGGCCTGAAACCACAAGGATCAGGGTTCCAAGCGCATTAGAAACCACAGAAAGAACGGTAAGAGGAATGGTGAGGAGACCAGTTGGGATGTTGACATTGCATGTAAGAGGTGGAACGGAGACAGAAACCTGACATTTAGCTGCATCAAAGGTTGTGGTATCAGCCACACTTAGGACAAAGTAATAGATGCCTGAAAGATTAGTCACACCCTCTGCAAGCACCTTGGCAAGAGAGCCATTTCCACAAATCACACTCACAGGTGCGTTTGGGATCACGGTTGTTGTCGAGGGACAATTGATAGTACCGGTCACGATTGCGGTGTTGACTAGGCCCAGAACGGCTTCAGCAGATGGCATACTGAATGTTGCTATGGAGAGAAAAGTCATGATGACGAGAGCAAGTGCAGAAGAGGTTGAGGCCATGTTAAGTTGCTTTGAATGTTGGATGATGTTGTATTGTTGGGTGTGCTTCTTCAAACACTCATGACATGCAAATTTATAGAGTGAGTATATGGTATAGTTGTTGCTTCTATAAGTTGACAATGACAGATAATATTGACATCAAAGAAAGGGAACTGAATCAAGTTGAAACCGAAAATATGTAAAGGGAAAAATATTATTTCACTCCTTGAAGAAATACAATTGATACAATCCTATATATACACAATATTCCTACTTTGACTAGGATTCTATTATAACTATATATTCTAATTTCCTACTTGAAGAAGAAGTCTACCTAAATTACATATCTTACATAAAAAAACAAGATAATAAGGAAAAGAAAAATATTAGCCAAACTAAATTACATTTATTAATATGGAAAGGATATTGACAAATCTCGTCAATATCTCAACACCCCCCTCAAGTTGGAGAGTGTAGATCGCACACACCCAACTTGCCGAGTAAAATCTGAAATTGACGATCATTCAAAGCTCTTGGGCCGCAATAGGGTTGGAGTGGAAGCCTCCTCCATACCCAAGACTTTTAAAACAGCATTATTATAGGCTTCACCCCACATCTGTGCATGCGTGTGAGATTTCATTCATTTTCTAATCATCCTCCCCATACTGCAAATTGTTTACGTACCAAAAAATAAAAATAAATAAATAAATAAAAAGTGTCAAATGGATAATTAAAACAAATAAATAAAGAGAAAAAGGCATGACAAGGCGGCGGCCATGCGTTTCTGGAGCTGTTCGACCGCTTAAAATTAGTATTTGTCCAATTTACATGTGGATGAATCGCGAATGCAGCGCACAAACAAGTGCTTACCAAAATTTATATGGGTCGTCGACAAATAATAAATCTAACTAGGCTAAGTATACATTTATAAATTTAGGAGATTTTTTTCTTTTAGTCTTTGTTGTATATAGTTTGTACTTATTATTAGGACAATTGAAATTTGAATAATAATAATGTTTTGGTCAAATTTCGACAAGTGATTGTAAATAACCAAATATTTCAAGGAAAGAATTGGGTGCAATGGAATATAGATTTGTGTATGTGATAATCAACGAACAAAGGAATTTTAACGAGGAAAGCCCTTGAACAAATTGTTCGCCGGCATAAAACCTCGGGAGGTTTTGGAAGACCTACCTTGACCAAAGTTTTACTATGATCAGTGAGTTACAAGCTCGAAAGTATGGAGAGAGATTACAAGAGTGTGAGTGTGTGAAAATACATGTGTCTTTCCCTAATTTCCATACCCCTATTTATAATAAAGGTAAAATAAAAGGATAACAACCAAAAATTCCTAAAAACTAGGCATAATGGAGTTACTTGAGGAGAAAATTCTGAGCATAACTGCTGATGGTGGAAAAATCATGGTTGAATTGGTCTTCTATGAGTGCACAAGTATCTCCTAGAAAATAGGAACCGTAAAACTGCTCCCAAGTTGTTCCAGCCTCAGGATGTTGATGAAGACGTTGAGCCAAGATGTCGGTCCAAGTTGTGGACCAAGTTGTGGAGGTCAAGTTGTAGAGGTCAAGTTGTAGAGATCAGGATACTGAGGCGTCTTGACACGTTGACCTGCTTAAGATGCCAACCATATACATATAGTGAAAAATCCGTCCCCAACAATTGCCCCCAAAATTCCTTGAATCGGAGAAAACTTGGAGATTCAAAGAATTTTAAAACTGCTACTCTCCCCATCGACATTTAAGGAAGCGGTTGATTACGCCAAAGAGTTGTCGAACGCCTTGAATGATGCTTTTAAGTCCTTGATAGAAACCAAGATAAAGCTTTAAGAAACATTAGTTAAGGTGTTTGAAATTTGGAATGTTAGATGAGGGTTGATCCTCAAAAATTTTATATTTGATTTGGCATGTCTTTGAGAGACACTTTGTTTGTTCTTTAGATAACATGTAAATGTTATAAACCGCAGGTAACATGAAAATGTTACAACCAATAGTTCACAACTTGAATAAGTGTGAAAACGTGCGCCCAGGCGAAGGTGTCGGAACCTTAATTCGTTTGGTAACATGTTAATGTTACAACCAATAGTTCACAACTTGAATAAGTGTGAAAACGTGCGCCCAGGCGAAGGTGTCGAAACCTTAATTCGTTTGAAGAAATAGAACAAGTATCGGCCGTCTGGCGTGTCAACATGTTCTATCCCTCTCCGGCTAAAGTTTCAACATGTATCGGCCGTGCTTGGCGTGTCAACATGTTGAAATTCTTCTTCGAGTCCAAACATGTATCGGCCGTCTGGCGTGTCAACATGTTTGACTGCTCCGGCTAGGTCTCAACATGTATCGGCCGTGCGGCGTGTCAACATGTTGAGCCTTTCTTCCCGAGGTTCAAACATGTATCGGCCGTCTTGGCGTGTCAACATGTTTGACTTTGCTCCGGCTTAGGTCTCAACATGTATCGTATCGGCCGTGCGGCGTGTCAACATGTTGAGCCTACTCCGGCTTAGGTCTCAACATGTATCAGCCGTGCTTTGGCGTGTCAACATGTTGAGCCTACTCGACTTAGGTCTCAGCATGTATCGGCCGTGTCTTGGCGTGTCAACATGTTGAGCCTAAAAGTGTTTGTTCAAGTTGTATACCTTGCAAAACAAATTCATGTTAGGATTGGGTGTTAGCTTTACCCCTACGATGCTTAAGTCAGTAAGAATTTTTAGCATAACATAAGAATTGACAAACATAAATAAATGACTTGACAAAATTTAAATCATACCTGTTTTCGGAGTTTGCTTTTATGAAAAAATGACAACTTACATGGAATACAACTTGAGGTACTGTTTTGCTAATATTTTGACATGTTGAAGATAGGTGGTCATCTTTTCCTTCTTTGTCAGCCTCATTGTGGTCATTTTAGGACTATGAGCTTATCTTCTTCCAGTCTGATGAATTTAACAGCTCTCGTCCTGACATCTTCAAGTCTCTTGCATGGAGTCATGACCAATTCGTCATAATAAGGTGACCCCTTCTTCAAGCCCAATCTTAATGCCTCGGTGGCTGTGGACATGTTCAAGTTGGGGATAGTCACTGCCTCTTTGTTGAACCTGTTCAAATAGTCTTTCAAGCTTTCGTCAGGTTGTTGCACCACCCTGTAGAGGTCACTAGTTAGTTTCTCAAAATCTCTATTACATGAAAATTGATTCACAAACATATTGACTAATTGAGAATAAGATGATATAGAGTTTAGAGATAGGCCGGTTAGCCATTTCAAAGTGGTCCGGTCAAGGTGGAACGAAAGCCCCTACAAAGACGAGGCTTCTTTGAAGATTGAAGGAATCTGATAATGTCCATTAATTCTTGGTATAGCAACACATGCTCTCTTGGATCGTGCTCCCATCGTACTTCTTCATGTGGGGCCTTTGCAAATCTTTTCGGGATCTCCATATTGGCTATTCTTTGGAACAAAGCGAGACTCATTGTAACAAGTTGGAGAAGCTTGATGAAATGGCAAAGCAACTCCAGGCAAGTTCATAAGCATCTCTTTGATCTTTTGTAACTCTCTAGCAACTTGGCTTTCTACAAAAGTGTTAGTGTAAAATTGAGAAGCGAGTGATCAAATGCATTATAAAAACTCCTGTTTTCCTAAAGACGGAGTGGCATAAGTGTAGCAAGATGTTGGCACGGATTGAGTGAATGGGAAGGTGTGACCATGTTGGGCAACTTGACTAGTTGTTACGGTTGTACTATCGATGCATCTTGCACTCGCCGTGGGGATGTCTCCAAGATTGCCCCGGTACTGCACCAAAAGAGTTCTAGGAAATAAAGGTGATAATGGAGTTACAACTTGAGGCTCAACTTGATTCCCTTTTCGCGAGATTCTCAATTGCATTGAAAATCATAGTATTGGTATCTGTTTGAGCATCCATTCGCTTATTCGAGTTCATTCAACATGGTTGCCATATTAGTCACAAAACCAAGATTGATTTGACGCGGTCATCTCTCGAGTGCATCTTGCTTTGCCCCCGGTCGCCTTGCCCCGGCCGCGGAGGTTACCGAGGAGGTTACCTGACCGGAAGTTGGATTGACCATTTTGATGTTCTAAACAAATCTAAAAAACCAAAGTTCCCACGGACGGCGCCAAATTGTTTTGGTCAAATTTCGACAAGTGATTGTAAATAACCAAATATTTCAAGGAAAGAATTGGGTGCAATGGAATATAGATTTGTGTATGTGATAATCAACGAACAAAGGAATTTTAACGAGGAAAGCCCTTGAACAAATTGTTCGCCGGCATAAAACCTCGGGAGGTTTTGGAAGACCTACCTTGACCAAAGTTTTACTATGATCAGTGAGTTACAAGCTCGAAAGTATGGAGAGAGATTACAAGAGTGTGAGTGTGTGAAAATACATGTGTCTTTCCCTAATTTCCATACCCCTATTTATAATAAAGGTAAAATAAAAGGATAACAACCAAAAATTCCTAAAAACTAGGCATAATGGAGTTACTTGAGGAGAAAATTCTGGGCATAACTGCTGATGGTGGAAAAATCATGGTTGAATTGGTCTTCTATGAGTGCACAAGTATCTCCTAGAAAATAGGAACCGTAAAACTGCTCCCAAGTTGTTCCAGCCTCAGGATGTTGATGAAGACGTTGAGCCAAGATGTCGGTCCAAGTTGTGGACCAAGTTGTGGAGGTCAAGTTGTAGAGGTCAAGTTGTAGAGATCAGGATACTGAGGCGTCTTGACACGTTGACCTGCTTAAGATGCCAACCATATACATATAGTGAAAAATCCGTCCCCAACAAACAATGAATTATTATTGTAATTAGTTAACTTCTAATTTTATAGATGATTGAATTAATAATATTAAATATCTTTGATAATTAATGATTTTATACTACATACACATATTATGATTATTAAATATAATTAGAAAGTTATATGAGAATAGTGATCTGTTATAGTAAGTTTAATACCTAATATTTATCAAATATGAAGTATAGTAACTATTAAATTAAATATTAATAGTTACCCTATATATGTAACTAATATTGAAGCATTATCTAAGATATTCTAATATATTAAAAAAATTAATGTTTCTAATTAATATTATATTTAACTAATAATATTAGCTTATCTATAATACAATAGGGAAGAGAAGTAACCGTCGAGACAAAGAGCGGCTGGTATTGATTCTCAGAAAATAGATCGGACGGCCTAAAACTAACCTAATATAATTAATATTATAATTAACTAATACTATTAATAATAATAATAATAATAATAGTTAACATATATTAACTATTGAGTCTTTTCCACTTTCACTTTGCTCTATTAGTTATATATTTTCTTCTATAATATAAATTCATTATTACATAGAGAGTAGATGAAAGTGTATATGATTTAAGTTACTAATCATTAACTATCATTAGTATAATTTATTATAAATAACGTTTTACATATGTAAACATTTAGGTTAATTGTATTTAGTTAGTGACTCTTTAGATTACATCTTAATATGTATTACTTATAACTTATAATATGTCTTTATTACATATTATCTCTTTGCATAGCTATAAGTTATCTACTAAAGTTATTAGTTAATTGCAAGAATATAAATAGTTGCATACGAATAAAAAGACATATGACATGGAAGCTTGAGAAATTAGATAAAGTCATTCGGGTCTTATGTATCATCACCAAATTTAGTCTACTTTAAAGTAATATAGTATAGATTTAGTTTTCACCAATAATTATTTGGTGACTACATTCCTCATCAATCATCTTTATTTAATTTTTTCTGTAACTCTTTTTACTAATACCTTTGATTATCTCCATTTATCACCAAATTTGTATTTTGTTTTCATCAATTATTATTTGATAAGATTATTTGATATATTCGTTAAGTTTAACGTGGTAGTTATAGTAATTGTTATATTTAACTAATAATATTAACTTATATAAAACTAAATGATAATAGTTACCCTATATAATTACTATTATGATTAACTAATACTATTAATAATAATAGTTAACATATATAATCACTATTATAATTAGCTAATAATATTAATAGTAATAGTTAATCTATATAGTAACTATTATAATTAACTAATAATAGTAATAGTGATAGTTAACCTATATAGTAATTATTATGATTAAATAATATTATTAATAGTAATGTTAACCTATATAGTAACTATTATAATTAACTAATACTATTAATATTAATGTTAACCTATATAGTAACTATTATTATTAACTAATACTATTAATAGTAATTGTTAACATATACTCCCTCCATTCCAAAATGTTTGTCCCATTTGACTTTTTTTGTTGAACTTTGACCACAAATATATGACAATTTAATTATATTCATGAAATTCTAAAAATTCCTATTGATTCACCATTAATAATATTATCAACAACAACTTTTAGAATTTCATGAACATGATTAATCTCTCATAAATTTATGGTCAAAGTTCAACAAAAAAGTCAAATAGGACAAACATTTTTGGGACGGAGGGAGTATTAACTATTATGATTAACTAATACTATTAATAGTAATATTTAACATCTATAGTAACTATTATAGTTAACTAATACAATTAATAGTATTAATTAACTTATATTGTAACTATTATAGTAAACTATTACTATTAATAGTTATGCAGTAGTTTAAAATCATAATACTGCATCCGCACCACCGCCTCTGCCACAGCCCAGCTCCGCCGCTGCCGTCTGCTATCGCCGCATGCCGGATTCCTGTCAATTTTCACCGGAATTCGGTCAATTTTCACCGGAATCCGGCCGCCGATTGCCGAAATCCGGTCGCCGGGGGTCGGAATCTGGTCGCCGGTCCATGGGCTTCGGACTCCGGTCACCGGCGGCCGCCGGAATGCAATATTATGACCTTAATTGATGTTGTATTTTCGAAACATAATACAACATCATAATACAACATGAGGAAGGAACTTATCGAGCATTATGAAATTTTTTTAGAATTTATCGAGCATAGTCCCCATTCTAATTTCCTACTTGAAGAAGAAGTCTACCTAAATTACATATCTTACATAAAAAATATAAGATAACAAGGAAAAGAAAAATATTAGCCTAATTAACTAAATTACATTTATTAATATGGAAAGGATATTGACAAATCTCGTCACTATCTCAACAAATACAATCTTGGGCCGCAATAGGGTTGGAGTGGAAACCTTCTCCATTATCCATACCCAAGACTTTTAAAACAGCATTATTATAGGCTTCACCCCACATCTGTGCATGCTTGTGAGACTTCATTCTTTTTCTAATCATCCTCCCCATACTGCAAATTGTTTACGTACCAAAAAAAATAAAAAAAATAAATAAATAAAAAGTGTCAAATGGATAATTAAAACAAATAAATAAAGAGAAAAAGGCATGACAAGGCGGCGGCCATGCGTTTCTGGAGCTGTTCGACCGCTTAAAATTAGTATTGAAGTGTTTGTAGTAAAAGTGGTGTCCAATTCACATGTGGATGAATCGCGAATGCAGCGCAGAAACAAGTGCTTACCAAAATTTATATGGGTCATCGACAAATAATAAATCTAACTAGGCTAAGTATACTTCTTATTGTTTACCTTTTCATATACTCTCTCCGTTTCATTAATATGTGCACAAAATAAAAGTGCACGAAATTTAGAAGAAATGATATAAATGTAGATGTTGTGAGCGGAGTAAGTGGATAGTTGTTGAAATTATAAAAAGTGAGTCTCGTTATTAAAGAAAATGAAATTGCTTTATCTATTTCAAATAGATTTACTACTCCTAGATTCTAAGTTTCTTCATAAATGAAATAAAATTGTAAGTATATAATTTATTAGGGGTGAGCAAAAAAATCGAAAAAACCGAATAAAATCGAACATAACATACATAAAAGATTCAGTATTTAAAACATGGTTTCAAACTACACAATTCATTGTCATGTTTGTTTGCATTTTTCAAGCATAACATACAAAAAGATTCAGTATTTAAACACAACTTGAAATTGTGCTTCAATGTTTATGATAACAACATGTCAATTGAGTACTTCTAATGGTGTGTGTTAAAGAGTGAATTAACATTATTACAAGAAGATTAATCAAAAGAAAAAAAAGGGTTATGGGCTAAAACCCATGAATAATAAAAGTTATACATATCTACGGTTAATATTGAACGATTTGGTGGTTTGATTTATTGACTCGTTTGGTGGTTCGGTCTCGCGGTCTCGAACCGTGGTTTGGGAGTCCAAACCGCAGACCAAACCGAACCACACGGGTTGACAATTTTTGAAACCGAACCAAACCACTATTGCTTGAAAACCGAACTAAATCGCATGGTTTGATTTGATTCGATTTCGAACCGCGGTTTGAACCGAACCACTTACACCCCTAAACTAAAGGTTTAATTCCGCGTTCCTCTCGGGCGGCAAAATCATTCTTCATAGAAGCTCATGATATTTTTAAAAGCCGCATACAACATTTGGCCCAAATCAATTCCATATAAACCCAAAACCTATCTCATAACTCTCTCTCTCTCTCTCTCTCTCTAAAACACATGCACAAACCTGAGAGTGGTGTCGGAGGAGGGTAAGCTGTTGCGGCCATGGACATTGGGAACACTGAAACCTCCATTTTCCCCCAATCATCTAGACGCGATTCAACTCTATCTGTGAAATATTAGCTCGAATCTTGAATTTATTTAGGTATCTTTAATTCTAATATGGATGATTTCAGTTAGTCTTCGGCGGGTAATTGACTTTATCGTTTACCCGGGTCTTGTCCTATAGAGGACGTATTTTGCTTCGTGAAAAGGAAAATATTTTCAACATGCACAAAAAATATAGGTCTGCACACAAATTGGATATTTGTGAAAAAAATTACTCTTATACCTACTTATAAAAGTAATTATAGTTTTATAACTTATTTTTAGGAGTGACTGTGTAATAAAATATGTAAATGTTTTATTATTTATTAAGAAAATGTGAAAAATTGTGAAAGAAAATACTATTATTATTAGGTATAAGACTAATTATATTTTTTATACTTTTAGGTATAGGAGCGGTATGTTTAATAAAATATGAGATTTTTAAAAAACACTCTTATACCTGGGTATAAGAGTAATTTTAACTTTATATCTTTGGGTATATAAGTGGACAGACAGAGGTAGTGTTGAGCGTAGATTTCTGTGGAATTTTGAATTTGACGTGAATATTTATGTATTTGTTATGCAGCCAAGTAGTTCTAAGGTCCATAGCCCTAAACTGAATTTCCTTGATAAAAAGTATAATTTAAAAAAGGAACAATTTTTCAAAAAGTTAAGTACCGAGTTCCCACTAACCTATTGATTTCTTGACCTATTTGTTTCTAAGGAATTTTTTTTTCTTTACAATTACATCTTTAAACTAAATATTCAGTTTATCATATCATCCTTACATCTCATTTCCGTTCAAATTGCCGTTTAGTCTGTTTATTTGGCATGATGATGTCACTTTTTTTTTTGCTTAGTTGACATCTATATTGATGACTTTTGCTGACTTGGAATTAAAAGGGTCCTAAAATAGAAAAAAAAAATAAGAAAATTATACCAATAAACCCCTACTACAAATCAAGAAAATTGTATTTTCATTTATGAATATTTTTAATCAACTGCTTATTTTTATTTTTAATTACATTACAGTTAATTTCTTTTAATTTGAAAAGAGCAATTACAATTAGTTTCAACCCCATTAAAAACCTTCAAAATCACAGTTTTATTTTAATAATTATAATTAACTTTCTTATTTTATTCCTTCCTAATTTTTCCTTTTTCTTTACTTAGTCATACCACCAGTGCCCATAACAAAACCACCACCTTTCTCACCATCATAGCCACCACAACCACAACCATTCAAGTACCACTACCACCACTGCCATTCCCATCCTTTTGTACTGAATATTATCAATTTCATCATCATTTTAAGAAAGAGATATTTCAGCTTCTTTCCACATACCACAACCAAAATTCCAGCCTCCATTTACAACAATCTATGGTCACCCACACTACTATAAGCCTAAGGAGGCGTTTGGTTCGGTGGAAAAAAAGTGAAGGAATGAAATTGTCAATGGAATTGAATTCCTTAAGGAATTGAAATGGAAAAAAACTGGTTAACCCCCTCCGTTTGGTTGGCACGGAATGGAATGGAATTGTCATTCAATTCCTTGGCAAATCATGTTTGGTTTGAAAATACAAATTATAGGAATGGAATGAAAGCATATAAAATGACCAATTTACCCTTTTAAAAAAAAATTGGAGGGGGTGGGGGGGTAGGTAGGGGTATGCAAAATGATTAAAAAAAAAAATCGTGGGGGGTGGGGGGTGGGGGGTAGGGGGGGGTAGAGTGGGGGTAGGGTGGGGGCGAGGGTGGCGAGAAAAAAAAATAAAAAAAAAAAAATTCGTGGGGGTGGGGGGGTAGGGTGGGGGCGAGGGTAGGCAGAAAAAAAAAAAATTTGTGGGGTTGGGGGGGGTGGGGGGGGGGGTAGGCAGAAAAAAAAATTAAAAAAAAAATTTTCGTGGGGGTGGGGGGGTAGGGTGGGGGGTGGGGGTGGTACGTAGGGGATGGGTAGGGGCTGGGTAGGGGGTAGGGGTGGGTAGGGTTTGGGGGTATTTTGGTCAAAAAAATTTTTTTTTTTCCATTGTCCTGAGGAATTGAACTTTCCATCACTTTTGTGAAGGAAAGTTGAATTCCTTCATTTGAAGGAATTCAACTTTCCTTCGGAATTTTTTTTTTAAAATCTTTGAACCAAACAGGGGAAAGGAATGGAAAAGAGGGAGTTTTCCATTCCTTTCCCCCACTTTCCTTCCAACCAAACGCCCCCTAAGAGAATTGTTATATAAACCCGTAAAATTATTAAGTAAACCCGTAAAGCTAAATCCACCCCAAATAAATTAAATAAACCCCTCCTTTTTCCTTTATACCTCTTGTCTTTATCCCCACCCACACCCACGCCCACCCACCCAATTAACTCTCATTTACTCTCTCTCTCTCTCTCTCACTCATCCTCACGCACAACACAACCAAGCCTTAGAGAGAGAAAGAGAGAAACAGTTTGAAATTTTAGAGAGAGAAGAGAGACCGCTGCTGAGAGAGAGAGAGAGAGAGAGAGAGAGAAGAGAGAACGCTGAGAGAGAGAGAGAAGAAAGAAGAAGCAAAACCTAAGTAGTAGAAGAAGAAGAAGAACAAGCCATTTTCAACACCATTCAAGATTCAAGATGTCAAACCTAGAAAAATTCGGTAATTATTCTTTCATTCAATCTAAAATTACTTTATTTTTGCTTCAATTTGAGAGATTGTGATTGTGATTTTGAACAAATTCGAAAATATGGGTTTTAGTGGTTCGGCCACTACTGGCCGATTTTTTAGATCTATTCGGCCAGACCCAATCGAAAATGCTCAAAAATTCGGCCACCCCCGGCAGAACCTGCTCAAAAATTCGGCCATGACCAACCAAACCTTTCTCAAAATTTCGGCCACACCTAGCCGAACCTTGCTCAATGAGATGTTAGTGTTTGATTTTGATATGATATGATATAAAATTGCTATGAGTTTGATTTTTTGATGTTTTCTTTGCAGTTAAGAAAATTTTTACAAGAAGAAAGCGTCCAACTGCTTCCGAACGGACTTCAAAAGTAGCCACACGTATTCAAGGGCAATCTTCACAGAACCTTGATGCTGAGCCAGTTGAGGATTCAAATGTTGATCCTCGCTTGTCGGTCTACAATGAGCCTATGGAAACCTCACCTGAGCCTCAGATAGACCTTATTCTGGCTCAAAATTATAGTGACCCGAAAGATGAACGGGAATATGAGCCGAAAGATGAGCCGGAAGATGAGGATGATGAGGATGAATCCGAGGGAGGTGGGGATGTAACGTCTTATCCTGGTGGCCCGAGGTACAAAACATTACTCATTTCCTATGAAAGCCATATTGCTAAATTCATTTGGGAGGGTAAAGATGATAGAATCCTAAAATGTATTAATCATATAGGAAAATTGAAAAAATGGGAATTGGATTTGAATAAAGTGTCAGAGCAGGTTCAAAATACTATCATTAATTCCGGTCTTTTATGCTTAGTTAATGGAAATGGAGCGTATGACAACGTAGATAAAACGTTGGTTAACGCTTTTGTTGAGCGTTGGCATCCGGAAATTAATAGCTTCCATATGCCATTTGGGGAGATGACCATCACTTTAGAGGATGTGTCTTGTCTTACACTGCTTCCAGTAGTAGGTGCACCCTTATTTGAGAATCCCGCTTATTCTAGTCAACCACCTCTTAATAAAGTCTGTGAGGTTTTGGGAGTGACAAAAAAAGCTGCTAAAGATGGAATTCCTGCCAAAGGGGCATTGGTCAATTTAGAATGGCTGAGATCGAAGTTCTCCCCTCATTTGTACTCCTCAGACCCCTGAAAAGCTGTCTGTGCTGCTAAGGCATATCTCTTATATTTATTGGGATGCACAACCTTTTCTGATAAGACCGGGACATGTGTCAACGCGAGCTATCTAGATTTTTTGAGAGATGATGGGGCAATTGGGAATTATGCTTGGGGAGACGGAGCGTTAGCTTTTCTGTACCGGCAACTAGGAAAAGGATCTAGGTTTAACTGCCATCAGATTTCCGGGCACTTAACCTTATTGGAGGCATGGGTTTATGAGAGGTTTCCTGCGTTTAGGAACGATTTCAACAACTTCTATCTACCCAATTTGCCGCTCACATTGAAGTGGTTACCACCTCGGGCTCAACTAGCGACAGTTGCCTCCGTGCAAGTAAAGAGGCAACATATTGACATTATTCAGGACACAGAAGTAAGTATTATTTTTGTAGTAATAATTTTCACATGTATTTTTGTTTTCTTAAATGAAACTATATTAATATTTTTTATGTTTTTATTGTAGGTGATTTGGATGTCGTATGAAGGTATCCGCACTCAATATCCTTTTCCTAGAGTTGCGCTATATCAAGGTGCCATAGTTGCCGGTAATGTTGTAGAACCACATCTTCCTGATCGGGTCTTGCGACAGTTTGGGTGCATGCAAACAATACCAAACCCTCCACTTGGTCTTGGGATGGCGAGAGGACATAAGAGTCTTTAGTAGGGTGGATCATGTTTGCCCAGTCATTCTATGACTGGAAGTCGAATTGCGTCGATAAACGCAAGTTCCGGGGATGTAGAGTGCCTCAAGAGGCCGGATGATTATCTGCAATGGTACTCTGCATATTCACACCCTATTGTGCACCCCATTACTGAGCGGGCTCACGCTGTCAGGAGGACAACTGAAGTTGTTGCCCCTAATCCGTGGGATATGATTATGAATGTCCGGAACGTCATGATTTCTATTGCTGAGAGATGGACAGATGGAGATCGCTCATTTAGTTTAGAGGAGGCTATGGACGTCATCTTTAGAGCATTGGCAGCAACTCAAACCCCAACACGGACATCAACTTCTCAGGGTGGTAGAAGACGACAATAGATTTGTAGTTTTGGTTTTTTATGAACAATTATTTTTGGTTTTGTATTTGATGTTTGAAAATGTGGTAATGATTGTATGAACACTTATTTTTGGTTTTGTATTTAATGTTTGAAAATGAGGTAATGATTGATTTATGGATTTATGGTTTGTATATATATGGAGTAATTGGTTGGTGTATGTATGAGGTGAGTGTGTATATGGGTTAATGATTTTATGTGTATGGGGTGATTGGTTGGTGTATGGATTTGTATATGTGTGTATGGGTGATGGTTGCAGCATAGACGAGTCGGGAACGTGCCCTGGTGAGTGCAGACTACAGCCAGTACTTGTCGAAAAACTGGAAAAAATTCGGCCAGTACTAACCGAACCAGTCAAGAAGTTCGGCCAGTACTGACCGAAAATCCCATTTCTGTTCGGCCAGTACTGACCGAGACTTATAATAAGAGTGTGTTTTTTTTTTTGGAAACCTTCACGAAAAAACATTGTTACATGTTCTCATCATTGGCTTAAATTATTTTTTTTCAATAGTTACAAAGGTTCGGCCAGTACTGATCGAATTTTTTTCAGTTTTTCGGCAAGTACTGACCGAAATATTTGATAAAATTCAGCCACTACCGGCCAAACCATTCAAAAAAAAAAATTCCATTTTTTTTCTGTTTATTAAGACGGAATGTAACAATGTGTTTCCCGTAATTAAAAAAGTTAATTTAATTTAAAGTTAGTTAAATTTAGTTAAATTTTAATATAACTTTAAATGGAATGTAATAATAAATGAAAATTATTTAAAGATATGTAACACCACAAATCATAATATTTAACATAAATAAAATTATTTAATATCAATTACATAAGTTGATGTTTCGGGTACTTGTATTAATCGATCTTGATAAGAATCTAGCCATCCGGTTGCACATTCACGACGTTCTTCGTACCATTTGTATGAGTGCGGTGGCAATAATGGACATCCTTCCTTCAACTTGGCATGAATGTAATGATTGCCGTTGACATAGCATATACAAATCAATTTTGGGTTATGTGGCATTGATTTTCGTAGAGCAAGGAAGGTCAAAGACAAGGTGTTACTCAAAGTCACCAATGCAACGTTGAATGCATTTGCAACAGAGTAACCCATTTCTGTAGCGTTAAACCAATTTGCTTCTCCGCATGGTCCATCAAACCAGTGGATAGCAGAAAGGACTTTATCCACCCTATCCTCGGCCATGATAACTCAGCTTACAACTCTTGATTTCCAAAAACCTCCTGATATAACACTTTCGGAACCCACCGCCACTCATTTGAATCACGGCCAAGTAACTCCGCAATACACCGGAAGCCACAATTCTCATCACCCCGCACATCAACTGTTTTCTCAATATAACCATGCATGAAAACCGATAGTTGATTAAGATATTGGATTGCATGTTGACTTTTTCGACGAACGGGCTATAAGATAAATTCAAAAAAAAGAAAAAAATAAGTTGAAATGACTAATTATTTCATGATATAAAGTTTAACTGAATAATATAAATAGTTTTGAGGTTACCTGTAACTTGGCTTTTGCAGATAACATCGGAGAACCTTGATTTGCATCAGTGTTGAATAAAACTTGGTCGGGTATGGCCTCCACGTACTCAAATGCGCTAGGATCCCGCTTCGTGGATTTGAGGAACTTAGCATTCTTTGCTTTAGGATGACCCTTAATATTTGTTTTAACTGCAGGTTCATTGGCCATTGTTGTTGCAGGATGACAAATCTCGGTCAATCTCCGAACAATCAAATTCTTTCCGATTCGTGGAGCTGCCTCATATCTTAAATCAAGAGTATTGCGAATCTCATTGTACCGATTTCGAATCTCTTCTTCAATATCATCATTGTAACTCATGATCGGTAGGGTATCTAGCTTACGCCAAAATGCATGAACTTTATCAAGTGGGATGGGCGAGTTGAATTGCATGAACTGTGCAAGCTCATGTGGACAAGGGAGTCTGCATGCCGATCTCACCGCACACCCACACAACAATGGATCTCGGCTACCATCATATAGAGAATCCAGTGAGTTGAAAATCAAATCCAATGCATTTATAGACACCATGCCTCTAACCTCACTCCATAGCGATGACTTGAATTTGTGTTGAACCACAGTCCTGCTTTTCTCAAATGAGGCAATGATTGCAATATGGGAGCATTCGATGAGTTTATGAATTTGTTTCCAACATGTCTCAAATGCTCCCTGGCTCGATCCAAGTTGTTTCTTCAATAAGGCATGTTGACTCTCCACTCTAACATAGGTTACGTAATTTATTAGCATATAATTAACAAAACATCAAAACATATGACAGAAACATAAAGTTCCTCGATATACCTGTTTGTAGTCAAGTTGTTAAAGTGCATAACATGGTTTGTCCAACACGAGACAAATCTTTCTTTGTAAGGCACAATCCACTGGTTCAGGACATAATTGACCGCATCGGGATATTGTCTGAAATCTTCTGATAATCGCGAAGTAAATAGTCATCAAACGATGCCTCTCATATCGGCTTTGACCATTACATTCCAATGAAGAATGAACGCCTCCCAAATCTCTTGCATATCAAACATTTTCTTACATTTTGCTAGAATATTCCTGTTGATATGCCATCGGCCGAAGCAAATGAGTTGTCATTGGGAACGTCTCACGAATTGCATTCATCAAGGCAAGCTCCCTATCGGTCACGATAACATTAGGAAGACATGATTGATCCATCAAAGATTTCAGCACTTCGCATGCCCACGTGTAGTTTCCTTCTTTCTCAGCCTCTAGGTATACATCAGCAATTAAGAAGGTCATTTTGGTTGAAGTCACGCCCACAATCTCAAGCAAAGGTAAGTTGTACCTATTTGTCTTGTAAGTGCAATCCATGAACAAGACGTATGGAAATGCCTTCATCAATTCAATGCTTTTCGGATGAGCAAAGAATATCTCCTTAATGACATTTGTATTCTCGCATTGCCGATATTCGAAGTGATAAGCATGATCGGTCAATTTAAACATGAGTACATTGGATTTGAGAACGACCCGCATGCTCAGTTGCCCTGTTCTTCACTCGCGCATTATAAATAGTCCGTATTATGGACTTGTTTTCCGAAAATTTCTCTTTTAATCCATGTAAAATATCCTTTGGCCGGCTATTTGCATGTGACAATTCTATCACGTACTCCTCCTCTGATTTCAATAATCTACCGGCATAAGAGTGACCCAACATGGATTCGCAAATCGGATGATTGTGAAAGTCACAAACCACTTTTAATTGCCATTCACCATCAACCGTGACTTGTCTGGCGTTCAACTGAAACTTACAACCGCATTTCTTTGTTCCTCTCTCTCTATTTTTCTTTTTTTTTCCCCAATATTTCAAGGTTGACAGATTCTTGAGAGGACAGAGAGATTATTTTTTTCTTGTATGTCCCCAGTGATCACAAACAAGCGTCATTCGATGAGCGGAATTACGGCTCCCGTTATCCGAACGACCGACTACGATGACAAACCCATGCTCTTCCCCCTTTTTACGCACCCATTCAAACATTATTTTTCGGTCTCGAAAAAATAAAGGCATTGTGAATTCTGAAGTGTAGTCTCGCAAAACGCTTTCAAAATCAACCGAGACATAGTTGTTGTCACCCAGGAAATACTGCAACAATTCAATAAAACAATAAGGGAGGTGTAAGCAGAAAAACAAAGGTTCGGCCAGTAGTGGCCGAATTTTTTTCGATGGTTCGGCTTGGTGTGGCCGAAATATTTTAAAAATTCGGCCGTTACGGACCGAAAAACATCCCAGATTTGGCAAATCAGAGCCGAACTATTTCAAATTTCGGCCGAGTGTGGCCGAACCTGAACTTAATTTCGGCCAGGTGTGGCCGAACCTGAACTGATTTTCAGTCACTACTGGCCGAATTTGAGCTACGAAACAGAAAAGACATTTTTAACAAATTTAAATGGTTAGAAAACTTACATTAACATTCGATGGTAGAGCATTCGATGGTAGAGCATCCATGATGAGCCTCCTGAATCTCTTGTCTTGGAACAAATATGTATGGATTTTTATTTTTTTTTTAGACAAATGATGGTGAGAGGAAGAGGAAGGAAAGGGAGGTAATTTTTTTGAATGTAAAAAAATAAAGAAGGAAGTGATTAAGTAAAAAAGTGAAAATTGATGAGGAAGAGGGAGGGGGAAGGTGGTGAAAATTGATGAGGGAGGGAGGGGGAAGGTGGAGAAAATTGATGAGGGAGGGAGGGGGTATACGGGTTTACTCAACAATTTTACGGGTTTATTTAACATTAGTGATTTAGTTAATAGATTTAGGGATAATGTGGTAAATTCACTCGATGGCATTTTTGAATATTATAACTTACGGGTTTACTCAACAATTTTACGGGTTTATATAACAATTCTCTAAGCCTAAACGCCACCAATAAGCAACAACCAACAACAAATAAAAAAAGAGAGAGGAATGGGGAAGAACTCTGTACCTAATCAACAATATCCCAGATTTGGGAATGAATCAAAACCGAAACCATAAAACCACCTAAGCAAAAACCTGACCTAGACATAGTAGAAAAGAAAAGTGAAAAAATCAAGCCTCATTAAAAAACCTTCAAAATCCCGGATTTATTTCTTATACCTCTTCCTGTAACTAACTGGATCTACAAGGGGCAAGAGTAAATGGGGTGAGCTAAGAGATATTAAAGAGAGAAGAGAGAAGGCGGCCATGGGAGTGGGTTTTTGATGTCGGTGTTGACGAAGAAGCAGAAGGGCGGTGTCGGGAGGAGGCATTTTCCATGATAGTGGGGGATTGTGTGGGTGCTGACGTAGAAGAAGAAGAATAATAATAAGAAGAAGGGCGTTGTGTGGAGGCGACGCTGGCCACGGGAGTGGGGGATGGCGTGGGTTTTCACGAGAGAGGGATGAGGGATTAGGAAGGAAGGGGTAGCGTGGGAGGGTGGGGAAGGCGATGGGTTGGGATGGGGGAAGGGTGGCAGTGGAGAAGAGGTTAAGGCAGAGCTAAAGTGAAGGTAGAAAGGAAGATGAAGGGTTTCTCTTTGAGATTTCTCATATTAAGTTAATTAAGGGATGCGGAGGGTGATTGTAAATTGACATTTCAATTTTCAGTGCTTATACTTTAATCTTTAACATGTTTACCCCTTTTATTTTCACATCATCAATTTTTGAACATGTTTCGTGACATGCCATCATTTTATGACGTAATCATGCCATATATAAAGACTTAATGACAATTTGGACGGAAATGAGACGGAAGGATGACATGGTAAACTAAGTATTTAGTTTAAGGATGCAATCGTAAAAATAAATAGCTTAGAGACGAATAGGAAAAGCGATCAATAGGTTAGTGACGAACTTGTTACTTAACACCTTCGAACGTCCGTCAAATTAAACATAATTCTAAAAGAGAATAGATATTTTCATTTATTTCCTTTGGATACATATATGAGAATGTATATTTTTCTGAGGCCTTCCGACAGCTATAAGAGTTATACTTCTTCCGTCCCACTCGAATTAGGACATTTTGCTATTTTGATTGTCAGACTCGAAATTGGACAACCAAAAAATGAAGATGTTTTATTTAGTTCAACTCACTTCTACACTCAAAACAAATAAAAAAAAAAAAAAAAAAACACACTTATTTCACTAACACTTTCTTTTAAACCTTGTGCTAACCCAAAAATCTTTGAGTGTGACAGAGGGAGTATCTCATTGGTAAAAGTTGGTTTGAGACTTGAAAAATAACTTTTAGAGGTTTTTTTTTTTTTTGCTCTATTAGTCATGTATCCTATTTATCTATTTATTTTAAACTTATTTGGCTTTGATAGTTATATACTCCCTCCGTGTCTGGGCACAATAACTAAGAAAAAAAAAGAATCTTCACTATTCCCTCCACTCAATCTCTCTCCTACATTATTTTAATACTCACAATATCATTATAATTTACTATTACCTCCACTCATTCGCTCTCCTATTTTACTATTACACTCACAACATTCTTTCCATTTTGGGCAGTCTCCAATCACGTGAGATAACCCAAAAAGGAAATAAGTCTCCATTCACCCGACACGGAGGGAGTATCTTTTTTTTTTGTTTTACTATGATAGCTTTTTATTAGAATTATTTTTTTTGACTATAGAGGACTTAGAAGTGAAAATGTCAATGGTATGTTTTCAGGAAGTGTTATAAAAAATATCGACAGTACCAACGACAACACTTCAGACAACACACACAAACAACCGAGTTAAAAAAAGTTTTCAAAAAGAGTTTGCACCGTAATAAAAATATAAGAATTTGTTTTTCTCAATTTATATAAATTTGAGTATATCTCAAAAGTCAAGACCTTTACTATATACTCCCTCTGTTCCACATGAGTGTGGACTTTTGGTCAACTTGATGAAACTTTGACCAATAATTTAAATAAATAATAATGATCCTAATAAAAATCTAAAAAATGTTATTGTTAATATTATTAAGCGTGATACAATAACAAATTTTTATTAGGATCATTAATTTTTATTCAAATTATGGATCAAAGTTCCATCAAGTTGACCAAAAGTCCACACTCATGTGGGACGGAGGGAGTATATGATTGATTTGTACAATGTCAAATGTTCCCTATCACTATTACAATATAAGCTCAATGTAACGACTAAAATCAAACACGAAACCTGTACTACCCAAAACATTCTATCTACCAAATACTTCAAAACGAGTATAAGAGGATTGAGCCTATTAGAACTAAAGAGTGTTTGATATTTTCTTGTACAAGGATGTGTATTGTATTGTAATGTCTTGATCCTTGCTATTTATAGTATTCAAAGACTTGGGTATTACTCATAAATGGCTGAGCATTTTCGGATGAGTGTGGGAAAGTGGTTGGGTATTCATGCCTATTCTTGAGGCCAAAAAGATCTTATCTTGCTTGATTTTACTAACCAACTTCTTGTTTCCCAAGTATAAGCTTCACGCCTTTGTACTTTCTAGATTTAGCTTGCCTGTACGTCCTTGATCAAGTATCAGCCCTTTGACAATGTCTTTCCACGTTTTTTCACACCTTCACAAGTTATGCATAATATTTCTATTATACGTAACTTCTTCCTTCTTTAACCTTTTCCTTATTTCTATCATATCCACCTTGTTATAATCTGAAAAGTAGATCAACAAATACACAAATCTTGCAAAGTATATTAGACATTATTTGTGAAATAAATGATCAACAATATCCCAAACTCTCGTCCGGTAACACTGAAAAAGTGTTGGCAACACTTGTGGTAACAACACAGTTTGCACTAACAATCTCCCCATTAGTTGTAAATTTCATCACAAACACCAAGTGTTTGTACCTACAAGATTTTGTTACCCAAAACAAATTATACAAAATCTCTCCCTCAAAGATTAACTCCCCTTAATCAAGGAGTCAAAGAGTTAACCGAAAAACTATGATTTCTCACAAGTACTTAGTTGTTTTAAAAACAAACATCCATGAGCAAATCAATGTACCGAAACTAGGGTTGTCAGCGATTCGGCTCAAACCGTGGTTTGGTACCGAACCAAACCAAGTCATGCAGTTTGACTCGATTTTAAAATATAAGTGGTTTAGCTCGGTTTGAAAAAGTAATAAACTGCGCGGTTCGATTTGGCTTGTGGTATGGGGGTATCAAACCAAACCGAACCAAGCCAAACCGAACCATTGATACCGTTAAATCGAGCTATGAAACTGAACCGTTAAATTGAGCTATGAAATCGTACCGTTAAATCGAGCTATGGAACTTAACCACCTTAAACATAAATCCTCATCGTCCACTTATAATCAAGTTAATCTCTACCCTTAATTTTTACAAAACCCTAAATATGGTATAACTTAACATTGAATCTTCCTCTCTCCAATTTCCTCTTTCAACGTCTCTCACTTTCTCTCTCTTTACGTTCTGTCTGCGTCTCTGGTCTCTCGACTCTCTCTCTCTTCGAACCTCCCTCAATCGGCGACACTTCTCTCACATTCCCCGACTTGCTTTGCTACCCTCAGCCCCCTTTCTCCGTTTTCTACCTAGGGTCTTCAACCAAGACGAGCGAATTTCAAGCACAGTCCAACCCTAACCCTTATTCTCCTGTCATGTTCCCATTATTCTGTTGATTAAAATGTGAGTTTTCCCTCTGATTAATTTGGTAATTTTGTATTTTTATTCAAATTTGACAACATTAATTTTTTATTTTTTGCTATCTGTAGTCAAAGGTTGTAGAAGGATCTCACTTGGGCTATCATTTAGGAAAGTGTTCGAAATATCCGTATAATGATACGAAAAAGCAAAAGACACTTGAATTTGTGAACGAAGGGGATGAGGAAGGGGAAAATAGGTTGCTTACTTGGAAATTTGATCAAGCTAAGTATAGAGATGCAATTGCAAGAATGATAATTATGTATGAACTCCCTTTTAATTTTATTGAGCGTGATGGTTTCAAGTATTTTGTGAGTGTTGCGCAACCTAGGTTGCAGTTAGTGTGTCGTAACACAATAACTAAGGATTTCGTGGAAAGATTTGAAGAAAGATTTGTAAAGTAAGTTCGCTATAAATGCTAATATGATTTGCCTCACAACTGATATATGGACTTCTTTGCAAAATATGAGTTATATGGTTCTCATGCACAACCAAAAATGGGTTTTACTCAAAAGAGTGCTCAACTTTAAAACAGTTAATAGTCACAAGGGCTTGCAATTTATGGTGCAATTGAGGCGTGCATGATTGATTGGGGTATTGATAAGGTTTTCACCCTCACGATTGATAACACTTCATCTAATGACACAACTGTTGTTCACTTGAAGAAAAAACTTGCAAGAAAAGATGGACTTATTTTGGGGGGGTGAGTTCTTTCATTTGGGTGTTGTACCCATATTCTCAACTTAATTGTTAGAGATAAGATTGTTGAGATAGATGAATCAATTAGTAGAGTTCGTGGTGCTGTGAGATTTATAAGGAGCTCCCCGCAAAGAGCAAATCATTTTAAGGAGTATTGTGAATCTTGAAAAGAAAGTCTCATTTCCTAATTTGAGTAATTAAAATAAGTAAAATTCTTATACTATACCATTGAAATATTTGAATAGTCATTTGTTAGTAATTATCACTTAACAGTTTCAGTTTAGGACATTATATCTTATGACTTAAGGCTTCATAATCAATTATAGTTTTGAAGTTCCAAGCATATGCAGATTATGATGTATCTTAGTATTTAGCTCAGTTAAGTCTGTGAATTACATAATTTTAGCTTGTCTATTTTGTTTTGTTTAATATATCAAACTTGAATTGTGTATTAAGTAGAAAAGTGTGTAAGTGTGTGTGAAATATGCAGCCTATTCAAATATGCAGAAAAGTCTGTTTTTTTTTTTCACTACTCACACACACACACATACACATGCACTCACAGAAGCGCCTAGGAGATAAATTCTAGGGAGAGAAAGTCTTCCCTCTAACTTCTGGGGGGATCGAACCCATGACCTCCAGGTTGAAAGCCATGAGCTCTAGCCAGCAGGCCAAATCCCCATGTGCCAAAAAAGTCTGTTTGTGTACGTGAAATATGCGTGTGCGTGTGTGTGAGAAATAGGCAGAATGGTATTTTTAAGCTCGTCCGCATTGGCCTGCCTGGCCCACCAACCCAAGGTGGGTTGGGTTGGGTTGACATATTTCCAGCCCGCCAGAAATTTGGCCCGCCCCTCCCCGCCAGCCCGTATTGACGGCTCTAGGATTTACCTCACAACTTATGTACTTCTTTGCAAAATATGAGTTATATGGTTCTCACCGCGCAACCAAAAATGGGTTTTACATAAAAGAGTGCTCAACTTTAAAATAGTTAATAGTCACAAGGGCTTGCAATTTATGGTGCAATTGAGGCGTGCATGCTTGATTGGGGTATTGATAAGGTTTTTAACCTCACGGTTGATAACGCTTCATCTAATCTAATGACACAACTGTGGTTCACTTGAAGAAAAAACTTGCAAGAAAAGATGGACTTATTTTGGGGGGTGAGTTCTTTTATTTAAGGTGTTGTGCCAATATTCTCAACTTAATTGTTAGAGACGAAATTGGTGAGATAGATGAATCAATTAGTAGAGTTCGTGGTGCTATTAGTAGAGTTCGTGGTGCTGTGAGATTTACAAGGAGCTCCCCGCAAAGAGCAAATCATTTTAAGGACTATTGTGAATCTTGAAAAGAAAGTCTCATTTCCTAATTTGAGTAATTAAAATAAGTAAAATTCTTATACTATACCATTCTTAGCCTGATGGTTAGAGTTCATGACTTCCAACCTGGAGGTCGTGGGTTCGATTCCCCCACCAGTGGTTAGAGGGAATGACATTGCCCTCCCTAGCATAGCTAGGCGCCTCTGTGAAGTGCATCAAGGGGGGAGCGGTGAAATGTGTTGATCCCCTTAAAAAAAAATAAAAAAAAATTGAATAGTCATTTGTTAGTACAAACATGATTTTTAATTTCATTAGGTAATTCTAAATTTCATTATGGTGAAGGAAAATATACCACTAAATATTTCAATAATCAAATAGCTCATATTTATGGGATGGAGGAGTAATTTATCACCAATAATTAAAAATTATTATTCGTTGAACTAATGAATATGAATATCAGAAAATATATTATTCTTCCTCTAACATAATGTCTTGATAACTATTTTTTTTACCATAAGTCATTTGAAAAGATTAACTCTTTTTTCAGAAAATTTAATAGTAAAAATGTATAAATACATTAATTATCCATCGTAGTTAATACGATATTATTGTAAAGCAATCTCACTAACGGTTTTCTTTAGAAAATGGATACACGTTAGGAACAATTTTTTTTAAACAATGAACTTTTCTTTGGAGACATATGGAGTAGGAGGCATGAAACAGAAAAAGCTTGATCATATAATAGTGTCCTTGTAGATTATGTAGCAATATAACAAGTTCAATATATATTTTATTGGTACATAGCAGTACCAAGATTACATTTATTTATTACATGGTTGGCTAGCCGATGCCAACGATTTTGCAATTTAGAGTCAGATCAGAAGGCCTGAAACCACAAGGATCAGGGTTCCAAGCGCATTAGAAACCACAGAAAGAACGGTAAGAGGAACGGTGAGGAGACCAGTTGGGATGTTGACATTGCATGTAAGAGGTGGAACGGAGACAGAAACCTGACATTTAGCTGCATCAAAGGTTGTGGTATCAGCCACACTTAGGACAAAGTAATAGATGCCTGAAAGATTAGTCACACCCTCTGCAAGCACCTTGGCAAGAGAGCCATTTCCACAAATCACACTCACAGGTGCGTTTGGGATCACGGTTGTTGTCGAGGGACAATTGATAGTACCGGTCACGATTGCGGTGTTGACTAGGTCCAGGACGGCTTCAGCAGATGGCATACTGAATGTTGCTATGGAGAGAAAAGTCATGATGACGAGAGCAAGTGCAGAAGAGGTTGAGGCCATGTTAAGTTGCTTTGAATGTTGGATGATGTTGTATTGTTGGGTGTGCTTCTTCAAACACTCATGACATGCAAATTTATAGAGTGAGTATATGGTATAGTTGTTGCTTCTATAAGTTGACAAATGACAGATAATATTGACGGCAAAGAAAGGGAACTGAATCACAATCTTGGACCGCAATAGGGTTGGAGTGGAAACCTCCTCCTCCATACCCAAGACTTTTATAAAACAGCATTATTATAGGCTTCACCTCACATCTGTGCATGCTTGTGAGATTTCATTCCTTTTCTAATCATCCTCCCCATACTGCAAATTGTTTACGTACCAAAAGAAAAATAAAAAGTGTCAAATGGATAATTAAAACAAATAAATAAAGAGAAAAAGGCATGACAAGGCGGCGGCCATGCGTTTCTGGAGCTGTTCGACCGCTTAAAATTAGTATTTGTCCAATTCACATGTGGATGAATCGCGAATGCAGCGCACAAACAAGTGCTTACCAAAATTTATATGGATCATCGACAAATAATAAATCCAACTAGGCTAAGTATACTTCTTGTTTACCTTTTCATATACTCTCTCCGTTTCATTGATATTTGTGAAACCGTGAGTTTTATGGGAACATATTTATATTTCCTTATTTAAAAAGACTTCTATATGGTAAGAAGATTTTGGGACTTTCATGGAAGATTTATTAATATTCTACTTTGACTAGGAGATTGTAAGTATGTAAATATCTTTTATTTATGTACATAGTTTTATATTAGGACTAACCTACTAATATTTGATTTCCTTGTGAGTGTGTTTATGTTTTCATATAGGAAAAGAGATCTCACAAAGGAAGATGTTGATTACATGAAGATCTTCTCCATGGTGCACTATAAATACAAGGCATTCAGCACAAGAGAAGTTACGGAATTTAAAGAGAAAATTACATACTCTTCATTGTATTCGACATTGTTGATTTTAGGTTGTGAGTGAAGGTTGTGCCTTACATCCGTAACGCACATCTAGGTTTTCATAGAGTTCTCTTGTTTTACTTCTGACTAGAATAGATCCTACTTGGGAAAGGGGAGTTGTTCTTGTCATAGAAGGTGATTAGAACTCGTTTAGTATTTTCATATTTTAGTTTTTCACTTATTTGTTTTTGTAAGAAACAAAAGTTTTATAGTGAAAAGTTTTTGGGCGTAAGCCTAGTTTGCTGATCACATTGATCAGTAAGCGTAAATAATTCTTGAGTTATTGTGTTTAATTTGTTTTTAATTATTTTATTCCGCTGCATTATCTGTGGATGTGTGGACAGTTGTGAGACACATCTGTACTCACATCCGTTGTCTGTTGGGTGATCTAAGTTTCCTAGCTACACGAAACTTTCATTTGGTATCAGAGCCAACTCTCGATATATTACCTAGTGTTGATCCAGAAAGTGTAGTCATTATGGAATGCCAAAATCACCAAAACAGGCCTCCTGTTTTGGATGGCACCAATTATTCTCTTTGGAAGTCTAAGATGCGAAATTACATCAAAAGTATTGATGAAAGGGCTTGGATGTGTATTCTTGTTGCATGGCAACCTCCTATTGTGGAGAAAAAGGCACCTTCTGGTGTTGGTGAGTCTATTTTCGAAAGAAAAACTGAAGATCAATGGACTCTTGATGAAATACAAGCTGCAAATTATAATTCAAAAGCTATGGGTGCTATTTCCAGCCATGTTTCTGGGAATATGTACAAGCTTATAACAAATGAGAGTATAGCCAAAACTGCTTGGGATATTTTGCAAACTCAATGTGAGGGAGCACCAAGTGTGAAGGCTACCAGACTTAGAATTTTAATGGATAGGTTTGAGTTACTTCGAATGGAAGAAACTGAGGACATTGTGTCATATGCTGCTAAGATTCATGAGATTTCGAATGAATGCACAAGTCCAGGAGAATCTATCTCCAATGCAAGACTTGTAAGTAAGATTTTAAGGACCTTACCTGAGAGGTTTAACATAAAAGTGGCTGTGATTGAAGAAACAAAAGACACAAACATTGTAGGTCTTGACACAATCATAGGAATCTTGACTGTGTTTGAGCTTAACCTTGAGGCTCGGAAAAAGAACAAAACACACAGTCTTGCTCTCAAAAGTGCTTCGCACTTCCAAAAAAGAGCTTGTGGAATTATTCTCTGAAATTGACAAGTATAATCTAGAAGAAGAGGATGTAGCTCGTATCTCAAAGAAGTTCAGTTCAATAATGAAAAATAGAAGAAAAAGTAAATTTCCTAACAAACCTACTCTCGGTGCTCTGAAAAATCAAAACCTAGCACCGACACTTTGGATTCAAGAAACCAAGCTTTGAAAACAAATCATCTCGAATCGTCCAATGTAGGGCATGTCGTGGCTTTGGTCATTATGCCAATGAGTGTGCTAACACACTTAAAAAGAAAGGAATGAGCTTAAGCTGCTACCCTTAGTGACAGTGAGGATGATGAAGAAGAAGTAGCTAACATGTCTATCATAAAGCGCCATTACGTGTTTAATGCTTTTCTAACGAGATATAGAAGAAGACGCTCCCGAAAATTCCTTGGATGTGGTCTCGATTGTGAACACATCCGGTGTCACATCTGACTCATTCTTTGAGCTGTTTCTCGTAAAAGGAGATTCGGATGATGAAGATGAAGAAAGGGACATTCCCTATGAAGAACTTTTTGCAACATACAAGGAGCTGCATACAGATTGGATGAAAAGATTGGACAAGATTGAGGTACTTGTTAAGGTAAATAAATCTCTTTTTGATAAATTGGCTGCTTGTGAAGATGAAAAAGTTGTTCTTTCAAAGGAAAATGATGCTCAAAAAGATACCATTGCAAGACTTGAAGTCCTTGTGACCAAAAGAGAAGTTGACCTTGAAAAGTTCAAGAATGAATGTGAAAAAGTGAAAATACTTTTACTAAGTTAAATAAAAGTAAGATGAAAATGGAAGAAGCTTTTACGTAGGTCAACGTGACAAAACTGGTTTGGGTTTTGAAAATAATTTTGTAAAGGCGGGATGTGAGGCTTCTAACTCAAAAAGTGTGAAAAAACAAGTTTTTAACGAAAAAGTCATTACGAGTGAGAAAAGACCTAGGAAGAGGCATTACATACGCCATTCTTGCCTAGCTCCTGGTCACATTAGGCCCTTCTGTTACAAACTCAAGGCTGATAAAAAATTTGGTCACTTCAATCAGCCTCAGATGTGTGAGAAGTTGTATGCACATCCGAACACACATCCTGATAATCTGAGACCTCTGCAACCCAAAAAGAAAATTGTTAAACAGTGGGTGGCCAAACCAATTACCACCTGCAATGTTGTTTACTCTTCCCTCAAGAGTACTGTCTCTGGCTCTTGGTATTTTGATAGTGGGTGCTCTAGGCAAATGACTGGAAACCAAGCAGTCCTTCTTGACTATGAAGTGATTAATGGAGGGAAAGTAAATTTTGGTGGAGGTGCTCAAGGAAAGATTGTTGGGAAAGGAACCCTAGATGTTAAGGGTCTTCCAAAATTGCACAATGTGTACCATGTGGAAGGCTTGAAAGCCAACCTAATAAGCATCAGTCAACTGTGTGATGATGACCTCTTTGTGAAATTTGATAAGCACTTGTGTGAAGTGTTTGATAAGGATAATAAATGTGTGTTTTTGGTCCTAGATCTGCCGATAATTGTTACCAATTTGGTGACAATCTTTCTTGCCTAAGCTCAAAAGCTAATGATGTCAATCTGTGGCACCAAAAATTAGGGCATGCTAGTTTGTAGAACTACGAAAGAACTTCAAAGGTTTGAAGCTATAAAGGCCTCCCTAAGCGAACTTCAAGAACCACGATGTACGTGGTTCATGTCAAAAGGGAAAGCAAACAAAAGCATCACATAAAAAGGTTCAACAATGCTCCACTTCTAGGTGTTTGGAGATGATTCATACTGACTTAATGGGACCTATTGAAGTTGAAAGCTTTGGTAGGAAAAAGTATGCCTTTGTGTGTGTTGATGATTATTCTAGGTACACTTGGGTAATGTTCTTAAGGAAAAGTCGAAACAATTGGAGAATTCAAGAATTGGTACAAAAGGGTGAGAAACCTTTATGGCCTTAAGACTGTGAGAATTAGGTCGACCATGGCACCGAATATGAGAATCGGATGTTCACCAATTTTTGCAATTCTAAGGGAATCACTCATGAGTTTTACGCACCAATCACCCCACAGCAAAATGGAATTGCTGAAAGAAAGAATAGAACTTTGCAAGAAATGGCTAGGGTCATGTTAAGTTCTAAAAACCTGTCCAAAAATTTTTGGGTAGAAGCTTTAAACACTGCCTGTCACATTGGCAATAGGGTATTTTTAAGAATTGGTAGCACTGTTACTCCATACCAAATCCTCCTTGGAAAGAAGCCAACTGTGAAATATTTTCATGTGTTTGGATGTGTTTGTTACATTCTCAATGATAGAGAATATCTGTCCAAGTTTGATTCAAAGAGTGACAAAGCAATTTTCATGGGCTATTCCACTAATAGTAGAGCTTACAGAGTTTTTAATCTCAAAACTAAGACCATTATGGAATCTGCTAATGTTATTTTTGATGACTCACTTGATCTTAACCTCAAGGCTGGCGAGGATGATGTTTCGGGTTGCTTCGAATTTGGAAAGATCTGAGAAGCAGTCTTTGGAGAACCAACGAATCTTTGCCCGATCTTGAAAAACCTGCTGAACCTGATAAGGATATAACCAAGGATGTGGACACATCTGCCTCCACATCTGAACCCACATATGCTCCCACATCCTCTCAAACTCCTGTAACTGAGGACAGTTCCTCTGATTCTGATTAGGATAATGCTCCAGAAGGTAATGTGGATGGGTGTGTGGATAGATAAAAGGATATTCCTTCAAAAATCCCGAAAAACCACCCTACTTCACAAGTTGTGGGAGATGTACATGCTCAAGTGAGAACTAGACAAAAGGACAAAGTTGATTATAGAAAGATGGCTGGTTTATGGAGTTGCTCCTCAGCATACTCCCAGATAAGTTTTTGTTGTTTTGTTTCAAAGATTAAACCTAAGAATATTGCTGAAGCATTGAAAGATGCTGACTGGATTCTTGCTATGCAAGATGAATTGATTCAATTTGAAAAGAATGAGGTATGGACTCTTGTTCCTAGACCCTCACATGGTAATGTCATAGGAACCAAATGGATTTTCAAAAACAAAACTGATGAGCAAGGTGTGATCACTAGAAATAAAGCTAGGTTAGTTGCTCAAGGTTATACTCAAATAGAGGGAATTGATTTTGAGGAGACATTTGCTCCTGTTGCAAGAATTGAGTCCATTAGGCTTTTGTTAGCCATTGCTTGTTACCTCAAGATCACTCTACATCAAATGGATGTTAAGAGTGCTTTTCTGAATGGGATATTGAATGAGGAAGCATGTGTTGAACAACCTAAAGGCTTTGTGGACTCCAAGTATCCTAACCATGTGTATAAGCTGAAGAAAGCTCTGTATGGGCTAAAGCAAGCCCCTAGAGCTTGGTATGGTAGGTTGACTGACCATTTGCTTCAACTAGAATTCAAGAGAGGTGAGGTTGACAAAACACTGTTTGTGAGGAAAAATAAAAAGGAGATTCTTGTGGCACAAATCTATGTAGATGATATTGTGTTTGGGTCAAATTCTGACCCTATGCTAACTGAATTTGTGGATAGCATGACTTCCACATTTGAGATGAGTATGGTAGGTGAGTTGAACTTTTTCTTAAGCTTAGAGATTAAGCAATTCAAAGATGGCATGTTCATTTCACAGTCTAAGTATGCCAAAAATCTTGTGAAAAAATTTGAGCTTGAACACTCCTCACATCAAAGAACCCCAATGGGATCTTCCCAAAAGCTAAGTCATGATTCAGATGGTGAGAGTGTTGATCAAACACTGTACAGAAGCATGATAGGAAGTCTGCTTTACCTCACTGCAAGTAGACCTGATATTATGTACAGTGTGTGTCTCTGTGCAAGATACCAAGACAACCCTAAAGTGTCCCATCTTAAAGCCTTGAAAAGAATCATTAGATATGTGAGTGGGACTGTGAACCTAGGTCTGCATTACTCTAAGGAAACAAACACCAATTTGGTTGGGTACACTGATTCTGATTGGGCTGGAAATAGTGATGATAGAAAGAGTACCACAGGTGGATGTTTCTACCTAGGAAATAACCTTGTGTCTTGGTATAGTAGGAAGCAGAATTGTGTGTCCTTATCCACTGCTGAGGCTGAATATGTTGCCCTTGGGAGTTGCTGCACACAACTGCTTTGGATGAATCAAATGTTAAAAGATTATGGATTAAATAGCAAAGTTTTGACTGCTTTTTGTGATAACAAAAGTGCCTTGGACATATCTAAAAATCCTGTCCAACATTCTAGAACAAAGCACATTGATATTAGACATCATTTCATTAGAGATCTTGTAGAACAAAAAACTGTGTGTCTGGAATTTGTTGGGACTGAAAATCAATTGGCTGATATATTTACAAAGGCGTTAGATTTGGAGAGATTTTCCTCCTTGAGGAAGTCTCTTGGCTTGTGTGATATCTAAGGTTGTGAGACCAAATGTGTCTCACATCCTCTAACACATCTGTATATTAGATTAACTGAAAAAAAAATTATAAAAATAAAAAATCAAAAAATATCATGCATTAGCACGAAATTTCTCAGTGTGGTCACTTGTGAGTCTTCATCTTTGACATTATTTTTGATCACTTAATTGTGAGCACTTCCTGTCCATGTCATCTTTTGATGACTTGGTATAACCTTCCTAGGTATCTCACAGTGGGTGCTATAAAAAAAAATATATGTGAGAAACAGCTGCTCCACCCTTAGTATGAAGCCAGACCATTATGATCAAGTGATTTTCATAAGAAAACTTGAAATCAAACTTGATAAGATCATTGAGAAAAAGGGCTATCTTTGGGATTAAGTAAAGTGAAAGCTACTCACAAAGCCAAAATCCACAACAAAAAATTGGTGGATGCATCCTAGAGGCTGTGCAGATTGAATTATTGCTCATTGACTTTTTGTGATCTAAATGTGTCCCCATATGTGACTCACATCATATGCCACATCCATAAGCTGAGAATATTTTCATCACCTGTGTGATTTGCATCATGCTAGGCATACTGCATTTTTTAGGACATATAGGAGCTTTGTAAATATACTAGTTAATTAATTTTCTTTCTTAATTCATTCTTTGATTTTATAGGTTTTTGATCTCCAATATCCTTCATGAAAGAAAAAGGTGTGTATCAATCCTTGTTTGAAAAGGTTGGAAAATTCAATTGAAATTCTGTTTTAAAATACAGATATGGCTGAGCTATTTTTGTTTCCATAAATATCTATCAAAATCTTGTTTTATTTTGATCCCCTATTTCTTAGAAGGTGGTTGTGTGTGGTAACCTCAAAGGTTTCTAGCCGTTGGAGGACTCTTAAGGAATTTGGGTTGTGTGAAACCTTTTTGGAGAAGGATTCCTAATTCTATTTGAAAAGGGGGAGCTGTGAGTATTTATGAGACCTCACATCCGTCCCATCCCCCATAAACCCTTGCTAAAACCTTTTGTTCTTCCTTCTCTTTGCACACAATCTCACACACTTTGCATTAATTTCTCCTTCTACTGTTCAACCTAACCCAATTCCTCTGTTTAAATGGCCGATCATACCAACATTCGTGAGGAAGACGTACTTGACGTTGCTCCAATCTCTGTAGCTAAAGGAGAAGCTTCCATTGTCGTCAACCCTGCTATTTCAGAGTTCCTTGCTGAATTTGCCTCCCCTTCGTCCTCATCTGAACCAATCATGGAAGCTCCGTCGCCTAAATCCCCTACATTGGAACCAACCTCTAAAAACCCTAAGGCTCCAACCTCTCCGGTGATTCCACCATTGGTTGTCGCCCCTATTCCTCCGTCTGTAGAACCTTCCTCAACCAAGAAAAGGAAGCTAGCTCAAGCAAAATCCCTGAAGCAAGCTGCGATCCCTGTTCCCCAACGTAACCTTCGAAGATCGCATAGGGTTAGAAAATTGTCAGAGTCTGACAAGCTGAAGAACCTGAAGAAACCAGGTGGGAAACCTTCTACCGCTATAGCTTGTGATGATGGTGAAGAAGAAGAAGAAGAGGTAGTTGTTCCTCTTGTTAGAACTAGGGCTAAATCTGCAGCTACCCCTCCTGTAGTTGTTGATCCTGTCCCTATTATTACCCCTTCTGCTAATATTTCCCAGAATGATCCCATTGATCCTGTTCCTTCACCACCTTTTAAACCATCTGATCCTGTTATTCCCATTCCTACTCCCACTCATGTGGTTGATGCTTCTGTTCCTATTGTTGATACTCCTGCTCCTGTGGTTTCAAGTCATGTTGAAGATCTTATTACCTTTAGTGATGAAGAACCCTTAGCAAGCGTTTTGATGGAGTTGAAAGGAAAGAAAAAGGTGGCTGATACTGATTTAGAGCCCAATGAAGAAGAAGCATATGAATTTGATTCAAGCTATGAGAGTAATGACACTGCATCTGATGTCAACTACAAACTGGGAAGGGAGGAACTAGAACAAGAAAAAGAGGACCAAGAAATAGATTCCTCTTCTGATGATGAAACTGAGGTAGAGTCCATCAAAATTCCATCCCCTGCAAAGGATGTGTCTGAGGATGTGCCCACATCCAGACGCACATCTACAAGGAAGAAATCTGACAAGGGTATGTCTTCTACTCTTTCCATTGCTCCTACCCTAAAACCCTTCTCTAAGAAATTTTTGACCAAAAAGGCCTCTGATAGGTTTGGCCTAATTTCCTCTAAGGTCTTTGTTGTGGAAATGAAAAGAGATAGGGAAACATTCTTTAAGCTTGATATGGACAAATTTTTTGAGGAAAGAGGACTGTTTTTAACTGTGGATCATCCTCTCCCTTTCTATCCTAAGATGGTGTATGAATTTTATGCAAATTTGACCAAGGGACTAGATAGATGCTCCTCTCCCTTCTCTGTTTATGTTAGAGGAATGTTTGTCCCCTTTTCCCCATCTGTGGTGAATGATTTTCTTGGGTTGGATGATTCTTTAGATGAGTTAGTTGCTATTGATGATGATGAGCTTGTGGTTGCTATCACCCATGGAAAGGTGACCTCTTGGCCTGTGAAGCCAAAGGATTTGGGAAGTGGACCTTTATCCTCTCTCTACTGTTTTCTCCATTCCATTCTTGTTGCAAATCTTTGCCCCTCAAATAACAAAACTTCAGTTACTAGGGTGCAAGCTCTCCTTCTTTATAGATTGGGCATTAAGAGGCATATTAACTTTGGAGATTTCATTTTTAGGAAGATTTGTGACTATGGAGAGTCACCATCTAAAAAGTGGTCTTTACCCTATCCATCTTTGATTTCTCAAATTTTGATAGCCAATGGAGTTAAGCCTGAAAAAGGAGAAGAAAAGTTTGAAAAATTTGCTCTGTTTAAGGAAACCAAAACCCTGCTAGACCCCAAGCAAAGACATGTGGATCTCCCTTTGGGCACTGTACCTGAAATTGCAATGCCAGATGTGGACACATCTGAACCCACAGCTGATGATCCTTTTGAGGCTCAAATAAAAGATTTGGATGCTGAAATTGCCCTTGCTGAAGCCCAAATTCAAACCTCCACTGCTCATGCCAACAACCTTAAAGCTCTTAAGGATAGACTTCTCAGGTAGCATGCTAAACTTTCTAGTCAAAAAGGGGGAGAATCAAGCTTTGTACCTGCTGCTGCTACTGGAAATAGAAAATGGGTGGTTGCTGTATCTGCTGCTGGCTGGAGGCATTGGGAACTTTAATTTAGAGGGAGAAAGTTTTTTTGGTGCTTTTGCTATGATGGTTGTTAAAACAATTTTAATTTCTGCTTTAGTTTTTAGTTTTTAAAATAATGGGTTGTAATAGTTTTAATTAGGATGTTTTTGAATGGTTGTTTTGCTGTTATTTTTTAATGAACTGCTGTTTTCTGCTCTAACTCTGTTTTTGCAGTTTTTATGTGTGGATGTGTATACACATCTGGACACACATCCATTCAGGGGGAGTTATGTTTACTCTATGTTTTTATGTTTACTCTGTGGTCATAAATTGAGAATTATAAATCTTTGGTTTTGACCAGAAAGTCCAAAATAGGGGGAGATTGAAATCGTGAGTTTTATGGGAACATATTTATATTTCCTTATTTAAAAAGACTTCTATATGGTAAGAAGATTTTGGGACTTTCATGGAAGATTTATTAATATTCTACTTTGACTAGGAGATTGTAAGTATGTAAATATCTTTTATTTATGTACATAGTTTTATATTAGGACTAACCTACTAATATTTGATTTCCTTGTGAGTGTGTTTATGTTTTCATATAGGAAAAGAGATCTCACAAAGGAAGATGTTGATTACATGAAGATCTTCTCCATGGTGCACTATAAATACAAGGCATTCAGCACAAGAGAAGTTACGGAATTTTAGAGAGAAAATTACATACTCTTCATTGTATTCGACATTGTTGATTTTAGGTTGTGAGTGAAGGTTGTGCCTTACATCCGTAACTCACATCTAGGTTTTCATAGAGTTCTCTTGTTTTACTTCTGACTAGAATAGATAATACTTGGGAAAGGGGAGTTATTCTTGTCATAGAAGGTGATTAGAACTCGTTTAGTATTTTCATATTTTAGTTTTTCACTTATTTGTTTTTGTAAGAAACAAAAGTTTTATAGTGAAAAGTTTTTTGGCGTAAGCCTAGTTTGCTGATCACATTGATCAGTAAGCGTAAATAATTCTTGAGTTATTGTGTTTAATTTGTTTTTAATTATTTTATTCCGCTGCATTATCTGTGGATGAGTGGACAGTTGTAAGACACATCTGTACTCACATCCGTTGTCTGTTGGGTGATCTAAATTTCCTAACTACACGAAACTTTCAATGTGCTCAAAAATAAAAATGCATGAAATTAAGAAGAAATGATATAAATGTAGATGTTGTGAGCGGGATAAGTGGATAGTTGTTGAAATTATAACAAGTGAGTCTCTTTATTATAGAAGTATTAATAAATTTCCATTTTGGGATATTGAGATTTATCAATATGACGCCCAAAAATAAAAGTTTGTGCAAATATCAATGGAACGGAGGGAGTATACAAGAGCACGAATCATCAATGAATAGTTTGTTGGTTGATTTATTTAATCATTTGGGCAAAAACCAAATTTTGGTAGCTAAACTTTAGGGTGATTTTTTAAATGTCAAATCTAAACATTGTTCAAGTTTTACTTGAATTAGAATCCGAATGTCTCAAGAATTCTATGGAAATTGTTATTATCGTTGGTTAAGAAATGAATCTACAATTAATATTTAGGGTGAGTCTCCGGCATTAGTGAAGTATTCTCTCTTTTCTTATTTTTAATGCAATTGAAGGAAGTTGTTGTTTTTTAAAATAAAATAAAAAATTGGGTGATTTCAAATTCAATTAAAATTGGATTAGCAGTTTTAGTTCAGCGAAATTCATTTGAGTTGGTCTTATAAAAAACTAGTTTTTTCTTAAGATATGAAAAAACGTGTTTTCAAATTAAGCGGTGGCAATTTTGTAAATACTGGCAACCATGTTCAAAATAAACGGTGGCATTTTTGTAATTATCGGTTTCCCGTTTATGCCGGTGTCTGCTTAACAAACCGCCGGTGTGATAAAGTGCCAGTTCATGTATCACAAATTGCCAGTGAAAAAAGTGTCAGTACCAATTTAACAAAGTGCCAGTGTAAACTGACACTGGCACTTTGTTAAACTGGCACTGGCACTTTTACACGGGCACTTTTATATACATGAACTGGCACTCTTCACACTGGCACTCTGTTCAACTAACACTGGCACTTTGTTACACTAATATTTTTGCTGGCTCTCAAAAATACAAGCACTGGCATTCAAAAAAACATGAACTGGCATTCAAAATCACGTACACTGGCACTCAAATACACAGACACTGGCACTCAAAAAACACTGATAATCATTTTTGCTGGCATTCAAAAAATATGGACTGGCACTCTATTTTACACAGACTGGCACTTGATTATACACTAACGGGCACTCTGTTATATACCAACTGGCACTCTATTTTACACAGACTGGCACTTGATTATACACTAACGGGCACTCTGTTATATACCAACTGGCACTCTATTTTACACAGACTGGCACTTGATTTTGGTACTCCTTATCTCTTTCTCACCCACACAGACCCACACATTTCTTCATATCTTCACAATCCAATCATTCACACCCAGAAATCAAAACAAAACAATGGCCCGCCGGCAAATTGCGTTTCACAATCCGTTCAATTTCCGATCTCAGGTTGCGATTCAAGGGAATAACGACGAATTGGTTTAGAGCAAGGAGGATTCAAGGGGACGCGGTTGTTGTCAACGGGCTTAGTTTCTGGGTGAATTGCGGTTGATTGGGTTGGATTGGGTTGTTCGCCGGTTGGTGTTGGGATCGGAGAAGGAGGGAATTGAAGGAGGTTAGATTGGTGTTGAAGGAGGTTGGCCGGCGAATTGGTTGGAGGAGGTTGCCGATTGATTTGGTTGATGAGGACGACGCCGAGGGATTTAGGGAGGTCTCTGGTTGGTCTTGAGATCGGAGAGAGGAAGGTTTGGCCGGAGGGAGAGGCTAGGTTGAAGGTGAAGAAGACGATTGAAGGTTGGTGAAGAAGACGAATGCGGATAGAGAGAGAGTAGAGAGAGAGAGAGAGGTGAGGTCTGTGTGTTAATGAGCCGTAAATATAAAACACGTTTTTTGTTAAGTTAACAAAAAACGCGTTTTTTGAGAGTTTTTGGCATTCATTTTATTTTCTCATTTCCGAAATGGAAGTCTAAATTGTGTTCCCAAGCATAATTGTTCTTTTCTCGGTCTTCAATTGTCTATTCATCATTGGGTAAACGTTAAATTGCGATAACATTTTACGGAAATCATTTTTTACAATTATTGGAACATACTACAATTTGACATCTTAGGCTCCGTTTGTTTCATGAAAAATATTTTACGGAAAATGATTTCCGTAAAATGTTTTCCGAAAAATAATAACGTTTTCTGAAAAATGACATAAACTTGTTTGGTAAATATGAAACTGTTTTCCAGAAAATATTTTTCGATATTTGATAAATTGATGAATGTAGAACTTGAATTTGTTATTTTTGGATCCAAAGTCATTTCCTCCTTTCTTCACACACACATTCATAAATATAAATTCAACCAAATTAAGCTAAATTCAACAGCTGAAATGGGTCAATAAAAATAAATTCAAACAAAAATTAATCATTCCCCATTTATTGGCAACCAAAGAAGTAAAATACAAGCATGAATACAATATTGAACTAAATAAATAAATAAAAAAAAAACTAACCTATTCAAATTTAATCAGGCAAATTCATATACATAGTTAAAGAAATTAGCTCAGAACGGATCAATCTAATGAAATTATATATAAAAGCAAAAATAAAAGATCATAAAATTAGAGAAATTATTCTTACCCGATAAGGATCCATGGCGGAGGAAATCTAGAGAGAAAGGAGGAAGACGAACCCTATCTCCCGATTCGGTCGAAATTCGTCTCCCAATTCGACCGCAATTCGTCTCCCAACCCGGTAGGGATCCATGGCGGAGGAAATTTAGAAGTGGCAACGCTAGTCTGCATCACCATTGTTTCCGGTTTAAAGGGAGAATAACGTCGGCCGGTAATTCAGCTTCGAATCGGAGACAACCCGTTTGGCGCCGGAGAGAGAGAAGGGAAAGAGGATGAGAAATTAGGAATAGGTAATGCTGCAAGAAATCGTGCTTATCAATCTCCGTCCACGTGGCAAGACTATTCACTTGGCTCCTTGACCTGAAACACAGAACCCACGAATAGCCGGAATGGTCTCCGGCGAAGACCCTCGGGCGTGAGAGTAAGTATGGTGTATGAGAGCTCAAATATTATAATGAACAAGATGTATTCAAAATAACAAAGAGCAATTACCTTGGAACGGTTGATGTTGCCTTGTATTTATAGTTGTTGATGAGAATTGTATTTGTGGTAGGATTGTATGAAATCCCATGATTTGTGGAACAGATACGTATTTAGAGATCTTATCCATAAATAACTCCTGATTTGTAGGGAGTCTTGTTAGACAAAGAATCATAAGCACGCCAGGACTCTGTAGGTCGACATAACGATGTAGGTCGAGGTCGCCTGTTGGGTCTAGGTCGACCTGACTGATGGGTAGGGCTGGACCATACCCGAATAGCATATGGATCGTAGAGTCGGACCAAGCCAGGTCGGGACCTCGTAAGTCGGACAATGAGCTTAGGTCGACTGATCATGTTGATGGGCCTTGGGCCTAGTAATAATTTGGGCCTAACCCACTAAGAAAGTGGTGGCGATAATAGATAAATGATTGGGCTTTACTCGCTGGGCCTAACTCATCACTTTTATTCTGTTTAGTGGCCCCCAACTTTCTGAGTTGACTTTGTCAACCAGGAAGTTAAAGGAATTTTGATGAAGCTTGGAGTGACTCGCACGTCGACGTTTGAGTTGATGTTTACTCGACTAATAGTGACGTGACCCAATCCTGATCGTTGGCTGTTGAACAGTTGGATCATTGAAAGCGCCATATTTTCGTAATCATTACTGCCTCGAAACCCGCTCAGGATTTAATTGTGAATTAACCGTTCGAAAACCCTTCACTTTCCGTTTCAAGAAAGGATTTTGAAAAAGAAAAACCCTTTTCCTCCTAGGATTTGACGAAGCTTCCGAATTCAGGCGTATAATTTCCCAAGAAAAGGCGGAGCTCTTGATTTTCGGTGCCCTTTATTTCATTTGTGCAACCTTCGTCACCGACACAATTTGAGGTATTCCTTGATTCCCTTAATTTTTCGTCTGTCTTCGAATTTTTATTTTGATTTCTGCCATGGCTAGGACCTTTAGCTGTGAACCCAGGGTCTGGTATGGGTATTGCACTATTAACCATCGAGTTTACAAGCATATAAGTGGAGTATGGCGAGAGATTTCCTTGAATGAGTGTGCTTCCATCTTGACAAGGTGGGGGCTGACTTTTAGCGAAATAGGATTGCCCATAGGAGAAAACCTGGGGAATTTAGAAATTGACGACCCAAATGTTGTATCTTTTCATCTCTTCCATGAATTACTCGACCATATATCATTGTTTTATGTGAAGGATCCTAATAAACCCTCCTTCCTTAGGAATAGAAAGGGTTTCCCATGGGAATCTAGGTCGCCCCTAGGTAGGTCGTCTGAATATGAGCATAGGGTTGATTCCCATGCTTCCTCTTCTTCTTGTACATATATGGCGACTCAAGGGGGAGCTACAACTTTGACTTCTTCCAGCCCTCGAATTGTAGATACCTTCGAGTCCTCCGTTGTGCCTGGGAGGAATGAAAGGGGCTACATGCCTCCTAGGCCGCTTCGAGGGAAGAAGAATTTGGACTCTCGGGTGGCCATGGTTTATGATTTCTGTGAGTTAGATAAGAACGAGTTCAATGTGACCATCTACAGCAAGAAAGAGTTCATGTCTCGGTTCCGTAGTACGTTCAATAAAGATACCACTAGGGTGGCATTCTTCTATGGTCAATTCGAGGCTGGCCATGAGGTTGCCATTGGATCCCTTCATCAATGAATTTTTGGAGTGTATGGATGCCTTTCCTCTCCAACTGGGAGCTAATACCTGTAGATTTCTGGTGTGTTTCATCATGGTGTGTAGGTTTTTAGGCTATGAGCCTTGAGAGTCTTTAGGGAGTTCTTCAGTGTTAAGGTTGATAAGACCGACCTAGAAATTAGCACCCCCTCTAAGCCCAATGCCCCTAAACTGTTTGTCAACCTTCCCAACAACAACAACAACAACAACAAAGCCTTATTCCCAAAATAATTTGGGGTCGGCTAACATGAATCCTCATATGTCATCGTGTGAAAAGGTTGTTGGAAAAAAATAAATAAATAAGTAAATAAAAAATAAAAAATGAAATAAAATAAATAAATAAATAAATAAAAATAAAAATAAATAAATAAATAAATAAATAATAATAATAATAAATAAAAATAAATAAATAAATAAAATAAAAAATATATATATGTATATATATATATATATATATATATATATATATATATATATATATATATATATATATATATATATATATATATATATATATATATATATATATATATATATATATATATATATATATATATATATATATATATATATATATATATATATATATATATATATATGTATGCATATATAGTAAAAAATAATGATAATAATAAATAAATAAATCAGCCCCCCACATGGATTTTTGCCCTCCACTCCGGCCTCTTCAACACCATACTTTCATCCACTCCAAGTAAACTCATATAATTTTCAATCACTCTAATCCAAGTTTGTTTGGGTCTTCTCCTATCCCTCGTCATTTTATCATTTCTCCACTGTTCCGGCCTCCTAACTGGTGCATCACTCGGTCTCCTTCTCATATGTCCAAATCACCTCAGACGATTTTCCCTCATTTTATTCTCAATGGGCGCAACTCCTACTTTACCTCTGATCACCTCATTCCCCAATCGATCCTTTCTTGTATGACCGCACATCCATCGAAGCATACGCATCTCCGCCACATTCATCTTATGCACGTGACACTGTTTCACGGCCCAACATTCGGTGCCGTAAAACAATGTCGGCCTAATTGCTGTGCGGTAGAATTTTCCCTTTAATCTATTGGGCATGCCGCGATCACATAGAAACCTTGTGGCACTCTTCCACTTCAACCAACCTGCTTTAATCCTATGAGCCACATCACCATCTAACTCTCCATCCTTTTGGATAATGGATCCAAGATAGCGAAAAAACTCAGAAGCTTGGACAATATTTCCATCAAATGTGACCGCCCCTGCCTCCCTACTTCCAACTCTGCTAAACTTACACTCCAAATATTCAGTCTTGCTTCTGCTTAGTCGAAAACCTCGAGATTCCAAAGTGTGTCTCCACAACTCCAATTTACTTTCAACACCCTCTCTTGTCTCATCAATCAGCACAATATCATCTGCGAACAACATACACCTTGGTTTATCATCTTGGACTAACCTCGTCAATTCGTCCATTATCAAAGCAAAAAGAAAGGGGCTAAGTGCGGAACCTTGATGCACTCCAATCTTTATAGGGAACTCTTCAGTCTTCCCAACACTAGTCTGTATACAAGTACTAACTCCATTATACATGTCCTTGATAATATCAATATATTTCTTTGAAACACCCTTCTTTGTTAATGCCCACCAAAGTACCTCTCTTGGCACTTTATCATACGCCTTTTCCAAATCAATGAAAGCCATATGCAAATCTTTCTTTTGATCCTGATATTTCTCCATGGTTTGTCTCATAAGATATATTGCCTCCATAGTCGACCTTCCCGGCATAAACCCAAATTGGTTATCCGAAATATCCACAATTTTCTCAGCCTTTGTGCAATCACTCTTTCCCAAAGTTTCATAGTATGGCTCATTAGTTTGATCCCCCGATAGTTGGCACAATCTTGGGCATCACTATTGTTCTTATACAAAGGGATCAGAGCACTCTTCCGCCACTCCAATGGCATTGTGTTAATTCTCCATATCTTGTTAAATAGCGTTGTTAACCAATCTATTCCCCTCTCCCCGAAACATCTCCAAACCTCAATTGGTATACCATTCGGTCCTACAGCTTTCTTCAATCTCATCTTTTTCATTGCCATGTCCACTTCACCCTTTTGAATTCTCCGCATAAAATCTCGATTAACCATACTCGAAGAGATATTTAAATATCCAATATCCTGCTCTTGACCGCCATTGAACATGGTATCAAAGTACGAGCTCCATCTAACTTTTATCTCTTTATCCCCGACTAGAACTCTTTGATCTACATCTGTCACATATTTAACCGTCCCGATATCTCGTGTCCTCTTATCCCTCATACGAGCGATTTTGTAGATGTCCTTTTCCCCTTCTTTTGTATCCAACTTATCATAAAGTTTTTGATTCACCTTTGCTCTTGCGTCTCTTACTGCTTTCTTAGCATCTCTTCTAGCTTCCTTATACTTCTCATAGTTCTCTTCGCTCCTACATTTTCCCAATAATTTGTAGCATTCTCGCTTGCCCTTTATTGCTTGTTTTACTTCCTCGTTCCACCATGATGTGTCCTTACTTGGTGGCCCGTTTCCTCTAGATTCTCCAAGGACTTCTTTCGCCACCTCCTTTATGATATGTTCCATCTTAGTCCAAGTCAAATCTATATCCATATCCTTCATATTATCCGACCAAATACCGATATCGACCATCTTAGCTACAAATTTCTGTTGATTCACCCCTTGAAGTCTCCACCACTTGATTCTAGGGTCTATCTGTGGTTTTCTCTTCCTCAAAATTCTCTTACTTCGAAAATTAAGTACCACCAGTCTATGTTGAGTTGTTGTGCTCTCACCCGGAATAACCTTGCAATCTGTATAACTCTTTCTACAAGCATTTCTTACTAAGAAGAAGTCAATCTGACTCGCATTAACTCCACTCCTATAGGACACCAAGTGAAATTCTCTCTTCTTGAACCAAGTGTTCATTATACTCAAGTCATATGCCAACGCAAAGTCCAGGATACTATTTTCTGCTTCATTCCTCTCCCCAAAACCAAAACCTCCATGTATGCTCTCAAAGCCATGTCGACTAGACCCCACATGCTCGTTCAGATTACCACCAATCACTAATTTCTCACCACTAGGTACTCGTTGCACTACCTCCTCCAAATCTTCCAAGAACACTTGTTTAATAGATGCATCCAACCCTACTTGTGGTGCATAGGCAGAAATAATAGTTATAATCTCATCATGTATCACCAGTTTAATGCCCATAATTCGATCACTCTTCCTGTACACTTTCACGACATCATTAATATACTCCTTATCAATAATGATACCCACTCCATTTCTACCCTTATCCTTTCCTGAGTACCAAAGCTTAAAACACCAAGGCGAAATTTCTTTTGCTTTCTTTCCAACCCACTTAGTTTCCTGTAGACACATTATGTGAATCTTCCTCCTCCTCATAACTTCCACCACCTCTGCTGATCTCCCTGTCAAGGATCCAATGTTCCAAGTTCCAAAGCGCATCCCACTACCCTTACACCTACCATGGACTAGCTTCTTTACCCGCACACATCCGCAATGCGGGAACCCTTGCATATTTGACACCACCCCCGGGCGAAGATATGGCGCGTCGCTTCCGGGCGACGACCTAGCAACCTTTGCATACTTATCACTACACCCAGGTCTTTGAAGTGTAGTGCGTCGCTGCTGAGGAAACGCCCCAACGATATTCATATTCTAATTCATGTCATGATAATGTGACAAAATTTTTACGCTGGCTGTCACAAGCCTACCACAACCCTCACCCTTTATCCTGACTTGGGACAGGCAAAGATAAATCCTTGGTGGGTTTGATTGTCAACCTTCCCAGCAAAGTGAAAAAATTGTAGAAAGATGTTTTCTTCAACTTATTCAAATGGGCTGGCTTGATAGGTGTCTCCTTCATTATCGACCGAATAGCGTGAACATTTGAATGATAATTTGGGATACAAGACAAATCTTTGGCTACTTTTGAAACTCCTTTGGGATTTGGTCTTCCGTTAACTATTGGTGATTTTTTTCTTGGGTTTTGGTGATTTTGCTTTTGGTGAAGGTTTTTTAGATGCTGAGGTTCAGTTTTCTTTTTCTTTCTTCTAGCTACAGGTGCAACATTCTTATTTTTTGAACTGGTTACAGGTTGTTATAATTCAGGGGATCCAGACTGGGTACTTGTGGTCTTCTTCTTTTTGATCTGGTTACATGTGTATGTACTTGTTCTTGTGCTTCAGGGGATTCAATCCCTTTCCTTTTTTTATCCGGTTACACGTGAATTTACCTTTGGCTGTAGTTCAGGGGATTAAATCTCCTTCCTTTTTGATCTTGTTACATATGTATTTACCTTTGGCTGTGGTTTAGGGGATTTATAAGGCGAAGGTGAATGGTTTTTTGGAGTTTCCTTGACCTCAGGACAATGGGTGTTTTGTTTTTCAACAGAAGGATGTGAAGTTGTTGGTGTTCATTTTTTAGGTGTTTCCTTAACCTCGGGACAATGGGTATTTTGTTTTTCAACAGAAGGAGGTGAAGCAGTTGGTGTTCGTCGTTCTGAGGACACATAAGAAGTTGATGGCTTTTTAGAATCATAGGGTTTATACTTCATTGTCTGTTTCTTTCCCATCTACAAATAAATGATGATATAGTTAGACTGAATTAAAATTCTTATATTCTAAGTATAAGACCTGTTAAACAATTTTCAGATAGGTCTTATATGTTAATTATAAGACTTATATAAGAAGTATATCAAATTGCAAGCATATACATAAGGACTTATATTTATGATATAAGACTTATACATTACCTTTATAATCAAGCATAAGACCTTATAAGATGTCTATTTAGGTTGTATACCTTAACTAAAAGACAATTATAGATCTTATAAATAAAGTTTAAGCATATAAAAAGTTATTATAGTGTGATTACAAAACATGAGATTCTTTTTGTATGTCTTGTTCTTCTATCTTAAGACCTAAAATTTATGAGTTCATATATTATTCAGATAGGTCTTATATGTTAACTATAACACTTATATAAGAAGTATATTAAATTTCAAACACGTGCAAAAAGTCTTATATTTATGATATAAGACTTATATATTACCTTAATAATCAGTCATAATACCTAATAAGATGTCTATTTAGGTTGTATACCTTAACTAAAAGATGATTATAGGTATTATAAATAAAGTTTAAACACATAAAAGTTTCTTATTGTGTGATTATAAGACATGAGATTCCTTTTGTGCGCATTGTTCTTCTGTCATAAGACCTAAAGGTATATGTTTTATAACTTTGTCATAAGAACTAAAGTTTATGAGTTCATATATCATTAAGTCTTATCCAAACCAACAAATAATTTATAGGTCCAATGCCTATATATTATAGGTCTTATGGACACGTTACAAAACCTAATTTTAATTTTTTTTTATTCTTATTTTTCTTTCATATGACATAAGACTTTACGATGTCATTTGTGTGAACTCAGAAATCATTCACACACAGTTGAATCAAAATCACACTAATTCACACCTATATATGTAGGTAGAGCCGTCAAGTTGGGACGGTCCCGTCGGGACGTCCCGTCCCGCCATACAAATGGGTCGGGATGGGACGAAATATTTTAGTCCCGTCCCGTTTTCGTCCCGTCGCGGGACAACTTATTTTTATCCCGTCCCGTCCCGTTTTTCCGTATTGACCCGTACGTACAAGTATTAAGACAGCAAGGGTATTATCATAATTTGGCCTTTCCCCATTTGCTTGGACTTGGAGTGATTGGGTTGAATGGACCAACTCATATGTGTTGATACTTGATAGTTTGTAGATAAAACTGAAGGGGAGAGGGAAGAGTAGAAAATTATGCATCATTACTTATGTCATCTTTGTAATCTAGAAATAAAGTAGACTGAAGCCCTATTCTATTAGCTAAAATACAATTTTGTTTGGTGATTGGTGAATATTGCAAGTAAGAAGAGTGATAGACTCTGGGGACTGTTTGAACATGGAAATTGATGTGCCTTGGTTTGGTCCCATGCGTTTACGTGGTTTGTAGAAGGAAGAAGAATACCAGCTAATATGACGAGTCATTTTACTCGGAAGTAGAATGATGACGAAGTATTTTCGTCCCGTTTGGGTCCCGCGGGATCCCGCGTCCCGCAAATGGGACGGGATGGGACGGAGTATTTTCGTCCCATCCCGTTTTGTCCCGTTTCGTCCCGTTCCCGTCGTGGGACAACGTAATTTTGTCCCGTCCCGTATTTCCGTATTGACGGCTCTATATGTAGGACCATCACCGGTATATATCATAATCAGTAGGTGGACTATGTGTAATTTTGGATATAACTGTGTGCGAGAAATCAACAATTCTCATCAAATGATATTGTAAAATACATATTTATGACATACAAAAGTTCTGAAAAGATGTCTTTAGGTATTATGGATAATTCTTATAAATTATGACTATTAATCAGAAAGTCATTCAAATAGTTTGATAAGACTTTTATAGGTCTTATGCCTATGTTAAAAGAACGAACAACATAGTTTTTAAAAACTTCTGGATCTTATGTCTGATATATAAGACATAAATGTTGAAAAAATAATATTAAATTTTTTAAAAGTAAAAGTTACCACAATAATGTCAAAAAAAAAAAAATACAAAACAGAACAAATAATTATCACATTAATGCAAAAAAAAATTATCAAATAATTTCATAGAAAATAGTAAAGAAAAAAACATTGTTTAAGTCATGAAAATGATGAAGAAATGTTTTATTAGAACCAAAATGTTGAAAAACTAACATTAAATGTTTAAAAAAAATGTTTATCTCTACGAAATTTTACAAAAAATATTGTTTAAATCATGAAAACTATGAACAAAACCCATAAAAAACAACGAATTAAAGTAAAAATTCATTATATATGTGGGGATCCCGACCCGGAACCTTAGCTCGTGCCCCGAGCGGGAAGGTCCCCTTACTTGTAAAATCACCTAAATTTAAAAACTTTTGTTTAACTTTTAAATGTAGAAAATCAACCTTCATAAACCAACATAAAATCAACTATATACATCTCCACTTAGAGGCAAGTTTATAAAATAACCTTTATGAAAATCACAACCTGTTTTACTTATATCATTTACACAATTGAAAAAGGTTTACAAAATAATACTAAGTACTAGTTTTCTCAAAAGAGAAAATCCAATTGATATTCCCAAACATAAACCAACCATACAACGTACCCTGACAAAACCCAAAAGAAAGTAGTCCAAACTCCTTTCCCCGGCCTCCATGGTTCGGGTCACCTGTCTCAGCGCGATCTAAAACAGTAAAGTGAGAAGGGGTGAGAATAAATCTCAGGAAGCTATTATGATGCAACAAGATGCCATAGAAGATGCATCACATAACAAGTGTATACATAACACCTTGTGAAAAGCGGTAAACACATTATGTTACCTTAGTTTACCTTTTCCGTCTTAACAATATGTCATACAACGTGGGAGTAAAAACTCCTCTCTTTTATGAACTGCTTAGGCATATTCACATCTTATAAGACTCATTTTTCAGAGAACCATATAAGATTACTCGCTATCTGTAAAGGGTTTTGGCTCAATACAGAAGCTATCACCCCAACTATGGCCACAAAAGGGGACAGTCACAGGTATAATGTAATTCGATCACCTTATGGAACATTTTCCATAATTGATTGAATTCCATTATACCCCTAAACATCAGCTGATAAACACATTCAAGAACATAATAGATACTTGAAAATAAATCCACAATCGGGATATCAATACACAACATGGTAATATTACTCATGTTAAAACCATCGAAATAGTGTAACTTATGATTTCATACACTATTGAACAACAAACCATGAATATGTAACCAAACATTGGCACAAGATAACACAAATGAGTCTTACATATCCACACACAACATTGAATACCCTTCATAAAAGGTTTAAGATTGATTTACCAAGTTTTGATCAACTTTGGTTAAGTTTTCATAATGCCTTTCAACCATTTTCAAGACAATATTTAATCATCTTCCTAATATCCTTTTTGACAAGTTAAGACATCTAGGGATAGCTCATATGATGTACTAGGATTAGAGTCAAAAAGAGATTAAAGATGTATTAGGGAGTTAGGATTTAAAAGGCTCCAAAACTGACCAAGCAAAACAGGTCAGGGCACGACTCGTGCCCTCCAGCACGAGTCGTGCCAAATGGAATCAGCACGAGTACAACTTTTCTCACGACTCGTTTCACGACTGCACAAGGGGGGGGGACGAGTCGTGCCCTTCAACAGAATTCAGCACTGAGTTTAACAACATTAGCAAAAACTTGACAAACTCCATTTTACTCCTATTCTTATTCTCCTCAAACAACAATACCAAACCAACACTTCCATATTCATCCCAAAACCATTTCAACTCATTACAAGTTCATTCCAACTCATTCCAACTCCAAGAAAAATGTACCAAAGTGACATGCAACCATTATGACATTAACCTTAAATTTATTCCTATTCTTTCACCTTAACAACAACACCATAACCAACCTTAATTCAACTCATTCCAAACCAAGAAAATTGATCCAAAATGCCATGCAACACATATATACTAACCCTTTCACTTCAAATCAAACCACTATACCCAAAATTCATTTTACTCATCCCAAAAACCTATTTCCATTCATTCCAAAATCAATTACAATGCCCAAAATTGACATGCAACATTTATTCAACAACCATATCTACTTTAAACATGGAATGAACAATAATTGAAGGAAAACATAATAACTTACCTTAAATAAATCGAAAATGAGAAAAACTTTAATCGGATAGACACGATCCCTTCGGCTTTCTCAACATTTAGACGCAGACAGATCGCCAAACAGACAAGAATCAGATTTATGGAAATTTTTGGAAGGAAGAAAGAAAAGAGGAAGAAATCTTTCTCAGGAGCAAGGAAAGAAAATGAGCTGAAGTTTGATTATTATGAAGCTTCTCCATGGAAATAAGAAAATGAGGATATACATTAATATGTTTTCACTTTAGCTCCTCCTATACATTAGTTATTGAAATTAAATGACTTTAAGTCTTATTTTTACTCTTAAGCACCTCCATACTTTATAAACTTTTATTTAAATATTTCAATATTATAATTTCACCACCAAATTTTCTATTTGTTCTAATTAGACATTAAATAATTTAAAGTTAATTTATTAACATACTTAAAATGTCAAATAAATTATTAAAATACTAAACTAACACATAAAAATTACAAATATTATGAAATACATAAAATGAAATGTCACGCACCCCACCACCACGTGCTCAACAAGTACTTAAAACAGTGCCTAGGATTAGGATCGTGACAATATATGTTGATTTCGATAATTTTTTTCAGAAATTTACCTTTTATGAGTTTAAATCACTACGTTCTTCACTGAAACGGAGTTCGCATGAGTTTCACCGGAAATCGCTTGAGTTTTGCCTGGATTTAGAGAGAGAAAATGGTTTGAGAAGTGAGAGTTTTGTGTCGCCTAAAATGGAAAAGGTGAAAGTTGGCGGTTGAAGAGGCACGAGGCGAAATCAGAAGCTTAATACGTTATCACTCCAAGAGCATTTTCGTCTTTTGACAGCAAGGGGTGTCTGAGGAAATAGTAAAATGTAATTTCTTAAATTGGGATTGAATCTCACAAGGGGAGGGGGGGGGCTATAGGGTCCGTCGGCCAGACTTTTAGGGGGGATTGGATAAAAGTAATTTCAAAAATAATTTTTAGAAAAATTCAAAAATATTTTTTAGAAAATAACAAAATTGAGAAATTTATTCGTAGCGAATTTAAACGGGCCAACAACAGCTAATTTAGACCAACAGCTTTAGAAAACTTGATTAATTTGGGCCATACTTTTTCAATTACTTGTTTAAGAAAATACTTTTTTATAATGTCAATATTTTGACAAAAAAAATCTGTAGCTGACCCCACCAAATAAATATGAAATAAAATAACATAAATTTATTTGGAATAAAGCTACTGGGCCCCTTTACAGGTCAGGTCAGTAGTGCAAGTTGGACAGTCCAAAGTCCAACCCATCAGGTTGTCTGATGTTATTTAATTGATGCATTATAATCATACACCAAACTAGCCATTTTTTTTTGGAAAATGTGGGGTAAAGCTCAAATGAATAGCTATTTTAATTTACAGACCACTTCAGTAACATTCATTCACAATATAACCATCCCAACAAAGGGAAACTGAGAAATACTAGGGAGATAGAAATTAACAGTAATAATTCTTTGAGGCACATGTGGTGTGTTTTCAATTCATCCATTCACCTTGACCGATATTGCTATCTAACGGCAACGAATCTCCTCCATGACTGAACATGTTCCTCTGCCTCTTCTTCAATGCAGCAGCAGTGGCTTGAGAACCAACAGGACTCTCGTTTGAGGTCAAGCAGCTATCAACTGAACAGTCACCAATTCGAGCTGATTGTAGCAAGTTATTAGCAACTTCAGGTAGTGAAGGGATTGATATCATCATGCTCCCAGGAGGGCAATCGTTAGAAACTTTGATTGCCAGTTCTGACAGCTCTTCTCTTGCAGCTTCGAGCCCTGCTGTGGCTGCTGCCTGGTCATTAAGAGCTTTACAAGCTCTCTCCAGAATTGACTGAAGGTACTTGCTTTGTGTTTCGATACGGAGTTGGAGACGACGTTGAACCTAGTTTTAATGGAAATGTAGTTTAAGGCCATAATTGAAATATGTAATGCAATATGTTTATGGATTTCATATAGGATGGATAAAAACTGGAACTTCGTGTGAATTGAAAGCTCAGAATTTAGAATTCTCCAGTTAAACATCATCATCCCTACCCCCACTCCACACACACACAGAGCAGAAGCATTTGCATGGAAAAGTAATACCTCCTCTGCCCAAGAAAGTCCGACTTTAGGTTCCAAAAATAGTCTCATTTCTCAAAAAAAAAAAAAAAAAGGGATCATTATGGTGCAATTTCAAGAAGGGATAAGTAAAGCATAATCCATACAAAGTTTGACTGGTCAAATGCGACTATTTTTTTGGAAAGATGGAGTAAAAGGGGAAGGGAGAGGGAAATGAAAGAGGGCCACCATAAGGTTGTTCACAAGGCTTGACCATCAGGTAATAGAGGGAAGAATTCTTTGTTGTGAAATTGGGGGGGGGGGATCACCTCATCCACTAGCCCATACTAGCAGTCATCAACATGGAGAAAATAAATCAACACATGATATATGAAAGAACAAGAACACCACACACACAAGAACACAAGAATTGTTAACCCGGTTCACCACCACCTGTGGCTACATCCGGAGGCACCAAGCCAGGATATCACTATAATAATATATGAAGGATTACAACTTTACATATGCACTCACACAGATCTAGCATAGTAACTCTCCATGAGCAATCTCTCATATATATTATCTCACCTCTCCAAGAACGCACAAAATAACACAGTCATGGTCGGGTTGTAGGATCGCCCTACGGCTCTCCCAGCCCCGGCCCCTCCTAGATACTACTTTGTGGCTCTCCTTGATATCCTAACTTTCTCCCCTTTTTAGTACAAATATTATGGTGATAGTCACAATATATTTATAGGGATACAAAATCAACTCCTAATCAAAACCTAATTTACCCGGAGTCCTTGACATGGAAGGAGTATCACTTTAATTAGGAATGTAAATTAATTCCATAAGGAATTAATATCCCCACCAACAGGTCCCAGTCGTCTGCTTCCCGGGCGGTCGCCCACCTCCTCAGCGGGCGGTCGCCCACTTCAACCAAACCCAGCGAGTCCCCCGACAAACTGTTCACCTGGGCGGTCGCCCACCTCCTCTATGGGCGGTCGCCCACCACAGCAGTCCGCTCCGAATTTGCTGCTCCTCCATGGTTTTGATCCTCTCCTTGGTTTTGGCTCCAATCCCAACAATCTCCCACCTGGAGACATAAACCACCATTGTGACATGCTCCCATCATACTCCCACCTGAGAATGATCCACCAAATATTTTACACCACCATGTTGAGCCTCCACGCCCAAGTAATAAGGCGAGTTGAAACCAAGCGACGCTTCAACCTCTCCGTGTTAGATCCTTCTTGCCTCCCCAAATCAACTTCTACCTTGATTTATTTGCAAGACTAATTTCGCCTTCTCCCTCCTAGATCCACTCCCCTTGCAATGCTCCCCATGAAACTCGGACACACCTTGCTTCTTGCATTGTCTTCTTGTGGTCTTTTTTCCTCTCTCGTTAGGTACTGCGATCGTCTCCTTGCCGGCCTACACATTGTCACCTCTCCACCCTAACACACCGTTTATTGATGTCTCTCCCCTTTTTTACACCAACAGGCCGGTCTCCAAGCCTCTTGCTCCCACCCGGAACGAAATTGATGTTGTCGGTAGAGTACAACATCCTCCTTACCCCTCATCCGTCGTTTGCGAGAAGTCCTCCTCTTCCCACGTGGTCCAACCGGCTTATACCACTCACCTTTGCAAGAAGAGTTTGTATCAAAATAGGAAACAAAATCGCCGCAAAAAAACTCTCCCGACACGTGGGCGGTCGCCACCACCCTACGGGCGGTCGCCGTGAAGAATTTCCCACGAGCCCAACCTTCGTCCCGTGTGGCGGTCGCCCACCACCGCCGTGGGCGGTCGCCCGGTACTCCGAAGCTCCTCCGACTTAGACTCCTTTTCTTTCATATTTTCTCCAACCACCTCGATCGCCCCATAAACCCTTGAACATCTCCAGATCTATCTTGATCTCTGCATCTCCAAAATTCCACCTCGAATTTCTGCAGATCTCAATAAGAAACAAACGAACTCTTCAGGCTTACTGATCTTCCGCACGATCGTGGACCTATTTGGCACGTGTCTTGCTTCAACCATAAACCCTAGAAGCTCTCAAATCCCTGCACGTCTTCCACACGAAGAATCTGCACGAAAAATCTGTTGTCTCTTTTCTTCACCTTGGATCTCTCCTAGATCTCGAACCAAAGCTCTGATACCAGTTGTTGTGAAATTGGGGGGATCACCTCATCCACTAGCCCATACTAGCAGTCATCAACATGGAGAAAATAAATCAACACATGATATATGAAAGAACAAAAACACCACACACACAAGAACACAAGAATTGTTAACCCGGTTCACCACCACCTGTGGCTACATCCGGAGGCACCAAGCCAGGATATCACTATAATAGTATATGAAGGATTACAACTTTACATATGCACTCACACAGATCTAGCATAGTAACTCTCCATGAGCAATCTCTCATACTCCCTCCGTTCCAGCCCAGAGTAAACTTATTTCCCTTTTGGTCCGTCCCAGCCCAGTGTAAACTGCCATAAATGGAATGTCCTTTAATATTTTATATTCTCCCTACCCCACCCACTCATTAACTCTACTCATTCTCCACCACACAATTTATTCAACCAACCTACTATTTACTCCACTCATTCTCTCTCTTCATTTTCTACCACACATTTTCATTATCTTAATAATATTCTTTAATTGGTGTGCCATTTTTTTTAGTTTACAGTGGGCTGGGACAGAGGGAGTATATATTATCTCACCTCTCCAAGAACGCACAAAATAACACAGTCATGGTCGGGTTGTAGGATCGCCCCCATGGCTCTCCTAGGCCCCCGGCCCCCTCCTAGATACTACTTTGTGGCTCTCCTTGATATCCTAACTTTCTCCCCTTTTTAGTACAAATATTATGGTGATAGTCACAATATATTTATAGGGATACAAAACCAACTCCTAATCAAAACCTAATTTACCCGGAGTCCTTGACATGGAAGGAGTATCACTTTAATTAGGAATGTAAATTAATTCCATAAGGAATTAATATCCCCAGCCAAAACAGTCCCCGTCAATCTGCTTCCTTGGGCGGTCGCCCACCTCCTCTATGGGCGGTCGCCCACTTCAATGTGCAAACCGTCCCCGACAAACCGGCCCACCACAGGCGGTCGCCCACCTCCTCTATGGGCGGTCGCCCACCACAGCAGTCCGCTCCGAATTTGCTGCTCCTCCATGGTTTTGATCCTCTCCTTGGTTTTGGCTCCAATCCCAACATTCTTATGCATTGGATGTATACTGCACAAATAGAAGTACTTTTGTGGGATCTTCATGAGACAATTTTGATCTACTGTTATGAGGAAGAGAATTCATACCAATTTTGCAATCACTCCCCAACATCACTCAGATCTTGAACTTTGCATATAACAAAGTTATTAGCTTAACTTTCAAACATGGACTCTTTTCAAGATGCCACATCCTAAAAATGAAATAGCCCCCCACACAACATAAAGCTTTATCAAGCATAAAGAGTAGCCAGATAAGTTGACTAGATCAACAAAAGCGCATAATAAGTGGAGGTGGAAGACACTTACTTCCAGAGAATTATTGTATAATATGGCGGTCAAGAACCTTCAATGTTCGATTTCTATCACGAGGGTTTGAATTAATAATAAATAAAACTATAACAACAAAGCCTTAGTCCCAAAATGATTTTGGATTGGCTGACATGAAACGTCATATGGACTCGACAATGAGAGGTGAGAAAACAATGAAAAAGTTGAGAGATGGTAAAACACAATTGTTAAAAAATAAGTGAAAGCTAAGAAAATAATTAAAAGAGAGAACTAAGTGTTTGAAAACAAAATAAAAAAAAAGTACAGGGGCAGCACCCGGGGGTTGGAGTGGTTCCGTAGTGCATAATACTCCAGTCATTTCAGGGTTCAGTAGGGTATCTGATATGCGCAGTCGATACGTCACAAGGGTCAGATATTATTTCTAATCCGTGTTCTCGCAATCAAACAAAATCCTAACCTTAAACCTTTAGGGAGGGAACTTCACTCATATATGCAGAATCCTTGAATCAATGTAGCTTTGAATTCCTTGTATTAATATTGCAGAAAGGTGTAAAACTTCGAAAATAACAAGCATGCAATGATCAATGTCTCACACTGCTTACTGGTATTAAAAAGCAAAAAAGGACAGCTCAGAACACGAAATCCGGGACAGCTCAAACTGCTTGAGAGTATGGGTCAACCTCACCACAACACCAAGTCTTGCCTAGCTTAATAAATACTCCCTCCGTCCAATAAAGATGTTTCCATTTGCCCTTTTTGTTAGTAGAAAAAAGATGGTCTAATTTCCAAAATCGCTAGGTTAAAATCATTGAACTTTCAAAATTGTCAACCAAGAAAGAAAAGGGAGAGAGGAGAGGATGAGAGCCAACCAAGGACAAAGAGGAATTAATGGAGTAATAATTAACCCTCATGAAGGTTAGTGATGGAAATGAAAATAGTTTGTGAACGGAATATAATGTTTGCTCCTATTTTATCTCTCAAGATACATCTTAGTCCTAATTTATCTTCAATCACAGAATCCTACTCCACTACGGACTTGTTTTCACCAAGAATATTTATTCGGAACGAACTCTTAACCGGCGAAGGAAACTAATTTGGGCAAAGATTTACTCTTCTAATACAATTCAGTTAAGGATCTCCTATTTATGGGGAATATTCCACCATACTCCCTCTGTCCCATCCGAAAAGGGCACAAAATTCCATTTAGGGTGTCCCATTTGAAAAGGCACAATCCCAAAATGGAAACTTTTTATTACTTCATTATTCATGGGATCCACTTGTCATACTCACAATAACTATCCACTTACTATTCTCTACCTCACTTTCTCTCTCCTACCTCACTTTTCATACTCACAACATTACTCCACTATACACTCTACTTAATTCCCGTGCAAAGAGAATTTTGTGTCTTTTCGGATGGGACGTAGGGAGTATATGTAAAAATAGGGGTCCAACCCCTCACATAAAGGGTTAGACTTTAAACACTATAATTTCCCCTCCCTTCTGACTTATTATAGATTTTTACATACAAATTCTTGTTCTCACGCCGAAAGGTTTATGCGGGGTAACTCCCGCACCCCAACGGTGTCTGTTTTGCCGGTTGTCTGTCGTTCGTCTCAGATACCCCTCCTGCCTGATCAGGTTGTCGGTAGTTTGTCCCAGATATCCTTCCCGCCTGATCGGGTATGCCAATCCCTTAAAATTTTGGCTCGATCAGTTTGCTAAATTGTTTGAATCGTCAAATGGGACTATCATTATAGGACGAAAGGAGTATCAAAGAGGCGGCAGAGTAGAAAATGGACGAGCAGAGCTAAATGGAGGAAAAGAGAAAGAAAGGACAAAGAATCAAAAGTAACTTGCTTGAAAGAAATCTATGAATGTTCAAAGTACCTAAAGTTGAGGAAGCGGAATACATTTTTAAAGAACTAACCTCTAGTTGATCATGCAGTCTTCGCTGGACTTCCATCTGTAACCGCAGGGCCTCGGTGACCTGGAAGCCACTGTATGGAATATGCAAAGCAGATTAAAGAAAGTGAGATAAAGCACACAAGGTTTGATGCTACAACTTCTAGAAATAAACATACTCGTTCAAATCTGGTGCGATGATTTTTGATGAAGAAGATGTGGATGAACCTGTGTCTTGGCTCTCAGCAATGCAAGATGCTGCAATTTCAACGCAATTAATCAACGAAAGGTCTCTAAAATCATTTATCAGTGGTATCCAAACTTCAGCTTCTAACATCATCACAGGAAATTCCACCATATTTCTTCCTCAAATTCAAAAGATTATGTGATGGGTTGTTTTAGCATAGAAATGCATCCTACTACCCACACATTATCCAAATGCGCGGAGGTCAGGCCCATTGAATAGGCGTATAAAAGGTTAACTACTCGCATGTGGTACTCAAATCTATTGCCCAATATGGAGTACACAATATGGAGCACTGAAATGAATTTTACAAAGAACACAATCAGGGGCATGTTTCTTGCAAAGCTAGCAGCATACAGGGTTTTCAGATCTGAAGTGAAAAGGCGGTTTTGAGTCTTGTGTGTGCTAATATTACAGGATATAACTACTACATTTCATATACATAAAGAGGGTAAGGTAAAAGCATTCTTCAAGAGTAAGGAAGGTTTTTAAATGCACGCATCACAGCAGGATAAGATTAGTACCATCTTTGGAGTTCTCGGTTAATTCTTTGCACGATTGCTTCCCCATTCGGTATTTCTGCAAGAACAGGATTTAATTACAAAGAGACTTGTGCATGTACAAAGGATTAGTAAAACAATTATTTGTTCACAAAGATAAAAGGCACAGTGAGATTCAGCATTCAAAAATATCAGCATCCTGTTTCATGGTTAAATGGAGAAAATCATTTATGCTTCCATTTTTACGTGTGTTTGTCAGATTTGAAGCGTGGAGGGTCGTAGAGACATTCTGGAAGATCTAACAAATAAAACTACATTCAGGCACTTGGGAAATCAAGGAAACAACCTGAAGATGTGACTTCAAATGATAGAGCGTGAGACCTTTGACCCCCATTGTTCTCATGATTGTTTTTGGTGTTGCTTCTGTAAAATACATATTTATATATGACAGACAGGTAAACATTGGGAAATTGTCCAAGGATAATAAGAAATCAAAGAAAACAAATATTTTAAAAATTATATTCCAGTTTACACATAACTGGTGGATAACTCAAGCAGCTGAGTAGGTGGCCAACCCCAGCCTAGTTATTGTAGATAAGGCAAATATATATACGGACAGTCCACATATAAATGGGGCATGGCTCAACTAGACACAAGCAGTTCAAAAGGTGCAAGTCAGTTCACTTTAGTATATATTTTGTGATCCGGAATCAGAGAAATAGAATCTAATTCACCATTCAGAGCATGCTTTGCATATTAGTTCGTAGCTCTATGTGAACCAATTCTGTGAAATCCCAGAAATGCCATTACCATATTCACAACCAGTCCCTAGACCGGTAGTAGTAGAGTCCCTGGAGATGGTGACCATAAAAACTGAAGGAACGTGGTGAGTATTATTCTCCATTTATTTCAATGACTCAGAAGCCTGAGCATATCCCACTGATTAATATCTACCAGTGATCTAGAAATATCGTTGGATAGAGTATAACCGTTTGACTTGAGGGTCGTTTGAAAGTCATGTTCATCTGAATTTTGTCCAACTACTAGAGTTTCATGAATTTTGGGATATCTCATCTATCTTATTGATATGTAATTAATTGTTAGTTTTATCCCTTAGGTATTTTTAGTATTCTAGGCTTGGAGGAAAGTTCCAAGTAATCTATAAATACCCTACAAGATGTCTTTGTAAAGAGAGTTGAAATTTAAGTTTGATCAAGTACACAGTTGATCTGTCTCCTTTTCTTGTTCTTTATAACCAAAGTTACATCCCTTTCATCTTTACAACCAACCCATAGTCGTCATAATATTATATTCCTAATAGTCACATCACAGTTAAGATAACTCACATAAGAACAAACAAATAGCCTCTACATGTTAATACTCACAAGATTCATAAGCAGCATCCTAATGGCGTCTCTAGACTAAGATAAATCTCAAGTAAGATTCTGATTCACCAATCAGCTATGGTTTGTTTGAGTACGGGGAAAGGAAAAAGGAAAAGGTACCCTTTGACTTCACATTAGCAATAGCAATATTGCATTTAGTAGTTGAGATTCCTTACAGGGGCAGTTAAGGGTGGCTAGAACTTAAAACTCCTTATAAATAAATGATCTCAGTACTTCAATTATTTATATTCAAAAAGAAATTAGGGTGTGAAAGTAGGTATATTAACCTCAGTAAGTAAATTTTTTTTCAGAGAAATTAGGGAACAGACAAACACATCGCTTGTAAATGACAAACATAATCGTTTAACCATGATCGAATCATAGCATCAGCATTAGAATTAATTCCAGGAAATATTAAGTTATTTTCCCAAATTCAAAAGAAAAAAAAAAAGAACTAACGATAATGGATTGATACATAAGAATATTCTTCTCATATAATGTCAAAGATTGGAAGCCTCTATAATTTGTCTGTACTAGAGCCACACTGTCTAAAATATTTCATAACTGTAATGATTGAGAGTTTTTATGCACTTTGGCGAAACAATACAATATACTCAATCAGTCCCAATAATTTGTGTTTTATAAATGATGTTAAATATTTTAATGCTGTAGCTTTAGTTTATTGGACTATTATGAACTTACATTACAACTAATATTATTCCTACTCCTCTCGAACCAAATTAATCGACATCCAATCCAATAATGTAATGTTCAGGAAAGGGTGGTTAAGAATGAAAAAAAAAAAAAACCTATTCCCAGAAACCCTACTCATTTTCTGTTTTTGTTTCGAGTAAGTTTTAGGGAAAACCTGTTTCTCCATAAATTATAAAAAGCCCACTTTTCATCCTTAAAATATCGAGTTTAGACCTTAAAACATTGAGTTTATAGGCCTTAAAATACCTAGAAAATAAAATAGTGAGTTTAGGCGTTAAAACAGTGAGTTTAAGCTAGAAAATAAAATAGCGAGTTTAGATATTAAAACAGTGAGTTTAGGATTTAAAACACCAAGTCGATATATTTAAAAACATACTTTTTTAACTTAGGGAGAAACATGTTTCCCATAATTTCTGTTTCTGGAAAGGCAAAAATAATAAATGCGACTCCTTTAATTAGTGACGGACTTGGGAATATATGCATTAAAGAAGACGAGTCCAGTTAGGATAACAACTCATAAATACCCAAAAAGCAAAAGATTGAAATAATAATAAATTAAACAAATCACCCAGAGGACATTTTCTAAAGAGTTAAGTCTAATTTTTCATATAATCAACAAATTAAAATTAAAAAATAAAATTAAAAATCAAAAAAGGGAGAGGGAGAGAGGGAACTGACTATCAGGGCCACCAAGTTGAGTAACAGCATCAACAAATCTATCATGAAGCTCGGCCGTCCACCGGAGGCGAGGCTTGGGATCCGTAGTCAAAACCAAGCAGGGATCACCGCCAACCCCAACAAAGCTAGATGGGTCAAGCTGACCAGTTGAGTATTCCCCAATATTGGGCAGCGAGTGAATACCCGAGTACATTTTCTCCCCCGCCGGTGAACGCAAATGGGTATTCTTTTTCTTTATCTCCGGCAGTGAATTGGGTTGATTGAGAGGGAGAGAGGGGGGTATTTGAGGGGAGAAAGTACAGGGCATGCAGGGCGGGAGCGAAGATAGAGAGAGAGAGAGAGAGAGAGAGAGGACAGCGATGTGTTGTTGTTTACTGTCTGATTTTGGTGTAGTCTACTCCTGTCTCTGTCCTTTCTCCTCTTTCTTTCTCTTTCTCTCTTTCTTTCTCTCCTTTTTGTGTGGCTTTAGATAGGGCCGTAAACACTTGTCTTTGTCGTACGAGTTTTCAGTATTCATCGAGTATTAAGCTTTCTCGAGTTGATATTGAAAACGAGTTGAGTTGAGTTGAGTTGAGTTGAGTTCGAGTTTAAGTCTTCTTTAGGGAAAAATCTGCACAAAAATATTGGGCCTTGGTTATTTTGGGCCTGGCGGCCTTTTTTTTCCCTGGTCTAGCTAGCCTTTTTTAAACGAGTGATCTTTGCCAAACTTAACAACTACAGTATAGTCTATTTCAAAAAAGAAAAATCTATAGTATAAATATATACTCCCTCTGTCCCCACCTTAAAGAGTAGACTAAATCGTGCAAAGACAATAACCACTTAATATTATTAAGATAACGAAAATGTGTGGTAGGAAATGAAGAGAGAGAATGAGTGAAGTGAATAGTAGGTTGATTGAATAAATTGTATGGTAAAAAATGAAGAGAGAGAATGAGTGGGTGGGGTAGGGCAAATAAAAAATAATAAAAAACTTTCTAATTTGGACAGTCTACACTAAGGTGGAACGGACGAAAAAGGCAAGAAGTCTACACTAAGGTGGGACGGAGGGAGTATATATATATATATATATATATATATATATATATATATATATATATATATATATATATATATATATATATATATATATATAGGGCCCTATTATAATGAGAACCACATTTATATGGTAACCATAAGAACCACTACCAATGTACCATCGGATTAAAAACACATCAATGCTTCAGATTAAAAAAAAAAAGATAGAGGGGGTGGCATTTTCGTAATTATTTCATTTAAAATCCCCCTCAAATTTCAAAATAAAATATCTCAATATCTATAAGTCAAAAAAAAAAAAAACGAAAACACTGATTTTTTTGTCTTGACGGGACGATTCAAACTAGATCCCTGAAGATAGAATTTTGAAAAAATAATATTGACGAATTGTTTGTTACAGCTAGAGTTAACAAACGAAGGATATGTATAGATATTGAAATAACCAAAAATATTAAGCATTAACGAATTGTTTGTTACACTACTGACTAGTGGTTGTGGCTTAGTGCTTTACGAAGTGTAAAAGTGTGCGTTTTTTTAATCATTCATATTCTTTTACTTATTTGTTCTTTTTTTATTAAGCATTAACGAATTGTTTGTTACACTACTGACTAGCTGTAAGTTAATTAGTTATGTTGTCTTAGTGAACACTAGCTATGTTGTCTTAGTGAACACTAGCTATGTTGTCTTAGTGAACACTAGTTGTATTGTCTTAGTGAACACTAATTAATTAGTGAACACTAATTTGTATTGTCACTAATTAATTAGTGAACACTAGTTGTATTGTCTTTCGAACACTTAAAGCTAGTGTTCACTAATTAATTAGTGAACACTACCGTATTGTCTTAGTGAACACTAATTAATTGAGTGAACACTACCGTAGCTCAACACTATGTAAGTGAACACTAGCTATGTTGTCTTAGTGAACACTAATTAATTAGTGAACACTACTGTAAGTAACACTAGCTGTAAGTTAACTAGTTACGTTGTCTTAAACAACACTAGCTATGCTGCTTTTAGTGAACACTAGCTGTGTTATCTTAGTGAACACTAATTAATTAGTGAACTCTAGTGTAAGTGAACACTAGCCGTAAGTGAACACTAGCTACGTTTGTCTTAGTGAACACTAATTAATTGAGTGAACACTAGCTGTAAGTGAACACTACCGTAAGTTAACTAGTTATGTTGTCTTAGTGAACACTAGCTATGTTGTCTTAGCGAACACTAAATTTGTGTTGTCTTAGCCGAACACTAATTAATTAGTGAACCCCAGTTTTAAGCGAACACTAGCCGTAAGCGAACACTAGCTACGTTGTCTTAGCCGAACACTCACTAATTAGCCGAACACTAGCAAAGTGCCGAACACTACCGTAAGTTAACTAGTTATGTTGTCTTAGTGAACACTAATTAATTAGTGAACTCTAGTTGTAAGTGAACACTAGTTGTAAGTGAATACTAGCTATGTTGTCTTAGCGAACACTAATTAATTGTTTAACACTAGGCGTAAGTGAACACTAGTTGTAAGTGAACACTAGCCATGTTTTCCAATAACACTCTTTATCGCCCGCTTTATTGATTACCTTTCAAAAATTTGTTTTATATCTTTATGGTAGAAAAAGAGATGATTTGCAAATAATAAAGGAATTTTCTTTTACCCGCATGTACATAATGTTCATTCTCATCGGCTAGCTTATTCCTAGCATGCCTTCATTACGTCCCTAAGCGCATTTTCAGTTCAATCATGTGTGATCTTGATTTTGCATTACTTTCTAATGTAATATATATAATCACATCCATAAATGACGTTCCTGCATGCTTCATGTCCCGATCCGTCATGTGGTACCGCCGTTGGTCAAGAGAAGTATAACGCCTACTTCCTTTGATCCGATCTTTCTTTGGAAGTCAATAAAAAGTAGCCTGAGTGTACATTTATGAGGCAAGTGTTTTAAAAATTAGACGTTGTTCAATATTATTTTTTCAATATCCTATCTTAGGGGATCTAGTTTGAATCGTCTCGTCAAGACAAAAATCGCTGTTTTCGATTTTTTTTCGACTTATAGATATTGAGATATTTTATTTTGAAATTTGAGGATTTAGTTCACAATAATTACGAAAATGCCACCCCCTCTATCTCTTTTAATCTGAAAGATTGATGTGTTTTTAATCCAATTGCTACATTAGTGGTTCTGCAGTTCTCATATAAATTTGGTTCTCATTTGAATAAACTTCCTATACGTATATATGTACATATATATACATATATATACATATATATGTACATATATATACATATATATGTACATATATATACATATATATATACATATATATACATATATATATATATATATATATATATATATATATATATACATATATATATACATATATATATATGTATATATATGTATATATGTATATATATGTATATATACGTATATATGTATATATGTATATATATATATATATATATATATATATATATATATATATGTGGTCCTATTATTATTATAATGAGAACTAAATTATGTGAGAACCATAAGAACCATTATCGACCTTTGGATTAAAATAAAATCAATGCTTCGATTAAGTTCGATTACGTTTGGATTTTGGACAACCGGTGACATTTTTGAAATTATTGAAAACAGAAGGGCAAAATAGTAAAATCGTTTACGAACATATAAATATCATCCTTCTCAACCGTCGCACACACAAACACCACAAAACACACACTCAATTTCTTCCTTCTCCCAACGCGACGTAACGTGAAAACCCTAGAATTCTCCGGCGACCATTCCTTCTACGACGACGGTTAAAAACATAATTTCTCTCTCCTTCTACACAATCTCTCATTTTCCCGGCGAAAATAAATCAATTTCTCACCACCATTTCTAGAAATATCATATTCAATGGCATCCTCAAACAATGAAAACAAAACCGACTGAGCTCAATGTGACAAGGTTAGGTTTATCAACTTTTCGTTTTTACAAATGTTTTATGGTTTAGTAATTTATTTTTTCAACAAATAGAATTAGGCACACTATGTAAATAACTAGTGTACACTAAATGTGTTGTGTGTTTCTAGTGTACACATAGCTAAGCATCGTACACTTGTCTCTCAATAATATGTCCTACATCTACTTATAACAAAAAGACCAAGACATATTAGACACACATACTAGCTGTGTTGTGTGTTTCTAGTGTACACTAGCTTAATGTACACTATCTAATGTATTAACTTGTCTCAATATATATGTCTCACATCTACAGTAGAAAGACACAAAAGACAACAAGACATAGATGTTAGGATGAACAGACTCTAATATAACTAAAGGTTACTAAACAAACAAGCCTATTATTTTACCTCCAGGAGCCTCTGATAGGCTGGTGTAGTGTACAGATTCTCTTATATTATCTTCTTCAATGCCTCATTTTCGGGGCTTCTCAGTGCGCTTTGGTAATTGTAGGAAGTAGTTTCCAAAATCTTCCAAAAATATTAATAAGACATGTGTTTCCTTCTAAAGTGACCTAAATTTCCCTCCTCGGGCTTCCATTTCCTCTGCAGCACATTGACAAGAAAAGCTTCCTTCGTCCTTCCCATATCTAAGATGCAGCATGGGCACATAGTGTCGCTGATATCGGATGCCCATAAAGTGATTTCATCAAGGACTTCTTTCATTACCGGCCAAAGTGATTCATTATCATTACATATGATTTGCTTCAGAAAGCATATCGCTTTTCAACCATTTATAAAGTGCATCGAAACCAAGTAAACATAAGAAAAGCCCACGACCAATGCTCATGCGTAGTTTCAAGGCACGATGCCTTGGCATAAACTAGGCACGATGCTCATCGCGTAGCCTTGGCACTAGCTAATGTACACTAAGTTAAACTAGCAACATATTCAGTGTATACTAAGTTAACCTAGCTGGCTTACATTAGCCAACGGCTTGTGGTGAGATTGTGAAGGTAAGTCAAATATAAATACTTCTGTTCGCACACTGTTCCCTCGCCTATTCTTTTTCTTGAACAAGAACAAAAATGGACATTTATAATTCTAGGCCAAAGCTAATCTCCAAGATTCTATTCAAAGATCCTAAGATATATACAAAAAGATATTTAAAGATTAAACCTAATATTTACATAATTTTATCATGCAACAACATACTCTTTCCATTCCTAAAAGTTTGTCCCATTTGACTTTTTTGTTGAACTTTCACCTACAAATTACGGAGAGATTAATTCATACCTATGAAATTTCTAAAAAGTTGTTGTCGATATTATTATTAATGGTGAATCAATAGGAATTCTTAAAATTTCAAGGAACATAATTAAATTGTCATATATTCGTACCTAATTTGTGTGAATGACTATTTTGTTTCCTTTTGATCTTATATTAGCTAACAGACACTAGCTAAAGTGTACACTATGTTGGTAATGTAGCTAACGTACACTAATTAAACTAGCTAGTTTACACTAAGTTAAACTAGCAACATATCTTAGCGTACACCTAAGCTAAACTAGCTAGTTTAAATTAGCCAATGGCCGGGGTGAGATTAAGGAAGGTAAGCCGAGTCAGTAAATGATGGTTCGCATAATCGTTCCCCGTCTATTCTTTTTCTTGTACCTAATTTGTATGAATGACTATTTTGTTTCCTTTTCATCTTATACATAGCTAGTGTCACTACTAGGCAAGTCTAGCATCGACGGAAATATCCGGCTGGCACTTGACAAATCTGCCGCTAAATGGATATTAATGACGGACACGTCCGTTTGTCTTGGCCGAAATAATTGGTCAGGTAATACCACCGGTTTTACTCAATTTTTCCCAAATAATCCCGTTTTACTTTTTTATTTACCAAAATGACTTAC